>OX421932.2:5142153-6427066 GCA_949128155.2 Xanthia icteritia
TTCCACGACATACCAAACTGCTTGCCGCAGTATTCACAACGATACTCTCGGACTGGTGCTTGTTTACTTGAACCTTGGTCGTGTTCCGTCGCGGGTGCGTCGTCACCACCCATTTGTGGTTGACACAGCCACGGACCCCACGACCCTGCACTTGGAGGTCGGTATTTGAGAACATCCTCGTGCGTCGCAGTAGGGGGAGTGACACTCCTTTCAGGTAAGTACGGCGGCGCCGACGAGCTCAGCGGGTGTTGTAATACTCCAAGCCGAGCGCTGGCGACCGCTGCGGCACTACCAGGTCCTTGTGTATACCGCAGATGCGCCATTTCTTCTAAGTAACTTGGGGGGAATGATACAAACGGAGGATTCTGAGAGGGTGAATTGTGGAAGCCGGGTCTTCTTTTTCGATGGGGCGTGACAACGTAGTTTTCGGGAGAGGTCTGCACGAGTGATATTAAGTCTTGGTCAGGCTGTTTGAGATGCGCGTAATCCTCTAATTTGACAGTTCGTAAATCTAGTTCTGGAGGTTCTAGGTAATGTGATTTCCTTTTAGCTCTTTCTATTCCTCGACCTAACCGATCACTTAGCAACTGTCTCCTGTAGTGTGTTTCCTGTGGTTGATCTTCCTGACTCGACGATGTAGACCTTCTTCTCGCGATGTTCTGGAATAAACAGAAAAGTAAAGATAAGTATTCAATTATATTCAACTAAATAAATAAGGTGTGTATGGTTCTTGATAGTATTTTGTATTTACCTTTGCGGCAACTGTTTCCACATCAACGTCCTGTGAGTCCTCATGTTCTTGTTCACTGCCTGTGTTTTCTGAATTTCTTGCTAGAGATAAGTTGACCGGGTTTGAAGAGCTTCTTCGACGTGCCACAAGTCGCCCACATTCCTTGCTCCTGTTTTCTCCGTCTTGTTCCTCATCCTCTCTTTCATCGTTACTACTGGTTGACATATTTTCTTTCTTTATACTCATATTTTCATCGCCTTTGTCTTTGCTGTACCCCGCTCCAGGAGTGACGAGCTCACTCTCTGAATGGGAAGATCCTGAAGGTGCATCGTGTTTACTGCTCTCATTGCTGTTAATATCTGTTTTCAATGATTTTGATTTTATTCGCTCGCACGATCGATTCCGTTCTTCTGCCTGTTGTCGTTCCTTTGTTGATTTCCATACGTCTGATTTGATTTCCAATAATTCAAACAACTCTTGCATATCATCTATTTCACCAGACTGTAAAAGAAAAACGGAATTATTTAGTATCCTTGTTAGATTAATGAAATGCAAATGTTTTGTTGGACTCTGGCGCGTTACTTGGAAACTAATTAATGTTATGATAATATAGTAGTGTGTAATGAATAAATAAAAGAGGTTGGATACTAACCTCTATGTAGGCTTGGCCGCTGTACAAGAATACAAGGAGATGCCTCATGAGAGTGCTGCTGATGCCTGACATGTGAATCGTGACCGGACTCTCGCCTGACGGCGTATCATCCAATATTTTCCTGGAAAACAAACATTTAGTTAGCTCTGCAGTTTACTTAGAAACTCAGGTATCTTGTTTAATAACCTTACTTTGAATAAAATATGATAGTCATAGTTGGAAATTGTAATTCTATTCATATAATATCCTGGTCTAAAGTCCAGATAAGACAGTATGTATCTATCTTCCGTGTATATTCATTGCCTTACACCTACAAGATACCGGTTACTTCAGTGTGTTATTGGATTGGCTTACCAATTAACCTTATTAAATAATTAAGATTAGATTACGGTGATGGTCTATTCGAGAACCATTGTGTAGTAGTACTCGTAGTAAAAATTAACAGTGCATTACGTAATATTATTTTTGTAAGCCGCTGATGTTACATCAATATTAGCAATTTCTTCATTTCATTGACTGTTATGTAGTAGAAACTGTATCAAGGGAAGTGTTCTATAACTTTCATTGACGATATCATCAAAATGAACTCTTTAAAATAAAAAATCTGCATTACCATCCAACGTGGCAACGCTGCCAGCCTTTTGGGCAGTTTTCGCACTGATAGCTACGCGTCTGAATTTTTTGATGCCCAATGAGCTCTTCCCTTTATTTATTTTATATTTTTTCCTTTACATACTTGTATGTAGTATATGTATATATATTTTAGTGTTAGAAACAGTAAATTAAATTCACTCTTAAAAATTCATACCTGATAAGTGGGCTTGCAGCAGCCATAACGATCCTGTGCGCGGCCAGCGGCACAGCGTCGTCGCAAACAAGAACCAGGTCTGAGTAGCGGGCGCCACGCCACGCCGCCCCCACCTCGTTCAGGATGCAGGCGTGGTGCTTGCCATACGTCAGAGTCAGCAGGCCCTCGCCCATCATTCCAGCACTGAAACAGAAACACATTATAAGCATACCTACGAAAATATAATCTTCGCTCACTTTGCTGGGGAAAAATGCAAGGTAATGCAGAGTTATGAAGAGGTGAAACGAAAATACAACCGTGTTCTCTTGGTGTTTAAGGCGACTCAGGGTGGAAGGGTTGAAGATTTTGTTTGTGAACTGAAAATACATATTACACTACGGTCAATAAACTGCAAGGTGTTGAGTAAATGTCGAAGAGAACTTTAAAACTAATCTAAGTTGACTGTTAGCTAGACTTTAACTTCCTGTAACGGTTAGCATTTGCATAAGGTAGTAAGAGTTAAGAGAAAGTAACAGAGCCGCTACATTAATAGCCAATAAGGCCATTTAACTAGGTTGGCGTGAGAGTGTATAACTTTAAAAATAAACCCATCGATATCATTGAAAGAGCTAAACAATAATAAAACTCGTGTTAAAATCATAAAAACCTATCTTGATGATCACCGTACTCCCAGTTTTTACAATTGTGTGAAATTCGAGGCGTAACAAATACCTATTGTACTTGACTAACGTGTGAAGACTTTGAAATCATTACATCTAAGTTTTTGTTGTCAGTCATAGACATAAGGAAGTGCAGCTATTATAATCCAAACTTGATTGCAGTAAAAACGTGGCAATTAACAGAATCAATTTACAAAATGATCAATTTCGTCAGCCGTTGTGTTTCTATGAATAATGTTATCTAATTGGAAGATGAGTTCAATTATTGTTTCGTGATCAGACGCGTTGAATAAATTCAACACGTAAATAAGTGAAATCATACCGAAACTGAGGCTCGTCATGACGTTCTCGGTTCATTAGCCTTGTTCTATGCCAGACTGAAAACTACTAATTTAAAGGAAGACAAGGCTACAGTCAGCCGACTGTTACGATAACAAATGATTCAATATCAATGCTCCCGAAATTGAGATCGATCTCTAAGTTGAAATTCAACGTTCACATAGACCATTTAGATGCAGATACAACACAATAGCTTTTAACCAAACAATTCTAGTTTCCCAACCAAATTAAAAAGGTTAAAAGGTGAGAAGAATTTAAATGAATGTGAACAGCTGACGTGTTCTTGGACTGCCAAAAGTAGCAACAGAAGTCATAGTCGCAGGTGTTAGAAAGCCTGTTGCAATCGGACCTTGGCCCGATAAAGCATCGCAACGTGCTATTAGCGTTGCGATAGAAGCGCAAGATCGTTTAAAAGACGATCAACAGGCGCTTCTTTTGCATTGTGTCGGAGTTTAGCAACAGTGGGGTCACAAGCGGTGGAACAGCACTCATTGTTGTCGGTAACTGCTACTCTATTGTTGCACTGTTTCGCTCAAAAGTCATATTTAATTGCGGTGGTATATAAAAGTGCAACGAGGGACAAGTAAGTGTGTGCGCACACTACGGAATGTTCTCGCAAAAGACGATCTTGATCGTCCGCCATGTCACGACTTCGTAATGATTTCGTTTTCAATTGTTTGTTTCGTTCTCAACTTTTCGTTTCCATGTGATGCTACAGACCTACTTGAAGATGCCAAGCATCTGAACTAATAATCAATACTGATAAAAGTTGTGACACGTAGTATGATTTTTGTTCAAATATTTGTGATTTCACAACAATATTTGTCGAGAATATACAGAACCTTATTTATATAATCCATAATTTACTTTTCCGGGCGCTAATTAAGAACTGGATAAAAAATACATGACTGAGTCGACAAAGAGTGAACATTTCCTTGAGCGCGGGAAACGAGCAGTCATTGAAACGAGAATTAAGTTCTTTGTACATGACCACAAAAAATGAGATATTATGTTTTATTTTGAAGATCGTGATACAAAATTTTCCTTGGGCAATGAATGTGGGCTGAGCTGTTTTAATGAGACTAATTGAAGGCCACATAATTAAAGACAAGTGTAATAACTTTTATGATCAAGAAGGATTCGAAAAAATCTGCGTTATTCTAACTTCGCTTAGACATCGTGCTTCTAAATATTCGTATTGAATGTGAAACTAATCGAAGGTTAGGCCACTGGTAAAAGTAACAAGCATTGAAGATGGTTAAATAACTGGTTAAATATTAGTTTCAGTTTGTAGAAACTAATCGATTTCAAAAGCATGGGTATTTGTGTGACCCTTAAATATTAATAACGGTTAAATATTAACTAATCGTGTTGTTTTGACCATATTCTCTTCCTGAGTTTAACAGAACTAGAAAAATTCGGTACCCAAGAAACAAAACCAGTTGAATTAAAATTTAAATAAATTAACATGTTTCTATGGAGTGTTGACGCTATCAGCTGTTATAAGTTCCTGATCTAAATCAATTCATAAATTATTGCTAAAATGCATTCAAATAAGAAACTGACAAAACTTAGCAAAACCCCATACATTACAGTCACGTCGAAATTTTACTATCCATAAAACATGTATGTCTCTTTTCAACATGGGCGTACGTCGTACGTCCTTGGGCGGCCGTGGGCGGGACCAAAGGCAATACTAAAGTGACTATCTAAATCGTATATGTACTAAAGTGGATACATAGTGCTATTTTCAGGACTGGAGCCAGCGGTGCGCGTCTGGCTCACCCGCCATTGTCCGTGCGTAGCCGGTCGAAACGATGCAGTTCCCATGTTTTGCATCAAATTAGCAATATCTAGGGTTGCCTGCTGAAGCCGGTTCAAGGCTTTTCGAATGGCCGTTGATGTTCCTTTGTCAGGTTTGCCTGGATACCTCATTTAGTATTTTCATTTTCAAAGACTCGTTGACTTGAAGTTTATCTTGTGTAACATCTATATCAATAGTCTTCAGAATTAGGTTAATAGGCTCGTTTGGTCTAGGTTGAAGGTTAATTTTCAATTCAAAGTTCATTGAATTTATTTACTATTGAGAACTTTTTCTATATCTAATCTATTTCAGGGTTGCTTACAAGATTGTATCGATGACTCAAAGAGGCTGTCAATAGCCACGACATAATTAGTTTTCGCTTCATTGAATCAAAGGAAAAATTACTTGACCGAAGACGTGTCGATTATGGTAATATTTTTATTCAAAGAATAAGGGCAGCATCTTTAAAGTAGTTTGTATAGTTAAGATGTAAAATTTATTGTAAGTCAATCATTTTGAATTGATTTGAATATTCAAGGTCAAACTGGTACTCTCTAGTGTTTTGTTGTTAACGTACTCGTATGGCTTATTTTCGATGTTTTATTCAATAGACACAGAGGTAATGCTGCGTTGTAAATTATTTCTTATTCAAATATTCAAGAACATTTTGTTTGTGTAAATAACGACTTATAAAAACATTACAGTCAATAGAAAACCAAGTGTTTAAATCTAAATCTGTCATTTAAATCTGTTTTAAATGCTTCTAGTTTCCTCCGACCTGAAACACTTGGTTTTCTATTGACTGTAATGTTTTTTTTACGAAAAAAAAATCTGCCAACCCTAATAAAAGCAGGTTGTAGTTTCAGTATAATATCTGTATGCTACTGCCACTTCCTTAGATTGTGATCTATTATCTAAAGAAGTTTCCACAAGCAAAGGTTTTTCAAGTCGTTACTTTTGTTTTTCAAGTAGTTATATCAGTAAATCAAGGTAAATGTTTCGCATTGGCTGGAAATCTTTACTTTAGTTCTCTTAAAATTATTCGAATTTACGTTTAAGTTATTAAAAATCTCGCACCTTATGTTCACTATTATTCACATATAAGAACATAGAAGAACTCAGTGTAATGCCCTCTAACACCAACATTGATCACTACAACCACTTTCCCTTTCTATCAACTTTCCTGTAGATCACACTAGATGGCGCTGTCCACAACTTCCTCAATCGTCCGACAGATGGCACCACATATCTCAACGATCTATGGATATGCAACAAAACTTTATCTAAATGTGAATGAAAGATAAAGCCAGCGTTTTTTATGTTTGCATGGCCTTTTACAAGCGACCTTCGTTGTACAAACACTCACTTTCACCAACACTTTTCAGTAAACAAAATTCCGGATATTTAATAATAAAAACAATCTCTTTACCTGTTACTTACTCATTTGGGAGTAAACGAAGGTAATTCGGTTAAGCAATATAGTTAAAAACATTGTATTTAATTGTGTCTCTTGTAAAGCGTAAACAGTGCTTAAATAAAAATAAAAACACGATTATAGAATTAAATAGTAGCGCGTTAACGATGTAGGAACAGAATACAGATCTTTATCAGCTCTTTATCTTTCGCAAGTTCTAAAAGTTAGTAAAATAGGTCAGTGGGTTAGGCTAGGTTAGCAACCAGTAATTATCGTGAACTGTCGCAGTTTCGATTGTAATTTCTGTACGTATTTGAAATTTCTTAGTGTTACTGTCTAAGACACTTAAAATATTTCGAAAAAATATGTGTATTATTCTAAATTTCAAGAAGATAGAGTTTGGAATGATAAAAAAATTTAAAGTGCTTGCGCTCAAAAGTAAAACTATAACAACCATGCAAATACATATTAAATAAACGACGAAAGTCGCACACGAAAAAAAAAAACAACAGTTGTCCCAATCAGGAAGAACAAGACTACAGAAGTTGTTTACAATAATTACAACATCTATAAAAATATCTCAATCAGTCCAAGAATCAAGGTTGGTTCTTAAAAGAAACGCTGGGTTGACTTACATAACTACACCTACCTAGACTAATTAACCAAGTACCGACCTAGAATGGTCGTCCACATTACGATCTTACTCGATCAGTACCGATTCTAGATTGTTGCTCTCATAATGATTTTTATGACAGTCATGTCACTGTAAAAGGAGGAATAGAACGACATAATTGTAACTCAATATGTACCTACCTATAAATAATTAGTTACTAGAACGATTTACAAAAATAATGGCGTGTTTCTATAACGAGAACCGTTTTTTAGAACACATTGGGAATTGATTGGTCCAGTCAATAGATGTAGCTGTGAATTTTAGCGCTGATAAGTCTTACAATGTTGCAGCTATTTCTAATATAACAACATCGAAGAAAAATTAACGCTGTGCATTGTTTTATGACGTCTTTTTTTGTATGATTGTATGTGCAAGCCTGGATTACGAATGTATGCAAATTGTAAGTTAATGAACAAGGCCATTGAAAAGTCCAAAATTTACTTGTTTCTGCTTCAAACACAAATGCAACAACACTATTCATTTCGTCAGTTTCTTAATCTATCTTATAATAAATCATAATTTAGGGAAAATGTAAGAAAACGATAGAATTATATATATGGCAGAAAACGAAGTAACATTCAATCTGCATTGCAAGAAATCGCTGAAGCAAATTCGAATCCCAATAACGAAAGCGATAGAAAATTCGGATGTCAATTAATTGATCATACCGATCGAGAATGTCGACTCTTAACGCTTAATAAACGGTTTACGAAACATTGCTGCAAGCCTAGAAATTGTACAAGACAACCACTATTGGCCTACTGGAGCGTATGATTGAAAAAAAGTTCCAACTTTCGCTGTCTATTGGCAAATAATTGAAAGTTACGAAAATGACTATGTCAAATCAGCAGATTTTTGAACTATGCTGATCTGCGAAGCATAATTTTGTAATTTGCAATGTTAATCTGACACTATAGTCGTCGAAGATATTGATTGATTTTTTGTTACGGAATGTTATAAGTGAAACAATTTCTGTTGCTGTAGTTTTTTTATAGTCTTCGAATGTTTATGTGAATTTGTTGTGTAAATTACATTATTATCGTCCAAATTTTAAATGTTGTTTAGGGAAGACCCGATTTCGATATTTGCGTTGCACATTATAATGTTTTCCGCCAATGAAATGAACGGAAAAATATGCGCACTAAGAATCATAATAATAATGTTTTCCTGTTCGGTTAGTGACAGACAACAATTCACTACTTTTCTATATAAAAATTATATCTTGGAACACTGGGTGTTTCCCTGCACACGGTTCAAGAAAACTATTTAGTGCTCTTTCCTCATAAGGAAAAGTTGAATTACTTCATGCGGTTAGCGGACATTCGCTATACCTATTACCTACTACTTTAGTAAACAAAAAATCCAATAACTTTTTAACAAAACATAGTTTTGATGAATAAGTTATTCATTAATTGATTGTGAGTTTCAAACAAGACAAATTAGGTTAATTTATTTTACATCAAGTGATACAAATACATTATGTTTAAAAGAGATACATACACTATTTTTGTTTCATAAATCGTTACAAGGGCTTTTCAACAGATGTGTCAACATCATCTGTTTCAATACAAAACTATTATATTCTCATAAATGGAAATTTACTTAAATTCTGTAAAAAATAATGACGGTGATGGGAATGTTTAAAAATTATTTATACTACAATGTTTATATAACAACTTGTGTTCTTCAAGGACTGCAGTTTACTCTTGAGCAACTTATAATTGAGGCGTAAAGCCAAGTTGTCCCACAAAACGGAAACATGCTAACACTTTACTGTCTTGAGAAAAAAGTAGTCTTTAATAAAAATATTTAACACGTTGCCCAGCAGTTAATGGTAGCGTGATATATACACACAAATTATGAAACAGCTAATTCCAATGTGACGCAAGCAAATGCGGCACAAGCTGACAATGTTGTCTTAAACAATGTCCACACTGTCACCAAACAATCAAAAATAAACTCAAAGCAATTGAATACAAATATCAAAATCGCTATTAACACTTCATTGTTTCCAACTGATTGATATAATTTTATAATTTCACAATCTATGATCTTTATGAAGTTCAAGTAATAAAGAAGTGACCAAGGCACGCCGACGTCAGAGGTGTCGTCACAGCGGAGCCGCGGAGGTCACTCGCATTACCATTCTTGCAAGAGATAACTCTAATAGAAATGTCATAACTTCAAAAGTCATCGTAGATAATTGTCAATGAAATATTGTTATGCTAAACAATCATGAAGATGCCGTGGAAATAATTGGACAAATCGAAAGCAGAAATGCTATTTGTGAGATAATGACGCTCGACGGATACTTAATGGCACAACTTGAGATTTTCAATGCGAAGAGATACACAATCTTAATTGACAGAAAAAGCAGAATTCAAATTATATACTAATGCTTATTTTAATGCAAATGAAGACATTATGAGAGAAAGAATAATTACCATTCGACTTATTGGTAAAACGCATTCGTGTTAGAAAACAAAGCAATAAATCTGTACGTTGAAAATGTGAGTAACAATTACCCGACGGTGTATCCAGGTTAAATCTCAGCATGCTCTGATGCCTCTCGATTGACACCGGATCGACGCCATTCGGCCCGCTTGGTCACAATCGCAGATAATCTCATGAGCTGCATTTACATGCTCGTGAACCGTTTTCTGCTCTATTTACATAACTGAAATGATCGGTTAAATTAAATTGTCTGTATCCATTTTAACGCCACTTCTATACCCCGTTGAAATTTTGCGACAATCTCCGAGGCACTCACTTCACGCCGATCGCTTACGAAATGCAAATATATCAATTAAACACGCTATGCGGCATCGAAATGATATAACGAATTCTGGCATTTGAATATTTTAATAATAAGGAAGAGTTCTAAGTTACGAGTTTGGGAAGTCGTAATAATAATGCCGGTAGTACACGGTTTCAATGACAAACGTATGTACAAAGGTACTTAGCAACAGGCCAGACCCCTTTACAAGCTTCTAACAGGCGGGCGAAGTATGACAGAAAGCGATAGTGATGTAAGTCGATAGTCGTCAAACAGGAAACCGCGGGGCGCGCGTGGCCAGCGATACGCCGCACACGCTTTGTGCTGCTGGCCTTCGGACGAAATGTTCGCTGCCAGCACCGACTGCGCTGCCGCACCACATACATTATGTAATGCCGACTCCACAACAAATGCCAGTTCATTCATATCGACCTCTCGCGTCAGCATTCTAAGCCCCATCAATGCAGTCCCCACCGATTCCCACACTCATTGTCACTGAACATCTTGTAACTGTTACGAAAACAAAAGGAATTTACGTTTCATTCGATAAGCTTATCGCAAATAATTTCCTTTTGCGTTGTAAAAACAAGGAACTATCCAAATTAGTTATTTTAATCAGTGTCGACTTGAGTCAAATGAGATCATTGCCATTACGATAATTTGTATGATAAAATTGGCTTTACGTTTACAATATGCTTTAAATATTTTGATGGTTTCATTCACCAGTCAAGTATTTTATAATCATCTGCGTTTTTGTATTCGTCAATGTGCTTAGTCGTATGATAGCCATGAGTTGTTTTTGTGTTGGGCGGCTAAACTTTAGTTTTATGTATGATAGATGAGTCTCGTATGTCTGTGGGTGTGATTTGGAATGTCAGCGGTCAGCAGACTGATCAATAATCTAACATAACATTGCCGTCGTTGGCAACTGACAAACGTATTTATTTATAAATGCCATCGTACCCTTGTGCGAGAGAGTCTTGGGCCGAAAGCGCAAATCAGTTTTACCTTCGATGATGCTAAAATAGCTGCGCGGTTACACTCTCACCTTGCGTTTGATTGACGATCGATCCCTTGTGCCAGATACTTGTTAACTGTTACTGCAAACAGCTCTAATGTACATACATACTTATTACAAAAGTGACGTCGTTTCAGAATGCGATTGCGAAACTTTGACACCCGAGTTAGATGAAGATTTCCTCTGTTCCTGTGGTAATGGCGTCGCAGTGATCAACACACCGCCTTTGGCGTATTTCTACATTTTCGCAACTGTTTTGGTTCGGAAACAAATCGAGTTCGTGTTCGACATTTTGCGATCACTGCGGCAGTTAGATGACTATTTATAAAGAACGTGTCTAAGAAAAGGTCGGATTTGATTGTCGGCAGTCATTTGAATATCTCTGGTGTTATTACAGCAAATTATGATGAATTAAATCGTCTATATAGAGGCGTTCTCACGCCGCGAAATTAGTTGACCTTCGCATCTGTGGGCGCTTTGTAGCAAACCGAACATAACTTTATATGAATACAACTATTATTAAATCGATACTTATCTAAAAAGTTACATTCATTTGTTTGAAGTGTTAGTGCGATTGATCTTCACAATTCACAAGCAATTATATTTGAAAGCAAGCAGCTAACGAAACATAAAGACGTCTTCATTGTTTGATTAATATCTATTAGCACCAATCTCTTCCGTTTACTCGCCTGTTCTCTACAAGCGGTCCGAGGTAAACCAGACTCGTCCAAGGTCCGTTTTGAAATAGGATGGCTCTTGACCTTCAGGATGAAAGTCAACAGTATTGCGCAACGTACCGGCGCGCGCCTCAGAACTCTATGCTAATAACCGAGCTCGAGACACATATTGGAACCTGATCATGACCCACATCCATGTTCAAGGATTTTACATATTTGGAATTCGATGATTTCAAAACTGACAGAATTTTAAGGTGTGTTTTGTTAGCGTGCGCAGATGCATAAATGGATGAATGGAATAATTTTATAGCCTTTGAGAATAAATATTAAAATGCAAAAAGTAAGTTATTTTCTTCGGTTTTTCCATGCTGTAATGACGTAAACGGAGACCGCACATTAGATCGGGAGTGTTGAGTGATTCATTTCATTAATCACTGTGTTGTTAGAAGTTCCTTCTGTACGATCACGTGTTCAAAGAATTACATGCCAATCTTTAGAATGTTGTAAGGTTGTAGGACCGGACTAGATTTTTCACCACTCCTTTCTACACATTCAACTGATTAACTCACACATGGGTAGCACGTGTAGTTTGTGTTTGTTTGGGGATGTGTTGGTGTGCGTGCGCGTATGTGTGTTGGTGTACGCACACGGAGGCGTGCGCGTGCGCGTGTGTTGGTGGAGCGTGCGTAGATCCGCGCGCACGTTGCGCAGGAGGGGGGAGTTAGCGCCGGCGAGCGGCCGCGGTTTTGTAACAGCGTTTTATTTCAAGGTCACTCGAGCAGTTTTTAGAAAGTTACTTCACTCAAGTCTTAGGTAAAAACTCACATTTGCATTGTTCCAGTCAACACTGGGCCTAAAGGCCTAAAACAACAAGTTTATCGTTGTTATAAAATAATGTATGGTAATTTACAGGTATGATTGATTTTTTTAATTGATAGTTTCCTGTTTCTACTTGAGTGGTTATGGTTAATAACAAATACCAGTCTCGAGTAGTACTGTTTCCAAGAAATTCTTGTTGTCATTGATTGTTTTGCATAATAATTAATAAATTGCTCTTTAAAAAGACTATAAATACAGTTATGAATTTTAATCTAGTATGAATAGTTTTCTATTATTCTTTTCCAGTTTAATCTTTCTAAAGTATGCAGACAACTGCAGGTAATTTAAAAGCGGTTTCTAAATTGAGCTCTGACGTAATTTTCGAATGAGGTGTAAATAAAAGCGAGGTAAATCAGTTGAATGTGCCCAAATGCACATAAAACGAATAAAAACGCCACGTTTTCTTAAAAATAACATCCGAACATTTCTTATTTCGCCACATCGTCGCTCACTTCCATATATGAGCCGTGATCTTCTCTGTAGTCGAAATGATGAAATTTAGTCGACTGCCATTTCGTAAAGTTGCATAACGGCGAACGCTAAATTTTGCTGTCAGAGAAAGTATGCGAAAGGCTTTACGTAATGCGACCACGTAACTGTTGTAGCGACTCAGTTTTGATTTCCTTGCTTTTATGTCCATCACGGTTACGTGAATATTTTTTGGGGTAATTTTGAGAAGCCCCGGTTTAGCTAATGTTGCAATCATCAGCCTCATTTTGTTTTGCATTATTTTCTCTGATAGATCCATCATTTTTGCATTTCAGTTTCTATGCTGCGTAATGTGTGTCATCAGTATCTATCTATCTAGCCTGTTTCATCATAATCAAAGGCTAATACTAATAGATAGTAGAAAGTGCTAGGCAAAGGGGTCTATCTTCCGTACACTTCTGTCCTATGCTATTGTGGGCCAGTCCTTTCAGTATGAGACAAGTTCATCCCATCATCGTTGCCTTGGTCTCTCATCTCATCTCAACCTAGTTTAAGTCGTTACTATGTAGGTATATCAAATCTTATCCGATTCCTAGCATCTATTAGGAGCAAGTCTCAAGAATTTATTTGTCGTACATACCGACATTTCCTTTTATGTCTGCATCATGCATATTTATGGAATTATATATTTTTATAATTGAAGATCTTTATTCAATTCTTATACCTTGTGTCCTTATACGGATTATTGTTTGATTGGTACAAGATAGTAATTTTTTACCTATTTATATAAAGTATTTTTAGTAAATTTTTCCTTTTCTACAATTATCTATGATTGTTATGTATTTTTCATAGATTCTTTGAATACGGACGTAAGTGTTAAAGAGTAAACATAGTCGGGAAAAACACTTATGAACAAGATTGACGTGATCCGTCACACCTATTGGAAAAAAAGTAATTTCTCATAGTAAATTATTAATGCTAAGGAGCTACCATTTCTGAATCATCATTCTTATAAGAATCACTGACAAACGGGTTACCCCAAAACAGGTAAAAGTGACAAAGACACAACATTTGTACTGGTTGAAGTATTTTATTACGATGAAACAGTGATTGATTTAACTGACAACCTAAGAAAATAATACAATAAATACGATAAACTTTAACTTTCAAAAGTTATTGACATATTGCGCAAACGCAGAATGATTAACCCTTCAACGTCAAGTGTGAAGAAGTTTGTAAGCGAAGATTAAGCACGAAACGCAACTGAGAACCACAATACAATCTCTGTCCTAATTTCAGAGTTATCAGCGAAGTCAAATATTAACGGAACGGTACGCACGCTACTGCTGAAGATAAGCAAAACCACGGATTTGTGACTTGAAGTATTGCAGTTTCTAGCGGATTGATTTGACTTTGATTCTAAAACCTAAACTGAATGGAGATTTGTGATTGATTGATGACAATGAAGGGCAACTTTAGAATTACACAAGGGAAAAGTTAAATGTACAAGATGAAATTCCAATTCGAATATATGTAGTGTTTTCTTGGCCTGTTCTGTAATATCAGCTTTTCAAAATACATCGCAAAAACTATGAAATCTTATAAAAAGTTGGTGTCACTGAATACACAAAGAAAGAGATGAAACGATCTAAATAGAATTACATTTTTTTTTTTACATTTGCATCAACCAAGTGTAACGGTTGCTCAAGTGGGAAAATGTGCCGTAATTTTACTGAGATAACCATCATGTTTTGCAACCAGTGCAAATATTGAACACGTTTGGAAAATGGAGCGATGGAAATGAAAATATTATTTTTTTGTAATTTTATCATCTTCAATGAAACTGTTGATCTAGAAAAAAAAATTCGAGGAGAAGAACAATATAAAATAGAGGTAGATGTAATCCGAAGCACAATAATCTTAGATGGAAGAGAGAATGGACCCATAGGAATCAAAATATTGAATGTATTCCTTTAATGGATCTAATATAAATATATAATTTTTATATAACTGTAACTAATAGAAATAAACTGTAGGAAATAGAGATGTTTATTCGGTGAACACTTATGAAAATAGTTAGTAAAGTGGTCCCTATTATCTATAATAATAGTACAGGAAAACTTGTAGGAGGAAACTTGTATTAATATGAAATTACTACGTGTATATGCACTTATTTATGTGGAATAGTGGAACAAGCGACAATACTTAGAGAATAGGCTGATTACTAACAGGGTTACTGTGTTTAACTAATGATGGTCTATACGTGTTATAAATATATTGTTTGTGGCTTGTTTTACCAGGTTTTACCTTATGGTGTTCAAGCGGGTGATGTGGGTCAATTGAAACTCGTGTAACATTGACATTGAACTTCTTATATCTAATTAACAATAATGTGTCAGTTACTCTATTCTTAATAGGAACTTTGAGTCATGATTCCATAGTCTTTTTTATTCTAGAATTTACACAAATCTATATGTAAGCATATAGATTTGTGTAAATCCATAAAATAATCGTCTTTAAAGCTTATTCCTAATCTATCTTGTATTTACTAACAAATTGCTCCTAAGCTGAAATTGGGTTTTAACTAGGACGAATACGATTTCAACTTATGCTTACATATAGATTTGTGTAAATCCATATCCAGGCACGCCCTTTATGTCTGGAGGCTTTTACTTAGATATTGTTTACGTTTAGTCTTTATTTTTTATTTCTGCCTGAGTATAGTTCTCGAGGTTTTTGGCATATTGGCGTGTGCTAGCTGTCATATGAGTATTGATTTATAATTTAAATTATGTTTTGTGTTGTGTAATGTAAATTATTTTGCATACTATTATATAGAATATTTTTTTTCTAACTGAACAGACAGCTGTCCTGCTGGGGAGTTTGTTGCGCCACTTCTTCTTCCCAGCTAAAGCACTAGGAAGTGGTGAAGGGTGGGCGTTTTGGGGGAGTGTCTTATGTAATTTTGAAGTTCGAAAAGTGTTGATTCTCAGCCTAGTTTTAATAAATGACTTTTAATGTTGACTTTTGAATTTTGGGAAAAACAACAACCGTAATACTACTTTTATTTCAACAACAAGAATTTCAAAGCATTGTAAAATATTCACTACAAATATAGGTACGGCTTTTTACGGTGAAGATTACTTCTTCAAGTAAGGACAATGAAGCTATAAAATTAAAGTTTATAGCAAGGATACGTTACTTTAATATTATTTTGTATACAAATATAATAGGTTGTAAAAAGGAAGACGGATTCAATGAAGACACTTTGAATGGTTTCCATCACCATCCAACGTTTCAGGTAAGGAAGGTGAATGATAGATATCAATAGGTTTCATTAATGTTTGTACGCCCAGATTTAATTAAAAACATGTTTTCTCAACTAGATACCAAAAGGTAAAGACTAGATTCTTATTTAATTAGGACTGCTACAAAGTACCAGATCACAGAACTGCAGAAGAGCAGAGAACTTTGTACAGAAGAATCATATATTATGGGGAAAAACTTTTGGGCTACAATAAAATTCAATGAAAGGAAATATAATAATATCGGCAACAATGTTCATAAAGAATCCAAATTCGACGATGATCTATTAGCGGAGTCTTTGGCTAAAATTGTGCTTGAAACAATTGAATCATACATTGACAAAGTAGACTTGAAACGCTGACTCATAAAAATGTACCTAATATTCCGAGCACATGTGACGCTATTGTGTTTTACTTTCTACATTCGTGTACAGTAACATCTAAGTTATGGAAGCACATAAAACATTATTCATCCTACTAGTTCCAGTCTAATCAGAAGAATAAATTTAAATATTCATAGACGTGATAAAAAGTTCCGTGAATATCGTTACAGAAAAAAAAAACTGTTGACTGAAATAGGAAAACTAAAGTTATTCATGTATTTAGAGTTTTTAGTATAAATGTGATAATTGACTGTAGGATGGAATTTTTGAGCATAATAAGTCTACCGCGACATATTAGAAGGAATAGAAACAGCAAAAGGACAAATGGTTGAGGAATGAATCCGAAATAAAGTGCAGAACGTATGCGACATTACAAGAACATTAGCAATACTGGCCGAGGCTAAATGAATGGAGAGATAAGAAATAATGAAAGCTGTTACGTAACTTTCATTACGATAGTCAATGGCTCTTATCAAAAATTCAGTCATAATAGTAACTGACCTACCCGTACGCTCGCATTTTGCTAAAAATACATATGTTGGGCGTGAAACGTGTGCTTTCGTTCACGATACTTCAGTTTTATTACTCTTTACTCTAGGGTTTGTTTGTGAGCGTGCGCGTGCGCCGAATAGTGGGGGTTTGTGGGAAATTTCACGACAGCAGTGTGAGTGCACTCACACGCACGCAACGCGCCCTACTCCGGATGTGAGCGCAGATTTGTGCGCCTGTGAATGTGCTAGACTAAATTGATAGGTCTATGCGTTATCTATGAAACACTATTATTCATTGTGTGGCGGTGTGCCAGCAACGTGGCCGTGTGTGAGTTATTGTTTGGAAGCCTTGAGGTCTTTAAGTTATTTTACAACTTGCCACTAATCGAATTGCCTATAAAATTGTGAACAATCAGAGTTTATGCGTAGATGAGAATTTTTATTGCCAACAGTGACAAGCGACCATAATTAATTTATTGGCGTGGTCAAGGTTCCAAAGGTTATTATTAAAGTGATGCATTGGGTGTATTGGTAGGACCATAAAATAGTCAGTGTAATGCATATGTCGAGGTGCATCGTATAATACGAAATAATGAAATGAAGAACCTTGTAGACGTAGTACTAGCGAAGACCGCGCTAGCAAGGGTCTGTCGAAAGCGTTAGACTATAATTAATATAAAATATTCAACGCAAGGGTAACTGCGTAATAAAACTAATAGACCAAAACACTCTGGCCTTTAAGACTCTTAATGACATTATATATGAAAATATAAATCCGACACCTTTTCAATTTTATTGACCCGTCGGCCTTAAGAAAGTATGTTTTCGATTTGGTACGAAAGCGGAAGCCGTTTGAAACCACACCCATAGACATCCACGATGATATTGAAGAATCTGAAGGCAAACTAGTACAAGGACTTCCGAGAGTTATAAAGGATGAACCCTAATTGAGTCGGGGCTCATTCGTGTGCGTAAACGTTTGAAAATCGAACGCGGCTCGGGCTTGCGTGTGAGCATTGCGTGTGCGCAGACTAGCCGATAACAATAAACTATTTCCGAAGTGACCCAGTTCCAACGTCCTTCGGTAATTTGTACCGTGAACGGGAACAAGAAAGGGCTGGCAGTCATTTGAAAATGACCATTCCGAATTTTATTGTCCTACACAATACATCTCTTTGAACTACCATATCTACCGCTTGGTTCTATGCTTACTTTTATAATAATTTCAAATGAGGTCATTTATGGCCTTGACTTAAACAAATTCAAAGTTTAATAGTACCGACATGCTTTTAGTCTATTTAAGAGTAGTTTAGTTTAGAATGGCTGCAATGAATTTCTGGTAAAATTGTAACTGGTTAACTAATATACTAATAGAAGAAAACGGGCAGTGACCGTCACATTCGAATAGTAAGGATACATTAAAATTCGATTAAATAATTATTAAAACCAAAACGAAAAGATGTTAATGAGCCTCTATATAACTACTGTACAAATGTTACGAGTATTTCACAACTGCCGCACACTACTGACAATATCGAGCCCTCTGATAACGCTTTTTAATTCAGTTCAATGTCACATGGTACGCAGAACTATGAAGAAATTACATGAAACGATAAAGAAGTTGACACATTAGTGTTTGGATGGAAAATCGAAGTGGTTCCGAACTGCCGAATATATTTGTAGTTCTGAGAAAATGTTTATGTCGACTTTGCTAGGAGTAAATGCTGATTGCGAAATAGCATCGAGCAGCTCGGCTCTTGCATTTGGGATTTTAGAAATGTTTGCGTTTCTACGTTGTAAACCTAGTTTCTCGGAACGTTAAATACGTGCACAAAGCCTGCTAGCAAACGATGCGTTTTACTAATTATGACTCCATTGAAAATTCATATTTTCGCAAAACCAGTACTGCCGGTTAGGTTTTTGCCAGTTTACGTCCGCTATTATTAAGAACGTTTACGTTGCCTTATTTTCTATACTTCCTACGTCTGTTATTATTCAAGACAATTATAGATGGTAATATTAATTAGATTCAAGATTTTTCCTATTGCTATGCAACGTTTGTTTAATAGTCGTGATAAATTCATAGTACCAGCGCCATATTTCCAGGAAATAGGAGTTACAATCGAATCATAGCGTGACCTAATTACAACAGTTACATTTGTGGTTATATTACAATTATTAGTAACGAATAGATTATTACTGAACAAACAGAGGCCCTTGGACGTGTTCATAATTAGTTTATGCAAACTGCAGACGGAAAAAGATCTAGTTTTTAACCACGTGTATATGATAACCGAGTGGATTGTTCCACTCGGAAGTTACAATTGATATTGCGTAAAATAAATATTATCGTGTAATTAATTTTGTGTTTGACACTGCGAAACTAATTATTTGATTGTGTACCATTTAATATAATGACACAATTGTAACTAATCGAACGCAGTACAAGTACCTGCGTCTATTAGCGCATACAGCAAACTATTAATATTCTTAACAACTGCAAAGAATCTCTGTTATAATGATAACTTGGTAAGAAATCATATATGAATCTGCAGTTACTTAAGAATCTTGTCTAACTGGAGGAACTAATTGGAACCAGTCTTGTAAGAAACATATATCTACCACTAACAGATAAGAGACAGAAGTCTTATTAGCTAGGTCAGAATGTCTTCTTGGAATTGAAACCCAAAGTACAGTAGATAGTAATTATGGTTACGTATATCGGAATTTAAAGGTTATAGAAATCAAAAATCTTATCTAACTGTTAACAGTGGTTGTTATCGAGGTGACCATCGTGTTAATCAGACAATACGAAGGCCAATAGACATGTTTTAAAATATTACAGTTATAGTTTGTAAAGGTTTCATAACATAATATGAATACCAAGGTTTGTTGTATATTAAAATATGTATAAGACGAAATTTTTGGATGTTAAACTTGTCATAATTGATTAAATATGTATATTGAATGTATATCATCAACATAGAAAAGTTCAAGGAGGCATTATCATAATATCGATGACAGAAAAGTTATCTGAAAGCGACGTTACAGACGTTACAGATACGAATATGATCTCTGATATTTCTGTATTAATTTTGAACATTGGAGCTTTTACATCATTTTGATTAGCGACTAGCTCTCTCGCTGCTTTAGCGTCTATTTGGGATCCTAAAGGGACTTTATTTACCTATTTAAGATGTTGGCAAAAATGATGCTCTTGCCCTATAAAGACTTAAGTCATGTTCTTTAGCTGTTGGTTAATGATTTTGAATATAGTCTTTTGAGTTTATCATACTCTCTACTTATTTATTTATTTTATAATTTATGTACACACAGAAAAATAGATACAAATAAGACATAATCATAATTATGAGTACAAAGGTATTGCTTATTTCTATTCCTAATTCAATTGGCCTATAAATCAATTAACAACTTTTCTAGCTTTAGAACACTTTATATTGATACGATTAATCCAATGCTATTCAGTTAATTTCAGTTTCATTGCGGAACACTATAAATACGCGTGATATTCGTTAAGTCAAATAGAAAAACGACATTGGGCGATCATTCGTACTCGCCCTTTAATTGTTTACTCGTGCCAACTGCCGACACTTCTGCTTCATTGACACAATTCTCTCTCTCAGCATCAGTATCAATTCTCATTGCGTAATTTTCGTTCACAACACGATTGTCTTCATCAATTTTGAAGTAAATGTCAAGAATAGTCGTGGCAGCTGCAAAATATATAATTTTGATTGCTTTTAACCTCAAATTACTTTTCCAAAGTTTGTTTCTAATATTGATTTAATTTGGGATTTCAAAGATTGAAGGAAATTTAGCTTTCACTTCTAGTTTGTCCCGAGCATTTTAGATTTTGAATGGATCTTCGTTTTTCATGGAATTTGTAATTTTCAGACCTTTGGTTTAATTTACGGTCTTAGTAAACATCAAACAACCAATATTTACATGTTCAAAAAACTTGTTATCATGTTAGGTACGTTTAAGTGACTTATCAAGTTATCACATTATATTTTAAAACTGCGCAGTGACATGCGGTCTACGGATCTATCAGTAAGCTATAAGAACCTTCTCGTTTTCTTTGTAGTTTTAGTTATTGAGTTAATTATATATATAAAACAATTTACTTATAGATAAATCACGTATTTGAACTTATAGGTTGTATTGTTTACTTTGTGAACGGGTTAATGTATAATATAAAAAACTAAAATTGTGTTGTGCGTCACCATACTGAAGGCAAAATTATTGTTTTGAAGCATGATCAGTAAGTAAATGTTTTGATATTTATACAACCAAATATTTTTATCAATTCTATATCAAATATGAATAACATGACACTTAATGCTGCTGTTACGAAAACAAAATTTCCAGGAACCAATATATTTATTAATCAAAATAGGTAGTTGATTAAGGAAGTGATCGTAGTGATCACGCACGAATCTTACAATCAAAACAATATTAGTCAATACCAACATTATCAACAAGATTACTTCGAAGCCTTGGACAGGTAATTAATAAATGATAACAACGATTAATAGAAAATAACTCAAATTATTCATTGAGATTAGCTTTTCGTTGCGCAAGGTTGAGATGAAACTGACGAAATTAAAAATACAAAGATTTGCAAAGATAATTTGCTTGAACTGGCAAAGTTGAGAGAAGAATATATTGCTGGGAACGCAATATTTACAACAATAATCGATTCCCATAAAGATGTTCGGTAATTACGTGCCAAAAGCAATGAATCGACTTTTACTATTGCGAAACGAGTATTTATCAGTTCCGAAATCAATTTAATGCCCGAGCAATCAGAACTGAAATTCGCGGTTAAACAGGCAATTAATTGGCATTCATTAACGTGTTTCGGTAAACGATGAGAGTTTCAAAAATGATTGTTTGGAAACAAACTCGTTAATTTTGCAGTAAATTGAATTAGCTTAGCAAGTAGCAAAATAATATTAGAAGTTATAGTAATCTGAGAGTTTATTTTTAGTTTAAGTTTATCTTTATATATCTTTTTTCGGCTATTGAATGCAGATTTATGTAAAGTGGTAAGTATCACATCGTTGATGATGGATTGAGTACCTAAATTATTATCTGGATAGTTATTCTAAAAACTGGGAGTGATCGCATTCAAATATTTATTAAACGACTCGGTATGTTGAATGCGCGCGAAACCAACTGTGGAAAAGCGGCGCGGGCGCAGTTCATACGCTGAGCTCAGTCAGTCGATTTCGCAAACCACCATCTAATGTGAACCTATTAACCTCTTCGCTGAGCGAGGCTCAGGCGAAGGCGAGAGGCGGATGAAGCGGCGAATAGTGCGTTCATTAGAGCCAAGGTTGTGCCGACCGTCCCACCGGACCGACGATGTGACTACCTACCCACCGCCCACACCTACATGCGCATCCCCACATACCTACTAAATTTAAGGTAAACAAACAAAACAACCTTACCTTGCCAACTGTAGTGCACTTCTATTAGCAATCTCATTGTAGAAATTAAAAAGAATGTTACTATCGAACATATTAACACTTTATCACAGCCATATTTTTCACAAAAATATTTTTTTTAAACAAAAACAATCCGGAGCACCAGCGATCACAGGATATCACAACGCCGGAACCTAGGCACGTCCGTGCGCGAGCGACGTCAAATCAAACTGGCCCGGTCAAAATGACGAAAGTGAAAACATCGCACGCACAGAAAAAAGGTTGGCGCGGTACAGTCCTTGCAGGCCACCTCTCGCGCGGGCTCTAGTGACACACTAACTGCGAAGCGCGCGCATCGCACGTCGCCTATATAATGAAGCGCTCAGGGGCTCAAACTTCAAACGCCACCGGACGGCACAAAAAGAAGATGCTTCGCAACGGTAGCTAGGAAAGATTGAACACAAAGAATAGCGACACGTGGGCGCGTGTGCGTTCACGTGCGAATGTCGGTGTGCGCGAGAGATAGGCGGCCGCAGGAAACTCCGTTCTCTTCCACTAGGAAAGACCTTGGATATGAATCGGCACGTTGCAATGTGTACCGCCATCGCCTACGCCGCTGTTACCTACTTGACGGTACCGACAGATTAAACGATGCTTCCATATAAGATGTTTATATTCTATCTAGCGATGGGATGCAGAACTAAACAAACAGCCAGGTTGAAAATAAATATTGGAGTAGTTATAAGTTAATGAGCGTAGCAGATAGCTTTATTGTTATAACAAGCACTGGTCGCCTGGACAAACACTATAATTACAACCGATGATGACGATGATGCAATGAAAGTTGATAATGCTATTAGCAATTTGACACGTATTTAGCGTGGGTGGTCACTGAGAAATGAAAACCGTGGCGCAATTACAGTAGGTGAAGACGTTTAAGATAATATAGTTAAGTAGGTCGTTAGAGAGTTCGCAAATGGTTTTAATGAAACACATTTGTTTTAAGCAAATAAAACTGTTACTGCGTGAAAGAAATATGTGAAAATTACAACGGATATTTAGTTTTTCGAAAAACAGACATTCGCGGTATTTATGGGAGAAAACTTTATAAAAGCTATGATATATTACTTATCTCTTATATCAGTTATAAGGATTGGCCTTAGAAAAGAATGCCAGAGATTTTTGGGTCAAAATTTAAATTGTCCTTCCGCAGCTACAGATTTTAGCAATACGGATGTCCTCGCGACATTTACATACAAAATGTTTGATCTTTGAATAATAAAGGTTACGTGTAACAAAAAACAGTGGTTTTGTTTATGTTTTAATTTTTTTTTACGAATTATTAACATATCGATGAATATGTAGATTTATATGGATCACCTAGAACAGACCAAATGGTTATGTCTAAAGTTTATAATGTGCTAATGCGACTATAAACCGCTCGTTCCGTTCTCGTAACAGCTTTCCACTTTCATTTCCTCACTATCATTGTCTAAACAGATTGGATAACACAGTGAATTTCTTCAAAAGACACAAATTACGTAAAGTCGTCATGTGAGAATTACTTTAATTGCTCCTTGTGTTTGACTCTCAATTTAATTTTTGTTATTGAGACTTTATTTTCGTAACAAAGTAAGAGGCTCCCACATTGGCCGGGTCGTGTATAATTCTATTGTTTATCTCGGTGAGAACATTAACTACATATTTATTGCCATTGAATTAATTAAACACGGAAACATGATATCATGCAAAAGTGATATTTTATAAATGAATCTATTGATAAATTAATAGTGAACTGTCGTTGTGTAGAACTATTCATTTATCATAGTATTTGTAACAGGCCTTTTCATATGCGTTGCAAAACAATGGTCTGTTCACGGTTTTACGAAATATCTATGTTCTACTAAAACACAGTCATTAGTGTAAAATATCAACAATTGAATAGTTTCTTTGATAAAAATACGTTCACACTTGTATTTGGCAAATATTTGATATCGTATTAATTCATGGACCATTTTATGTTCACATTCGTCAGCTCACTCTTCAACAGAGATAAAATACCAAAAATTCACACGCCATATTATATGCAAAGTCTACTTTAGTGATACAGTCTGCAAAGTCTATTATCATGTTTCGTCACCGACCCTCTTTATGATTCACAGATCACAAACGTTTCCTGATAATAAACTTACACTTGCAAAAAAGGTCATTTGATAAATCTTTCTACGACCTTTAATCGTTCGTCAAGCATGAAAACAGAAAGCGTCGCGTATTCGGCCGTGCATACATCACATCCTCGAATTTCAACTCATAATTTCGTTACATTGGTTTGTGAAATCGGGATGAAATCATCCGATGTACAGCGGCCTTACTTTCGCGTCGCCATTTCTCCGGGTGAAAGTTTAACTATACTCATTGTACTTTTGTCACTGGCTAATCACGATGTTTATCATAAATCTTAATCCTGACATTTAACGGCACGCCCACTAATGTTCGCATTTGAAAATGAAAGCGTTTAAGCAGTGATTGCACGCATGAATTGCATAACTTGTTTCTTATCACGATGTATTGATAGATTAACAGATCTTTTAGAAAGGATTATGAATATTCGCGTCGAAGAAAGATGCTTTATGTAAGAGAAAGACAGCCTACTAAGTATCATGTTCAACTTCAACAGTACACCAGCTTAGTCATGTGAGAACAATGTATCCTTTTCGCTTACCACGTGTGTCACGAATGGTTTTTTAAAGCGTGTGAAATTGAGATTCTAAAATAGAAAAGCAATTTTTCAACAGTTTGTTGTATTCATTGTAACGATACATCAAATTGGTATCGCAACTAGCATAGCAACTAAACTAATTCCGTGAAATGAATTTCGTCAATTACGAACTATTATATCATCTATATCGTATCGTTTTATTATTTCGATTTGACTCGGTTATTGTGATCGTGGCGGCTGTTCGCGTGAAAGTGTTTCGGTCACAGTGATCCTCTGCATCCGCGAGCACCATTGGATCCGTCACGATCGGCCGTGCTTGCCATTTATTAATATTAAACGAAAATTCGTTATCCAACTGGCCTTGGACCGTGTTCCTTTCAGTTCTCCTTAATGATGACAGTTGGTCGGAACGTGCTGTTTGTAATAGCTCAAACTCAATGACTCAGTTGTGGTCACGGAGAGTACAAGGTTTTCCTCTACCACATGTGCTCGCCGCACTTTTCACATTTTCATCACCAACTACGGCGACTAGTGTTGAAACGTCCATTACTTCACAAATCAAATTTCTAGCAGCGATAACTTTCGAAAGAAAATTCGACATGCCGGAGGTTTTGTAATAGTTATTGAAAGCGCGGCTCGTCGAGCGAGGCTCGGCGCAGACGTCGAAAGTGAGACCGAGAGGTTGCGCAGGCGCGTTACGAAGTTTTTATTGTCGGCCGCGCGCGAAATCACTTGAAAGTTGTATTGTCCTTGGATATTTCACTTCTTTATTTGTAGCGTTTCCGACACCCGAGCCGAAGTTCAGTCGTCGGTGACGCCAATTGTGCGCTTTGAGTGTGTTGGTGACACCAGTCCCCTTCACTAATATCTCCGACGCTTAGAACCGAATGCGCGGGATGGAGCATTATGGTTTCGCGACCTTTAATTACTGCTTTTCTCTGTAGAATTTCACTTTCTAATTCACACAATGATATCTTAGCAACAAGTATACGTCGATGATTCTTACCAGGGGACAATGTTAGAAGAGAATCCAGTGTTGCCGGGGCAATCCAGGGTATGTGCGTTGTGGAGCGCGCGTCGGCTTCCCGGCGCTTGCGCCACTTCCCCGCTTGCGACACGCTTCCTGCGGGAGAGTGCGAGGCCGCGCGCGAGTTCCGCGCGCAACAACTTGCACAACGCTTATCGGCGACCCGGTTTCTACTTTCGCCACGGGAATCACTGAAACTGAATCCTGTGATGCACTGGGAGTATCACTGTAATCCGGGCAGAGTCACAGTCGCGTACGGTGTTGGGAGCGCGGTATGTGTTCGGCGCGACGGCGCTGCGGGCCGCGGGCGCCGGGCGAGTGGCGCGCGCGCTCCGGCGCCGCTCTCGGTTGCGCCACACTGGAAAGTAAAAGTGAGCGGCGCGGGGCGCGGCGGCACATTTCTCCCACTTTCGCTGCTGTGATTCATTCCTCGTTCGGCGTCAAGGTCGCTTCCCGCAACTCCCGCGAAGCGCTCCTCCCGTTCCGACCACGTCCCGCGACCGCCGCGCGCTGGAGGTGTCGCTCAGCGCCGTGACGTAGCGCTGCAGCCACCAGCGCCAAACACGTTTCCATTACGATTTGAAAGTATATGCACCTACCGTGAGAGGTACTTGAAGCGTGCGTTAAATGTTGTGATGTAAATTGTATTTTTGCGCATTACAACATCGTGTTTTGTGCCATAACGTGTGCTATGTGATAAGATTAAGAGTGGAGGAATGGGAGAAAGATACCAAAACTAGGCTAATTTGACGGAGGCCCTCCATCTTGTATAACCATGTCAAGCGCACATGATGATAACTTTAACATATAAAATGTTATTTATATCCATTTCAATGGATATATGAATGGAAAACTTACAAAGCGATACATCAATAGACATAATACAAACATGTTTTATCCCATTCTTTGCAGTTTTCACACAAACACGTTATTATTCGGAAGTGCGCACCATACAAACCAACGAACACACACACATAGCTATAACACTGGCTATTACGAGTTTACGACTTCTTACTACTGCGAGCTTCCATACAAACAAACAAACTACGTATGTATGTTATCATGTACCTACTTTACTCCGAGCTACTGAACTGAAGGAAAAATGTATGATTTTTCAACTAGTTTTATTATTAGTAACTGTGAGTCAAACTAGTTGATTGAGAACATGACGCTTTTGTAGTTGCGACCTTAGAGCAAGAATGAGCCAATTTTCACTATCATGAGAAATTTGGCCATCGCCATAAGTTGTAACTAGCCCTGTGATCACTAGTTCGGTTGCCAAGCATGGTGGCAATATCAACTGAGGACATAGACAAGTAGCAATCACTTTCAAAGCGTTCCGTATTTCTACAAAGACTTTCAACAGAATTGACATAAGCTTTTCAGTATCTTACGTCAATCCAATACATTTTTGACGTTTCCATCATCGCTATGGCTGATAGAATGTCTTTATCATCATCATCATTTCAGCCGAAAGACGTCCACTGTTAGACATAGGCCTCCCCCAAGCACCACCGCCACTTCGACCGGTTCTGTGCTTCTCGCATCCAACGGATTCCTGCGGTCTTCGCAAGGTCATCGGTCCACCTTGTGGGAGGCCGTCCAACGCTACGTCACCACTCGAGAACCTTTCGGTTCAATTGGCCATCTGTCCTGCAAGCAATGTGCCCTGCCCACTGCCACTTAAGTTTGATAATTGTTCGGGATATGTCGGTTACCTTGGTTCTCCGACGGATCTCTTCATTTCTGTTTCGATCAAGTACGGAAACTCCAATCATAGGCCTCTCCATTGCTCGTCGCTAAAAACCAGCGCTTGGGCTCTGCCCCGCATAGCTTTATGCTGAGCGATGGCCATTTTGCCTAGATGTGACGCATATTTTCCTCCAACTTGTACTTTTATTTGTTTTGTGTGCTTTCTTTGCGTCCTGTTTACCGCAAATAAACGTATTTTCTTTCATTCTTTATTGCACTTTGTGTGATTTTGAGTGAGCGACCACGATAGAATTTCACTTTGTCTAAACCCTCTGGTAGCTGTTCCTTGTACCTTATACCGGATAATTCTAAGTTCAGCAATGGAAAGTGTCAGGCAGAACTATCGCGTCCATCAACGCCGTTTTCCAACAGATCTGAAAATTACCAATGAAACTTTCCATAAATTAAATATAGTCAAGTAAAGACCGGTAGCCATTAATTTGAATAAATATTCACTTTCTAAGCCCAAAAGGTAATGAATGACAGTTTACGGAATCGAGTGAAATTGGTTAATCATTTGAATGTGCCGACAACATATACAATAGTGTTTGGTAAATAAGTAGGTAGCAAACTTTCATTAGTAGTAAGTAGATAAGTACTTATTAGAGAAAATTAATGTATGTAGCTACATAGTTGGCTTTTTTATTGTTCTGTGTTTGAGTAGGATCCGTTTTTTTGTAGTGTGTGTTACTTTCTTTTTGTTGTCATGTACATAGGAGAGTTTTCGGCTATTTAAAGAGTATGTGAGGCATTACTTTGTATGCGGGTCCACTGTTTTCGCAGAACATTTTCATATCCTAGGACTATTATTAATAAATGGCTCTGATCTTAGAGTCCATTCTTCAAGCTGTCAGTATTTAAACGTCATCGGCAGTATTCTTTTCTTTCTTTCACCTTAAATATTTTCTTCAAGACCTTTAAAGACAACTTAAAAATAATTTTCTCCAGAGATTTCATCACCTATATTATTAACTGAACAATATTTGTATATATTATATTTGTAATCACGTTCTCGAAAACGGCTCTAACGATTTCGATGAAAGTTGCAATATAGGCGTTTACGGGAACGAATCGATCTAGTTAGGTCTCATATCTGGGAAAATTCGTTTTCTCTATTTTCACCCTCGGTCGACCAGGTACTATACAGGGTGTTTGGCAGAACGTTGAACATACGAAAATGGTGGATAGGTGGGGTCATCTGCTACTTACTCAGCCCTAATTTATTTGGCCATGGCCCACGTGATATTAAAAAAAAAAAAAAATCTTACTTCTTCTAGCTAACATCTGAATAAAGCAATAATTTTATAAGAATCTGCCAACATAAAAGATTAAAAAAAAATATATTGCCTGTTTTACCCATTTTGAATAAAAATTACACTTTAAAGTTAAGAAAATGGTGAAAATAG
This sequence comes from Xanthia icteritia, assembly GCA_949128155.2. Lineage (NCBI taxonomy): Eukaryota > Metazoa > Arthropoda > Insecta > Lepidoptera > Noctuidae > Xanthia > Xanthia icteritia. The sequence continues at coordinate 5,171,545 of OX421932.2, forward strand.
AAGAAAGAAAAATTTTTTTTTTTAAATATCCAGTGGGCCAGGGCCAAATAAATTAGGGCTGAGTAAGTAGCAGATGACCCCACCTATCCACCATTTTCGTATGTGCAACGTTCTGCCGAACACCCTGTATACCATAAAACGCATTATATATTAATTTACATAGTAGACGTACTTATCAAGTGAAAATTAAACAACATTGGACACGAACTGTGGCTGTTTGCTGGTCGCTTACGCTTAGAAACTTGACGCCGTCTAACTTGTAAGTGATAAGCGATTTTCTTTTATGTTGAAGTTAGCGACATATAGTTGATGCATTCGATGCTTACGGCATGGGTAATATGATTACAATTGATGCAGTATAGGAACTTTGAGAAGGAAAATTTGAGTAAATACAAAGACATGACAAGACGAAGAATGGTAATAAAAGAAGATTATTAACAAAACATTTAAAATCTGCTTAGAATTGCAAAAGAGAACAATTGGAGAACGAAATTTGAGATAGAAAATGTGGAAAATTAATAAGAGTCGAAGTAACATAAATTTCTCGGTCACTCACGTGATCATCATTGAGAAGCGTGAAAAGCTTGTTGCTTCATGCATTTTCATCCGCAGGCTGACAGTATGCGTTTATTTATAATCCCTATTGTTGTGTAAAAAATGCTGTAGTCACCTTTCACAGTTCTTAGAAGTCTATGACTCCACCATTGACGATCATTGCAAAATTAACAAAGCTTATTCTTTCTTGAACGACATCCAAAAGTGAAATGGGATATGGCGGATTTTGATGAAACGACAGATTCTTCATTTTCCTTTTAGCTATTCTTCTCATGAATAATTATTGTCTTTTTAATTTTTATGCGTTTCTTAACACTTATATGGGACGATTTAGAAATTGAGACTATACACTGTAGTAAAATAAATGATATACATACCTACATGGCCATTACCATCTTTTGCATGTACGTAAGGAAAAATCTACATCTTTTTAGTAAAAGAGGTGCAAAACACAATTATATCACTAGGAATAGGGACCAATTAGTTCAACCGGGTTTCAGGTTGGCTAAAGTGGACTCATCTTTCATGGGGTACTGTTTAAAATGTTACAATAAAATACCTCCCCACATACTTCAACTGAATGAAACGAAATTTAAATCTTGTATTAAACGCACACTATGCAGCCAAGCATATTATAAGTTGGGGGATTACATCGCTGATAAAAATGCTTGGCTCAACGCTGGTCCTGCTCCACAAGCATAAACTAATTGATTAGCATTTGAAAATACCGTTGGAGCTGCTGAAGATTTTAAAAACTATTTTTGCATTGTATAAATTCAATGTCTTAGCATTGTATAATTGCATGGCACACGTGTGGGCACCATGTACCGACTATAAAGCTACCATTTACTGAGTATGTCTTTCATTGACTTGAATGTGCCCTGGCGGCTGAGAGTATGTCATGCTCACTCTAATGTCTCGCTGGCGGTGGCGCATGTGTTGGATCATTTAGCTCCCTTCAAAATGGTTGAGCTGAATGGTGCTAATCCATGCGTCATGTTCGTGAACGGGCGCCGTCAGTAGGGACTGGTCATCTCTTAGCTGCCACGGCGATTTTAATTTAATTTATATTTTTATTTCTAACGGACGCTTTTAATGTTTTGCATCGTTCTCACATGTATAACTTCAACTTGAATGATGTAACCAATATTATGTAACCATCTTATTTTATTTAAAAGAGTGTCCGTGGAGTTTCTTGCCCGTTCTTCTCCATAGGTACCTACTACGCTTTGGAATGGGCGACTAGCTTCATATTTCTGACTGACCGACCCCTTGACTATTCAAAAGTGCCTGTAATTGGTTTATTTGAAATAAATGCTTTGAGTTTGAGTTTGAGTTTGAGTTTGAGTTTGCCGTAGCACGCATAGCAATATTGTTGTTTAAGATGTTATATTGTGTTTATATGACTTTTTTTTTCTTGACAATATTCTTAATATATTGACATAATATGGTTTAGTAATTTAAATTTGCGTGGTATATACATTTTTTTAGAATATATTTTCTAATTTAAATTGAATTGCATGTATCCTTATAATATTTGTTCATCTAATAGTCATGCTGGATTATATTCTAACGCAAAGTGAATAGTTACCGAATAAATTAATCGAAAAAAAAATTGAAGAAATTGGCGGCTTGTCAGTTTTGAAAGTCTAGAATCAGAGTTTCCTCAATAAATCAAGATAAAGATTGATGACGTTAAGATTATGATGGCGGAATGGCTGGCCAGATCGGCAGGCGGCATTGAGACTGGTTCACCAGCTATTGGTAAAGTTGGGGTTGGTAATGATGGATGGCTGGCAGACTTTACTGGAACATACTGGGACAAGCAACTTTCAACATTGCCCTGAGTAGCACTGAATACCCGCTGGTAGGAAGATGGTAATAATGGTCTATCTAAAGGGCTGTCAGCATGTTTACCAACCAATATAAAAACAATCGTAGCGGTAATTGGAAGGCTCTTGGTCAGAAATGTTTACGAGTTCAAATGGTAATGAGTGCAAAAAAGTGTCTGCAATATGCGATATTTATGAAAATCGTGTTCCTTTAAAAGCTATTAATTTGGCGCTTGCAATCAAAGCATGATTTATTGTTGAAGTGCAGTGTGTTCAAGTGTGACGCGTCTCGCTACATAAAACTTGTCTGTCTGTCGACACGAACTTATTTATTTACCTTTGCTTGCTTTATGTATTTGATAATGATATTTTTAGCAATGTTCTTACCTATCCTTGGTGCATTAGTGATCACTATTAGTCACAGGCTATTCGTTGTTGAGTCGTTGTTTATGTTATTTTGTGGAAGGGTAAAGTTGGCTTTTTGTTCCTTCAAATATAAATTCATCTTTCTTTTTCCTTATGTTGGTTAAAACAACTTAACAGATTTTTAACAAAAGTAGTGTGTCAATGAAAAAGCACTTTTTATTTTCCTAAATTTTCCCATGTCAGAATTTGAAGGTATTTTTTTAACCATGCAAGAAGAGGTTATCAGCTTTTTCAACCCTCAGGAGATCATCACTCCACTTAGCCTGAGGGTGGTAAACGTAAATGAATAACCGATCGTAATCCTGCAGATGTAGGCAGAGCAGGATGTTAGCATCTTACTCTTCCTACCTACTTTTAAAATTAATTCCAGATGCCTCGAAGGCCTAGCCTAGAAATAGTTAAGCACAACAATATTTACGATAGCGCTATATATCTTTAAAACTGAACCACAACACATAGTAGTACTTTTGTTTTTACAACTTGGAATTTTGCCCAGTAAGCACACTATAAGTACGCAACACGAATGAACGTAGTGCATAGTACAATAATGTTTGTAAATACTTACGGTTAGGTAAGGTTAGTAATATTTCTTTCATTTTGTCGTGTACTTTTCCACCGAAGACAGCCACTGTCAGTTTTTCTGTACGGTTTCCTAGAAGAGTGTATACGCCACATATGGTCCGCAATTTACCGGCGAATGACGTCACAGAAACATTATTTATGAAAGAAAGTTGGGTTATTTTCCTAGCGAGCGTTTTAGGATTCCGTACCTTAAAAGAAAAAAAACGGTGCCCTTATAGGATCACTCGTGTCTGTCTGGCTGGTTTACCATCATTTTCATGACAGCGGTCGTTACGTGGCGGCCACCGCTCTAGGAAACTAGCTTAAGCATGAAACCGCGAACTAAACGTAATGTAATATTGTTGGATCATTCGGTTCCCTACAAAATGGTTGAGCTGGATGGTGCTGATCCACGCGCGGCGCCGTCGGTTGAGACTGGTCATCTCTTATCTGCCATTGCTTATTTTTAATCGTTTTTGATTATTATTTTATTTTACATTGTTCTCACATATAGAAGCAACAAAAGTAATGTACCCAGGATTTTGTAATTTCTATATTTAAAAGAGTGTCCTTGGAGTTTCTTGCCCGTTCTTCTCCATAGAGATCTACGTTTTGGAATGGGCAACTAGCTTCAACTTTCTGACTAACTGACCGACTCTTTGACAATTCAAAAGTGCCTGTAAATGGTTTAATTGAAATAAATGCTTTGAGTTTGAGTTTGAACGATTTTTTAATTGGAAATAATCATTGTTCACATATTTATTTCGTTTGAAGTCTTTATTCGCCTATGGGTTATACTGATTAGGTATACTTGTTGCATTATGCTATAGGATAAATTGTATTTTTCATTAAAAATACGTTAATCTTTCGATTTTACATTACGTTAATTCGCACGTTCTCTCTAGAGCCTTTGGTTGTCGAAAATAGGGAACGGTTGTTTCCAATTTCCATCAGGTGGCCTACCTGATGGAAGTAGACCCGTAGAGGGTATTGGACATCAAAAAATTCGTCATCACTGTCAGTGGGAAATGTGCCCAGAAGGCTGGCAGCGTTGCCACGTTGATTCTTTGGCCTCAAAATAGGCCAGCTCTCTGATCACGTGAAGAGCAACCGCTTGGCGATATCCCGAAATACTCGTTGAGCGGTCAGATCCTACGGTTCTAGTGTTTCAACCCCAAACGGCTCAAACATATAGCTCTCAATAAGGTTGTTATATTTGCGTCGTTTGAGGTTTTCTGCACCTGCAGCTGCTGCCCCAGCACAACCCGCCGTGCTAGGAAGAATAATTATTACGTCAATTTTGAAAGAACCTAAGACCGAACCGAAGATACTGGTTATTTTATACCGTTAGTTAAAGCGAGTACAATTTCTAGCATGTGTGTCAATATATTATAATAATAACAAAGTGTGGGTTTTATCCTTGAAAACCTAAAACTTAATTATTAACCACAATGTCCTGAAATGAAATATTTAATTAATCCCTAATCATTAGCTGGAATGTCGTAGAAATATAAACATAAACAAAATTATATTTATGGAAATTGAGGGAATTCCACCCGTCAGATTTCTCAATTGGTGTAGCAGGAACATTTAATGGAATATTAAAGGCCTTCCCTTCTCAAATTCTCCGTATAGATATTTTCACTGAACAGGGCGAATATCATCAGTATTCGTGCAAAATTCTGGGTATTTTTTTCAAAAATACCTAATAGGGAAATATATATCGTTCGTGGCAATCGGCAAAACAGGATACCAGGAATTTAATTAGGAAATCTTAATTGTCTTATATTTTACCTGTTTGTTTCATGAAACCGTGAACCGGATGTGTGTGTGATATTTAAATTAGCAAGAATGATAAACATTTTGTATTTCTACGTAGCAACACATAAAATTATTAGCTTCTACCGGGACAAAAAGTATCTTATGTCCTAACCCAGGTCATAGTTTATCCATGTGCCATTTCATCGAGCTCCTTATGTTCTGAGTTGTGGTCTACGATTACTGACATATGCTTGCACTGACAGGACAGGTCCACTCAAATCTGTGTGGTTCTTTTCTCAAAAGACCATTTGAGACACTAATCTACATGATCCTCATATGGCCTGACCAAGATTATGTCTGGACTTTAAAAGAGAATGACGATGTGACCTCTGAGTTTGTTTCGGCCTTTCTTCTCAGAGTAGTCAGTACTCATCTAGCTAATTTTTTTATAAGGTTTCTTGTAAAAGTGATTCCAATATCCTATTTACAGAATTCAGTTCAGCCTTTTAGGCGTGAAATGTTAACAGACAGACAGACCGACAGACAGAGATACTTTCGCATTTATAATATTAGTGTGGACTATGAATCAACAAGTTTTCATAAAAGTTTTGCAGCTCATTAAAATAAATACTATAAATATAATATAAGCACCTAATTAGATTTAATTAGGTGTATAAATTATATTTATAGTTTTTAATAGGCATATGTATATTTTTGTATTTTAATAAATATTTATTACTCAATTCTCGCTATTTGAACTACCACCGTTTGTCTCTGCATCACCCAAAAGATAACTTGTTGAAATTGCCAGTGGCATTAAGTTCACCTCTGTACATTTGTGTGCTTGATCTACCAAAACCAAGTCATTTCTATACTTCACAAAATAACATCCAAGTGACGTACTTAAAAAGAGGTTCTTTAAAAAATAAATAAGTATTTTAGCAGACATGACCAAGGCACAAAAAGTGTGCGTGAGAAAATCAACACACACGGCTGTACACAACTCTTCCGCCCCCAGAGGCCACACGAAAACTTGAGTCTAAGTGAGATCCGCATTGATATTGAGACAAAAAAAACCGACTGCAAAAACACAACTGAAAAAAGAAAAACAACCATTATTATCTATTGAATTTTGTTTTTTGAAAGGTTCAGCAAATTCTGGCCGCCGAGAGGATACGTTCCTCAAACCTCTCTGTTGGATATGACCATTAGGAATAAATAAAGTATAAATTCGTAAAACACGTTTTATTTCAAAAAACATTCTTTTCTTTTGTAGTCAACTTTGACTTCTCTTAATTTTTCTGCGTCGTTGGGCAGAATTTTTCGTGAACTTCAAGGAAAAGTAAGTATTTGTTTTTCCATTTTGGCACATCTAAACGGAGTTAAAAACTGTCAGTATCTATATTCCATAATAATAATAATAACACTGACAGCTCTTGAACGCGGATTAAAGGTGCTGATCGCGTTCAGTTTCGTTGGTTAAATTAGCTCTTAGAATATAAAGAACCAACTCGTTCAGAGGCCCTAAGCACGTAACGTAAATTCTAATGATTTTTTAATCGAAAAATTTACCGTCCTTTATCATTTCGGTTTAAACTTTTTCTACAAGCGCAATTAGTGTCACCCATAGATATGAATAAAGTTTTAAAACTAAGTAAATTTTATGCGAAAAACGAGAATTTTTAATTTTAAAATCAAATACTTATATTTATACTTAGAATTTACGTTACGTTTACGTTGCGCGTTCATGCTAGTCTCAGGTCTTGCCTGCAACTTCCTGTGTACTTAATTTTAAACCTAATACAATGATAAAACATGCTTTGAATCGAGCCCCTCTCAACCATAACACGTTTGGCTACAGCAAAGTTTCCTGTGATGCTTTCTATGACAAACGGGAAATGATAGAAAGACAGTTGAAACACAGTACGAGTACATGGCTGCTTTATCTAACTCCACGGTGTAAGTTTGAAAGGCTGATCCGAGAAAATGTTAGCAGCCTACCGATACAATTTATATGATTAGAGTAAGATCAATCAATCTGCCTAGCCTTTTCCCAACTATATTGGGGTCGGCTTCCAGTCTAACCGGATGCAGCTCAATACCTGTATTTTACATAGAGCCTTCCATAGTGCCTATCTGACCGCCACAACCCAGTAACTGAGTAATACGATACCCCTTGGTAAGCTTGTCAGATTTTCGGGCTTCTGACGACCCGTAACGACTGTCAAAGATCCACGAATGACAGCCGGTGATAAGAGTAAGATGTTGAATGTAAATCAAACGTACCTACGCTACCTTAGGACTGTAAGTAAGGATGTATGTGCTGTACGAAAACGTTCGTGTTCGAAAGTATAGGGTGGTAATGACATCGCCGCGCGACTTGTTACCAAGGATTAAGTACATGATTCTGGATTCCTCCCTGCGTTGAATTTATTTTTTGGTGCTAAAAAAAAATATGTGTTTCATATATTTTAACCGCCTAGCTTTTATTTTGTAAAATAACCTTTGAAAAATTTTAACGTTCCGAGCGTTCAAAAGGGGTCCAGAATCATGTACTTAATCAATGTTAACGGGTTGTGCATTGATGTCCCTGCCACCCTGTACAGGACATTCTTTTTATGACGGTTGTATAATCGCTTAAATAGCTCATATTTAAGCGATTATGTCAAGAGGATCAGCAGAAGCATCCTCTTACATTATGCGTTAACACCGTAATTCAGAATCCAATTAATGTTCAGAATTGTAAGTAGTGCAGCGATGTATTTTCAGGCCAGTATTGAACTGTAACTAACGAACTGAAAATAATTATGATGATGATGATAATTATATCAAATGATATGTAACGTTGACAAAAGTTATAAAATTATATTTAGTAGCTGTTGTATAAAATTGGTAAAATATTGCAAAATGGAAAGTGTGTCTGTCTGCCAGCGTTGATTAGTGTAATTTGCGAGTGTGATGTGAGTGATTAGTAAAAGTACTTTCGATGAGGGAAGTGGTAACGATCAATGTAGGATTTGTAATTTTTTATTATGTTACTTTCATTTACAAAATAAGAGTGTTTCATTGTTGATCTTCATACGGAAAATCTGTAGCAAAAAGTGTGTTTAACAGCAACAGGGGTAGAGGAATCAATGGTGCAAAATGATACTTTTTACCAGTTCTAGTCTAAAGGGTACGAAACAAGGTCAGTTCTTTAGAAACCGTCGGATTTGATAAAAACCCGTACCTTGGTTTGCTGTTACGGAAAATCGAAGGACTACGACGACGTCAGGAAGGATAAAGGATTAGAAGAAGGATTGGAATTGTTGAAACTAAACAGTCTGATTGTTTTTTTTATGTTCATGCTTCAGGTCAGACCGTTCTGGAGCGTACTCATCTGTTTAAATTGATCTTTTCATATATGGTAGCCTATAATGTTAGCCTAGCACGTTAAGGCGTTGGTCCCGACTGTCAATCGTGGATCTTTGACAGTCGCTACGGGTCGTCAGAACCCCGAAAGTCTAACAACCAGTCTTACCAAGGGGTATCGTGATACTCAGTAATTGTGTTGTGGAGGTCAGCTAGACAGTCGCTTCATGTAAAATACTGGTATTCAGCTGCATCCAGTTAGACTGGAAGCCGACCCTAACATAGTTGGGAAAAGACTAAGTAGATGATGATATATATATAGTAAAAAAGTGGATTAGTTAACACTATCTCCATTACGAACATCCCACCAATCAAGTACCAAATTAAATGTTGCAACCAAACAGAAAGTTCAAGCAACTCATGTCAAAGACCAAACCAATGAATTCCGTTCACTTTCTACGTGACTCGAACAAGTTAGCAACGTTAGCATATCAACAAACATTAATTTAAACAAATCGATTGTTCACAATACAATATTTGGATCGCTGCCAGTCCCCCTTGTTATTTTGTTGTCGTTACGACGCTGGTCGATGATTGATCCTTCATTGTTACTTGGATTTGGTAACAGTTTATATGGGTCACAGTATGTTTAACGGTTTTGAATGATTGTTGGTTTTATTGCAATGTCAATCAAGCTGTCTATATTGGCACATGCTTATGGATAGTTTTTATTTGCATTGCCTTTCCGGGTTGAGCCGTTTTGTCGTGTATCTATTTCAATTTTTTGAGATAGTCGTTTTGCTTTAGGGAGAAAAAAAGAGCGAACTTGAAATATACAAAAAAAAAAACAAACGACAATCAAAATGGATAGCAATGTAGCTCATTGAATGTATAGTCAGGAAAAATGATTGCTTATCAAATTGAAAATAAACTTAAGTTGTCCGTTAATTCAAATCATAACTGTCATCCATTGACAAGCGTATGAAAAAGCTATAAGCCGGCAAATTTACGTAGTGTGTTAATTGCAAAAAAAAAAATCCCTGACAAGTGCTGGGAGTCGATCTCCCATCTATTGCCACATAATTGTTCCGCAACACGATACAAGATGGATAAGTTTCAACCGAGCTGTATCCTGAACTACATGTTTGAGTTCCGGGTGACATAAATAGTTAGTGTTCCGATCCTTACTTGGTCCTATGCGTGACAGATCACTAGTATCACAAATAAATTATCGATATTCCATGCAAAACTATCATTGTGTTCAATGTGTTTTCAAGAGACATGGCATTAAATGTGCAAAGTTATTTAAAAATATTCTCGCAATAGCGTGTCCAATTTAAATGACACAATTTAATTATATTATCGACGAAAGGATCTAGAATTAACTGGTTTACCGTATCTATCGCTGAATTGAGATGAAGTTGCATAACATTTAGGCTGTCAACGCTTATTTCTTTTTGCTGTCAAAGTAACAGTTCCCGAAGTCTCTCTGACAGGACAACTGTCAGATGTAACTGATCCCTAGAGATAGGATGGTGTTAATTGTACTCGTTTTTACTAAAATGTAGATATCAATAGAATGTTGGCTATTTTTATATTCAGTGTCGAACGAAATTTTTCAGTTAATTTATTTCAATTCATTGTATACAACCCAAGTTTTTGAGATTGGAATCATTTGTTTAATACTCGTATGTAAAGTCAATTACTATATGCTCGTTGGGATCTCTAGTATTTAATAAAACATTTTGCTGAATCACAATTTTTTATACTTATCGGTAAGATGAAATGGGTGTCTAGTACTTGATTTTCAGCTCTTTCCCATTTCCTTGTAACCTTGAAATGAGTTTAAGCTGCGGTATAATAAAACGCTCACCAAATATGGTTTAATATTTCACGTTCACATACAAATTGCACGATAGCATAACTCCTTTCCGTGACTACTTTTTCCTCTAAGCGATAACGACCTATCACACGGTTATGAATAATAATATAAAACTGTGACCGCCAATCACAGCTTCCTTTTTATCAGAAGCACCTCCCCTAATAAGTTTATCGCTGTTGAGTGCTGAAAACAAGTCTCCTCTAAAAAGGGATAATTGCTGCAAGCGATGACTTGCTTTTTTGGGTACTCGAGTAGCAGGCACTAGTATGTAAGCTGTATAAGTTTCATTAATGCGGTTCTCGAGAAAGAGATGAGCATTTCCCTCATTAAAAAGTTATTAGGGATCCTAAGGTGGATGATCAACAGCGTCCTCCTGTTTGCTAGTATTTTAGATATTAATCCGCCTGCCAAGCATGTTCATTATCTTCTTTTACATCACCATGCCCTTATCTAAATTTTGTTGGAGGCTGTGCAATATGTCTATCTCATCAAAACATGTCAAACATTTCATCAATCTCTACAAACATCACACGTCAATACTATCATCCGTTATCTCAATGTTTTCTACCTTCCTTGCCATATCTTTTTATACACAATTCATTCATCATATCTTAGGCCTGCCTCTTTTCTTATATCATGTTTTGACATCTACTTTCTTACTTTATCCATTTTCGTGATTCAACAAAAAAAAAATGAATAAAGTAAGAAATGTATACTATATAAAAGGAAGTGTAAAAGTGGCGCCAGTGACAGAAAAGTTGAAAGGAAATCGTTTGGCCTGGTATGGGCTTGGGATGAGGATGGAGGAAACGCATGTAACTAAAATAGTGATGAATAAAAAAGTTGATGGATGAAGAGGGAGAGAAAGGCCAAAGAAAAGATGGATAGACTGTGTGATGAATGACATGAAAAGGGAGCGAATGATAGCGTGATGGTTGACACCAGAGTGGAAGAGGAAAACGTGGTGCGCCAACCCCACGTAACACGGGACAACGGCAGGAAGATGATGATGTATTGACATCCACTTTCATACATTCCTTTCCTTTCCTTACAAATTATAAACGTTTCTTCACATCTTTATTCTGTTTGTCTGTTAGACAGAGACAGTACTTCTTCTTCTTCTTCGTGTCGCTGGTACGACAGTATTTCAAATCTTGTTGGCCCTAAGCTTTCCCACTTCTACGGCATCGTCGATGGCAGCGCACACGTCACTTTGACAGCATGATTTGGGACACAGAGAACAGGATGGGAGGTAAAGCATAGTTCGACGTCCCCACCCTGCCACCTTTCCTTCACTTTAAACATCACTTATAACTCAAGATCCACGCACTGATTTACGTATCGTTTTATTTGTTAGTTATTTTTTGTTCCACGCGAGCGTAGCTAGTAGAATATTTAACCTACACCTTGAAAGTCATCAGCTGTGACTATGAGTAACAGGCAATTGGTTGATGATTATTAATGAGGCCTTAACTGGTTTTAATAGTCTTAATTGAAACCTCTTTCACAGGAGAAACGTTTGACATTGGCTGGATAGTATATTCACTATCAAGTTCTGCTATAAAGTTTCAGGAATCATGAATGTGGTAGTATTTTGTCGACTGGCTTTAAGTTTACTGCCGGGGGTTGGATCCTTACAAATATTTTTATAGCACTAACATTTTTAAAGCATTTTATGTTGGTACAGTAACTGTAACGACAGTTTCATAATATCACTTTAATCATTTTACCGGATTTAGCGGTTTAGGCTGATCAAAGTTCTCCCTTATGTAAATTGTTGGAAATTTCTGTGTTGACTTCAGAATCGTCAAGGTCTGTTTGTTACTTTGTTCCTATTTTTAATTTCCATGACCTATCTATAACTTTAAAGGAAATATCAAACTCTATTTTCGATTTCTCAATGTGATAATGACCTTTGATAACCTATTATAAAAATACTTCTGAACACATACATTTCACCAGCCAGATATTTACATAAAGTCTGCAACTAATTTCTTATTTCTCCAACCCAAAAGTTTGACATGCATCCGAAATTCTTTAAGCAAATCTGACACCTATCATTCCCGAACTCTAAAATAGCATGAAAATTTTCGGTATATACAAATAACAGTCGTACGTTTAACCCAACAAAGGAACACTTGTGCAAGTTATTGATATTATTGAAGAAAACAAATAATATTGCATATAATGCTCAATAGCTCGACATTGAAAGTAGGCGTTGAGTTACGTAACCCTAGAAACAGCGGGGACATGTATTGAATATCACTCGACGCACGTGGCGGCTGATGATGTACCCATGTAGGTAAGTACACGGTTGAGAAGGTACCTGAGGTTTCTTTAAACGCTAGTAATGTTGGCAAGGGTAGGCAGAGAAGTGATTTTTTTATTGCAGATTGAATAATGGTGCGAAATTAATCTGTCAAAAGTTACGTAAAGAAAATAGATGACCCTGTCTACCTATTTTTCTATATAGAACTCATCTATAATATTTAATCTATACAAAAAACTAAAATTAAAGTGTCTGTTTGTAATGTTAAAATAACAGCTTTTTACTACATGCATATGAAAGAATATACGGTACCTACTTAGAACAAAAAACTATTTTTACTTTTTGTCTGTCTGTTTGTTTCGGCTAATCTCCGAATCGTCTGGACCGATTTTGACGGGACTTTCACTGACAGATAGCTAATGTTTTAAGGAGTAAGTGAGTAACTTCTATTTTAGGAAAAGAATAAGGGTGCGTTTCCACTGAAGCGGAGACGAGCGGAGACGTGTAGGAATCGTCCAATCCCAGACGAGACGAGAGACGCGATGAGTATTGCAACCATTGTGATTGGTCGATTCCTGCAGGTCTCCGCTCAGCTCCGCTCGTCTCCGCTTCAGTGGAAACGCACCCTTAGGTTCCACGCAGGGGCAGCTGTGGGCAGCAGAGTCTAACGGGCCTCTGTGAGTTGGCTTCGGCCCCTCGTAGGCCTTCCAAAGGTCCGGGACCCCAGGGTCCCGAGAATAGTCAAAACTAAAAATAAAAATAATACTAAATTAAAGTATTACCTACTGCTACTTATCTGAAGCTATCATGATTTCAAAAGATGCAAGTAAAGTACTTTTCAGAATGCATTGTTCTTTATGAAATCAGAAGCAAAAAGCTTGAGAAGCGATGGAAAGTCATCAGGTAAAGATTTTCCAACAGAACACCAGCTGACCGAAGACTCTATACAGGTTTTTTTTAAATAAGGTTTGCAATAAATAAAACAGTTGCTTAGTGTCAACGAGGAAAACTAATTATAAGGCCGCGAGGTCATCAACCTCACAAAGGAGTTACATATTTTATAGAATTAGAATATCAGTACATAGTTGGGTTGTTCATAATATAATTTTGGTATCCAAGCTACCACTAGGTTACTAGCCACATAACTACTCGCGTTATCAATGCTATAGGTAACATAGTATCTACACTTACCAATTAGGTAACCGCGTTGCTATCTGCACTACAAGTTAAACAAAGACGTATTTTGTTTATAATCTCAATAGCGGTGTTTCCTCGCATTTCTATATAAAATAGAGCAGTGAGCTTAATATGATAACCCCTTTGCTTATCAAGAGATTCTCTCTCTCTCTAATGCATATGGCCTAATTTCGGATGATTATAATTGGCGCGGATAAGCTGTGATGTTGTTTTGTTAATTAGTTTGTCGGTTCGCAGTTGTTTGTGTGGTCTTTGTGCCTGTTTGAATACCTTGGGAGTGTCTTTGTACTGGGTGTTTGTCTGACGTGGGCATTGTCGCAACGTAGGCCGCCTAGACTCAGCGTAGACCGCGTAGACTCAGCGTAGGCCGCGTAGACTCAGCGTAGGCCGCGTAGACTCAGCGTAGGCATCGTAGACGCGGCGTAGGCAGCTCAGTGGGCCTTGCTAAATTCCAAAGATTTTAAAATTGAAAATATTCGTTTTCCACATACTATTTCCATAGTTTGTTACTTAATTTGTTTCTTTTAATTTTATTATACTTTTTGCTGTGCCCTACAGGGTCCGTAATTGTACCTTAGCTCGAAGCCATTGTAACACCTTTATATATACATTATGGAATACAAATAAAGATATGATTGTGAATATAAGTTTTAAGACTTAATTCATATCTTTGGGCGATACTTAGTCGTTCGAATTTACATTACGTTTAGGTCACGCGTTTGTGCTAGGGCGTCAGATGTAGCATGGGTGGCGTAGACGTATCGTAGGCCGCGTACGCTTGGCGTAGGCATCGTATACGCCGCGCAAGCGCCGCGTATTCATTGAGGAAGAAGTCAGTTTTGCCTAATAACTGCTGAAATTTTATAGTAATGCACTAATTACCCGGGTGATGCATCGTACTATATTAATAATGTATTATTAGTTTATTACTATCATTTGGTAATTGTTTTCTGTGTTTGAAGCAGTCCAGCAGTATTACACTATAATTGTGAAAAATCTGTGTTTGGCGCTAATAGAGGTCAAGTAGGTCAGGAGTCATTCGCTCCAAGTATAACCTGAGATTGGTTAACTATGAATACTTTTTCAGGGTTGACGAATGATAATATTAAATTATAATTCAAATCGAACATTGAGATAGTAGTCATAATGTTTGTAACTACTTTTAATCACAACCTTGAAAATATAAGTTATTTTTAAGTCCATTGAAAAATGATAGGTATAGAAACCATATAAGTATATAACAAGTAGATAGATACTTGTTACGATTTATGAAGGCATGACGCGTGATTTCATGTGTTTTGAAAAGCACATTTGTGAAAAAAATACATGGATTTTTCACATTCTATAAAATTTTATTATTAAATACGTCATTTTTTACTTTAGTCTATTTTAGCATATTTAATTGCAAGGCAGCAAAATATTATGATCAGTGCTATGTAAGCCGTTATTGTCATGCACAGTAGTCCTTTCGTTATTTAGATTATTTAATATAATTATGTAATGTGGCTGTGTTTTTTTTTTTCAAATAAATAATTTACTGTGTTGGTTTGAATGACTGCCAGTGCTGCTAATATTCAAAAAGTTCAACCAAAAGTCTGCTTTCATTCCAAAACCAAATACTTTAAGAAAATATCAAAATATAATCAGTAAATAGCATTACATACACGATAATACCTACTAACACTCGACGATAACATAGTTAAAAGAAAATGTGTCACAACCTTGATTTGTACGATGTTATGTTACAAAACTGATAACCCCGTCGGGTATTCGTATCGGCTATCATTCAGATTCGGCTGTTACGCAAGCGGAAACCGAATTATGTGGTCGGAGCTGATATTATTGTATATTGTGAAGTTTTTTTTGTTATTTTCATCAAACGGATGGTTTATAAAGTTAGGGGGATATCTTGTATTTTTTTTTAAATAAAATGTCTGTGAGTCAACTGTTTTTCAATATTTTGCTTACATTTTGTCAGAAAAAAAAACAACTATAAAGAACAGTAGGCAAAATGTGGACTGTATTTTTAGGATTCAATAAATTACGAAGCGCGGACACAACTGACTTTTATTTTGACAACATGTAAAACGAATAAAAAACCATATATATATACGAGTATATATGTAAAAAGGTGGCAACACCTTTCATCTTTGTCTGTTCTTTGTAGTGGTTTTTTTAGCCATAATCTACATCTACACACTTGGCAGATGAATCATTGATTGACCGTTGCTGGTAAAACATTTCGGTCTTGGATATCCTCTCAGGAACGCCACAGGAATAAACTTGTTCAGATTATTACACTATCATAATTATCAACATTACCACTATCAGTCAGCCGAGAGACGTCTACAGTTGGCCATATCATCATCATCATCATTTCAGCCGAAAGACGTCCACTGCTGGATATAGGGCTCCTCCAAGCACCGCCACTTCGACAGATTCTGTGCCTCCTGCATCCAGCGTATTCCTGTGATCTTTGCAAGATCATCGGTCCATCTTGTGGGAGGCCTTCCAACGCTACGTCTTCCGGTACGCGGTCGCCACTCCAGAACCTTTCGGCCCCATCGGCCATCTGTTCTGCGAGCAATGTGCCCTGCCCATTGCCACTTAAGTTTGGCAATTCTTCGGGCTATGTTGGCCATATGCCTCGCCACATTTACTGTTCCTGTGTTTCCCGATAGAACTATAATAATTTTTAAATCAAACATGGTTCATTAAAAACTTCATAATTCCCCACATAGTGCCTTGGGTACGGTTAGGTACGGGTATTAATTGACTTAGTTGTAAATGATAGGTAGTGTTCACTATTTCCCGTTGGCCACGTGATCGAGTTAATTATGGCCGCTTGTAACGACTTCGTGAGAAGCGGTAGCAAGAAATTAATTTATGGGGATATTTTTGGAAAACTGCGAGTCGACCTATGTTTTAGTTCTCAACGCTGACGAGGTTTATCATAGAAAATTCACGCGTATTTTTTTAACCTCTCCGGGTAATCTCTTGGCCTACATCTCACCTGATGGTAAGTGATGATCAGGCTGAAGGTGGAAGCGAGCTTCACTGGGTATCCTCAACTAAAGAAGAACTGGCTATCTTACCTCTAACTACTGAACACAACAATGCTTTTAACATAGTTGTTATAGCATCAGACTTAGATATGATGGTGGTAGCTAGCCAGGCGGACTTAGAACAAGCCCTACCAACCGAACCGAGCAGAAAATTTTGCCCCCACTGGGAATCGAACCTCTGGGTCTAGACAGGTAGTCTAACCAGTAGACCACAGAGGCGGTAAAATAGTAAGAAAGAAATGGAGAAGACGGGGAAAGGGTGCTATAAATGATCTTCTAGTTGTAACTTTGTCCTGAACAGCCTGTATATTTATTTATTCTCTATAAGTACGCTACGCTAGCATCTCTACTGTTACTTATCCTGGGATATTGCGTAAATAAATCACCTCATCACTGTCTACTATTGGTTGCTGAACCTGACCTTGCTACTTTATTCCATTCATCACCAGTCATTTGAAAGGCTTTTCACGCTCCTTGTGTCAATAAACAATCTCCACAAAGGTAAAGGTTCACGTCTTTCAGCGGGTCCTTGTAATTTTTTTATTACTATTGGTTTTTCCAGCAGTATACTGACGAGCAATATAAAAAAATTCCTAACTCACAAATCATGAAATATTTCAAAAATCACGCAGAGATAGCTTCTTGAAGTAAAAAGCAACTTTCAAGTGTTTTTAATAGCGCACAAAAAACACCTATTAAACTGTTTTCAAGATTTTTTTTTACTTCATGTAGCTAACTGCGTAGTTTAGGAGATATTATATATAGATTTTTTGGGCTCTTTACAAATGGCTTTTTTATACTACTCGTCAGTGTAGTTTTTCTGTTTTATTATTTGCAGATAAAATTCGGTTCCTTCTTTATGTATGATCAAGGTTGTATTTTTACTTGCTAACTTTGTATGTACAACCTTGTCAAAATTAATTGTTTAGTAAGTCTGAATGGATTCACTGAGCTTCAATATAATGAGAGTCACTTCACAGATAAGTCATCGGATTTCGTAATGTGCTTTGTTTTGGTGCTACTATTTATCTTGTATAACTCGTCCTCGGTTTTCGGCCTCGGCACGAGATAAAACGAACTTGAACTGTTCTATCTGAATTGTGAAGATTTGTCTAGTAGGTCGGAAGCCGGATCTAATATGGTGGGGAATTGTATCTTTTGATCAGACGCACAAAACCCAAGCATTCATAAAATATTTCTTTGTGGATTTGTGACCTCCTTTACTCGTTCACTGCTGAGCCTTGTGAACGCTCTAAGCCGAGGTCCGTACCCCCACAGCGGGTGCTAGCGTGTAGTCGCTTAGTTTATAAGTTGTATGCCTTGACTGGAGGCCTATATTTATTAGGGCATCCACAGGATAGCCTCGTTAAGTAGCCGGGAACCTCACAGGTTGACCTGCAAGATGCCATACATAAACTAGAGCGTAGTGATGTGCCCATCTAAAGTTTTTGACGATATCCCTCCATTTTTGGCGATCTTTGGTGATGCGTTGGAGATCTTGCTGTCTAGGTGTTACTTCCCTTGTTCAAACCATCGTGTAAAGTGACGTGTCTCTTTCCTTCCATGGATTTGAGTAAAAACACAAATTTTTGATATTAAAAAGGCATAAAATATCAGACTTTATTGTAACATGCCTTTGCGCTTACGCACTTCGACCCCAAAAGACGATGTCATTGTGTATGAGCTCAAGCTACATAATGTCTAGGTATAGGCACTTGTAAACTGCGATAGATTTCAATTGAATCTTCGCTCTTACATGGTGTGTTGTCCTATTTATCTACTCGGATTGAGATCGGATGCAGTCAAGACAGAAGTAGACTAGACCATTTAACTGTGTTAATAGTGCAACATATTTGTACCTACATACCTAGGTAATTGAGACAAATGATATTATTTTTGTACTCTGTTAGTTGTAGGACTGTCTTTATTTTGGAAACTAAAAATCGAAGTCTTCTAAGACAATTTTTAATTTTTTCAAATCTCGGTTGAAATTATTGGATACTAACCGAGCTGCTTCCTAATTGCATAATCAAATTGTATAATAATCATAATCATCATAATCTATCAATCACAATTTGAATGATTTTGAAAGATATTGCTAATCCATTGCTTCATATGTTCGAAAAATGTTTCAAAATTCAAAGGTCATTTATTCAAACTAGGCTGAGAATCAGCACTTTTCGAACGTCAAAATTACATAAGACAGTCTCCTAAAACGCCCAACTTTCACCACTTCGTAGTGCTTTAGCTGGGAAGCAAACTCGCCAACAGGACAGCTGTCTGTTAGAAAAAATAGATTCTATATAATAGTAGTTTCTACTCAACAACGTAAATAACGCAATGAATGTTGTTGAACTGTCAAAATGAAACCCATTTTTTTTTTTTTTTTTTTTTTTAAACGTTGCCCCACACTAGGAATTTCTCCTGTGTCGTGGGTGCGTTTACAAACATTTAAACTCACATACACAAACAGCCAGACCCGGAACAACTAATTGTAGGTCATACAAATATTTGTTCCGTGCGGGAATCGAACCCGCGACACGCAGCGCAGCAGTCAATCGCTTAACCACTGCGCCAACGGTGCCGTCAATTGCTACTGTAAGTGTGTTCCGCAATTACCCTGCTGGTTCCCAACTGAAAGAAAATAAAGAAAGAAAAATATTTTATTTGGGACACGCTCAGGAAATAGAAACAGTAAAAATAAAATATTTAAAAAATATATTAAAGAAGGAGCATATAAAAAACGAACAAAATAATAACGACCCGTGCGAGGCCAAAAAGGCCATAGTGCCTTTTACAGCATAATACAGTGATATTTTAAATAAAATACTACGCGCTGGTATTCTGATAGGGCCCACTATGATGCCATGGGCACACCTACGGACTTAGATAAATCCCACTAGGGGATAAAAAAATAAATAAAACAATAAAAATAATAATAAAAATTAAAAAATATAAATAAAAACCGAAACTATGTACAATAAATAATCTATGAATCCAATCACGCCCGACGTTCCAACACTGCTGATACCGCATTGGTGCTGGTATTCCTACTGTGTGTTCCGACAAGTATTTCGAGGATGTGACGTATTTTTCCTTCAAACTTGTTGTTTTATGTTTGTGTTTTTTCTTTATGCGTCTTTTGTGTAACTATACAGGGTGGCCGGGACTTCGACGCGAAAACTGTTACCATGGATTCAGTACATGATTCTGGACCCCCCCTTTTTTTTTGGGTGGGAATTTATCAAATAACTTCTCCCGCTCTGGGTGAAGCGGGAGGGCGTGTCAGATTCTTACTGACTAAAACCCACCCATGTTCCTTCAGTTGCCTGCACGTTACCAGGGGCCACGGTATCCCTTTCGGACCACTTCCGTTGTGCTGACACCTCTATTCTGAACGTTGAAATTTTTCGTCGGTTATTTTTTTTGTAAAATCTGCTATTCCATACATTTTGACCGCGTAGATTTTGCACTTTTCTTTGAACCAGCAAATTAAAAAAAAATACCGATGAAAAATTTCAACGCAGGGGGCTTCAGAATCCATGGTAACAATCGCGTCAATGTCATTGCCACCCTATATGTATTTCTAAATTTAGAAGCACAGAAGCGCGATCCACTTCTATGACAAATACTAATCTAATAACCTTCTCATTTTTCGAAGTCGGTTAAAAATGCCATCTCACTTCCGCTAGA
Organism: Xanthia icteritia; assembly: GCA_949128155.2. Classification (NCBI taxonomy): domain Eukaryota; kingdom Metazoa; phylum Arthropoda; class Insecta; order Lepidoptera; family Noctuidae; genus Xanthia; species Xanthia icteritia. Next base: position 5,192,137 of record OX421932.2, read on the forward strand.
TACAAAGCCTAACCTTATTTTAATGTGAATATTACTGTATTTTTCCTTCAGCAGTACATATTATTGTTAATATTACTGACCTACTATTATATAAACGATAGTGTATTTTGATCGTACTTTTATCGCTTAATAGCATTCCTAAATAGCCATGTCATATAATCAATTAGTTTCTAGTTTACAGCTAAAATAGTAACGAGTGAACTGTGATAAAATGAGTTCGACTGTGATAAGATTTTGTTTTGTATTGATATAAAGTAGACTTAATAGTTTTAATATGAAAACCTGATAAGCGCCTCGGCTTAGCGATTGGCTGGTAATAATATTTTCAGGCGCAAAAGATTTGTCCTATTCAAAAATCAGCTGCTCCATACCAGTATAATAACGTCTTTAGGATGATGTTGGGGCTGCCTCGCTTCTGTAGTGCATCGGGGATGTTTGTGCTGTATCGCACTGATGGCTTTCATGCCGTCATCCGCAAGAAAACGGTATCCTTGATCCGCAGAATGCGTGGCAGCTGCAACAGAATTCTGAAGACTGTAGCGGACAGGGTCTCTTCACCTTTGTGGAGAACCTTTGTCAAAAGAGTAATTTAAATTGAATTTTAATATTTTAGTTGTAATTTTAATTTTAATCGAATTGTATGGATTTATTTATCTGAATTAAATGAATTTTATTTATTTATTCATTCATACATTTATGATCGCGTAACTTGAAAAATGTAGGGAGCAGTTGATTCTATTTTGGCGATTTCAGGTTTGGCCTCTTAGTAAAACTTGCTCATAATGACGAGTATGTACAATTACCCCATTATTTCAATAACACAAACAATACTGCAGACAACATCCAAGAAAGCCTTGGACATGACGGCAGACTGTACGGTCTACGTAATGTCCATCATTATAATATATAGACCGTACAGTCTACATTATGTCAAAAGCTGTCTTTTTCTGAAAGACTATTCATTTTTGTATTAGATTTTCTGGTTCTAGGCGTGAACTGTGAACGTGAACGCGTGAACTGAAAAATACTATTGTATTTATATAACTAGCTGTGCCCCGCGGTTTCACTGCGTAAGTCTCGATCCCGTACGAATATCGGGATAAAAAGTATTTTATGTCCTAACCCAGGTCATGGTCTACCCATGTGCCAAATTTCATCCAAATCTGTTCATCCGTTTTAGGATGAAAGCGTAACAAACAAACTAACTCACTTTCGCATTTATTAGGATAATGTATACACATGATTATGATCAAAATCATGAACATCAATCGATTATTCACCGATCCACACTCATTTAGGGAAAGACATTAAGTGGAACAGCAAATAAAACCATAAAGTTTAGTAATTCGCAGACGAGGATAGTTTACCATAATCATGTCGACTTATCTCAACTTACAGGATATGTTATATCAAAATGCGGATACAATGCACATTGTAGGAAAGTTCCACGATTTAAAAGAGTCAAGAGGAAGCTATTATCGAACATGCAGTGCATCATCCTGACTCACGTGGTACTCACCAACGTGACCTAACAGGGTTATAATAAATGTAAAATGTTTTTGTGATCTATAAAAGTCAAATTTATTGGTTTTGGGGGAATGAGCTCACTATTCAAATCTTTGGTTGTCAGGACGCTGCTCGCGAACGTTCTTCGCGGGTGTTGGTATTTTTTTAGAATTTTCTGGTAAAGTTGTGCGTGTGGAATCATTTTCTTTTCAGTAATCTCCAGCCTAAAACAAACAACCCTACTGTACTCTGAAAGTGACCGCTAAGCAGGACTTGTCATTAACTTGGTTGCTTTGCGTCCATTCATAGTTATCTAAACTAAAAATCTTAATCAAAAGGTTTGTAAGTAGGGGGTAATCTTCGGAACTACTGATCCAATTCCGAAACTTTCAGAAATTAGTATTGGGAAGGTACAGTATCGCCGTGTGCTATAAGATGTTTTATGGTAAGTGTAATTGACTTCCACGCGGACGGAAGTCGCGGTGAGAATCTAGAAGACCACATTCTGGAGACCATCATGACAACTAAACCCATTTCTGTTTAAAAAAAAAGGCTTTTTAATCTTTAATTTGTAACGTTTCAAACAGCTTAGGATTTTCTACAAGGTGAAATGAGCAACTACGATCGTCTCACTCCTAACAATTGCAATCTAAAACTACGATCCCTAATCCATCTGCGGTTCGATGGGATATTATTGGGATAATTATGTTATGTAGCATAAGTATACCTAATAATCAGCCTAGAACGTTCACGTGGTTCACAGGCCTCCTCACTGTGAGAGGGAGTGGGCCGTAATCAACCACGCGTGTCCAGTGCGGGTTGGCGCATGTCACACGTCTTCGAATTTTTGGTTCTAGGACATGCCGGTTTCCTCACGATGTTTTCCTGGGGGAATGAAATTAAATACACAAAGCAAAGTGCCTGCCTGGGTTCGAAAGTAGGGGCCGAATACCACTGGGCCACCACAGCTCTATACTGCACTGCATTACGTGAACTATGGTATTTGCCCGTTGGAAGAAAATGGCCCGTTGGGCCGACGATATAACTAAAGCCGTGGAAAACACCAGATAAGGGACATACAGAACCACAAAGCATACCAAACAGGCCTTCCTTTCTGCTATACTTCGCGGTACCCAGCAGCAGGTGTTTCTAGGCTGATGATATGAGTACTTATGGCTGGAAAAAATCTAGTTCGTTGTTTTCGATTTTATTGTGAAATCTTGCAAACATTGTCTAGTTTTTACCAAGATTTTACCTAAATTGTAGTCGTAGGCCTTGACCTAACGTAATATATGTAATTTTCACATACTACTGTGATATATTTCAATGTATAAATATTAAAAGGTAGGGGCACGTGGCTAAATAAGAACAGCCGCACGGGTACGTGCCGAAGGTTATCTGCAGAGGTCAGTTCGTGGATGGGTGACCAACCATTACATTAGTCCCATCCGTGCTTCGAAAAGCACGTTAAGCTGTTGGTGCCAGCTGTCATTTTTAGATCTTTGTCAGTCGTTACGGATAGTCAGAAGCCCGAAGTTCTGACAATCTGTTTTACCAAGGGGTATCGTGTTACCCAGTAACTGGGTTGTGGAGGTCCGATAGGCAATCGCTTCATGTAAAATACTGGTATTCAGCTGCATCCAGTTACACGATTGATTGAAATACTAAAAGGTAGCTTGCCTACGTATTGCATTGTTGAAAGTTATTCTGTTTACAATATTGATCCACATAATTTCTGAATCTGAAAATAAAAAATATAATACAAGGAAATGTAAAAAAAGACATTGTTTTCTTATTATTCTTATGTACTATTACTTTGTCTTTAAAAGATTAAAGGTTTCTGCAAATTCCGTGCCTAGTTTGTACTTCTATTTATCAGAATCTCCGCAGACAACTTTCGCGTTTATGTCGTTTGTTCCTTGTAACTGATTGAACTGCTGGATCTTTATCACTACCAAATCAGAATACAAGTACCTATAGTCTACTAACTATGCCTCGTTGGTCTAGTGATCACAAATGCTATTGCTGAGCCTGAGGTCCTGGGTTTGTGTCCCAGGTCGGGCAGTGTTTGCTTTTTCCTTCAGGATTTTCCTATCAGGAGTCTGGATTCGTGTCCGATTGATGGCAATAGGCTCGCCCCCTATTACACGGGACTTAAACATTACTGGGTGAAATGTAGGTGTACTACTATTAGTACACCTACATTTCACCCAGTAATGTGACGAGACGAGACGTGTAGCTAGCTAGGCCTATGCCTAGCTAGCTACACGTCTGCCTAACCCTTCGCGAAATACAGGCGTGATGTAATGTTACAACTAAAGATTATTAAATAAAGTACCGAAATACAACTAAAAAAAAAAAAAAAATGTTTTTTATTATCTTCCATTGTACATAAACAGTTAGCTAAACACTATGCATCGTAATAACTAAAATAAAGAGCGTTTTCGATGAACTCTGGCACCCAGAGTAAGATTTAACTTGTGTTTAGGGTGCCAGCGTCCTCGCTTATAATTTGAACATATAACAGTAGTTGTATGACGAGCACAGTATATTATTATTAAGGAAACTACTTACTACTAGAAAATGCATGTTATGATGTGTCTGTTAAAGTACCTATGTAGGGGAATGTGTTTGTGTATGTATTGAGAACTCGAGCCATCATTCGTCAAATTTCTTACCGTCTGCATCGAAAACAAAAGTGCCTCAAGCAAACCGGTACCTTCAAGCAAAGCGAATATCGACACTATACTCAGTTAATTAGTGTTTTTGCGTACTAATCTGATGTTTGTTTGTATGTATATATGTTCGCAAAGCAGGAAACGAGACGAGACGCTATCGCGAATTTCGTTCTCACTGATGCACTATGGTTGACGAGTAATGGTCACTGATTAGAAAATACAGCATAATAAAATTTACAAAATTTAATTGAATTTTTAATCTGCACGGCTTAGAAGTGATAGATGTATTAATGTTGAATTTTAAATATTGTTGTTGTTTGTTTTTTATTTATTTTTGTGTTTTTAGCAGGATCGTCGCTCTTGTGAAATGTTTACGATTTTCGGGAAATAAAACTACCCGTAGGTAGGAACCTAATGTTGTTTTTCTTTTCTGAATCTATGTTTATTCTTGTGATATTGATTCAACAAGTAAATAATTGTGTATGTAAATAAAACACAATGTTATGTAAGTACCTACCTTTGAATGTACAAGGTAAAATAACAAGTTATTAAGTATTTATAATTTCACAGTTTAATTCTCGTACCTATAAAGTTTCCGTTATTGATGATAGTGAATTTATAAGAGAAATGTGGTCTTGGTTTTCCTTTCATAGATTGCGGTGTTTTGTTATGAATATATTTGTTTTTGTACAACTTGTGTTAATACTAATAGGTATATTTGAGGAAATTGTAAGGATTTATGTATTGAACGTTTCATATTGTTATGAAAGTTACCCACCTATCCCTATATTATTAATTACGTATTTAAAAACGTGTTTGTTCACAACAAAAGGATTGGCGATATTATATAAAACTTCCATCCTATAGTCAACCTAGAGAAGATTGGCGTTAGTAAATGTACATTTTATATTGGATAATAAAAGCAATTCAAATAGTGCAATACGTTTATTGTGACTAGATAAACGAATTTATCAACGGCCAATTCAATTCGCGCGTAGTCTGCGAGCACATTCAAGGTCGATTCGCTGATCTCACCGACCATTTTTTCTAACCAGTATTACACGAACATTTTACGATGTACCGAAATTCTATGGGATTTCATACGAAAAGGAGAAACCGTATTGACGTTTTCACATTGTCGGGCTACCTATCGTTCACAAACTCGCACGCCACCCATTGTAAACGATCCAACCATCTTTGAATATTTCATACATTTGTAGCACTTTTTTATTGTTTATGTGTTTTTTGCGGTGCGGTTTTTTGTCGGCGTCACATTCAGGCGCCTGAGGAGGTGTTTTGAGGACGACTCATGGTCGACTTTGTTATTTCACCAGACATATGTGCTAGATGTACCTACTTTAGTTTGTTTTGAGATCAAGGAGCGGTATAGTGTTTTACATTGTTTCATAAAAATGACAAAAGGGGAAACTACAAAAGTTAAGAGGGAACAGGGCCTGTGAGGAATTTGAAAAAAAGGTATTTGAAGAAACTATTGCCGTCGTCTTACGTCATGTCTGCCTCCGTAAAGTGCGATAGGGACAGACCGATTATATGCCAAGAAATCGACGAGATCGACGTTTCGTATTCCCCTTTTTTCTCCTCGAAAACAGAGCCGATTCAATTATTTTTTACATATTTTTTTTAAGAAAGAGTATGTCTAGGTTCCTATCATTTTCTTTTATGGTAAAGACTTTTCGAATTTGTCTGGTAGTCCTCTAATCACGGCGGTTAAAATGGGGCATTTTTTGTAATTTTTGGAGGGTCATATTTCCTCTACCAATAAGTTGCTGAAAAAAAGGAAATAACAGGGACGTGTCTACCTTGACCTTGATTTTTGGAAAAAAAATTAATGCTCTAGAGGCATATTCAGGAAGAAAAAAGAGGAATACATTTGTATGGAGATACGCAGGCCCTGTTCCCTCTTAACTTTTAAAATCGGATTTTGAATGTTTTACAACAATTAGAACCCACTGATGCTGGGGGGTCAGCCCTTCTCTCCATTAAAACCACTATATCAGCAAGTCCTCCATACAAGTAGAATGAATCAATTACTTATTTTATTTTTGATAATGTTTTGCTAGTCATTATTATTTTGCTGTTGTTTAATGATTATTATTATGATCGCAGTTAATAGGACACACACACCCGCACATACCTATACACACACACATCACAGAAGTTATAGCTGCCTCTCAGAATTGAATTTGATTGCAAATGTATATAAACATGAAAATGGATTGAAGCTTCATAATAACCATAGAGAGATTATTAATATTCTAGCTAGCCAGATTTCCTATTTCCATACAGTAATATTGCCAAATTAATTAAAACAACGAAATATTTGACATCTATTTGCGACGTTGCCAACTTTCAGAAGAGAGAGCGTTTACTCTCTTAACATAAACATGCAAAATTTATGAAGAAACCTAAATAATGAAATTAGATAGTTATATATTTACAATACATGTATTTTCATTCGTAAGGTACTCAACAAAAGTATCTTTACAGACTAATTTATCGTTTACTAAAGTAACCTAACGTATCACTCGTCGAGCTAGATTTCGATTTGAGAAAATACAAAAAAAATTGGCAAAAAAATGTTAACTTTTGAAGGAGCACAATTATACAATAAAATATCCTCATGTATAAAAAAGTTACACTCATTCAATGCATTTAAAACTCAATTAGCTGAATATTTAATCACAAATAACACCCTTTTTTAATAATAATAAGATTTTTTTAAGATTACTTCTTGGTATTGTTATTGCAGTACCTATGTCCTTTTCGGATCGGAAAGGGTGTTTTTTTACATATTGTATATTGCTTATGTACCTACCTATAGTCATTAGACCTCGCGTAACCAACGCCTAACCTCATACAACTCCAAAACCTACTTTTCAACCACAATTTCAGGAGTCAGGACTATATTTAGATTACCTACCTACCTGTTATTCGACCTATATTTCGTTTCAGGAAAAAGTCAGTTTCCCTAACAAAATAATTAACAATATTATTTAGCTTTCAATGGGTAAAAATAATACACTCAATGTTGGTACACAATGGGTAAGTATTTTTATTTGATAAAATTAAAACCTACATTGAAGTCATTTGTTGTTACCTATATTTGTTTGCCACATATTTAAACTTTCCTTCCCCATTTCAGCAGAAACTACCGACTTATCTATCATTCAAAAATTTTCCACGTTACTAATGGATTAATCACTTGAACATTTCCAACAAAAATTTAGATTTATCAACAATAATAATCTTGTTAAAAGACTTTCGAATGAATGAATGAATGAAATGCACCGACCCCAGCGTGGTTTAACCAGACTCGATAAATCGAATGAACCCCGAGATTTGCACTAGCCCCTGAAGCCTCATGCTTCATGGGGCTACAGAAGCCATTGCATATCAAGGAGTAGACAGGGGGGCGCGGTAATGGTAGGGGAGACCGTGCCCTTTAGGATTTGTAAGGATTTGCGAGCATCCTTGAGTAGGCAATGGAATATTGTTAAAAGACTTTTAGATATTAATAAAATGTCTTAGTAATTTAAAGAACAGTGTAAGTTGGCGCAGTAGTAACGGCCCCCGACTTACGTGTGGGTGCGAACCCAGGCAGGCACTTTGTGTAATTTATTTCATCACTACACTATTGCAATAGAAACGGGTTTTGTCGACGGAAAAACAGACAAAATCTTCTTCTTCTTTTCGTGTAGTTAGTAACTAACTTGGTGTTTGTGGTTTTTTTTGGGTGAGAAATTATCAAATATTTGCTCCTGCTTTGGGCGGAGCGGGAGGGCGTGTCAGACTCTTACTGACTAAAACCCACCCGTGTTCTTTCAGTTGCCTGTACGTTGCCAGGGACCACGGTATCCCTTTCGGACTTTCCCGCGACCCCGGCAGAGAGGTGTGTGCCTTGGGTTCGAACTCGAGACCTATGACTTGGCAGTCCGACGGTCACACCACTAGGCTATCACTGCAATAAAAGACAAAATGACAGATTATGATTGTGAATCTGTCATTTTGTCTATTCTTCCGTTCCCGTTACTATGGTGGTCATGATAAGCGTGATGCTCTCAAAATGATGAAGGAAAAGGTCGCGCGTCGTGAGGAAACCGGCGACATGAGAGAACCAAAAATTCGAAGATATGTGATATCCTCCAACGACTGGGCCCGCGTGGTAGATTAAGGCCCACTCCTCACAGAGAAGAGGCCTCAGTCCCAGTAGTGGGAACGTTATAGGCTGATTCTCCTTTATCTTATTGAATTAAAAATATCGCAAAGATTATCTTATGTCTTATCAATTATCAAACATCAACCGAAATGTTCGATATCGCGTTCCATTGTGTTATCTGTAGCACTAGCTTCTGTTTGCGACTTTGTCCGCGTGTTTCTTGTTTAGAAATAAAATATATCATATAGCTACTTACTTCCCGTTACTTCGTTTTCGCTCAGCGTTCTATCTGACTTTTTTCTCGGCTCCTGAGGGTTGTAGCGAATAATGAAAGAATAATATGTATTTGGACACAGTTCGTGAAAATCATAATAACAAAATAAAAAGTGAAAATAATCATAAAAAATAATAGTGTGTGCCTCACGGCTGCGCCAAAAAGGTTCATTTCAGCATTAATGCCCGACAAATGCTGTCTGACGCTGGTTTTCTAATGAACCCTTATGGACAAGTGACGGGGAGTACCAACAGTTTCAACATACCCAACACATAATTTGTATACCTCTAAATAAATAAATAAACTACATAAGTTCTATTTAAATAATTGAAATCAAATCCGACTGGTAGTACCAGAGACTAGCACGTTCAATCAAACAAACTTTTCAGCAATTTTAGTAGTATAGATTACAATTATCAAACAGCCTAAATGTTCGATGTCGCGTTCCATTGTCTTATCTCTGAAATAAAAGTGAAACGCATAGGTGTGTACTCTTTGTACTTTCACAATACTTTGGTACATAATTATCTTATCACGCGATACGTTATAGTAAACACCGTAGTAACGATAAAGAGTATAAAACAGGTGTTTTGTTTATATTCCAAGATGTTTTGTAAGAAGTGAGATAAATCTTTTTGGATTTCAATCAATCTGCCTAGCCTGTTCCCAATTATGTTGGGGTCAGCTCCCAGTCTAACCGAATTTTACATGGAGCGACTGCCTAACCGACCTTCACAACCCATTTATTGGGTAGTTAAGACGATATTTTTGAATTTATACATTTTTATTTTTTTAATTAAACTGTGGAATTTTTCATTAAGTGTGTTAGGGCGTAAGTATGACCTTTGAACTCGTGTGATATGCATACATGCGGCCATAAAATATACACGTGCAAAATTGCGATATTCCATATTTTAAACCAAACACCTAAATAAATACCAATTGTATGCTTTTTTGAACACTATCTGCCTATCTATAGATATTATAAAGTAAAGTCGCTTTTTGTGTTTGTCTGCATGTCCCCGTTGTTCTTCTAAACCACGCAACAGATTTTGATGAGGTTTTGACCTTCGTTTAGAGAATTTATTCCGGAAGGTTTATGTGTATAATACGTTAGTATTAAAGTTACATAAAACTAAGAAATCTCGATGTTTTGTCAAGGCGTAAAAAACTGTGCGAAGCAGAAGCGGGTCACTATATAGTAAGCTATAAATCGTCCTGATTCATTCAGAAATTGGCAAAAGAAAGAAAATACTACAGTTAATGATATAGTCCTTTAAGCAGCGTAATTGACAAACAGAAACAGGAGGTAACTTTTACACCATAAAATCAATCTGCCTAGCTTTTCCCGCATTATGTTAGGGTCAGCTTTCAGTTTAACCGAATGCAACTGAATACCAGTATTTTACATGGAGCGACTGCCTATCTGACCTCCACAACCCAGTTCCTGGGTAACACGATACCCCTTGGTAAGACTGGTTGTCAGATTCTCGGACTTCTGACTACCCGTAACGACTGTAAAAGATCCAAGAAGACAGCCGGGACCAACGACTTAAAACGTGCTTTTCGAGGCACAGAAAGGTCTCCATATGTAATATAGTCCATACCATGGACAAGCGATGTTAAAGCGTCGTTCGTGAGCCGATTGCAATATTTTGGTTTTTATTAAATTTGTTTTAATTTTTTTACCAAAAATTATTGTTTATTTATTCATTTTGTAATGTCCTAGTAGGATTTACGTGACCGTAGGTGTGAACGTGGCATCACAGCGGGCCATGTAAGAATACCAACGCAGCGGTATTTATTTTTTAAATATCGCAGCGTATGCTGAGTTAAGCTTCGTGCAGACTAGCGCGACGCGACAGCGCGACGCGACAGCGCGACGCGACACCGGTTATTGTTATACCGTGAAGTTTTTTTAGAAATTGTATTGTTCGAGTCGCGTCGCGCCGTCGCGTCGCGCTGGTCTGTACGAAGCTTTAGGCCTTTTATTATTTTTTTCTTTTCGTTTATTCGATATTTCTTGTTAGTTTTAGATGCTCCTTTTTTAGCTTTTATTACTGTTTGTTTTTCCTGTGCGTGTCCCAAATATTTTTTTTTCTTTCTTTCTTTCTTTTTTTTCTTTCTATTAGATGGTCACCCATCCACGGACCGATCGCAGCAAGCGTGGCTTAATCTTGATCGATCGACATAGTTCGATCGATCAAGATTGCCACTGGCTGTTGTTAATTTGCCACTAACCCCTACACTACACTACTAACTTAACTCCATCACTAACTTTCAGACCAATCTATCATAATTCCCTAGTTCCCTTGCCCTAAATAACTTTCAAGATTAATAATTAACCCACAACCGCTTTCATTGTCTAATCACCAAACAGTTGCTTTGTTTAACCCTACGCAGATGTTCGAGTTTAGTCTACATACCGATAAATAGGCCAGATTTGTTTACAAGGTTTAGTACGGAGAATATTCTGAATGAAATATGTATGTGAACCGTGTCATAGTTCTCTTAGGGAATGTAGGTTAGTATGAAACTAGCTTCTGTCCGCGAATTTGTTCGCATACAATTTTGGACCCGACCCACCGCGTCGCGTCACATTCACTTAGGTACATCGCCCGACCGCGCAATTATTTAGTTTTCGCTTAGCGTCCTTTCTGACTCTTTTTCTTTTTAATCGGCGCCTTAAGGTCTAAGCGTAATGAAGAAGACCTTCCTCAAGAATTGGGCTATAAAATGTAGTTTTTTTTTTAGAAATAATGAAACAAACTAAAAAATAACTCTTCAGGTTTCATGTTAGTAATAGATAGGATTAGATATGCGTAGACTCACAATAGACGGCTACAAATATTTTTACCTACCTTCTTTCTACATTTTCCTGTATTTCTTATACAAAGTTTAGTTTTTCCTATCCATTTTAGAATATTTATTTTCTTATTATGGTACACCCTAGGGTTAGTTGTAGAGCTGCTACCCAAAGGGTGCAAAAAGGAACCCGATTACTAAAAGCACACTTTGTAAACAAGCATATTACAAATTAGAGGATCATATCCGAGATAAGAATGGTTGGAAACATGCTGGTCCTGGCTGGTTGCTAATTTAATTGCATAATATTATTTTTTATAACATTGATTTTACATTCTGTGATTACTTGAACTCACACACTGACTTATTAGTGTTACTTGTAGGAATATCGTATAATTTTACAATGTTTGTAAATATGTGAGCACCATGTATCTATCACACAATTAATTTATCTGTCATTGCTTTATTTTTCATTCTTTTTACCTATCGTGGTATAGTAATCTTACTCTAGGTCTTCACTTATAATTATATATTATTAATGTATACAAGATATTGTGAAAACATTTTAAAAGAGTAACAGTGGAGTTTCTTGCCCATTCTTCTCCATACCAAAACTACCTTTTTGAAGGGGCGCGCGGGCGACTAAAATCAATTCTCTTTTTTGTAAATTTTGACGTTCAAAAGTGCCTTTTTTGTGCCTAATTGAAATAAATTATTTGCCTTTTGAATTTTTAAAAAGCCTCCACTGTCCGTCTGCCTGTCAGCTGGTTGTATCTCATGAACCGAAATAAGTAGACAAAAGATTTTTTTTTTATTGCCCCTATAAAATGAAATAATTTAAAAAAAAAATTAAATATGCCCCCATATTTAATTTTTTTTCCCCCCCATACAAGAAACGTGTTTTTTTGCATAATATTGTTCGGTGGTACGGAACCTTTCGTGTGCCTTCGTGGTGATTCGCACTTGGCCGGGTTTGGTTGACGGATAGGTTATGGGACTCTTTTGTTCATGGGAAACCTGTCTCCCAGAGTTCTCCTGCACGCGTTGCATGACTACCATAGAAACGGGTTTTTTACGGGTTTTGTCTATTCTTCCGTCGACAAAACCCGTTTCTATTGTCGTCATGCTAAGCGTGCTGAGAACTCTACACTCTAGTATTACCACCGTAGCAATGGAAGAAAGGAAAGACAAACTGACATTGACATTACGCAGTAGTTTTTTTTTTGACGGATCGTAAGAAAAAAAACTACTGAAAATGTCAAGAATCAAGAAAAGAAATGTCACTGAAACAGAAAGAGATATATATATTCCTCCGTAAAGGAGATATTGAAGTGGTCATGGCACATGATCTCTTGCCATTTAATTTTCAAAACAAATTAACTTCTTGGTCACAGTCAACATGATCATAGAGGTGGCATCATGAAGCAAGGAATTGTATAAAAAAGTTGATGATTTTAATTAAACCGGACCACATCCATACAACCATCTCAAATAAGGACGAATTTCAGCAATAAAATTGAACGCGATCAACACATCTAAACCGCGAATATTGACACTGACAGGTCTTGAACGCGGTTTAGATGTGCTGATCGCGTTCAGTTTCACTGGTGAAATTCGTCCTTAGTGATACTTATAACATTTTTAACTTGGGATGCCACAAATATGTTTCTGTAACATCTATTTTTAGACTGCATAAAAAATATTTCCCAACAAATTGAAAGTCATTGAATAAGTACATACTAAGTTGTGTGCGACCGTCCTACATTTTCTTACCAATTAATTTTACTCTACAAGCTCGAACAGGACAATTGGATGCTTGTAAAAATAATTAATAATCTTGTACTGACAGATCACTTACGTTCTACATAACGTGTCCCTGCTAGCGACGTAGACAACGCAAACGTAGCGACAGCAAAAAAAAAATAGTTACTAAAAATAAAATAACCATTTTTGTTTGTGACCAAAAGAGGTATCTATTTGTGTTTTCCCTAAATAAAAACGTACGTGAGAGAAATCATGAAAGCTAGTACCTAAAAATATGTTTTATCCAGTACCCTAATTACGTAATACACGATCAATCGGAATTTGAATCGTTTTGAAAAAAATTGATAATCCATTGCTTCATAGCAAAATTCTAAATAGACTTATAAAAACTTACCTATTTACACTTATTTATTTATATTGGCGAACACAGCACCGCTACCTGTTTTTCGTCGCACATTTATCCTACTTGTTTGTCACATGGAATTTACCTAAATTAGGATAGGAAAACATACCATATTTCCTTGAAAACTCTATTAAACAACGTGAGTAAATACTCATTAAATTAAATTGATAAAACAATGTGGTTAGCAAGTGCACCAATTATTGTCTGAGAGGACAAAATTTCAGAATCGCTAAAAATAACTATAAGTAAAGGAAATAATAACGCAGCCGTTGAAACACACTGAATAAGGAAAATTTTAAATACATGTATATAAAAGGTATAAATATTAGTTATTTCATTAGCAACGATAGTAAATGTACTTAATTGTAAAGAGGTAACAAACGGGAAATCCTGGTTTTAAACCGAGAGGTGTGGATTTATAATTGCTTTTCATGTTAATTAATTTTAATTCTTATAGCCTTCATTATTCGCCAATTAAAATCTACACAATTAAACCTTTATTAGTAGGCACGCGCTTCGAAATTACTTTTTATGCATAAATAAAATAATATTATATAATTATACCTTATCTCATTTTATTTTCCTGAAAAAATACAGTAGGCTACCTACCTCTCAATTCTTTGGTACGTCATTCGTAAAAAAAAACAAACATCGTCACGAAACTCCAACCTTCGCAACCTACCAGTTTCATCTTAAGAAACCTAAGGAACAATTTGTTTTAGTTACGTTCGAACGGAACGTTATTAAAACGTTTTTGAAGAAAAACTAAATTTAAATTGTTATCGGTTACTAAAACGGTTTTAACTGTTTTTAAAAAAATTTGGGTTCATCGATAGGAAACTCGCAACACAACCCTAATCAATACGTAAGCGGCAAGCGCATTGGAATCAATTTTGTAACGAAATGAAGATAAGGTACAATTTAACTAAACAAGTTTCTGGTTTTCGGCGCACGCACCGTGCGCGGCTGCATCCTACGGAATTAACCGGTTTTTGAAAACGTTCTCATTTAGTTGTCGTTCTAAACAAAATGTTGTGCAAAGAAGAACGAGGGCTGTTAGAAACGTTTTAAAAACATTATTTTAAATAACGTTTCCGAGTCCTACGACCAACCCCGAATTTTCCCGACAACACCGCGACGACGCGGCGATGCGCGACCTCATAAATCCCTTATCTCACGATTTCTTTGCCAACTCTACCGTGCTCAGGAACAACTGCGCGCACTTTGTTTATAGTCACAAACTGTTGAATATTTATTTTGTTATGTCGAGTTTGATCGCACACTTTGGTGGGAACAGGCCACCGTAGATGTCGGATACAAACAATAATGTAAACACTATTGATTATTGATACAACATAACATTTCACACGTCATATTGGACGCGACTTCCCAATATAAACGAATAGTGTGAGATAAGTTTGTATGACAAACATCTTTGTTAGTGGCTTGGTCATGGTCTTAGTTTCCAGAAAGTGAAGCATTTATTACTTCCAGTGTCTTTCGTTTTCAATTAAAGTACAATAAGTATAAACAAAGAAATCGGTAAATGATCCAGCTATTCCGTTAAGATGAGAACATCGCAAGATTTTAAACATTTGTCGTGAAATTAATCTATTCCTTTGTTTGGTGTTCCAGTATTAGTATCCAATAATATTGCTAATTTAATATGACGTGAATTTCCATAATAGAACTAGCACAATGTCATTCGAATTGTACCTAATTTTGGATGTTTATTACAAATCATTTGCAGCTATAAGCGTAATCATGACTAAGGGAACATTTCCATAGAGTGTGAAGTAATATCCTATATTTGTTTATGATTAAAAACCCCGAAACTTGCCAAAAATTGACCAATAACACTAACAAGAAAGCGCAAATCTATGCCAGGGTTCGCAAACACTTTCCCGTCGCCCAAGGCGATACCAAATGATTGATATAAAGCATTTTTTACAGACAAATGATATCTAACAATTGTGGTTAGATAATAATGACCTCAGTTTGTTGATGCATGACTTCCTAAGGTGCCTACATACTTTTAGTTCCCACATTATGTACAATGTCACAAAAAACGAGCTATTTCGACAACATGTGGTCACCACACAAGGTTACAACTTGGCTCCGATAGACCAGTATGTAGGATTATGAAATCATCACTATTAAAAGAAATGTTTTGTTTATTAGATGTGCATCTTGGGAACTAAGGGATTCCCATTGGAGTTTCTCGTTTCGAAAACAAACAAAATGTACAAAGTTTTGTTGCAAATACGGTACTTATATCGTTCATCATACTGTTGAAGATGGGTAAACTGTCGGGGCACTATCAAGGAAAGGCTATCAATAAAAAACCACAATTTTCTTTAAGAAGTAGAAAGGTACAGTCACATATACGTGCAAAAGGTTCATAATGTTGTTGGTGGGTTGGGTCAATGGGCAAAGAATATCTAATTTGTAGGCAAAACGGTAAGTAATTAGAGACAAACTTATGTGCAGTTGCGTTTGAATTTTAGATCCAACTGGGTGTCCTGACCAATGTATGTCGTATATGGAGCCTTAATTAGGTATATATCTTAGAGGTTTATTCGTAGAGTTGCAGTTTCAATTAAACAACTAAATTTGAAGAATATGTCATTGGTAAAATTTACCACCTGTTACCACACTTATATTCTGAAATCTGTCACAATCATTTGATACATTCTTCTCCAAACATTCTTCATGTAAAATGACGTAAGTGCATCTAGTAGTACAGCAGATGGTTCATTTATTTATTTTTACTCGTTGCGTATATATTGCCATGCCCTATTTTTGTACGAAAATAATCGATTTCTTAGAATATGCTGTGGACGCGAGAGTGTTACGATTTCGTCATACTAGCACGTTTTAAGTTCTCACTATTAATTTTAATAACTTTTTCCCAAGAAATCTTTATGATTACATGGGACACCACAAATACACCGAATGTGTTAAGATTAATTCACATCAGAGAGTCAACTAAAGTTGTTATGTATATTTTTGTAATGCTTAAGTACCTTAAAAATTCGTTTTCACTACCCACAATCTGTATTGTTCCCGCTGTCGCTGTTACTACCGCTGCCGCTACCACTGCCACTACAGCTACCGCTACTGCTAACGCTGCGGTTGCCGCTACTGCTGCTGCTACCGCTGCCGCTACCACTGCCACTACAGCTACCGCTACTGCTAACGCTGCGGTTGCCGCTACTGCTGCTGCTACCGCTGCCGCTACCACTACCACTACAGATATCGCTACTGCTAACGCTGCCGTTGCCGCTACCACTGCCGCTACCGCTACCGCTGCCGCTACCGCGCCGCTACCGCTGCCACTACCACTGCGGCAACCGCTGCCGCTACCGCTTCCGCTACCACTGCCGTTGCCGCTACCACTGCCGCTACCGATACCGCTTCCGCTACCGCTGCCACCACCACTGCTGCAACCGCTGCCGCTAACGCTGCCGTTGTCGCTACTGCTGCTGCTACCGCTGCCGCTACCACTGCGACTACAGCTTCCACTACCGCTGCCGCTACAGCTACAGCTACTGCTGCCGCTACAACTGCCGCTATCTCAGCCGCTAACGCTACCGTTGCCGCTACTGCTGCTGCTACCGCCGCAGCTACCACTGCCACTACCGCTGCTGCTCCCGCTGACTCTACCGCTGCCTCTCCCGCTGCCGCTACTGCTGCCACCACGGCTACCTTGTTTAACATTATCTCATTGTATCAACAGGTTGAGAGGTGATATCAGGAAAGGGTTCATGCATAAGTGAATAACTACTACCTACGTAAATACACAGTGTGTATTTAGACGTAAATAACATAATTACGTCGATACATCCTCGAATAATGTGCTCATGTATGTGCGTCGTTCGATTTACAATACGGCCGATGAATCATGGCCGGTCTGAATATAGGCTCTCCGAACTTTCGCGCATGTTCTCTCACTCGCCTCATGTCACCATTTGGTTGCAAAACATTTGTTATGCGCAGCCTTCTGCGCAAAGTTCGACCCGGCCGGTACAGTTTTTTTTTAACCTATACTGTCCCACTGCTGGAAGCCGAACCGAATATAGTTGGGAAAAGGCTAGGCAGATTGACTGTCCGTCCCACTGCTGGGAAAAGGTCTCCCCCATACTTCGCACTTCATATTTTCCTGCTGCCTTTTCCGGTCAATCAAGTCTGTCTATGTCGTCGCGCCAGCGTATCTTAGGCCTGCCTCAGTGACGACGCCCGACTTCAGGCACCCACTGCGTGACGACCCTGGCCCATCTGTCCTGATGCATCCTGTACGTGTGGGCCGCCCAGTCCCATTTCAGTCTCGCGGTCTTATCGGCAGCATCGGCGATGCCGTCATCCCCGATAAAGATAAAAAGCTTAACAGGGATGATGCCTGGGTAAAAAAAAACAATTCTATTTAGTCCGTCAGTCAGATAATAAAAAAATATTAGACACGTATTTTTTTCTTTATCATATTAATAAAAAATGACTTAGATGAGACGCATTAAAGTTGGGGAGTGGGGGTTGCTATGTCACAAATAAGTATAAAATCTACATACTCGTGACGTCATGGCACATTTTAACGCAATGCATCGCCGTAATCTTTTGTTAACGCAAAAAAAGAAAAAAAACTTGTCCAATATTTTTTAATAATATCATTGACGGACAAAATATAAATTTTTAGTCACCATCCCTATTTCCTTACAAATTCAAACATTGTCATGGTCACCTTAGCAGCGAAAGGTTAACTAAGATAGTTATTTTCATAGTTGAAGCTAGAGCTGAAGGCGTGAAAGTGAGAATTATATCAGTACGTCCATCAGTTATCTTGCATCGAACGGGGTGCGAACGCGTTGTTATATATTAACTAGTATTATGAATAAAAGGCTAAGAGCTTTTGAGTTATAGTTTAGGAGATAAGATTAGCTTTGTGAAAGTGTTCTTTTTATTAGTCTTGAAACGGCTCTTGTAACTAGTAACTACATTGCCTTGATTGTAGTGTGTTGTTTGTCTGCTGGGGAGTTTATGGCGCCACTTCGTAACTTAATTATGACGTTAAAAAAATGCTGATTCTCATCCTAGTTTGAATAAATGACCTTTGATTTTGTCGAATCAAAATGTAAAAAATTTAAAACTAGGTTCATTTTAAAGACGTTTTACTAAATTACTTACAGTTTAATTTTAGCTTTTTCTGCGGTGCATTTACACATATTTAGCTGAAAAAAATATACCTATATATTGTGAATAAGCGAACCAATAAGGACATTAATTCAGTCATTTGTTTTTCTCAATACATTTCCAAAGAGGAGGATAAAGCTATAGGTATAATTAGTACTGGTGTATATTACCTACCGTTATCATATTAACGGATATCCCGGCTATTGTCACGGTCGAGGTTAATACCCAATCCCGTGTTTATTACCTACTGGCTGTCCCCTTTTCGAGATTAAAGGCTAGCTTCTCGAAGTTTTGTTAAGGGGGATACGCAAAGGTAGCCCGCGAAATTCAAATTTTCCTAAGTTTTTTGCAATTTGCAGGTCAGTGTCAGATTGTATGTTGATTAAAATATGATTCGCGACCGTAACAAATATGGCTTTACAGAATTATAATCATTAGAAGCAGCAATACAACTCCTTAAGTTAGATAAGTCCTCAAATTTCAAGAAATAGTCAATCAATAGGGTTATATGAACTTAGAGAGTTGTATTGATGATTTTTATGATTATAATTCTAAAAATAAATAATTGATATGGCCGCGAATCACATTTTAATCAACATACAACCTGATACTAACCTGCAAATTGCAGAAAACGTAAGAAAATTTTAATTTCGCGGGCTACCCTGACGCTTTCGCCTTAATCTGCTGTAATTGGTTGAATGATGGTTGAATGAGCAGTTTACGCGTGCTTGACCATTTGTCACATTCATTTTGTCTATGGTCATCCTAACTAATATTAGAAATGCGAAAGTGTTTGCTTGTTACGCTTTCACGCTAAAACGGGTGAACAGATTTGGATGAAATTTGGCACACGGGTAGACCATGACCTGAAATAGGACATAGAATTATTTTTATCCCGATATTCCCACAGGATCAAGAGTTATGCGGGTGAAACCCCGGGGTGCAGCTAGTTAGTTATAATTTAGAGCGTATTTTCATTTTTAGCCTCAACTTTTTAGCCTTAAAGTACGGCTATCCGGCCGTACTTTAATATAACATTCGGTGTAGGTACCATAGTCGGCTAGCCCCATATTTTTTTACCATGGATTAAACTAGTCTTACACAGAGCATGGAGACGCCTCCACAGCTGCTGACAGAGACAGCATTATCAACACTTTCTATACAAACCAAGAGCTACACCGTTTTCTCACAGTACGACACAAATGACATAGAAACTGATGACTTTAGAAAGAAAGAAAGAAAGAATAATATTTATTTGGACACAGTTCGTGAAACATTTATAGTATCAAAAAAATTAAAAGTGAAAATAATTATAAACAATAATAGTGTGTGCCTCACGGCTGCGCCAAAAAGGTTCATTTCAGCATTAATGCCCGACAAATGCTTTCTGACGCTGGTTTTCTAATGAACCCTTAAAACCACCTTCTTTGAATGGTGGTCTATGACCATGACAGAATCTGTGCGCTCAACATAATATTTTTGGCACCACGATTTTCATTGGTACTGCCGTCTCTGAACGAATTCCGAGCTCTGTGTAAAAATGTGTAGTTCGTGTCGCTAAGAGACCAGGGGCCTGGCTTATGAAGTATTAATGCCATCATTATTCCACTGCGGATGCTACTAAAAAGGATGACGCTAGCGGTCTTGTATAGCTCCGTCTCTCACTCACACTGGAATAATGATGGCATTAATACGTCATAATACGGCCCCAGGAGAAGAGAAGAGCTCGTAGCAGTTACTGTTATTATGTACACACGGCTACATATCAAGCTATAAATTTCCAGTATAAGTTGATCTCGCATTGTATAGGATTTCCGAACTATGTTGTTGTTGTTTTTATCAACTACCTAGTTGATAAAAACGAAGAACAAGTGTTCGACTTTCCCTATAAAGCTTTGTTCACACTGCCGCGACGCGACGACGACGGCGCGAATCGACACAAGTTATTGTTATATCATGAAGTTTTCTTAGTAATTGTATTTTTCGAGTCGCGTCGCGCTAGTCTGCACGAAGCTTTAAACGTAAAATAATAAAATATTAATTAGGTAAGAAAAAAATAAAAATAATTATATTATTTGGCGTGTGGAGTGTGTAGCAACCGCATACATTTTTTTTCCTCTTTTCCGAACGCACAAATAGGTAGAAACAGTAATAATTATAATTATTTCAATAAACATCTATTTTAAGTCATGAGCGTATGTTTGTAGGTATGAACAAACTAAATTAATTTGATAATAATTAATTATTTTTCCTTGAAATACGCCAAACTAAATACAATTTTGCCAAATGTGGTGATAACAACAGAAATGCTATAAAAAGTTCCATTTCAATAATTTTATCGTGGTTTGGCTCTCAGTTTGGCCGGAACTAAATGTGGGTAAGTGTATATCTGGATGCCTACCAGAAATGTGGTAAAAACTAGGTATGCTTCACCCAATGCGTAGGTTTACAGCGTAATATTCACATTAATTTAACACACGTCTACAGTTTCGCGTTTTCGTTATATGAAGATATTTTAATTTCATTAAAGTTATTAATTATTGATTTATTTTCATTGTTCTAAAATAGCACCTTGGAGCAACCCATATTTAAAGAACTATAGCGCAGAGGTCATTTGTCGGGGTCACGGATCATAATAGCGCATCAATGAAATTATAACGAATAACGTACAAAGAGTAGGCAAATTGAAGTATTTCCTTCAATTTGCCTACTCTTTAGAGCCCAATGTCGGCAAGCGTTTGAAAATTCAAATTATTCATTTTACGAATTATTTTATCTTGTTACTGGCCACTAGCCCCGTGTGTTACTAAATTAATGTCGTCATTGTAGCGGCACGTTGTATGTTGTGTGCCTTTCAGTCGGTGCAATAAAAAAAAAAAGTTTTTGTTTCATTGACGATTTTAGACATTCGATTTTTGTTATAACCAACTGATTAGACACTGTTTTCACTTTTATCTGAAAGAAAGAGAAAGAAAGAAAAAAGAAAGAAATAAAAAATTATATCTGGGACACGCACAGGAAATACAAACAAAAATTAAAAAATTAAACTAAAATTAAAATAGGAGCATTTAAAAACTAACAAAATAATAACGAACTGTGCGAGGCCAAAAAGGCTCATTATCTCAGCATAATGGTAAGATATTTAAAAAAAAAATACCGCAGCACTGGTATTCTGATAGGGCTTGTGATACCACGGACACACTTACGGACATATACGGTGTAAAAAAGGCATTTGGAAAGTTTCCAAATACTGTTTTTACATAGAAAACTAAATATTCGGTGTTTCGATATTAATTATTGCATTTCATAATCAACATTTTAGTTCGTTAGTTAGTCACATTTCATATTTCCATACAGTAATATTGCCAAATTAATCAAAATAGGTAAACATTTGACAGCTATTCATTAAAAATTATAGTTGGATGGAATTGAGTCTATTTATGTGGAGACACATCTAAGACTTAGTTACATAGAACTTGTGCTAGTCAGCATCAATGCGATCGGAGAGATTTGATATTTTCAGAACAAAAGCACACTGTCATGGTTAATACTTTTTTGATGGGCTCAAGTATTTCCTTCCCCAATGGGAATCCCATTGACACTGAAATTATTATGTTAAATACCTTTTCCATACAATATTATAACGGAAAATATAATTATAGTATGTTTAATTACGTCATCACGAGCGACATTGCTAATGAGCTACAGCGAGCAATATCCCACAATGTTGCTTCCCGCTTCCCTGAGAAATATGTGTATTCAGTGTTTCTATGCTGTTCTTCTCGCTTTTACCATAGAAACCTTGACAGTATAATTTCAGTTAATGCTGTTTTGGTAGATAATAATTTTGTAATTGATGATCAAATTCGGAATACAGAGTCTGAAATGTCAGGTAATCAGGAATTAAAGTAAGAAGTAAATAGCTATATAATACAAAAATATAATTTAAAAAAAAACTTTTTAATTCAGACTGAAATACATAGAAAGAGAGGGACTTTTAAATGCATTGAACGAGGGTAGATTTCTTACGAGAGGGTATTCTAATGAAAAGTTGTGCTCCTTCAAAAGTAAGCATTTTTTTTGCCATAGTTAGTTCTAGTTTTGAGGAGCTCGTGGCTAAGTAATAACTGCCGCACGGGTTGATCCATCAGGTTAAGCTAAGCTTGCCGGGGTTTTTCTGTGGATGGGTGACCATCTTTAGATACCGAGACTCCTCCGTGCCTCGGAAAGAACGATAAGCCGTTGGTCCCGGCTGTCATTCGTGGATCTTTGACAGTCGTTACGGGTGGTCAGAAACCCGAAAATCTGACTTGTCATGTTCGTTTGAGTATTCTTGGTACGATTTATTCTGATGATAATACATGTATGTATTGCGAATATATAGTTGTTTGATATTCATTATGTTTGTATCTCTATAAATTTTAAGTGTACGACTAAACGCCGACAGACACTACGCCGACAGACTGAACACCGACAAGACTTTACTTCGACGGGACTCTTCGCCGACAGGACACTTCGCCGACAGGACTCTTCGCCGACAGGGCTCATCACACTCGTTGGTTAATCATTTGGGTTAGGTTAGGTCAGAACAGTGACCATTAACGCGCGAAGGCGAGCGAGCGAAGCGAGCGTGCCGCGGTAGCGGCCGCCGAGCGCCAGATATTCTCTTTTCAGACAGGCGCTATTCGCTAATATTAATATTATTTTTACCTTTTTCAGTTAATCCATTTGATAATTAATAATTTATCCAGTAATCCATTTGATACTTACAAGAAAAGCATAAGTAATCGATTTCCAAAGTAAGTATCTGATTATCGGAGATAATCAGATACTTACTTTGGAAATCGATTCGTTCGAGTCGCTGATGAGCCCTGTCGGCGAAGTGTCCTGTCGGCGAAGAGTCCCGTCGAAGTAAAGTCTTGTCGGTGTTCAGTCTGTCGGCGTAGTGTCTGTCGGCGTTTAGTCGTACACTCATAAATTTTACTGGCTGATGTTAAATATGGATTGTTGAAGAGTAATTTTATGGGTTTTGACTGACTCGTCGGTCTAGTGGTCGCAAACGGTACTGCAGAGCATGAGGTCTTGGAATCGATTCCCGGGTCGGGAAAATTGTTATTGGGTTTTTCCATCTGGAATTTCTTAGTAGCAGCCCGGAGTCTGGATTTTTGCCCGGTTGGTGGCAGTATATATTACATGGGACTCAAACATAACTGGCGAAATGTGGGTGTATTATAGGTACACCTCTACCTAGCCCTACGGGGAATAGACGCGTGATGTTATTTGTTGTTTTTGCAGCACTGCCCCACATTTCGATCAGATAAAGTAGATGCGGCTCACTAGGGAATTATAGATAGTGTACCGCCAATCCTTCTACAATCTGACATTTTGTCTTTCCTTTCTACGGTGGTCATACTACGCGTGCTGAAGTAAATTAAATGCTGAGTCTTTTAAAATACCATTTAGGAGGGGCAATTCCCGTATTTATAAGAACGTTTGCAATCTAATCTCAGTCTCAATCTGCTAAAAAAAGAACTCTAATTTACCTGCATTTTCATCATAATTTTTTAAATTTATCTGTCATTCCTTAATTTTTCATTATTTTTACCTATCGGGGTATAGTATTCTTATTCTAGGTGCAACGGCTTTAGATATAATTATATAATTGATGTATACAAGATATTGTGAAAACATTTTAAAACAGTAACGGTGGAGTTTCTTACCCATTCTTCTCCATACGAAAACTATCTTTTGGAAGACACGACTAGAATCAATTATTATTATTTTTTGTAAATTTTGACGTTCAAAAGTGTCTCTTTTGTGCCTAATTGAAATAAATTATTTGACTTTTTTTTTACTTTGACATTGATTGTCGATGGGATGAGATCGCGAGTAGATTTTGAACGTTTTTAAATACGGGAATTGGACCTTCTATTCTTTTTCTGAATATCTTTCAAGGATAAAGGCAATCAGCCTCGTTAGTCTAGTGGTTGCCAACGCTACTGCCGAGCATGAGGGGGGGGGGGGGGGGGTTTGATTCTTGAGTCGGGCAAAGTGTTATTGGGTTAATCCATCTGGATTTTTCCAGTAGCAGCCCGGAGTCTAGATATGTGCCCGGTTGATGGCGATAGGCTTGCCCCCTAATACGTGGGACTTAAACATAACTGGCGAACCGTGGGGGTACCTCTGTCTAACCCTTCAAATAATACAGGCGTGATGTTCTGTGATAAAGGTAATTTTAAAACCACATTTTTTCATGACCAGGGTACTCCTCAAAACCAAAACCTAGTCCAAAACACAACAAATTTTCTCAGCAAACGAAGGCATCGGCTCTACACAATCTACGTGAAATGAGGTAAGGTTGGCCAATGTAACGAAATTACCGGCGCTTGCGACACGCTGTGGGTAGTGGCTGATACCACCCGCTGGGCAAGTAACCGTTTACACTCAGGATTTAGATGGGCCACGATTTCATTCTAGTATTTATTGAATACTCGGGAATAAGGTTTTAATTATGAGTCAGGTTGATTAATGCTTTCGTTTGAGACTCAATTTGCTTTAAAAGTAATAACTGATAAAGTTTGGTCAGGCCTTATGCGTATTATGCAGATTAATGTCTAAGATCGTCTTTTGAGGAAAAACCACACAGATTTAACTGGACCTGTCAAATCAGTTCACGCATATGTCATGTCAGTAATCGTGTAGCTCAACTCAGAACTTAAGGGTGAACTAGTCGATGGTTCGAGCTCGTTGGTGAGGCGTAACTAATATGCATGCTTATTAGTCAAATTATTTATTTATTTAGTTTTATTTATTAAGTATTTATTTATCTAGTTTTCATATATTTATTTATATACATATTTATTCATTTATTTAGTGAAATAGACGATGATTTATAACGAAAACGAGCGCGTTAAATTTCATGAACAGACCTTTGGGCGTATACATATTATGGAAAAACTGCTGGATGTATCTACTCAAAATAAAATTATTTATTCTTTTGAATAAATTATCCCTGTACGGTAACTATTTTTTTACTCGGTAAGTTATTTATTTACGCCCAAAGACGAGTTAAAGTTAGTGTTAAAATATAGAAGTTTTGACGCTCATAACTTCCAAACTATTTTTTTTTTCTATTTCTGCTTTCTACAGGGCTAGAGATAACTTGATATATATTTTTTATTTTGAACGTACACCGGCAGACAGACGAGTAATCGACGTACTACGTTTTTATGGAAGATTAACCGACTAGGGTACCCTTAAGGAGCTCAACGACTCGACGAACAATACCAATGAAACGACATTTGGGTAGGCCGCGTAAATTACTCAATAGTTGCATGTCTGTCTTATTCAATTTTAGATCCTTTTAAAAGATGCAAGGACATTCATTTATTACCTAGTTTTTTATATTAACAGTAGGTATAATCTATCAATATGAAAATGTTATTCCGCTTGTTTGAATACAATATCACATGGTACTAAAAAAGTAGTAAACCTTGCATCATTCGCCAACCTTTTCTAACCAAGTTTCGCACACTAGCATTCTGACGTCATTGAATAAGGAAATACAACATTATTATTAGTCATACTATTAAGAAAAAGGTTATTGTCGAAATTACGCCAGTTGGAAAAATGCTCCAGTTTTAATTATTTTATCATTGGCATGTTTATTTTCCGGTGAATGTTCATAGTAACTGGTAAAAGTGTTTTTTCGAGGTCTGTGCGACGCGGAAGAAAGTTCAATGAACTTGTTATTGTTAGTTAATTTTGTGGGTATTTTTAGTTTTTTACTTGCTTCGACGGTTTAAGAGCGTTTATTCTGAAAGTGGGCAACGTCGGAAATAGATGTCAAATATTTCGCTGTTTTGATTAATTTGGCAATATTACTGTATGGAAATATGAAATGTGGCTAACTAGCGAACTAGAATATTAATAATGAATTGCAATTATAACACTGAATTTGATGTTGTAACCGTTTTAGGTGTAAAAAAGGCATTTGGAAAGTTTCCAAATACTTTTATTACATCTAAAACTAAATATTCGGTGTTACGATATTAATTTTTGCATTTCATAATCAATATTTTAGTTCACTAGTTAGCGACATTTCATATTTCCATACAGTAACATTCCCAAATTAATAAAAAAAGTTAAATATTTGACAGCTATTTGCAACGTTGCCAACTTTTAGGATAAACGCTCTCAACACAAGAAAAGAAGGACTAAGATGAAAATGTTACTCTGTGTAGGTCTTTGCTTTGTGGTGCCTTTGGACTGTCCTTGAAGTTGATTCTGGCAGAAACAAAATGAAACAGGTATGACAGTTAACGATTATCCTTATTATGATCGTCTTGGCGCAATAGGCTAGCAAGGAAAGCGATCTCCAATAAATCAGGTTTTGTAGTTAGTTAGTTTATCTATAGTTACTTCGCTAACCATTCCAAAATTTAAAATTTCCAGTCCACCTTCTCCAGAAATAATGACATCGTTTCCTCAGAACAAAATCACAGCTCACAAATTGACGTAGAAGAAAAACATATTACGTCGACTGTCGAGCACTTATTCATTCAACAAGAATATTTTCCATACAAATTACAATGAAACGACAAATCCCACACAATGTTTCTAAGAATAACCACCATTAAAATAAAAATTGTGTACAATTACTTTAGCCATCGTTCATTCATAAGAGTTTTAGAGAAATTCCGGATCATCTGACTTGTAAAGTAAACAGGCAGTAATTGGATGACTCAGAATTTAACGAAGAAAACGTGGTCCATTTCGCGAATAGGTACTAAATCGTGTGAGTCAGATTTTGAGTTAACGCTTTGTATATCTAGAGTGTTTGAAACAAGAGCAATATTTGGAGTAATATCTGCCTCCCGAAGAGTTAGAAAGCAAAGAAACAAAATACGTTTAATTGCGGTAAACATGACGCAAAGAAAGAACAACAAAAAAGAACAAGTTGAGGGAAAATATGCGTCACATCCACGCAAAACGGCCATAAGTCTATGGATTAGTTAGATAGATAGATAGATAGATAAATCATTTATTTAGTGCACACAAAAAACAGCACAACATACAAAATGACGATTAAATTATTACTAATTAGCTATTAGGAAATAGCTGCAAGGTGCCAATATAAAAACAAATAAAAAAGGAAGAAAACAAGACATTGTGATGACACTATTGGCTATGACACACTTTAAAATTATGGAATGACAACGAACATAAAAAAGTGCGGTGTGCGTCTCAAGGTTGCACCAAATGGGAGTCGAGCTCAGCATGTGCCAGGCAAATACACCTGACGCTGATATTCTGCTGAATCCCTGCAGTGACATACTTAGTGGTTATGTGTTAGTGGATTAGTCTTCTCTAGCAACTTCTTCGCCAAATCATCGTCGTAATCAGCGAGCGCAGCGAGTGACTGCCGAGTGGAACAAGGATCACCGCAACCGACTTGTGGACAGAAGATATGGCGGCAGCTTTTTTTTTTTATGTAGCAACACGAGCGTAGCGGGTGATTGCCACCACGTCAGTAGTACTACTATTTTTAATATAAACTTCTGTATGTATTTGTATAGTGGACAGAGCACGAAGAGCACTACGTCATTTTTGGCGTCTAGCCAATTTTGTGTTCATACATTATGTTCGAATTTCAACTCCATGCTCTTCACCACCTTGGTTATGTGAAGAGCAGTGAACGAAGAGCACTACGTCATAGCGTGACGTAATATTGGCAAGGTGCCCATTGACTTAGAGGATTTTTGTATTTTCTGTGTTATATGTATTATGGATATTTGTATTGGAATAAAAGATGTTTTGTTTATAAGCATTAAAGTATGAGATATAATATTTGTCTTTTCTTTCATAATTTGCATATGTGTTATAAGGAATGTTGTGTTGATTTAGCACATCATGACGGTGTGGTATGTATAGTAATGTGGATGG
Organism: Xanthia icteritia; assembly: GCA_949128155.2. Taxonomy (NCBI): domain Eukaryota; kingdom Metazoa; phylum Arthropoda; class Insecta; order Lepidoptera; family Noctuidae; genus Xanthia; species Xanthia icteritia. The sequence goes on from OX421932.2 coordinate 5,220,873, forward strand.
CTATAAGAAATGAGACCGACCCAAGAAAAGATGAATGTAACAGATAGAATAGAAAAGGTACGCTTTATTATGTACACCATATGGATTTAAGATATAAATGTAGAAATAGCTAAGAACATAGGATGCAGATATGGCTAGGAATAATGTGAGCTTTGAGCTATTAAAGGTGACGGTATAGACGACAAAGATATGCTGTGTCCACACCAAATGAATTGGGCAAGGGCAGCAGGATGATGACTTCTTTCTCCCAACCTGTAGTAAGATCAGTCTTCTGAAAGAAAAAAAAAATATTTATCATGAGACATTGCATCATCTGTTTTTTCATCAGTTAAGTGTGATGTTTTTTTGTTTTTCTATGAATAATGTTTTTATTGAAAATTATTAGGGATTTAACGATACGTAATTTTACCGATATGATACCTATACCGATTATTGCTGTAAATAATCGGGAATACCGATACCGATGCCGATATTGATGGTTTAGTAGATAATAAATCAAATAAACAATGAAATACCTATGTACATTTTAAAGGCGTCGCCATTTTACTTACATAAAATAAAACAGTGTAATAGTTCTTACTTCACTGTGTGAATAAACAGAATCATGAATAGCGGTGACGTGAAACAGGCACGAAACAATACATCACTCAGCTAACGCTCAGCAAACTGCAATCACTGCCTTTTGCCGTGTTGCCATATCGCTAAGCATGCGCTGCGCGGCTCTCCCGCCAGTCCCGTCTGCGACAGAGCAAAGATGTTGCGCGCGCGTCGTCGCGTCGTTTCGCGCTTTTCGAACTGTTTAATATAGGTTGTATATAATCGGCGATGTCGAAATATCGGCATCGGAATCGGAATCGTTACATCCCTAAAAATTATAAATGATCACTTGTTTGGTGTTGTAACATCCACCTGAAATTAGGTAACTTATTCTTTGCGGTGACTATGTAAGTGTTTGGTTTTATTTCTACGCAATTGGCTGGTCTTAACAAAAATTATCAGTCTTTGCAATATCATCATTATTCAATGGTTTACAAATATTACATTGGAAAATATTTTTTGATCATGTTCGTATTACTCATCTTTGTTTTATGATCAAAGCTATTGGTATTAAGTTACGAGGTATCCCGTGTAACTTATTTATAGCATCGTTCATCTACCTAAGTATATTTATGATCATCTTTCTCATACTACAGCTAGTCAGTAGTTCCTTATATCACATAGTTTATCAATTGTTATGTAAAGCTACACCACATTATATATGTAATCTGTGATTGTACCCACCCACCTTTAATTTAATTACTACTAATTAGAATCTTGAATGAGATCGATCTAAGCAAGCCCTCACGCATATCGTTGAATAATTTCAATTATATATTTAATCATAATTGTATTATTATCAGCTAAATTACATGCTAACAATTTACACAATGATTCTGAAATCATTCTGTGAAATTTTAACATGAGGTCATCTCTGGTTATTTTCCTGGCTTAATCCTCTTTTCTGACATAGCTTTTTAACCTTGACAGGATTGCTACCGATGCATTCAATTTTCCTTAACCTGTTTGTTCAACAGCTGGGCAAAGGTTGCATTGATAATGTTCCATTCTATTCTGCCTAACTATTTTCTGGTCAGTTTCTAGGAAAAGTTACTCGTCAGTTTCGCTCTTGTCCTCAACTACGCAAGTTAGGTTTTTCATCCAAAAGCAACCACAGAGTATCAAATACTTCTCAAAAATGTAGTTGTACTGGATGATGTAATAAATAAACAGGTGGATGTAGGTATAGAATTTGAGATTAATTGCTCAAAGATCGCAGCAATATAATCACGACATGAAGCATTTTTATCATCGTGTGGAGCTAGCAGCTACAGAATATATTAATGCTAAGTATCGTAGTTCCGCAATAATTACAAGTAGGTACAAAAGATTGCAATCTGAGACAATATGAATTGTAACAATATACAACAAGACTAGTCTATTAAATGTAAACTTATTATTAATTGTTGCAAATGTAACGGAGAACTAGGGCCTCATTAGCAGGTTGTTCCATTTGTACCACAAATAAATCTAACTCACTTGTGTCAGCACGGGGGATGCAAACGAGCAACTTTCTCAACACTTATATGTGGCTTTTATTACTTTTTTATCTATAAGCGACTAGGTACTATTTAAATGACCAAGATTTAATTAATGATTCTACTTCATTTATTTGTAAAGATAAGGAATATTAATAGTTAATTAATGATGAAGTGAAATCAATTAATTTTGCTTTTTGAAACATAAACAAATATGGCATTTGAAATACTCGCAATTAAAACAGCAGTGCTTAATTAATCAAATAATTGAATGGCATTACGTTCAGCGGTACATGAGTACGTATCGCTTTAAAGTATCAGACTGATACTTTATAATTTGTGATAAAATATACAATAAAGCTTATACCTAGAAATATTTTCTTATAGCTATATTATATCTTGTGTATATATAGCTTGTGGTTATCATTTTCTTGGACTAGTCTAGTATGATGCATTGTTTTATTAAAGTTTTCTCTAAAGATAGGGTGCTGTGCGTCTTCCAAATTTGATGTTTTTGCTATTTGAGATTTTTTTATGTATGACTTTTTCAAATAGTTTTTTTTTGCCTTTACTGTCTCACCTGGGGCAAAGGCGTCCCTAAGTCCTTCCAGGAACTCCTTTCCCGCGTTCCTTTACTTACTTATATTTTGACAGGCAGTTGTTCTAGAATTGTTCTCAAATGCCATGCTGTGATTGGTTGATTTAATATTTTGGGCTATAAAGTTGCCCGTCTATTGAACCTCCCGAGTGTCAAACCAGCTAACTTGTTCGAGTGGAAGTATTCGAACTATCTTTTATTGGGCAATCAGTGGGTTTGGGCCGGAGCTTAACGAGTGGGCGTCGATTTCATGACCCAAAGGTACTTGTTCAATAAAATGGGAAAAAATTACATTTGACTCATAATTGGAGTAGCAATTTGGGTCGTATATTGGTAATGTGTGAATGAAGTAATTGATGATATAGTTTTTTTTTTGTTTTTTTTAAGTTCGCCTACATTGTCCCACTGCTGAGCAAATGCCTCCTCCAAATCCTTCCAGGCAAAAAATAATTCATTCATTTATTTATTCTTCTTCAGATTTTCTCTCTATTTTCATTTCATGTTATCGTACTTACATCATCATAATTTCACTATGTCATATCATCATAGCGATCATTGGGAGCCATGGGTTCAGTTCAGAAGTAGAAGTTCGGAATAACATTTCTCCAAGAGAGTGCATTTAGAAAGTTGCCAACGTCGCAAACAGCTGTCAAACATTTCGCTGTTTCATTAATTTTTCAACACTGGAACTACTGAATGAACTTATGAATTATTGCTGTATAAGTGCACTAAAATATTGATTAATCAACAGCGAAATATTTGACAGCTATTTGCGGCGTAACTAACTTTCGGAATGCACCGTCTTAACCTTCCGCCAAGGGTTAAAAACGAGGCGACTTTATTATAGCTAGGTGATGTAGTAACATAATGAGCGTGCATATAAAAACAGATTGCTGACATCAACATAACGTAAGTGGTGCTATAAACTAAGGTATTCGCAAGAGTAACCTGTTACTTTATAGCTCAAAAGATCACAATCGTGTGTAGCGACGAAGTGCAAGCTTGCAATGCTAACTGCGGTGAGACATTTCTTTAAACATAACTTTGGACTCTGAATCGTATGTTGTCGAATAGACTGGTGGTTTCAACATGAGAAAAAAATATAGGTCCTTAAAATCAGTTTACCTGTGCCTGCATGGGGAAAGTGCCAAAATAGTCAGTGTTCCAGTGTAGTGCGTAAAAGGTACGGTGTTATAATGTTACGTAAATAGCGCGATGACTGCTTAAAAAAAAAATGTAGGCACATAATATTTATATGAACGTCATAGTGACTCGACGATAAGAGCGATCCTTACTATATTTAGTTGAAGTGAAGTTGCACTGCACAAGTGCACATTCCAAAAATATAAAACCAATACTGAACTCAAATAATTATAATCGCATGAAAATAGCAGTTGCACCGTGACCTAGTCAGCTAATATAGAGTACTCATGAGGACAGGATAACATACACCTTTTTATTTGATTCTTTGGCCAGGAAATGTTTTAGATTTTCTGTACCTACTTCTTAGATAACAATTACTTGGGTATCTATTAAAATAATGACTTAACACTAATAGCAATTAAATAAGACGTAATTCATTGTGCCCTAAAGCGACTCGTATCTAAGTAATGATTAGAATGACCTTTATTTCTTTTGTCGCTACAATGCATACAAATAGGGCTGCCATCTTAATATTTGGACATCAGAATGTGTCATTTTAGGTTTTAAGACATAGTTTTTTTTTTGTTTAAACGGAAAGGGCTTTGTCGCACATGTGATTATGCTGCCCTGGTTAGCTTAGCTAAATCATACTAATATCTATTTAACATAACCTTAGCATAGCTAATTTGTAAAGTAAAATTCAAATTCAAAATTCAAAAATCATTTATTCAAACTAGGCTGAGAATCAGCACTTTTCGAACGTCAACATTACATAAGACACTCCCCCAAAATGCCCATCCTTCACCACTTCCTAGTGATTTAGCTGGGAAGACGAAGTAGCGCAACAAACTCTCCAGCAGCACAGCTGTCTGTTCAGTTAGAAAAGAAATATTCTATATAATAGTATGCAAAATTATTTACATTACGCAACACAAAACATAATTTAAATTAATAGGCATAGGACAGCTAGCACACGCCAATATACCAACCAAAAACATCGAGAATTATACTCAGGCAGAAATAAAAAATAAAGACTAAACGTAAACAATATCTAAATAAAACCCTCCAGGCATTAAGGGCGGGCCCGCTTACATATCATAGCTATATAAAGCTATAATTGATGAACTAGGACCATCAAGGTAAACTAAATAAACAGTTAATTACTAATAACAATAACAAAACCATGATCAGCAGTACTCTAGCAGCATCAGACAGTGGACTTAGGATTAACAGAAACATAGATAAAAAATAAAGAAAAGCGCAAAGTAACATAGGAGAGGGAAAATTCCCATATTTTTAAGAATTTAATGCTCTTAATATTTATTTAATCTCAGTTTCAATCTTTAAAAAAAATCTCTTATTCACCTGCATTTTTGAATTTGAAAATTTTTAAGTCCGAGAATTCAGGACTAATATTATAATAATAGAAAAAAAAAATGATATTACAAAAACTTCTTAGTTCTTCGTCTTTTGAAGTTAATTTATAACGGCTATGTTTGAAAGTAGAACAGAAGATGTACACTAAAGTCACACTTCGTATTTCAGATACGGAAGCAGAATTTAAGGTAGACTCCTGTATCATGCAGAAAGAGATATTTCTTTTATTGGAATTAAAAAGGAACAGGGCCTGCGATTCTCCATACAAACGCATTCCGCTATTTTCTTCCTGATCTCTAGAGTAACCTTTTTTTTTATAAAATCAAGGTCTGCTTTAGACACGTCCCTGTTATTTCTTTTTTTTTTCAGCAACTTATTTGTAAGGATAAAAACTTATTTACAAAAAAAAAACAACCGACTTCCAAAAAAAACACTTAAAAGAGAAAAATAACTTGAATTTCGGAAGTCGGTGGCAAAAACAACAGTATTTTATTAGATACATATAGTAAAATATACCTACCGTAATATATATGAAAGCAATTCATAACTATTTCCCTAGGGATATAACTATATCACGGCTTCAACTATGTGACCTGCGAACCATCTTAAAATATAACTATATAGATCTGTATTTTCGTTTTTGCCACCGACTTCCGAAATTCAAGTTATTTTTCTCTTTTAAGTGTTTTTTTTGGAAGTCGGTTGTTTTTTTTTTGTAAATAAGTTTTTATTTTTCACTTTTTAGTTGTGTTTATACCTACCCCGCACAAATTCGTATACCAGTCGAATAATGGAAACAACAAAAGATTTTTCAAAAATTAACGAATCAGTCCAAGCGCCCCGCTGGGGGGGGCAAATAGGAATGCCTAAAAATTTTCAGTGGAATATGCCCCACTAGTTCGACTTGGTGGGGCAGATTCCACTAGTCTAAAATCTTTATGGATTCTGCCCCACTAGGGTTGGCACCTTAGAAATGTGTAGGTAGGTATGCTCGTAATTTATATTTGTTTGGAAAAGAAAGAAATGTATAGTTAAGTAAAATATATATTTTTTGGTAATTTAATATGTTATGATGGCCCAGAGGTTAAGGCCTCGCCTCTCATGCATGAGGTTGTGGGTTCTAATGTGACTTTTTCAATTCATATGAACTTTCTGAGTTTATCTTGGACATTATTGACATCAGTGAAGGAAAACATCGTGAGGAAACATGGACTTATAGTTAATATTAGTCTGAAATTACCAACCCGTTTTGAGCAAGCGTGATGATCAGTGCTCGTTCCTTCTCTGTATGAGACGAGGCCTTTGCCCTGCAGTGGGACAGTAATAGGCTGGTATTATTAATTTTTATTTACTAGTTGTTTCTGGAAGGAATCGGGTTGTAAATCAAATCAAAATAAAATCTAAGTAAATACAAGTCCTAGTTACATTTTACTTACATATAAATTTCTTTCTTTTCCAATCAAATATTAAATACGAGCATACCTACTTACACAAATTCTAAGGTGCCAACCCTTGTGGGGAAGAATCCATGCCATGGGGCAAAATGCATTTGCCCCACTTGAAAGTGTAGAAAGGGGGTTACAAAATTTTTTGCATCTCAATGACATCTATTGGCCCAAAATGGTACACATTTTGGAATACATTTTTCTACATTCAATTTAACAAAAATAACATTTTTGAAATTTAATTACAGCCCTATTAAAATTGTAAATATAATATTATCAGTTATCACGATGTAACATTTAGTTTTTGTTTCATTGCAATCGTCTCATACAATAAAAAGATAAATGCTAATTTAAAGTTTTCAAAGTGAGACCCCCATACCACCAACAAGCACTACGTTCCAGGCGGCAAGGGGTAACGGAGATGTGGAGCGTATGCTGCCTCTAATATTAAGCTGAGCGGTCACAGTCCATAAATTACAGGCTACCCTCCAAAGAGCTGTGATCGACTTTGGTAAAAAAAACTTAGCAAAAGAGCAAATATACGTCGCGCTTAGTCGTGTCAGAAGTTTGGAAGGCATAGTTTTATCAGAGTTGGACGCCAACAAATTATTAAAGCGACCACATGGCCACAGATCATTGACGGAAATAACGAGGCTACAAAATCTGTCTTCTGACAATCAAGGCCACACATAACATACGACTCAAGTAGCGCAATATAGTGCCGGGATATTACCATTAAAATCATTTATAGCCAGAGTACATCTCATGGCAATTCGAATAAGCCCAAACACGGCTAGGATACATTGTTTTATGACGGAGTTCCGGTGCCGTCCTTCCGGCTTCATCTTCAGATCAGTTCGATGGTCATCAGAATTATTTATTTAAACGTGCTTCATTGTTGCTTAACTATCTTAATCGAGATATCTTATCGCCACCCGTGAAATACTTATCATTGAGTAGTTCCGGTGGCCATCTGTCTTCTTCATCAGTTCCACTTCACTAAATGATACTTTCTGAATGAAAATGCTTAATTTGTTGCTGAAAATACCTAAATCGCTATGTGTGTGCCTATAATATTTGAGGAGTTCCCTCAATTCGTCATGGATTCCATCATCAGAACTGATTTTTTTTTTATTGGGACCAATCTGGCCGTATATCCTTTCAAATCACAAAATAATTTTCCAAATCGGTTCATAAATGGCGCCACCCGTGGAATACCTATCATTGGAATATTCCGATGGCAATCTGTGGTCTTCTTCATCAGTTCCACTTCACTAAATGATAGTTTCTGAATGCAAATGCTTAACTTGTAGCTGAAAATACCTAAATCGCTATGTGTGTGCCTATAATATTTGAGGAGTTCCCTCAATTCCTCATGGATTCCATCATCAGAACTAATTTTTGATAAAAATGGGACCAATCGGGAAGTGTATCCATTCAAATAAAAAAATAATTTTCAAAATTGGTTCATAAATGACGGAGATATGAGGTAACATACATTAAAAAAAAAAAAAAAAAAAAAAAAAAAAAAAATACAACCGAATTGATAACCTCCTCCTTTTTGGGAAGTCGGTTAAAAATATGATCCTCTAAAAATTAAAAAAATGCCCCATTTTTACCGCCGTGATTAGAGGACTACCAGACAAATTCCAAAAGTCTTTAGCATAAAAGAAAATGATACGAACCTAGACATATTCTTTCTTAAAATTTTAATGAATAGGGGGAGAGGAGAAAAAAGGGGAATACGAAACGTCAATCTCGTCATTCTTTTTGTGATATAATCGGTCTGAGCTACAGCTGTCCCTATCGCACTCTACGGAGGCAGATTTGAGGTAAGACGACGGAAATAGTTTGTTCAAATACCTATTTTTCAAATTCTTCGCAGCCCCTGTTCCCTCTTATGGGAACCGGATCGTCGCAGCAAACTTGTCCTGAGAAAAATGATAAACTAGCTGATCAGAAAAAGAACGATGGACACCCCTAAGTATACCTAACCTAACAGAAAGTGTATATCAGTGTTTTTTGCTTAACGAATTGAGTCATATCCTGCCACGAAGTTGTAAAAGAGGCACTCGGTGTCACCTTTGGTAAATGTACTGTACTAACAATAGATAGTTATATACGTAGGTATGTTTGTACCTACTGAGTGATGTTAAATGAGAAATGTAATTACAATAAAATTAGAAAATATTTAGATAAGTTTGGATTACGATTGGATTTCGGTTCCCTACAAAATGGTTGAGCTGGATGGTGCTGATCCACGCGTCATGTTCGTGAACGGGCGCCGTCGGTTGAGACTGGTCATCTCTTATCTGCCATTGCTTATTTTTAATCTTATATTTTCAATCGTTTTTGATTATTATTTTATTTTACATTGTTCTTACATATAGAAGCAACAAAAGTAATGTACCCAGGATTTTGTAATTCCTATACTTATTTAAAAGAGTGTCCTTGGAGTTTCTTGCCCGTTCTTCTCCATAGAGATCTACGTTTTGGAATGGGCAACTAGCTTCAACTTTCTGACTAACTGACCGACTCTTTGACAATTCAAAAGTGGCTGTAAATGGTTTAATTGAAATAAATGCTTTGAGTTTGTGTTTGAGTTTGAATTACATCTCACACTACCTTTTTCAGGGTAACCTGCTATTACAAGTTCGTGTATCTTTCTCTGAAGTTCGAATCGACATTGAATTAATTTGGCATTTACTTTCGACACTTTTGAATGGTAAAGAGCCAGGTAGGTATGATATTTGAATATTACCGAAAAATATTTTTTGGAAACCCTATGACATTCTTTTACTCATTTCTGATAAGTGACCATTACTCATTATAGGGTTGTCATGTCTTCAAGAATCATTTCACTGAACTGCAGCATTAGTTTCTAGGATCACCATCCTTCCTTTAAGCTGAATCTTTCAGCTGTGTCCTTCAGTTAATTCCCACGAAGATGATTGTGGAAAAAGATAATTTCCGAATCAATGAATAATTTGATAAAATATTCTGCAATGTTACTTACAATGTTGCATAGGCTTTGTTAGGTTTATAACCGCTACGTGCTTGAGATTTCAAGTACGTATAAGAAAATCGAAGATAATTGTAAGAAAAAAATAATCGTTTTCACTCTGCACGCAATATTTCACACCACCTACCTCCTGTCATAGTTTTATGCCATTTTCAATCTTACTTTTACGACACTAGAGTCTATATTCGCGTCTAAGTTCCTATATACCTAAAACCACGTACACACAAACTTTTTGCGTACCTAAAACGAAATGAGTCAACCTAGAATTTTGTAAGTAAAGCAATCTCGAAAAACACTCGTTTTAAACAGGATTAACCAACTATGAAATATAATGAAAAATTGCGTCATCTAGAAAGGGTTTTATCCTTGCGTAATTTTTATAATTAACCAATGATTTGCAATCGAAGATTTAATTGCATTGCTTCCCTCTATTAATATTGATTCGTAATTGATTAAATGGTATCTAATAGTGGTTGAACGAAATTTAAATTAGAAATTGCGCGTGCGGCGCGCGTTAACGTTTTAAAAGAAAATCTTTGAAGTATTTAATTTTGTTATTTTTAAAATGTGATCTTTATTTATTTTTTTGTCTACTTTAGTTCACCTAATCTAAAATGGACCAATATTCATATCAATTTTGGACAGTTTTGAGTTACAATAAGCCTTTTTATAATCATAACTAGCGACCCGCCCCCTGCTTCGCACAGTTTTTACGACTTGACAAAACATGAGATTTCTTTATTATATGTAAGTTTAATATTAACGTATTTTCTAAATTATGTTGAAAACCGCATCCAAATCCTCGCACAAAATTGCATAGTTTAGAAAAACAACGCGGTCACGCAGACAGACGCGAAAAGCTTTAATTTATTATATTTATTGTATAAATAAAGTAAGTATCTAATTATATCCCTATTCAATCACCCTTTAATCTAGTATTTCGATATCTGATTAACTAAGATTAATTTATATAAATAAATAATGTATGTTGCCAATCAAAAAGATTTAAAAGTCCATAATTTACATTTTAAATGAAAATCATAGATGAATAGGGAATCAAACGAGCTTTAGCGAAGTCTTGATTCTAATTTTATAAACGGCAATCTGAAATATAATTTTTAACAAAGTAGTACACCGTCTAACATCGCGTTTTTTAGAGATAAAATATTGAAAACATTATTTTAAGTAGAATTATCTCCGTCGTGAGATTATAATAATCTGTAGAAGGTTAACTTGTCCATTTTTTTTGTTTTGGAAAAAATATATTTACGTAACACTTTTTAATTCGGCCACAGTCACTTGAGATAGGTACATTTTTCATTACTTAATTTACATTGTGACAACCTTTTTCGTTTTAGAAATAATATATAATTTTAAAACTTTTTAAGTCGGTCACATAATTTTTGTACATTTTTCATTGCTACATTTCGAACAAACCCGTTCAGCCGTTTTAGCGTGAAACCGTAACAAACAAACAAACTCACTTTCGCATTTATAATATTAGTTAGGATTACAAATTATAAATTAACATTATAAATAGTAGGATAAGTCCAGTACCCTAATTACGTAATACACACGATCAATCGGAATTTTAATCGTTCTGAAACAAATAGCTAGTCCATTGCTTCATAAGTTCGAAAAAAAAGTGCTCAACAACGTATATAACGCAATGAATGTTGTTGAACTGTCAAAATGAAACAAATTTGTCGTAATTGTTTACGAAAATGTGTTGCGTAATTAGATAGCTGGTATAATAATCGTTAATAGTTTTCTTCAGTCAACAATATAACAAGTAAGTCACTACGATAGCTATACCATAAACGCAAACCTGCAGGCAACAACCAGACTAAAACCAGACATTGAACAAAAAATCTAGATTATGTTACGATTAAATTCTTTCACATTTTTTATAACAATATGAGGCAATAGGTACCGATGACTTCATGCTTGATGTAGCCATGATTCTAGTTTAGTTTTCACGCTTAATTTATAGTAAAGGTGCGTTTCTACTAACCATTCAGTTCTATTAACCGCCTCTGATGTTTAGTGGTTAGACCATCTGTCTCAAACCTAGAGGTCCTGGGTTCGACTGCCAATGGGGGCAAACATTTCTGCTCGGTTTGGTTGGGGGTAGGGCTTATTCTATGTCCGCCTGGCTAGGTACCACCATCTTATCTAAGTCTGTCGCCATAACAACAATGTTAACAGCATGGTTGTGTTCGGCAGTTAGAGGTAAGAAAGCCAGTTCTTCTGTAGTTTGAGATTTTCAGAAATCCGGGGGAAGCTCGCTTCCATTTTCGGCCTGCTCATCGCTTACCATCAGGTGAGATGCAGGCCAAGAGCTTCCCGTTGTGGTTAAAAAAAAACTATGGTCTAGAAACTAACTATTTTAGCCCAAGAATGGGTTTAAAATATGTTTTCCGTCTGATAGAAACAGTGAAACTACAAACTAAATCCAAGTCAGATTAAAGGTTGTCTAAAGAATACTGCAACTAATAGTGAAAAGATTTCTTCTTAGTAATTGGACATCCAACCTCATACTCTTATAAGGTTTCGCAAGAAGGACGGTAGGTACTGGATCTCAAAGAATTACATCAGCGATACCTATTGAACACAACATTGTACGTTGTAATGAAGAACCCGTGCGTAGTGGACAAGTCCCACGAGAAAGCTTAAAAGTTTAGATAGAGTGATCAGCAAGGTGGACTGACGGCCCAGAATACATTGCATGTAATAGGTAGTAATACTGATCTTCCCGAGCGAATTTCGGTCACGGCGGCTAATCTTACGGAGACTAGCCAAGTACGAAATAGATATTTAGTGCACAAGTGTGTACAAAGCATAGGCACCCGTGCCTATGCTTTGTTACAGCGAGAGGGGGTTGCTCTCCCTCCACGCCTCCGGTTTTTATATACACTCTAGGGTAGGAGCCAAAAGACTACGTAAAGTCGGGGTGCCCCGATTCGGTTTTGAAACAGATTCAACACATAACTATAAGCCGGTATATAATAAAATTATGCTGTCGCCATATCCTAGAATCAGTTTTTGCTAAAATAAAAGTAGACATTTCCAAATTATATTAAACGTTACTTATAGATTTTGAATGAAATAGCAACTGAATATTACATTAATTGAATATTATTTCAAATGTGCATTATATAAACTGTTCATTATACCATCTGAAATTAGGTAAAATTATTGATTATATCAATAATTCATTATATCATTAAAAAAAATAAAAAAATTGTAAATTAAATTAGGTCTTATGATCATTAGAACTTTTGTTATTATATCAAACGTTACACACCCCTTTCATACTAGGGGTGGGTCGTTACTTGAGTTTCGCGAAACTTAACGTAACTAGTGAATTTGAAGGCGTCACCTGTGTTGGGCACGCCACTATTGCGGCGATAAGTCCCCTCTTTGAGGAGTGGCTAGAGAGGCGCCACGGCGTCCTCACCTTCCGCCTGACGCAGGTCCTCACCGGACATGGTTGTTTCGGGAGGTTCCTGTTTCGTATCAGGCGGGAGGAAACGCCCGGGTGTCATCACTGCGTGGATCGCCCGGAGGACACGGTTGAGCATACGGTGGAGGTCTGTCCGGCTTGGGCAGAGCATCGCCGTGTCCTCGTGGAGGCGATCGGCGGCGGGGATCTCTCGCGTCCGGCCCTAGTCCAGGCCATGGTACGGAGCGAGAGGGCATGGGAGGCCGTCACCTCCTTCTGCGAAGCAGTAATGCTCGCGAAGGAGGAGGCAGAACGCGTGAGGGAGAGGCAAATTTCGCGCCCTCACGCCCCTAGGCGCCGCAGGAGACGCCCTGGGCGTCGGGAATCGCAGGCCGATTCCCGGCCACCGTAGGCGCGGGCTTGCGGACGGTGAGCAATGGGTAGCTCGCCGTCCGATAAGGACCAGGCCCGGGTCGACGGCGCGTTGTGTTCCACGCGCGCCTCAAAGAGATGTCAGCACAACGGAAGGGGTCCAATAGGACCGATGCCTGCCGGGGTTGCGGGAAAGTCCGAAAGGGATACCGTGGCCCCTGGCAACGTAAAGGCAACGGAAGGAACACGGGTGGGTTTTAGTCAGTAAGAGTCTGACACGCCCTCCCGCTCCACCCAAAGCGGGAGAAGTTATTTGATAATTTCCCACCCAAAAAAAAAAAAAAAGGCGTCACCTGTGTTGAAAACACTTGATTTTAGTAACTAGTTATTTTTCTAATTCTATTCGTTGATTCGAAAGTATCACAGTTATTATCTCTCGAATCTATCGAAGTATTACAGTTATTTGCGAAAAGAAGATATAAATGATTACCTACGTAATACGTTATATCACAAGATTTAAGTTTTTGGAACGAAGTTTTCGTAGCTACATATGCAGTTACATCATTAACGTAATACTAACACAAATAAACTTCCCTTCATACTTTATTCAGGCTTTGGACTGACTGTATCGAAAATGTAATTATTTACAAAATAACGTGTTTACAGTTTCACTCGAAACTAGCTATTCGATAATATGTCCCGTAGCCACTTATTGTTACTAGTGACGTGAAATAACGCCCATACCTATTTCATAGTCCGATGGGACGGCAATCTGACATGACCGGGGCGAAATCAGGCGCAGAACCAACGGCTTTACGTACTTACTGCACGGGGGTGTCCCACCAGCATAATCAGCCTATAATGTTCTCACAGCCTTTCTTCGAGAGGGAGTGGACTGTTATCAACCACGCGGGCCCAGTGCGGGTTGGTGTGTGTTCGAATTTTTGGTTCTAGGACATGCTGGTTTCCTCACAATGTATTCCATCACCGTTTCAAGAGCGGTGGTGATGAAATTATTTACACAAAGTAAAGCAAATACCTGGGTTCAAGCCCACTACCTACAACCCGTGAGTCGGGGCCGTTACCACTGGGCCACCACTGCTCTCACACACCGGTGTGAGATCACACCACGGACTTCCTAACTCCGGGCTTCTGCTGACAAATGGATGTATATAACACTTACTTGTGTAGGCTTTTTAATGAAGCTTTCAAACTATTAATTACCGATCTTCACGCATCCCATGATCGGCAAGGACGTTACTCAAGATGGTCTATTATTCTTACAAGTCCTTACGGCGGTACCAACACTTAAGAAATTAAACCGTGACTGTCCGCAGTGTTTATCAGATATTTACATATTACAATTATATACAACCGATCATTTCCTATAGCTTTAATGATTGGTAACTACTGACTGTATATCACGTGTCGATTTACATAGATACTTTGTATATTGTTTTCTTGGAGAATGAGCAATCGAATTGAAAGGAGATTGGACAAAACTGTATGGAAGTTTGACCTACTCTGTACAACTATGAAACTTATATATCTACATGTATATTTTCAATATTGCCCAAACCCTATCGTCTTGAATAAGTCTCATAATACCCATACTAAGATTTCGTTTCCCTGTAAAATCATCCTTTAATTATCCCAGCTTCGGAAACAATAACGGTTGAAACAGAAGGTAGTTAGAAAGTGCCTAAATTATATGATTAACCCCACGACATCGCTTTCAAACACCCTCCCAAAAGTGTATTCACATCACATAAATCACAACAAAAAAAGCTCAATATCTTCGTTATTTATCAAACATTTAATCTATGCTAATAAAATAAAGCAGAAGAGTTTGTTT
This sequence comes from Xanthia icteritia, assembly GCA_949128155.2. Classification (NCBI taxonomy): domain Eukaryota; kingdom Metazoa; phylum Arthropoda; class Insecta; order Lepidoptera; family Noctuidae; genus Xanthia; species Xanthia icteritia. The sequence goes on from OX421932.2 coordinate 5,236,205, forward strand.
TTTTGTTTGAAGGCGCTATTCTCTCTATGAACTCAGTCAGATTATGAAAAATCTTTTTGCAATTGCTGGCCTAATTCTTGAGGAAGGTTATAGCCTATATCACGCAATGGCCCTTAGGAGCTAAGTGCTAAGCGAAAACAAATGGCAATGCGATGCTAAAATTGTGACGCGGATAAAGTCCTGGGCAGAAGCTATTTGTACTAATGTACTTAAAACAAATAGGACAAACATACAACATATATGTATTAAATAAAACAAACAAAGACAGCAAACATAGTCTTCACTCTTTTTTCATTCAACCCCGAACGACGCACACCTTTCACCGTTCCATCTATAATGAGTGTAATCTAGTAGTGTTGTCCTAATATAATAATTAATTATAAGAGCTTATAAAATGGTGAGCAAGTTCACGAATTTTCAAAAATATCTCTTTCCTTTTAACCAGTGCACCGAAGGACAAGATGTGATAGGGTTTACGCTCACTTCACGTCACACTGTTGGCATGTTCCTTCAACTAGTCGTAAATTCAGGCTACCTTGAATGAGGGATGATGTTACAAAACCATGGCGCGATTCGAACTTCTCGCTATTAAAGTACAACGCCATCTATCGAGCTAAGGGGAGTTATTTTTGCAGTAAGGGTTGGAAAACTGTATGGAAATTTTAGCCTAAATTAGAATATACATATTCCAGAAGCCTACCAAAATTTGTGGTTGTATGTTTTGGATTATTTTTTGCAATATAAAATGGAAAACAGGGAATATTTTGTTTCAGTAGTGGCGCTACTTTCGCTGTAGGGACCGCTTGCATCGACATGAAGGTTTTTTTAAGACCAAATTAAGGCATTAAGTATTTATTATCGTCAGATAGATAATATGATTAATTATAAAATTAAGAGAACTGTTACTGTCCCATATATGCCATAAGTAAATATAATACAAAAAGTCCTAGAACAAGTGTTCCAAAACTAGATAGTTTTGAAGATAACATAACGCTAGACTCTCGATTTGTGTATCTAAGTTTCATTGATAAGTACAAGTAAATCATTTTCATTCAAACTAATCATTCATATTTAAAGCTAAGAAAATGCGTCGTTGTCATATTTCACGTAAAGGTGTTTTACATAAATAATCATGATTTTGTCGAATTGAAAAAAAAATTAAGAAAAATGAAAACGAAAAAAAAAAGATAAGAAGTTGATTCTTTGGTATGATCTCATTAATACCATAGAGTTATGGGATATATGGGAGTTATGGGAAGGAGATTTTCAGATTCGGTATAGTATTGGGATTTTACGGGAAAATGCAGTACAGCAACGCAGCTTCGGATTAATGCTGGTAAAAGGCATTAGGTCCTTATCGCATGAAACCTAAGCCATGTCCTCCACCGGGAAACTGTGGGCTCAGAATATTTGGTGAATCTCAAAACATCTCTTTTCTAAATCATCTGCTTAGCCTATTCCTAATTATTTTGGCGGTGGCTTCCGGTCTAACCAGATGCAGCTGAATGCTAATATTTTACATGGAGCGACTGCCTATCTGATCTCCACAACCCAGTTACTGGGTAATACGATATCCCTTGGTAAGACAGGTTGTCAGATTTCCGGGCTTCTGACTACCCTTAACTACTGTCAAAGATATACGAATGACAGCCGGGACCAACCGTTAAACGTGATATCCGAGGCACGGAGGAGTCTCGATATGTAAAGGATGGCTAGTTCTATAGATACCTTCTATCCAAGAGATGAGATGAGAATACCTTAAGTACGTCATCTAAAAATAAAGTCACGATTCATAGTATTGAGTGACAAACAGAGAATTTATTGACTGTCCATTAAATGACTTTGTTTAGCCTTCGAGGGACCTTATGCGTGAAGATAGAAGTAGGTACTTATTGACACAGTCATTTAGTGAATATTTCGAATATTATGGTAATGTTATGATTTGAAATATGAGGTATATTCATCCATTACATATCGAAACCCCTCCGTGCCTCGGAAAGCACGTTAAGCAGTTGGTCCCGGCTGTCATTCACAAAAAAAAAAAAAATGTTTTTCGTGTAAGTATATTACTTTTTTTATTTTTTTTTGGTTAAGTATTCTTCTGTCACCTTTTTGCCAGGCCTATGGGATGAAATATGGACAAATAAATATGGACGTTCATGGGCTATGGGCTCTTTAGATATTATTTGTTATGGAGCGCTTTTCAAAGCTTATATTTTGTGAATTGTTACATGATTAAAAAGCTGCTCATATAATTACCTTATTGCAAATGATTTTAGTATGAAATTCTTTTGTTAAACCTTGAATCTGGCCATTAAAATACGACCTACACTTTTGATCCTAATTTAGTTTCTGTCCATCGCATAATTATTATCCTAACGACAATATAATAACATATACCATTTAGTTGGTAGGTACTACAATTTCTGACATTGAGATTTAAAACGCTCTAAGATTTGAGTCGATGCAAAAACCAGATCCTTTTAGTACCTAATGTGTCGTAATGATAGCTTTGAATGCACCCTTACCTGTTAGAAATAAAGTGAATTGGAAACTGATAAAATATCTATTTTAATGCAGATTTTTCCAATGAAGATATATTTTTAGAGGATTATTTTGAATTTGTGACAGATTTTCCATACAAAAATTGTCAGATGTGAATTTTATTCCGCATACAAAAGATTTGTCCAACGTTTGTAGAATCAGCTCTAAACTAGATATTTTATCAGTTTCTTATTCACATTAAGTATTTATAAACCAAAAATATATATTTTATTGCTGATTTTTTTTGGTATTAGTACTGAAATAGATATTTTTATCAGTTAGTTTGAAGAGTACAGGCGTGATGTTTTGTTAAGAGCGTCGTCGGACTTTGTATTTCTTACTATAATCATTTTGGTTAATTGGTAATTTCGGTAATACCGTGATTTGCGTCAAACCAATATGCATAAAAATAAATCAACATATTTATTGAATCAATACAACTTTTACTGAATATGAAACAACTTTTACAGAACACTATTATCGCATAACGGTTTAATTTATCTTTTCATTAATTTTACATTTAAATGTTTCTGATATACTCGTACCTATTATCCAATTTGTAGAACTTGTGGTCAAGGGTGACCGATGCGTAATCATTGATATGTCTCATTTAACTTTTCGTAACTTTATTAGGCTATTTACCGATGAAATAAAGATTAGTTTTATCATGTTTTTTTCTAATATTCGGCGAATTACGGTTTTCGACTGAGGCAGGAGAAAAGGATTCAGAAAATACTTATACACTTACTACAAATACGTGTTAATTGATACTGACTTCAAACGAAGATTTTGAATATTGATATTCATTTTCTGAGATGATTTATATCATCAGTTACTCAGTCATCATCATCATTCACAACCCACTGCTGGGCATCTCTTCTCTTGTGCCAATCCCCACGCTCCTGTGCCAGCCTCATTCAGGTTCTACCCGCGATGGTAACAATGTCGTCCGCCCATCTCGCCGTCGGACGACCGACACCTCTTCCAGTCCTTGGACGCCACTCGGTCACTGCCTTACTCCATCGGTCATCACTGCACCTTGCCAGGTGTTCTGACCAACATTTGAGCTCCATGATACGTATTACGATATTGAAGACCTTCGTACGTCTTCGAATCTCGACGTTAGGAACTCGGTCCACATTCTTCAAACATTACATAATAATAATGTCTAATAGTTTTTGCATTATTGTGTCGGTCATGATAACTCTTAGTTTAATGTATTCATCATCTGCCTTACGATACATATTTGTCAGACATTGATTTACTGTGCAGGACTGGGCAGTCAATCATATTGTAAACATATATTTATCTTAATCAGATATTCACATTACTTCGAGTCATTTATGGATAAATAATTGTATTTGTTGTTGATAATGCATTGTGTGTAAGATATTAGAAAATATTTGTCAGTGAATATTTTTGACCTGAGATAGGCTTTTAAGCATCAAGTTGGTGGAAGAAAAAATGGTGCCCTTTCTTCTTCTGTTCTTCTTAGCGTGTCGACGATAAATATCAAGTTAAATTTCCTGTTTGGCCCACAGCTGAGCAACGCCCATTTTTATCGGTTAGTAATAATCAGCCATTGATGGGACACAGGCCTCCTCTGTTCTAGAGGGAGTGGGCTGTAATCTACCACGCGGGCCCAGTGCGGGTTGGTAAATGACACATGTCTTCGTATTTTTAGTTCTAGGACATGCGCGTTCCCTCACAATGTTTTCCTTCACCGTTTTGAGAGCAGTGCTTTTGAAATTATATCGTTTAGTATTTCTTTTCTATTTTATTAGTTTTGTATTGATGTTCATTGCATGAGGATGAACACAGGTTACAAACGATTCCATCTACAGACGATTTAGTATTTTTTTATATTGTTCCTAGTGCGTATGTAAGAATCGTAGTAGGTCGCATTCTGGAGTTTCTGCCTACCCCCATTGGAAAAAGGCGTGAGTTTATGTATGTATTTATGTGTTATTATGTATGCTCCAAACAATCCTAGCGTGGATCCCAGGACCAGGTGAGAAACAATAGTGGCTGCAGTGGTAATTCCTGAAAACTCTTATCACTATACTCTTTGAAGCTTAGAAGCCCATAAAAGTTCGTACTCATAGTTATTATTACACAAAAAACGCTGAAAAGTATCTACGCAAAACAAAACATAATATACTATAAATTAAAGTCGCTTTTCGTGGTTGTCTGCATGTCCGCGTTGTTCTTCTAAACCACGCAACAGATTTTGATGAGGCTTTCACCATCGCTTAGAGAATTTATTCGGGAAGGTTCATGTGTATAATACGTTAGTATAAAAGTTACATAAAACTAAGAAATCTCAACGTTTTGACAAGCAGAGCTGCTCGCTTTGCTAAGCCTTGTGATAAAACCATAAAATTTGTAATTTTTTTAATTATGTAAATCATTAAAAATACCAGTTTTATATACATATTGACATTGTAGAAAATTATATACAAAATAACATGATTACTTTGTAAAGTATTATATTGTTTTAATGATTGTGAATGTGAGGACTATGTGTATGTATATTTTATTTTTATTGTTTTTTCTCTTTCTTTAACTTTTTCTTTCTCAGTTAGTTTTAATGATGGTCTGGCAGTTTGATTACTTTATGCGGCCTACCCAAATGTCCTTTCTTTGGTATTGTTCGTCGAGTTGAGCTCCTTTAGTTCTGAGTTGAGCTCCACGATTACTGACAAATGCTTGCACTGACTGGACAGGTCCACTCAAATCTGTGTGGTTCTTTCCTCAAAAGACCATTTCAGACACTATTCTACACGTTCCTCATATGGCCTGACCAAGATTATGTCTGGACTTTAAAAGAGACTGAGTTTGTTTCGGTCTTTCTTCTCAGAGTAGTCAGATAGGAAACGCCGAACTCATCTAGCATTTTCTTGTTTTTTTTTTTTAATATGACGTGTATAAGTGATTGCAATATCCTATTTACAGAATAAACAATTTCATTTCATTTCATTTCAGTCGTAAAAACCGTGCGAAGCAGGAGCGGGTCGCTAGTATAAACCTATACATTAGCTCTTATATAAACATTAGCGTCTAAAACAAAATACAGACGTTGTATGCAGCCGTAAAGTAGTTTCCTTCGTAGGTATAATTATATTCATGGAAAATGTTTATGTAATGATCAGGTATTTTACTATTGTTGATCATAACGCATTGAACTTTAATCTCCGGTGAATAAGTGCTTAAGGAAGGTTTACATTTGAATATTATTTTATGGTTTTGCGAAGAAATCGCAGGTGCTGGGTACGGGACGGTAATGTAAAATGGAACTGGGTTAGTTGCATCTGCCGGATACAGAAAGAGCTATGTTCGTTGGGTTGGAAAAAACAGCTTGAAGAGGCAATGCAGCAGGATCAAAAGGAGATTGCGTGATGAGCTGGACTTTTAATTTATCATCAATTCACTTATCACAATTATAGAACGACTTGCTTCTGCTCGCGACCGGCCCACCGCATCGCACCCCATCGCCCGCCCGCACTATTACTTCGTTTTCGCTTTGCGTTTTTTTTTTTGTTTTTCTGACTTTTTTTTTCTTTTTGCTCTGCTATTAAATAACGTTCCTTAAGAATTGGGCTATCCAATGCAAAAATAATTTTTCAAACTGGTTCGTGAGATTACCAAAGAAACAAACAAATTTGACCTCTTCAATGATTATTATTATTTTATAGTGAAAAATGTAGGTACAGAGAGAAAGCCCTGTACTCTAATTACGTAATACACGATCAATCGGAATTGGAATTGTTTTGAAACAAATTGCTAATCCATTGCTTCATAAGTTCGAAAAAAAAATTTGCTTAACAACGTAAATGACGCGATGAATGTTGTTGAACTGTCAAAATGAAACAAATTTGTCGTAATCGTTTACAGAAATGTGTTGCGTAATTATATAGTTGGTCTTAAAGTAGGACACTACAGGCTCAATATAACCTTAAGTACTTTATCATCATCTTTTTATCCTTTTCGCAACTATGGGGTCGGCTTCCAGTCTAACCGGATGCAGCTGAATACCAGCATTTTACATGGAGCGACTGCCTATCTGAGAACCACAACCCAATTACTGGGTAACAGGATTCCCCTTGGTAAGACTGGTTGTCAGGGTTTGGGCTTCTGACTCCCCGTGACGACTATCAAAGATCCACGAATGACAGCAGGGGCCAACGGTTTAACGTGCTTTTCGAGGCACGGAGAAGTCTCAATAAGTATTGGATTGTCACCCATCCACGAACTGACCGCGGCAAGCGTAGCTAAACCTTCGATCGACCCGTGCGGCTGTATCTGTCAAAACTTGTATCTGTATTAGGCTGGAAAGCTTATTAAACACGACATTTATTCAAATAAATCTGGCAAAGAATTGGATGCGGAACAAATGGTCTGACAAAGAGGAGACTACAACCGGGATGAAAAAGAGACAAAAATAATCTTCATCTTAGACTCTTTTTTTGAAAATCGAATCTTTAACTCTTTTTGCGGCTGACATCCACCGTTTATTTAGTCTTTGACTACTGGAAGACTACAAGTAACAAGACATCTAGATCGTGCTTCAATCACCTTTGGCTTCTCGTGATCTCATTGACTAAATTATACATAAATCGTGTCTAATTCCCGATGCCATGTAAATGCACCATAAAAGAGCAATCATCGAACGTACTTATGTATAAATACCTAAGGATATAACATTAATACTGGCTATGACTCAGATAGCGATACTAAAGTAATAATAAATATTTATAACAAAAATATGCACTCGGTTTGTGGAAAAACATTTACGTTAGAAAAATTCCTGGTATCCGTGGAAGAACCGATAGTGTGTTTGGTTAATTATTAAATTAAATATATTTTGTCCTTTAAGTTGTTTTCGCATGTTCGGGATAATAATTCCACTTTGTCCTTTTCCGGTTCGGTTTGTATTTCTGATCATTCATGTTATTTCATGAAAATATCCTGTATGCAGGCGGTCATGATTTCAACATGGTTGACTGCCTCAATTAGGATTGAAGATAAGACCGTCAAGAATCGCTGTGAAGCAAGACGCTACGTTTAGTTCTCGGGGATAACAGCCAGATGAAGATCTGTGCAGTGTGTCCTTACAGATAATAATCACAAATCTTTATTAAACATCGTAGTCATTTTGACATTTGGGGGTGCAAATTGTGAGCCTTCCGAGGTATGGTGCACCTTAGGCAGTCCCGCTTACGCTGAGTAATCTCTACACCACAGCATGAACACTTTTAGGGTTCCGTACATCTAAAGAAAAAAGCAGAACCCTTATAGGATAACTTCGTTGTCCGTCCCTCTGTCTGTCTGTCAGTCTGTGAAGACACTTTTTCTCAGGAACGCGTGGAGGTATCAAGTTGAAATTAATATCAAATACGTAGGTCTATGGTCCCTTGGAGCTCTAATAAAATCTTCAAGCTTCTAAGTCAACGGAATAAAAAAAAACGGCCATTTATGTGTCATATTTTGATACTCACAAATAAATCAAAACCTACAGGTTCTACTTACCGTTGACCTAGAATCATGAAATTTGGTAGGAAGCAAGGTGTCACAGTACATGTAGGAAAAAAAATAATAGAAAATCCGTAATTTGTAGTTTTATCATACAAAACATTTTTTTTTGCGACTACAAACTTAAATTTGCAGTTGGAGAATGACCGTGACGTATATCGATGTATGGGAGAACTTGTTTTTCAACTACAATGTTAAGTTTGGTTTTGGGATAAATTCATCTCAACTACGGAACTCTTCATTGTGCGTAGTCCGACACGGACGTGGCTGGTGTTTTTTATCATGCAACGTGTTTCTTTTGATTTCTCATAACTCTAAGGTTATATGCTATAAGTAAAAATAATACAAAAAGTCCTAGAACACGTGTTCCAAATATACATAGTTTCGAAGATAGCATCAATCATAACTAAATTGACAAAAATTGTCACCCGTATAGTTTACTAAGTTTCATTGATAAGTACGAGTAAATCATTTTCATTCAAACCAATCACTCATTTTTCAAGCTAAGAAAATGCGACGTTGTCATATTTCACGTAAGGGCGTTTTACATAAACAATCGTGATATTGTCGAATTATTTTGTGTGAAAAATGAAACAGAAAAACAAATTATTGAAAAATTATTCATATGCCAGTTGATTATTTGACATGGTCTCATTAATTCCATAGAGTAATGTGATATCAAAATGAATAGGTACGTTGTATAAAATAACTGAAGGTGACACGACTTGAAGGTGATTTTAGCATTTGTCCTTGATTATTGGGAGATCAACGTTCAGCTTTGGCTGTTTACCTACGGCCTGTTATGATGATGTCTTCAAAAAATTGTTTTTCTGAAAGTTTTTACTAATAGTGGTGTAGGCTTTACCATATTCGGCCACCGCATTCGCGGTTTACGGCTTTTTCGCATTTTCCGCTAAAGTGACGTATCGTAATACTAACCAATGCACTACTATCAAATTAATAATGCAGTAAGGACCAACTATGGATATCCCGGTTTATGGTCAACCAACATTAGTAACATTTCTGGGAATAAAATTATACGCTTTTTACCGTTTTTGCGTGTTGAATTAAGTCATCGCGCATTCGCGAAAAAAATAGAAAATAGAATATATAATATATCGGATTTAACCTTCGGTTTTGTAGCTGCATCTAATACTGAAAGCCGTCCCAAGCACAGACAGAAAAAGACATATTTATATACATACATACAATAAAATCATGTATCGATAATGATAAGTGGTCTACTTTAGATGATAATGCTACTCATTGAACTGAAATGTTCCTCCGTTACAGTATTTTTTTCGCAAATATTAGCGTCTCTCAAAAGGTCGACGTATTTACTTTCGAAATTCAGGCACCTACTTATAGCACTGTTTGTAAAATAATACACATATATGCAATAAAACGTGAGATTTATAATGTACATTTCATAATATACAAAAATAAATATTCACGATATTTCTTTGAACTTACAGCTTCTCTCGTTTCAACGTTTACTTTCTAACACGTTCTCTCCCTTTCGGTTAGTATGTACATGACTTGTACATTATGAAACTTCATACTCATACACGTAGCTATAAGATATGGACATAAAACCCTCTTGAAGGTGTGGGAAAATTCTAGCGAGACATATGCCTTGTCACGCACACCGTGATAGCCCTGTTAGGTGATAAATGTTACGAAAGGTTTTGATATAGAAACCTTCCACAATAGTGAAACTCCCGACCGACGCGAGTATTTAAAAGAGTCACAATTGAATAGTTATTTTCTACGCAATCTTCTCATCATGACGAGAGAAAGTCATAAGGACCACGAAAACCAACATTTAAAATATTTCTAATAGTTTTAAAATAATAATAGTAATAATGACCCCACCGTCCTATCTCTACGTTGACGTCGTGGTGGTGCTTGCGCGCTCCAAACTCTAAATCTGTGCCGGTAGAGTTTACTTTGCCGGAACAGGTCTAGGATGAGGAGCCAGACCAAGAGAGATACAGAAACCCGCAGGGCAGCTGTTGGGCAGTAGCGACCCCACGGACCCTATCTCCCGGGAGAAGTCTTGTTTCTCACCTCTGGCGCCTTTATTGGCCGGCTGGAGTGAAAACTGATGAAGAACAGAGCTCCCACCTCTTTCTTGCCTTTATTGGCTGGCTTGAGTGGAGGTTCGCAAGAGCAAACGAGCTCGGCGAGAGGAAGTTTTCCAGTAAGATGCTGGTAGGGATCTTGACCGTACTTCCGGGATTGTCCTGATAGCCGTGGAATACCGCTCCACTCCTTATAAGCACCTCAGGACATGTTGCCTCCTTGTCGCTACGACACTGTGCTAGCGGCCGTTTTCGGGGGCCCATTATTGAGTATGGAAGTCATTCCCTGCCATTTTACCTGTGTATTTTATATAAAATATTGTTCAGGCAGGGGCCATAGTCTTTCCATAGCTCTAGATAACCAGTACACAGCCACCCAAACCCATAATCCAATATCTTTGTTTCCATATCTTGCAATAGTCCTGCACCAACCGGGGGTTGTCCTTGGGTACACTAGCATAGTGCGTACAGGGATAATCGTCGGTTGGTGCGTTTCATTAAAGACGTCTAACGGGCCTCTGCGAGTTGGCTTCGGCCCCTCTTACGCTTTTCAAAGGTCCAGAACCCTGGGGTCCCGAGAAATGTCAAAGACATAAAAAATGTAATAATGATATGTTCAAGTATATAAAAAAGGGAGGAGAAAGAATCATAGGGCATCAATTAATTCGTCCGCGTTGCTGTCAACAGGAAAAGTGCCCAAAAGTCTGATTCTTTGACCTAAAAATAGACCAGCCCTCTGGTCACTAGAAGAGTCGACCAACCTCAATCAGCCTATAATGTTTCCACTGCTGGGACACTGGCCTCCTCTCGGTCAGAGGGTGTAATTATGTTACGTCATCTTCATCATCATCATCATCATCAGCCTATTCCAGTCCACTGCTGGACATAGGCCTCTCCAACTGCACGCCATTCAGCTCGCTTCTCGGCAACTCTCATCCAGATGCTACCAGACAACCTGCGGAAAAAAAAACGCAATTTTATGTAAATATACTTAAATTTAAATTATAATTTTTACGCCATTTCGTCTGATATCCCATCCAAATATAATATCCCCCTTTTCGCTTTTAGATGCAGCGGCTTCTCCCATGTTGCGGCACAACACCTGATTCTCCGCCATCCGCATCCAGTCCGGTGCCTGTTACTTCATACCGAGAACAACTATTATTTATTTAAAATGATTCTAGGTGCTTGCGATATTTTTCGACCAAATCAAGTCAATCAATAAAGGCGTGTAGGTACGCACGAACGAAAAAGAACATGGTGAACACGACCATCAAACGCTTTGTTCGCATATCCATGCGAACAAAGCGTTTACCACTAACGAACATCAAACACTGTGTTCGTCAAAAATATTCGTGGTGATCCAATTTCGAATCCATGGCTACTAAAGTAAGCGGGTAGTTGTGCGCGGACACAAGTCGAACTGTGTTCTTAAGGTGTTCGTGTTCGCTTTGCTAATTTACGTTCACACGTACGAGTCAAATGTCCCGTGTTTTTTGTTCGTTCGTGCATACACGCCTTAAGACATTTCCTATTTTGGTACTTCTTCTTCACTCCCGGATCAGGAAGCACATAACATAAATGATAACCATCTCATCAAATTCTTCCCTCCTTCTTCCACTTTGCATCAAGCACGATATTATCACGACGCAAAAGGTTAAGGTTGTATACTTCATGAAGTTACGTAACTCTGTTAATTTTCTTCGTGATCATCGACAAATCAGTTCTGCTACCAATCACTTGTAACCTTTGGGCTTGATTGTAATTGCTGACTGAATCATGTGAAGGGATTTTGATATCGTTCACGTTTCTCTTGTTGCTTCCTTTCATCATAATATTATTATGTAGCTAATAAGCCACAAATAGGCAAGCGTAACTAGGGATGTGCCTAAGTTAGATGGATTGACGACCTTACAAGGCGGCTGGGATGAGCTGGATAGTCTGGATACTGATGACAGAGAACTCTGTGGCGCTACAAGGAGAGGTTTATGTCCAGTAGTAGACTGTGAAATGACTGAGTTGTTCGATTATGCCAGATTAAATGTATGGATTTATTGTGCTGATAATTGACACGGGCTATAGTCCAATGAACATGAGGCTCGGTCAATGTCTGAAAGGGCTCTCATTAGACAGTGTAAAGAGTGTTTGATGCAGGAAGAGGCCCGCTACTTATGGACACGAAATGTATAGAAAGTAGGTTACACTACAGACACTGATTTATTTTTCGTAATTCTGTAGCCATAGCATGGAAAAACTTTCAATATTCAAAACGGTGAATCATTTAAATGGAAACAAAATAGCAAACATAAAATATATGACTGTCACTGTGATAGACAAGAGGCGTACTGTTATTCATCCATTAAGTGCGTAATATTAATCATTCATTTATATTTATATCAATGTGTCAATGTTTAGTGCTAAGCGCCGTATTATGTGATTTTGTCAGTGATGACGAACAGGACAACTGCTTGTGGCGGTCAATAGTGACTGATGGTGCCAGCAGTCGCCTACAGTGCAAGAGCACTGAACATGAGTACTCCTACATAAAAGCATTAATCAACAGAAATAATGTTCGCGAGATGACATAACATCACGCCTATTTCCACGAAGGGTTAGGCAAAGGTGTACGTACTACGTACCTATACACCCACATTTCGCCGCTTATGTTTAAGCCCCATTTAATAGGGGGTGAGCCTATGGCCGCCAACCGGGCATAAACCCAGACTCCGGGCTGCTACTGAGAAATTCCAGATGAAAAAACCCAATAACATTTTGCCTGACCCCAAATCGGACCCAGGACCTCACGCTCAGATGTCGCGCTTGCGACCACTAGACCAATTAGACAGTCAAGGGAGGAGAAGAGAGATACCAAGTTTGTGCGGTAATGTTGTGATAATCACCGAATGCCTCTCACCAAATGAATTGGTGTTACGAGGAATGTCCATCCATCTTCTTGGTCCTTATCATCTCCGACTCAAAGGGCCAAAGTGATGACCTTATCCTTTGCCAAGAAACAGACGTCAGAGCAAGGTCACAACAGATTCAAGGCAATCAATTATAATTTCTACTCAGAGACTATTGATAGTATTATGTTATGTAGTATGATCTATGAACACATTATAGTCTGCACGTGGCTTTTAGTAGTCGTACTTAAGGCAAATACTAACTAGATTAATCATCAGTATGGAATTATGTAGATTGGTGAGTAAAAACTGTCTATAAAGAAAATAATAGTTCTTTGTAAGATAGAAACTTGTTTATGGAAAATAATGACTATTCAAGTAACTTAGATCGCTCTAATCCTTACTTCCTAACTAATATTATAAATGCGAAAGTGAGTTTATTTTTGTTGGTTTATTTGTTACGCTTTCACATTCAAACGGCTGAACGGATTTGGATGAAATTTGGCACATGGGTAGACCATGACCTAAAAAAGGACATAGACTACTTGTCATCCTGGACTGCAGACGAAGTTGCGGGCAACAACTAGTACAAAAGTAATTTACAAATTAATGAAAGAATATTTTGATATTAATCTTAGATATCGTTTAAAAAATTGCTTAATTAATATGAAATGAACCAAGAAACAGTATCCACCATAATTTGCTTACAATTATATTTAGTTGCCAACTAAAAAAAATACCATAAAATCGAACAGCACAATAGAAAAACAACAATAAAATCGGACAATAGTAGATTGAACGATAGTCGATAGATTATCCAATTATATTTACGAGCAAACCCATTAAGTGTACAACACCTTCCTAGTAATTAACTGCTCACAAGATCACTCCCACATGGTTGAGACTGAGACAGTTTTGTATTATAGTTAACGATCTATTTTGAAAGCAAAGTGTGGAGTAATTAGGGGGAGACAGCGCTTTTGTAATGGATGTAATTAAGAATGATGTAGAAAGTAAAAAACAAACAGTCTTACCGATGGGTATCGTGTTACTCAGTAACTAGGTTGTGGAGGTCAGATAAGCAGTCGCTCCATGTAAAATACAGGTATTCATCTGCATCCGGTTAGACTGGAAGCCGAACCCAACATAATTGGGACAAGGCTAAACAGATTGATTGGAGAAGATAAAAACAATTAAAGCGATTTCGAAAAGCAAATAGAGAAAAATCAATGACGATATTCTTGAAAAGCAAGACGCCTTGACGCTTGACGTGAAGAAGTTAAAGTTAACGGGATCATCATTATCATTATTTCAGCCGAAAGACGTCCACTGCTGGACATAGGCCTCCCCTAAGTACCGCCACTTCGACCGGTTCTGTGCTTCTCGTATCCAGTGGATCCCGGGATAGCGGGTTAACGGCATAGAAAAAGTAAAATATCGTTATAAAGGTGGTTCATTAAGCTAAACAAAAATGTTGGTCCTTCGGTACACAGACAAATTAAGTTATTGAGTACTAAAAATAGATATGTAAGCCAACAAAACCTTTTCCTTAGACAAGTCAACATTACGTATAGGTCAAATTGCAACAGTTGAAACCAGAGCCTTACCATATCCGGGATGATGAAACTAGTCGTGTCCTTACTAAAGAGAGAACGATCGGTCCTTTTGAATAGAGTAGAATTCTCGGGTCACGGAAAATCAATGGTAAAAAGAGCTAAACGAACTTGGGCCTTACATTTATATATGTCGCAGTAAGATGGTTATATCCGTGATATAGTTATGTCCTTAGGGATATAACTATATACCGAAAAATTGTTATATGAAAGCGGTTCATAATTGTCGGAGTGCCCTAATTTTGTCACTGGGACCAATTTCGACGTAGTTGGTCACAGTAACCTAACCTAACGGTCGAAGTGCCTTAATAGATATATTACAAGATCGTGCTCGTATCTTCCTAGTAAGACAGTTATGAGCGGCTTTCATATAACTATATAACGGTATATAGCTTTATCCCAAGGGATATAACTATATCACGGCTATAACCATCTTACTGTGACATATACATACTTCACGCAACATTATTTCTGTCTACATTAACAGGACAAGTTTGAGATATTATTCGAACTAACATACAGCGTTCTTTGAATAAATACCTTCTCGTCGCTATGTCTCCTGTTTTAATTGGCACCATTCATTGCCGTTCGTACTCACAACACACACAAGTCTTCTATTTAATTATTGTTCAGAATTCTTACTCATTCATCATGTTAAAGATCTGCTATAATTATACTTTAATGTTTCTGTACTTTATATTAATTGCGAAAATTATACAAATATAATGTAATAGTTCATTTTATGTACATAGTGAAATATATGCTTGCATAAATATGAAATGTGTCCATGCAGTAATGTCTATTTATTTGAGAGAGTTCAACGGTTTTAAATCTTATCACAACATAGGAGAATTGCAAATTGAAAGCTCTCCGCAACTCACGTGTTCAAGATCAGAACCAT
Source organism: Xanthia icteritia (assembly GCA_949128155.2). Taxonomy (NCBI): domain Eukaryota; kingdom Metazoa; phylum Arthropoda; class Insecta; order Lepidoptera; family Noctuidae; genus Xanthia; species Xanthia icteritia. Next base: position 5,251,782 of record OX421932.2, read on the forward strand.
TTGCTTTGGAAAATTGAACTTTGCTGTGTTAGAGATATGGTTTAATTTTATGGTGAAATTGCAGAATGTACTTCTGTTTATGTACCTTTCACGCTTACATCCCCTGTAATAACATCTCGTGCGCGTTTTAATGTTAGTAAAGGGCTTTAGTTTTATTTTATAATCACGATTTTCTACCGAGTGATGGTATAAGTGGCATACAGAATTGCACGATACGTAATGCCCGAAATTATGTATTTGGAAGTTACCATGGTCAGTCTTATAATGTTCTTTCAAATTAATAGCGATTTATTTGCCCATGAAAATATCTTAGATTAAGACAATATTACTGTACCTAAGGCTTCACTCAATTCGTCAAAAACCCTAAGATTATTTGCAGATAAAGCAGCAAAATACTCGAGCCTGCTCGAGTTCTTTACTGTCAAGATTTGAGTGAGAAATGCACGCTATTTTGAACTCTATTTTAGGCGTGGTTGATTTCATTATCAAAGTTTCAAAAAAAGAACTGCATGAGCAGTTTTCTGCTCCGCCTGCGCTAACCCTAACATATTGCTCTGAAATTCACGCAATTCGTTTTTAACTCGCACCATTTCCTAATTTTAGTTCCATCAGCCTTCAGCTCTCTCATTCAAACCGTACCTCTTATAATTTGCGCCAATCACACATCATGCTCTCGTTAGAAGGTCGGCCATGACGCATCGCTGACCGCATCACCGCATCATCCCGATCAGGAAGAATGGATTAAACCTGATGTTTGTTCGTCTTTGTTGTGCTAAGACGGAAACTGCTGTTTGACGCAAAATTAGGTTGTTGGGAGATTTCAGTGTCAGCTGTTAGAAAAGTATTATGTTGATTAACTCGTTGTTGTTGAAATTAAGCTACAGGATAGTTGGATTATGTTTTGGTATCTTGATTGGCTTAATGTCATTGCGTTTTATATAGATAAGCAAATTGTTTTCGTAACCATTCAGTCGAAACAATACTACATCTTAATTCGACACATAGATTTTTTTATTGGAATAGTTTTTTATACGGAAAAGGTTCATTCAGAAAAAAATTGCAAGATATCTTGAAAATCAATCATATTATTAAAAAAATCCCTTTGATTTTCCAGCCTTTAGATAAACTCTTGTCTTAGAAAGTTTTTTTAAGCAGTTTCTACGTTTTAAACTAATCTAGAGAAAGTAAGAGATCCACCATGTTCTTATTCTATGTCAGTGACGTCACATCTGATATTTATGTATGTTTGCATAAACGACCAGCTCTCTGTATATGGCGGTTTTCAATGGACTGACATCTGACAAATGACGGCTTGAAGACAGAAGTGGACGGTAACATATTGGACATGGACGTACAGTCAACTGGACAAGTTGTAAGAATTTGAATTACAAAGAGAGGACAAGAGTTTACTTTGTGTGATATTATTGGAAATATTTTAGGTGTTAAATGTTTTTCTATCGGGAAGGAGCTAGAATTATTGACTTTTAGTGTGAAAATTGTTATAACTAATTATTTAGCTACTTAATGTGATTTTTGAAAACATTTTCGCATTCCCTTTTTCTAAATTATAGATCTTCTTTGGTACTTGGTGCTGATATTTAATAAACTTTTGCAGTATAACCTGTGGTATAACTGTACCATATCATGGTCTTTGAGATCGGTGATTTGAATTATCTTACAATTTATAACTTGGCCTACATAATTAAATCTAAAAATTCATAAATAACTTCAAACATTAATTGACTCTAAATAGTTTGTTTATTTACATATTTCCACTTAGTAGTAGTACCTAATGAGAATTATTGGAGAACAGATAAGTACCTACCAATCATTATGACCTAGTTTAAAATCCAATTTATAGAACCTGTATGAATACATGCTCAAGTTCATAGGCTCAGGGTTATCATGGCCCTAAAAATGATTTCCAGGAAAAAACTTGATTTATTAATCTCTCTATACAACCTTGTCCCAATTCAACCCAAGGTTTCTCTTCCTTTTCATCATTATACGTCTGTTTTTTTTTTTTTTAAATTAAGAGGGAACAGTGCCTGCGATTCTCCATACAAACGCATTCCGCTATTTTCTTCCTGATTATTGCCTCTAGTGTAACATTTTTTTAAAATAAAATCAATGTCTGCTGTAGACACGTCCCTGTTGTTTCCTTTTTTTAACGATTTATTGGTAAAGAAAATATGGCCCTCCAAAAATTACAAAAATGTCCCATTTTTACCACCGTGATTAGAGGACTACCAGACAAATTCCAAAAGTTTTTAGCATAAAAGAAAATGATAGCAACCTAGACATATTATTTCTTAAAATTATATGAAAAAAAAAATTGAATCGGCTCAGTTTTCGAGGAGAAAAAAGGGGAATACGAAACGTCGATCTCGTCATTTTTTTGTATGATATAATCGGTCTGAGCTGCAGCTGTCCCTATCGCACTCTATGGAGGCAGATTTGAGGTAAGACGACGGAAATAGTTTCTTCAAATACCTATTTTTCAAATTCCTCGAAGCCCCTGTTCCCTCTTAAAACCTTATTCCACTATCCATCCAAGCGTTACAGGTTGCTGATGTAAAGATAAACCTCCTGACAGCTGACGGACCGTACGTGCGGCATTGACAAACTTTTTTTAACTTAATCTCGCATATCTAAGGCTGAGCTTTATTTTTCATACTGACCCGAAAGTTAATCTGTTTAAAATGCGGCATTAACTTGCCTCTTTTGTGTAACTTTATGTATAATTAAGATTTGAGATTATTTTGGTTATTATGTTTGCTCTACTCGGTGATGGAAAGATTGTTTTTCTAGGCTGTGTTACTAGAGAATAGCTTGTGAAAGAGTTATTTAACAAATAAATAACAAATGCTGTAAACATGTAGAATGAGTAAGCCATGTATATTTATAGTAGTCTTGGAAAGTTTTCGATGCAAGAAGCAATTATGTTTGGTCCTTGTATCATTGAACCGTCGAGCAGACAATTCGGCTAAGACGAAGATTCTGCTATGCAGGATGTTAATATAACTACTAGTTACAGAGGGAAATATGGGAAAGAATTTACTTAAATGCTGTTAAATAATATGTTGATATGCAAAGCTGCGTCGTTGATTGAACACAAGGAAGTATCATCAATTACTTACGACGACTCGCAACGTAATAAACTGTTTCTTAGTTGCCCTTAATAGTACGGGAAAATATTATCAACCATCGTCTCATTAGTATGGAAATATCGTAGATATAGAATTTATGTTAACGTGTGAAACTCATACTAATTATGTTATCTCCGTTGTATGCAAATAAGCAATTACAAAAAGTGCTTTTGTCTTCATTACAATAAATTAAAAAATAGGAGTTCATGTACTGTATTAACAAATAGATTTTCTTTTCAATAAGTAACCACAACACCAATATTAATAAATACGTCCATATCTCTTCCATTTACAGTAGACTATGTTATAGCCACAATTTATTATAAATATAACTATAATTAGCTTACAATATTCGCTTCGCTTTGTTTTTTTCAGTTGATAGCCATAGGCTCGCCCCCTATTGCGTGGGACGTAAACATAACTGGCGAAACATGGGTGTAATATATTATATATATATATATATATATATTATATTGCCACTGCTGAGACACAGGCCATTTCTCTGTAAGACAGAGTGGGCCAAAATACTCCACCCTGGCCCACGCCTGGGCCCAGTGCGTATTGGTAGATGTCACATGTCGTCGAAAAATTAATGAGGAATTTTTATTCAATTTACCATATAACACTCACTAATGACAATTTGATTGTAAACACATTAATTAAGATTTCTTTGGAAATGATCGATCGTGACCTAAAAGAGATAATAGGAAAAGCAATAAAGTTTATGATAGAAAACATATTTAATTGCGAAGATCATAATGCTAAGGAGGTTAATTTACTACAGAATTTGGTGTAATTGAGACAATAATACTAGAGAAGATTACATGTTCAACAATATAAAGAACATTTTGAATATTCACTGGTGCATAAACGATTGACGACGCTAGAATTAACACGAAAGCACTAAAGTCCGAATCTTGCACAATACTGCTACAGAAAAACTGTAAGAAAATATCCCTTTTAACAATTACTACAATAAAGTGACACTAAAGGATACCTACGAGCAGTGGTGGCCCAGTGGTAACGGCCGCGACTTACGAGTTGTAGGTCATAGGTTCGAACCCAGACAGGTGCTTTACTTAGTGTAAATTATTTTATCACCGCTGCTCTCAAAACGGTGAAGGAAAACATCGTGAGGAAACCGGCACGTCCTAGAACCAAAGATTCGAAGACATGTGACATTTACCAACTCGCACTGGGCCCGCGTGGTGAAGACCTGCAGTGGGAATATTATAGATTGACTATGAAAGGATACTTCTTACGATTAAAACATCCCACAAGGCAGCCGACAGAAACAAAAGAAAAACAATTAAAACATTCCTGTCTCTTACACCATCTTTGTCCCGACAGCCGGCAAAACTACCATAAACATTTTTATAACACGTATAAAAATCGTCATTTTTAGAAAGCGAAAGTGCTCTGAGCTTCCGACTTCCAAAATTGTGCGCCATAAAAGTAGCAAGAACAAAAAAAATGGAGCAAAGTAGCAGAAGCATAAAATTTTATAACACATACAAGACAACTCTTACTTTCACATTTCTACAAAAAATTCTATTATATTCTCTATTTTTGTAATTATGCAACAATGGCTCCCTTTTGAAATCAAAAAGTTATTGTTTCGTTGCCTGTCTTCTTCTGCTACCTACCTGTTTTCGGTCATCAACGCAAGTTTTATTATTAAAGCAGATAATGAAGAAATAAATTCCGTCTCTAATGACTGTAATCACCATCAATTTAACTTGGGTCAAGTATTTTATGGTGCCTACAAAGTACAGATTGCGCGAATGAAAAATTATAACGTATATCATAGGTATCAGTAATTTGGCATTTTCAGGGTTATCCAAGTTGATGTACCTAGTTTGTTTACAGTTTTTTGTTTGTTTTAATGAGAATTACATCATTTGGTTCCCGGTAAAGATTTATCACTGTCCAAATTTCTGCTTTAAAAAAACAAAAAAATGGTCCTAGGGGACTACTATGATAATTGCAAATTATTGTAATGAGCAAAAATGTTTATCTGTGCTTACACAAACTTCTATCAAGGCCCAAACAATTAATCAAAATTATATATGTTATTTATTCGAATCCTCTGCAGTGCTGATTGATTTATTATTGACAACATGGACATACACACTTATTTAGTCTTACGAGTCGATTTCACCAATACCGAATTGTAGAATATTGTTATTATGAAAGTTATACACCAAATAAAGACAAGTGATAGCAAATCATTAAGTAATATCAAATACGATGTGAAAGAGAACGTTGAAATTTATATGACGCCACAGCGCAAAAACTGAGTTCAAAATGCGTGTAACACTACCGGGAAGGCATATAAAATTCTAAAAATTATGAAACGAATGAAATAACTTCAACCAAATACATTGTTTATGTAACTCTTTTAATCCTCTTCACTAAACTGAAATTGAAAGTGAGCGGTGCGTTAAGTCACTGGCGCAATATATTTTTACGTTTCGGACCCCCTTCGGCACCCGTCAAAGATCCCTACAGCGTACACAACACAAACAGACCATTGTTCAAACATTACGACATAATTCTGCCATTGTCGTCAGCTTTCGAAAAAAATTGGATCATGCGACAAAAAGTAGGACAAACGAGCGTTTACGATTTTATTAGTGCAAAAACAATTCTGGGTAGTTGCGTCGTTTATGATCTGTTTTTGCCTTTTTCGTCGAAAGTCGAGACAGATACCGGCAAAGTCAAAGCCGTCACTGTGCCTTTTCGTATGCAAATAAGTTGCAATGAACTCATGTCCGAAAAGACCGTGAAACGCGCGTGTTCAATGTCAACGCGAAATTTTGTCTCGTTTTTGTTAGAATTTCGGATCGACCGCTTTTTTCGGCAAACAAATAAGTGATTAATATACAAATGTTTGGGAACAATGGTGTTTCTTTAGTTGGCACAAGGGATCATCAAATTGTGGGCAAATATTTTGGTCCTTTTTTCCAAATTCTGCGAACCTTGACTGATTCTTTGGACAGAATTTTAACTGTCGATCTCGTTTTGTTTCTGGGTCAGTCTTTTTTCTCGTTCCTATTATGTTGGATTTTTTTACAAACACCATCGTAGGCTGTGACTAAATGTAACTCGAATAAATATGCTAATGTTATCTTACGGAAATCTCTTGAATTTTTGTAGTCCTGAGTTGGTGTTGTAATAAATAATTAACATGCCATGGTATGTATGTATTAGACATGTTTATTCCAAGGCTATAGTGGACGTAATAGCAATAGTCTAACAAGTTTTTCTTTAGCTATAAAACTGTCGAAAGTATTGTATTGGTACATAAATAAGATACTGATTGGTTTGATTGACAGGTGTCAATATAAGAGACTGATATGAACGGTATATTAGATGCATTTACCGTTCCAGGCATTGATAATGCACATAAGTAGAAAACGTGAGTTAAGATAATAAATTGTACATAGAAGAAGCAAGATTAAGTAAACCACTTCCTTTGCAAAGATTTTTACCAAAGTCAAATAACAAATCTGCTCATCATAAAATACCAATGTCGGCTACGTCTTTCCTTTCTAAACCCACTTGCAAACCAAAAGTTTCGGTACGAAGGACCAAAATCCAAAATCTGATAGCGGAAATAATTCTCATCAAGCAACTCACGACCTTTGGGTACGTGAAAAAGATAATTGAACAATGGGATCTATACTCATTTATGCTCCGTTCACTTTTGCATCGCTTTTTTCGTATATACAGACGTCCTCGATCGCATCCGCCTTGCTTCTATTACTAGTTGTATTATGTACATAGCTAGTCACTATGGTATGTATATAAGTTATATATCTGCAGCTAATTTTATTGAGCTAAAAACCCAAGACGAGTTTTACGATGATCAAATGGTTTTAAGGAGAGAAACGTTAGTTAACATCAGATTATTAAAATTTAATGGAGTATTGTTAAGTTAATGAGTAGTTTTTCTAAATTAATAATTGATTTAGGTATGTAAGGATACACGAGAAGTAGTGTGAATCGGTTTTCACGATAAGGTCAAGAGGATGATGATCTTTTCAAAAATCTTCTACAAATCAATAGCATCTATTGGGTATAGGTACACATAAAGCCGTCTGTATTTGACCATACTTGGTAATAGATATATCTACAGGTAGGTAAGGTTAATGTAAAAGAATGTCTGTCAATATTGTTTGTATTCAAATGTACAGAAATAGTTCGTCTTTGTGAGGCAGTGACAACGACCGCAGGTAATTGTGCAACTTTACTCCATATGACGAGTTTTGTTCATTGTTTATTTTAAAGCCTGGCGATCTTTATTCATTTATTTGGTAATAAAATTTAAAGAGGTCTTGAAAATTAAAAATGAGTCTGTACGTTTATTTATTTGTTTATTTAATAATTTATTTATTTATTATTTACTATTATCACTTAAATTTGTTTTCACGGGTGGTATACGATAAGGAATGAAATTTCTACCAATGGGGTTTGGTGTCTCTCAGTTTTAATTTTTCTTCTTATGTAGATTGATAACTAAATGGTCCTCCTACTCATTGTAACATTGTTAACCATGCTTCGATATGATTCTTTAACATTAGGTATACCTTACATCTATACATCTAGGCCTGTTGAAAATATTATTTTCTAGTGAATCTTCGTTTTCCACGCTTAGTAAGTCGGTATGTCACAATGCTCCACAGTTCATTGGATCGGATGCTAGCGAAAGTATCCGGTGCGTTTTCTTTTGATCAATAATTTATTGGACTCCTTTTACAATTAAGGATAAGGAACTAACACCTCTGTCTCTCTCCTTCAGGGAATACAGGCGTGATGTATTGTTATGTGTTAAATCAACTTAAAACATACTGTTCAATAGTTTAGAAATTGCATTATGAATTTCAGTGAATTTGGTACTCAATTTTATATTAGAGTCTGTCGACGCGACATAGGAAATCTACGGTTAAAATATGGAAGTATAAACTAAGGCTCTCGCGCTTGGTGCTCTTATAATTCTGGTAGGCATTAAAACGTCTTGCGTCTCTCAAAGCGTCCTAAATTCACCAGGATTCGGCAATAACAACAATATTCAAGCCAATTGGTGCCAAGACAAGAAACAAGTTAATCTAAACAGTAGCTTACAGGTACCCAGACAGGCCATGATGGAAAAGGCCGTGACAATCCATAAATATTTATTAACAACCGAAACTAATTATTTGTCATAGCTCCGAGGAACAATAACAATATATTTAATCTTTAATCAGTTCACCACCCACACTTTGTTCGCATTAATCTTAATCACATACTTTCTGGTCCATAAGACCACAATGCCCTGCGGTACTACTACTAAGGTTTGATTTCTATGTCACTTGGAATTTACTAAAGCTTTTGATAGACTAACCCTTCAAAGAAAATTAAACTTTATTTCATTTTCCACATGGTTGAGATTAGAAAAAATATGTAGACATAATAAAAAAAACAAGAGCAGATTATGGTTAAAACTACGTGACATTCGCGGTTACACGTACAGCGGCGTAACACTTCTATACTATCGTTATTCCTTTGTGTAATTTACTAAAAGTGAAACGTGTTATTTATATAAACTAGTCCATTTAAAAATCAAACCTATTGCTTCATCATACGCCTTAAATTCGCGTGAAAAGTGCGTAAAGCTTTAGACTTTTAGCACGCCTATGCAAATGTGTGCACTGCCTCGCGGTAGGACCTTGGCAGGGACGTGGAACAGTATCATCAGTGTTCTATTGCTACACGAATATGCATCTTAATGCAATAGGTTAGAAGATTAGTTTTCTTTGTGTGGAATTAAATGCTTGTGTCATTTTATCCATAGGTTTAGTTGTCGAAGTTAGAGCCTTGACTGAAATGGGACGTCACTGTTACCACATAGGGCCTAAGTGCAGAAAGAAGGTGTGGTGTCGTAACGATATGCTAAAACAACTGTTGCTGGGCAACCATTGTTCAAATCAAATGTTTGAAGAATGCTGTAGACCTTGGAAAGAACGAAATAGTTTGGGCCTACTTAGTTTCTGTATGGAACGGTCGCATTTTAGAATTAAACTTTTGTTAAAATATGATCTCTCTGTATATTTAAGTAATGCTGTAGATTTCGCTTACAGCAGTTTAGATTATTTCCTAGATATTAACGATATTGTTTAATTAATCGTGAAATGGAATTCATATTCAATTGTAAAAATCGCATTATTCGATTTATATTGACAGATAGCAGTTAAAAAAGGGACTGAATCCATTTCGAGATACACTACATAGCATTATATTTTGTTTTAATTCAATATCAGCGACTGTAATTTATTATTATTGACAAACCATAGAAAATTATGATAATTAATTAAATTTTTACATGAAATTGAAAATTTACGACCACTTCGACAGACTTTTAGGAGAAGCATTTAAAATGATGTAAGAGCAGAGGTGATGACCCTGTGATAACAGTCGCGACTTACAAGTTGTAGGTCATAGGTTCGAACCTAGACAGGTGCTTTACTTTGTGTAAATTATTTCATCACCACTGCTCTCAAAACGGTGAAGGAAAACATCGTGAGGAAACCGGCATGTCCTAGAACCAAAAATTCGAAGACATATGACATCTACCAACCCGCACTGGGCCCGCGTGGTGGATTACGGCCCACTATCTCTAAAGATAGGAGGTCTGTTCCCCAGCAGAGGGGACGGTATTGGCTGATTATGCTATATTTAAAATTACACTTAACACATATCAAACGAGAATTAAAAGTGTAAAAAAATATTCTTCATTCCGTTTAATTTAATAGAATTCATGTTCAGCACATGCTAATTACCGCCTGTAAGCTTAAAGGTTATTCAAACTAACACAGTAATTAAACAGTAATTATAAACCTTCGATATATATTTCGAAAGACAGCTTAATTATTTTCTATGTTTGTAATTATAGGTAAAACAGTTTGCTTATATATGACAGCGATTTTGCTAAGCTTGTATGCTCATGTAGGGTGTGTTCAACATGTAATTACGTTTTGAATGGTGCGATGTTGCAAAACATGGATGCCTTGACGGAAATATTATCTATAGGTTAAACTGTGGGTAGACAAAGTTTAATATTTCACTTAAGTCTTTGGTTTTTTGAGCCGAAGCAAAGACAGCTAGTATATTTTTTTAGTCATTTTCTCCTTATATTTAAAAAAAAAAAATTGTTGAATACGAGGCTTTTGGCTGCTTTAGTGTATCATATTTTGTGTTTTTTTTATGATGTTGTGTATCTTATTTGTGCAGAAAAACCAAATTTTCTTTCGTTGGTTTCTTCTTGCTGTTGAAACGTAGTTAAAAAAGCTTCGATTTCAAAACAGACACCAATAAAAAAAAAATTGGCAGGCAATCTGTTCCCTTTACTGCTCTCATATCGACTTGTTTGATGTAGTCAGTGCAAAGAAAACTTGCTAACTGCTCCCGGTCTTCATAAATAGTTATTATGGTGTAAAGAAATAGTTTCATTACTTTTATCTCAAAAATCACTCGGCACTCTTATATTTTAGTAACCTCGAAACTACATAGACATAATAATATAATATTAAGTCTACAACTCTGCCTCAGCATTGTAACGACACTTTGCGTTAGCTTCACGGGTGATCAGTTAATCGTGAACACTTCTAGTACAATGTTAGCAATTAGCCCAGGTTCGGACGTGTTTTTATCGTGGCGATTTTTTTTCGTACACTGGATTTACAACTCTCGGTGTTGAGCCGAGCGTTGAGAATCCAACGCATTGGGACGCACTCTCGTCCCAGCGCGTTGAAAAAACACACTGTTGGATTTTCAGCTCTCGGCGCTAAGCAAAGCGTTGAAAATCCAACGCACGAAAAAAAATCGCCGCGATTTTATTACGTCCGTGTGATCGTGGGCTTATTGCTTGCATAGGACGTACCGCTTATTGCAGTTGATGTAATAAATAGAGTGGATGTGACAAGATTGGCGAGATTATTTTATGTTAGTAGTATGTGCAAGGTTTCTATAATATCTTAGAGGCTATTATGTTCAAGATTTTTCCAATTTTTTCTACCGTTCTTTGTATAGTATGGTGATAATTGCGACGCTCACTCCGGTCACAATTGTTCACGGGGCTTAAAAAAAGAATTTTAATTTGCAGCACTACAAGTTTCGATAATTTTGTAAACACATGTGAGACCAAATCCATCACTGCAAAACATTTAAGCAAGAAAACAGAAATTTTGAGTTTACAATTTATTGTATAAACTTCGACGTTGTTAAACTTTTGTAAAACAATAGTACTAATTGGTTACCAAGTGAACCGAGTCAAAAACCGCAAGATAAGCCATTTCCTTTATTGATAGTACTATTTTTGACACGTTATAATTATTTGGTTCCACTTTCCTTCTCAAAATGATAAAAGAAGGAAACATTGATTAGGTTATCGACTCGCGAGTTACAACTACAAGGCTAACTTACTTTTGTTTGTATCATTTTTAATGACACTACACCGATGGGTTTCAGACTTTTAAAATCTTCTTGGGAAGAAGGAAATTCTGCTAACAGAACTTTACATCGAGTTAGAGATGTAAAGTTCTGTTAGCAGAATTTCCTCCGACAGTAGTTTTATGTGGTTGATGGTATTTATTGCGAACAACATCAACATCTTTCTGCAAGAACAGTCTCCGTAAAGAAACATGTCACCTGTTTGTTTATATTGGCGTGTGCTAGCTGTCATATGGCTATTAATTTATAATTTAAATTATGTTTTGTGTTGCGTAATGTAAATTATTTTGCATTCTATTAATTTTTTTCTAACTGAACAGACAGCTGTGCTGCCGGGGAGTTTGTTGCGCCACTTCTTCTTCCCAGCTAAAGCACTAGGAATTGGTGAAGGGTGGGCGTTTTGAGGGTCTTATGTAATTTTGACTTTCGAAAAGTGCTGATTCTCAGCCTAGTTTGAATAACGAACTTTTGAAATTGAATTAAGTTATTGCGAAAATTTGTATCTTGGTAGTAGACTTGGAAACACCCAGAATTTACCTGACCTTCTCTTCTCATAATCATCATTCTTCTGCCCTTATCCCATGTATTTGTGGTCGGCGCAACATGTCCCCTTCTTCCATACTTCTCTATTAGTCGTCATCTCGGTAGTCACCCCCTTTCTAGCCATATCATCTTTCACACAGTCCATCTATCGTTTCTTTGGTTGGTTGGTTGTTTTGGTTTGGTTATTTTCCCGACCCTCTCATTGGGTTATTTGTAATTTCCATCATCCTTCATATCCACTATACCAAGGCTTATATCTGCCAGACACGTGTCTTATCAACATATTCCGAGCTCGTTGTAAAGTATTATATCAGTGGACTGCCCTCCACCTGCAACCTTACGCGGCCGATCGTATAACTGCGCACGATTACCTGCACATTTCTACTTACTGCACTTTACTCTGTTTCCCACATAGCATTAACCTACTGTGTGTGTGATTAGAATTAGGTTGATCTTATTAACAAGTAACGGCTCGTGAGGAATGCTGGTATAAAAATAAATGGAAGGTGTCTACTAATAGAATGAATCGACGGACTACGGTAACGGACCTAAGGAAATATGTGGTACTACCGCGATGATCAATCTGCCCAGCCATTTCCCAACTATTTTGGGATCGGCTTCCAGTCTAACCAGATGCAGCTGAATACCATTATTTAACATACAGCGGCTGCCTATCTGACCTCCATAACCCAGTGACTCCTTGGTAAGACTGGTTGTCATACTTTTGGGGTTCTGACTACTCGTGACGACTGTGATCTACAAATGACAGCCAGGAACAACGGCCACGTCGGCCAGGACAACGTTCTTACCGCGGCAGGGGGGGGGGCTCGATATGGAATTGATGGTCACCCATCCACGAACCGACCGCGGAAAACGTAGCTTAGCCTTCGATCGAATCGTGCGGCTGTTATCATTTAGCCTTCCGCGATGATGATCCATGCTAATTGAGGCTATAAGCGAGTCTATAAGTTCGTCGTGAATGGCTTTTATTTACCGTAGTGGTCCTTGGAGGTCTTCCGTTGACGCGACTGTGGTGATAATGAGCTACATCATTATAATGTAACATTAAGAATACAGAAAACTGCTGCGAGATCGGTTGACGTCCTGTACTGGCAATACCAATGTGGCGGCATCTACAACGCCACATACGAACTACGCATCAAAGACCTGACGTCAAAAAAATCCTGCATCGCGCAAGCAGAGTTTATCGCGTGACAGATATATATACAACATCCCGACAACAATTGTCGGGTGGTTGCCTACCAGACACATCAGCCGTCTGGTCGGAGGATCCTCCCATTTCTATAGAAGATGAGTGAACTTTACACCCTGTTCCTCATACTTCTGTACCAAATAAGGTGTTTTTCGGCTAACTCTAGTTCCTAATAATAATTTTTCCCGCAAATATCTTTTAACCTTATACAAGTATCAAAGGTCAGCTATATTAGTTTTGAAATGATCTTTAAGTAAAAAATATCCCAACATTTCGTACCTAAGGACCTACAAAGCTCCGGGGTTGCGGGAAAGTCCGAAAGGGATACCGTGGCCCCTGGCAACGTACAGGCAACTGAAGGAACACGGGTGGGTTTTAGTCAGTAAGAGTCTGACACGCCCTCCCGCTCCGCCCAGAGCGGGAGAAGTTATTTGATAATTTCCAAACAATAAAAAACAATAAAAAAAAGGACCTACAAAGCTGACAATGGAATTCTATGTTAATTTAGGAATAAGTATCGTTGGGTGAATCAGCTGATTATCATTCTGTGCGGGGCTTAACTATTCACCGAAATGGGTTACTACAATGTTAGTAGTCTACTGGGATTTAAACCAACTTTGCTAGATCTGTTCTGTGGTGGTACTTTTAAAAACTTATATATATATACACATTTAGCGGTACAATTATCCTATCTATGGGAAAGTGAGTTTGTTTATTTACTTGTTTGTGTGTTTGCTAAAACCACTGAACGGATTTGGATGAAATTTAGCACATGGGTAGACCATGCCCTGTATTAGGACATAGGATACTTTTTATCCCAATATTCCCAAGGGATAAAGATTTATGCGGGTGAAAACGTGGGGCGCAGCTAGTTGAATTGAAATATAATTAATTGCAATTGTACTGTAGTTATCTAATACACCTCTAATACAGGCGTGATGTTATGTTATTTTAATTGCACTTATAGTATACTTATTAAGAGGGAACAGGGTCTGCGAGAAATTTGAAGAAACTATCGCTTTCGTCTTACCTCAAGTCTGCCTCCGTAGAGTGCGATAGGGACAGCTGCAGTTCAGACCGAACATATCACAAAAAAAATACAAGATCGACGTGTCGTATTCCCCTTTTTTCTCCTCGAAAACTGAGCGGATTCAATTATTTTTTACATGAAAATTTTAAGAAAGAGTATGTCTAGGTTCCTATAATTTTATTTTATGTTAAAAACTGTTCGAATTTATCTGGTAGTCCTCTAATCACGGCGGTAATAATGGGGCATTTTTGAAATATTTGGAGGATCATATTTTCTTTACCAATAAGTTGCTGAAAAAAAGGAAATAACAGGGACGTGTCTACAGCAGACCTTGATTTTATGAAAAAAGAAAGGTAGTTCTAGAGGCATTATCCAGGAAGAAAAAAGGGGAATAAATGTATGGAGAATCGCAGGCCCTGTTCCCTCTTAACGTGTTTATATTTTACTAGATATTGCCCGCGGCTTCGCTCGCGTGAATGTCGAAAATATCCCACGGGAACGTACTACCGGGATTAAAAGTACCCTATGTGTTAATCCAGGTAAACAATGTATTAATTCCGTGATCTATTGTTTTCATATAAGTCTATTGGTTTACGCGGTGCACGTCAGTAAAGAACTCGGCCATGACTTTTTCCGACATGTTCAATAATCATCGTCATATTTCAACAAATTTACACAAAACAACAATGAATTATACACCGAAACCTTCCTCATGAATAACTCCGTCCATTGGTGAAAACAGTATGAAAATCCGTTCTATAGTTTTTGAGTTTATCGCGCTCAGACAAACAGACGCGGCGAGAGACTTTGTTTAATAATATGTTAGTGATTTAAACTCTTTTCTTTGGGTTTACTTATTATCTTCGATACAATTTCTCGCGTCTTTGTTTTGGGATTCAAGGTTCCTTTATTTCAATATCCATATTCATATTTAAATAATTTAAAAGCATTATTAATATCTTTCATTTTAGTTTTTGTTTCTTCATGAAAACTGTCTTGTATATGTAGTCACAGATATATAGTTGTAGTAACTATCCTTGGGAAAATTCGCTAGTCATGACAAAGCAACATTGTTTTGTATTCATTAGGTAATTAACTATAGGTATATAAGGATTAAGATCACGCTCGCTATATCAAACGACCTTAACATGACAACCGTCACGCCTCTGTTTCCCGAGGCAGAGGTGTACTCACTTACACCCACACACTACAGTCTCTGATGACGGTACTACATAGGTAGATGCTGTTTGATATGAGCCGAGCTTATTGGAATCAAAAATTTATCACCACTCACAAATATAACAAGCTTTTTATGTAGGTATCATTAGCAACAATAGCAACCCACTCTTGTTTCGTTCAGTTTTCTACGACTTGAGAAAACACTGTTTTAATTTATTATAAGTAAGTTTAATATCAATGTTTTCTATTTATAAACCTACCGAAATTTTATTTTCTAAATATTTTCTAAATGATGGCGAAATCTGCATCAAAATCCGTTGCGTTGTTTAAGAGAACAACGCGGTCACACAGATATACACTAATAAAGGCGACTTTAATTTATAATATGATGTACAGAACAGATCTCACTATCCATGTTTTTAAAATAAACCTAACTGAAAACGTAAAGAATAGAAAAAAAATAGATCCAAGAAGCTCTACGGGTATGTTGATAAAATAATGATGACTTATTTGAGCAGAAGTAATCATTACATAGACCTTCTTTGAATAAATAACTTTTGACATTAGAGCAGCGGGCACAGCAGCTGGCCACTTATTAAATTAATATTTAAAAGTAATATAAATCTAATTGCAATCTAAACAAAAAATAACTGCATTAAACTAATTGATTATGAGTAGTACAAACGATCTATGCACGATTACAATGCACTCAAATATTCCCTTTGTAATCAAATTAGATAATGCTAACAAAAACCCTGAATCACTTGTCATACTGACCGACCAACATACATAGCTATTAGAACAAGTATAGTAAAGCCCTTCATCCACGACGCTTCTCAAAAGTAACCAGTTATAAACTCGTATATCACCTTTCGATCCGATCCAGCCTGTCCCTTGCAGCCCTACCCCAACGACGCCTTAAGCCGAGGTTCGTACCCTACAAGAGGTGCCCTTAGCGTGTATTCGCTTAGTTTATAAGGGTTTTGCGCTGACTGGAGGCCTTAATTTATTAAGACATCCACAGAATAGCATGTCAACTACAGTCCGGCCGTCGAGAGAATGCGTTCTTGACGCCTGCCAGTTTCATACTAACGAATATGTGTTTTGAGAATTTAATCCTTATTGGTACTAGAAATTGTCCAACTGACAGGTGTCACGAACGCTTTCTCTCAAAGGCTAGAGTATAGTTTATGATTGCGTCGTGTACGGACCGGCATTGAAATACTAGTGCAGTGACATTCTGGCTACTCATTGGTGATGCGAATTTGTTACTTTCGAGGAGCGTTGTGGACGAGGGGCCTTATAGAACAAAACAATACAAGATCAAGGCATGAATGATTCATCTAATATCACGCCAGACTAAAGAGTGTTTGATTCACACAAAGAACTGCACGTAACATAAACAAAAAACCAGACAGCACCTTCAGAGGCCCGAAAATACTTCACGAGAATAATACTGACGAATGAAAAGGAATACATTACTATCGTAGTGTATCATTGGGGAAATGACAATGCGTTTATAAAGAGCAATGTATGACATGGATTTAATGGAAATTACACCAATTGGAACTAATAGAATATAATACTCTTTTACATAATCCAAATTACAGACATGAATGTAGAAATTTTACATAGCATAATGAGCGGTCTTATCGTTTAAAGACAACCTTTGGATGGATTTAGCTATATATAAGATATATAGAGATAAGTATTTGCTTTATAATCATAAAACAAGAGCAAAGACCTATAAATAATGATGAAGGTTAAGGATAGAAAGTGTTTCTACCTAATAATTTGGTCCTATTTGATATGATAATTATCCATCGAGGTGGTTTTTGTCAATACAGTCAAAATTTTCAAAAATAATTTATGTTTTAGGAAATTAGATTTTAAAACAAGGATATTTTGATATTGGTAGTCAAAACAAGGAATGATGACGAGGTTTTTTTTTTTGGAAATTCTGATATATTTTCTTCATAGAAATGGATCATCGCTGTTCATGTGGCAAGCACGTGATTTAAATACAGTGTAGTGTAGTTTTATTATGACTAATTTTCTTCTTCATCAATGCAATTTTCTGGCCAATTGAGTGTCTGCTTCGTTTTAACTCACTGCTCTCTCCAATCAACTCATTGTATGTTTGAAACCTGATCACCTCCTTCCTTAGTAGATCTTTGACTTACAGTCCGGCCGTCGAGAGTAAGCGTTCTTGACACCTGTCAGTTTCATACTAACGAATAGGTATGTGTTTTGCGAATTTGATCCTTAATACTAAATGGTCTTTCAAATAGGGCGGGTCGATGTTGACAGTTTGTGGCGGCCATGTTGTTTTGGCGGCATCTGTCAAATGTGTTGTTATTTCTTCAGTTACTGATTGCGTTGGGACTTGGGCCTACACCCGTACAAGATCCAACTGACCCAGGAGTTCAAAGTGAATGACCATAGACAACGCCGTTTGTTCGCTGACTGGGCTACAGAACGTTTGCAAGAGGCCGAAAAAATGGCGAGGCCATTACTGTCAACGGCGAGCGCTACAGATCAATGATTAACAATTTCTTTTGGCCTGAATTGAACGATATGGATGTGGACAACATGTGGTTCCAACAAGATGGCGCTACGTGCCACACAGCGAGCGACACAATGGGCATTCTGCATGAACGGTTCGAGGGTAGGGTTATCTCTCGCAGAGGTGACGTGAATTGGCCACCAAGATCGTGCGATTTGACCCCGCTAGACTTTTTCTTGTGGGGTTTTCTCAAGTCGCAGGTCTATGCCAATAATCCGCAATCAACCGATGCCCTGAAAATCAACATAACGCAGGTCATTGCTCAGATTCAGCCGGATCTAAGCAGTAGAGTAATTGAAAATTGGACCTCTCGGATCCGTGCCACCGTTCGAAGCCGCGGTGGACATTTAAATAAACAGACATTCTTTAAATGTTTAATTTCATAAATAATGGCATAAATGGGCCTTTCAAATAAAAAAATAATTTCTTTAATATCTCACATACAGCTTGTTTTATTTAATTTCAACATCGACCCGTCCTTGTTGAAAGACTCTTTACTAGAAATTGACCAACTGACTGGTGTCAGGAACGCATTCTGTCGACGGCTGGACTGTAGTAGGTGTTTGGCCTTATACACGGACATCAAAATAATACATGCTATCTATACTAATCCATTCTAATACTATAAATTCGAAAGTGACTGTCTGTTACCTATCTACGACTAAACGACTGAACGCCTGAATTTGGATGTTTGGTACATGGAAATGAAATGAAATGAAATGAAATTGTTTATTCTGTAAAAAGGATATTGCAATCACTTTTACACGTCATATTAAAAAAAAATTAAAAAAAAAGAAGAAAATGCTAGATGAGTTCGGCGTTTCCTATCTGACTACTCTGAGAAGAAAGACCGAAACAAACTCAGAGGTCACAGTCTCTTTTAAAGTCCAGACATAATCTTGGTCAGGCCATATGAGGACCATGTAGATTAGTGTCTGAAATGGTCTTTTGAGGAAAGAACCACACAGATTAGAGTGGACCTGTCCAGTCAGTGCAAGCATTTGTCAGTAATCGTAGAGCTCAACTCAGAACTTAAGGAGCTCAACTCGACGAACAATACCATGATAGACCATGACTTGGGTTAGGACAGGAGGATACTTTTTATCCCGGTAGTTTGACCCCGAGGGGTAATTTCTGACCCCCACGCGGACGAAGCCACGGGCAAAAGGTAGTATTGACTTCATAAGCTATCTATTTTTAGCAAACCATAACCACATAATAACTTTTAAGACACAAAAAAAAATCATTATAAATACATTATGTTAGTCGATTCTAAGAATATTGTTAGAATTTATTCGGTTGTACTATTTCGTATCGTGAGTAACTCTTTTATGAGTTGAATTGGCTGAAGAGGTTGATGAATGAGAAAATCTACTACCAACGTATTTACCAACTGTACTATTTACTATAGCAATGAAAAATATTGTATAATTGGACGAATATGATTTCATTGGCAATATTTCAGTGGATAAAAGTACTCATAGAGAATATAAACAATTTTAACAATGGAAATTTAAATGGTTTTAAAATCAAGCATCATTTTTATGTAGTTATAGTATCTCTAGTTGAAAGTGATAAAATTCTAGAAGTTGTTTCATAACGCCCACAGAAAAGATACTGTAGCTCCGCAGTCAACTCCACCAGTAAATCTCTATCACAACAAACGACTTTAACGATAAAATCTCAATTGAAACTCCCATTGTATTCACATTATACCTAAACACGAGAAAAGAACAGGTAATTTTCATGATATATCTATTTAAAGCTTGACCTCGTACCGAGGAAATGAAAATTCACAAATTACACAACGTGAGTTGTCAATGTGACAAGGTCTTCTTTTGTTCCATAGAAACATCATCAAACAGTGTAAAAAAATAATTTTCGCATTGATAAAATTCAGAAAATCACTGTTGGGCAAAGGTGTATCTATAAATACACCAAAATTTCGCCAGTTATGTACGTAATAGGGGGCGAGCCCATTGCCAACAACCAGGCATAAATCCAGACACCGGGCTGATAATGAGAAATTCCATATAGAATAAAATTATATTATAAAATTCAGAATTCGATTATGATAGAACTCAGAAAATGTTTCCAAAATATACACTGAACAGAACACAATAGATTTTCTCAGCACATTCATGCTTACATTAGCTGATGTGGCAAAAAATATATAACCTTACATGAGAATAAAAAATGCTTCCACAGCTGTTATTATCCGAGCATTAGTAGCACGAATAATATTATGTTATATTAGGTATTAGCTTTTGCTTGCAGTTTTG
Source organism: Xanthia icteritia (assembly GCA_949128155.2). Lineage (NCBI taxonomy): Eukaryota > Metazoa > Arthropoda > Insecta > Lepidoptera > Noctuidae > Xanthia > Xanthia icteritia. Next base: position 5,272,234 of record OX421932.2, read on the forward strand.
GCCGCGTGGATCAACCGGGATTAAAAGTACCCTATAGATTAATCCAAGTTTATAGCGTGGATTAACACTATCTTTGTACCAAATTTCATCCAAATCCGTTCAGCCGGTTCTGCGCCAATTAGGAACATACATAACAGTTAGGGACAATTAGGAACACAAACAGACAAAAGAACAAAAATTCTTCGTTACTATTTTATATATAGAATATATAAAACAATAATACAAAGATTTTAGATATGTACCTAAAGGAAATAAAAAGAAACTTCAAACAAGATGGTTATGATACAACTGATTAGAAGAATGAGTTGTTTTGCCTTATTAAGACATATTGATTAATTAATTATTTAAAGAGAAAATATGATTATAATGAACACGTGCAAAGGATTTTTTGTTCCTTTGATTCAGACGTTTTTATGAACGATGTAAAGGAAATGAGTCTGTTTGAGATAGCTTCGCAAGATAAACTTGTCTTAACTAGCAAACAAAGAAATTAAAATTACGAAGTAGATCTTTAGAATAGATAAGAATAATTCAAAATTATATGTTTGTCTAAAAATCCTTACAACAGAAGCAAAAACATAGAAAAAAAAATGGAAAACTCAAGACAAAGAAAATTGCAGTTGGTTACAAACAAAATTTACATTAAATTGTTACCGGCAATCATAAACAGAAATTGTAAGATGTGGAAACAAAGCTACAAAGCGTAAAATTACACACGAATGGAAAACACTCCCAGAGCGAGTGCATAAACCTTTTTTCATTAAAACATAATTACAAAAGAACCCAAAAATGTTGATGATATTAAATATTCAATGTGAAATAATCAGAAGGGAGTACGAATGCACTTAAGACCGCGAATGCACCGGAGCTCGACGCGATGCTATCAACGAAAGATCCTGCATGCTAAATTAATATGAGGCTACCTACCTGCCGAAATTTCCTCGCCTACGCTATAAGACTTTAGGCAGACGCTACTGTGGAAGCGAAGATGGAGCGAAGAGACCTTGAGATGCAAATTGGCTTGGAATTTATTTTATAGGTCTATGATATTTACTCTCATACACATTACATATTTTACAATATTTTATTAACTGTCAGTTTTTATATATGAATCCTTTCAGTGGTTGCTATAGATTAAAGGAACGGGGAATAATATACCGATGACGATTATGACTTAGCATTAAAAATAATAACTTTGATGAATAGCATGTATTAACATGATAATTGTATGTCAAATTAAGCACATTTCAAATAAATGCCATATTTTGCATCAGCCATATTAGGACCTAATAAGGAAAATAAAAGAAACAAGGAAAAGTGAAAACAAATATGAATTTTTACTTTAAAAATGAAAGTCACATTTAATAGTTTCTTTGACTTTGGCTTTACGTTATAAATCAATTACAGTTGATCACGTTTGAATTGATACTAAGAATAATATCTATAAATAATGTATTTGAATAAAATTGTCGCATAATTAAATTACGAATTACTTTGTATCTATTTATGTAGACACGCGTAAGGATGACTTTGAAGATAATGTATTTTCCGAAGACAAAAATGTTGTAAGTGGTTCAAATCATGATAGAGGTGTTACTGTAAATCAAAATGACACTAGAGATAAAAATGTTGATTATAATCATTTTAACACTACCACTGGCAATAATAAAGGTAAACTTTATGATATTACGACTCTGGTAAACACAAGTAGGCAATATACTTTTATTTCCCTGACCATGAGATATCTAAGTAAACTTGACGCCCATTTCAATAAAACTATAATTATACAAGTCACATGTTAGGACCGTGAGACAAAGTATTTTATAGTTACATCATCGCTTGTAGTATACCCCACAACAATACTAAGAGGTGTGGGCTGAAGCAATTGTCCAGCCAACATTCAAGCTGGTACATAATCCAACAAGGTTCCAACTAGTTTACGAATGTATTAGACTTAGGACTATGTGGCAACAATGCGTGGCAATGTCATAGGATAGTTTTTGCGGTCGCCTACACATTGGCCCATCAGAAGAATTTGACTTAGCTGCCAAGGTCGCATGCATTGTCTTTTTTGCTTGGACGAGATGTATTTTACCTATCCTATTGACCCTGACTTGCGTAGGAAGATTATAACTAGAATTATGTAAAGTAGTTTGCGGTAACAGTCTGGCGGTTAGATGTAGAAGAAAAACTAGATTGAATACAAATGGTGTCGATATCATGATTATATTTTCCAAGAGTCCTAGTTTATCATCTTGTTCTACATATTATTAGGTCCTAATGAAAGCGAGATCGTTAAGGTACCTGCATTTGTACCAGAAGTTACTGTTATTTATTTTATGTTTTAAGATATTGTAGGAATTGTATCGCTCATATCATTAATTAACTTACTTGACACTACTGTCGAGTCTTGCTTTGAAGAAAGTTGCTACAATACAATCCTGAATGTTTGACACGAAGTTTTAGCCCCCCAGGGCCTCCACGACTAACTGGTTGCCGTTTATGTGTAAACATTTTACCTAGGCCTTTCTTCTTGTCAATCCCAATTGCCTTTACTACAGCAACTATACGACTGGCAAAGTCTTTGGTGGGAACTGCATTGATTTCTCATGCTGTCCTGTTCTCATGCCTGGCGTTAATATTTTTGCCAGGGTCTACATACTTCTACATTTACTTGTCTTAATAAAATTTGGTTCGTGATGACAATGCCTGCATGTGGCGCCGGCTGTGATATTATCATAATCTACCGATGTGATATGGATTATGTTGCAGTTATTATAGGAAAGAAGAGACTTTCCTATAATAACCGAATTAGACAGGGGCAATAAAATAAGTTTTGTGTCGGCTGCCTAAACAGGCAGTAGGAATCCGCTGGATGCGAGAAGTACAGAACCGGTCGAAGTGGCGATGCTTGAGGAAGGCCCATGTCCAGCAGTGGACGTCTTTCGGCTGCAATGATGGTGGTCATGATGATGTGTCGGTTTATTTATTTATCTATCTCCATTCTTGCCAGCTAAAAAGCATTGGGTTAGCAACGTATCGGCAAACTTCAGAAGGGATTCTAAAAGGCCACCAACCAACTAAAGCCAACCAACCATCCAACTAAAGTTCAGAAAGTGCTTTAGAAGTACATAGGTTTTGTGAAAATGAAGTGACAACGGAGAAAGCCCGTCATTGTAATCAGTGCGGAACCCGTAGTTCCTACATTGTGCTGTTCTGCTGCAGGCAAACCTTATACACAGTGGTTTTGCTTGGATATTAATCTAAAAAGTGATGTTTTTATCAAAACTACACTAAAAATAAAGCATTTAATCAATAGGCTTTATCTATTAGTAATGAGACCGCTGCAACACATTCTTCTCCTGCATTTTTCAGTCGAAGTTGCATAATATGACAATTATGTCTGTCTCTAGCCTTTTCCCAACTGCGTTAGGGTCAGCTTCCAGTCTAAACAGATGCAGCTTAGTACCAGTATTAAACATGGAGCGACTGGCAAACACATATGACAATTAATCTTGATTAAATACCAAAGGTAGATTAAGTACTTCTTACTCCAACGTGAAATAGAAATCGTTGGGAAAATCATATAATTCTCGTATTTTCCATACTAACTGCGACAATCACACCGCGTTAAGTTACCATATTGAACCAATAATCCATACAACACTTAATTTAATCAATTATCTCTGCCAAGTGTATACTCGTTCAGTTAGTGGCTTTATTATCTTGTTACATATTTATTTTTATGTTCTATCGAGAGGTGAGGTGAATAAATATCGATTAATAATGACAGCTTACCAGCTTATTAGTCGAGTGGTTTATCACCCAGAATAGGATACTTTATTTCTAATGCTAGTTTTTCCAAGCAGCATTTTTGTGTTCAGGAAGGTCGCATGCCTTTGAAATTGCAGAGGGTTTGTAACTTTATTTCTTTATTGTCGACTGGCTTCCGCCCGCGGCTTCACCCGCGTTTTATGTCAATAATGAGTATCTTAGGTCCTTTCCCAGGGTTCAAAGTATTCCCATACCAAATTTCATCAAAATCGGTTCAGCCGTTTAGCCGTGAAAGCGTAACAAATAAACATACAAAAAATCAAATCTTTTCTCTTTATAATATAGTTTAGACTATGTGTTGGAAGACAACACCTTCAAGAACAGGATCCTCATGCAAGAGGTCTAAAAACCCATTTCTACAACGAAAACAAAAAGCTGCAGAGATTATGCGTAAAAGTAGGTACCTATTTGGAAATTTTATATAAAAAATTGCAGATCGAATGCAGAGATTCGATTTCAGCCGAAACGGAAACAAGACCGTCGAAAATCGTCATTTACCATAAAACTGATTATAATTAAGCAATTACTTATAACTGCGCTTATAAAAAATGAAACTGGTTGCTAATTTAATTCTATAATTGTTGTGATTTGGAAACTGGCGTTCCACAAGGCGGTATTATTTCTCCTCTTCTGTTTTCTATATTTATTAATCTTATAACTTCCGAGCTTCAGTGTGCGTATCATCTGTACGCAGATGACTTGCAGTTGTACTGCCAAGGGAGGGTTGAAAAAATTTCTGACGTTATCGAAAAATTAAACAGGGATTTGATAGCCATAAAAACCTGGTCTGATAGATTTGGCGTAGCAGTAAACCCAAACAAGTGTCAGGCGATCATCATCGGAAGTTCTCGGACCATGAGTAAGGTGGATGGTACAACCTTGCCGCCAGTTCTCTTCAATGGTACGGTCGTCCCATACAGTACTGATGTGAAGGACCTTGGCTTGCACATGGATAGTACTCTGAACTGGCGTACTCAAGTCGCGAGGGTCAGCCAGAAGGTAACTGGAACGCTGCGGGCTCTGTACCGACTGAAAAATTTACTACCAACAAGTACGAAGACAATGCTTGTGCAGTCCTTAATTTTCCCTATCATCGATTATGGTGACGTGTGCTACTATGACCTGAATGCAGATCTCCTCGACAAACTTGATCGTCTTCTCAATAATTGCATTCGATTCGTTTTCAATCTGCGTAAATATGATCATGTTTCTGCGCAGCGGTCGCTTCTAAAGTGGTTTCCCATACGCCAACGCAGAGAGCAAAGGGCGCTAACCACCTTGTTTTCATTTCTTCACTCACCCACTTCCCCTAGTTATCTAGCCCCCCACTTTCAGTACATTTGTGACAACCACAGTAAGAATCTACGGTCATCAAATAATCGCGTTCTTCAATGTCCCACTCACCGCACAGACTTCATTAATTCTTCCTTCTTCGTTCAGTCTATCTCTCTATGGAATGCGCTCCCCCAGGAAATCAGGATGGCAACCAACCGATTATCCTTTAAAATTAAAGTTCGCGAGCACATTCGTAAGAAGCTGGCAGTGTCATTACAACGTTAATGTTTTCCCATTGTTTGTCTTATTTATTCTAGTATACTCGAGTATTTATGTATATTTATTTGTGCTTATATTTATATATAATTAGGCATATATATTATATTAATAGTTTGTAATAGGTATATGTGTATCTTTAGTATATGAGTTACTTTAAAATATTCCTCAATTTCTCGTAATTGCACCTACCACTGTTTGTCTCTGCATCACCCAAAGGTTGACTGGTATAAAATGCCTATGGCATTAAGTCCGCCTCTGTACATTTCTGTGCTTGAAGTATTAAATAAATAAATAAATAAATAAATATAATATTATTTTTTATAACATTGATTTTACATTCTGTGATTACTTGAACTCACACATTGACTTATAAGTGTTACTTGTTAAATGTCAGGAATATCGTATAATTTTACCATGTTTGTAAATATGTGAGCACCATGTACCTACCACATTATTAATTAATCTGTCATTGCTTAATTTTTCACTCTTTTTACCTCTCGTGGTATAGTAATCTTATTCTAAGTGCATCGTCATCACATTGAATGATATAATTAATGTATACAAATTATTGTGAAAACATTTTAAAAGAGTAGATAACGGTGGAGTTTCTTGCCCATTCTTCTCCATACGAAAACTAGCTTTTGGAAGGGGCGACCAGAATCAATTCTGTTTTTTGTAAATTTTGACGTTCAAAAGTGCCTTTTATGTGCTCAATTGATATAAATTATTTAAGTTTGACTTAAACTTGCCACTGCATGAGACCCTGGGTTCAATTCCCAGGTCAGGCAAAGTGTTTATTTATTTAACCATTTATGTACACACACATATAAACAGACAAAAAGAAAAGAACAGAAAATACGTACAAAGGTGTTGCTTATTTCTAAAGAAATCTCTTTAAGCATACCTGCCACAGGAAAATAGATGAAGAGATGGAGACATCGTGTGTAAGAGTAGAGAGACAGTAAAATACATAAAATCAAAAACAATTCACTTAATAAAATAAAACATATAATATGAGAATATACAATACATACTGTTTGTTATTAGTTTCCATCAGAAATTGCTCAGTAGCAGCTCAGAGTCTGAATTTGTGCCCGGTTGATGGCAATAGGCTCGCCTCCTGTTACATAGGACTGGCCAAATGGGGGTGTATAGTTACACCTCTGCCCAATTCTTTGGTGATTACAGGCATGATGTTAAGTTATGTTGTTATGACTTCCATTTAACCAAAAACTGACAGAAGAATAAGTAGTAGGTCCAGTATAGACTAGGCTAAATCTGCTGGGTGATGAAAGGCTTTTGTTGTTATTTAGTCAACCTCGCTTGTTGATTACCCTATTCTTAATGAAGCGATTGTAGCGAAAACTTTAACACTAAGGCCACGACCCTCAACCATTGCGTAGACGCAAGTTGAAGGAATCGTCACTAATATAATTATTAAGAAACTATTCAACAAACTGTCAATCTTCTAAGGGTCACTTCACACCGAGACGTGAAGCGAAGTGACGCTGCGCGCACTTTTGGAGATAGTGATAGAAAATATAACTTTATTTACTGCACAAAAAGATACAAATTTAATTGAGATAATTCGATAATGTCCCGCGGCGTCGCGCTACGCCGCGCTGTGCCTCGAGATGCCTCGCGGTGTAGCGCGACGCATCACGATGCAGCGCCGCTTCCTAGGCGTGGCGTGCAAGAGCGGCGCGCGCTGTAGATACTTTCCGCTGCGCCGAGCGGTGTCTCGCTGCGCTGCGCTGTGTCTCGTTGCAGCGAGGTTTGGCACTGCTAGCGACTTTACGATGCGCCTCGCGACGTTGCGATGCGTCTCGCTGCGCCGCGCTGCGCAGCGCGAAACCACTGGCCTCTTCAAGCATCGTCGCGTCGCGTCACGTCTCGGTGTGAATTGACGCTAACAATTAAGCAATCGGCATACTTCTATACATTTCATAGGTTTTTCCTTGAAACATTGATTGCTATTTATATTTACATGGTTTTCGTGTAAATGTCACATAAGTTCAATGTCGGCGACAGTGGTTTTGGAAATTGACAAAATTATAAATGTAATGTTAATGATGTTATGTGTAAAATTAACACTTAAGTCAAATATGTAGAAGGTTTTTTAAACCGACGAATAGTTTCGACGCTGTGGGGTTTAGAATCATGTACTTAATTCATTGTTACTGTATGCGCCTCGATGTTCCTTATACTGGAGAGAGCTCGTGGCTAAGTAATAGCAGCCGCACTGGTCGATCCATCAGGTTAAGCTACACTTGCCGGGGTTGGTCCGTGGATGGGTGACCATCTTTACATACCGACACTCCTCCGTGCCTCGGAAAGCACGTTAAGTCGTTGGTCCCGGCTATCATTCGGAGATCTTTGACAGTGGGTACGAGTGGTCAGAAGTCCGAAAATCTGACTGCGGGTCTTGCCAAGGGGTATCGTAGAGGTATTCCATGAAGCACACCCAAACGAAGCACACCCAGACGAAGCACACCTAAAGTATTCCACTTAGCACATTACCCGGTAACTGAGTTGTGGAGGTCAGATAAGCAGTCACTCCATGTAAAATACTGGTTGAATACCAGTATTCTGCATCTGGTTGACTGGAAGCCGACCCGAACATGGTAGGGCAAAGGCTAGACAGATTGATTGTCCCTTACACCCTGTATATGTCACCTCATATAGGATTAAAAATATATCTCGACGTCGTCGATCGACCTCTGTTAAAATGCACTCTCGTAGGGCAAATTTCACCTATCACACTAAACGCAATCGGCACATCTAAACCGAGTTCAAGAGCTATCAGTGTCATTATTTTTGTGGAATTTTGACACTGACAGCTCTTGAACGCAGTTTAATTGTGCTGATTGCGCAGTTTAATTGTGCTATTTCAGTTCTAAGTATGCGGCGGTTTCCACGACACGCGCTTTTTAGGTATTTTGGTAATTCATTAAATCTCCCTGATAAAACCAGTTGCCAGTACCTAAGTTTGTTTTTATCAAAATGAACATTTATTCTACCACAATTACGCAAGTTAATTTATTTTGTTGCGGATTTGCTCATCATGCGTAATACATAGTAAGAAACGAAAGTCTGTGATAGATACAACGGCACTTGTATAATAATTGGCTCTTATTAATTAATTTGGTACTTATGGCCGTAAAGTACTCGGAAACAGTAACTGGCTGTTAATTTGCCACCTCGAATTTTAGAAAAAGTTCGGCTTTGTGGAGCGTCGTCTCTTACACTCATATCTACATATTAATATGTGTGAGCCTTTTAAAAAAAAACTCATGTGGTGATCAACGGCCGCGTATCTATTGTACCTACACTAAGGGCTGATTTCACGAATTAAACTGAACGCGATCAGCACATCTAAACTGCGATCAAGAGCTGTGTCATCTTTATTGGGGAATATTGACACTAACAGCTTTTGAACTTAGTTTAGTACTGATCGCATTCAGTTTCATTGGTGAAATTCACCCTTAGATCGCTATTTAGCAGGGCTCGCTTCATCACGGGGCGTGCGCCGACAAGCATGACCTTGTTTATTTAGATTGTAGTACCTTATCTTCATTTCATTATATCATAGATTGCAATGCGCGTGCCTCTTATATTTTGATTAGGGTTGTGATGCGAGTTTCATAACGATCAACCCAAAAATGGTTAAAAACGGTTAAAATCCTTTTATTAACCGAGAACGATTAAAATTTCGTTTTTCTTCAAAAACGTTTTAATAACGTTCCGTAACCGAAACAAATCGTTTCTTAGGTTTTTAAGACGAAACCGTTTCGAAAAATATACCGTTTTTAGTTTCCAAACAAGTAAACAAATGTGTGTTTTCTAAAAAGTTTAAGTTTATAAACATAGCATAACATCATGCCTGTAATCCCCGAAGGGCAGAGGTGTACTTATAGTACACCCACAATTCGCCAAGTCCCATTTAATAGGGGGCGAGCCTACTGCCATCTGCCGGGCACAAATCCACACTTCAGTAAGCTTATATTTTTTTAAGTTAAAATAACGTCAATTCGACACTAGGATTTGAATATGGAACATATTCGTTTCAAAAATAGGCTGGAATGTATCGCACACAAAGAGTTGTTTTTACCACGTCTTTGTCTTATTAACAAAACCTAAGCAGGATGAAATATCAAAACGGCTATTTGACACTTCCCGTGATCCAAGGACTGGTTTTTACCTTGGGCAGAGGCTAAGCATTGCCATATAACGTGGCAATGCGGCCAGTCTCTTGGGTACATTACGAGTCGACAGCGATACGGATGAATTTTTCGATGCTATATTTTAGTTTTTCAATCGTTTTAGTTAAGTTTGTATATAATTTTGCTATTTTTAAAATGAAATTATAATTATGTCGTATTATATGTGTACATAAATATATTGTTTTTTACAGCAGGATTGATGAATAAAACCTCATTTATAGGCAAAAAGGCACCCACAACAAAATACATACTCCTAATCAGTAGTGGCACAAACACTAGAATATTAATAAACAATCTATTGTATGTTACCGCAAACTGCTCAGACGCATCTAGGAGCCACACAAAAGGTTGTAAATCTCTCGACCTTCCTCTCCATTCCACAGTGCGCGGACGCACTTGCGCCGATGCGTGTACAGTCGGACGGAATATATCGATGTTAGATTTATATTTTATGTTTTTATTTGTATATTTGATACTGTGAAAAATCCACCCAGAAGTGTTACTATTTTGTTTGACCACGTAATTCCACCAAAAGTAGTAAACTTTTGACAACAATTTAGTAAATCCAGTAAATTCTAACTTCTCTAAGATTTAAACTATGTAACTGTACCATAGACAAATATACCCTGTCGTTTTATGACGTGCAAGTGAAATTCAACCTTGGGGTGATTCAGCAATTTCTATAGGCAGAGAATGGACTGAGCGTTCCGTATTCAGTTGATCAGTGAATACAGACCAAAAAGTAGATATGAGAGAGACAAAGGGCCAGTAGTCGTCTCTTTAGAGGTACTTCTCTACAGGTATTGGCCGCACAGTCGCTTTGTCTCTTTCTAGAGAGTGTCTACGTCTGTGAAGATAACGCACAGTCCTATTTTCTATGTCTATGGCAATTACAAAGACGACTATACCTGTTGTCGTTGTCCGGCGAAAGGTGAAATTTTCTTCCCGTTTTTTGATCGAAATAAACGGGAAAATGTGCAATCTGGAATTAAAATAACTGCACACTATATTTTCTTATGGGCAGACACAACTGATGCGATGACTCTTGCATCATATTAATTAGTATTTTATAAGAAAACAAAAAAACAAAATTTATATTTTGACCTTATTAAAGATTTTGGATGTTTTATTGTTTGACGTAAAATTTGTGTTAACGTGCTTTCCAGAACACGGAGGTATGTAAAGGTCACCATCAACGGACCAACCGCGGCAAGCGTAGCTTAAACTGATCGATCGGTTGCGGCTGTTATTACTTAGCCACAAGCCGTTGGACAAAATAGAGAACATTAGGCCAGTTTTACGACTTATGCATATAGGTAGTAAAGTGTTGTAAAGCAGAGCTGCTTACTAGAAGATGCATTCAGAAAAATTAACTCAATTTAGCAGATTCACATCTTTGTAGCACTAAATCTATTCAAGTTGACCGACTTATCAGGAATTTTGAGTAAAATCAAATCCATTTTTCCGACTTTGGGCATAGTGAACAGTTTAAAATCAGACTAGCCTTTGAATCCAAAGTTATGACTAATTCAGTAAATTATATTCTCAAGACTATGTTGTTTAGCTGGTTTTAATTTTACACAAAAAAAATCAGCAGAATCATATTAAAGCAGACTTTACGGAAGTGAGTCAACCATACAAAGAAATACATTTTTCAATGACCTTTTCGCCAAACAACTATATTATTACCTTATAAAGTAATAGAGAAGTAATTTAATTTTTTGAGATGTTAAATTTATGAATATTTTATTTAGATAATATGATTTATGAGGTTATTTTTTTGTACACAAATATTTTGGAACGGCTATACCTCCATGGCCACTACAATCAATTGTCGTTGTTAAAACGGTTGTAAATGATATTCTTGGTAAACAGATTGGCTAACATGTGACAATTTATGTCTTGTCCGCAAATAAAATTGTCCACAACATGCGGTGCGGCTATGAAGCGGCTCGCCTGGGCGGTGTCGCTGCGGCATCCTACATACAAATATCCATGGTATGCCACACGGTGCGTTCTGGCGTCGCACCGCACGTCCCATCAAAGAAGTTCATATCTATACACCGTAAGGACTATTTCTGCTGGCAGCGCTCAGCCGCTATATAACCGAGGCAGTAACAGATGTGGTCATTGTGTTCACGGGATTTTGTTTTCAAACTGCTTAGATATGAAGTTTTTCTATAGTACATCGGACTTCAACTAAACGAGACAAGGAGACGGCGCACATCTCCCAGTGTGCGCCGGAGTGGCCAGATTGTACTCATCATACTACAACGCTCTTCGCCCACTGCCTGCGGCGTCGTAGTAATGATGCAGCGCCGCACCGTACAAGTATACGCCCATACGGAGAAATTGTTGCGGTGCGGTGCCGCACCGCATCGTGTAGAACAGCCCTTACATCAGAGAGTTTATTTGAAATTGTAGATATCTTTAAAAAACCTGACTTGTGAAAACGAATCATTGAGCCCAAACTCAAGGGGTTTACTAGTAGCCACTGAAGAGTTCCACTATCCACCTCGTGGCTCCATCATCAGATCAGCTCCAAGATACCAAATTATGGTATTGTTATTGAAACTACATAAACATGCAAAGTTTCATTTCGATACGACAATTAGAAGTTGGTGAAAAATATATACGTTGAAAGATTCCATACATAGATACACGTCAAGCTAATGAAAGCGTGTTAAGAGGAGTATTACAAAAATGCGCGTAGATGCATTATTTCCTCGTTGAAATTGAGTACTATTCGTTGGTTAATATAAATAACAATTAATTGGTAAAAATAGTTCGTTTTCTCCTCTACAGTAATAATAAAGCGATTTTTTAAATATTTATTTATTTATTTAGCATTAATCGTGCCCCTGATGCATGTTTACAAAAAAAACTCATGGAGAACTGATTTGAGAGCTCTAATTTGCGGATTCTGTTGAATATAATCCAATAAAACTATTTTTCTCATATTACTAATATCTTATACTTTTATAATAATAGAATACATTTTTGTTATATGCCTTTTATATAAAGAAAAAATTACTGGACCTAATTCAATTTTCTACTGAAAAGGTTAAACAAGTCTGAATATCTCCGAAGTTTTACATCGAAAAATAACCGCCCGAATTATTAAAAGATGACCCATGAAAACCTTGAGCATGAGCTTTAACGGCAACATAATAATGAGTTGCGCTTGACAATTTGGCCATTAATCCCATAAAAACTTTCTGGACACCCATAAACAGGCAAGGAAGAGGATAGTCTTTCTAGCTAGAGACAGCAAAAACTGAGCATTATTTACACCAAGTAAATTTGATCGATGACTTAATACAAAACATGAATCATCAACTTATTTATTCTGAGGAGGTCGTCAGCCCGTAATTGTAACTCTACTTACCCTCTAAAGAATCATAAGTCCGACTTTATGTAGGCATGTATGTAAATAAGATAGCTCACATGCATGTATAAAATAAGCATACATGCATTATACATACTGAAAGGATCAAAGTATGTTTCATTATAACTTCCACTTTTTAGAGCAGAATATGAAATTAGCTAAGTTAGGTATGAATTAGGTACGATGTGCACCTAAATCTACATTTTTGCTTAAGGGAAAACCTGGGGTAAACTATTTTTTTTTGTGAAACGTGAATATATTAACATTATTCTAACGGAATTTGTTTTTTTTTTGTTTGACCCTTTCATATTTAGCCGAAAAATGTATGGAATGATGTCCTTTTGTGAAACTGTATTTATTAAAGTTCTTATGAGCCCTAAGTTGAGCTCCATCTTTTTCTGTCAAGGGAGTGTCCGTATAAATTATAATGCTTCCAAAAAATGCATAACACTGATAAGACAAGTGTGGGGCAACGTTCTTAAAAAAAAAGACCATTTTTAGGGGTAAACAATTGATCCTCTCAAATCTTTTATGTATTAATATATTTATGATTAAAAAACTAACAGACTTAAAATAATAATAATAATGTATAAAAGTGTATAAAAAGGGGTCGGGGGGAGGAAATAATCATAGGGCATCAAAAAATTCGTCCGCATCGCTCTCAACTGTATTAATATTGATTCAAAATATTGGCAAATATATTTCACAATTGTTACCGTCATTAGGTATCTATTGTGAGTCAATCTCAGGAGCTCTACATCTTTCATTAAATTATTTACTGTATTTCTAACGTCTACTGCCTGTCCACGGTTAAAACTTCCATTCAAATGAAATTGGTCATGTCCTTCTTAGTTTGTAGTTCTTGTATTAGGTAAACTGCTACTATTTACCTAATCAGCTACTGGTTCCTTTAATTTTATTGCGTACAAATTGCGACAGCTTGACAGGGTCGGTCTCATTCAAATTCTTGATATCTCTTCGCCTTTGATTATTTATAGTGTAGCATTGCAAAAGAACTAATACAAACAAGCCAACTTTTTTATGCTGGTGTGCGCGACAGCTACGTCTTACACTCGTGCCACTTCATTGTGCTGTCATTGTGCTTTTATAGTGTTCGTGCATTTAGCGGCCAACAGTTGGACGCATTTTTTTTCGACGAGTTCACATTTGAAAATTAGACATAATTATATCTTTGCTCTTTGCTTTAATTGGTACTTGTTTTATAAAACCGAGGTTACGACCAGGAAGGCAAGATCCTTTGAAAGAGCCTCTATGATAATCAGAAGGTTGAGCTGATCAGATAAAAAACGATGGTGGATTTAAGAGCGCTTATCCTAAAAGTTGGCAACGTCGCAAATAGCTGTCAAATATTTACCTGTTTTGATTAATTTGGCAATATTACTGTATGAACATTTGAAATGTGGCTAACTAGCAAACTAGAATATTAATAATGAAATGCAATAATTAATATCGTAACACTGAATATTTTGTTTTAAATGTTAAAAAAAGTATTTGGAAACTTTCAAAATGCCTTTTTTACACCTAAAACGGTTACAACATCAAATTCAGTGCTATAATTGCAATTCATTACTACTATTCTAGTTCGCTAGTTAGACACATTTCATATTTCCATAGTGATATTGCCAAATTAATCAAAACAGCAAAATATTTGACATCTATTTGCGACGTTGCTCACTTTCCGAATAAACGTCTTAAGTCAACTGACTGTAGAAGTGCTAAAGCAAAGAATAATTTTAAAATGCCGACCGATTAATGAGGAACAGTAAAAATCTAGAGTGCATTGGGTAAAACGACATCTATACATATATGTACATACGCAATCAATACAATACAAATACAGTATACATCTATACAAATAAATATTGAAGTGTCTGCTTTTAATGTCAAAATAACAGCTTTTTACTAATTGCATATGAAAGTATATACGGTAAGTACTCGTAACAAAAAAAACTATTTTTAAAATTTCTGTTTGTTCCGGCTAATCTCCGAAACGTATGGACCAATATTGACTGGCAGATAGCTGGTGCTATAAGGAGTACCTTAGGCTACTTTTATTTTGGAAAAAAGAATTAGGTTCGGCGCGGGCGCAGACGCAGGCTGCAGCTACTCCAGTTAATAACAATAGAAAATGAAGACTGACATAATTCCTTCATCACATACTACATATTTTTCCCCTTACACATAGTTACAAAATTAATATGTAAACAGTATCTAACGCAGTAGATGGCGTCACCAACATACTACGGACATTTGTACTTACGTCTGGCCACAACAATCTTTAGTACCATACTGTGCACATAAAGTACTGTCACAAAGAAAACTTATTTAGTAATTCTTTCCTCGTCTGTACTAACGCATCAGACGTCGACTTCACACGACGACGGCCTTGTGGATATGGAGCGATGTAATGGTCCGTAATTGTATGAATGTTGGTATGTCGCAATCAATCGTATTTGAGTACAGTGGGGTGGTATATTGTTTGTTTACGCTGTCAATGAGTGGAGTTTTGAGTCTATGGACGTGTGACGTCAGTATGGAAGAACGTAAGATGCCCCTTGGTTGTACTGATTTTTATTAATTCGCTAACAATTGATAAGGTAAATTAGAGTGTGCTGATTTTGTTTTTTTTTTTTTTTAATTTGATACTTTTAAGCTATATGTTATGCTCTATCAGTCACCAAAACTTGAGAAGAGAATATTACTTTCCTAAATAAACAAAACCAGTAGAATTAATCTTAAACTGACATTGACCATTGTCTTTGTTTACCCCATCAGTCACATAACCATGGTTATTACTTACTATAAAATAATACACATAAATCATTCGACGAGTGTACACCTATTTCCATTGCATAGTTTTTCCCTATAGATACTAAAAGCACAGGATAGCAATTTATAACATAATTATTGAATAGTACAAATAATTGATTTGAACAGTAAATAATTTACTCACTGTTATAGATGTTAGAAAATACTTTATTTACTTTGTCGTACAAGTTATTTACCTTCACAATGCACGTTTTTTATATAAAGGCTTATATGTGGTGGTCGTTACATAGCTAATGTAATGTGAGATAACTTGGACTACGCTTTTTGTTATAGCGTTTTAAAACCGATGCAGTCTTACAGAAAATCTTAGAAATTATGCTTTGGCTTGACATGAAATTACCTTTTTTCCCGAGTGTTAGTTGTCTGTATGCAGTCATGCATGCTGATATTTCTATCGTTAAGGTACAATTCCGAACCCGACCGCAGGCAGCGACTGCACGCGACGTGTCGCGGGGACATGTCGCGGCGACACGTCGCGGCGTCATGTCGCTGCAGTCATGATTCCGACCGCACGCGGCAGCAGCCCGTATTCCAGTCGGTAGGTAGAAGATAGAAAAACGTGTAGATGGAAGATAGAAAAACGTGTCATCGCTCGAGCGTTGGCTGCACTACTGGTCTGCGGTCAGGCTGCACGTGTCGCCTGTCACTCGCCAGTAGCTTCCAACGACGTGTCGGTCGGGTAGCTACGGAAGGTATTTCATAGAAATACATAAAATTCAAAAATTAAAAATTCAAAAGTCATTTATTCAAACTAGGCTGAGAATCAGCACTTTTCGAACGTCAAAATTACATAAGACAGTCCCCCAAAACGCCCACCCTTCACCACTTCCTAGTGCTTTAGCTGGGAAGAAGAAGTGGCGCAACAAACTCCCCAGCAGCACAGCTGTCTGTTCAGTAAAAAAGATTCTATATAATAGTATGCAAAATGATATTTACATTACGCAACACAAAACATAATTTAAATTATAAAATTAATAGCCATATGACAGCTAGCACACGCCAATATACCAACCAAAAACATCGAGAACTATACTCAAGCAGAAATAAAAATAACTTAACGAAAACAATATCTAAATAAAAGCCTCCAGACATAAAGGGCGTGCCCGCTTACATATAGCTGTAACTAGAAGTTATAATTGATAAACTAGGACCATTGAGGTAAAGTAAAAAATTATCGAGGTCGCTAGCTAACCACATATTGCAATACAACTCATAAAAAAAAACATTGTAATGAGTAGATTATGTCAACAATAAATAAAGTAAAATTAGTAAAATTATAAACAATTATATAAACTCATATAACCTGTCAGTAAGTAAGCTAATTCTGGAGAAAGAACATTTAAACATTGTCTTGAGTTAATCACAGCGACCAACTATTCTTATCATTTAAGTAGTCGTTGATAGAATAGTATGCCTTTGAAGAGAGGTTGGATTTTACTTTAGTTTTGAACGCATTAAAAGGCAAATCTAGCAAAGAAGAAGGTAGCTTGTTATAAAAGGTTATACCAAGCCCAACAAATGAGTTATGAACCTTATGAAGCCGGTGAAAGGGAGTACGTAGTTTGTCCTTATTTCTAGTGTTAACATTGTGAATATCACTGTTTTTAGTATATAAGTGTATATTTTGCCTAATATATAATATGTTGGCGAAAATGAATTGTGATGCCACTGTGAGGATACCGATATCTTTGAAAAAATCTCTCAGAGAAACTCTGGCACCGAGCTGGTAAATTGCTCGAACAGCTCGTTTTTGAAGGACAAATATATTTTGAATATCAGCAGCTTTGCCCCACAGCAGAATACCGTAGGACATAACGCTATGAAAATAACTAAAATAGACTAACCGAGCTGTATCAACGTCAGTGTATTGTCTTACTTTCCTGACGGCGTAGGCGGCCGAACTGAGCCTTCCCATAGAAACCAGTCGTGTCAATTTTTATTTTACAAGAGAGGGCAATTCGCGCTATCTATAAAATGGGTCCCCGCGAGTCCCTTAGAAATAAATTCAAAGAAATTGATATACTAACGCAGCCTTCTCTTTATATCTTAGAAAGTATTTTGTATGTTCGCAAAAACTTGGGACTTTTCAAAATAAGAAGCGATTTCCATAATATAAATACACGTAGTAAACATGAAATTGTGATACCCAAATTTAGATTAACTAAAACTAGTAAGTCATTTGTAATAAACAGTATTCGATTTTATAACAAGTTGCCAAAGACGGTTACAGAACTTAGCGATGGAAAGTTCAAAACCCACATCAAACGTGTCCTTATCAAAAAAGCATATTATAAAATTAAAGACTACGTTGAAGACAAGGAAGTTTGGCAATAATTCCTTCTGCACATGTGGCTTCCCTGGTATCTCATTAACGGCATAACTATGTAAATTTATATTAACGGCTCCCAAATTAAGATGATTATTTTATTTTATTTTACCTTTTTTCTTTTACATACTACCTTGACATAATCTCTTCGTTATTTGACATTATATACCTAAAATATTTATTTTTATTTTTTATAATAAATAAGTATTGTTACATACAGCTGTAGTGGCAATCATGTCATTTGGTCTAAATAGCTTTTTATTTTTATTATTTGATTTTGCTTTTATATAGATTCTTTTCTTTTAGATTTTGTGAATGTGAGAACGTTGTAGGCTTAACAGACTGTAGATCTATCGACCATTTTCTATCTTGCTAAGTACCTGGTACTTGTTGATAGGCCTACACTGTCCTCTCATACCTATTAACTGTAATTTGAAAGCATTATAAATACCATTTATTTTTAAAAGAGTAACCATGGAGTTTCTTGCCGGCTCTTCTGCATAGGAAACGACCAATTGGAACCGTGCATCTAGCTTCTGACGTTGGAACCGTGCATCTAGCTTCTGACGTTTCATAAGTGCCCTTATAGGTTTATGTGAAATAAAATATTTTGAATTTTGAATTTTTGTCGCAGCGATACATCGCCTGCAGTTGCCTCCTGCGGTTGGGTACGGAATGGTACCTTTAGATCAGCCAGCCAGCCAAGTGGGTAATGGTCTTGATTGACTAGAGCCCAATTCAAGATAACTGATAATCCGATATATTTTTCATAAAATTTAAAATTTTACACATTGTCCGACAAGTCATCTAGTAAAACAGAAAATGTATGAAACAAACTTGTAAAATTGTCGAATTGCCTGTTACCTGTCGCCTATCTGTAGTATTAAACAGGTCCCAAAATTAACCAATTCATCATTCGTAAGAGGTAGGTCTGGATTTGTGCCCGGTTGATGGCAATAGGCTCGCCCCCTATTACATGAGATTTTAACATAGCTGGCGAAATGTGGGTGTACTATAGGTACACCTCTGCCTAACCCTTCGGGGAATACAAGCGTGATGTTATGTTATCTAAAAGGTAGCTCAAGGAAGATGCTGCTCATCATTTATAGTTATAGTCATAGAATTAGAGTCGATTACTTATTTTCAATTGACTTCAATTCAAATTGAATCCGTGGTCCCAATGTCGTCATATTCTCAATTTAATTCAATTTAGTTAAATACGAATTTAAATAGTAGGAATCGATAAAGGTGCGGTGTTAATAGTTTAAAACTGTTTCTCAATTTCAAAGGATAATTTTATTGATATTCAATGAAAATGTATTTAAATGTAGGTAGGCCATGAGAACAGAGACAGGCCTAAGAATATATGGATGGGTCTTGTAAAATACAATGGTAACTATGATAAGGCAAGGAGGTAAGAAGTGAACATTGAGATGGCAGCTGAAAGAGATGGATGGGAAAATAGCTTTAAATCAATTGGGATAAAGGTAGGAATCGGGCAGCAAGAATAAAAAATATCGATATTTAACGATCTATGTTTATGGAGATGCAAAACTATTAAGTAGTCTAACAAAATAACGATAGAACCTAAGTATGTTAAGATCTGCGCAACGTAGTAAATCTCGAAGTACTTACAGCCAAGTAAATAGAGGTATGCACCTACCTGCGATATTGTCAATAATATACAATATACTTGTGAAAAACATTACCTACACGCAATATAACGTACATTTTGTTAAATAACACGACACGAGACGAGAACGGCATTGACACTTCAAAATATAAATCCGAAAATCCGACAAAATTATTATAATACAATACAATAATATACATAATAATAAATTTTAAACGATGTAACAAAAACTCGTCTGTAATAACTATTACGCTTAATGAAGATTAGAGAGAAACCCTTGACATTTTAGAAAAGAAGCTTCTCGACCTCGGATCGTACTTAAACATTATTTACCTTCTAAGAGAACATCACACTGCAGGCAATTAACTATAATGCGGGGAAGTGTAGTATGTACAATATGTGCCGCGATTTCCTCTAACTAGCGAAGTACATAATATAGTTGGCTTATACAGAGTGGTCGGCCTTGAGGCTACCTGACATACCATGCCCTTTCTTCCACCTTGCTGCCTATGTCTTCTGAACGGTGATTGCATACATGATACGTTATTAATATGCGGCGATACCCCGTCTCTCCAAGGTTACGTCTATGCAGTCCTGGTACATATTTGCGAACAAAAAATGGATTGGTCACCTCTAACACTTTGTCTATAGAGATTATTTTCGCTTGTTTAGATTGTAAGGTTGCATTGTCAGTGAGTACGTGATTAGAGTTAGTCGCAAGCGCCACCTGTCGCCCAAAAACGGCAAGTGCAGTTTTGGTTTGTCGATCGTATCGAAGTGATCTAGTGTTTCCGTTTTGCATTCGCGTTAGTTTTAATATTCTGATAAATGTTTTATTCATGGGACAGCAATTTATACGATTTAATTGTAAAATAGATACGTTTGAGCTGCGTTCGAGTGTCTCTGAGATTGTTCACTTGTTTAATTAGAGCGTTTTGGTTTATTGAAATTTGCATTTGGGCATATGAAACTTCGGATGCGAAAAGCCTATTTATTAGAACTTAACAATAATTAAATAATGTTTGAAAAGCTTTTTGTATTTATTGTTATTCTACATAATCATCTACACTTACTACTGAATTATTTAGAAACAATTGGGTTTTCTTGTGTACATTTTAAATTTTGATGAGGCAAAATCCATTTATCAAATATCATATAAATATCAGTCATTTTTTTCCGTTTCGGCCACCGTCGGAAGTGTCAGGTGATGAATAACAGTCGCAACATTCCAATCAATTCTCATAGTCAAAGTCAAATAATTTCAATTATGCATATAATAGGCACTTTTGAACGTCAAAATTTACAAAAACATTAAATTGATTCTAGTCGCCCCTTCCAAAAATGTGTTTTCGTATGGAGAAGAATGGGCATGAAACTCCACCGTTAAGAGGGAACAGGGGCTGCGAGGAATTTGGAAAATAGGTATTTGAAGAAACTATTGCTGTCTTCTTACCTCAAGTCTGCTCCCGTAGAGTGCGATAGGGATAGCTACGGCTCAGAACAATTATATTAAAAAAAAAATTACGAAATCGACGTTTCGTATTCTCCTTTTTTCTCCTCAAAAACTGAACCGATTCAATTGGTTTTTACATTATAATTTTAAGGAAGACTACGTCTAGGTTCCTATCATTTTCATTTATATTAAAAACTTTTCAAATTTGTCTGGTACTCCTCTAATCACGGCGGTAAAAATGGGGCATTTTTGTAATTTTTGGAGGGTCATATTTTCTTTACCGATAAGTTGCTGAAAAAAGGGAAATAACAGGGACGTGACTAACAGTAAACTTTGATTTTATGAAAAAAAAAAAGATTGTTCTAGAGGCATTATTCAGGAAGAAAAAAGGAGAATACATTTGTATGGAGAATCGCACGCCCTGTTCCCTCTTAATCTTTTAACATGTTTTACAATATTTTGTATACATTCATTTATAATTCTAGGTGATGACGATACACCTGGAATTAGATTACTATACCACAATAGGTAAAAAGAATTAAAAATGAAGCAATGACAGATAAATTAATTATGCGATAGATACATGGTGCTCACATATTTACAAACATTGTAAAAGTATACGATATTCCTACAACTTTAACAAGTAATACTTACAAGTCAGTGTGTACATTCAAGTAGATACCTACCTACATAAGAACAAGTCAATCACAGCCTAGCTAATTATGACTCCCTTGAAATTGTTAGACCAGCACATTAATGCCTAGGCACAATAGACCTCTGTTCTACACAAAGGAAGACCTTGCAATGCGTTAATAATGCGTCTAAAATTAGGCGGTCTGCGCTGATTGGAATACGTAATTTTTTCTTTGTGAGAATTTCTCATACTTGGTAAGGTTCTTACTTGAAAATTGTGTAACATAATAACTTTAGTAGTGAAAATAAACATGTAGGTTTAAAATCCTATAATTAATATACCTAACCGACTAAAAAAAAACCCGACTACTGCTGTAGGTTACTATAAAGCATAATGGTGGCAAGACGATAATTAAACAGAAATTTAAAACTAACTCACAATTAACCGACTAAGTACTATCTGTTGAACAAGACACTTTACTTTTGAAGCTACTTTACACCTAACTAAACTCAGTCATACAAAATGTTCGACGGAACCTAACCATTAATTTGGCGAGCGACAAAGACAGCGCGATCTAGCGGTGCACAGTATCCAACTTGTGAGCTTATTGTAAAACGTTTTAGAGAATTTTGAAAATTATTTTCAGTATTCTCTAGTTTTGTGATGAGAAAGTGGTCCCAGGTGCTCCATCAATCCCTACCTAGTAGTTAAAGGGCAGATTTCACAGGTAGAAATCTTAAAGTGAGCAATTTACTGCAATTTGAGGAGCTATTCTGCTGATCACGCCGAAGATCCTCATCCGATCTTCACCAAACTTTTATGAGACCAATTTAAAGTTACTACCTTTCAAATAAAAAAAGACCCATCGATATCGGATCTCATAAGGCGGATATATCCAGTAGCCCACTTTTTGAGGAAGTGGGGTACTTCCTCAAAAAGAGTTCAATCAAAAATCCCCGACCAAAAAGTTGTGAAACCAAGTTTTGTCCAGATCAGTTGTAAAATACAATTTGTAGTGGAGTACCAACTAACTGACACACGAAAGCTTTGAACAAAGGCAGTTTTGGTGTCGCTTAATTTCAGAAGCGTTCATGAATGAAAGTATGTACATTATATGAAACAGTTACAGGGATTTTACGACTGCGCCAGCTACTCAGTTATTCGAAGAAGTTCTTCTCAGATTAGAATTTAATAATATAATAAAAATGCTTTATTTAATTACTATATAAATGTTTTACTTTTGCTTAATGCATAATAGGGAGGAATAAGCCGACCAAGATAGTAAGATATGATGGGATGCGTGGCCTCCCCAGCCTAAATATCTTCACAGGTCTTAAATTCTACATTCGCCTTTGAACCTTGCATAAATATAATAAGATATTAGGTATTGGCAAAGACATTTTTAAATAATATTGAAAATATTTATAAATGGCATCACGACTGACAGTTGTGAGTTATCCAATTAAGCCCACTGACAAGTCAGTGATAAAGCCACGCATTAACTGGATAAAAATGTCCCGCGGTACCAGTCGTTTGAAACGTCGGGCGATGTTAACCAACGTCTCTAGATATCTTGCCTCCAAAAGCGTTGTTTTCATTGATTTGCCATTATATTATACTATCAATGACCCGCAACTTCGTCTGCGATCCAGGATGTAAAGTATAGCCTATGTCCTATCCTAACCCAGGGCATGGTTTATCTGTGTGCCATTCAAATCCATTCAGACAGACAAACTCACTTTCGCAAGACATTTTGTCAATCCTAACGTAATTATGACTGCTTGCTTTGCATATAAGTGTATAGAGTACAATAGGATATGACGCTCTTCTAGAGGTGCAATGTGTAGGGGGCTTAATATACAAAGTCAGCTACTAGTGCCACTTTTCCCTTCAGTAGCCATTATTGGAACCATTCATTTCCGCCATCTTTGAATGTCATATACTGTTTACTCGTTGATTTACTGCATAGTAAACTCTTTGGTTTACTGTCATGGGGTCTGTTTATACGGAGCCACTTGTTTTTGTGACAACGTGTTTCTGGCGAAAACCAAAGTTTAAAAAATATGCTGTGATTACCTTTTGTCTTTATTTGACTGAGATCTATCTTTTGAGACTATTTTTACGAATTTACGCGAAGTCTGCCTTTCTTCTTTGCCAGACTTGAAGCAGACACGCTTCGCTCGCTCGGTCAATAAAGGCAACTAGCAAAAATTACGGGAAGTGCTGAAAATTATCAATATGGAAAATTGACGATGAGATATACATAAGTACCAAAACTTTATTTGCTGCAGATAACCACAACATAGTAGTACCGGACTTCAAAAGAATTTTATATCAATATATATACGGTTCAGCATACGTTATGCATGTCGACGCACTGAATCTAATTAATTGCTTCAAGGCTGCGGCTTTGTCTCCAACTATTTGTAACCATCGGGCTATGGTGGTGATCAGTTCACAGGAGGAAGCGGCAGAGGGGAAGCAGGAAAGTACCATGAATGATGATAAGGATAATGTCGAAAGAAGTGTGTGTACCTACATCCGTATAGCCAAGCAAGACTTTTCCTTGATATATGTGGGGTGAATGCCATCTGACTTTCGGAATTCTGAGAGATATTGCAGATGTGGTTGAAATCTAAACTTCTTATCCATGTTAATTTTAGTAAGCGTTGTGGAGTGAAATAGGATGGGAGTTTTAAGGATTAAGACAAGTTTATTGAGACTGTTTGGACACACAGAAAGGATTGGCTCTCATAAGAAATGTTAGTCGTTATATTTGGCTTTATTAACTAATCAGTTGCCCGACCACTGGGTTAGACAATTTCGGTATGTCATAATGTGCTGTACTACTTACACTATAACTCTACAGTCCCACCTTTTGCAATGGATCTACGGTCTAAGTCAGTCGTAATTCTGCCTGTTTTGGCAGAAACATGATTTCTAGTTACAGGGTGTCTTAGCAGATTATCATAATGAACCAAGGCATTTACAATGTACGTACTTAATATAACTTTTCATAGGCGTAGAGTTACATTTTGTTTACATTTTGCTTCAAACCGTCATGTTTTTGCTGCAAAAATAATTGTTCCCGTTATAATTACAAGTTATGGACAGTTATTGATGTTTAATTTATTCATTCTACATTTTAAGAATACCAGATAAACAATGCTAATACGAATAGTGTGCACTGGTTTATTTCAATTGAATGCCAAGCTGAGAATTCCTACTTGAGATAGTTACTTATAGAAGTTATTGATAAGCATTATGTTTATGTTGACAATATTATTATGTAATATTGGTGTAATGTTTCTTGAGCAGCCTTTGATACAAATAAAGCACTCCCACGCTTAACTTGAAGGTGTCCAAAGGGAATATTCTAGAGAATGAGCATTAGCGTTGTCCTATCTTTTAATTACAGTAATATATGCTGGTTTACAAGCACAACAATAATCCTAGTTCCGTGCTTCTTCAGACCATACATACATGGCAATACATCTTTGTAATCCTAGTTCAGCCGTAAATATTTATGGAATTATGCAATGATGATGATATTTTGCGAACAGTTTAACTTGAGTAAGTAAATGAGAGATTTTTAGCTAATTTGAAGATTGTATTATTCGATTTCGTCCAGACAGTATGGCACCAATAATCTCATCTGCTTCAGACTTGCACCAAATTACAATGTTTACATTAATGGCTTTTAGACTTTACTTGTATATCGAGTTTGCGCTTCGATATACATTGTTTGTACTATAATATGTTAGTTTTATTTGACATAAGGGCCAAGTCGGTAAAGCTCCAACGTTTCAAGTTGTTTCGTAGCCTAGAATAATAAGGCTCTTCCCAACCCGCCACTATGTCTACGGCACGGCAACAGTTGCAGTGTCTTTTCACAGTTTGATTGGCATAAGGACTCCAAAAGTGAAAAAAATTTCCTCATCGCTATGGCAACAAAAATAGGATAGCCCTCACCTGGAAAATTTGGCAATATCTCGGCGTATAAAATGATGAAAAGGTTGATGAAATTCCAGTAATATATTGCAAATAAATCAGAGAAAGGTTGGTAGCCTTTGAGGTAGACAGGCCTTTCTTTTCTGCTTTGCAGCCAGTCACAGTGAAAAACAATCGACACGCGGGGTCGGGGTGAGGAGTACGACATATTTGAATTCAGAATCTGATATAATTATCAAGTTTTGGAATAATAAACTCAATGTCATATAAGACAAAGTTGTAATTCCATTGCAACCAAAATTTCAGGATCTTTTACCACAAATGATCACTCAAAAATCAAACCATAATACTTTAGGGTTTTTCAATTTGTTTTTATTTCAATTGAATAATATTTGAATTGAAATAAAAACAAATTGATTGTTTACAAAACGGAGGAATCTATTTTGGAGCATTTGCATCCTATGGATATGGTGGGTCTTCGCTTGTGCAAAGTAAGTAGATATGCAGCAGATATGACTTATATATCTTCAAAAGAGCCTTGAGCTTTATTTATGTATCGTTGTTTATTATATGGTTATTAAACTTTTTGTTTCAATTATTATTATTGTAGAAATGATTGTTGTTTTTGTCTACTCGGTTGGTTAAGAGACATTGAAAATAAATTGCTCTTGCAGTGTTTTTGCTTCAAACGTTCATAGTAAGAGAATTATAGAGGTAGGTATTTTTGTTGGGACCTAGACACAGATCAGTACCTACTTAGTGATTTTAATTGGGATTGAGGACTTTTTAGTTAATTAATAAACAATTAATTTTAACGTTTTTCTAGATTTTAAGGTGGGCAAGCACGCGAGGATTTTCAACTTACTCTGAGTGGTTTAATTAAATATAATTTAAGTATTTATGTGCTAATGACAGACAAGTCTGTGTTAGTGCTTTCTATGAGAAAATATTACGTATTTTTTTTTGAACCGCTTAAAACTCAAATGTTCGTCTTTCTTTCAACATGAATTAAAAGTAGTTACACGTTACCCTTGTTTATTTAATTAATTAATATCCTAAGTTCACTGACAGACAACGCACAGCCATAACCGTTGGCTCGAGAATTTTTTTTTTTTTTTTTTTTTTTTTTTTTAAAACGTTGCCCCACACTAGGAATTTCTCCTGTATCGTGGGTGTGGAATTCAAAAAGAATAAGGTTTTTAGGATTTTTGAAAATTCTAAAGGGGTTAAATAAAAAGATTTTCTAGAATTTTGCTGAAGTAAAGCACATCGGGAGGGCGCACGGCTTATCTCTACTAAAATTAATTAATGTATACACTGATAGACAAAGCACAGCCTCGTTGTTCTAGTGGTTGCAAACGCTAGTGCTGCGCATGAGGTCTTTGGTTCGATTCCCGGGTCGGGCAAAGTGTTATTGGGATTTTCCATCTGGAATTTCTCAGTAGCAGCCCGTAATCTAGATTTATGCCCGGTTAATGGCAATAGGCTCGCCTCCTATGGGAATCAAAAATAACTGGCGAAATGTGGGTGTACTATAGGTACACCTCTGCCTAACCCTTCGGTGATACAGGCGTGATGATGTTATGTTATGAAAGTTTGTATGTTTGAGTTCGACATTTTGCCGATGGAAAACCCCATCGGGTGTACGACTTGTTTTGAACAATAATATTTGAGTTTCAGTAAACGACATTTACTTTAGAATTTAATTTAGAATTCAAAATTCAACCTTTATCGCTTCCCAGTATTATTTCAAGTAAGTTACATCGTGACAAAATAATTAAGTTTATTAGGTATTAACTATCCATAAATTCACGAACCTAATACTTCCAACCAATTCTAAGACTAAACCGATTTTATTGCTGAGCTGGCACATTTTATTGTTCTAAACCGGGGTTTACATTCGAGTCAATCTAATTCAAATCTTTATTGCATTTCTCATGTGTGTACAAGATATTAAAAACCGGGCAAGTGAGAGTCGAACTCGCACACGAAGGGTTCCGTACTGTATTAAGTTCGAGCAAAAAAGGCTTTCATTATTAACGCACCCTTCAATTATTATCTTTATTACATTTTTATTATTAGCTGTTATAGCGGCAAAAGAAATACACAATCTGTGAAAATTTCAACTGTCTACCTATTACGGTTCATGAGATACAGCCCGCTGACAGACAGACAGTATGGTTGACGCAGTGGTTAAGTGATTGACTGCTGCGCTGCGCGTCGCGGGTTCGATTCCCGCACGGAACAAATATTTCTATGACCTACAGTTAGTTGTTCTGGTTCTGGCTGTTTGTGTATGTGAGTTTAAATGTTCGTAAACGCACCCACAATACAGGAGAAATTTCTAATGTGGGGCCATAAAAAAATGACGGGCGGTCGGACAGCGGAGGCCTAGTAACAGGGTGCCTTCGGGTACGGAAACCTAAAAACTAGATGTCTCATTATGAAACTAGTGTCGTAAAACAATACCTTGACTGTACTGTTTCGGGCTAATGCTAACTAACCCCCGGTTTTTTAAAAGCTGATTAATTCAACTAACATGCTATCATATAGAGAAATAATAACTATTATTTCAGTCAACTAATCTGAGCAGTTAAATGATAAATGATATTATTTCTGTAAGTAGGTTTGAACTTGACAAACACTTTTACACGTCAATCATATTTCAACAATTATGTAGATGACGTTTCCTATCTGACTAATCTGAGAAGAAAGGCCGAAAAAAACTCAGAGGTCACAGTTTGTTTTAAAGTCCAGACATAATCTTGATCAGATCATCTGAAGACGATGAAGATTGGGGGGAAAAGAACCACACAGATTGAGTGGACCTGTCCAGTCAATGCACGCATTTGTCAGTAATCGTGCAGCTCAACTCAGAACTTAAGGACCTCAACGATTCGACGAACAACACCTTAATAAGTGACATGAGATATGACAGCGTGGCTTATTGGTGATATGGTGGCTAATCGACACTTTTATATAATATTATTTTTTCATGAGGCGATTCGCACGAAATATAAAGTATTTTTTTGTAAGCGAATCGACAACTCCAGAAATCGATTCGCCTACAAATAAATTTACTTAATTCGGGTGAATCACCAATAAACCGACAGCATCTTATAGGCCGAAACTGGACTGTCAAGATACTGTTCCACGACACTAGTTTTATAATGTGAACCCCGCTTAATACTTAGAACCACTTAATCTAATGCTAGTAAATAGTATTAAGTCTGAAACAATCGCATACTATATCAATTAGATTGTGTATCAATTATGGTCATAATATTACCAGCGTTTGTTTAAGGCGATCGTGTTATCATAAATCATAGTAAGTTACTGAATGTTAATTAATTGTATAAAGGTATACTAGGTATAGAAAAAGGCTTAGGTATTACCTGTCTGTTGTAAGATTATTATAATGTTTTTTTCTTTTAAGTATCTCTGGTCATCTCTTATCTGCCACGGCTTATTTTAATTTTTGAATTGTTTTTATCTTTTTATTACGGACGCTTTTTACGTGCACGTCTTTCTACATTGTTCTCTCATGTATAATTTCAACATGAATAATGTAACCAATATTTTGTGACAATATTATGATTTAAAAGAGTGTCCGTGGAGTTTCTTGCCCGTTCTTCTCCATAGGAACCTACGCTTTGGAATGGGCAAGCTTCACATTTCTGACTGACCCCTTGACAATTCAAAAGTACATGTAAATGGTTTAATTGAAATAAATGCTTTAAGTTTGAGTCTGAGTAAAATTCTCATTATCTTTATTTCTTTACTAGCTTCTGCCCGCGACGTCTAAGGCGTCAAGTTTCTTGTTCCCCCGATCCACCCCGTCACATCGCATCTCCTGCCCGCGCTATTACTTCGTTTATTTTTGCTCTGCTCCTAAGGGTCGTAGACTCGTAGCGTAGATAATGTTAAATAATCTATAACCTTTCTCAATAATTGGGCTATCAAATGCAAAAAGTATTGTTGATAAATACCTTTTGTTAAGCTTGAAATTATTCCAATTCTTGTCCGTTTACTTGCGTTCATTCTGAAAGTTGGCAACGTTGCAAATAGCTGTCAAATATTTACCTGTTTTGATTAATTTGGCATTATTACTGTATGGAAATATAAAATGTCGCTAACTAGTGAACTAGAATATTAATAATGAATTGCAAATATAAAAATTAATTTGAAGCTGTAACCGTTTAAGGTGTAAAAAAGGCTGAGAGGCCGTCACCTCCTTCTGCGAAGCAGTAATGCTCGCGAAGGAGGAGGCAGAACGCGTAAGGGAGAGGCAAATTTCGCACCCTCAAAAAAGGTGTAATAAAGGCAATTGGAAACTTTTCAAATACTTTTTTAACTTGATCTAAAACTAAATATTCGGTGTTACGATATTAATTATTGCATTCCATAATCAATATTTTAGTTCACTACTTAGCGATATTTCATATTTTGACACAGTAATATTGCCAAATTAATCAAAACAGAGTAATATTTGACAGAACCGATGACTAAATCCTCTAAAACTTACATTATCCCTTTTACTCTGCTATTATTAAAGACTTTATACCCACATTTATATGTAAAATGCTATTAACAGATAATTAACGAGTTTACACTTAAGGCCTATAATAAAGTTGTCCGATCAGATGCTTGGTGTCTATTCAATGGTGAATAAATTGCTCTACTTCGATGTTATTGTCACTATTGTATTGGCATATCTCGGTGTTGTGTTGACATCTTGTGTCTCGTTAAATTAGCAGCAACAGGTCCTTTTTACCCAACTGCGGCGAAGGCCAAAAGCAGGGTAATTTTTTTAGTACTGAAGATTCAGGAACCTTTTTTGTAATAAGCTGAGGCAAGATCGCTTCTAGGAAAACGGTTTTTTTTAAAAGGAAAATTCTTTTCTTGAAAGGAAAATGTTTAATGTGTGCTTATTTAAACCGAAATACGGGTATAAAATGTCAAAAAAATTAGGGCATTTACTTTTTTGCACAAGTAAGATAAAGTTTTAGTACGTAGGTTGATAGAAAAATTACTCTTTTGGCTCATCAGCTTTCAGCAAAAGCAAAACATTAATTTTTATATTCATTAACGTACCTATTATTTTTACAGAAAAAAAACCTTTCTATAACATCTGAGCAAAGTCAAATAATTTATTTCAAATAGGCCCTTTTTTAAGGCACTTTTGAACGTCACAAATTACAAAAAATTGAATTAATTCTAGTCGCCCCTTCCAAAAGGTAGTTTTCGCATGGAGAAGAATGGGCAAGGAACTCCACCGTTACTCTTTTAAAATGTTTTACAATATTTTGTATAAGTACAAGTGAAGACGATGCACCTATAATAAAATGACTATACCACAATAGGTAAAAAGAATTAAAAATGAAGCAACAACAGATAAATTAATTATGTGATAGATACATGGTGCTCACATATTTACAAACATTGTAAAAGTAGACTGTACCTAACACAAACAAAACATAACTCAATATATTTATATAAAGAATCCTTTGTTACATAAAAACAATAAGAATTAATTTATTTCATTGGCGTTCGTTATGTAAATGATAAGAGCGTATTCTAAATCATCGCTGGTAAACTATTAGCACGCAGACAATTTGTTCAATGGCTACTAACGAACGACGCGGAAAACATAAAATCGAGTGCTTTCATAGTTCCTTGTCGCAAGATATGAGAGACAGCGATTTTGGAAAATATTTTAGTTTTTTTAACGCAACTTTAGCAATGGGTAGTTGGTAAATATAACAGAATATAACATGGCGTCTGTATTCCCCGAAGGGTTAGTAGAGGTATACTTTAGTACACCCACATTTCCCAGGGATTCCAGCCGGTCTATTCTGTAATAATCTCACGGTGAAAGCTTAGGTGAAGTGAACGTGAAGTGAGCTGTCATTCCACCTGCTGCTAGGGACTGACAGCTCACTCCGTGCTCACTTCACCTAAGTTCTCACGGTGAGATGGTTACAGAATAGCACTGCAGGTTGCTACTGAGAAATTCCAGATGGAAAAACCCAATAACACTTTGCGTGACCCGGGAATCGAACCCAGAACCTCGTGCTCAGCTGCAGCTTTTGCAACCACTAGACCAACGAGACAGCCAAATAATATTTTTTAGAACACATAATTATTAGCCTGGAGTCTGGATAAACGCCTGGTTAATGGTATTAAGCTCACCGTCCCTATTACATGGGACTTAAACATACCGAACTGGCGAAATGTGGGTGTCTCCTAGTGGTGTGGTGTCAATTTTTATGAGACAGCCGAAGCGGAGCCGGTCTTAACTGACTTACTTGTGAATAAAGTAAACATTATATTATTTATTAACTTTAAAATAAAATTATTTTCTTAACTGAATTTAACACCATCTATCGTCAGGTAGCAGAACCAAAAAGACAACATAACTTTATTTTTTTTTAATAAATATATTCGACTATATTAGGTAGGGACTTATCACTCTAAAATTATTAGAGGAATATAAAGAATCGAATAAAATACACTAGAACAGGTGAAAAATAGGATTATTCCGCTTTGCCCCCCAACCCCCCTACGAGTGGGACGTTGTGCACAATTTTGTCGTCCACTGTGTCCCACTAAAAAACAAATAGAAACTATTTGCATGTGATTAAGATGACTCTGAAGCAGCATAAAAACAACAAGACGCCGCCAGATAATAACGGGTGGGGAAGATTGGTAGGGCAAATTAAAATAATCCAAAATACTGCAAATCCCGCTCAGTCCTTCACTTAAGCCGCAGAAACAATAGTTGCGTACCTATCGTGTTTAATTGAACGCTAGTGTGAACGCTCACGGTGTGAATAGCGCCCTGTCCGATATTATCGCGACTCAATGGA
The DNA here is from genome assembly GCA_949128155.2 of Xanthia icteritia. NCBI lineage: Eukaryota > Metazoa > Arthropoda > Insecta > Lepidoptera > Noctuidae > Xanthia > Xanthia icteritia. Next base: position 5,304,949 of record OX421932.2, read on the forward strand.
TAATTAGCGGCCCAGGCGCATTCGTACGACACTGTGGTGTAAGGAAACTAAGCTATTGAAAGGGCTATTCGTTGAGTTTGAAATGTAGGAAGTTAGGTGTTTGGTGTAGGTACTTCGGAATTCGCACTGTATAAAATAGCTGTAGCTGTAGCTAAATAGGATAAAAGGTGTTGATATATATTATAAATCAGCTGTTTTTAACTTAAATATAATACACTTTTCACTTAATAATGTTATTAACTTTTCTTTCGAATACTTAATATTTAGATATACATTTAAAATTATACTTTTTAGGGTTTCGTACCCGAAGGGAACGGAACCCTATACGCCATACGCTATAAGCCTTTTTTTTGTATCGGAAATTATCAAATAACTTCTCCCGCTCTGGGCGGAGCGGGAGGGCGTGTCAGACTCTTACTGACTAAAACCCACCCGTGTTCCTTCAGTTGCCTGTACGTTGCCAGGGGCCACGGTATCCCTTTCGGACTTTCCCGCAACCCCGGCAGGCATCGGTCCTAACGGACCCCTTCAGTTGCTGACATCTCGATTTTTTAGGTGGGAAATTATCAAATAACTTCTCCCGCTCTGGGTGGAGCGGGAGGGCGTGTCAGACTCTTACTGACTAAAACCGACCCGTGTTCCTTCAGTTGCCTGTACGTTGCCAGGGGCCTCGGTATCCCTTTCGGACTTTCCCGCAACCCCGGCAGGTAATAATAGTAAATAGTATTACGCTGCCATTCTTCCGGATTTAGATGCACGTTATAACAGGTTTAACATGCATCTAAGCACAATACACATAAATACATACATATTTCGGCAAAATCCAAGATGACTAAAGTACCTACAAAGGTACCTTAGTCATCATGGATTCTGCCGAAATATGTCCTCGTTGGTCTACTGGTCGCAAGCGCTCCTGCTGAGCATAAATAAGGTCCTGGGTTCGAATCCCAGGTCGGGCAAATTGTTATTGGGTTTTTCCATTAGGAATTTCTCAGTAGCAGCCCGGAGTCTGGATTTGTGCCCGGTCGATGGCAATAGGCTCGCCCCCTATTACATGGGACTTAAACATAACTGGCGAAATGTGGGAGTACCTACCTAATATGGCTGATGGATAAACAAGGCGTGAAGTTGTGTTGATGTTATGTTATGTTTGTTCGCTTGTATGTGATATTTATCCCTCAGTAAAAAAAGACATTGTTCAAATGTTCATACCTATCAGACTTGATCAGTGGGGTTACGCCAGGGTGGGGTTAGTGACGTAACCCTTAGGGTCATCATTGACGTTAGATGTTTTTTTTTTTTCAACGGTACTGATTTAATTAACGCGGCAGTTTTTTACCGTAGTTAAAAATTACAAAATGCAACTTGACAAAAAAAAAACGTCCGTGATTATGTCAGTGTATTTTTACCCGACTACAGCGAAGCAAAAAGAAGGGTTATGATTTTTAATTTTTAATTTTTTTTTTTCAGAAAACGCCACGTAAGGAAAAACGTTATTTTTCATATTCCTTGCGACTTTCTTTCTATCTCCGTCTTTTTTTATTGAATACGAGTGTGCGTGTGTGTGTGAGAATCGCGTAAGGAACTTCGTTCCTGACGGGGGTTTTTTTTCGGTTTTTTTTCGTCGTCGGAACCTTTGAGTATGAACAGTCGTCCAAGGAACGTAGGTTTAAAAGAAGAAGTTCGAACGAAAGTGGCGCCAGTTACAGAAAACTTGAAAGGTAATCGTTTGTGTTGGTATGGGCATGTGGTGAGGAGAGATGAAACACTTGTAACTAAAAGAACCATCGATAATAATTTTGATGGAGGGAGAGGAAGACCACAGAAAAGATGAATGTTTTTGACTTTCAAAAGTGCCTTATAAGGGCATATTTGAAATAAATTATTTGACTTTGACTTTGACTTTGAGGGATGTTATGAAATATAAAAAGAAGTGAATGATAGAGTGACGGCTGACGCTGACAGGGGAGAATGGGAGAAAGATAACATTTAAAGAAAAAAAAAAAAAAAACCGACTTCCAAAAAAACACGACAAACTGAAAAATAACTTAAATTTCGGAAGTCGGTGGCAAATGTCGAAAATAAAAAACCAAAGACAGTTTTTTTGGAAGTCGGTTTTTTTTTTTTTTTTTTAAAGTTTTTATTTCTCGCTTTTTATATAAGTTACAATAGGCTAATGTCAACTTCTCATCACCTTTTAAAAAATGTTGCTCTTCCCGATGCAGGGACGTTAATCGTTGAGGAGTTCTCCTGGTATTTCACCATCAGCTCCACTTCTCCAAATGCATTGTGACGAGCATAAATTGCTTGACAACCATATTAAAGTAATCGAATCGCAACCCGTGAAGCACTTATTATTGAGTAGTTCCGGAGGCCATCTGTGGTCTTCATCATCAGTTCCAGTTCCATTGATAGCCTTCTCCTTTTAGAATTCGGTTAAAAACGTTGCATCGACCCCAAGTAACATGGAACAAGGGCAAGAAGATGCGATGGGCATCAGAAAGGGAGTAGTGTGGAAAACGTACCTCATTTCTAAGAAAAGTCTCTTCAGCAAACATAACGAGCGGTACAAACACACAACAGATTACCATAAACACTTGAATACCCATTGTTAGTGTAAGCGAACAGGCAATTAAGCGACTATAAGCCCATATCAATTAATCATATCGGTGCCCACGTACTATCAGCGTGACAGCGTGGCGTTATCCTACAACCGTTTGAGTAGGGCAGCCATGTTTTTTTGTAAAAATAGGATTAAATTTAATCTTCGTCTTGAGGGAAAGGAAGGTCGAAATGTGGGTGATTAATATCGAGGATTCTATTAAATGAAAATTTATAACAATAGGAAATTAGTCAAAGTGCATTAGTAGCAGTTTGTACAAATTTTGTTACGATTTTCATGTATAAATATTATTATAGGAAGTGACTTAAAGGTTAGTTTCTTTCTTCCGATAAGTTATTCTTTTCAGTGGTCCAGTGGTGTGGAGTTATAGAAGTGTACGTCTAATTATGTTTAGTAGTGTTTTTTTTTTGTTATCTATTTTTTGGTGTACAAAAAAGTATATATAAATAAATAAATGGTCTGCTTTAGTTTGATGATGATCAAAGCAATCTGACACGAATGGTTTGGTAATTGGTCAAATGAAGTGCTAAATAATATAATTTGTGAGTTATAGTGAAATTAAGTCAAAAAACAAAAAATCCCATTTTTATTTAGGTAACGCATATCCCTACTCCAAACGACAAGTGCAAACTAAGTGTAGTTACATTGTTTTTGTAATAACAATAATTAATTAGTGCCGCGGTAGGTATTTAGGTGGGCACAGATGTTTGTTCACTCTGTAATTGTCCTCCCACCCGCCGCATTGATGTCGACGCCGGCCCTGGGTTTAATTGATAGTACAGAGCTTCAGGAAAAAGTATAGTTACTATGGAGTACCCCGAAGGCCAATTCCCGTAAATAAAAACGTTCAAATTCTAGTCGCAATCATGTCAAAAACTTGTCAAAAATGTAAGAAAATTAGAGTTATTTTTGACAGAAATAAATTGAAATTAGAATGCGAACGAGAATTTAAAAATACGGGAATTTCTCCTCAGGCTTACTTACCTATGTGTCAACCCTGAAGAATTTGAAAATTTTAGACAAGGTTGACGTCTGTATCGAATCGAATAGAGTAGTAATTTATAAAGAGTATTATATACACCATATAAATGACAGATATGTAAGTTAGTAGAAATTCAAGAGACGAAGAAGCTTCTGTGGTTTTCGTTTGGTGCTACGACAGACCGTCTATTAATAAGGACTGCTTATAAAATACTGTCATTACGCACTAATTCTGTAGAAGGAACTGATTTTAGAGATAGAAACCATGTTTAGTATTGCTCTTACATCAAAAAAGCGTTTACTATAGAAAATAAGCCATCTCTAAAAATCATCACAATGCAGATTGGTCCTTCGCTGCGCTGTCCGCATAAATCGGGCTCGTGTGATAGGTATTGCGGAGAAAAAGATCAAAAAAATATTTAGATTATAAGATTAAATTTTATAGATCTGCTAGGTGATTGAAAAAAAAAAGAAAAATGGTAGGTACGGTTTTTATTTTAGTTAATTTGTATGATCTTTGCTTAAACTGGTCGTGCCTACTGCTAATATTATTTATTTGTTAGTGTCTATTGATCCGGTTTTAATTTTAAACCATCTGCTCTCAACATCTGTAGCTTACGATTACTAATTTAATGTATTTATTTTATTTCACTTATTTATTATTTAAATTTAAAATAAAAACTTAATAATATCTAAATGGGCCTTTGATAACAGCATCGTGTGCATCTAATTAGGAAAAAATACTTCAAACTTGTGTATACTAAGAATAATACGTAGCTTACCTACATAGCTTTAAGCACTAATACATAATAATGTCAATTAAAGCACGTAAAACATTTATCAATATACTTCAATCCAATTGTAGAATACGACGAAAACTCTATTCTCAAAAACAAACGCATAAAATATGATTTTTACATTTGAATCACGCACGAGGAAAATATGTACTCATGTTCAAGGTCCAATGAAATTTGTCATTCAAAGGACTACGCAGACGTTGGAGCGACGCACGCGCAAGTAAAATAGGCCCCGACGAGCACTGAGGATTTTCCTCGGAGGCACACTGAGTGCTTCTTTTTTATTTTTGGTGTTTTGAACATTTTTTATTTAAAATTAATTTTCGGTAAGTAAATCTTTTTGGGTTAGTTAAGTATTCATTTTAATTTAAGTAAGATAGTATTTTCAATAAAAAAATACACAGGAAAACTTGAACTGTTTTTTTGTACAAAAAATCAGCATCATGTTGGACAAAAGAGAATGTCATTGAAAGCAACAGTAAGTTGTGTAAATTCAATCAGAAAGTTTTTTACTAAGCAAGGACGTTTTATCCACAAAAAAGACATTCTGATCACACCTTCACTAATTATCAAAACCAAATCGAAACGACGCACGAAATAAACTTGTAAAAAAAATTAAAAACATTCCTCTCTCTTCTAACCTCCAAAAAAGATTCACGAGCTCCATTCGAAACTTATAATTACTCGTATCTTCCGGCACCATAATCTGATACCGGTGCGTCTCAGACCTCACAAGGAAGATACTCGACACGTACTCACCGAAAATTACTAGCGTCAGATTTGCGTCGTGAATTTTTAGAGCCGCTTCCGTGTTCCTTGTGCTTGTCCAATAACGTGCGCCGCTCAGGGTCGATCGAGATATGTTTATTGCGAACGCTTTCAGAATCGGACGCACTTTGCGGATGTTACTGTTTGATTTTTGGATAGGTACCTACTTGTTTTAGAAAATTAAGGTAGGAAATTCACTTTCGACGTAGAACCATTAGTAAGTCATTGCAATGTAACTCTTATCTCGGTAATGTAAGGCATAAATTAGAATGAGATGACGTCATTACGTCATTCTAATTTGATAGTGACTGTCCTAGTTAGGAGGGTTGGTTTTTATCCAACTGCGGCCGATCCCAAAAGGAAAGTTATGTTTTTATAAAGACTTTTAGATAATAGTTGCTAATTAAAAAAATCAGTTTCGTTAGTTTAAAAAGAAACGAAATACAACTTGACGATAAAAGACTGACATAAATTATGTGGAAAAGTGACATAAATCTAAATCTTAATAAGGGACATTTAAATCAGACTAACCTACGCACAAAAACAACCTCGAAAATAATGCCTTATCCAGATCGACGTGAAACAATGTCGAACACAATTTCTTTACTATTCATCCATATTTAACCACGAAGGTTAGACTGACCCGTACAAAATGACGTAATCTTTACAAATAACAGTTCGAAAGTGAAACTGAACTAATTGTTCTATTTCTAACGTTTATAGAAGTTAAATGGTTTTTAATTGCTACTGTAACATTCCGTGAAATGGGAAAAACTATTTTTTATTTAATGTTGGTTAATTGAGGTAAAGAGTTTTGTATTTATAACGTACTTTTTCATATTAGCAAACGAGCAATAATTATTTTTTAAATGATGGACGTTAGTGTTACGTCCAGGGGCCGTATTATGACGTATTAATGCCAACATTATTCCAGTGTGAGTGAGAGACGGAGCTATACAAGGCCGCTAGCACCATCCTTTTTTCGCAGTGGAATAATGCTGGCATTATACTTCATAATAAGGCTGCAAGGTCTTGTTAGCATTTTTTTTTTCCTTTTTCTTTTTGAAGCCGCCTCCAAGTCCTTGCAGGAACTCTTTCCTCGCGCCACCGCGAACCAGCCTTCGCGGGTTCGACGGCGCCGTCCATTTTCAGGCACCCATTGTGTGGAGTCTACCCAGCGGACCTCGAACACGGCTGATGTGACCCGCTCAATCCTATTTGAGTCTGACAGCTTTCTTGCCTATACCCATTATACCAGGTATGGAAGTGTATCTGAATAACTGTTAGCATAGAATTAAAATATGCTTTGCTGCTAGTTTCGTGTGTACTATCACCCCACCAAATATGTTATACCTATGTGCTTTTCCCTTTGAACTGATACGTGTTTAAATCTCTTCGAGTTTTAAAATAAAATCAGTAAGTGATCATGTTTTGTATTTTATAGTGATTTATGTAAAAATATAAAATGTATGCAGTCTATCCCCTGTGTTCATGAAATCTATAAACGTTCCATTTATTTATCAATCTCACCGGTTTTTTTTTCTTATTTGCACGTGACGTTATACAGGGTGAGTTTTTATTCGACTTTACCATTTATCAAATGATCGGCAGTATGACCTATTTGCAACTTACCACCCTATATGATATTGTTTTCGAAATTTATCTTACATAATTATGACACTTTTGTAAAAAAATATGTCAAATAATAAATCGCTCTGTATGTAGGTAGATTCAGTGAAAGACTATTTTGCAAACTTAATTTTAAGTAATTTTGGTGAAAACTTTATATCCATATTTGGCCACAAAACTAACCCAACCTATGTAGAATGTGTCAGAATTATGTATGTAGGTACTTTTTTCTCCTTCACCTTTACCTATTATTCATAGTTATTCTCGTTTGGTATTTGGTATTTTATTTTATGGTATAATATTCTGAACTTCTCAGAATTGATGTTGAACAGGAAATATACAAAATATACCGGTGAATAAAGATCGTAGGTATTCTCTGTGTCACCTTTCCTAACCAATCTGTCGCGAAAAGATTGATGTTACCACGCCAGTTTTTCCTGATGCGTCAAGAGCCTAACCATCGGTTTCTGAAAGGTTATGTAATCTAATTAACTTTAGTCTGTTGTCAAATCTCATGTGAAGGGATACAGAGTCTTCGGGAGGTTCCTGTTTCGTATCAGGCGGGAGGAAACGCTCGGGTGTCATCACTGCGTGGATCGCCCGGAGGACACGGTTGAGGATACGGTGGAGGTCAGTCCGGCTTGGGCAGAGCATCGCCGTGTCCTCGTGGAGGCGATCGGTGGCGGGGATCTCTCGCGTCCGACCCTAGTCTAGGCCATGGTACGGAGCGAGAGGGCATGGGACGCCGTCACCTCCTTCTGCGAAGCAGTAATGCTCGCGAAGGAGGAGGCAGAACGCGTGAGGGAAAGGCAAAATTCGCGCCCTCACGCCCCTAGCCGCCGCAGGAGACGCCCTGGGCGTCGGGAATCGCAGGCCGATTCCCGGCCACCGTAGGCGCGGGCTTGCGGACGGTGAGCAATGGGTAGCTCGCCGTCCGATAAGGGTCGGCGATAAGCCCGGGTCGACGGCGCGTTGTGTTCCACGCGCACCTCAAAGAGAGGAAAAGGGGAGGAGAAAGGGGTCCGATAGGACCAATGCCTGCCGGGGTTGCGGGAAAGTCCGAAAGGGATACCGTGGCCCCTGGCAACGTACTGGCAACGGAAGGAACACGGGTGGGTTTTAGTCAGTAAGAGTCTGACACGCCCTCCTGCTCCGCCCAGAGCGGGAGAAGTTATTTGATAATTTCCCACCCAGAAAAAAAAAAGGGATACAGAGCCGTTCGGGGTTGCGAGATATCGTGGCCCCTGGCAACGTACAGGCAACTGAAGGAACACGGGTGGGTTTTTGTCAGTAAGAGACTGACACGCCCTCCCGCTCCGCCCCGAGCGGGAGAAGTTATTTGATAATTTCTCATAGAAAAAAGAAAAGAAAAGGGATACAGAGCCATCTAGTATATGTTTTAGGAATCTAAAAATAAGAAATAATAAAAAAATAAACAAAATAGATCCATAATTTGAGTGTTATTTCGGTCAGCAAAAAACAGCAGCTTGGTAAGTTAGCTTTTGTGTTGGAAAGCCTGAAGAAACCGGCATGTCATAGAACCAAAATTTCGAAGACATTATTATGACATCCACCAACCAACACTGTGCCCGCGTGGTGGATTACGTGGTATGTCCCACTCCCTCATATAGAGAGGAGGCCTGCCTGTGTCTCAGCATGGGGGAACGTGGGAACTGAAATCTTTTGGAGAATGTTTTTCGTTCTCTCTCCGGATTTACCGACATAGCTTGCAGGGTAAGCAAGCTGAAGTGGGCTGGCCATGTTTCTCGAAGGGCCGATGACTGTGGAGCAGACGACTCCTAGAGTGGAGACCGCGTATCGGCAAGCGTAATATGAGACGGGCCCCAGCAAGATACAGCGACAACCTTAAAAAGGTGGCAGGGACAGATTGGATGCGGAAGATGGACAGGAGCAAAGGCTGTAGTGTTGCAGCCTGGGAGAGCCTTATGTTCATGACTGAGATAGTTTGAGTAGATTGATGTTAAGTCTCATTGGACTAAAATCATTTTAGCGTAGAATTTGCATATTATTAACAGCTGTCTGTCTGCTGATGAAATAGTCGGTGTAAATTAGTATTCTCTTCGTTGACGATACAGTGATAAAACTGCTTAATATAATACCTAACATGCACCAATGCAACTTTAGACTGTTGCTAAGTGAAGCTCTCATAACCTTGAAAGTGTGAAGTAGATAATTTTGACTAGCAGAACAAAACTTTCGAACTTATACTGGAAAATCTTGGCTTATTTTCAACTTACTGGAGTAAAAAGTTCAATACAATATGTAGATGATTGTTTAAATAATAAAAAAAAGATAAAGTATTTATTGGGACTCGCACAGGAAGATCACAAACTAAACTAAACACAATCATAGAAACATGAAAACAAAAAAAGTATTAACAAAAACAAAACAGAAAGTCCTGTACGTCGTACGAGATCAAGAGGCTATCAATTTATTTTTATTATTTTTTCGTTTGCTATATTAGATGAACGGATCGCGGAAAAATGTTTTACAACGCGTTTGGATGCCGAAGCGATAGAAATGGGCACAACAATTGATTAAATTGGTATATTTAGTGTTAATGCAGGATTCCAAGGACAGCAAAAAGCCAATGATTAGGTATAAAGGAAAATGAAGTAAAAGTTTTCTTCAATATGATGAAAGAGATGCAATTTGCTGACCAAAGTATCATTAGAAACGAAATCGAAAGCCTTAGACAAGTCACAAAAAATACCTAGGGCATCATGTGACTCCTCCCAGGCCTCGAAGATATGTGCAAGAAGCTCAACAACAACATCAGTAGACAAAAGACCCCTTGTGAAACCAAATTGCTTACTGGTTATTTTATGTTTATTAATTAAATTGTCTTTGCGATTGATTGATCTGGCATACATTTTTCAAATATTTTACTAAAGCCGAAAAGCAACTAAAAGGTCTTAAAGTTGCGTAACAGCAGATCCTTTTCACGACAACATTCTCGCAAATGTTAACAAATAATAATCCCACAGTTTATCTATCCACTTAGCACAAGCATTTACCATTATCCCGGCATGGCGTAGTGACAAAAATTTCACAACCATCGTGTAAAGGGTTACCACACCATCATGGGACCATGCTCGGCCATGGGTTTGCGAAATTACGCCCAGAGGTCAGCGGGTACGATGCACGGAATAAGCAATTTTCCTTTGTATTATTTTATCTATGCAAATAGGCTTTTAAGTCATTATTAAATTTTAATAATGTTGGTGTGTAAAAAGATTTCGTAGGGATATTATTAAGTTAGTGAGTTGCAAATTTTTTGGCGATTGTTTTTCTCTTCGAGACTTCAATTTGTTTTTTTTATTTAAAATATAATACATTCTTTATTACACCAAAAGCCATCATATTACATTATCCAAAGACTAAGAGTATATAAGGCTTATAACTAGGTCACAATAATTTTAATACTCCTAAATTAGGTGTATGAGCCTGTGTCTTAGGAGTTAGGAGTGATTCTCCGTAACAAACAAAGCCATATTATACTAAATCAGGAGGTTTCAACAATAAGCAAATGATGTAAAAGAAAACAGGATATAATTTATGTAAAGAAAACACAAAATGAAAAACGCTAAACTCTGTGGTGAGGTGAATAAATATAGGGTTTGAGTGTGTGTGTAGTGAGTGTGTGTGTGTTATACGTACTTGTAACGTTAAAATAAAACAGAAATGGAGTTGGTAGCGACCAGTTTAGAAGATTTTTTGCCATTCTGCTCTAGGCACAAAAAACGTGTTTTATTACAATTTAATGTATTTTTTTGTATAGTTTTACCGTCAAATAAAATGTGTGAATTTTCTAACAGATACCTTATGTCATTCATAATCATTCTTGTGAGATTTTATTTCAAATATTTAAGTACCTACGCATTTTTATTTCCATTTGGATAAATAAATGTATAATAGGTATGAAAACGAAGCCTCGTTGGTCTAGTGGTCGCAAGTGCTACTGCTGAGCATGAGTTCCTGGTTTGGATTCTCGGGTCGGGCAAAGTGTTATTGGGGTTTCCATCTGGAATTTCTCAGAAGCAGCCCGGAGTCCCCTGACGAAATGTGGGTGTACTATAGTTACACCTCTGCTTAACCCATCGGAGAAATACAGGCGTGATGTTATTTTATTTTTTATTTTTTTTACTATTACCACTTACATTTGTTATTAAAGGTAGGAAACCAATACAAAAGTGTAGTCACAATTTCCACACTCAGGTTATGTTATAATAAAGATGCCTGTTTCTTTGTCTTAGTGTCCAGTACCCTTTACTTATATAGGGTGACTGGTAATTAGTGACCGATACTTAAACAAGTAACTTTACTCATAATTATGAACAATTTTTACTATGAGAACAAAACAGAAATCGCGAAAAAAGAAACTGCTGTTCTCCACATTTATATTTGCGTAACTCGACCAAATGTATGGAAAAGCTGTTTTTTTTTGTGACGAAATGACGTCACATCCTGACTGATACTTAAACACGTGACGTTTAAGTATCAGTCAGGATGTGACGTCATTTGGCACATTACTGCTTTATTTACATCTCTTTTTTCAGGTTTTTTAGAGTCAAATGATATAAATTAAATTGTTTTTATGCTTTATTCAAGCAGAAATCGCACTTACCTTAGTGAGAATTCAAGCAGTCTGCTATGAAAAGATTCACATGTCTTTTGAGGTCACTTCCGGGATTTTCGAAGTTCGAAGTTTCGTTTCGAGTTTCCGTTTCGTTCCACCAAAAAAACTTGACATAAAATAATTAATTGTAAAATAAGTAATGCATTAAACGATTTCAAAAAAATACCAATTTGTTTCTTGACTCCTATAAAATGTATATTTATATAATTAATAAGTTTGAATAACGGAATATGCATCCCTATTACCGGATTCGCGCCGCGCCGTCGCGTCGCGCCCTTTTGCGGGGAGCCTTTAGTCGTCATTTCGGTAGTCGCCACACTCGTCAGGAAAGTTTTCAGTATAAATGTGGATAAATGTTAAATAATGTAAAATAATTAATTCTAAAATATATAAATGTATAATAGTTTCTTGAATGCTATAAAATGTATATTTAAATAATGAATAAGTTTTGAATAACGTGTATATTCCCTATTACCGGTGTTGCGCCGCGCCGTCGCGTCGCGCCTTTTTGCGGGCCTTTAGTCGTCATTTCGGTAGTCACCATACTCGTCAGGAAAGTTTTCAGTATAAATGTGGATAGCTATGATGGATACGAGTAGGGGAAGACCAAAGAAACGATGGATGGACTGTGTGAAAGACGATATAGCTAGAAAGGTAGTGACTGCGATACTTACATATTCCTTTAATTTAATTTTTAAGTAAACCATAAAATAAGAGTTCTTTCACCTGTGTCAAGTTAATATTATTCCACTCCTAATAGGCTTTAAATGTGTGCGTTATAATCTTATTAGTATGCCCACAGATGGATGCTGTGCGCACACCTGGTAAAACCAAGCTGGTACAAAACCAGCTTAGCCTATGACATTTACGGGTGGTCGCTACTGAGTTTAGACCCCACAGAATACTCATTATAATAGTGTGCTTAGACAATTTTTATTAATTCAAAATTGTTTTTGAACCTGACATTGTCGTTGGTCATTACGACATTTTATCTTCACAAGTCACATAATTTTAATTAAATTCTTAATTCGAATTAATGGTTTTTTTTTAGGTAGAATAATCAAGCGAAACCCAACCAGCTATCTATTTACGCAACACATTTTACGACAAATTTGTTTCATTTTGACAGTTCAACAACATTCACTGTGTTATTTACGTTGTTAAGCAGATTTTTTGTTCGGACTTATGAAGCAATGGATTAGAAATTTGTTTCAAAATGACTCAGATTCCGATTGATCGTGAATCACGCAATTAGGGTACTGAAGTGTGCAAAGACAATATTTAAAATATAAATAAACATAAATATTGACAGTTCCGGTCCATGCAACGACATACCTTTGCCTATAATTAACTTTTTAAGCATGGAATAACCGCCGACGTACTTTAATAGTTTATGTAAATGTGAATGTAATAATTAATTATATATAACATAACATTACGTCTGTATTTCCCCAATGGTTAGGCAGAGGTGTGAAAAAAATACACTCGTATTTCGTTAGTTTTGTATAAGTCTCATTTAAGACGCTGACAACAGCTAAACCGCGGTCACTGTCGGACTGCATAGAAAAGAAATAGAAGTGCGATGACACAACGCCTGTAATTTATTGCAAAATATGAAGCAATTATCGATTTATTCAAAAATGAGTTGAGTAATCGGTAATAAAAAACAACCAAGTTCTGCATTCAAATAAGACGTTCTTGTTATTAATTATAATACCAACGTACGTTGCTATTTAATACAGAATTTTTGGATTAGAACTCAAGGAAAAGGGTTAGTTTAACGTTAATTTCTATCGAAATTTTTTTTTCATAACGTGTTTTGGTAACAATCAAGTTCTGAGAAATTGTTCGAGATTCACATATATTTTTTCCGCTACCACAAACTATATAGATTTGGCAATATTTTTGTTTAAGTCAAGTCTACTTTTACCGTTTGCCTGTTGTCTGCGCCTTAATAGGGTGCATTTTTTGTCATTGTCACTGAATAGTAAAGCTGTGCTACGGGGGAGTTTGTTGCGCCACTTCTTTTTCCCAGCTAAAGTACTAGGAAGTGGTGAAGGGTGGGCGTTTTGGGGGACTGTCGTATGTAATTTTAACGATCGAAAAGTGCTGATTCTCAGTCTAGTTTGAATAAATGACGTCTGATATAGGTTTTGATTGATTAACTGGGCGCGAAGGCTCAGGGCTGCTACAGCGAATTTCCCGGCAGCAAACTCCAATAACACTTTCCTCGAGATAGAACTCAGGACGTCTACATAGTAGTCGCGTTCGCGACCACTTGACCAAAGAGGCAGTCATATTACAGAGTCTTCAGCTCAACTCACACACAAGGCGGGTTTGTATATATTGTAATTTCTTGTATAATATGGATGTCAGCAAAGGAAACGCTCGCGCGGGTCGTGCGCGTAGCGGGTCGGGAGCAGGAGCCGCGCACGCGTTTCGTGTGCTGACATCCATATAATACGAGGACCCGTACTGCCGTCCCGACCCGCGCCCGACACGCACCCGCCTTGTGCGTGTTGAGCTAAGGTACGTACATTCTAAAAGACACATAGCTAGGAATTTATTATATACCTACTGTATGTAAATGTTACTAACATAATTAATTGATATATTACATACTAAACATATTTATGTATCTAATATGGCTCGTAAACATATTCTTAGTTACGCCCATGGTTAAATTTATTAACAATGTTCAATGCATGTAATTTATTTCGCATGCCAGTTCGTTAGATAGTTGATTGGGTACTTCGAAGGTCGTGAGGCGAACTTTGACTTCTTTGAGGATGCTCATGTAGGTCGGTGCTTAAGCGTAGGTAGTACAGATCCCTTTATATATTGTCGTAGTCATTTTATTACAATATTTTGAATTAAAAGAGGCTCGTGGCTAAGCTAGAACCCGCATGAGTCGATTGATCAGGTTAAGCTACGCTTGCCGCGGTCGGTTCGTGGATGGAAACTGAGACATGAATTCATTTTTTGCTTCGTCGGTGTAAGTGCTGTATGGCGTTCCAGTACGAGCATAAATAAATAAATAATAAATAATCTTTACTTAAAATACTGGGCTTTTGACATTAGTGTATCTAACTGTGTTAATTTTTTTATAATGTGCGTTTTACTTGTGAACACTACACAATTTTCTTTCTGAGAATAAATTCACCAATATTTTGCCTGTGATATGAGGAGAGACAATTTAGGGGGCTTGTGGCTAAGTAATAACTGCCGCACGGGTCAATCGATCAGGTTAAGCTACGCTAGCCGCGGTTGGTCCGTGGATGGGTGACCATCTTTACATACCAAGGCCTCTCCGTGCCTCGAAAAGCACGTTAAGCCGATGGTCTTGGCTGTCATCTGTGGATCTTTGACAGTCGTCAGAAGCCCAAAAGTCAGAAAACCAGTCTTACCGAGAGGTATTGTATTATCCAGTAACATGGTTTGTAGACTTCAGATAGGTAGTAGTTCCATGTAAAATACTGGTATCCAGCTGCAGCCGGTTTGACTGGAAGTTGACCCCAATATATTTGGGAAAATACTAGGTTGATGATTTTGAATTTAAAGAGTATCCGTGGAGTTTCTTGCCCATTTTTTCTCCATAGGAATCTACTACGCTCGGAATGGACAACTAGATTCATCTTTCTGTCTGACCGAACCTTTGACAGTTAAAACCAGCCAAGTGCATGTCGGACCACGCACAATGAAGGGTTCCGTAGTTGGGATCAAGGACAAACTTAACATTATAGTTGAAAAAAATGTTCTCCGATACGGAATGTATGGGAGAACATGTTTTTGCAGCTGCAAATGAAAGTTGGTCGATTATTACTCGTTAACTTGTAGAGCCTACTTAGCTGTGACAGTTTTTCTTTTAATTTCGTTATAATACTACTACTATACTACTGCTGTGAATTTTTTCACATGTCCAAAACCAACCATTTGGCTGGCAGGGCAGAGTTTGTGAAAACCATTTTAGTGCTAATATTTGTTAAAGTCAAAAATATTGTGAGTTTGTGAAAACCATTTTAAATAAGAATACTGAACCCAGAGCTTTCAAACTGCAATACGATTATACACTTTTAACACATGAATAAACGACGAAGCTGGGTCTCACGTGCTGTCCTAAAACAATGTTTTAGTAATTTTTAATTTTATTAATGATGTTCTCGTAAGCAGCTACGAATTCTTCTAAAATGATGTCAGTATGAAACGTGAAGGTCATACAATATAACATATTATATGCATGCAAGCCATTTAATTGCTAGTCAATACTATAATGATAATAAAGTATCACTAACATTCAATTATAATCATCGCTTTGCTAAGCTCGGTTCAGATGGGCTACATATGTTATTTATGACGTCTACTCATAACAAGTTTGCCCCAAAATAATATCTAAATAAAAAAGAGGGTGTGGCCTTATCACCCACGATAAAAGTGAAAAACTTATGAGTGGAGCCGAGTACACGCGATTCAGCGCCGAGTAAACGCGATTCAGCGTCACCGATGGACTGGAGCCGAGTACCTATACCCGATACCCGAGTGACGGTTCGGTTTCGTTCACTGTTCGGAAAAAGCGCAAAGTGCGCCTAAAGAAGTTTTCACTTCAATAATCACAAAATATGTACTACTAACTAAAAAAAGGGAATTTAAATATAAGTATTTATGTTTTTAATTATTGAGTATAAGATAATAATATAGGTAACTAATAGAATAAGTCAGTCATAATTTACACATGGAATTTTACAATACATATTTATTACAGTTTTCACCTTGAAACGAACCAATTCCTATTCATGATTTATTTTTAATAACGTACTTACGTTATTTGATTCGTTTCGCTTTGATTCGTAGCATGTAGATAGAAATGTAACAAAAATAAATCAAAATAATTGTTAGGTGTGACCGTGTCAGCGACTAACTTAGTGGCCCGTCTGAATGAATCTTTACAAAAAATATTTGTCTATTAAATAGCAACAATAAAGAGCAATTAATTAAAACATAGGTAGTTAGTAAAGTGATTAAATTAATCTTTATTTATATAAAATGAATATGTCAATTTAATATGATAAATAACATGTTTTATTCTCAGGAAATGAGCGCTTTGTAGAAATTAATAAAGTCGTTAGATAGAAGTCGTAATTAGCATCTTCCTGCATCGTTATTAATGATTTCTAGTAAAATAACAATTTTCTGATATTATTATTTTATCGCAATCACCGAAACGGACACAAGCGTAGATAAAAAATTAAAAATGGAAAATTAAACACGGAGTATTTAATATTTTTATTTTTTGTAACAAAGGATACAAACAGGATTTAGTTTAAAGAGTTAAAATATGATTACTTTTAAATTGGAAAAGTCACACAAAGCTTAGGTATGTTTTCTCTTGTGCAGGAAAAGTTAGTCAGAAAAAGACCTTCACCAAAATACCTTAGTACCTTATGGCACAGATGCTTCACTCCGCATTTTATGTATGAAGCTACAAGTTTGCGGCGGGCTCGACTTGTTGGGCCAATTCATTCATTGTAACGTAGTCAGAAGATCTAAGAATTAAGCAATAGAAAGAGAGGCAATTTCAAGGTGAATATAACTGTAGGTAAATAGCGCTGTGCGACCTGAATTGCACTTTATTGTGCCGTAGCAAGAGTCACTTTTTATTTAAATGAGTTTGCGGAGGCAGATCTGGTTCACTCCGCATTTTGTGTATGAAGCTACAAGTACGCGGCGGGCTCGTCTTGTTGGGCCAATTCAGTGAGTGTAACGTAGTCAAAATATCTAAAAGTTAAGCGATAGAAAGAGAGGCAATTTCTAGTTGAATATAACTGTACGTAATTAGCGTTATGTGATCTGAATTGCACTTTATTGTGCCGTAGCAAGAGTCACTTTTTATTTAAATAATTTTGCGGAGTGAATTATCTGTATTCGTCTGTGCTTATGGTCTTTAACAGTATATTTTTGATGACTAAAAATTCAAGTGCATTGAACTGCAATAATTTGACAGCGATTGTATGTTCACTGGTCTAGCCGGATTGGTAGCATTTTAAGGAGAGTAAATATTATGAGGGTTCCGTACGTCCGAATGCAAAAACGGGACGCTTATAGAATTACTCCTATATCTGTCTGTCCTTCTGTCAAAACCATTTTGCTCCAAATTTAATGGACCGATTAAGTTGAAATTTAGTACACCTTTTTTTTTTTTTTTTTTTTTTTTTTGTGGAGCGGGAGGGCGTGTCAGACTCTTACTGACTAAAACCCACCCGTGTTCCTTCCGTTGCCTGTACATTGCCAGGGGCCACGGTATCCCTTTCGGACTTTCCCGCAACCCCGGCAGGCATTGGTCCTATCGGACCCCTTGAATTTCTGTATTAAATTCAGGTGTACTGAATTTCAACTTAATCGGTCCATTCAATTGGACACGGACGTGTAATGTAAATAAATGTATTTTCAATATGGGGGTCACTTTTGGAAGGCAAATAAGTATTGTTTTTAAGTTTTGCAAATTTTACCGTTTAATATTTATAAGTATTAAATGAAAGGGCTTACTGTGAGGGTTTCTAATATATTTTTCTTATAATATTAAAATAAAATATTTTTAAAGCTATTTAAGAAATTTTATGAAAATTTCCCCCGGGTTGTTATCAACGACCTACGAGTCTACAATTTTGAAAAAAATACAGTAAATAGTTCTATAGGTATTTATAGATTACAGGAATATCTATAAGAAGTAGGTATATGATCTTAAAATAACATGGTACATCTCTGAATATTGCGTTTACAAACTGATATTTGCAGTTGGAATGTATGAGAGAATATGTCTTTCAACTACAATGTTAAGGTTTTGCTTGTGATGAATTCACCCCAACTACGGAACCTTTATTGTGTGTGGTCCGACACGCACTTGGCCAGTTTTTTAGTAATTGAGAATTCAAATGCTTGAAATAAAATATTTATTATATATAAGTCCGCGGAGTTTCTTGCCCGTTCTTCTCCATAGGAACCTACGCTTTGGAATGGGCAACTAGCTTCATATTTCTGACTGACTGACCCCTTGACACTTCAAAAGTGCCTGTAAATGGTTTAATTGAAATATTTTTTTTGAGTTTGAGTTTGAAAAAAACAGAAGCCGTTATTATAATTATGTCATAGAAACCTATTAGCGTGGCGGTTGAAAAAAAAAGTTCCGAGGATGTCCGTTGAAATAATCTGCATGCATCGACAATGACATTGAAATTTATTTGGGTATTTCCCCATTACAATATTTTACTATTTTACCTTGAATTTTGATTACTCAGAAACTTAACTTATCGTAAAAGAAAAATGCTCCCGGATAAACTTTCTTGCGGATCTTTACCTAAACAAATATCTAAACAAATGTTGGAAGGTGCAAAGTGAGTCTGATGGCACCATGGTTAGGGCCTCGCCTCTCATCCATGAGGTTGTGGAGCAAATCAGGGCAAGTACCAATGTGACTTTTACAATTCATATGTACTATTGAAATATTTCATATCGAAGCTGTTTGAAAACTAAATCCCGTGAACAGGATGACAACATCTGTTAACGTCCCGGTTCTATAGCAGCCGAGTGCTGCAAGCAGAAATAGTCCTTACGATGTATACATACACATGAAGTTCATCGACGATACTTTCTGGCAGAGCAGTGGTGGCCCAGTGGTAACGGGCGCGATTTACGAGTTGTAGGTTCGAACTATGACATGGTTTACTTTGTGTAAATTATTTCATCACCACTGCTCTCAAAACGGTGAAGGAAAACATCGTGAGGAAACTGGCATGTCCTAGAACCAAAAATTCGAAGACATGTGACATCTACCAACCCGCACTGGGCCCGCGTGGTGGCTTACGGCCCAATCTTACAGAGAGGAGGCCTGTGGCCTGAGCAGTGGGAACATTATAGGCTGATTATGCTAATATACTTTCTGAGTTTATTTTGGACATTACTGAAATCGGTGAAGGAAAACATCGTAACATCGTCGTAATTCTGAAATCACCAACCCGTCTTGACCAAGCGTGGTGATCAATGCTTGTGTTCTCTGTAGGAGAAGAGGCCATTATTATTTACAATATAGCCTGAATCTTTCGATGACAAGTAAATGATACATTGAATGCGACTTTGTGCTCATAATTTGGATTTTATTCCCAACTTTTTTAGAGCGTTTATTCTGAAAGTGGGCAACGTCGCAAATAGGTGTCAAATATTTCGCTGTTTTGATTAATTTGGCAACATGGAAATAAGAAATGTGGCTAGCTAGCGAACTAGAATGTTAATAATGAATTGCAATTATAACACTGAATTTGATGTTGTTATCATTTTAGGTGTAACAAAGGCATTTGGAAAGCTTCCAAATACTTTTTTACATTTAAAACTAAATATTCGGTGTTATAATATTAATTATTGCATTTCATTATTAATATTATAGTTTGCTAGTTAGCCACATTTAAAATTTCCATACAGTAATATTGCCAAATTAATCAAAACAGGTAGTTATTTGACAGCTATTTGCAACTTTGCCAACTTTTAGGATAAGCGCTCTTCAGAATAACTATCTGCTTGGTAGCAGCTAATGTTTTTATTAATGGACAGTCCGACGGTTTTTCAAAACTACCTACGACACCACAATAAATAGCAAAGCTATCTCTTTGCGCACCATTTTGCTTCAAAGCAATACTCTTTTGCCAGTAATCCCTTCGTAAAACAGAAAAAGTGTATCGGTAGCCAGCAGGATTTAAATGGTTATGCACAGTCATGCACATGACTTCTAAAATCATAATTCGAACGCGACCTCTAAATATCTTTGGACATTTAACCTTGAAACAAGATTACCAAAAATATGCGTATAGGTATTGAAAGAGGAAAAAGTCTTAAGAAATATTTATGCGAGCGCTTTCCTAGAATTTGAATTAAGGGTCCAGAATATCCTTCTTTTACTGTGTGTCATATTTTGATTCACTCCTTTTTCAATCTTGTTTCCATGTGTCAAAGTGACATTTGAATTTCGAAGAAATTACGTCATGACGCAATATGGCCGGCTGTGTTTTGTTTTAAAAAAAAAGCTTTGTTTGGTTCGCGTTGTAGAAATTAAGTACCTACTCAAAATTGAATGTCAATTTCAAACTGTCAGATTTTATATTAATTTCTACTGAAATCTAGTTTTTAAATCTGTTAAAAACAATTTGAATGTAGTCCTCTTATTATTTGATTATTGAAAATTCATGTTAAAATTATCTATCAATCAAGCACCTCAGACAATCGCAGTCCACTGCTGGCCATAGGCCTCTCCCGAGCTGCGCACAATAACCTGTACCCTAATTACGTAATACAAGATCAATCGGAATTTGAATTGTTTTGAAACAAATTGCTAATCCATTGCTACAAATGTACGAAAAAAAAAAATCTGCTCAACAACGTAAATAACGCAATGAATGTTGTTGAACTGTCAAAATGAAACAAAATTGTCGTAATCGTTTACGAAAATGTATGTAATTAGATAGCTTATCGCCTTCCGCATACAGTCTGTCCCAGCCACTTTCTTAAGGTTGTCGGTCCATGTAGCTGGGGGGCATCCCACGCTACGTTTTGGCCGAAATTATCTATAGGTACCATATCAAAAATATTACCTCCACTCTTGAATTCTTGATAAAGTATTGTGGCTACGTAACCAAGCTTTCGTTGAAACCACCAGAGGCCGTGGGCTTCCGAATCGCACTTTCTCTTAGCTTACAACTTCCTTAGGTGATAATTAATGATAATGTCTAATGTACCTAATGACTCATTCACAGACCGTGGTGAATTTGTTTGAGAAGACATTAATAGATTTCCATGAACAATGGAATAATTATGGACAAGTTGAGTTTATCACCAAAAGTTAATGCAGGTAACATGTGTACAACATTTATATATAGTGATGATAGTGATATTACAATATACTGATGATCTACTTATGCAATTATAGCAAGAATGTTACAATTCTACTAAGATAATAATATTAATAAACAATATTTTATATTCTATCCCTATCTCCTATAGACAAGATAAAAGAAAAAGTCTTTTGAATCAATTACAAACCGGTAATGCAAACCTCATTGCATAAAATCGATTCCAAAGACTGAATAACCACCATTTTGTAAGATCCATGACGAAACCCAAGCTTTCTAAGACCGCTTATAAAGACCAAAAACAACATTAAGACCTTTTAATCTGAACCGGAATCCCCAAAAACTTTTTAGGCTTATAAAAAAAACTAAACGAAATTACCAAAAAGGGTGCCCAAGAATCCCGATTAGACACTTCCGGCGGTTATTTAAGACCTAAAAATAAGAAGGAAAGGTCACAGAGACCAATATGAGTCAGTCTTAAGGTGACCCGAGACAGATCGGCGAGATTGGAAGATGTAAAGGGCATTTTTAAATCGTCATATGTCCGCTAAAACGCGGTGAACTGATCCAGATGACACGGAAACTGAAATGTGACTTACATATTTTTACGAGCAGGGAAGTAAGTAAGTTGTATTTTTTTTTGTGTGCGGAAGATACTTTGGTTTGGCCTTTATTTGAGGGTTTTGTTGGTGACATATCGCAGTTTACCCTGTAAAAGTTAAGTAAGTATAATCAGAGGATAGGTAACTTCGAAAAAGTATAAAGTACACTACATACCTATCTAATTAAATAATTCAAATTGGCTAAAGGTACACGTTAACTTATTTTGCTTAAAATTTTGTTGACTTTATAGATCCATAACATAACACAACATCACGCCTAATATCCGCGAAGGGTTGGGCAGAGGTGTACCTGTAGTACACCCACATTTCGCCAGTTATGTTTAAGTCCCATGTAATAGGGAACGAGCCTATTGTCATCAACCGGACACAAATCTAGACTCCGGGCTGCTACTGAGAAATTCTGGTAATAGAAAAACCCAATGACACTTTATCCGAAGTGGGAATCGAACCTAGGACAAAATGTTCAGTAGTAGCGTTTGCGACCACTACACCAACAAGGCCTATTAACGAATTAAAATCTGTGGATGATCTTTGCGTGGGTGTGACGTACATTTCCCCCCAGCTTGTTCCTTTTGTGTTTGTGCTCTTTCTTTGCGTCATGATTAGCGCAAATAAACGTAGGTATTTTTTTTCTTTACGAATTTAAAACACAAGTTTTATAGATCTATTTCTGAATTGAATTGTTGTTTTTCTTCAACTTTTATTAAACGCTGTATCTTTAATTTCTTGAGCAGCTATTCTGTCATCCAAATGATTTATAACCTCTAGATTTATCAGGTCAAGATCTTTAACAGCATTTATATTTACCAGGTGTATAATGAAAACCAATATTTTAGCTTCTGCAGTAAATAAATTCAGTGCATCCTATAAGTTTAATAGAATAATAAATTATTTGAAGGATTTTTAATAATTATTTAGCCATCCAATTAAAGTCTTACTAGGTATCATAAATGGTATAGGAGGATTAAATATTTTATGAACACAGTAAAATGGATCCTATGACATAAGAGATATGGCTTAAATTCGTCTTGGCACGTTCTTTTATGTTGAAGTGTAAAGTTCTTTAAGTAATTTATATTATAATAATAACTAGCTGCCCGCGGATTCTCCCACATAAAACCTAATTATTTTTCTAAAATAAAAGAAGCCTAAGTTACTTATAACATCAGCTGATTTTGACGCAGTTTTTCTCAGGCAGACGCCTGAGAAAGTTCCGTCAAAATCGCTCCGGCCGTTTCGTAGATTAACCGGAACAAGCAAACATACAGTTTTAATATCGGTACATACTTATACTTTCATATGCATTTACTAAAAAGCAGTTTTTTTACATTACAAACAGAAACTTCAATTTTATTTATTTGTATAGATGTGTAGATAATATTTATTATCTCGCAGTCAATAGTTCAAGATTCGACACAATTATTTTAAGCTCGACGATATATTAATATTATATAATGTCGTGGCCAGATCTTAGAATTGATCATATTAGGTCATGTTCACCAAATGCGTGAAAAGTCTCATGTCTGTTATCTACGACATCCATATCTATAACGCCAGTGTGGTTGGTGGTACTACGCGTAATCAATCTGCCTGCCTTTTCCCAACTATGTTGGTTTCAGCTTCCAGCCTAACCGGTTGCAGCTGAATAGCAGTATTTTAACCCCTTGGTAAGACTGGGTGTCAGACTTTCGGGCTTCTGACTGCCCGTAACGACTGTCAAAGATTCAAAAGTCATTTATTCAAACTAGGCTGAGAATCAGCACTTTTCGAACGTCAAAATTACATAAGACAGTCCCCCAAACCCCACCCTTCACCACTTCCTAGTGCTTTAGCTGGGAAGAAGAAGTGGCGCAACAAACTCCCCAGCAGCACAGCTGTCTGTTCAGTTAGAACTTCGAATGATTTCCTTCAGTAAGTGGCAATAGGCTCGCTCCCTTACTTGGACTTAGAGGACTTACAAATATCAATTTCGAGTCTCCCTACCCTTAGGTACTTTAATACACCTATGTTCCCACTGCTGGGACAGATCTCCTTTCTTCGAAAGGTAGTGGGTTGTAATCCACCACGCAGGCTAAGCGCAGATAAGTAGATGATGAAAACCAGCGCTGGGGCTCTCTCTCGCATAGGGTCGCAGCAAGATGCTGAGCAATGGCCGTTTTGCGTTGATGTGACGCATATTTTCCCCCAAATTGTTATTTTCTTGTTTTGTTATTTATTTATTTAACCATTTATGTACACACATATATAAACAGACAAGAAGAAAAGAACAGAAAAATACGTACAAAGGTGATGCTTATTTCTAAAGAAATCTCTTCCAGCATACCTGCGATAGGACAGGGGGTGAAAAGACATGTAGACACCGTGTGTAAGAGTAGAGAGAAAGTAAAATACATAAAATCAAAACAATTCACTTAATAAAATAAAACAAATTATATGAGAATATACTTACATACATACATACAATCGTATATACTAAATACTACAAAATAAATACCAACGCAACTATGACGAAGTGGAAAGATAGTGTTCTTTCACTCTTCTTTTAAATACTGCAACAGTCTGGCAGTCCCTAATGTCGGGCGGAAGTGAATTCCACAACCGCACCGCGTGCACAGTACAGGAGTAGGAGTAGAAGTCAGTGGACTCTCTTGGCTTCGTGTTCTTTCCTTGCGTCTTCTGTACCGCAAATAAACGTATTTTCTTTCTTTCTTTTGATTAACATCATCTTAATATTTTATTTATTTATTGCATAATTTAAGTGAATGAAATTATTTTTGATCAGATTTGGTTTTGTAGCTATAGCTAGCCTTATAGTACTTAACTTATTTATTTGTTTCAAAATATGTGATAATTTTGGTATTGCTCGTCTAGTGGCAACCTCTGATCCTTTAATATGTCTTATCTGCGGATAATGCAGTGGACTGCAACATTACTACCAAAAATTTAGTTAACCTTATGTATTATATATGTTGTAGTTGTTTATTATCCCTTAATAAATAAAATAAAATAAAACATGTAAGATGTTATGTTAAATACGTTCTTGCCTGCCTCTCTTACCCACATAATATCACGCCTGTGTTACACCCACATTTCGCCAGTTATGTTGAGGTCCCATTAATAAGGGGCGAGCCTATTACCATCAGCCTGGCACAAATTCAGACTCCGGGCTGCTACCCAATAACACTTTGCCCGACCTGGGAATTGAACCCAGGACTTCTTGCTCAGTATAAGCTCTTGCCGCCACTAGACCAACGAGGCAGTCAAACAATTATATGAAGACAAAACTGCCTTTAATTGACTCAGACTACTAAACTGTTCAAAAAGTAATGATAATCGGTTCATATTTTCTAAACTAATAATAAAGCCGAAGAGTTTTTTTGTATGTTTGAACGGGCTAATCTCTGGAACTCCTAGTCGGATTTGAAACAATATTTTTGCATTTGATTGCCCTATTCTTGAGAAAAGCTACAACTATTTAACATCACGCTAGGACACATAGGCGCCGAGCAAAAATAAAAATAACCGATTATCATTACTTTTTGAATAGCCTGGTACTACTGGATAAGAATGTCGTAACTTGTCTTAACTTTCTTATAGGCTCCCACGCTCATACAAGTCAATTATATTCACACATTCGAATAAAATGATAGTAGTAATCACGAATTTATACCGACGATTATGTAAAAATCAACACGAGAACTTTTCAACAGTAGTGGGAAATTTTATAGGTATAGGTGACTTTCACTCGATTGGTTATCAATTATAGGTGGGCGATGTTATGTCACTGGGCATCGTGTGTGGACATCTTAATGTTAAAAATGCGTGGTTTTAACTTATGGGCTTTTTGGTATTTCTCTTGTGGCCTGTATTTGTTTTAAGAGTCATTGCATTCATGTTTGAGGAGCTCGTGGCTACGTAGTAACAGCCGCACGGGTCGATCCGCTACGCTCAGGTTAAGCTACGCTTGCCGCGGTTGGTCCATGGATGGGTGAACATCTTTACATACCGAGACTCTTCTGTGCCTTGGAAAGCACGTCAAGCCGTTGGTCCCGGCTGTCATTCGTAGATCTTTGACAGTCGTTACGGGTCGACATCCACTCTCCTCTCATTTCTTGTCCCAATCCCCCCCCACGCTCCTGTTCCAGCCTCATCTAGGCAAATGCCTGTGATGGCAACATTGTCCACCAATCGCGCCGCGAGACGACCGACACCTCGTCTTAAAGTGCTTGGAAACGCCACACGTTCACTGCCTTACTCCAACTGTCATCACTGCACCTTGCTAAGTGTCTTGCCCAACTTTACTTGAGTTCCGTAATACATTTTCTAATATCGTAGACGTTCGTACATCTTCGGAACTCGACGTTTGGAACACACAAAAGTGATTGCAAATCAATCTGCCTAGCCTTTTCCAAACTATGTTGGGGTCGGCTTCCAGTCGAACCAGATGCAGCTGAATACCGTATTTTACATGAAGCGACTGCCTATCTAACTTCCATAACCCAGTAACTGGGTAATACGATACCCCTTGGTAAGACTGGTTGTCAGACTTTCGGGCTTCTAACGACCCGTAACGACTGTCAAAGATCCACGAATGACTGCCGGGACCAATGGCTTAACGTGCTTTCCGAGGCATGGAGGAGTCTCGGTATATAAAGATGGTCACCCATCCACGGACCAACCCTGGCAAGCGTAGCTTAACCTGACGGATCGACCAATGCGGCTGTTATTACTACAAAATTTAATCAAATTAGTATGAACTATCCTTTACTATTAAATGAGTATTCTCTATTTTCACCCGAGCAGAGATGTGCGCTTTAATCTCATCAAAGACTTCATGCGTCTACCGTGTAAATAAACAAAAAATAATAAAATAACATAATATTTCATCCAATTACATATTATTAACCTTAATTTGCGTATTAAAAATTATTTTTTATATAGGCTATGTAGCGGTTTTGCCAGTGCCCTTATTTACACCTGCACGTATCGCTAGCGCAGTGCGCGAAAAACATAACCAGCGCGCCATTTCCCATAAATATTTGTTTAAGTTTTCGTTGTGTGGTTAATTATTACAAAAAAATATGAAATCTAAAGTAAGTTTTAAAAGAAGCTCCGGATATTCAGTACCTTGCAACAAAGGTCAGTTGAACCTTATAAATCTAAATGCATCATCCCTATAATTAAGTTATTTTAGCATAAGTTCTTACAACAAGTCTGTTTTTTTCCACACAAGTGTGTTGAAAACCGTCGTGAAACGTGTAAGCATTGATAACACACACTAGTATCATAATGTACTACTTCATTACAAAATTTACGTGTACAGGGGTGACCAATAATTTCATTTTTCTTTTAAGGTGTATAGCAATTCGCCTGCAAAGCTTGATGATTACGAATATTTCGTGTGATCATTCACTGTAGCCAATTATTGGTAGTACCATTTCCAGCAGTGGTCGTAATATGTGCGCCAATATGCTGTCAATTCCCCACCAATGTCCGATTGGTAAGAGTATATAATATGAAAAGGCGAATGGTTACCGGTATGGGTTGGTGGTATGGTTGCCGGTGGTTGGCGGTTGTGTGTTATTGGCATCTGATGAAAACCTTTACGTTTGTCCAATGTCTTTATCAAGATTAATGGTCACTTAAAATCCATAAAGAACAAAGGGTTCTAGAAGGCAAGTTTGTTAATTTGTACATCAATATCAATTAAAGGGTGCGTTTATAGCTTAAGCCAGTTTGTAACACTAATTCATGTCTTGGCATGACAGGCAATAAACTTCAGGTAACTTGATAGCTACCTATCATCGTTATCAAGTCAGCTTAGGTCTATTTCCATTCAAGTTATAAATGAACCATTCCTAACATTAAACTTTAAGATATGAGCTTGGGTCTGTCTCAATTTTAAAATGCCACAATATCGAGGTGGAGAAAAGGTATAATCATGTAACTCAATTAGACAATTCGGAACCTTTTCAACAAGGTCTAGTGGAGAACTGCCCAGTTTAAAATATAGCTTCCTTACAAGATGAATGTGTGAGTTAAGAAGGAACAAGAGCTGGATGCATTAATCTTTCACAGCCTTGACAAGTCTTCACGTGTCCGCATACAGTAGTGGGCTATAGACAAGTAGCGGTTGATAAGAAAAAAGAGTTATTACAACAAACAAGTAACATCAGTCAAATAGAATCTGTTTATGGAAATAGAAGAACTTATTGCTAATTAATGATGAGACTGAAGACTTACTGAACTTATCTTTGTATCTCCAAATTAGCAAAATACTAAATTATCAACAAACACAAGAAACCAAATCCTATTCCCACAGTACTTACAATCCAAACAATTACCCCAACCGATAGATACTTTGAATAAAACACAAAAGATAACAAACGTCGGTTACCAAAGACCTGAATCAGATAATCCATGGCTCCAACCTGGCAATCTTCAATGCTTCGCAATGCGCCCCCAGCTATTTGAGCATTGGCTAGGCTGGCCTAACAGGTGTGCAGTTGTATTTTATCTCACCCACTTGCTTCAAGCATGATGATATATATCCTATTTGGGAGGCAAAGGATTGCTGTTTGTGTCGTAAATATTCAGTGGAAGTTGGTTAACAGAATTTATAATTGTGTCTGGCGTAGAACAATTAGTTGTACAATTCATTACGTCTGATCCATTTTGTCTTGCCAATCTGTGAATATTAACAATCGTATCTTCGTCTACTTCGAAGTGGTTCTTCTTTGTGTAGCATTGCTCCTCATATTTGTCTTCTGAGACTCTTAAAAATATATTTTGGGTTGTGCGTTACTAAAATTAAGGTTTGGTAAGATAACCATCCTTTTTTTTTAAAAGGCATATAAAGTGTGTAGGAAGCCTCTTCTCTAATGCTATTGCTGGTATTGTCCTAAGATAGTCTCTTACCATTCCCATATATGTTTGTATGGATGTAAACAGATAAATCAATCAGAGTCCTATCCAATAAGGCAAATAGAACCAGTAAGCCCGTTTGTCATAAATAAGATAAAAGTCTATAAGATAGCCCTACGTGTGAATATATTTGTAATCTAATAGATTTTCTACTGAGTCTGACCTCTGTGCCCTCTTTAACCTTTTCAACATGTGCAGGATGACTGGTATCTGCTACATTACTTTTTACTATGTCCTTAGTTTTAGTAGTATCCTTACATTTAATGTTAATACCCAAAAGTCACAAAATATTAAATATTTTCCTCTCGTTTTCATACACGACGGCAACTTATAGCAGCTATAAGTTCATTGGGGGCCGGCAGCCTTGTGGGACGAAAGTGCGTTGTGAACCGTCGGCGGAATGCTAGCGGGACTACTTTCATCACCAACCTTGAGTCAGCCACAATCGCCCGAATCTCATGGAAATATCCGATCCTTGATATACGCCCTTTTGGCTTTGTGCAGGCTATTTCCGTGGCTGTTTAGGAATATAGGATTTGAATGGATTTGTGGACAGTTTTGAGAGTAGGTGCAGATTTTGGTTGAAGGTAGACAAAGTTGGTTTGATTATTTAGAGAATTCTGGTTACAAGATATACGTCCTTTTAGTGCTTTGTTGCCTGTTTCCGAGGCAGTTTAGGAATAAGGTATGCTACAATTCTTTTTGGAACATTAATTAGTTACTATTTAAAAAAAAATTGAGACAAACAAATGGTTAAAAATAATGTGTTATTTACAATAAGCCATGCACCGTTGCATGGCTTATTGTGAACAAAGTCTTGTTAATATTTCCCACTTCAATTGTGGGGATCTTTTAGGTATCCATTCACCTTATAGACATTAATTTACTAATTATTGCGAAACTTGCCATATTAATATGCATAACTATTCGGATTTCGTCACTCGGTAGGTACTAGAAATTTGAATGTGAGGGCACATTTCAAGGCAATATCTACGATTTAAATATGCGGAAATAGGCTCGGCATTTAATTGAACCTTATTTGTTGCCTCCACTTCAATAAATTATTCATAAAAATCATATCGGAATGCTAATCTAATATCAAAGATGTATTTAAAACATTTAATGACATTTATATGCTTACATCTAACCTTAAACTTCACAACGTGTAATTGCGTCAATTACCAGTGTATTGATTGTACTTAATCACATATTTATTGGCTAAAAACATTTCGCTTGAGGCGCAACCGCAGAATAAACAAACGAGAAGACAATTGATTACGTAGCGGCAACGCCTCCAACGCGTGCAAAACCGAAAAAATGGTCCACACCAAGCGTGAAGAAGATACAGACAGAGAAGGCAATATACCATAAAAGTAATGCATACGATAAGGAAAGAAAACATTCCGAAGTGGAAACAAGATACGATAATGTGAAAGCAATATGTGTGACAGAGATAGCAGTACAAGAGAAAGATAGGTAGGAGAGAGAAATTGCCGTAGCAACTTTCGCTGAGCTCGTTTCGGTTACGTCACGGCAGCGCCAGCGCAACTTACGCAACTGTTGTGAAGAGATTATGACTGTATGACACTGATTTGAATGATCGTTGGAAGTAATCAATTTCATTTGGATTCGCTTCCGGTGTCGATTGCGAGATATTGAAGTGTCTTAATTTTTGATCAATGATAATATATTATTTAAGTCATCATTGACTGGATACAAAGAATTTATGTCTAAAAATCTTAAAGGTCACGCATCAAGATTTTAGTTGACGTAACAGATGCAATGGATTAGAAATTAGAAAGCGTGCACCAAATAAACGATGACTCGAATTTAGCGTAATAAAAATTCACATTACAAGGCTGGTAATAAAAATATGCTCCGAATTTATTGCAGCTCTATTTTCGAGTTAGTTTCACTAAAATTGCATAGGAACGAGATTAGTGTCGAATGACAAAAATTTAACTTTAGGGGTTAAAATGTTGAAATGGTTAGCAAAACGTTACTAAATGCGATTACACAAACCCTTACGACAAAGTTACCCGCCTTGTTATGCTTATTTTCCTATTTGCCTAATCGTCTTTTGATGATGTTCGTCATTGTGACACTATCATGCTCAGTGTTATACAATTTGCTGCAATTACATGCTCTTCACTTTCACTATTATATTTTCCAACATACCATACCCTGTCATCAAGTCTTTCATTACTGACCCACAATTTGGTTTCCCCACTAACTTTCTTTTTCTTTACAATTCTTCAGTAGCAGTATTAGCTGTCGTCATCAATCAATTCTACATTCCCATGTGTAATTAGAACAAGGCGGGAATGATGTCCTAGATCTTAAATGATACATTATACGCATCTCTTCTCGCTCTAATGCCGAAGCACAATACGCTACTGTCACACATTCATAGTGTACTTTACACTATACACGTGTACTTGTGTTGTCCAACGTGAGGTCGTGTATGTGTGCATTATGTTCTGTGATAAGTTCCATATATAATAATACCGTTATATTTGCAATGAACTCGAAATTAAGCAAAACAGAATTCCGTTGCCCTAATATACCTAATTCATTATATATGCAAATGTCTTTCACGCATACGTCTATCCAGACACACATTGCGTTAGTGTTGGTAACTCTATGTGTATATTCTATATTCATGTTTGCGTCAGTGTGCAAAATATTTTCGCTAGTGTTTGTACGTTTTGTGTTGTTACAGCATGTTTTAGATTTGTGTTAGTATTTTATGTAAGTGTGAGAGTAGTTTAGCGTTCACAATGAAAGTACTCGGCGGTTGCACGGATTTGGGTCACAGCTCCAACTTTGATTATAAAGATTACGACCACCGTGTGAATCATCGCACATCTTCTAGGTCCATGCTGTTCTTGCGTATTTATATTTAGCATTTATATTTTTAGCTCAATAAATATATTCTGTTTATTTTGACGTTCGTTTTTATTTTCGTTGATTGAGTTTTGATGTTGTTCTTGTTTGTCATTATGGAGTACTCAACTACTTTAATTTGAATAGCTTTAGTTTTTGGCTGCACTTATGCAATACAATCATTACCTACTGTTCACTTCTCATACTGTTCATAAAGATTATTTCTTTCTTTTTCTATCTTATTATCTAGATCTTAAAACCACTAAGTAGCTAGACTAAAAATAAAAAACGTAATATAGGCCATATCGATACGAGATACCCTTTCACATATACCTAGCATGAGTCGATGTTTCATCACAGTCGAGGTGCACAGCCACTTTCGACTTGTTCATTTTCATAACTTCTACG
Source organism: Xanthia icteritia (assembly GCA_949128155.2). Lineage (NCBI taxonomy): Eukaryota > Metazoa > Arthropoda > Insecta > Lepidoptera > Noctuidae > Xanthia > Xanthia icteritia. The sequence goes on from OX421932.2 coordinate 5,337,135, forward strand.
TTATCTAGCATAATCAGTCTATAATTTTAGCACTGCTGGGACACAGGCCTCTCTTCGAAAGGCTGTAATCTACCACGCGGGCCCAGTGCAGGTTGCTAGATGCTTACGCTATCTACAAGAGGTTTATTAGAGGATTTTGTTGCAATTCTGTGTGGTAAGCTTGTGAAGGCACTGTAAATAGGGGGCCATCTGTGTTTAGTTAGCAATTTATCGCTGGATGTAAGTAGTTGCGGTGAGAAAGGACATGTTTTGCAAATCATGCTGCTTAGATCTCGTTATGAAATTGTGAAATGATCGTGACATTTTAATTATGAGTATTACTGGATGAGCAATAGCTTTAATGTTATTCGTACTTTAATGGAAGTTCGAGAACCATTTAGTGTTTCTGCCTCACGTGAAATTGACAATTGCTTTCGAGTAACTCGCCATCTCAGAAAGTCTACAATCGCTTGAATATAGCAAAAAAACAGTAGCAAAAATAGATGTCGAAATGGACTTTTTACGGTCTAGGTAGGTAGACTTCGAAATCGTTTCTTAGAACTTTCAGATTCAAGTGATAGTTCCTTTGTCCGTTATTGACACTTTTATTTGTAAAACCGAAAATACTGGTAGTTACGAGAATTGATATTGCAAAGCTTATAGAAGTTAATGATGTTGAGAAAGTGATTAATCAAAGTTCCATCTCATTGAACATGATTTCCGCAAACATGCTTGATTGGTCTTTATTTAAGCTTGTTAATACAATACCTAGCTTGTAATTTTTTTTCTGCTTACTGCATATTAAGTTTGTCACAGTACTTATCAACCAAGAAAAAGTCAAAGGAAACACTTCTTGGAATAACTTTCTGGCAAAAAATGCAGAAGAAATATTCTACAAAGTATTCTTGTTTGCGCAAACGCACAAATATGGTGGACAAACATCAGTAGAATGTGCGAAGGTTGACGGTCTTTCAGGGTCGAATTGATAAGGGACATGTAACCTTTGCTTTGACATTAGACATATTAGTTCATGCCTTATGGCATATTTGCTTGGGACGCTCCTTGACGACGCGACGCGTCTGTAGATAAATAGAAAAATATACATGAGTATGCTAATGCTTAGATGTTTTCTGGCATGCTGTAAAGCTAAAGTGCTACAATTTTGTATAGAAATGTGATGAAAGTGAAGGAATAGTTAATGTACGAGAGTTTCAGGAAAATAAAAACTGAATTAAAAATACCTACCTAATTTACTTACAAGTTACTAGCTCACTTTTCAAGTTGACAAAGATATAAAAACTCAAAAAGATATATTACCGTGTTTCCGCCCGCTGCCAGCGCCATCTCTTAGCAAGCAAATGAACTAACCGAATAAGAGTCCATAATGAATTGCGAGCCGGCAGGAGCCCCTTAAATTTAATTACCTACATTTAACATGTGCTCCAGTAGTCGTAAAAGCATCTAGCCCAGAAACACGCCTGTTTTAGTCTCATGATATATTTTTAGAAATGAATCACCAACGACTTAGTAAAGAATAAACGATCGCCAAACGAAATTCCGTGAAAAAAAAACGGGAACAAAGACCACTCACACCTAAGTTAGTAGTTTTAAAAGTCGATGCTATTCCAACAAAAGGTAGAAAAAAGCCTTCGAATCATGACCTCGAATATGTAAAATGTCACTATCACACAATCAGGGTACCAGAAGGTCCTTTTTTTGCCTCCGCCTACCTGGCTCCATTGTGTTCTAGGGAAAGTTATGTGAAAGACAGACCAACAAAAAATTCTGATTTCTCCTGTCTCTTTCTATTTTTTTTTCTATAAGCGACCCTTAAGAATTCCGATTTAGATCAGGCCAGTAGTTTTTGTGAGCACGTTCGTAAGGCAATAATGGAAGCAAAAAAAAATCTATCGCGTTTTTTTTTTCAAATTGCAGGTTACGTGTGTCTACGGATAAATAGGTATTGTACGTGTTCATTGTCTGGTTGAAAGGCTCTATAAATCCAGTGAACGAAGCGAAGAAATTGAACAAATCTGTGTGTATTTTAATCTTTTGAAATTTTAGAACGTAATTGGTCCTTGGGTAGGTAATCGCACACATGCGGACAGAAAGACCAGAGGATGTTTTAATATATATATTGTATTTACAAAAGCATAAATGTTAACCATAATAATATGGTTAATAGATTATCGTAATAAATTTATATCTGTTTCTTAGCGACAAACTAAATACAGCTTCTTCCTAAGAAGGGTAGGTAAGTAAGGGGAATGAAGAGTAATTATCCAAGCTATTATGCATGCTTATTTACAGCTAGCTATATTTAAAATGGCTACAGGTGCACTCCACCTTTGCATAGAAAAATAACTAGACAATAATCTCTATGTGTGTTTTACACGTTGGAATGTAATTTCCTTAAATTATGATAACTAACTTTGCACGTGTTTCTGTGACAAATAAACTTATTTTTCTTCCTTTTTTTTCTTTCTTAAAACAAAATGTAATGTAGTTGTTGGGTGTCAGAACATTTTAATTTATTGCAATGAATTTCATGATGAATCTTCTTGATAATACTGTGGTGATAGGTTTATCTTCTTTCATCGAGGACAGTATAATCAACACCATCAAATGTGTTTATTTAAACCCATATATGGCATTATTTCTAGTGTTAATGTTGTCAATAGAAATTAACTGCTAAATAGGTCGGAGTCAATATTAATCACATACAAATTATGGCAGAAATAGACAAAGGACTGTTAAGCCCGTCACAAACGTAGCTATAATAAATATTAATAAACTGTGCCATATATTATATTATAGCAAGTCACCACATACGGTAGCTATACAGTAATATATATTTTAGCCATCATTTGGTCTGCGGTATAAAATAGCTTTAAAAAAAAAAAACTTTATTGAACTGAAGCCTAAATAACTATTACAATGGTATAGTAGAAGCATTGAGAGGCTTATGTGTTATATGGCAAGGTAGTAATACATTGAAACCATGACCTCTAAACTAGGTTGGTACTTGTATCTTAGAAGATCAGAAAAAAGAATAAGATAATACATATGTCTTGCTATATCTATCCACATATTTTGGTGACGTAAGAGAAATATATATTATAGCTCCATCTGAGGTCGCTCGAAGATTATTATGGAAAATATATCGTAAAGCTATGATTTATATTAATATACAGGGTGGCAGGGACATCGATTCGAAAACTGTTACCATGGATTCAGTACATGATTCTGAACCCCCCTGCGTTGAAATATATCGATGGTTTGTAAAAAATGTTTCATAAAAAGTGCAATACCTACGCGGTCAAAATGTATGCAATAGCTAAAAAAAAAAATTAAAAAAACTTTAGTTACGTCTGTGACGGCTTTAAGGCAAAAAATATCTGATCATTTTCGTTTTATTTAATGACCCCTTTGATATAACTAACTATACTACCCAATTGAATCTTCTTCTTAGCGTATCAATGGCAAAAAGTTCAAAGAATTTTGGCCCAAAATTCAGCTATGCGAACTGCACTTACTGACACAGTCATAAGGCCATCAAGTGCACAGGTAACAGAGCAATTGAATAACTAACTACATACATTGTGTGGTTCTTTCCTCAAAAGACCTTTTCAGATACTTTACATAGTCCTCACATGATCTGACCAAGATGGACTGGACTTTAAAAGCCACTTTGACTCCTTTTTTTCGGCGCCATCGATATGGGCCTGGTCCTTATCGGACGACGAGCTACCCATTGCTCACCGTCCGCAAGCCCGCGCCTACGGTGGCCGGGAATCGGCCTGCGATTCCCGACGCCCAGGGCGTTTCCTGCGGCGGCTAGGGGCGTGAGGGCGCGAAATTTGCCTCTCCCTCACGCGTTCTGCCTCCTCCTTCGCGAGCATTACTGCTTTTTTTCGGCGCCATCGATATGGGCCTGGTCCTTATCGGACGACGAGCTACCCATTGCTCACCGTCCGCAAGCCCGCGCCTACGGTGGCCGGGAATCGGCCTGCGATTCCCGACGCCCAGGGCGTTTCCTGCGGCGGCTAGGGGCGTGAGGGCGCGAAATTTGCCTCTCCCTCACGCGTTCTGCCTCCTCCTTCGCGAGCATTACTGCTTCGCAGAAGGAGGTGATGGCCTCCCATGCCCTTTCGCTCCGTACCATGGCCTGGACCAGGGCCGGACGCGAGAGATCCCCGCCGCCGATCGCCTCCACGAGGTAACGGCGATGACACTTTGACCCCTGAGTTAGTTTCACCGTTTATTTTCAGGGGTAGTCAGATAGGAAATGTCGACTCCATCTAGCATAATCAACTTATAATATTCCCACAGCTAGGAAACAGGCCTCCTCTCCATGAGAGGGAGTGGGCCATAGTCCACCACGCAGGCCCAGGGCGGGTTGGTAGAAACCACCTAGCTTTAAAAAAATATTAATTACATGTAAAAGTGATTCTGACATCCTATCCGATTCCAAATATTTTTACGTAAATTTTCATCCAGTTTATAATTACCTAAAACAACCAACCACTTGATTAACACAAATAAAACTCAATACCACGCCCGTAAAGAGAAAGCATTAACAAACTGTAGAACAAAGGAATAAAACAATTTTCACTCGCGTCATTCCAAGCATGACAGTTTAAATGGAGAAAAACTATCGATCATCAGTCATTGGAGTCGAAAGTGGCGCATGCACAATGACACCAAACTCTCACTCTATCACCGATTAATTGGAGTCAACGGATCGCACACGATAGCTTAGAAAAAAGCGGCCAAGTTAGAATAGGGAATATTGTTGTGGTGTTCTCGTTTTCATTTGTTTTTTGAATGAATGCAATGGATGTTACGGGTAGTCGGAAACCCGAAAATCTGACAACCAGTCTTACTAAGGGGTATCGTGTTACCCAGCCACTAGGTTGTGGAGGTCAGATAGGCCTGCCTGATTAGACTGGAAGCCGTCTTCAACATTGATGATGAAAGAATAAAACTTTTCTGAATTATTTGTTTCATTGGGATATTATTATGGACCACCAGTCCTTATTACCAAGGGAGGATGCGGATCCAACAATTGCTTAAACACATAAAATAAATTCCTAAATACAATTATGAGTTGAACATACGAAACTGACGGATCCGTGGGGCCGTCTGCTGTTTTTATGCCCAATAACAAGACCTATAAAAAATTAAAAAAAATGATTAAAGAAAATCTGTATGGCCTGGGTCTTGTTATTGGGCCTAAACCTAAACACATAGCAGACGGCCCCACGTATCCGCCATTTTCGAATGTTCAACCGTCTGCCGAACACTCTGTATATTCAATTTAATACACATAAAAACTCCAAATTTGCCTTGACGTAATCAAAACAATGATTCAATTGACCCACTCAATTACGGACTCCTAAAATTGAAAGAAAGTGATGTTACGGCAGAGTATCGTTGCACGAGAAAAAACTCAAGCGTCATTGTTTTCTAACCCCGTCTCTTTCTAACCTAAAGAAAAATGTATTGCTGTCTCGTTTTGAAGAAAGTGCGCGCGCTCATACAGCTGAACGGATTTACGTCACACATAGTATATGAAAGAATTTAGTCAGTTAATCATATTTTTGTACATATTGGCTTTGACAGACTGAGTGATAAGAATTATAATTGTGATTTTTTTTAAGAGTTTAATACCTACTACGTTTAGAAGAATATTCAACCATAAATAGCAGGAGCATTTACAAGACTTTTAATCTTTTAATTTACCTACCTTAGATTTCAAAATACCACTTCAATGCTCCAATGCTACCCACAGGTGATTTAAAAGAACATAGTTTTCAATGATGAAAATTCTAAAAATACATAATTGTAAATCGAATATGTATTCTTTTTCTGAAATTGGTTTTTACAATCACTCTAATTTAAAATAAGAATATTACTGCAGTTTCATATCCCGAACAAAATTCATCCATTGAAACTCATTCTGTTAAGTAATTAAATCGCATCTAAGACTTTTACATATACTGTTATCGATAGTGAGAGTGAAAGATGACGTCGAATCGTGAGTGGATATTCTGCTAGAATGAGACAGCAATATAAACAGTAGTGCATGTGAAAGAGATAGGAGACAGAATAAGAGATGAAGTGTGGGAATGCGTGCAGGTAACGATGCAATATGCTTTAAAGTAAATGTTGGGAATCGTTGTGGTTCAACAATAGTACTGCACCAAAGAGAATGATTATGGTATATTTAGAAAACTGTTGAGATAAAATTACGTAAGCGTGATTTTAAGGCAAGTAAAAATAATCTAAACGCTAATCGTGGTCAAGGCTCTTGGTGTAGAAATTAATCATTGTTTACTATATAATTTCAGACCGCAATCTAATTTAAGTGGGATCTGAAGTTATTTTTAACTTAATATCCTCAAATAACATTAAATCTATAAGTAAAGTATTATACATTTATAACATACATTAAGTCATTTATGTGCTTAAAGTATTAAATAAATAAATAAACATACATAACATCATACCTGTTATCCTCGAAGGGTTGGGCAGAGGTGTAGATACCTATAGTACACCAACATTTCGCCAGTTATGTTTACTGGCGAAATCTGGGTGTACTATAAGTAAATCCCATGTAATAGAGGGCAAACCTATTGCCATCAACCGGGCAGAAATCCAGACTCTGAACTGCTACTGAGAAATTCCTGATGGAAAAACCCAATATCACTGCCCGACCCGGGAATCGAATCCAGGACCTCATGTTCAGCAGCGCTTGCGACCACTAGATTAATGAAGCAGTCTAAATTTATATTTTATATTCGTTTCGTTTTTGATTTAAAAAGCATTATATCTATTTTAAAGCCACGTAGATGTGACTTATTTCATTTTTTGCAATCTTTTCAATGCCATTTAGTCAAAGATCTTAATATAATATAAGGTCATCATTATCATTTTGGCCGAAAGACGTCCACTGCTGGACATAGACCCCCCCAAGCATCACCACTTCGACCGGTTCTGTGCTTCTTGAATCCAGCTGATTCCTGCGGCCTTCACATGGTCCACCTTGTAGGAGGCCCTCCAACGCTACGCCTTCCGTTACGCCGTCGCCACTCCAGTATCTTTCAGCCCTATCGGCCATCTGTTTTGCAAATAATGCTCTGCCACTTGACTTTGGAAATTCTTCGGGCCAATGTCATTTACCCTGGTTCTTGGTTGGTTGGAATATAAGGTTAATTATAAAACAGTGAGAGCAGTGATGTCCCAGTGATAACGGTCGCGTTTTACGAGCTGTAGGTCGTAGGTTCGAACCCCGACAGGCGCTTTACTTTGTGTAAATATTTAATCACCACTGCTCTCAAAACGGGGATGGAAAACATCGTGAGGAAATGCATGACAGCATGTCCTAGAGCCAAAATTAGAAGTCGTGACTTCTACCAACCCGCGTGGTGGATTACGGCCCACTCCCTCTCATTAAGAGGAGGGACACAGCTCTCCCAGCAATGGGAACATTATAGGCTGATTTAAAAAAATAACGTTATAAAACTGAGCAGCAACGATGCCCCGCAATGGAGCAACAAAAAACGGTGAAGAAAGTAAAAGCGTTCTCATGTTTAGAATTGTTTTTATAAACGATTGAAAAAGTATGCTTTTGTATAATAACAACAATGGTTTAGACAATACCTTGCGCAACACGTGTGGGTTTAGATATACAGGTCGAGCCGAACGAATTTGGATTTTTAGCAAAATTTTACATTTTATATGATTTAATACGAATTGTATTGTGTTTATTTGCTGGAGTTTCGGTTCAGGGATTTAGAAATATGGATTCTCGTTGATTCTGAATAGCTTTGAGGTTTGAATTTGGAGTTTGCATCTCCATTTTGGAATATAGTATATCCAAATCTTAGTCGTGTAGATAATATTTTTTACTTTCATCAATGATTAGCTTTCTAACTAAAACCTTTCATCATATCGACAGCTAAACTTAGGCTACCATCTGCAACAGCTATCATCGCCAACTATCAGTCAATAACGAGAAAGAAGAAAGCCTATTTCCAGCTCTTGGTGACGATCTGGCTGATAAGACCTGCTAATTGGCAGATTACCCTGTCATGGTTCATTTATGATCAATTTACTTTTAAGAAACACAAAAAAACAAAACGTTTTTTTTTAATAATAATTTATTTATTTTAATAAATTGTGGTACAGTCTGTTACAATAAATATAATTATATTTATATAAATATAATCATAATTAAAATGTATGGATAAATCAGTAAAAGAGTAACCGAGGTCGTAGTCCTAGCTAGGTTACTTGGCAACCTGTATCAAGGTTCGCCTACCGTACTTTTCTTACACCTCAAAAAAACGTGGCACTATGTTTAAACATAAAACAAATATTCCAAAAAACGATTTCATGTTCTAAATAAAGAACCTTTTGTTCAAACTGCAATCAATTTTAATACATAAGTATATAAGTTTTGTTGATAGGCATGTAAAGAAAAAGGCTGTTGTCCAAGGTCAGGAGAGTGATCTTCGATCGCTCTTTATTACAATTATGGAGACGTTGAACCAATGTCCTTTATATTCTACTTTTTATTGTATTTTGTATGGGACGTTAAACTAGGGCGTTGTACCTGGAGATCTCGTTTGTTTTGGTGAAGGCTTTTTTAATTTATTTTTTTCCTTTGTGCGGAGGCACAGAATAGTACAGAAGATGCACTCCACAAAATCATTTAAAAAGAAAGTGATTCTTGCTACGACACAATAAAGTGCAATTCAGGTCACACAACGCTAATTACCTACAGTTATGTATATTCACCTAGAAGTTGCCTCTCTTGCTATCGCTTAACTCTTATATCTGACTATGTTACGCTCACTGAATTGGCCCGACAAGACGAGCCCGCCGCGTACTTGTAGCTTTATATCTAAAATGCGGAGTGCGCCTTCTGTACTATTCTGTGCCTCCTGTGGAGGTTATAAAATGTATATTGAGAAGCAAATTGATTTAAAGTCAAATAATTTATTTCAATTAGGCACTTAAAAATGCACATTTGAATGTAAAGAACACAGTATATAAAAAATAGGTTGGAATAGAACAATTCTAGTAAAGAAAAAACAGTATCATACATTTTTAAGAATAACTTACCTAGTCCGAATTTTCTTTTCTTTGGAAAAGTAGGAAAGTACCTATTGGTTCGTGTTAAAAGTAATGTATAATGCATGTCATTGTCACTACATCACATTATCTTATTCATTATTTGTACAATTTGTTGTTTTATAGTCCAGCGAGCAGAAAATCCGCGCAGCGCTCCCGACTCATGGAAACAAGAAGAGCACAAACCTAGTGGAGTGACCGTCGGATTGCCAAATCATAGGTTTTGAGTTCGATCCCAAGACACGCACGTCTGACTTTTCGGATTCATGTACGTATTGTATAATTATCACTTGCTTCAAAAACGGTGAAGGAAAACATCGTGAAGAAACTGGCATGCCTGAGAGATATTTCTCGACTGCATGTGAAGTCAAGTCAGAGGCCCATGGGCGGCTTTAAAACTCTGACAACAGGATAGTCACTAAAACACGAAAAAAGAAGATTAGTAGTACGACGTAATCCTCCATTGTCCCTAGACAGAGGGCCCAGGGAAAGAAAGAAAAAGAGAAAGTATATTTATTTAGCACATATGTACTGACACACCAGAAAAATCGAGGACTCAGCACCCTTACATAACACACTTTTAATTACAATCCAAGGGTTTTGAGGGAAATTTCTATCAGAAAAAAAATTGTCCGCTCAACAACGTAAATAACGCAATGAACGTGGCTGAGCTGTCAAAATGAAAGGAATTGCGCTCAATTGTGAGTTTATGTGTGATACGTAATTACCCCGCAGGATTATTTATGTGCTGTCGGGACGAGAAAGAAAATAAGAGGAGCAGCAAGGATTGCCTGATAAGTAATAACAGGTTGCATGTATTCTCATTTGATTGCTTTACCAGCTTTCGTTGCAAAATCCTTTGATCGGTGAAATGTGTTATGTCAGATTAATTGAGATCCTAAATTGACTCCTAAATGTCAACCAACCCGCACTGGGCCCGCGTGGTGGATTACGGCCCACTGCCTCTCACAAAGAGGAGGTCTGAGTCGAAGCAGAGGGAACATTATCGGCTGCTTATACATTACTATTTTAATTACTTACATGTAATAAAGAAATCTCCATGTTATGTCAATCTCTAGAATCCTTGCGAAGTATTGGCGGGTCGCTAGTTATTTTACAGGCAGTGTATAGAGTGCCTATACCTCTCGGATAAAGTACCTTTAGCGGCATAATAGTGGTGTTGCGTCGGCTTGGCTAAAGTGCCGTAAGAATTACAAGTTTAAAAGTTGACATTTTACTTTTTGTTTAATGTCAACTTTTAAAGGAAAATGTTTAATCTATGCAAATAAAAGGTCTGGAAATATAAATATAAGATTTAATTTTTTTTTTTTTCATTTTTCTCCTTGGAAAAATGAAACGATTAATTTAGAAGGGTAACAATATAAAAGTAGGTTGTAAGGAAAAATAAAATGGATTATGATTTCCTTTATCGTGACGGCCAATGGCATGATATTGGTGAATATATCACGCCATTGGCCGTCACGACTATCGGATTATGACTATTCTTACGAATTTCTAAGGTACTATAGAAGAACTTCACATATACACAGTTTGAAAACAAAATCCCGTGAACACGATGACCACATCTGTTATCGCCCTGGTTCTATAACCGCCGAGCGCTGCAAGCAGAAATAGTCCTCACGATGTATAGATATGAAGTTCTTTGATGGTACGTAGGTACAATAATGTACAACATCGAGTCAAGAGGCCTATTTTCTAAGCAAGTTTCGTACTAGTGAATTTAAATATGTATTTTAGTTCATACAATGTTGCATGTCTTTGACTAATGGCGTATATTTTAGTTATATGTACCATTTAAATGCAAATGCCAGTTATTAGGCCTAGTTTTGTGTAGATAGGTGGTCAAAGTTAGGCACAAACAGGTTTCATTTTGCGTTCAGACGAACCTACATAGACAAATCTTGGATTTGAAATTATAATGATCGTATTTTGAAAGTCCTCGAGTATCCAATGTACCCACAAATAGAGTCAATTAGATAAATCAACTGAGTTATAAAAATAAACAGAAGAAAATGGGGACAGGGATTATATTTTAATAATTTTCTTCCGAGAATTTGAAATTCAGAAAAGGTATTTTGACCAACTTTAATTTATTTAGAGGTGCTTTAGGTATTAGGTTTTCATAGAATTCAGTCATCGCTAGGTATGCGCATTAAAGTCAAATATTGATCTCGTAGCTATATTTATTCGCGGCTTCGCCCGCATGGTATGTCGATAAAAAGTAGCCTATTTTCTTTTCCCAGGGTTCAGTCAAAGTACCCCCTTCCAAATTTCATCAAAATCTGTTCAGCCGTTTAGAATTGAAAGCGTTACAAACAAACAAACTCACATTCGCGTTTATGATATTAGTTAATCGTACCGTTAATCTATTATTATGTTCTGGCTGCAATTTAGGTTGTCCTCTATACACTCAGAGGAAGCTAACTAAAGTAGGTAGACGTTTTCCCATAAACGGCTTTAAACTATCAAACAGAAACCATTGAAACATACTGGAAAATAATTACAACTGCACAACACTGCTTCTAAACGAAACACACATGTCATTCTAAGACGCACACACACAAACACATCTTCTAACGCCACACACAACACATACTCACCCTGATTCACGTTGATGAGTTTGTGTGTGTGCGAATAGTGATGGCGTATGTTTTTGTGTGTGTGTTAGGACAGTGGGTCTTTATGCTCCACAGGATATAGGTCAGCATGTCTTCCCCTCATTTGTAAATAGAGCGAAGGGTACTGTTAATAGTTACTGTTCGATTATTTGCTCTCGTTGTTTTTTTATCTGTCTGCGCAATCGTCACGGTCTTTCCTTTGAGGTTGTTTTCTTTGCGTTTGCCTTTCGTGTTTAGGACACGTGCAGATAAAAAAAATATGATAAGATTTGGATATCGAGATGTGTGAAATGGCTGGATAATATATTTATTAGGTAAGTAAGGATTATACAAAGTTCATTTGAAGATATCAACCGATGAACAACGTTTTATAAATATCGTTTATTTGTTGACTAAATACAAGGCTTTTGGCTACTTTTGTGTTTTGTTTATACGTCTATGGTGTTTGTGTATTTTATTTAAATGTGCGTTTTGTTTGTGCAGAATAAACGTATTTCTTTTCTTTTATTTTCTATTTTCTTGACACATTTTTCATTGCTGTTATTCTAGGCATTCTAGTTTATATTTGATCTACTGTACATAAATATTTATATTGTAATCTTTAAGGAAAAGATCTCTACGCGGTAAGCTATAGTTTTCGCTTGGTTTTCATTTTATAAAGAACTCTTGACTCCCAGTAGGTGTAACTTCTACTATGTTCCACTTTCTCCGTTCCTGTACCTTGCAATCACGAAGGCAGCGGTGACATGAACTGCTTAAATAGATACCTATTGAGCATCTTTAGCTACATTGTCGTTCGATAATGTCTATCATTGTCTTAGCCCGCACTGTATAGGAAGATAATACAGCAACCGATACAATACATAGGAAGACATTCCTAGATACAGATCGCATAGTTGTCAGCAGTTATGTTACAAGTGTCGGATTAATTGAGGAAAATGTAATCAAATGATATAGCACTCGTAAGGGCAGGGTTAGCCGGCTCGCGATCAAGATTTATTACTTGATACGGCTTTTATCTCGCCGTGGGCATTGTCACGTGGTAATACTATATAAACTAGGTACATGGGGCATACTGATGCAGTTCACGATGAGATTCAATTAAGACTATTTAATGCTTGCCACAAGGTTCTGCAGTGGCGACCGCGTACCGAGTGACGTAGCGTTGGAAGGCCTCCCACAAGGTGGACTGATGACCTTGTGAAGGCCACAGGAATCCGCTGGATGCGAGAAGCACAGAACCGGTCGAAGTGGCGTTGCTTAGGGGAGGCCTATGTCCAGCAGTGGACGTCTTTCGGCTGAAATGATGATGATGATGAATGCTTGCCGTGGTGTTACTTGTTTGGATTTCAGCCAGCCTTTTTTTTTTTTTTTTGGGTGGGAAATTATCAAATAACTTCTCCCGCTCTGGGTGGAGCGGGAGGGCGTGTCAGACTCTTACTGACTAAAACCCACCCGTGTTCCTTCCGTCTCGTGCAAACTACATCTTTTGTGAAATTAGTATATCTACTTCATGTCCTAAGTATGTGTTGGCAGTCTCATCCAGTTAACATAATGAGTAAAGTGTCATGCAAATGAGAAGCTAACAACTCCAATTCCATTATATTTTTAAAGTCATATAATCTTACACCGAAAACGTGTACACACAGACTACAGTTTGTCCATCTGTCACAGTAACCTTGCTCGCCCTAACTCTAATTAACTTAGGTCTTTGGCCGTAACAAACACACTGACTTTCAAACGTACCCATTCGCAAGAAATGCGTCTCAATTTACTTTTTATAAACATTAATTTTCGACGTTTTTTTTCGTTGACTGTTTAAGCAATTTTACCTTTTACGTTTTTGTTTGTAGAGAACATTACTGCGGCCAAGTGAAACTGTTTATACTTGGAATGTTTGGCAATGTTGTTTGGTTGTAAATTTCGCTTTTTTGGTTATGTGGTTTAAAGGCTTGAGCTTTTTCATCGGTAGCTACAAAAGAATAATATGAAATTCAAATTCAAAAGTCAATTATTCAATCTAGGCTGAGAATCAGCACTTTTCGAACGTCAAAATTACATAAGACAGTCCCCCAAAAACGTCCGCCCTTCACCACTTCCTAGTGCTTTATCTGGGAAGAAGAAGTGGCGCAACAAACTCCCCAGCTGCACAGCAGCTGTCTGAATAGTTAGAAAAACTTGATTCTATACAAAAGTACTTATGCAAAATAATTTACTTTACGCAACACTAAACATTAAATTAAATTATTTTCTATATGTCACCTAGCACACGCCAATATACCAACAAAAAAGTAAAAATAACTTAATAAATTATGAAAACCTATAGCTTGGCAACTACTGCATCGTGCGAATTTTACGTAGATTTCAGATTATTAGAGCAGTGGTGGCCCATTGGTAACGGCCGCAACTTACAAGTTGTAGGTCGTTGGTTCGAACCTGACAGGCGCTTTACTTTGTGTATATATTTCATCATCGCTGCTCTCAAAACGGTGAAGGAAAACATCGTGAGGAAACCGGCATGTCCTCGAACCGAAAATTCGAAGACTTGTGACATCTACCCGCACTGGGCCGCGCGTGGTGGATTACGGCCCATTTCCTCTCACCAGAGGAGGGCTGTGTGCCAGTAGTGGGAACAATATAGGCTGATTATGCTTTTATCCAGAAATACCTAATAAAAAAAAAATATACTGTGGATTTCAAATAACTAAAGTAAGGTACCAGTTTTTTGGTCAAATAAAAAATGTGAAAATAATAATAATAATAATTGCTTTATTTTCAGGCAGCTAAGGCCCATAGACAAAATAATATTCTATAATAATAAACTAATACATAATAAAAATAAAAATAAACATCACTACTAAATCTAGTTACTACGTTGGGTCGGCGACGTATTGTGCTGAGTCGTGGTGTCATGTAGCCTTCCGCAAAAACGCCGATACACGACACCCGTCGGCCAAAATTCCTCCTTCATGAAAAACCACCATTTGACTTTAGTCAACAATTACGTAGAGTGAACCCTTATATATTGCTTGGCAACGTCTCCTGCGCAACCTTCCCTATCACCCCGGTGTTTCCAACAAATCATTTGTCAAATCTCATAAATCCCCACACCAGTATTCTAAATCCTCGTGACCACCTGCTTCAGTATCAATTACGATACTAAAATTCCGCAATAAACCAAGAATTCTGAACAAATCCCTTTGAATACCTTTAAACACGCAACTCCATTCAAGCAACCTGTGATTTAACACGTTATACAATTTAAATCGCAATTATAACAGTCGAACACATTTCGATAGAGAATCGACGCGTGCGCAAAGCTCGACCCCATTTGGCTGCGGCCGAAGTTACGTCATATTGGTTAGCGAATTAGGACAACTATGTACAACGAGGGAACTAGGGCACAGAAGGACCATTACATACAATGCACGGCACAAAGCTTGTAAGTGTTTCAATGGATCAATGGGAACTTGAGGATACTTTGGGGTTATGGTCAAAGAAATCTTCCTCAAAAGTTGTTCGACAGACAATAATGACCCATCTTTAGACACTTGATTACTCAAGGGGAGTTCACGAAAGCAAGTTTCATCGTAGGTTACAAGTGTTTATAGTCAGCACGGGCTATACATCAACAGTAGGAGTGACAATCGCTCTTCCAGATTACTGTATATACTTTTCAGATGCAAGTTCAATCTTTCTGTGTCTATTTGACACATTTTCTAGAAATAAGTCCTTTAATTTCTCCAACATTCTTAATTAGGGAGCCGAAAGGATACTAGCGATGATCATGTTCGTTGTTAGGAAGTGGTTAATGGTCCTTTGCGAGACCAACGATAACGCTGTCGAAGTGGAAGAATTTTGGTCCAAGGTAATTTTAAAACATAGTACCTGGTCGACCGAGCTGTGCTCGGATGAAAATAGAGAATGCTCATTTAATAGGATAGTTAAAACTAATTCCATGTATAGTACGTACTAATTCCATGCTGCCAAAATAGTAGGTACTTACTAAATCCATGCTGCCATGTCATTATTCTAAGGTAGCCATCTTGTTCTAAACTTTAAGCGATAGAGATTTGCTCGGGTGAAAATACCGAGAAAACGAATTTTCTCATATATGAGACCTAGCTAGATCCATTTTTCGCCCCCGTAAACTCCTATAATTACAAATATATATATATATATATATTTATATAAAAATATTGCTAAATGGAATCATCGATACCGACGAAAAAGAAGAGGAAGTGGGTTTACTGTAGATTCTCATTTCGTGGTAGGTACCTCCTTTCGCTACATGACGTCAGTTTTGCCAATTTTGCTCTGAGTGATTAGAAATGTTTGGTTCTTCACACATGGTATATACTCGTATAAGTATGTATTAAGATTGCTTGTCCATAGAAACACTGAAGTAAGGATATGTATTAGTTTTAGTCAGAGTGAGTTTTAGTCTTAGTTTCGTAACTAATTAAATATTCTGAAATTGTTCAGAATCTTTAATTAGTTACATCTCTCTTGTTGTTGTTGTTCATTGGAACAACAATAACAAGAGAGATCATACCAGCCTATTATTGTCCTACTGCAGGGCATAGGCCTCTTCATGAACAGAGAAGGCATGAGTGTTGATCACCACGCTTGATCAAGACGGGTTGGTGATTTCGGACTTATATTAATCACAAGGGTTAAGTAATATATTATATAATTACAAAATCTCTAATATTTACACGATATAACAACTGAATCTATAATTTTTAAATAAATAATTTTTATAAGCATAACATACATTGAATATAAAATCATTTGATATACCACTCAAAAGACATAAAATCTATCTAGTCTAACATGATCAAAACGCGCTCTCCTTCGCGCGTTATTGGTCACTGTTCTAACCTAACATAACCCAAATGATTCACCAACAATAGAGGGGATCTGGAACTCGGCGGACGCTCCCGCGGCGCGCTCGCTTCGCTTGTTCGCCTTCGCGCGTTAATGGTCACTGTTCTAACCTAACCTGACCCAAATGATTCACCAACAATAGAGGGGATCTGGTGCTTTGCCGTCGCTCTCACCTTAGCCTTCTAACCTAACCTATCCGAGTCGGATTGCTCTGAATCGGGGTGTTAACCATAATGATGGTATTAATGCATATTTTAAACGATAGACCTAATGATTTTCGATTAAATAAACGTTATATTCAATAATGTTATACGAAATAATTTTAGAATATATAAATGTTATATGTAAAGAAATTATATCGACAGTTGGTGTATCTCACGTTTATTACATTCTGAACGTTATTCAAATGAAAATATACCAAATAACTTTATATAATATGAGACGCATCCAATTACAGGTCCAGCACCCTACTTGAAAAAAAAACTTTGAATCACAATCCTTGGGTTTTGAAGGAAAACAATTCTAATCTACTGCTTCATTAGGATTGAAAAATTCGATAACGCAATGATCGTGGCTGAACAGCCAAAATTCAGCAATTGAAATTGCAAAATGCAAAATGCGAGCATTTTTCAAGGTTTCCTCACGATGTTTTTCATTCACCGATGTCAGTGATGTTCACATACAAATAAATAAAATTAAAGTGTCTGTTTGTAATGTCAAAATAACAGCTTTTTACTAAATGCATATACAAGTATATGCCATACTTATTACAAAAAAAAAACTGTCTGTTTATTCCGGCTAATCTCCGAAACGACTGCACCGATTTAGACGGGACTTTCACTGGTAGATAGCTGATGTTGTAAGGAGTAACTTATACTTAATTTTATTTTAGAAAAAAGAATTAGGATCCACGCGGGCGAGGCTGCGAACAGTAGCTGGTTATCTATACAAAGTCGCTTTTGTCTGTATGTCCGTGCTGTTCTCCTAAAATACGCAACAGATTTTGATGACGTTTTCAACACAATTTCGAGAATGTATTCCGGAAGGTTTATGTGTATAAAATATTTATATTAAAATTAAAGATAATTAAGAAATCTCGATGTTTTGTCAAGTCGTAAAAACCTTGCGAAGTAGGGGCGGGTCGCTAGTTATTAATAAAATTATGTACTTATTAACAATACCTAACTTTATTGACGTCAACAATTGATAAGGATATAAGATGAATACATTTTTTATCGTACAAAGATCGTGGGATTAGCTGGACAGATTATTTGATGATGATTAAGGTCACAGAAATTTCCCCAACATCAAATGAGTAAGGTATAATTCTGGGAAAGCTTCCTGTGATAAATCCTAAGGTCGGCTATTAATCTAATTATTATTATCTTTATGCTGCACCGGTTGACGTCATCACGTCAATGCCGGCTGTCGCTGAAAACCCGCGCTGGGCTCTGTCTCGCATAGGGTCGCAGCATTATGCTGAGCGATGGCCGTTTTGCGTGGATGTGACGCATATTTTCCCCCAATTTGTTATTTTCGTGTTTTGTTCTTTCCTTGCGTCATGTGTACCGCAAACAAACGTATTTTCTTTCTTTCTTTTTGTCTTTGATTCCTTTCAAATGTATTCCAAGACTGTTTCTGTTTCAATAAGTAATCGCTGGGCACTTCTTCGAATATTGTTTAGGAGGTAATGATATCATTTATGTTTTTTTTCGCGACCAGTAACGAAGTTCCTTATCGAACATTATAAACTCAAACTTAAAGCATTTATTTCAAATAAACCAATTACAGGCACTTTTGAATTTTCACAGGGTCGTTCAGTCAGAAAGCTGAAGCTTGTTGCCCATTCTAATGCGTAGTAGGCAGTTATGAAGAAGAATGGACAAGAAACTACCTTACGATACTCTGCACACTTGGCGAATGAGAGATGGACCGAAAAAAGTGTAACATTTTGACCGCAACGACATCATTTTTTTCATTTTTTCGTTCTCAACCTTTGTATTTTATATTTATTTAATCATAGTATTTTCATAATAGGTACGCTACGAGACTTAAAATATAATATAATATAATACGTACTTGTATAAAAAAAGGAGGGGACAGAATCATAGGGCATCAAAAAATTCGTCCTCATCGTTGTCGACAGGACAAGTGCCCAAAAGGCTGGCAGCATTGTCACGTTGTATGGCGATGCTAATTCATTGGTCTAAAAATAAGCCTGCCCTCTGGAAACGTGAAGAGTCGACCAACCGCTTGGCGATGTCTTGAAAAACCAAGTTGGCACTCGGACCCCCATGGCCCTAGTGTTCGACTTTTTTTAATAAGTACAATGTTTAGTAATGATTTTGTTTTTAACCCCCGACGCTAAAAAAAGGGGTGTTATAAGTCTGAACGCTATGTGTGTATGTCTGTCTGTGGCACCGTAGCTCTTAAACGGTTGAACCGATCTGAATGTGTTTTCTTTTATTTGAAAGCAGGTTCTCTGGCGATGGTTCTTAGATATGTTTTATCAAAATCGGTTCAGCCGTTTGAATATTATCAGCTCTTTTCTAGTTGATGAATGACAGGTCTGATTGATTTGTTTAGTATTCTGTTACTTCAATGATATTAGAAGAACCTTGAACTGATGCTGCAGCATCGCCAACCTACAGCAAACGTATCGTATTTGGGCTCATTGGAATGGTCTCAATGAATAGGATATAGATAGATGGTGAACAGGGTCTGGTGATGGAGTAGGAAAGGGAAATGAGGAAATATTTGTGTTGGGGGTTTTTTAAATTTTAATATAATTTCACTTGTCTAACTTTATACAATAAGAAAAACGCAAGTGATCACATTAATGAAATTAGGTATAGTAACTAATGTCTTGCGTAATTCAAATTGTTAAGGAAAATATGTCAAGTAGGTATTTAGGTTTACAACGGTCAGCTCTTATGCACAATCACGAAAACTGTACATTCTTACAAAGAGACCACCAACGACAATGGTCTTGAAATATACGACCTATGACAAACTGGACGTAAAACTGGGTACATACTTATTATGTCCAGTATCAGCAACGAAAGACGATGACACTTCAGTTTTCTAAATCTCAATTATTCAGCAAGACATTTAATTAAAACCGGAACAGAAGTTTAGTGTACAAATATTAACTCCTATCTATTTTATGAAATGTTAATAAGCAGCAACAGATTTTCGAATAATTTTGTTGCTTGTTGAAAAATAAGCTGGTAAATTATCTAGGCTGATTAATTAATTGGCAATATGTTATATTCATGATACTTCTTCATTTAGGTCAACTAAATCGGTTAGAATACGTGACCAATATATGCCAATGAATTAAATTTCAGCCTGTATTGTGTAAAAGGTGGTCGCTCCATGTAAAATACTGATATGCAGCTGCATCCGGTTAGACTGGAAGCCGACCCCAACATAGTTGGTAAAAGTCTAGACAGATAATGACGATTATAATTACTGTGTAAAAGTGTTAGCAGTGTTAATCGACAAAAATTTTGTTGCCGTCCAACAAATTTTTTTAAATAGTGCAGTCCCGTGCATTATTATGCCACCCTACTAACCCCTGCTTGTACCTAGGTATCGTAAAAGAGAAAGGGCAAATACAATGTTGATTGTGATTATGGAAACTTTTTAGCCTTTAGCAGCTGCTAAACTGCAAACTAAAATAATTAGATAAAAATATGCTAAACGATCTTCTCTAAAAATTCGTAACAGGACCCATGGTGCATCAAGCTAGATAATATCGTCTCTATGAGTTAAGGGATCTCACGTACTATACGGCCACGACTAAGGCTAGTCGTGGTCCGTGGCCCGGTCTGCGGCTAGTTGGCCGTTGCGACCAAGAACGCCGTCGTCTAGTGCACGAGATTCCTTAGAGCAGCTACGGCTACAACTACTTTAAAAATAAACATAACAACACGACTGTCATCCCCGAAAGGTTAGGCCAAGTTGTACGTATAGTACACCCACATTTCGCCAGTTATGTTTAAGTCCCATGTAATAGGGGGCGAGCCTATTGACATCAACCGGGCACAAATCCAGACTCCGGGCTGCTACTGAGAAATTCTTGATGGAAAAATCAAATAACATTTTGCCAGACCAGCTATACGATATAAGATATAATAATAATAACGATATAATAAAATAATAGGTCCTGGGTTCGATTCCCATTAACAGATTTATTTTGTTCGATATAAAAATTGTTTGACGAGATGCTTCAATTGGATCTTCATATTTTTGTAATTGTGATCGCTAGTAGTACTTACGAGGAGGCTTCGACGGCGGTTAGGTTTTGCATTCCGTATGTCGGTGGATCTTACTCCTTCGTACATCAATGGATCCATGTCATCCCACTAGAATAATATTAAAGAATCCATAAATAACACTATCAATCTGTACCAATTAGCTTATTTACCGTTTTGACCAACCCCATGCCTCGACGCCTACTGTTTTGCAAATGGCCGCCACGCCATCGAGTCACAAATCGCAATTCCCATGGCGCATCTAAGAATGTATGGTGTATAAATGCAGGCTTAATTATAGATTGTTCGTGAATTATCTAAATTATTATAAATGCTAAAAACAGGAATGAATAGGAAAACACACCAGACTGTACACTGCGTTTAAATGGTAATTTCGTGCTTATTTTATATTCTCATTGTATTATTTAATGTATTATTATTATTTCTTAAATTTATGTTACGCACAAATGCAGATATATATTTTTATTTTATTACTAACATGTGAACATACTATATTCCGTTGAATCACACATATTTCAGTGAAAAATAATACTTACCCGATATAATTACAGCACACGGGGGGACGTCAATGTGTCATTCCTTAGGTAATTGCTGAAAACCAGCACTTTTGACGTTAGGTTCATCCGAAGTCACAGCATTTCGCTGAGCAATGACCTGTTCTTGCACAGATGCGACGCACAGTTTAATTTTTCTTATTATTTATTACAAAAGTAGTTTACTCTGCAATCGGCATTTTGTTTTTGTTATGTTTTTGTTGTCATTTGCCAATGTCGCAACCACAGAGTATGTAATGTTGTTACAGTAATTACGTAATATTGTCTTTGTCTGTGGCCTTGACATCAACCGATGAGTATAAAATAATAGCGTTTGTTTCTTGGCTGAATACGAGGCTTTTGGCTACTTTTGTATTTGTGTATTTTGTGTTTTTATTTTATTTAAATGTGCGTTTTGTTTGTGCAGAATAAACGTATTTTCTTTCTTTCTTTTCTTTTTTTTCGCTACCTGGAAATCGAACCCAGGACCTCATGCTCAGCAGTAGCGACCACTAGATCATCGAGGCAGTCAAAAAACAATCGTAAAAGCTAAAACACCTAGGCAAACTCGAACCCACATTTCATTCACACCAAAAAACACTAATTCCTCTAACAAAATCCTTTAAAGGACTCGAAAAGCCACCCATCATCAGATTCTACCCAATAAGTACTTATTTGTGTCAGTCGCATTGAATGCTAATTAGATCGGAAAGATAGCAGAAGATTTATAGCTGTAGGAAGGTCGTGATTGACACTGCCCTGTAGGTGTAGTGTTCGTTGCTTTGTAGTTCGTAGACTGGTGACATTAAACCTAGTTTTGGTTAAACAGGGCTGGCAGACGGTAATTACCTGCGAGATTGAGAAATTGTTTTACTATTTTTGTTGAGGTTTGTATCAGGAAAATGAAGATAAAATTGCCTTACGATACATCTATATCTATAGATAATAAATGAAAGTCGCTTTTCGTTGCGTGACCACGTTGTTCTTCTAAACTACGCAACAGATTTTCACCAAACTTTATAGAATTTATTCCGGAAGATTTATAATTATAATGATATCAAACTAACATATAATTACGATATCTTAAAATTCAAAAGTCATATATTCAAACTAGGCTGAGAATCAGCACTTTTCAAACGTCAAAATTACATAAGACAGTCCCCCAAAACGCCCACCCTTCACCACTTCCTAGTGCTTTAGCTGGGAAGAAGAAGTGGCGCAACAAACTCCCCAGCAGCACAGCTATCTCGATGTTTTGTCAAGTAGTAAAAACCGTGCAAAGTTGGGCGGGTCGCTAGTAATACTATAACCATGACTTCTGACTGACGCTCTAGTCTAGATAATCAGTGACCATACCGTTGCTAAGTTCTCTTTTCTCTTGCAGGTCTTCGTAGTACCTAGCAATAATTGTGATGAATATTCATCATTCTCCTGCCCTTATCTCAATTAATTTGTGGTCTGCGCAACATGTCCTTTCGTCCATACTTCTCTATTAGTCGTTATCTTCGTAGTCACCCCTTTCTAGCCATATCAAAATCAAACTCAACTCAAACTCAAACTCAAAGCATTTATTTCAATTGAACCATTTACAGGCACTTTGGAATTTTCAAGGAGTTGGTCAGTCAGAAATATGAAGGTAGTTGCCCATTCCAACGCGTAGTAGGTACCTATGAAAAATTCCACGGACATTCTTTTAAATAAAAAAATGGATCAAAATAATGGTTACGTTTAAGCGTCCGTAATAAAAAGATAACAACAAAGAAACATCCAAAAAGTAAAAATAAGCCGCTAAGAGATGACCAGTCCCAACTGACGGCATCCGTTCACAAACATGACTCATGGATCAGCACCAGTCAGTTTAACCATTTTGAAGAGAGCTAAATGATCCAACACACGCGCCATCATCAGCGAGACACCTGAGTGAGCATGACATCATCTTTTACACAGTCCATCCATCATTTCTTTGGTCTTCCCCTACTCTTATAGCCATTGACATTCATACTCAAAACTTTCTTCATTCCTCCGCATCACATGCCTATACCATGATAACCGATTTATGCACAACTATTCAGTCGCCATTGCCATTTTCAGACTTCTTCTTATGTACCTACTCAGTTTTACAATATTTTATTCAACTTGCAATGTTTATATGTTACTTTGTTTGTTTAGACCAAATCTTGCAAGCAGAATTAAAATCACTTCCTCTTATCCTATGGAGTTGACATTTTACATGTTGGTTCCATTCGTTTTTTTTTTGTCACCAACACTCAGTGAGAATTTGTTTGGCCTTTGCCCTGCATTAGGACAGTGATAGAATTAAGTAATTTAAATTAATTAACAACTCAGTGGCACCCCTACAATTAGCGTGCTCTATCTCTAAGCTAGATAGGCTTGGTCCCATTGTTCCAAACGTGCCTACAGCGTTACGTATATGATTGTCTACACATCGCCCAACTATTGTAACTAAGATGTTAGGATAATACTGAATTATGTGAACTAAACAACAATACTGCATGGTTTGACGAATTTGATTGTATTTTGTATTTAATAGGATAGGCGGTTCTTGTTTGAGGCCTAATATTACCACAATGTCCTGCTAGGTAAAAAAAATTGTTTACTCAACATGACTTACTATAGCATTAGGCCCTCATGGTGGATTTTGGCCCACTCCCTCTCAGACAGAAGAGGCTTATATCCCATCAGTGGGAACGTTAAAGGTTGATAATGCTATCATCTACCGAGCCGTTTCCCAACTATGTTGGGGTCGGCTTCTAGTCTAACCGGATGCAGCTGAATACTAGTATTTTACATGGAGTGACTATCTATCTTACCTCCACAACCCAGTTACTGAGTAACACGCGATTCCCCTCGGTACGACTGGTTGTCAAACTTTCGGACTTCTGACAGCCCGTAACAAATGTCAAAGATCTACAAATGACAGCTGGGACCCACGGCTTTACGTGGTTTCTGAGGCACAGAGTGGTCTTGGTATGTAAACATGGTTACCCATGCACGGACCAACCGCGGCAAGCATAGCTTTACCTGATCGATCGACAAGTGCGGCTGTTATTACTTAGCCACAAACCCCTCAACCTCTTATTATGCTATTCAATATGATCCTCATAATTCAGTCGCAAGACCTCCACTGTTAGACAAATGCCTTCCCCAAGCATCGCCATATTGATCGGTGCTGTGTTTCACGCATCCAGCAAATTCTACTGACCTTTACCAGGTCATTGAAGCACTTTGTAGGGTTCCTAACTGGTTCAGTCACCTAGATTGGAAAACTGTTTCTGCTCAAAGCACCAGTCCCTTTTACAGATGACAGAACGATGACTTTTGTTAAACCTCCGATTATTTAGTTAAGCTAGTCATCCTGAGTTATTTTTACAACAGCAACACAATCAATTGCAGTTGTCTTTGTCTGCAACCGCTGACCGCGGACTCCTGGCGCTCTGCTACCGCCACTGCGGTGGTGGCGCCCCCATCGTGAGTTTCGAGAACTACAGACTAATACGTGCTGTGCAATGATTGGTTTATTCAAAACGTTGTTTTTTAATTTGCCCGCAATTGTTTTTTTTTTTATTGTAAGAATGTGTATTAGTAGCTAAGCTTTGCAGTACCGTTTAGTGTCTTTAACTGGTCGTTTCTTTTCATCATTTCAGCTCCTAACAATTGCATCGATCTTAAGACTTGTCAAATTAATATTCGCGCCCGGTTTGGCGTTAGAGCAGTTACTCTTCCTCATTACCAATGTATTAATATGCAAACAGTTTTATAAATATGGTCGTAGAACATAAACAGAGATAGGTTGTTATTTGTAAATTATCACCTTCTAACATCATAGACACTAATCATAGAAGACAGACATCTATGGTTTTCAATAGGTCCTTAGTACCGTAGGTCCGTAGTTGCTTGGAATGCTAAGCAGCATAGACAATGTTTTTCTTCATATTGAAGACCAAAATATAAGTCAAGAAAAGTCCAATGAATATTGTTGATGGTTTTGATTCAGTTGAGCTCCTTAAGTTCTGAGTTGAGCTGCACGATTACTGACAAATGCGTGCACTGACTGGACAGGTCCACTTAATCGCTGTGGTTCTTTCCTCAACAGACCATTTCAGACACCAATCTATATGGTTATCTGATGATCTGACCAAGATTATAG
The DNA here is from genome assembly GCA_949128155.2 of Xanthia icteritia. Classification (NCBI taxonomy): domain Eukaryota; kingdom Metazoa; phylum Arthropoda; class Insecta; order Lepidoptera; family Noctuidae; genus Xanthia; species Xanthia icteritia. The sequence continues at coordinate 5,362,765 of OX421932.2, forward strand.
CTGGACTTTAAAAGAGACTTTGACCTCTGAGTTTGTTTCGGCCTTTCTTTTCAGAGTAGTCAGATAAGAAATGCCGACCTCGCTAGTTTTTAAAATATTATTGACATGTAAAAGTGTTTGTCCAAACCTACTAACAGAAATTAAAATCATTTCATTTCGTTAAATGTGATGATTATAATTTTCGTTGATTTTAAATAAGATTCTAATACTTAGGCTTTTTATAGTTTTCAATTGTTCAATTTTTTCTTTTGTAGCTAGGATCTCAGAAGATTAAAGGAGCCACCACCTCCATTGTTATTCTAGGGAATCAGAATAAAGTATTTTGGAACAAAGTTCCTTAACGCGGCTTGCGGTAGGGGTTAATTGGTAGAAATAGTCACGTAAGGAAAAAGCGTTATCCTATATGCGAGTTTCTCTCTCTCTCTCTGTCTCTTACTATTATATACGAGTGGGTGTGTGAGTGCGAGCATCGCGTAAGGAACTTCGTTCCTGACGGGTGTCCCCCGATAGCACACGTTTTTTTGAAGTACTACCTTATCATTTTTTACCATGTAAGTTAGCTGTAGAACTGGAAAAAAAAATTATAAGAGGAAATCATACTACCGCTATGATATTTTGATGTAGTCTGCGATTAGTACGAATATTTGAGTTTTTTTTTGCCAGGAAATGCAACCAACCAACATACAGATTTAGTTCGTGATTTGCGTGTATGTTTTAGTTTTTGAATATGTACGATTATACACTACATATTGTACCATCGAAGAATTTCATATCTTTACACCATAAGGACTATTTCTGCTTGCAGCGCTCGGTCGCTATAGAACCGGGGCGGTAACAGATGTGGTCATCGTGTTCACGGGATTTTGTTTCCAAACTGCTTAGATATGAAGTTCTTTGATATTATATTCTTCTCACCGTAAAAAGGCCCTCATTTCCGTCAATTTTGTCACAGTACACGTCAATGGCGCCGCGTTACGTATTCACTTGGTACCTACCTACAAGGTGTTGATCGCAGATAGCCGTATAAAGATCTCTGTGATTGCGCTTACACGACTAGCATACAGAGGGGTTTACGTACTTTCTATTTTTTTTTGTAGTCGTACTGTTTTGGGAATTAAGTGTGGCAAGAATGAAACTTCTAACTACAATAGAAAAAGAGAGAGAAAAATAAAAAATCAAAATGATGAAGCATCGCGAACGGTCAATTGTGCAGATGAGCTTTTAAAGTACCTAAGTAGAACAAAAAAATGCAGAATAAGCTGATGAAATGTTTGACTGCTTGTGGCTGGATGTGGAAAGTGGAACAGTGGTGTTTTTAGTACAAAGAGAAGGGATTAAAAAATTAAATGGATTGAACAATTTTTTTTTTCAGTTAAATTCATAAATCCACAGTCCAATCCACCGCTAATTTGAAACATGCCTAATTGTGTAGACCACGCAACCAACGCGACTGCTGAGCGTGGGGTACTGGGTTCGATTCCCAGGTCGGGCAAAGTGTTATTGGGATTTTGCGCATTCCCCTGTGCACTATAATATATCCCGCGCTGAAGGCTAGTCTCCGTTGAGATTGCCACCAAAGGCGAAATACGATTTGGAGGACTTCTATAAATGGGTGGCAAAATGCTAGCTCGCCGTCCGATAAGGACCAGGCCCGGGTCGACGGCGCGTTGTGTTCCACGCGCGCCTCAAAGAGATGTCAGCAAGTGAAGGGGTCCGATAGGACCAATGCCTGCCGGGGTTGCGGGAAAGTCCGAAAGGGATACCGTGGCCCCTGGCAACGTACAGGCAATGGAAGGAACACGGGTGGGTTTTAGTCAGTAAGAGTCTGACACGCCCTCCTGCTCCGCCCAGAGCAGGAGAAGTTATTTGATAATTTCTCACCCAAAAAAAAAAAAAAGGATTTCTTAATAATAAAAAAATTACAACATTAAAAGTGTAAGTACCTATCTTAAACCTTATTTGTAAAAAAAAATTCTCTGTCAAAATTCCCTGTAGGTAGGCTGCCTTATTTCCAATCTACCACGTGAGTAGGTATATCACAAATTGACCTCCAGTCATTATATTACGTAGCATATCTAGTACTTATTCATGAAATCTTCTAATGACGGTACAACCTACATGTTCATCTGTGATAATGCAAGTACTTCGCTTCTAGGTCAACACCCTTTCCAAGCTATCTTGCAAGTGACATTTAAACACTGATTTGCATACACCAGACTGCGTGGAAAAGCTAGGCTTATTACGATAGCCTTTAACTATTTGTGGTAAAAATTATAGTTACATTGCCTCTCACAAACTGGTAATTAGGTACTTGAAATTATGTTTATTAGGGATACTGATGCCATTTAGTGTTCCTACTATAAACGTACTTTTTGATTGGAAGCAGGTATAGTATGTTTTCCTGCCAGTGTAAAAAGTACTGAGATGGTTGCGCAGTTACATTGTAAAGCAAGCATACCACAAGTTTTATTGCTGAAAGCATAGCACTGCTTTTCTCTAAATGATACAAATGAAAGTTAAGCAAGGGCTAACTGAACGTAGGTCGTGTTTTTTTTTAGCAAAAGTGGCGACTGTTATCATTTTACCTGTTCCATGCACCTGAGCAGTGGTGGCCCAGTCGTAACGATCCCGACATACGAGTTGTAGGTCGTGAGTTCGAACCTAGGTAGATGCTTTACTTTGTGTAATTTATTTCATCACCACTGCTCACAAAACGATGAAGGAAACGGTCATGTCCGAGAACCAAAAAAAAACGACGTCTTGTGACATCTACCAATCCGCACTGGGCCCGCGTGGTGGATTACAGCCCGCTCCCTCTCACAGAGAGGAGGGCTGTGATCCAGTAGTGGTATCTTATAGGCTGATTATACCTGTCCCATTCATAAAATCAATCTCTAATTAGATATTTAGCAGTAGTTTGTCTTTATTTGTAAATACATTAAAACGATTATAATCTCATCAATAAACTGGTCAATTCCTTTTATTTGTTTTAATAAATCTATTAAAATAGCATGTCCTTTTAAAGCCATAAGAACGTCATTGCCATATTTGTGTGTCCTTTAGTTTGCAATGGATCTGAAAAAAAGAAAACAAAATGCATTAATAGGTTGTCCTCCTACGTAAGTTGTTAATATTTTTCCACTGTGATGGTTTTAAGCTCATTTTTAATATTGACTTGTTGTGCATGTATTCTCGATAATATTTCTGCACTTCCTGGCCTTAGGATTGACCCTACCCGGCTGATAAATTACCCCGGTTTCTCTTCAGAGAACATAACACAACATCACGCATTGTGTCCTCGAAGGTTTAGGCACAGGTGTAATACATATTATTCACCCACATTTCGCCAGTTAAGTTCAAGTCCCATGTAAAATGAGGCGAGGCTTTTGCCATCAACCGGGCACAAATCCAGACTCCGGGTTGCTACTGAGAAAATCCAGATAGAAAAATGCAATAATACTTTGCCCAACCTGGAAATCGAATCCAAGACCTCTAACTCAGCAGTAGCGCTTGTTACCACTAGACCAACGAGGCAATATCTTCAAAGAAGTTGCTCCTAATTGCCCAGCCGGGAAGCTATAGTACTAGGTTCTTTTGGCGCGTGGCCAAAATCGGAACTAGCGCCGCCATTTTGATTTCTAAATACATTTGCACAAATGTTTACCAATAGCGCCATACTGTCAGTGTACACCTAAATTCCCGGCAGACAAATAACTCCTACTTTCCCTGTGAGAAAACTGGCCACATAGGTACTTCATCGTCATCATCATTTCAGCCGAAAGACGTCCACTGCTGGACTTAAGCCTCCTCCAAGCACCGCCACTTCGACCGGTTTTGTGCTTCCCGCATCCAGCGGATTCCTGCAGCCTTCACAAGGTCATGGGTCCACCTTGTTGAAGGCCTTCTAACGCTATGTCTTCCGGTACGCGGACGTAACACCAGAACCTTTCGGCCCATCGGCCATCTGATCTGCGAGCAATGTGCCCATTGCCACCTTAAGTTTGCCAATTCTTCGGGCTATGTCGGTTACCCTGATCTTCCTGCGGATCTCTTTATTTCTGAATCGATCACGTAGGGAAACTACAAACATAGCCCTCTGCATCCCCCTTTGGATGACTTTTTATAGAAAATAGGTACTTAAGAGGTGTCTATGACCAGCCGGTGATTTACAGGCCTCGAATAACGGTTTTTTTTCGAAATAGTTTCGTCTTAAAAACTTAAGAAACGATTTGTTTCGGCCACGTTCGAACGGAACGATATAAAAAGTTTTCGAAGAAGAACAAAATTTTAATCGTTATCGGTTAATAAAACGTTTTTAACCGTTTTTAATATTTTTTGGGTTGATCGATAGGAAACTCGCAACACAATTCTAATCAATACGTAAGCGGCAAGCGTATTGGAATCAATGATGTAATGAAGGTACAATTTAACCACAGATAATATTTACGTAGAATTTAACTAAATAAGTTCGTGCTTGTCGCGTCCTGCGGAATAAACCAGTTTTTGAAAAAGTTCTCATTTCGTGTTGTACAAAGAACTGTTAGAAAAGTTTAAATAACGTTTCCGTTTCTGTAAAAATCTATCCGTAAAAATATAGATGACGTGAGCTGTCATTTTACCTGATGCTAGGGATTGACACTAATGACAGCTGACTTCAAGCTAGCTTCACTTAAGTTTTCACGGTAAGATTTTTACGTCGTCGTACGTCGAAGTCAATTGCTAAAGGCCAATAGAATTCTGATATTATCTCAACCAATTAATACTCTTAATTTGTGCGTTAGAAAAGGAAAGATTTATGGTCTCCATTTCTGCTTACCTTGGCATATTGAAAGATATTTATTATTCGAAATGTATTCCGCGTAAAATAATGTAAATGATTAATAAGTCCGTCGGAGCTAGATTAATTAATCAACTAGTGTTATCATGCATAATTAATCAGTTTTCCACCAATTGCGATTTGTTCATGGATAATTTAAAGTACCTACTTGGTCGATCGAACTCTGCTCGGGTGAAAATAGATAAACATATCATCCAGGTATACCACATTCCCGGGGCTCTGCAAAATAGAGAAAACGAATTTTCCCATACATGAGACCTAGCTAGATTTCATTTTTCGCCCCCGTAAACCCATATACTGCAACTTTCATCGAAATCGTTAGAGCCGTTTTCGAGAACGTGATTACAAATATTTATATACAAATATTGCTCTTTTAATAGTATAGGATTAATCCTAATTATAATCCGCCTTTGAGACCATGGATGGGGTGTTGAGGCACTGAAGCCAAGAAGCTCATTATTGATATAGGGCACAAGCTCCATGACAAAACGGGTTGTTAACGGGAGTTTGTTGCGCCACTTCTTCTTCCCAGCTAAAGCACTAGGAAGTGGTGAAGGGTGGGCGTTTTGGGGGACTGTCTTATGTAATTTTGACGTTCGAAAAGTGCTGATTCTCAGCCTAGTTTGAATAAATGACTTTTGAATTTTGAATTTGAATTTTGAATTTTGGTGGCTCCCGCTCCGGCTCGTTCTTGGTGCAAAGGTTAGCCATTGCCATCTAACGTGGTAATGCAGCAAGCGTTATGGCCGCTTTTGCGCCGCGAAGTTAGGGGCGGGTTATTTGATTAGTTTTTTTTAATTGTTGTTTGTGACTATAATTCTTTATAATTTTATATTATAATCTAATTAATATTTTTGTGATCCACTAAACATAATATACTACAGCTCAGGTATCAATGCCAAGTACACGCAATACAACAGGGACAATATGCACGCTTTGAAGGGTTAGCTATGACTATAAAGCTTACACGCAAGTCAATGCCTAGTTGACCACCATCTGGATTAAACCCATTTTTAATGACTACTTAAAAGAAAAAAAGAAACAAACTCGACTGACTCCTCAAAACCTATACAACCCTAAATTCTGAGCATAAGTCTTACAGCGGATAATTTATATTATAAGCACGTATGTAATTGCGTGGAACAGATGATAGTTGCTCTAGTACTTTGAATTTTAGCCACACCTGGCAAGAGTCAATACCGAACCCGACAGCAAAAAGTTAACCTGATATTGCCATCGACAGTTTTATCGCCATCAGACCCACCGTTTACACTGCCCTATAAATCAATTATTATTTAAACGACAACGAAATAACATTGCAAATCATTATTTATTCTCTGTCCGCGCAAAAAATTAAAACATAATATTTACGAGAGCTAAACTCGTTTGACATAACGCACGCGAACTTAGGAACCGATAAATATACCCCTTAATTACATCAAGATTAATTTTATTCAACGTTTAATTAGAGGCAAAATATGCTGTAAGCAGATTATATATTAGTTAAGTATATTATGTGCATATTTTCTATGTAAATAGGAGTGACCTTTCAAGAGTTAGGTGCATCTTTAGGCGCATCTGCGCCTGCGGTGCTATTTTTAGTTCTAACTTGCTTAGACATATATGTGCACCTGTATGTAAGACACTTAGTTTGGATTGTGGGTTTGTTTGTGGAAAATGGCTGGAAAATTTTAATTGGTTAGTAGTATTTTTGGAAAAGTCTGTCAACATAATCTTTCATCGGATGAAACAATGCGCTGGGCAATTTTTACATGTTGTATTTTTTTATTTAAGAGCCGGACGTAAGCGTCCGCATCGCCAACTCAAACCAGCCCTCACGGTAAGCCGTGAGGGCTGGTTTGAGTTGGCGATGGCACGGGAAAAGAGTTCCTGGAAGGACTTGGCGTTTGCCCAGCAGCGGGACAGAGAAAGGATAGAAAAAAAAATGCATAAATCGGGTTATTTAGAACATAACCGTACGGTAGGTACATATATTTGACGCGAAACTGTGTTGTAAATCTACAGCTTAAGGCTTCCAGTATATGACGCCGGAGCCGCACCGGTGGCGCCGCGTAGATTTTACACTAATTCTGTGAATTTTTTTCATCTTGCGGTCCGGCGAATGGGTGATATACATTCGTATACATACACAAACATTCGGTCCGGTGCCGGTGCGGCTCCAGCGTAATTTACTGGAAGCCTAACTCTTTTTGTTTTCGTGTAAATTTTTAAGTTTATGCAAGTTTTTGCACACTCAGCAATACTTGGATACATAAATAACAATTGTTCGTTCAGTGCACTGTGCAGATAATTTAACCAACTGATTAATTTCTTGTAATTTCCACACGCAACGACAATAATGTGCACGTTAAATAAGTGGCTTCATAGGCTTTCTTCTTTATTTTTTGGGTCTATTTATCACTCCAATACAGTCATGTACAGAATCCATTGAAATGGCAGAGAAACAGACAAATTGACAGACAGACACGCAACACACATACACATACCTACGTCAAGCACATTACGTCACTCAGAATTTATTCTATTTGTCTTGTGTCGTTATTCCAATTAATTAAATTTACGCATAATTATTGCTAATTCAGTTTTCATGCGCCAGTACGATGATAACGATAAGTCTTGTTTAAAAATTAATTATATGGTTGTAAATTGGAAAACCGGTAAAAAAACACATCCTGTATAGTCGTTTGCGATGATCTGAGAAAAACTTTATGTCAGCTGTCTGTTGAAGATAGTGGTGGTCATAATTTGACGTTTAATCTTTTTACTTTGTTGCGTAGCTTTTTAGGGTTCCATACTCGAAGGATACCAAACGGAGGTCCTAGTGTGAGTTTCTTTTAACCATCTTGACTTTACGCATCGACCGCGTTCGGCGCTCCGATTGGCCCTTCACTGGTGAAGGCCGGCCGGCTGCCAATCGGAGCACCGAACGCGGTCGATGCGTAAAGTCGAGATGGTTAAAATAAACTCACACTAAGGTCTCTGAACCTTATTACTAAGCCTCCGCTGTCCGTCCGTCTGTCTGTCAGCGGGCTGTATCTCATTATGAACTGTAATAGGTACACTGTTGAAATTTTCACAGATTGTGTGGGTATTTCTATTGCCGCTATACTTCACAATAAATAATAAAAATAAAAAGAAGTTAAAAATTAAAGGGAGTTTCCATAGAAGAAACGTGTGTAGAAGAAACATTACACAATATGACGCCTTCTTTCCCCGAAGGGTTGGGCAGAGGATTACCTGTAGATAGGTACACCCACATCTCGCCAGGTATGTTTAAGTCTCATGTAATAGGGGGCGGGGAGGAGGGGAGCTACTATAGTATAGACAGAATTTTGTGTTTAATATTATACAGTGGTACGGCACCTTCGAGTGCGAGTCCGACTCGCACTTGGCCGGTCTTTTTTGTAATTAGCTATGTTGGATAATTTACCTACATAATGGACTGGATGGTGTCTTCATGGCAACGTTTTTCGTGGCTGCCATTTTTATTTGATTAATACCAGCCTATTACTGTCCCACTGCAGGGCAAAGGCCTCTTCTCATACAGAGAAGGCACGAGCACTGATCACCACGCTTGCTCAAGACGGTTTGGTGATTTCAGACTTAAATTAAAACAAAGCTTTTATTATTACAAAGTCTTTTTTTAAAGAATTCCTGAGCGTTAAAACTCAACTTAGGAAAATTATAAAAAATATGAAGACAGCCATTTCGAGGGTAGTAAGTAAAAACATGATCTATATTTCTAGAACGAAGCGACAAAATATTGTTACAAGAACACCTACAAAAAGGAAAACCAAGAATTATATTCTAAGATCAACGATATCATCTCACAAAGCTCTAATACGTTTCAAAGATTTAAATATATCTATTAAATTACCTATTTATTCAATTTCGTGCGCATACGCAGGACTAGTTCATACATAATTTGACAGGTGTCGCCACCGATCAAAGGTAACTAAGTATGATATTATAAAAATAACTCTCGCGTCCATAAATGGCTAATGGTCCAGTTATAAGATCATAGATTAAACAAAAACTGTAATAATTTCAATATACGTTGATATGTTATTATTGGATATTATTTTGGAGTTGGAAGTGACGACCTATCTTTGTATAATAATGATGGTGATCTTTGGTAATGAGGGGCTAGGGACTCGTGGCTAAGTAATAACAGCCGCACGGGTCGAACGATCAGGTTAAACTACGCTTGCCGCGGTCAGTCCTTGGATGGTAACATACCGAGACTCCTCCGTGCCTCGGAAAGCACGTTAAGCCGTTGGTACCGGTTGTAATACTTGGATTTTTGACAGTCGTTACGGGTCGTCAGAAACCCGATAGTCTGACAACTGGTCTTACCAAGCGGTATTGTGTTACCCAGTGACTGGGTTGTGGAGGTCAGATCGCTTTATGTAAAATACTGGTATTCAGCTGCATCCGGTTAGACTGGAAGCAGAGATCCTAGGTAATGAAAGCACGGACACTAATCTTTAAACTGGTAGCCCAGTAAAGTTGATAGGAAATGGTTAAAAGTAGACGATGTAAAAGATGTTGTATAAGAATGAAGCAGGATAATATTAAAAGTTCCAATTTAATTATGAACTAGACAATAGTGTAGATTTCCACCAGTGAAAGAAATTTGGTAATCGTATCAGTACTTCTAGAGATTACCTTCATCATCATCATTTCAGCTGAAAGACGTCCACTGCTGGACATAAGCGGGAGGCCTCTGTTCAGCACCGCCACTTCGACCGGTTCTGTGCTTCCCGCATCTAGCGGATTCCTGCAGCCTTTACGAGGTCATCAGGCCTTCCAACGCTACGTCTTTCGGTACGCGGTCGCCACTCCAGAACCTTTCGGCCCCATCGGCCATCTGTTGCTGCGAGCAATGTGCCCTGCAAATTTTTCGGGTTATGTCGATTACCTACGTTCGTTTGTGTTTGTGTTTTTTCTTTGCCTCATGTTTTACCGCAAAAGAAGCATTTTCTTTCCATTTCTTTATTTTCTCTCACACTTCGATTTTTATTGATAAATATGCTGCCTTTAAACGTATTTCTGACCCCGCGTTCTATTTAAAAGCGATCGTTGCAGGAATACACTATCGTTCGAACTTTTTGTTCAGTGAACAAAAACGCGCGTGGGTGCACCGATAGAGGGCGCTTTCCGGTATTTCGAACAAAAAGTGACATATGCACGCGACCCATCGCGAATTCGCGCGACGATTGCTTTTAAATAGGACGCGACTTGACGATGTAAGTCGTAATTAAATATATATTATTATATAATAATTTGACTTCGTTCATAGCAATTTCCATGAACCATTCCTAATCGTATACCATGTTAAATTGAAGAGTTAAAGGCTTTAATGGTACCATTTCAATTAAGTGCAACATGTTCACTTTTACATAGTAACATCCTTTTCTAATGATTCAATTTAAAGCTTAATGGAATTTGAAAAGTTAAATAATATCGTTAAAAATAACTAAGTGCACGAAGGTAATCAATATTTTTCATTACTTGATAAACTTTTATTATAATTATCGATAGAAGTTATCTTAATATCGGCTATCTAATTACGCAACACATTTTCATAAACGATTACGGCAAATTTGTTTCATTTTGACAGTTCAACAACATTCATTGCGTTATTTGCGTTTTTTTTTGCGAGGAGATTTTTCTTTCGAACTTATGCAGCAATGGATTAGCAATGTGTTTCAAAATGATTCTAATTCCAACTGATCGTGTATTACGTAATTAGGATACTGACATTATGATTAGTTTAATTAGAAGATGTCTGTATAGCTATGATAATAAGTTATTATAATAATTATGAATAAGTAATAATTATTTGTGAATTGGTTTCAGATCCTGGCTGTAAACGGATCCAGCGTTTGGAGCAGCCTCACCTTTGCAGGTAGAAGAGCAGCATGTACCTTCAGACTTACATTTTAGACCTCAGACTAGGCCCTGTCCTAATACAAAACTTGAATTCCCATCGCGTTTGATAGATAGATAGAAATGCTTTATTCTACACAAATATTTAGCACATAGCTGCACTCCGCGGATTCCCCCACATAAGTCTCGATCCCGCGAGAATATCGGAATAAGAAGTATCCTATGTCCTAACCCAGGTCATGTATGGGCAACCCATGTGCCAAATTTCATCCAATTTCAACCGTTTTACCGTGAAAGCATAACAAGTAAACAAACATATAAGAATCTATAATATTTTTTATAATTTATAATATTAGTTTAGAAAAGTCGTTCTAACATAATTCATAAAAAGATCAATTACGTCGATCGAGTATTCGCACGACGATTGTTTTCTATTAGGATAGCGCCTTACGCTTGTTTACATACGATCACGCATGACAACTAAACGAAGAAAAACGTAAAAATTACTTCAAGTAAGGTAAGTAGGTACCTATTGTTTTGAAGACCTTTTTATTGCTACACCATTCATAATCTGATCTTAATGTTATTGAAAAAAACAGTAAGAAAAAACGACAGCGGTCTTTTGAAAATAATTACACCCAAAACCTTATAGATTTTATTGAAATTCTTGAGTAGGTGTTAAAAAAAGCAGCTATGCACTATGTGTCATGGCTGTGTAGGTGTTGTCATTGCCAAAATCAGTTGCTACAACATAATTTTTTCTTTTGTTTTTATAAAACCAATTCAGAAATCTGTTGTAGGTATATTATGTTCAGTTCAGTTCTTCTCTCTGCCTAGCCTTTTAGTCTAACTGGATGTAGCTGAATACCAGTATTTTACACGGACCTATTGCCTATCTGACCTCCAAAACCCAGTTACTGTGTAACACGATACCCCTGGGTAAGACTGGTTGTCAGACTCTCGGGCTTCTGACTGCCCGTAACACTGTAAAGGAGCCCCGAATGACTGCCGTGACCAACGGCTTAATGTGCTTCTACATAGTATCTAGAATCGCGCGTCTAGTATCGTAAGTACTTATAAGAATGGCCCATAACATAATCAAAGTCAAAGTCAAAGTCAAATCATTTATTTCAAATAGGCCCTTATAGCTTGTGAACGTCAAAATTTACAAAAAAATTGAATTGATTCTAGTCGCCCCTTCCAAAATTCGCATGGAGAAGAATGGGCAAGAAACTCCACCGTTACTCAGTCACTCACTGGAGAAGAATGAGCAAGAAACTCCACCGTTACTCAGTCACTCACTGGAGAAGAATGGGCAAGAAACTCCACCGTTACTCAGTCACTCACTGGAGAAGAATGGGCAAGAAACTCCACCGTTACTCAGTCACTCACTGGAGAAGAATGGGCAAGAAACTCCACCGTCACTCAGTCACTCACTGGAGAAGAATGAGCAAGAAACTCCACCGTTACTCAGTCACTCACTGGAGAAGAATGAGCAAGAAACTCCACCGTCACTGTTAATCAGCCTATAACGTTCCCATTGCTGGACACAGGCCTCCTCTCAGTGAAAGGGAGTGGGCATCCACCACGTGGGCCCAGTGCGGATCCAAGATGCGCCGGACGTACATTACTCGTAGGTTATTTTAATACAGGTACATAAATAATTAATTAATCATTTCCTCTAAAGGCTCGTGCACTTGAAAACGGTCACGGTATAACAATAACAGGTGCTGTCGCGTCGCGCTAGTCTGCATGAAGCTTAATGATTTGTGAGTTGTGGAGGACAATATTAAAGCATTTTTGTTTTTATAAATTACATCTTGCGGGTTAACCAAGGAGCTTGTCGGCTGAACCGGACTTTCCCTCTTAATTTATTGAGGCATCCACATGCCTCAATAAATTAAGAGGGAACAGGGCCTGCGATTCTCCATACAAATTTATTCCCCTGTTTTCTTCCTGAATAATGCCTCTAAAGCGATATTTTTTTTTCATTAAATCAAGTTCTGTTGGACATCCCTGTTATTTCCTTTTTTTCAGCAACTTATAGGTAAAGCAAAATATGACCCTCCAAAAATTACAAAAAAGCCCCATTTTTACCGCTGTGACTAATCACAGCGGTAAAAATGGGGCTTTTTTAGAATTTGTTTGGTAGCCTCTAAAGGCTACCACACAAATTCTAAAAGTTTTTAACATAAAAGAAAATGCTAGAAACCTAGATATACTCTTTCTTAAAATTTTAATGTCAAAAATAATTAAATCAACTCAGTTTTCGAGTAGAAAAAAAGGGGAATACGAAACGTCGATCTCGTCAATTTTTATTTTATTTAATCGGTCTGAGCTGCAGCTGTCACTATCGCACTCTACGGAGGCAGACTTGAGGTAAGACGACGGCAATAGTTTCTTCAAATACCTATTTTTCAAATTCCTCGCAGGCCCTGTTCCCTCTTAAGGCCTTCAACCAGGGCATAAAACTTAAAAACTCTCTCTTCATGTTTATACAAGGTGACGAAGAATGATGCAGTATCATAATAAGTGGCATCCTCCAAGTGCGCAACGCAAATAAGAGCTTAAGATTACCAATTTTTTTATCATGTTGATTATGATAATATTCGCTCACATATTACATGGAATTTATCATTTTGCTCTCGTCCGTTAAGCTACTTACAAAGCTACATAATATTCTGTTGAACATACATAATTTAAAGAATTGAAATAACAAATTGAAACAAGCCATTTAGCCAATCGAAATGATAAAATAATGCTCTTAATTTCCTTCTCATAATTTAATTTGTAATCGACAAGACGTAAAATGTAACTACATTTTCACGAAAAAAAAAAACCGGCCTTGTGCGTGTCGGACCACGCACAATGAAGGGTTCCGTAGTTATTTTCCGAATTTATCCCAAGAACAAACTTAACTTTGTTGTTGAAAAACATGTTCTCCGATACATTCCAACAGCAAATGTAAGTTTGTATGCACAATATTGGGAGATTTACCATGTTATTTTAAGACCATAGATTTCATATAGGTTTTCCTGGAATCTAGAAGTATAGAACTAATTTCTGTTTCTTTTTTTCAAATTGACCCTTCAATCATTCCATTTCAATTCCATGGACAATTTGCAACTATTTTCTTAAATAACTTTAAAACTATTTATTTTAAAATTATAAAAAATATATAATTGAGACCCTCACAGTAAGCCCTTTCATTTAATATGTCACACGATACAGTGTGCAAAACATTTTAATTTTCTTATTTGTTTCCCAAATGTGACCCCTATATTCAAATTTCATTTATTAACGTAGGTAACATGTCCGTGTTTGGGTCACAAAAATTGATATGTCTACCAAATTGCAATTTAATCGGTCCATTCGATTCGAAGCAAATTGGCTATGACAGACGGACAGACAGGCAGACACACAAGTAATCCTATAAGGGTTCCGTTTTTTCATTCCGACATACGGAACCCTAAAAAAGAACAGCATAATTACTACACGCACATCCATACATTATGGGCGCGAATTTTAATTGAGAGTTCCAGTGCAGGTACCTACTATTTTATTTTCGAGTAGAAAAAGTTGTCCGCACTGTATTCAGGTTCGGTGTCCTGCCAAGGCCGCATTTCTCGGCCGAAGGAAATAGCCTGGGATCATTTCTCCGTTTAAAAATAAAAAAGTTGGCCACTTCGAGTAAATGTCAAACTGTACGTCTGTTAGTGTTGGGTACACAGGGTGAGACAGGGATTTGTGGTCCTGGTCAAATTTTTTAAATATGTACAGTAAATAAAAATTCAGTATTTTTTTTTAATTATATTATGGACTTTGACCCCCAATTTTAAATATTGAGTTGGAACTGAGCTTCTCAAATTCTAAGAAAGCTAAAGACCCCAGAAAAATTAATATTCAATACTCAATTATATTTATTGCTTCCACACGTCAACTTACGTTGTAGGTTTTACAAATTTTGATCAGCAGACCCTGTCGGGCACAGCAAAAGTAAGACAAAGGAACACGAGGTTTGCTAAATAATAGGAAATTTATACATTACTGACAGGATTTAAAAAAAACATGTTTTTTTCAACATTATTTTTAAAATTAATTTTGTATCGAAGTTGAAAAAAGTGGTTCAGCAAGTAGACCATAATTCATGACGTTTATTTTTTTTTTTTATTTAAATGTTCAAAATCAAAAATAGTTTCTGGTAAAAAAGTGAAACGTTAGTCTGGCGTAATTTTTCGGAAAACTTGTTGCGAATATTTGTGATTTTCCATGAATAGGTACTTAACTTATATGAAAAATCCCTTTCAGCCACATGCAAAAAAAAGAACTCAACTTTTCAAATCACAAATAGTTTTGTTTAAATTCGTTTTCCCTTTCTCACAACTCATCAAAATCAGTCGATTTCGTGCACGGCCTCTTAATGACAATCGTTTCAGAGTTTAGCGCAGGGCATAGGAGTCTTTTAATTTAAGGGCAAAGCAGAGAGGACATTAAAAAAAAAAATTGTTTATTAAACACACATCAAAAGTGTCTAGGGATCAAGTCAAATGAGGATTATTATTTTAACTTTTTTGGATCGTTATTGATTCTATTTAGTGAATTTCATTATTTGAATAAATCATTTTCTTTAAATTTTGATTGTAAATAGAAAACCAACTGTCAATCAGGATTCCTATAAAAGTGTGTAATAGTGTTTACAAATCCGTTACAATTTCTGCATCGGAACTGAAAAAATAGCATCGGTATGGAGCGACGACATCATTTGACACGACAAGAGATGATGAGAGCCGTCGGAATGTTGCAAACTGATTCCAGGCAACGTACTGTGGCTGTCGCTCTTGGCACTACACAGAGCGTCATAAGCCGCCTCTGGACACGCTATCGTATCAGGGGCAGCGTGGTCGAGCGACATGGAGGAAGATCTCGCATCACCACTCGCAGACAGGACCGGTACATCCAAAATACTGCTCAACGGAATCGTACCATGACCGCCATGATGTTTACTACGAGGCTCCACAGCTCTTCAGGATTGCCGATAAGCGACCAAACCATCCGAAATCGTTTACGTGAAGTGAGTTTGCGTTCCCGAAGGCTGCTGAGAGTTCCACCTATAGCACCCCGCAATCGCAGGGCCCGTTTACAATGGGCTCGCGAACACAAAAATTGGGAGGAAGAAGACTGGCGTTGTGTTTGCTTTTCCGATGAATCTCGTTTCGGTATGAGGCTGGATACAAGACGTACCGAGTTTGGAGGACCTCTGGACGTCAAAAACGTTTGAAATTTTGTCAGGAAGTTCATTCATATAGATGGGGAACAATAATGATTTGGGCCGGTATTTAGATCGGTGGAAGAACCGATCTCATTTGGATCAGGGGCAACCTCAATGCTCAGATTTATGCGGAGAGGATTGTTTCAGACGTGATGTGAACGTTGGGTGATTCATTTCGACTAATGCACGACAGTGCAGGTCCACACACGGCTAGAGTCGTAACACGCACTCTTACCGATGTTCTGCCGTGGCTTGTTCAATCGCCAGACCTCAACCCAATTGAGATCGCATGGGATATGCTCCAAAGAAGAACTCTGGCGAGTAAGGATGTCGTGGTTACCCCACAACAACTTTTTGACTTGGTAGAAAGAACGTGGGCGGCCATTCCTCAAAGTGATTTTGATGCATTTTAAGCATGCCAAATAGCTGTGATTTTGTGATTCGTGTCAATGCACTGTTTGTAATGCAATACACCGTTTTTTTTTAAATCTTTTTTTTCATGTTTGTCTTTTTTTGCAATTAAATTTAATTGACGACATTAACGTAGGTTAATTTCCGACAATTTGCAAAAATTTCAATTTTTCTTGATTTTTACAAAATATAGAGATACGTTGTTTAAAACATAGGAATTAAAGTAAGAAGCCAGTCTGGAAGACTAGAGTTGGTAAATATTATTTGGATATTTTTTATATTGAAAAATGTACTTGATCCCGAGACACTTTTGATGTGTGTACATTTTCTCTGCAGACATTTTTAAAATTTTGATTAGTGGTCAACCGAAATGTGAGAAATGATGGTGACCATATTTTTTGTGGTCGTGTGTGGCCTATTGTTTCGTCTACCCAACACTACTCTCTGGGAAACGGGTTGTCCGATACCTATCTACGTTTCACGTTAGCCCAGCTATCATTAAAACCGATATGAATGCTGTAGAGATTTTTATTCGTATTTTGTTGTTCTTCGATGAAAGAGAGAATTTATTTTGTTATATTTTTACTTTTTTTCATTCATATGTGTTGAAGCTTCGTGTGAGGTGTTTTATAAAAAAAAAAACAACTGTGAACAGTGTGAATTTAAATAATATGCCTGGGGAGATTCTGGTGATGATTTTTGCTGTTTTAACTTGTCTGCCCTAGACTGATAATAAAATTAAACAAGACTGCACTGTTATCAATTCTCTTGTACATTATGCTCAAGAATTACATATTTTGCTACTATTAAAAAGAAAAGTAACTCAATATTTAACACAGCAATTACTCTTTCAAGACGAACTAAACAACACAATTTTATTGAAGGCAACATTACAGAGCACCCTTAAAAATTTAAATTAAGAACACAATCTTAATAAAACGAATTTATTTACGGCCAGCTACCGTAGTACGCTACTCGAATGGCTTGATAACCTAGTAGAGTTTTAAATAAAGAACTGGTATAGTGATAACAGGTACATAAGGATGCCTCGGACAGGTGTTCTTGACCATATTGGTCGGTTGCAGGACACCTAGGACCCGTAATTAGTGTTCGAGCTGTTGTTTTAATCCTGTAATACTTAGCCGCTTGTTAAAAGGATGTTAGGGAAAGCATGAGGGATGAGCGGCAGCGATTTAAATAGCGGGATTAGTGAGGTGTTTGTAGGCTGTTTGTGATTGTGTCCGTTTTTTTTTATCGCTGGTGATTTTGACCTTTGAAATCTTTTAGTATTCTTTTCACAAAATTGTGTTGCCAGAATGATTAATCCCAGCACCCACACAAGCAGCGGTGCTTTTGCAATTTTTATTTTATTAATTTAAGTACACTAAAAGCTCTTAATAAAGAAAAATACATAAAAAAAAGAAAGGATTTTAAGATTTTTTTATGCGTTGCTCAAATAAAGTAAAAAGTCATTCAATCATTAATCTTCAGCTACTTTAGTCTTTATTTAAAATACATCAATTTCATGCTTTACATATTACAAACTTAGATTTTTAACACGAAAAATTTACACGGTGTTAGTTAACCCGCTCTCCGCTCCGTCAACCTCATGCGTACTAACCTTAACCCGTCAATGAAGGATGTCAATCGTGCTTCGATGTCACCGGATGTGATGCGCTGACCATCTGCAGTTCCGGTCAGCTAGACTCTTGAAATAAAATTGATATGACTACAACACGAGAGCCAAAGGGTTCTGTAGCTACGATAAAATTATATTTGATGAGTAAATTTAGATCTAAAACTATATTTATGTTATTTTATAATCGACATCAGGACCGAAAATCTTATATGCAAGGGCATAGAATATTTTTGGTCCTGTTGCTACATTCATAACCTTGTAGTTCATATATGTAAAGATGTGTAAAGAGATCTACGAACTTTACAGATAAACCCAAGTAAACCTTATGGCAATGAGGCCAGTCTCTTGGATACATTACCAGTCGACAGCGATGCGGATGAATTTTTGTATGCTATATTTTAGTTAAGTTTGTATATAATTTTGCTATTTTTATTAATTAATTTGAATGTACCAATTAAAACCCATGTTCAAAGTGAACTCTTGATCTAGATCTTAAATTTACAGGCTCAAAATCAGACCATTTCAAATATAGTGATGCAAAACACAAATTGCTTGAGCCTTTTTAAATTATAAATCCGTGAGCACACCTCGCAGTTAATGCCAGTCTAATTTATATACGGTACTTCACTCAACCTCTTTTTACTCTTGAATATTCTACTTTATTCATTCGACGTGTTCCAACTATCTGAGCATGTCCTTTCATATGTTGATATCGGGTCTTCCTTTCAGACTAAACGCGTCATTATCTGAATACTCCGTATGTGGTTTCGCACATTTATAGTATGTTCACGACTTGACCAGAATTGTTTTGCTTTTATATCAACTTTCTGATGTATCCATGTCTTAATGTTTATTTTTTATGGCTACTGCACATAGTGGCTAGGGTTTTACGTAGAGTTTATTAAAATATCGTCATTTCGTTTTATATGGTTTCTTTATGTGGCTGCTATTTCTTCTCCACGCTACCGAGTTCTGGCAAAGAATTTAACCCATTTTGCGCCTACTCTTAAACAAGTTCTTCTTCACCATTTACACCTTTTTTTTGTTTTTTTTTGGATGGGAAATGATTTAATAACCTCTCCCGCTCTGGACGGAGCGGCAGGGCGTGTCAGATTCTTACTGACGAAAACCCACCCGTGTTCCTTCAGTAGCCTGTACGTTGCCAGGGTCACGGTATCCACCATTTACCCCCTTATTTATAAAATCTGCATAAAGCTAAGTAATAATTAGCGCCTGCTTAACCATACATTTTTGACGTTTAAACATCACTTAACTTTAAGCAACGTTTATGTCAAAGTCAAAGTCAAAGTCAAAAGTCAAATCATTTATTTCAAGTAGGCCCGTATAAGGCACTTTTGAACGTCAAAAATTTACAAAAAAAATTAATTGATTCTAGTTGCCCCTTCCAAAAGGTAGTTTTCGTATGGAGAAGAATGGGCAAGAAACTCCACCGTATGAATAAGAGGGTTAGTGTTTAATGATGACTAAGGGGTTTCATGCTTAGAGATGTCAGCACAATTGAAGGGGTCTGATAGGACCGATGCCTGCCGAGGTTGCGGGAAGGTCCGAACCGTGGCCCCTGGCAACGTACAGGCAACTGAAGGAACAAGGGTGGGTTTTAGTCAGTAAGAGTCTGACACGCTCTCCCGCTCCACCCAGAGCGGGAGCAGTTATTTGATAACTTCCCACGAAAAAAAAAAGGGCTTTCGTGCTGCACTGTTGCCTGATAACAAGAAACTGCGATCACCAAGAGGCGATCGCATGTTGCATGCATTTACCAGCAGATGGATTTATCTGCTAGTTGCGGAAGCTATGGCAATTGCTCCTTGACTGTAGAAGTCTTAGGGAAGCCTATGTTCAGCAAAGGCCATTAATGTCTGACATGAAGAAAATAAAGCTGGTCGGTGTCTGGATTTGTACCCGGTTGATGGCAATTGGCTTACCCCCTATTACATGGGACTTAAACATAACTGGCGAAATGTGGGTGTACTATAGGTACAACTCTGCCTAACCCTTTATTTTATTTTTTATTTTTATACAAGAGGAACAACAAACAGCTACAATATAAAACATAGGAACAAGAAATACACAAAACATTTATACAATATTGCAGCCCACAGTGCTGTTCACAGATTAATAATGGGATACAATACAGTGAAAGTAATCGCTAGGGTCACAAATACATTTTTTTTTTATTTTAGTACTTACTTAATTAAAATCATTTTCATTCTAAGATGTATATAATACACAATGTAAAGAATATGTAATTTATTAAATATAATATATATAAATATAATACCTACTCAAGAAATGGCACAAAAAAAAAAAAAAGAAAAATACAGAATAACATTCAAGAAAGCTCCTTAAGTATAAGACTTTTGAACATATAGGGAGCACACGCAAAAATGTCTATATGTTCAAAAGTCCTATTGTAGCCCTTCGACGAATACTGGCGTGATGTTATGTGTATTATGTTTGAACAAATTGTCAGTAGCCAGAACATCAGGCGATCCGGTTACCGCAGCAAGTTCAGATGTTCAGTCTTCCCCAACACCTGTGCTCCGAAGTTTATCAAGACCATCTACGGATCTCCAACGAGCTATAATTTATAGCGCACATCATTGCATGAGCAATGAACTCCGGCCTCATAACTATAGTGTTTGCTTAGAACACCTTTGTATAACCACGTGGTCGCTACCACCTTTGGACCGGTGTGCATTACCTCCACCATATATGGTGCGGACAGACGTAAGAAAAGAAAAATTATCATGTGGATGAAAAACTTTAGTTTTACTAAGGCGAGTTTTGCTGTTCTCGTTCGTGTATTGATCTATTAGCTGCGTTGCTGTTTTTTGCTTATTTCTTGGATATTATTTCCGTTTTATGTTGTTCTTTTGGATCAACAGATGCTTTCTAGCTTTTGTATTTAGGCCTGTAAGTGGCGTTGTTAACTTCAGCTTGCACAGTCATAACTTAGTTAACATAGTAAGTGGTTATCTATATCTTTAAGTTGTGACTATAACCAGTATATGTTTTCAATATTTTCTTGGACACGCAGCCGCTACATAAGATCAATACCATATAAAAATATCTCTTTGTACTTCGACACTTTTGCCGACAAAACATTAATATTAAATGTAAAAAAACAATATTCGTATCGAGTTATTGACACTATCGATCCATTCTTGATTAATGATAGGTTATATCTCGTATCAATTAATAAACAGTTACAGTATAGAGAACTTCTTCAAAACGGAGTCTTATCTTTACTTAATACAAGATCGTCTCTAAGATTAACTTAAATTATACCTACTTTGCAGGACTGAGATAGGTTGAATTTATAATAACAGTTTTAATACATAACAGCACTGTATTCCCCAAAGGGTTAAGCAGAGGTGTACCTTTAGTACACCCACATTTCGCCAGTGATATGTAAGTCCCATGTAATGGGGGGCGATTCTTTTGACATCAACCGAGCATAAACCTGGCAATCGAACCCAGGACCCCACCAACAAGTTGATGATTACTTACATATGTTATAGTGGGCATTTATCCAAAAACTTGGTATTGATATACCATGAATTACTTTTACATTTACCATAACAAATTAATAGCTAAGAGCATAATGCTGCGACCGCATCTGCGTTTATCGTGACAAAGCAATGCGTGGCGAAGCTTTGTATGTTTTGCTCGCTAAAAAGTTATCGCGCTAATGCGGTGGTCATATGAGCGGCTTCGCCACGTTTAATATGTACCGCCATTCGAGCGATAAGTGCTACGCAGCCCGAACTATCGCGAAGATAACTGATAATGGTTGGTCACATCTGCGTGTAATGGTATCACTGTGCGAAGCTTCGTCACGATAGACGCAGATGCGGCTGCAGCATAACTGGCATTGCTTGTAAGACAATGCGAAACGTCACCCCAAAGGAACGTCACGCCCCGCGGTTATCACGCATCATAATAAATGATGGCATGCTTGGTATAGTGGCTAAGCTATTGGCTTCTGTGCTACGGGTAGGTTCATTTCCTGCATTAGGAACAAGTTGTTCTGTAAATTGTAATTATTGTTTTCATAGTTACTTTTGTTAGTCCTAATGTATATCATATGTCATAATGTGTAATGTTGTTAAAAGAATAGAAAATAATTTTGAAATATGCGAAAAGTTTGCATGCCGAAGGGATAATGTATTAGCATTATGTGTATTCAGTAAATTTTGCGTCCAGTTAGACTACTACGTCCCCAACATAGTTGGGAAAAGCTTGGCAGATTTTTATGTGTTCAATACATTATAACAAATAAATTAATGCCTGTCTTGCAGCCGAAGTGCGGGTCGACATCATCCGACGAGCTCTTGTCACCTCCGGCGATCCAGCTATATTAGGCTTGGCACGCGACGATGGCAAGAGACCGGACGTCATGTCTTTATCTCCATGGAAGGTCGGTAGGCCTTTACTGTGGGATGCAACCTGTGTAGACACTATTTCACCTTCCCATCTTCCTGGCTCGGCGTGCTGTGCTGGTGCTGCTGCTGCGGCTGCAGAAAACCTCAAGCGGCGTAAGTATAATAAATAACCTTACAGGTAATTATATTTTCGAGCCGTTTGGGGTTGAAACCCTCGGGCCGTGTGGTCCGAGTGCTCACGGCCTCTTCAATGAAATCTCAAAACGGCTATTTGACACTTCCCGTGACCCAAGGGCTGGTTTTTACCTTGGGCAGAGGCTAAGCATTGCCATACAACGTGGCAATGCGGCCAGTCTTTTGAGTACATTACCAGTCGACAGCGATGCGGATGAATTTTTCGATGCTTTATTTTAGTTTTTCAATCGTTTTAGTTAAGTTAGTATATAATTTTGCTATTTTTATTAATTACCTAATTAGTTATAAGTTGTTATGTGCCCCCCTTTGTTTATTCGTTTAGTAGTATACAGACATCTTTATACATAATAAGTTGGTGCAAACATAAACTCATTAGAGATTTTTGTTTTAAGTTGTTTTTTTGTTTTACTTGTAGGTAAATATTAAAGGTGATTATTAGTTAACAAATAAATGATTTCTATTTTAGAAGACGGTAGGATTCATGTTTGTAGAAGCATTCACGATGCAGGACTTTTTAATGAAGGGCAACATAATTAAAAAAACTGGCGTAGAAGGTAAGCTGACCGCCGCAAAATCGGGATAATCCCGCGTGCGTCATCAAAAGCGTCGTAAGGAGAAACCTAGATCCATATTTTTAAAACTTAAAATCAATAAAACTTTAAGTACCATAACGGCAACTAACAAAAAAAATATGCACCCAATAAATAACATATTATTGAAACGCCATTGACAATTCAACACTCACGAATTAACACAGAATTATCATCAAAACTGAAACGTGGTGTGAATATTAATATTTTTTACTAGTAAACAGGTGTCTCCATACTTTTCCCATGAAATGGAAAATAAAAATAAAATAATCGACAGGTGGACTGTGGACGATACAAGTCGTGGTGTAATTAAGGGCGGATAAAAGAGATCCTGGCAATCTGGTTTTCAGGAACGATGAGGCAGTGAATGTAACTGGAAGTGAGGCGGTATTTTTGTGATTTCGAATTTTTCTGTATTGACATCTGAGACTATCATAAACTAGCCGGGGTTGCGGGAAAATCCGAAAGGGATACCGTGGCCCCTGGCAATGTACAGTCAACTGAAGGAACACGGGAGGGTTTTAGTCAGTAAGAGTCTGAAACACCCTCCCGCTCCGCCCAGAGCGGGAGAAGTTATTTGATATATTCCCACCAAAAAAAAAAAGGTATCATAAACTAACAAGTCTTGTGCTGCATACTATAAATTGACAGGGAAGCTATCACATGTATTCTATAAAAATCTGAAAAAATATGCTGCTACCTATAGAAATTAAAAAAAATTCAAGGAAAACGTCTTTTAAAGCATGTGTTTAGTGAAAACGTGTACAGAAAAAAAATGGCTTCCTTGTCAAAGATTCACTCTGAAAAAAATTACGAATCAACATACATAGTACATTACTGTCGCGGCCTGCATCAAAGGCAACAAAAAAAATTTTTCACGCGCCAATATATATGTTCATTTGTTTCATCTTATCTTTAAACAGTTCTATTTGCAAAAAAATCGAAATTTAAATAAAATCTTTGATAAGTTACCCCCTTGGTTGCCATGTGATGAAGTAAAAAGTTCGTTCCATTTTTAAATAACACGACATACTTATATGAGTTTTCATAGTAATTTATTCAGCCGCTAAACACAACAGATATTATACGCTAAATACATTGACGGTCGGGCGCTAGCATTGTATTCAACCAGTAGGTACAGCATTTTCGATATATCTCGAAGAAGGGTGTCAAAATATATGCTCGAGTTTCTAAGCATGTTCGAGAACAGATTTTTTTCAATATCAGGGAGCTTTAAAAAAAAACAAAATATTTAAAAATTCAGAAAAATAAAATATGATTTTGATCTATTCAATTTCAATCTATGGTAGAAATTATTCGTACATCTATGCACACATAACGGTCCCAACAGGATGCGGTGCAATAGTCACTGCCTATGAAAAAACGTTAAAAAACGAATAAATGCAAGCTTATTGGACGATTACCGATAGCCATTCATTGGAGTTGCATTTATCGTCTGTGGTTAGGATAATAATAATAACTACGAAGATGGACACAAAATCCAGCTAGTATTTCTTGTACCCCAATGGTGGCGCTGCTTGTGAAGGCAAACGTCAAAAAAAGTGTCAAATTCGATATTTAAAAATGTAGTTCCGATTTTCGCCGCTGTCAAGTTATATTGGTCGTCCATACTTAATGTAGGCGCTAACTTGAGATGAAAAAAAGTATGCATTTCGTAGCAAAATTGCCCTTTTTTATATAATCTAATTTATTCAAAAATTATTAACAGGTTGAACGTTGATCCATTATCGATTATTGATATTAAGAAAATTTATAAAAAATTAATAATTAAGTTACTTTAATGACATTGACTTGGCAAAACGTATGATAGATCATGGTAATTTTTATGAGTGATATTAATTATGCTTGTGGCATGATTAAGTTCATTTAAAAAATTGCAAGGTTTTTAGGAAATATTTTACTTCTTAGGTTTAATGCGGAATCGACCCCTAGAAAATAAATACAAATTTGGTCTAGTGTATCTATTTAAGAGATTTATTTATGAACACTATCTCATGCACGTCACCAGTAAGGTCGCTGTCACTAATGTCATCTGTCAGTTCACCACGAATGGCGGGAAACAGTTGAATGTGAAGCAGTGCCTGTACGAGAGGTTTGGTGTGGCGATGAGCCAGTGTTGTTATATAGGTAATCAGCTTAATACGGGATCAACAGGATTCTACATATGGTTAATAGTGATTTCTTTGCCATATTTTGGCCTCAATTTTGGGAAACGAAGGCCGTTATGCAATTATATTCATAAATCCCTTAGGACGTTTGTCGAAATCATCGAAACATGTGCTTTTGAATTTTGTCGTATAAGGAAGATCATTGGTGCATTTTTTAATTACTATAACGCCTTAAATTAGTCATCTGTGCTTATGTACAGTCAGGGCAATCAATTGTTAAGTAAGGCAATTTGATATTCTACGTCAATTTGCCGTGTTATAGCCATTTTATACAGCCATGATAGTTGTGATTTTATTAAAACTTCCAAAAATTTAAGTTGTTAGTCAATTTGCTTAATAATTAATTTCCCTGACTTTACTGAGGATGGCTAACGTGGCCTATTAATCAGTAGAATTCTGGTTGCTACCAGGTACCCTCGATTTACCCTGGACGGAATCTATTTGAAGTTCCATCCGAGAGTATCGTGTGGTGCAACGGAACATACCAACTACAGTCCATATGCAAATCCAACAGTACCTCGTTCCCATTTACCGTTGTCCCATATTCCGATATTCGAACCCTCCCAATTTACATTTATAAATTTTTAATCCGTTCCAACAAACGTCGTTAATACCGTGCTGATAAATTCCGTGATATGTATGTATCGATAAGGCTGCTTACAACAGAACTTGCCGTCGGCCTGGCAAAAGGAGAAATGAAGAAACCCAATTAAAGTCTAGTAACGCCATCATATCCGTTCAAGAGCTTTAATGGCCGCTTGCGTGACAAAATCTAGTTTTTGCACTAGCTTTTACGTGTGGTGTATGTAAGGAGAAATTGAGTGGCTGTTGCAGCTTTTATTTCAAGGTATTGGGATTAATTTGGTATTATTTCTCTTTCGCGAGAGGTCTTTAGCGAGATTCAACTGTAGCACATAATCAGCCTATAATGTCCCCACTGCTGGGACTCTCTGTGAGAGGGAGTGGGCCGTAATCCACCACGCGGATCCAGTGCGGGTTGGTAAATGTCACATGTCTTCGAATGTTTGGTTCTAGGACATGCCGGTTTCCTCACGATGTTTTCCTCCACCGTTTTGAGAGCAGTGGTGATGAAAAAATTGGTTGCCTGTAAAGTCGGTATACGGGCGAAAGTTTTACGTGACAACGACTTTGCGTGCCTTTCACTTTTTATGTCTGTCTCTCTCGCTCTTAGGCGGGCTAACCATGCCCGAGTGGAAGGGACGCGTGCCTCTCACTCGCTCTCATTGTGAGCGCATAACGTGAGCGGAGCGTAACGCAGTTTCTTGAAGTGTCACCCGGCAAACCAATTTATAAGACGTTGTCACGTCAATAATTTACTCAAAGTAAAGCGGCTGTCTAGGTCCGAACACTACGACTTACAACTCGTAAGTCGCGGCCGTTACCACTGGTGGCCCCATTGCTCTCGGCCACCACTGCTTTCAAATAATTTGAAGAAAGATTGAAGATTGCGAAGCCACTTGTTTTGCAAATATCCAAAGGCGGTGACGATCCCATATTATCAAGGGGATCGCCTCGTTTTCCATCCAATAACTATAAAAGGAGAGAGAAGCAAATTTTTTCGACCTGGTCATTTTTAGCATGTGCGCAGAAGCCAAATAATTTTCGGTGGAACACAAATTTCAGATCTATTATTTTAGCCACATTATTAAAACTATATACTATACTAGATACTCTCGCTTGCACCACACCCCATTTCAGTTTCCGCCGCATCCCAGAGCGAGTACCGTTATAATACCGGCTAGGCAGGTCCAGTCTCCGTACTGTTCTTATAATTGCGGTTAATTCTGCACTATTGCCAGCCATCCCATCCTTTATTGGACATACGATGAAGCCAGATGCGTCGTTTGTATTTTTTTCATCGGATTCTGGTCGGTTTTTTGAATGGTTCGGTATTTTGATTCTTCTGATATGCTTCGATTAAAGTTAAGGTCTTTTGTATTGCTTGTAGCTTTAGCTGCCTTTTTTGTTTATTGTAGAACTGTTGTGAGTCCAATTTTTATTAAAATCAGCCTTATTCAGAATCGAAAGTCCTTCATAAAAAAAAACTAAACGTTTGCTGCTGATCGGAGAGACCCAGCTCTCCATGACTGCAATTCAACTACAATTGAATAGTTATGGTCATTGGGTCATAGGAGAATCCTTAAGAATCACTTCAACCAAAAGCAGGCTTTGATTGAAATAATAAACCATCCAAAATGACATAGTCTATCAAAATAACACAAATTATCACTCCCCACACAACATTCATCATCAACGTAAACCTGAGAACAGACAATCAACAAAATAATTTGCAAGAACGCCCAACTGATACAAAAATACAGCTACGTTGATAAAGTTGGCACATTATTCATCGGTACACGCATTACAGCGGCCACAGGACACAGGTGTTTTCTACCGTGGGAAGCCTTGATCTTGAACCTCAATTGATCGCCGCACTCCGTTTTTTTTTTGTTTAAAACTAGTTGGTTGTACTGACTTCGTACGGTATTAAGCGATAGGCTGTGACAATTTCGTGAAGGCAAGTTGGAGAAATTACGAATTAAAAGTCGGAAATTGCGTTTCTTGCGAAATTCGAAAATCGGTGGTTGGAAGTTGAAAATGGTAATTTTGGCGTTGTTAAATGTCATGTGAATGGGGTTGGTTATGATAGGAAAACGAGTAAGGGCCATAGTAGACACGGTATTTTTTGCATCCGGATCCGGGTTTTGCGACTTCATCAATGTTGCATCGGGTTTTGGCGATTCGATGAAGGAGCAAAATCGTCAATCGCCGATGCTAAAAGTATCGTGTCTGCTATGGCCCTAGCGAGACAAAACAATTTCGGAGGCAAAAAAATTGCCATCTTGAAGGACAGTCTTTTCCATTCTATCTTCTTCTTCTTTTTATTCCATTGTATTCAATCAAAACCCATGAACATCAGAATAAACAACATTGTCAAACTTTGAACTTTTATTTTTAGAAAACGAGGCTTTTGGCTACATTGTATTAGTGTGTGTATTTCATGTATTTTTCGTAATATGCGTCTTGTTTGTGCATCAGAATAAACAATTTATCTTTATGTTCTTTCCTTTTTTTCAGTATATCAGAGGGACAATTCTCGCATTCTAATCGTATTCGCAATCTGTCAAAAATACAATCAATTTATTTACCAACATATTTGACAAGTTTGACATTGCGACTAAAAATTAAAAATGTACACATTCAGTGTACGTTTTTTAAGTACGATAATTGGCCTGCAGTTAGAAGATTCGCACATACATACAAACAGACATACAAACCTAGTAATGTAGAAATCTCCTATTGCTCTTATAGCAGCTTTCATTTGAAGTTTAAGTGACATTATTTATTGTAATGGCTCGCCTATGCTTGGCTTTAGTATAAGCATCTTCAGATAGAGCACATTTAAATTGGATTCAAGTAATTATCCGTATGTGTAAGTAATTATTGCGATACGATAGATCCATTAGGCTTAACTAGAATTAGGTATTATATTTAAATTAGCTTTTTAAATTAAGCATTTGTCTTCGACACCTTTAGTGCTCAAGTAATTAAAGTGGGTACGCCATTTGGTCGCAAGATTATAATTAGATTGTTTTTCTTAAATTGTAAGTTTACGAATAACATAACATCATACCTATAATCTCCAAAGGGTTAGGCAGAGGTGTACCTATAGTACACCCATATTTCGCGAGGGAACAGGGGCCTTATTATGAAGTATTAATGCCATCATTATTCCACTGCGAAAAAAGGATGGTGTTAGCGGCCTTGTATAGCTCCGTCTCACACTCACACTGGAATAATGGTGCCATTAATATGGCCCCAGGGCCTGCGAATCTCCATACAAATGTATTCCCCTTTTTTCTTCCTGAATATGCCTCTAGAGCATTCATTTTTTTTTCCAAAAATCAAGGTCTGCTGTAGACACGTTCCTGTTATTTCCTTTTATTCAGCAACTTTTTGGTAAAGAAAATATGACCCTCCAATAATTACAAAAAATGCCCCATTTTAACCGCCGTGATTATAGGACTTCCACACAAATTCGAAAAGTTTTTAACATAAAAGAAAATGATAGGAACCTAGACATACACTTTCTGAAAAACAAAATGTAAAAAATAATTGAATCGGCTCTGTTTTCGAGGAGAAAAAGGGGGACAACAATTTTTTTTTTGTGATTTAGTCGGTCTGAGCTGCAGTTGTATATCGCACTCTACGGAGGCAGACTCGAGGTAAGACGATGGCAATATTTTCTTCAAATACCTATTTTTCAAATTCTTCGCAGCCTCTGTTCCCTCTTAAGCGCAACACGGGGCGAGCCTATTGCTATCAACCGGGCACAAGTCCAGACTCCGGGCTGCTAATGAGAAATTTCAGAAGGAAAAGCCCAATAACGCTCGGACTGACCCGGCAATCGAACCCAAGACCTCATGCTCAGCAGTTGCGCTTGTGATCACTAGACAAACGAGGCAGCCAAGTTTATGAATAAGTTGTTAATTAATGTAATCAAGTGAATAAGGTTCATTGGTTACTCTTGCCTTTGCGCTATCAAAATGTTCATCTACACTCACTGAAGTTATTATGATGTTATTTTAATTTGTTAAAATTATTATTTATTTATTTATTTAAAGAGTTTGGTAGACTTACAGCTAAATAAAAAAATAATAAATAACAGTATGGTTATCTGACAGCCAATAATTATAGGTCTTCACATCTAGAGCTTGACTAATATTATTATGAAAAGGTCTTTCTCTTTTGAGGCGGTTATCAAGCATATTTTAAGTAGTGTTGGGTTATTGTGCAATAGAAAAACCGTTGATAGTTCAGATCAAATTATAGTTTATTATCAAATAAATCACACTAGCAATTCACATTGTAGGTACACGACACAACTATTCGAAATGCGAGACAGTTTCTAAACGTCTTCACTGCTTGACCGCCACCCATGAACTCTGCTTAGCTTCGGCTGGCCCGAGCGTTATAGACTCTGTCGAGCGCCGCAAGGCGGCGCTGGCGATCCGATTAGTCAATTCAGTAACGTATTTCCGACATATCTTTATTCCATCTACTACAGTTATGACATCACCGACGTCAGAAAAAAAACCTGCATGATTTAATATTTCCTTTTCATCTATTAACAACATAAGAAAATCCTTGGCTTCAACTAAAATTAAATGGAACCACTAACAACACATTAATTAATAACTTTACCTCGCTTATTTCTAACAGGAAGAGATTGGCTGTTTTTAATTAACATCATACTTTTTAACCGACTTAGGAAATGCCAGCCAATGAAATATGAGCTCTGTATTCTTATTCTCACATATATTATAATGAATTGCATGTAGGTATCACAAGAGAATAATTTAATTTAGATCATGCTGGGCTGAACGAATTTAAGCCAGAAAACACTGGCACGATGATGAATTGAATTAATGAAGATAACCTCCTGTTTTTTATTTAAAATTAATAATTCAACAATTTTATAAATATTACAATCACTCCAATTTAATTTATACATTTTTAACTATTATTATTATATTTTAATTTCAACTACTATCGGAAACTAAAAATAAATGAAAGGATGTTATGGAAATTACTGATTAATACAATTAATTAATGTAACTTAACTTTTTAAATTATTATTTTTAAATCACTACATTGTATTAAAATACATAATAAATGTAAAAAAAATTAAAAGCAATATGTGAAAAAACGTTTTTTTTCTAATGCATGAAATAAAAATCTTTTTTTTTTGTCTCCTGTGGCTGTAAAAGTCTATTTGCCATACTTTCGGAAATAGAGGGACCTTGTCAAATCTAGAAATGATTGGTGTTCATGAAGTTTTTCAATTTCCTTCTACACTATGCTCAGTTGCTCTATTTTCGACCCACGAATATCAATGATTTATTCTACAGACGTCATGGCATCCCGAAAAATAGTTTTCACTTGGAAAGCGTGATGGACGCCCAAACACAAGTTTACAATTTAAAAAAATCAACGTCATTTGTTGCAGGAATGTAGGTACCTACCTATAGAGGTCAAAATAAAATGGTCGGGCAGCATTAGAGAATGATGAATGGCTTGCTTGACCTCCTGTTAATTCGTCGATGCATTATGCATGTGTTTCTTGTCTATATGAGCATTTATTATAGTTATTTGAGGTTCTATCATCTTGCTTACAAAATGGCAATTTAAAGTAGAATCATTTGTCTCTTCAAGTCGATCCATCATTTATGAATACCTAGCAAGCCACAGATTTGTGCACTGGATCTCTGTTCACCTCAATGAGAATAAAAATGACGAAAGACTACGTTATCTTTTTTGAAGACTATGAGTACCTACCGATACATACCTTCATGTTTCTTTTTTTACTATTTATTATATTTTTTGTACCTAGGAATATCGAGACAAAAAGTGTCCTTTGTCCTAACCCAAGTCATGGTCTACACATGAGAAAATGGTCCTCCTCCATAGGATAATCTAGAATCTAGACAAAATCAAACTGGTTGCTAATTCAACTGTATATTTTTTTTTATTTTTTTTAAGTATGTTACATTGATTTTACATTCTGTGATTACTTCCTCACACACTGACTTAATAATTGTAAAATTTTAGGAAAATCGTCTACTTTTACAATGTTTTTAAATATGTGAGCACCATGTATCTATCACATAATTAATTTATCTGTTGTTGCTTCATTTTTAATTATTTTTACCTATTGTGGTATAGTAATTTTATTCTAGGTGCATCGTCCTCATATATAATTATATAACGAATGTACTTACACAAAATATTGTAAAACATTTTAAAAGAGTAACGGTGGTGTATCTTGCCCATTCTTCTCCATGCGAAAACTACCTTTTGGAAGGGGCGACTAGAATCAATTCAGTTTTTTTGTAAATTTTGACGTTCAAAAGGGCCTATTTGAAATAAATGATTTGACTTTGACTTTGACAAAATTTCATCAAAATCCGTTTAACCGTTTTAGCGTCAAAGCGTAACAAAAAAACAAACAAACTCTCTTTCATATTTATAATATTATTAGTTAGGAATTTAGGATTATCTAGAAGCTTGCCTGCTTTCTGTAAATTATTTGCATTTCTTTATCTACTTAAATAAACAATATGTACAATAAATTACTCCACTCATATATATCCAGTGAAGATAGCTACGTTATTTCTGCGTTTTGTAATAAAAAGAAGAAAATGCTTCTCACCAGAAAATCCGGTTTACGAAACCCTTAAAACAAGCTTCGAAAATCGATTACCTGCCGCGTCTCTTCAATTGAAGAACCGAGTATGCTTCAAAATTAAATTCATTATTGCGAAAGTCTTAAAGGCAATTTAATTGCAAATTATGCTCAACTGTCAATACGACTAATAACTAGATAAATAGCAACATTAATATATTTTAACATTATTATAAAATATATTATGTGTCAATATATTGTGTGCTGGGCATTGAATAATAACAGCGCTCGAGCCTATTATAAACTGGTTTTATTGTTGAAAAAACGTAAACATTTTAAATCTTTGATAAATGTCTCAATTTCAACAGTTATTTGTACAGTATTTATTTAAAAAAATAATTTTACCAAGTGATGATAACCAAAAATATTGCGGTGCTTAATCTTCTTGACATAATATTATTTACTTGCTACTCTTTTTTCAACAATTCAACTTTCTGCAATATTTATTGCTTATTTTTCCTAACACTTGAATATTAAAGTAGAAAGAAATGAACTATTTAGCAAAATTTTTGTCTATGAAAAAAGGGAAGGGAAAGCCCTCCCTTTTTTCGTAAACAGGTAAATATATTATTATTATTATATTATTTTCGAAAGTAAATAAACTTATACTCATTACTAACTAGCTTAGTAACAAAGATCGTGACACGAAAGTCTCTCTTTAACCCAACAAAAAAGTAAAAGTACTCAATGGCATGTACAGTGTTCTCGTTTTATCAGTCCCCGACCTACGTCACCACAGTCATCATTGATGCACGTGACAGCACGTGTAAGGGCATTTTCCATTCCAACTCTCGAATACCGAATAAAAAACTTTAACCCTAGAGTGGGCGCGCTGTGAGCATTTTGCCACCCTTTTTTTTAATTTTTTTATCAAATATCTTCTCCCGCTCTGGGCGCAGCAGGAGGGCGTGTCAGACTCTTACTGACTAAAACACACCCGTGTTCCTTCCGTTGCCTGTACGTTGCCAGGGGCCACGGTATCCCTTTCGGACTTTCCCGCAACCCCGGCAGGCATTGGTCCTATCGGACCCCTTCAATTGCTGACATCTCTTTGAGGCACGTGTGGAACACAACGCACCGTCGACCCGGGCCTGGTCCTTATCGGACGGCGAGTTAGCATTTTGCCACCCTCCACCGGAAAAATTACAATGTTTTTTAAATTTGCGCGTTAAGTTTAGTCTACTATTTTCGTCATCGATTCGTGCCGAAAAGTTGAACTCGATCAGTGCATAATGGTTGCATGAGGAGAAGGTTTTCACCATCAGGTGCTGGAGTCACATGTTATCTGATTGATTTATGCCCTAACACGTGTGATTCCGGATTTTGAATTTGTCTGTCTGTGACGTCTTGTTCATATCTTTTTTTTTGTTTTTTTGTCGCAGTTGGGTTTTTGTTTTAATAACTTTTTTTTGTGAATACTGTTATGCTAAAACATATCCTGTAGATTTAGAAACTTATAATGTTGTTTAGTTTTTTTTAAATATTATGTAGGATAAGTCAAACTCGTAAAAAAGTTACGTTTAGGCTGAAGTGTCCTGCAACAAATAATACATTTTTACTTTTACTTAAACCCTGAAAAAATAAATGAATAACATAACAAAATATCACGCCTGGTTACTCCGAAGGCAGGCAGCGAAATTAATTAATTTAGTTGCAGTATTCCTACTTAAAATTAACAATGAATATGAGTCTGTGACAAACTTTCTACTTACAAATTAATAACTACCTGGATACAGAGCGCCTGGTTTTCTCTGATAATAACCCACCCTAAACCCTTCCACCGAGAACATAACACACATTCTGCACCAAAACAACACACACCGTTACCATTACACACACACAAACACACACGCACGCATACATACACCCACTCACACACACACACACAAACACAAATAATCCAAATGTCAAATGGATAGATTGTCATTTCTGATTTCTGCAATGGTTTTATGTTAAATAACACTTGTTCTGCCTGCAATTTCTTTTGTGAAACTAAAGTATGTATGGGCTTGTACCATTGCTCTTAATACAAGTTATTTTTAACCGACTTCAAAAAAAGGAGGTTATATGTTCGACTGTATGTATTTTTTT
Source organism: Xanthia icteritia (assembly GCA_949128155.2). Lineage (NCBI taxonomy): Eukaryota > Metazoa > Arthropoda > Insecta > Lepidoptera > Noctuidae > Xanthia > Xanthia icteritia. The sequence goes on from OX421932.2 coordinate 5,397,572, forward strand.
TTTTTTTTTATGTATGTTCACCGATTTCTCCGCCAATTGTCAACCGATTTTGAAAATTCTTTTTTTATTCGTAAGGGTATACTCCTGAGGTGGTCCCATATTAATTTTGTGAAGATTTGATGTATACTTTGGGAGATAAACGAAGGAACTCCTCAAAAACAAACAGTACACGTAATGTGATTTGGATATTGTACTAAAGATCAAAAATAATTGCTGGTTCTATCTATCCATCCGTGGTGAACTAATTATAGTCTTCGAAGATACCGCATGGAACTCCTCATCGGTGAACAGTACATATAGGAACTTACAGTGAAAGGTTAGAAGGTTAGGGGATAATTCTTTGAATATTATAGGCACGTTTAGACCGTTACTTGTATTCTTATATTCCGTTGAGCTGATGATGGAAGGTACAACTCCTTATCGATCAGGAGTTAGAAGATATCTTGTCCTAGATAGACATACTCGTTGACATCGAGAATTGATTCCTCAGCAGACACTAGAATGGGCTCTTACCCACTCTACTGTCTGCTTAATAAAAAAAAAAGTGGAATGATTCGTTAATTTTAGAAAAATCTTTTGTTATGTTTCCATTATTCGACTGGTATACGAATTTGTGTGAGGTAGGTATAAACGCAACTAAAAAGTGAAAAATAAAAACTTTTTTACAAAAAAAAACAACCGACTTCCAAAAAAAACACTAAAATAACTTTTTAAAAAACAAAAACCACCGAATTCCACAAAAATACACTTAAAAGAGAAAAATAACTTGAATTTCGGAAGTCGGTGGCAAAAACGATAGTATTTTATTAGATACATAATATAGTAAAATATACCGTAACTTATATGAAAGCAATTCATAACTATTTCCCTAGTGATATAACTATATCCCGACTTCAACTGCGAACCATCTTAAAATATAACTATAATTATGGATCTGTATTTTCGTTTTTGCCACCGACTTCCGAAATTCAAGTTATTTTTCTCTTTTAAGTGTATTTTTGTGGAATTCGGTGGTTTTTGTTTTTTAAAAAGTTATTTTAGTGTTTTTTTTGGAAGTCGGTTGTTTTTTTTTGTAAAAAAGTTTTTATATGACTTAGTAAGGGTGCTGGTTACAACACCTAACTGTTTTGTTAACTAGCATAAATCAAGTGTACCTACAGATGATACTATTTGATGTTAACACTGTTACTATTTATAAATATATAAATAAATCTTAAATGAATATGAGTGGCAGTATGCTCCCCACGCAGATACTGACATTCTACGGAATAGCACGCCCACTTAAGGGTTAATAGAGAAGTAGATAATCATCTTTAAACACTATACTATAATTAATGTGATTACCTGACCTTGTTACTCTATTTCTAACATAGTAAAAAAGAGTTGAATTAATGAGATGCAAATGTGCACACAATTATTTCATTTGCTTCCGTACATTGAAAGTTATAACACGAGGAAAGGGTAATTAGGGTAATTATGAACAACAATGGATATTTGCGTATCATCTAATGACGACTGCGCAATGTACAGGGGAGAGGGGACGGTCTATCCGGTTACGTTCATTTGCATATTGAATGAATGAAATGCACCGACCACAGTGTGGCTTGACCAGACTCGATTGAACGAATGAACCCAAAGATTTGCACTAGCTCCTGGAGCCTCATGTTTCATGGTGTTACAGAGACCATTGTATATCAGGAAGTAGACCGGGGGGCGCGGTAATGGTAGGGAAGACGTGTCCTTAGGATATGGAAGGATTTGCGAGCCATACCGGATATGCAAGTATTAGTATTATATTATTATTTATATATTTTTTATTATTATTTATTATAGTAGTATTGAGTAGGCAATAGACTAGTGAAGACATATTTTGTATTATGTTAAAAGATATGTATCACAATTTATGATTGGTTAATCTTATCACAATAGAAATGAAAGTGATGTAAAACACTATAGAGCAAACTGGCGCGACAACTAAAAAAACAATTTCTAAGAAAACTTCATGGTAGAACAATGACCGATGTCGCGTCGCGCGGGTTTGCACGGGGCTTCAGAAGGCAGTACTCCTGGATACGGCTCGCATTGTGAGGAGGTTCCTGTCTCTGGAGCCATCGGTAGCTTGGATCCTGCTCCCGACACCGGCGGAACACTCTTATTCATATTTTTTTAATGGTATTTAAAAAGTTAAAAAAAAATAAAAAAATGTACCTATTTTATATTTTATTTTAAAACAATTAATAAACGAAACAATAATTATTTTTTATCTCTTCGATTCTTGTGCGTTTTTTTTTCAGTTTCATCATTTTGTCACCATTAGCATCAATACCTATCATTATTGTAACAATTATACATAATTGCAAAAATGAAATGCCTTAGTAAAAGATAGCAATACCTATAAGCCTCGGGACGCACAGGCGATTTTTCCCGCGGCAGATTTTGTATTTACAACCCACTGCTGGACGCCGAGAGTTGAAAATCCAACAGTGCGTTTTTTCGACGCTCTGGCATGCGCTCTGTTGGATTCTCAATGCTCTGCTTAACACTGAGAGTTGAAAATGCAGAGCGCGATAAAATCTTGCCGCGATATTTTTACGGCCGTGCGAACGTGGGCTAATGCAACAATACAGTTAATTGATTAAGACTATAATCTGTTCCAAAGGTGTCTGATGTAAGTGTAAACAAACCCTATTTAGGTTAAATTCTCACGCAATCACTCACTAAAGGGTGTTAGTAAAGCCTCCATCGAACAATACAATTTCTAAGAAAACTTCACGGTAGAACAATTACCGGTGTCGCACCGCGCCGTCGCGTCGCGCTAGTCTGCACGAGGCTTAACACATCTACCTGTAGGTATTGAGAAGGCTTAAACTTTATGTCGCATCACCTTGTCCAACAATAAAGTATTGTTTGAATATCATTTTAAATTTTAATTGAAAATTGTCGACGAAAATTTAAGAAACAAAATTAACCTCAATTGTCAAATGCATGTCTAAGGCGATTTAAAATTAGAATTTCAGGTTTAAGTATAATCAAACCAAAGCACTCAAATTGTAGGTGGCACTACAAATTATTGGCATTTGTTTACATTTTCAATAACTACTTTTGGACCAGACCATATTTGCCTTATGAATTAAAACCCGCGTAATAAATAATGCAAATCGTCGCTAACAAAGCTTTCCTAAGTCATTTAGCTTTCCACAGCCAGCTTTCCGCAGTCGACTGACACCTTTAATTTTTTTTTTCCTTAAACGGATAATCTCTTTCATTGATTTCTAGACCTAGCAAAAACTGATTGTTATCTCACACGATTATTGTTATAATATTATCAATACGTAATACTACGCATAGGTGTATACAGAGTGAGAAATAAATAAAATACGTTTATTTGCGGTAAACATGACGCAAAGAACACAAACACAAGAAAGACAAAACGGCTACCGTTCAGCATAATGCTGTGACTATACGGAGCCACAGCGCTGGTTTTCAACGGCGGGTGTTGAGATAAGTAGATAAGTACAATCTATTTCACGAGTTATGTTTAGGTCCATGTAACAAGAAAAACTGCTGCTACTGAGAAATCCCAGATGGAAAAACCCAATACTTAAAAACTATGTTAGTATAACAATTAGGCACACACACAATCATGTGGGGCTCCTACTATCTCAAGTATCTGAATGCCGGTCTGTGTGCCGCCATCCACTGACATATTAGAAGACCATCCACCCTGCCAGCTACAGTAGCCACGAGGCTGTTGTGGCTGTCGCGCATCCGACGCCTCAGTGATGCGATTCGCAGACGCAACAGCGAGCCAAAATCCGGAACACGTGCGTCCACGAACATCCCCTATAATTATCCCATATATAAAGAATTCCCTACAAAAAGCGAAGAACAAACAACTAACAAAATAATACACAAATTTAATCTCTTGTTAAGAAACGAAGATTAGCGGTTCTAATCACAAATGCCTCTCGGAAGGTTAGCAGTTAGCTCAAGACCTTGGCCAAGTGGTTTTCACATCATTCGCTCATAACCATAGCTTACGACGAACCGTTTATTATTAACTATACGTGTGCTGCTAGTCAATGTTAGTGTATGGCATTTTGGTGTTTAATGAATTAATATTCTTATAACATTTAGTAGAAAATTCGTATAACACTGAGAGGAACGACTATGGATGAGGGGAGACCATGCTTGCTTCCTGTATGTTGGCGATGACTTTCATTTGAGTGTCCATAGAGTTTCATAAAAAAATCCACCCTAAGGTGGATACTCGGAAACGTATTCCCGATAATCCACCTTAGAACTAGTTGGATAAACAGAATTTATAGGCTTAGGGTGGATTCTCGGACATACGTTTCCGAGTATCCACCTTAGGGTGGATTTTTTTGGGTGGATAAATGGATTTACCCGTTCCTTACCCATTCTTCCTACTACGCTTTGGAATTGGCAACTTGCTTCAACTTTCTGACTGAACGACTCCTAGACAAATAAGCGGGTTGGTAGATGTCACATGTCTTCGAATTTTTGGTTCTAGGACATGCCGGTTTTCTCACGATGTTTTCCTTCACCGTTTTGAGAGCAGTGGTGATAACATTATTTACACAAAGTAAACCGCCTGTCTGGGTTCAAACCCACGACTTACAACTCGTAAGACGGGGCCGTTACCACTGGGCCACCACTGCTCACTGTGTGACAAGTTTCTTTTAAATCATTTTAGCCGTGTTTGCGCCAATCCGGAACATATCAAGACAAACAGGCAAACGGACAAACATTCTTCGTTACTATTTGTTTATTATTTATTTGATGAAATGCATTAAATGATTTGAGTGTGACTTAGAATAATCAGTAACTTAACAAGGTTTTCACATACCTTTTACTTCATTTCCTTTCGCGAAAATCAATACTTAACGAGATTAACTTAGTCGAAACTAAAGCACAAAAAAAAAAACTTGGAGAAATTAGAACGACTTTAGTGAATCTTGCAATGAATCAGTGTTTTGACGTTTAAGCGATTATTTCGTATCTAAGTTTCTCCCCATATTAGGCCGAAAACCGCAATCGTATCTTTGCATCAGCCAATATTTGTATAGTCTTGCAAGAAAGAACTTTCACATAAGTATTGTTAAAAGTTCAGTGTCGTAATTTTGCCATAAGGATGCAACTAAATATGGATTACATAAATAACAGTTATGCACAGAAAGCACTTAGCTTTGAATGTTTTTCTATGAAGAAGGGGAATAACCAACATCAAATGTTTCTGGTTATATTGAGAATTGCTTGAAATAGTCTCCTTAAAATGAGACACTGTTTCTTAAGGTGACATCGTGCTGTGGAAAGTAACCAAGGAATTATTACTTATCAATCTGTCTAGACTTTTCCCAACTATATTTGGGTCGGCTTCCAGTCTACGGATGCAGCTGAATACCAGTATTTTACATGGAGCCACTGCTTATCTGACCTCCACAACCCAGTAACTGGGTAATACGATACCCCTTTGTAAGACTGGGTGTCAGATTCTCGGACTTCTGACGGCTTAATGTACTTTCCGAGGCACGGAGGAGTCTCGGTATGTAAAGATGGTCACTCATCCGTAGAACAACCCCGGCAAGCGTAGCTTAACCTGATGAATCGACCCGTGCGGGAGTTATTACTTAGCCACGAACTTACTTATTCAACATGTAAAAAAACCCTGCCCGATCCGTGAGCGTATTTTTAGGTATCGTTTTCAAAACTAAACTATTAATCGGCACTTTTTTTTTCAATAGGTAATTTTACAGGATTTCTCATGGGGCGAGGGCGGCCGTCATTTAGCGGGTGTCTGCAAGTCATAACTTACGACCCCAGTTGATATTTTTCAAATTTTTTATGGATTTGGGGTAATTTTGGTACTAAAAATGTGTATTTTAAATAGCAATATTTTTTTAATTTGGCAATGTTATTGCAGTACCTATGTGCCCCTTTCGGATAGGATTTTTCTTACATATAGTAGAACTATTCAGGTATGTTACGGATATCTTTATCAAGAATTTCAGACCGAAGAGAAGTATGTCTCTCACATTCTAACATTCAGCAATATCTTTGAGACATGTCTTGTTACAGCATTGACAAAGCTACTTACCATTATTCAAGACGGTAAGAGACAAGATAAGCTTACACAAAGATAGTTAACATAAATCTTACGAATTAGCGGTCAAGATCAACGAAATACAAGGTGTTAATGTGTTAAAAATGTTGAGAAAAATACCAGATTCCCTTGAACGAGAATCAAAACACGCTTATGATAATTAGGATCAACAAAATCATGATTAGTGATGTATTTTAATATTATAAATTTTAAAAAATGTTGTTAGAAATAAATCAGTATAATGTAGCCGATCTGTGTGTACTACTACTGTGAGAGCTATCAATAATGACGAAGACGTTAAGCCGATGGTCGTTGGGACAGAAGACATGTTCATGAGTGCAATTCGGCAAAGGCATTGTAGGATGCCGCTCATACTAGGTAGAGCGAGTACTTTCGTGAGGTGACTGGTATATGGATGCACTCAGTGGTGCTGAATTGAAAAGGTATCCAGGAGATGCACTGCTACAGGGTAGTGATGAAGATATTGGGATAAGCCATAAACAGTTGAGTGTTAGTTATCATTTATCCACTGCATAGGCGTGAAGCACTCTCCTGCAGCTCCTGCCGACGTCAAAGAAGAGAAACAGGATAGATTCCTGTGACTTCATAGATCGTATTACAATTCCTTCCGTTGCGTACTTTACCTTGGCAAAGTCATATATTACAGCACTGTATAAAATAATTGTCAGGTAGGTAACTATAATTAAAGATTACTCGTCATGTATATACTCGTATAAATTGATGAGCTATACGAGTACCTTTTAATGCACCAACATTAGATAAAATTGCATTGTTATCTATAAATAAATAAATAAAAAATATATTTTTGCAAAAAAAGGTTTGCTTTTACGATTGGCAATTAATTCGTTCTAGGTATACTTCTAATAACATAATATAATATAATATAATATAATATAATATAATATAATATAATATAATATAATATAATATAATATAATATAATATAATATAATATAATATAATATAATATAATATAATATAATATAATATAATATAATATAATATAATATAATATAATGTTATAAAATTATTATAAATGTGAAAGTTTGTATGTTTAGACGTTTGCTACTCAATCACGAAAAAACGGCTGAGCTGATTTGAATGTTTGGTACACAGATAGTTTTTAAACTGATTTATATAAGGATTACTTTTAATCTCGGCAGCAATTTCCCATGGGATAATATCCGACTTCTACGCGTTCGAAGCCACGGGTTAAAGCTAGTAATAGATACATAAAACAAAGTTCGAACAATTTATCTACAGATTTTCCTTTCTGTGGAAGTTTTTAATCTAAAGTAATGATCGGCCATACATTATAGCCTGACTAAAAGATGACGTCTTTGATATATGTTTCCTTATGATAGTCATTGAAATTCTACTCAAAGAATATCCTTGCGATTTATGATATCAAGCTCGCAAAGAAGCGCAACGTTATTAATACGCAATATTTAAATCCGTACAAGGAGTTTAGTACAAGGCACAGTGAAAGCCTAAGCATAATCAGCCTATGTTCCCACTGTTGGGACATAGGCCTCGGTGAGAGGGAGTGGGCCGCAATCCACCGCGGGGGAGAAGTGCGGGTTGGTAGAACACGTAGTCACATGTCTTCAAAATTTTGATTCTATGTAGGTCATGCCGGTTTCCTCACGATGTTTTCCTTCATCGTTTTGAGAGCATTGGTGATGAAATCCTAACTATACTGACTAATATTATAAATGCGAAAGTGAGTTTGTTTGTTGCGCATTCACGCTAAAACGGCTGAACAGATTTGGATGAAAATTGGTACACGGGTAGACCATGACCTGGAATAGTACTTTTTATCCCGGTACGTTCGATGAATCTCGTGGGATGAATGCACGCAAGCAAAGCCGCTGGCAAAAGCTATTATGTTACATAAAGTAAAGCGCCTGTCTGGGTCGAACCTACTACCTACAACTGTTAAGTTTATTTTTTATTTGTTGTTTTTCTGTAATCTTGAACGCTGTCGTCTCCCTCTTGGAGGTGGTCGTTAATAGCTGCGACATAGTTTTAAAACGAATGTACGGACGCAATCAATTTGTAAAATATGTTTTTGTTCCAATAAAGAAAGAAAGTCGCGGCCGTTACCACTGGGCCACCACTGCTCCACAGTGAAAACTATATATCAAATAATACCTATCATGTTAATATCCTATGGTACTATAGAATAGTGTAGATTTCCACCAGTGAAAGAAATTTGGTAATCGCATCAGTACTCTTAGAAATTACCTTCATCATCATCATTTCAGCTGAAATACGTCCACAACTAGACATAGGCCTCCCCCAAGCACCGCCACTTCGACCGGTTCTGTGCTTCCCGCATCCAGCGGATTCCTGCAGCCTTCACAAGGTCATCGGTCCACCAACACTACGTCTTCCGGTACGCGGTCGCCACTCCAGAACCTTTCGGCCCCATCGGCCATCAGTTCTACGAGCAATATGCCCTGCCCACTGCTACTTAAGTTTGGCAATTCTTCTAGAGAGATTACCTACACATTATTATAAACAACAATTTTACTTATTTATACGTTTAGATAGATTTGGATGTCAAAATAATATAACATCCACGAAAACTCTCGCCACATGAACCGTTCTAATAAACTCTAGAATAAAATATGTACAAAAAGGTAAAAAATTCTCAAATCGATCAGATATTGTAAGTAAATCCCGTACATAATGTTGGTAAACAAAGGGTATTCGTGAACCAAATCTCTCCAATTCTGCCGACCACACAACCTTACTAGATAATAGCTTTACAGCGATGTTATATTGGAGTTGGTAGGCTGGCCTTTGTGCTTGCTTCAAGATAACTGGAGAACATTAGAAGTAGTTTCCAAGAGGTCCATGTTTGCCAATAGACGAATGCTATGATTGATAAGTGTGTTTGCGCATAATAAGGCTCTCGTTGCGCGGCTGGGTCAAGGGCAGAGTCAGAAAGCAACCCTCCTGGACACTTGGTTCTTCTCTCTGATGCCCTGACCACCGGCAGTTCGGATTGTTCCTAATCCCGATGGGCTGCTATTTATTATATTTTAAATATATTTTAAAATGAAAACGATATGTATATAAATTAAATAGAGGATACACCCAATTTTCGTACCAGAATACAAAAAATGTGTTTATTTTATGACTACCTATACCGGTGGCATAATATGTATCAGGTTCGTTGAAAAAGCATACGATTAATCTCTTGTGCATTAAAAAAAAAACGATGCACCGCCATGACAATCTTAAACTAAAGTTTTAAATCTTTCCAAGCTTAGTCTAGCTACTTAGTTGGGATATGCTTGGAGTTTCCCTCCGTGATCGAATCAGAAATTAAGAGATCCGTAGGAGAACCAAGATAACCGGCATAGCCCGAAGAATTGCATATTATTGGCACATTGCTCGCAGAGGGCCGATGAGGCCGAAAGTTTCTAGAGTGGCGACCGCGTACCTACCGGAAGACGTAGCGTTGGAAGGCCCCCACAAGGTGGACCGATGACCTGGTGAAGGCCACAGGAATTCGCTGGATGCGAGAAACGCAGAACCGGTCGAAGTGGCGCGTGGTGCTAAGGAGAGGCATATGTCCAGCAGTGGACGTCTTTCGGCTGAAATGATGATGATGATGAAACTTAGTCAATCTGGATGTAAAATGTTTCAACAGCTTGGTTCATTGCAGGACACATAAGCCTCGTTTTGCTTTTGTCCTATTTTTCTGACATCATCATTTTCCTGTTCTTATTTCACCCTATTTTTCTTTTCTTGAACTCAGTATAAAATCAAAGGAAATATTATACAACAATAACACAAGCCTTGCATCTTCTATCTGTCTGCCTCCTAGCCTTAATGCTTCAAGAGAGCCTACGCGAGCAATTTGTGTCAGCTGAACAATAGATCTGAATGACAGACAACATTAACTGAATATGTATGATGACGCTTGTTATGAGGTCCCAATTAATTGCCAGTCTATTAGGTACGGCGGTAATCCACATGTAATTTTCACACCTAGTTGAATTTACAGGGCTGGCAAGAATTGGCGAATCTTATTCAAATGTGCTTTATGCTCTGTAATGGAATACTTCATGAAGACTTGAACTTGAGATAATGCAACCTGACCGGAAATTGCGACAGGCATTTAAAAAAAACAGGTCGGTACTTTCATACATTAATTTGAAATGACGTTCGTTGAAGATCTTAAAGTCATACTTTTCAGATTGATTGTATTACTGACTGTCATCCGCTGGCTTCATGTAAAAATTTGACTTAATCAGTCATCGAGTATGAAAAAAGTCCTAAAAAGGTCAAATTTTTTGGGAAAATTCAAAAATACAAGGCCCCTTCTTTTGAATTTCAAGTTTTTTCATATAACCATGGAAATAAATGGGGCGCCGTTTCTTCTCAATCAGATCACTCACTATGCCAGGACCCGGAAATAGAAGAACACGTAATGTTTTCTTGGTAGTAGATTTTCTCTGCCAACTCATAAAGTTATCTGGTAATCCGATGATTAAGTTATGCAAATTAACTTGTCACCTTTGTAGTAAAAGGTATTGTGTTGGATTTAAAAATAGGAATCGTGACATATTCCTAGCTTATCTATTAGTGCCTCCTACGCTATTTTTATCTGCTTACCTAAACTTTATTGCAGATTAACTTTTGCTAGCTAAGACCTGGCTTGGGAAAAACCAGATACTTAGACTGATATCTAATAAATGTTACTTAGCACGTGGTTTGGCTTCGACATGTTCCCTTCTCCATCTTGCACTTGTAGCCTGACAGAGTGCGCAGTGACAGGAATAAGGCTGGCCATATACAGACCATTTTATCAAGCATGTTCAAAAAACAAAATAAATACAGACAATCCAGTGATATTTTCCAATCCTACTAATAATAAAAAACGCGAAAGTTTGTGAGGATCGATCGATGGATAGATGTTTGTTACTCTTTCACGCAAAAACTACTGAACGAATCTGGATGAAATTTGGCACACAGATAGTTTATAACCTGGATTAACACATAGGATACTTTTTATCCCGATATTTCCACGGGATCGAGACTCATGCGGGTGAAACCGCGGGGCGCTGCTAGTGATGACATTTTGATACCTATCAGCTTTCGTATAATAAAATGCTTTGTCCCAAAACCTTCTAAGAAATTAGCGGCGACTCGGTCTTTCAATTCAAATGATCACATAAATTATTATTTAACGATATTGGAAAGAATGTCATGAATTTTTGAGTTGATTTATTTTATCCTCGTAATGAATCTGATTCTGATTCTTATGAGCATTTTAATAGGTACTAACATTTGTATTCATTTGAGGAAAACTTAGTCAAAAAAAGGTTTAAGAACCTCTCAAATTATTACTTTCAGGCACAGAGATATATGTATAAACTTTCAGATAGCAGGAGCAGCAGTGCTTGACGATGAAAAAACAGAATTTCAAACCAGCCAACGATAATATTAACAAACAAGCTGCCTAAAGAAGAAATGTGTTTATAAACAACTAAAAATTAAATATAAGTTTCAAAAAGAGTTTTTATGGCATGGCTCGATAACATAAAAAAATAAACCTATTAAAGTTTAAGAAAAGTCTCTACTCGCTATTAATTGAAAAATGTTATTATACTGTAAAAGATTTTATAAATGATAATTTTTAATATTTCGTGTGCAATACAAACATTTGATGTAATTTTTTAAACTTTTTTAAGAAATCAATTTCACTTTTTAGGTTATCTTTAATAGTAGATTTTATTAAGATACGCCTTCACGGCAAAACATAGCGCCCATATTATTAACCTAAGACCTTTATGTAAATACCTATGTTTCACAAATAAATATTATGATTCTGATTATGAAAATCTTGAAATTATCTGACCTCGCTCTCTCTAAAAATAGGGAAATAATCACAATGCCATTCATTTTGATAATTCAACAATATTCACTGCGTTATTTCTGTTTTCGAGTAGACGAAATTTCCAAACATACATTTATGAAGTAATGAATTATGATTTTCCTTCAAAATTCTTCAGATCCTTGATATAAAGCGTGTTACAGGACGCTGGTCTCAGAAGACTGATATTCAAGTAGTTCTGAGAATCAAGGCTTATCTTATTCAGAAACATAATTAGGTAATATAAGTAGATACGCATTTGCATAATTTAGCCTAGTCAGCCCTACAACACAATGTAGGAGGCAAGGATAATACCCACCACATAATGGAGTCACATTAAGTTTACCATTGTCGGATTTATGAGTTAATCAGTCACGACCGCGAGGCGGCCCTTAAACGTATACGAGAAAAAACACATAATGATTATAGCAATGCCTGCTATAATAATTGATTGCTATAATTGTTGCTTTAACATTTTTATGTTTGTTCTTTGAATTAAGTTTATTTATTGGTGTTGTAAATTATATTTTTGCACTTAGAGTTGAATCATGTTTCGATTAGGAAGATGGCAGATTTGATTTAAAATCTTTTTTTAATAATGAAACTGAACGCAATCGGCAAACCTAAACCGCGTTCAAGAATGACGTTAATGTAGTGGAATATTGAAACTGACAGCTCTTGACTGCGGTTTAAATGTGCTTATCAAGTTCTGTTTAATTGGTGATATTTGCACTGAATAAAAGTTTTATCACAAGCGCGCGTATTAATTAAGTATCAGTAATATTAGACCCTTCACGCTTGCTGAAGGGATCTTAATTATGTTGTTATGACAACCAGGCAAACCAAGAAAAAATCTGGTAAGCGGTGTTGTAATTCAGTGATTTATGCCACACGGAAGATTTACATAATCCTCATATGCTTATACCAAGGTCCAGATTGCAAGGCCGTAGATTTCTTCACAATAAGGGTCATGATCCCTTGTACATCGTAAAGGAAAGACAATGGTGAAAAATGGCAACGTCAATGATCCCACCACTGATGTTGATTAAGTCACACCTACCATTGACAGGTTTAAAGATCAAAACCTGTCAAATAAACAAACAATTCCTAATATTGTTAATAAATAAAATATTGAAGGCTGAGCACAAAACTGTGAATGTGAATGGTTAGAAATGTTGTCAAAATATGAGGAATTCATAGAGTATTTTGCATACATAATAATATATAATTATGAATAAATCAATTTGCGGTGTTCTCTTATGTTGTCAGTTTAATTAATGTCATTTTGCATATAAGCTACTGTCAAGGTTGAGGTTAATCTTCTAAACACAGATGTGGTTGTAGGCAGATGTTGCTTGCATTAACTAGTTTCAAGATTAATGGGAAATTGAAAGGTTCACTTGATGTTTCATTATCACCATTCATATACATTTTATTTTTATTTTTCGTGGGGTCCGGGGTTCAATTCCCGGGTCAGACAAAGTGTTATTGGGTTTTTCCATTGGGAATTTCTTAGTAACAGCCCGGAGTTTGGAAGTTGGCGGTGTGATACCCCCGTGCCTCGGTGCTCACGTTAAGCCGTTGGTCCTGCGCCTGATCTCTCTCTGGTCGTGTCGGGTTGCCGTCCCATCGGACTATAAGAGTGAGGGAAGAGAGAGTGCACCTGTGTCTGCGCACACACTTGTGCACTATAATATATCCCGCGCCGAAGGCTATTCTGTTGAGATTGGCCGCCGTGGCCGAAATACGGTCTGGAGGACTATATTATTATTTTACTTTGTCGTGTCAATATGCTTTGCCACTTCCACTGCATCATCGGTGGCAGAGGTTGCTATGTCTACATTTTCTGGGGCACAGAGGGCAGCATAGGAGGTGGGGTATATCTAGTAAATAGATGTGCTGATATCTACACATATACAATATGTAAAAAACCCTGTTCGATCCTTGAGGGTGTTGTCAAGTATCGTACTGAGAGTTTATTTAAAAAAAAACAAATTCGCCACATTTTTTTTCAATGGGGAATTTTACCGGGTTATTATTACAAAGGATGTGGGCGGTCGTCGTTTAGCACACAGTTTAACAAATCATAACTTATGATCACTGTTGAAAATTTGCAAATTTTTAATGGATTTGGAGTAATTATGGTACTGAAAATGTAAATTTGAAAAAGCAATAACTTTATTATTTTCAATTTTTAAGTTTGTTTTAATTGTCTTAATTATGTGGTCGATGATTTTGGTGCACGGTAAAACTCCAATGAGTTTATGTTTGCTCCAACTTAATATGTATAAATATGTATGTATACTACTAAACGAATAAATAAATAAAAAATCATACTAAGTTTTTTTATTACTTTTTGATAATGTTATTGCAATACCTATGTGCCCCTCTCGGATCGAATAGGTTTATTTTTACATACTATAGATATTTATTTATTTTATATGTTGTACACACAGTAAAATAGATACAGATACGTCATATATAAATATTGAGTACAAAGCTAGGTACCTACTGCTTATTTCTTAAGAAATTTCTTCCAGCAGACCTCCGAAAGGAGAAATGAAAACGAAATGTAGACAATAGTGTGTGAGAACAAGAAGAGAAGAACATGATTAATGATTATTCTTTTTCACCATTTTTGTTCCTAGGCATTGTTTATTTTTGTTCTCCAGTTAATCGTATGCTTATTATTTATTTCGTAATTTTATAATCGTAGTATTTTTTTTAACCTTTCCATGATTTAGGAATGGTGCTGCTCATTACTTTCATAAATTCCTATGATTATATCACTATAAATCTCTTGTTTAAATACACCTCAAGTAAGGGTTCTATAACCCTGAACATACGACGATTAATTATTAGTCTATTACATGTTGTAAACCATAAATATGTCATTACTGATAGGGAGGTCAGACATCTCATGAACAGCCGCTAGTTTCTTCAGAAACAAATTTATATTCGAAACAAAATTATCACACGATACAGAGAAACGAATACCAAACCGGGTTTCGAAATTCCTTCCACAAATCCTAAATATAGGTACAACACTAACAGAGAAACGTTTCTCTGCCCTAGAAAAGGTCCAATTAATTAAAAGGAATCCGATGTTGGCCAAACAAACATTCGAATTACGCGACCCGATATCCGATTCTTATCGTCCAAAATTATGGCATTCAACTTTTATATCGACGCTATTATACGATAAGAATGCATTTAGGTACCTAAGGCTTGTGTTGATTCTTAGAATTGCTAACAAAAAGTTAGGTAAATTCACCGAACAGTTTTTTACTGACTAAAAAGGCGTTCATCACGCCCGAAGGTCATTGGCTAGACGTACACAAAGAGTTCTTGTCTGCCTGTATGTTTTTACTTGAGTTTTTTTCGGCAATGTCATACATACATGAAGCAGAGTCACGCAAAGGTCGTATGAGTATTTGGCAAAAGACTAATTTCATATTAGGAGATGCGAAAAAAAGTACATTTCAAATTGTGAGTCGGGTCGTGATTTGTCTAATTTTGGTGCCTGAGATTTTGTTGCATACAATATTATATTCAATTCGTGACTTTAATGGTTTTTTTTTTGTTTTAGATTGCAGTACTGTTGTGTGTCATTGATACGAGATTACCGACAAAGTTAAAGGTCTCTTATAAAGTAACATTATTCGAGTTAATAACTTCTCTCATTAAATTGATACAAAATTACATAGTTCGTAACGATTTCCTGTGTTACACTAGATTAATGAACATTGAAATAAATTGTACATTCTCACATACAAATTGAGATCCTCCATCAAGATAAAGTAGGTAACCTGAAGGATGCAAACACAAGATGCGACATTGTGGACTTACAAAACTTCTTTTAGTACCTACCGACGTTCCATTATAGAAATTCCAGAATTAAATTCGTTGTTCATTTCAGCTACCTATTACATTCATTCTTATAACCAAAAAGCAAAAGGCAAATACAGATACAGATACAGATTTTACAGATTTTTTTTTTTTTTTTTTTTTTTTTTTTTTTTTATAGTCTGCGTCGTTTGTCTAGTGGTCGCAAGCGAGCGCTACTGCTGAGCATAAGGTCCTGGGTTCGATTCCCAAGTCAGGCAAAGTGTTATTGGGTTCTTTACATCTGGAATTTCTCAGTAGCAGCCCGGACTGTGGATTTGTGCCCGGTTGATGGCAATAGGCTCGCCCCTATAACATGGGACTGAAAACATAGCTGGCGAAATGTGGATGTACTAAAGGTACACCTCTACCCAATCCTCCAGGAAAAATAACATGATGTTAGTTATGTCAAAAGGTAAATAGGTATCGTATAGGACACATGATTTCTGCTGAATTACTTTACCTATGGGGCCATTCGAAAGGATACCAAATAAATAGCATAAAGATGACCAAGACATCAGTAACGTTAATTGCCCTGCATGACTGTAATGTATCACATTACGAAGTGCAAGGCAGTCGCATGTCTTCAATAACTTATACTTTTCATTTTGACCTTACTAAGCAAATTGTTATCTCACATTACTCCGCATTTTTCTAAGCAACATCAGAAGTGACTGCTTCAGTAATAATTAAATTAATATGGAAGTCTGTGTTTGTGTTGATGACTGGCTTTTTTTTATAATTCTCTTTTAGAAATTGAGCAGTAATCCTAAAATGAACCTGAATTAAGCAAATAAGTTTGTTAAAAAAAAAACATTTTAAAATTACTTACTTAATAACGTTATATAAACCACTCAATGGCGCTAACAAAAAGCCACCAAAAATAAAATAAATAAAACTTTCAATTTAACAAACAAAACTCTTGCGCATACAAAGTCAAGAGTCAAAGCTAAAGCAAATATTTGTAAAATGTCAACTAAACATAATAGGACCATTCTCTTCTCCTTGCGGAACTCCATCGCATCTACGTTCGAGCCTCACATTCTGACACACCTAAGCTTTTTATGGTCCCATCAATTATCTCACAAGGTTACCCACTACTTCTGCCTACCTACAAGACGTGATCCTTAGACTTTCGTTTTTTAATCTGCCATTGATATTAATATTAACTGTTTTATGATCTACGAGAGGTAAAATAAAAAATGTTGGAGCTAAATATTGCAAATGATTCAATAACTAAGCTATTTCGGTCTTGGTTTTCCCAGCCTTGATCGGAGTTCACGTGCAGAGGCTCATTAGAACGACTATGAAAACGATAGTTTTGAACTAGAACGCAGTTCTTGAATTGATGTTCAAGACCATAACATTCGTAGGATTTTCGCAAATGCAGAGAATACAAGAGAATCTGCGTTTTGACCAGGGAAGTGTACCTGAATCCTATTTAAAAAAGTCGAAGGGTTTTAGTTAGAGGTGATTTTGTTTAAGACAAGGCATTGAAAGGTAGGAAAAGAATACTTCAGCGATGAGACCCTATTGCTTAGAATAAGTACTCAAATTAGTAAATCTGCCTTTTGCGTCGAATTTGACAGCCTACTTTACTTTCAAGGATAACATTCACAACCAAATTAATCAATGCTATATTGTACAGAACTGTGAGTTCATAAGTTGTTATTATGCTGTAAGAGCCCCCTTGTATCATAATCTCTTTATCAGACGGGAAGCCCCTCTAAGCAAATAGCTATGAACTGTAAATATTTGAAAACATTTTGCATTTTATAAATATTTTCTTTCTCATGGCATTAAATTCCCTCATAAACTCGAAGTAGAAGTACCAAAAGGGACTATGAACGAGACAGACAATAATAATTATGTTGATGAAACTACCAAAAGAAATATTCATAGTTATATTGCAGTAACTATCTACTAACTTAGCAACGAAAGCACATACAAGTCTATCCGCTTCATATCTTGTACCTTGCTAAACATAATCGTCTTAATTGTGTGTTCGACCCCCACGGGCGTCATGATAGTCTATATTGTTAGTTAAAATAACTCTGTAAGTATACATTATAAAGTACACGCCATACAAGACGTTGATAACAAAGATGGCCCTCATCCAATCCAAACGAACTCCGAAAACCGCGTCCATTACGCAAAATTACGTGAAAATATCAAGTCCAGATAGTTTTTATCTTAATTCTAGTTTCGCAATTCGTCATTGACGAGAAGAAGTTGGTGTTTTTTTTTATATATAATGATCATTATCTTATGCTGACCTTACTTAAATAGCACAATTCTGTATCGTAGCTTTAAGACTTTTCTCACGCGGTCCAAGTATCAAGATTGAATCTGATGCTTGAAGTAATGAGCGCAATCATTTTTGTAATTATTCGTTTATGTCTCGAGGCTATGTTGTTAGTTGTTATGTATTAGTTCCCACCGGTTTGTGAATGGATCTACATTAAGTATCAGGTATATTTTGTTAATCACCGTTAATCCACTCAGTCTTTTACATGTAAACCTACGCTTCAGGGACAGGGCTTCAATCTGGCTCTGGATAGTCCGGGCTCAGTGTCTTGTCAGCAATGCAACATTGCTTTCATTGTAACATTTTGTATGAACTAGTTCTCACATGTCCAAGCTCATCATCATTCAGGCCCTAATAGATCTTGAGCTCTGACAAGAACACTGAGTCCAGACGGCCCAGAGCCCATAAGGTCCTGACCCGAAATTAAATGCGGATATCTTCGTGTTTCCGAATGTCCATAACCTTTTTGAAATGTCTAACGGATCCTTTGAAAAGATTTGATAGAACTCGATGAGAACACACTTACATTACCTAGAAACTTTTACAATTAGCGTGTGTATGCAATGTTTTTTTTACAAGGAAGTACGCTTAAGATTACTCACCATAAAAAAAACACTTTTAATTGAAATGTTCCCATACAAAATGTTAGCAAAATATGAGTTCACACTTCCTACATGTCATTTTGCAAACGTTCTTGAGTGCATAAAAGCTTGTAATAGAAAACTGACAGTTAGCAACAAATAGTATATAAGTACTGAGGTACTACATATACTACATATATAAGACTCGACACATGAACGGTGTCGACAGATAAACCGACATTCAGATGCTATCTCAAACATACAACGCCGTCAATCACGATTATTGAACATACGCGTGTGAAAACTCAGCACCAGCATAACTTGGTCTTCCTTCACTAAAACGATGTAGGTCAGAAGGATTCTTTCTCCACTGGTGTTGGAAATAGTCTAATGTAATTTGAGCCGTTCTGACGACGGAGTTTCAAGCAGCCAGGGGTCGTGAGATCTTGGTATTTACGTTCAGTAGTTAGCCTTGTATTTATTTGATAAAAAAGTAGGTGGGAACATTTCCTTGTTGGTTCTTCTGTGATGTAGGCAGTTGATTCGTGGGTTCGGTTATTTAAAGCTGGCTAATTAATTTGATGGTGTTTTCAAGAACACTGCCTACTGTTTTTATATTTTCTCACCTACGTGGGAAAATTCTAAAGGTTGGCTAGCAACTTCCGTTTGTTAATGATGCGTAAAAGTTGACATTGTCAGAACCCAGTGAAGGTAAGCTAATCATGACCTCTCTCTTCAATCCGTGCTACCACTCATAGCTGAATCGAAGTAGGAAATTCAATAGTATCTTTCTAGTATTATCCCATTGAAAAAGGAAAACCAAAACAAAGTAGGTACAACAAATTGTCTCTTCCTCTCCTAGAACCAAAAATTCGGAGACATCCACCAATCCGTACTGGGGCCGCGCGGTGTATCAAGAGAAGGCTCCATAAAATTGTATGTTAATTTGCATTAATATTCTGAAACAGTCACGCATACAATCGAAATGGAACTTTAGTCTATGATTTATTGGATCTTTTTCTTTCACTACACTCGATTAATTTTTAATTCGAAAATCATCGTCTTTTTTTAAAGATTATTAAATGAAATCAAGATTAATCGGCTTTTAGGTCTAAAATAAGTATTCACAGTAAGAAAATATAGTTTATTATCCAGCTACAGGATATTTTTCCCCTAGATCAATTAATAGTTTAGTTATAAACGAAATCAGAATTGAGACTTACGCCATTTAGTTCCGTGCTCGAACACTACCAATGAGCGTACGCGATATTCAACTTTATAACTGATGTGTTAGCGTTTAACACATAGTCTAATGGCGGGGTGCATGGGGGCGGAGCTTGCGTGGAAATTGACTTTAGAGTGCCTGGTGTTAAATACGGGATACGGTCAACTCCCTCTAACAGGTACAAGACCTAATAAAATCAAAAGCCAAGATTAAGTAGTTAAATTTCCTTTCAAGTTCCAAGAATTAAAGTAGCTATGGGCGCCATCTATCAACTTTCTGGAGAAGTTTGATTCCTTTTTTTAATATGCACTTTTCCTTATTCTTAAAGTTTATGGTACAATTAATACATAACATTTTGACAGTAATAAACCACACAATGATAAATGATTAAAGTATTTAATAAACGTTATTCAATTTGTGATACTAAATAAACATAATTATGAAATTCTATTTACTGCCATCTATTAACAGAACTTAGAACCAATAACTATGTCGATGAACCAGCTTGCTTGTGTTGATTTAGTTATTAAACGAAGCAACAGATGGCAATGTCATAAGCATTTAAAAATTGGACCAATATCAGTTTAGACCTTCATGATATATATGATATTTTATATCTTCTCTACTTTCAACCGCGAATTTCCAAACTTGGTTATTTTACATAGGGTATTTTATTGGTTTTCAACAAGTTAATGTGAACTTATGACCGTTCATTCAAAAAGTTGGCAATGTGGCAAATAGCTGTCATACCTGATTTTATTAATTAGGCAACATAACTATCGTATGGAAATATGAAATATTGCTATCTAGTGATTGCAATTTTGACACTGAATATATTATGATGTTGTAAACGTTTTAGGTGTCAAAAAGGCATTTGGATAGTTTCCAAATACTTTTTTTACATCTAAAACTAAATATTCGATGATACGATATTAATTATTGCATTTCATAATTAATATTTTAGTTCACTGGTTAGCCATATTTCTTATTACCATACAGTAATATTGCCAAATTAATAAAAACAGCGAAACATTTGACAGCTATTTGCGACGTTGCCCATTTTCTTTATAAACGCTTTTAAAGGAAAACCTGGATGAGACTGGCACAGACCAAGGAAGCGTGGCACAAAAGGGAGGAAGCTGATGCTCAGCAAGGGTGGAACAAGGTTGCCAAAGATGATGAATTTATGAACTTGTTGTCTGTTGTGTATAGTTAATTATGACCATTTATTTTTTTACTCAAACGGGACATCGGTTTATTTATCTTAATTATTAGTAGGGCCGATTCATAAAGAAAACTCAATTTTGAGAATACCAAACTATATAGAAGTTGGTATTCTCAAAATTGAGTTTCCTCTTATTTTCTTCCTCTTCCTTTCTCCTTCTCAATGAAAACAACTCTTTTTAATTTTGTCAAAATTATTAATTACAAATTTAAAAAGTTAAGCAAGAAAAAATTTCAGTAATATTTATATTTGTCAACAGAACAAATTTGTTTTAATACAGTAGCTGATGATTTTAAATAAGAATAAAGTTCTTTGCACTTTGTTTAATATTCGCCAACAGAACCGGAACCTGTAACTGGGTTTTTTCAGAAGTCCACAATTTATTCATTAAAGAAAAACTGAAAACGGGACAATTTTGCGCACCCAGAGGTTTTTCGGGAGACCGGGACGAAGAACGGAAAAAAAGGGACGGTCCCGTTCAAAACGGGACGTACAGATGCCAGCAGGTCAACCTACCCGAAACTGTAAAATTTTCCCAATCAACTTTGAACCTTAAGCTATAGTGATAAAGTTGAAAATCTATTAAAGAAATTTGACAGATTGTAGTAGGTTGATGTGCTGGCGTCTGTACTTATGGTCACGTTATATAAAGTCGATCTCGTATTCAGATTTATCACTTTTGACAATAAGTCCCACATAATTGAAAGATCACTATGGTTGAACTGTCACATAGTTTTTTTTTTTTATTTTATTTAAAATACGTCAAAAGTCAAAAGTTAAATAGAACTTGTCAGTTTATGACGTGTAAGTGGTACCTATTCAACTTTACGCTGTTTGCCCACGTCCCGTTGTCCACCGTACACGGGACGTCAACGAGAAACGAGATTATTCGAATTGAACGTGACGTCCCGTTGACGGCCGTGCGGTGGACACGCGGCCATAGTGAATGTATGTATTGCTACGTCGGCGCCGTCATCTCGTTCTCGTTGACGTCCCGTTGACGTGGCGGTGGACAAACGGCCTTAAGGTAAAGCATGTACGAAGTTGATTATATCTACTTGCCCCTTTCTAGGTATTTGAAAAAATTTTAAGCTTCAGAAATCTTTTATTACTTTGCCGTTGGAAGCTAGTTCGAGTACTGTTCTTTGGTTGGGGGCCCTTTCTTTTAGATAGTCATAATGATCCTTTCAGCCGAAAGACGTCCACTGCTGGACATAGGCCTCCCCAAGCACCGCCACTTTGACCGGTTCTGTGCTTAGATAGTAAATGAATTTGAAAATTCATTCATGAATACATGCATGCTTGGTTAAGCCAGAAATTAACACAAAAAAATACTTTAAAAAATCTTTAAAAAGCATTAAAAACCTAGTAGGTAAATACTGATATTTTAATATAACAAATTAGTTTAAAGATTTAATTTTAAAGCTTACAAACAATAATCGTAAAATCTACCTCATAGTGTGTTCTAGTACTCACGTACTTACTAGAACAAAATAAATCCGCGGATCGCTGCGTTTGTGCTCCAAGTGATGAGTGGAAAGCGATTTAATTAAAATTAATTTTTCAAACGTTTACAAGTTTACGGAGCAAATCCCGAATAGGGATTTGCTTGTGATTAGTCGGTTAACATAGTTAGTTTCATTGGCACAACAACCTGCTACAATCTGTAAAATTTCTTTAATAAATTTTCAACTTTATCAGTCAAGAATAAGATTAAAAGTTGATTGGGAAAATTTGACAGTTTCGGGTAGGTTGACCTGCTGGCGTCTGTACCTACATCTAACTTGTAACATTTTGTATTTTTAACCTACTTCCAAAAGGGGGTTTTTATTTTATTTTATTGTGTGTTCGGACATAACTCCGTCATTTAAATACGGATTTTCCAAATTTTGTTTGAAAGGATACACTTCCGAGGTGCTCCCATTGTTATCAAGTCAGGATCTGATGATGGGATCCTGGAGAAATCGAGGGAACTCTTCAAATATTATAGGCACATCTATAGCGATTTGGGTATTTTTTGTAGCAACTCGTTAATTTGCTCTCCGAAAGCACCATTTGGTGAAGTGGAACTGATGATGAAGAAGACCACCAGAACTACTCAATAATAAGTAATTCACGGGTTGCGATTCGATTACTTTAATATGGTTGTCAAGCAATTTATGGTCGTCACAATGAATATGAAGAAGTGGAGCTGATGGTGAAGTCTCAGGAGAACACCTCAACGATTAACGTCCCTGCATCGGGAAAAGTAATATTTTGTAAAAGGTGATGAGCAGTTGACATTACGCTATTGTAACTAAGATACTTTACAAACTGGCCCACTAAAAAGCAAGAAACTTGGGAAGTCGGTGTCATTGGTTTTATATTTTCGTTATTTGCTACTGACTTCCGAAATTTACGTTATTTTTTACTTTGTAGTGTTTTTTTGGAAGTCGGTTGTTTTTTTTTTTTGGAAAAAAGTTTTTATTTCTCGCTTTTTGTGATTAATTTTTTTTTATCATTCCCCTTTGCCCCTTTGTCCCTTTGTAAAAAAAAACAACCGACTTTAAAAAGTTTTTTTGGAATTACGATGGTCGATATGCCTGCCAGGCGTGGTTATTCACATCTTTTATTGCCACACGTACTGGCTATAAAACTTGTTTTACCGATCTCAAAAATAGTGAAGGAAAACATCATGAGGAAACCGGCGTGGCCTAGAACCAAAAATTCGAAGACAGACATCCGCCAACCCGCACTGGGCCCGCGTGGTAAATTATGGCCCACTCCCTCTCGCAGGGAGGAGGCCTATGTGACAGCAGTGGGAACATTAAAGGCTGATTATATGTTTTGAGGCAGTTCACTCATCCTCTTTTAGAAAAGGGAGGATCCTCCGACCAGACTGGTGTCGTCTGGTGGGCAACTGTGGTATAATAATTTTATTCTAGGTGCATCGTCCTCACATATAATTATATAACTAATGTACTTATACAAAATATTGTGAAACATTTTAAAAGAGTAACGGTGGAGTTTCTTGACCATTCTTCTCCATACGAAAACTACCTTTTGGCCCTTCCAAAAGGTAGTTTTTTTCAACTAGAATCAATTAATTTTTTTTGTAAATTTTTGACGTTCAAAAGTGCCTTATACGGGCCTATTTGAAATAAATGATTTGACTTTGACTGCCCAACGATTGATGGCGGGGAAGTTATATGTTTGCTGTTCGCGCGGTAAACTCTAATTGCGCGATGTAGGAATTGTGTGACGTCAAGTCTTTGATGCGTAGTTCGCATATGGCGATGTAGATGCCGCCACATATGTACTGATAACAAAGACAGGATTTACATAATTTATTTTATTGAT
Organism: Xanthia icteritia; assembly: GCA_949128155.2. Lineage (NCBI taxonomy): Eukaryota > Metazoa > Arthropoda > Insecta > Lepidoptera > Noctuidae > Xanthia > Xanthia icteritia. The sequence goes on from OX421932.2 coordinate 5,422,173, forward strand.
ATCAGAAAATAAAGTTTCATCACCAATCCATAAAGTTTCAAAACAATTTGGTGAAATTATGAAAAGAGTCAGCGTGTTATCATGTTGTTAGGAAGATTTTCTTGAGCCTACTATCAGTTTAAAGAGCTGACAATGGAATCTAATGCAATCAAGACCCGCCATCTCTTCTATTTCACACCAAACCTCTTCTACAGTTTAAGCCCTGGTACGCCAACGGTAGTTTCATAACCTGGGATAATAAACTAAAAGCCTTTGAATTTCCAACTCACAAAGAAAGCTTATTACATTAAAATTTCTTTATGGGAAACGTAGTGAGCAATATTGCGCGTCACTTCGTTTAGTTGCAAATCTTAGAGCGGCCATGTTGGTTTTTTATTTGTGAAGTAAAAGTCTTTTTGGACATTGTACTATGTACGTTGGACGTCGGAAGAGGTGCATTTTTTGGAAGATAAATTAGTGTTCAATTAAATATTTGGCAGGGGTATCGTATTAGATACCGTGGCCCCTGGCAACGTACAGGCAACTGAAGGAACACGGGTGGGTTTTAGTCAGTAAGAGCCTGACACGCCCTCCCGCTACGCCCAGAGTGGGAGAAGTTATTTGATAATTTGCCACCCCCCAAAAAAAAAAAAGGGGGTATCGTATTACCCAGTAACTGAATCGTGGAGCTCAGATAGGCAGTTGCTCCATGTAAAATACTGATATTCGTATTTAGCTGCAACCGGCTAGACTGAAAGCCGACTCCAACATAGTTAGAGCTAAAGGCTAAAGGCTAGGCAGATTAAAAGATATAATTGGCAAACTTGCATGTTTTTTTTGTACAGTCATGAACTCATGACTGATGTTGACAGCTAGATTTCTTCTATTGATAAGTCAAAATACATAAAGTAAGGGAAGTTAATTGTTAATGAAATTGACTACCAATGTAAATTATTGTCCGTATCAAATCACAAGTTGTATGAAATGGCTATATCATGGCAAATTCACGAGGTGTTTTTTTTTTGGGTGGGATATTAGGTATATAACTTCTGCCGCTTCTGGGCGGAGCGGGAGGGCGTGTCAGATTCTTACTGACTAAAACCCACCCGTGTTCCTTCAGTTGCCTGTACGTTGCCAGGGGACACGGTATCCCTTGCAGACTTTCCCGCAACCCCGGACGTGGGGTAGGTAATAGGGTGTCAGTTTGCTCATCAATTGATTTTACTAACTGTGTTATTTATAATGGAAGGGTAGGTAATTATATGAATGGTAGGACTTACTTTTCAAGTACCTATTTTTTTTTTTTTTTTTTTTTTTTTTTTTTTTTTTTTTTTTTTTTTTATTGATGACAGTTCTATTACTAAGTTGACAGTCAATCTAATTACAGCTGGCTGTTCACGTAATTTAATTTACTTCATTGTCGCTTTGCGTTTTTTCTTTTTGATTTATTATAAGTATTATTTTTTTAGCAACAAGAATTAGGCTATCAAATGTAAAAAAAAAAACCGAGTAGTAGTTACCGAGATTAGCGCGTTAAAGTAAACAAAAAAACAAACTGCTGCTTTATTATGAGTGTAGATTTAGAAAATTATTTAAAGGTGAAATAATCGCATTCGCATCGAAATAAGCAAGTATTTGCATCCCTCATCCATTGTTGTTGGCCATAAAGATACATGCAATTATATAAGTACCTATTTGTCTAAAAATGGACTTTAGTACGTATATTCGTTTAAAGAAAAACTATTTTCTTTCTTTTTATATTGCAAACTATTTTAATTTTTTCTATTTTGGCTATAGACTCGCCCCCTATTACATGGGACTTAACCTACATTTTGGTGCCGTGACCAGGATATCAGGATATTGAGAATTGTGGAAATCAAAAAGGAACAAATTAAAGGACAAGGTCAAGGATCTAAGGAGATTAAGGAGTAAGGGAGGAGAGAGTAAACCAAGGGACATTTGTACGCCAACATCGGTGAGCCCATTCCATTTTTTTTCCTGTCTACCTACTTTCTTTTCCTAGTGCCGATACTAATAGATTTGTGCCAAAGTTTCTGATATTCTGGTGTTTGTTGTTTGTACGAGTATAGAACCTGGGTATTGGATATTTTAATTACACAACGTAAAATTTGTCGTATTATACAATGTCTTTAGCGGCCAGAAGAAGTGCAGAGCCAATAAAACGGCGCAGTTACATAAAGGGTAGATTGACAATTTTTAAATCGTATTTAGAAGATATTAACGACTTAGAAAAACTATCAGATCAGCAAATTTCAGAGCTACGATTGAGATTAACCAAATTAGAAGCATGTTTTTCAACTTTTGATGATTTACAGTCTGAGATTGAAATTGAATCTGAAGATCCGAGCGAACAAATGAAGATTCGTTCTGAGATCGAAGGTCAATTTTATTCTTTAATTTCTCAAGGTCAATGCATTTTAGATAAATTAGAAGTTCATGCGAAACGAAAAAGTATAGCCCATCAATCTTTTAGACAATCTGGAAGTTTCGAAAGTGCGGATGCGTTTGCTAGTTCAATAAAACTACCTACTATCAAGTTACCCACGTTTGATGGGACACATAGCAAATGGTTAGAGTATAGAGATAAATACGAAGCATTAATTCATAGAAACGAAAATATTGATACAATAAATAAATTTCATTATTTGCGGTCATCGTTAGAGGGTAGTGCTGCATTAATAATTAACTCACTGTCGTTTTGTTCCGATAATTACTTCGTTGCGTATGACTTACTGTGTCAACGATTTAACAATAAAAGACTTTTAATAAGTAATTATATGAAAGCATTATTTAGTATAAAAAGTGTTACAAAGGAGTCTGAAAAATTATTGCGTTTTATGATTGACAATTTAACTAAGAATTTAAGAGGCTTAAAAACTTTAGAACAACCGGTAGAATACTGGGATACCATAATAATCTATTTAGCCGTAAATAAACTAGATAATGTAACTTCTAGAAAGTGGGAGGAGCATAAAAGTTCCTTAGGAGATGTACCTACCCTCGAAGAATTCTTTAAATTTTTGCGTGATCGAGCTGACGTAATTGAATCTAGCAGGTCATGTAAAATAAGTGGAAATAATAAAAATGAAAAGACCACAAATTTAGTTGCGTCTGCTCAAATTAGCGGTAATCGTCCCTTGAATTGTGTTGTTTGCAATCAAGAGCATCGTTTGTTTGAATGTACAAAGTTTATTTCAATGAATTTGGCAGAAAGAAACGAAGTTATTTCAAAAAACAAATTGTGTCTTAATTGTTTTAAACCGGGTCATCGCGCATATAATTGTAGATCACCTGGCTGTCAAACATGCAAGTATAAACATAATTCTTTGTTACATAGAAATAAACCTCAAACAGTAGATAACAATGTAAGCTCGACCAGCGGTGTGCATCAGGCGATAATCGAACCGGCAACGACTTCAATGCCCGCCGAGTCGATCACTGCGCCTAAGCAACACGCGTCCCCGCCGGCGCAGCTCGCCGCAGAACCGGTTTCCTTATCGACGATCGCCGCTAAACACGTACTTCTTTCAACCGCACTAGTTAAAGTATTTAGCAAATTAGATTATAAATATTATGTAGCACGCGTATTATTAGATTCTGGTAGCCAAATATCGATAGTAACTGTAGATTTATGTAATAAATTAGGGTTGTCGTGTACAGGAACTAATCAAAATTTGAATATTTATGGTATAGGAAATAGTAAGATACAAGTAGCAAATAGCTGTAAGTTAGAAATAAACTCAATACATAATGATTTTTCGGTAGAAGTTAACTGCATGATCTTGCAAAAAATTACGAATAGGTTACCAAATGTAAAGGTAAATGTAAATGAATTGAATATTCCGGGTAACATATTCGTGAATTTGGCGGACAGTAGATTTTATGAACCTGCCGACGTAGATATATTAATAGGAGCCGATTTGTTTTGGGATTTAGTGACCGGTCAACAAGTAAAGTTAGGTAAGGGTCTCCCCACACTGCAGAATTCCAAGTTAGGTTGGCTTGTCACTGGTCCGGTGTATAGTAGGAATGCTCCACGTAATGAAGTAAAATGTAATTTAACTAGAAGTATTAGTGAAAATTTAGAGAAATTTTGGAAAATTGAAGAAGTATTAAATATAAATGAAAAACCTTATAGTACCGAAGAAGAATTTTGCGAAAAACATTTTGTAGAAAATACCTGTAGAATGAGTGACGGTAGGTTTTGTGTGAAGATGCCACTACACACATCGCCTTCCGTATTAGGCGATTCGTTAGGAACAGCGAAATCGCGTTTGATCAATTTAGAAAAAAGGTTTAAAAAACAACCTAGTGTAAAGGGTTCCTATCAGGAGTTTATAAAGGAATATGAACTATTGAATCACCTGTCTGAGGCTTGTAAGCCTGCCTTTGCATATTATTTACCGCATCATCCAGTTATTCGCGAAAAAAGTGAGACGACCAAACTTCGTGTAGTGTTTAACGCGTCTCAGAAATCAAGTAGTGGATACTCGTTGAATGATATCCAAATGGTAGGTCCCGTAATTCAAGATGATTTATTCAGCATATTGCTTAGGTTTAGGCAACATAAATTTGTTATGACGTCAGACATTGAAAAAATGTACAGACAAATAGCAATATCTGAAAGTCAAAGACATTTGCAAATGATAATATGGAGGGATAGCGAGCGCGATCCGTTTAAGTATTTGAGATTAAACACGGTTACCTACGGAACCGCGTCAGCCCCGTTTTTAAGTACTCGTTGCCTTTTGCAGTTATCAAATGAGTGTGATGATTTAGAAATTAAGGAAATAATTAAGCGTGATTTTTTTATGGACGATTTAATCACCGGGCATCAAACTGAGGAAGGGTTAAATCGAATTTGTAGATTTATTACTAAAACCTTAAGTGCAGCTGGATTTAGTTTACGAAAATTTAGATCAAACGCTTCTAAGTTATTTTGTGAAAACAAGTCAAATGAAGTGCAATCTATCACTGAATTCAAAACAGTAACTAGCACTTTAGGTTTAACTTGGTCCCCTCAGTCTGATGTATTTAAATTTTGTATACAAATAGATAACGATCAAAAAATTACCAAACGAAGTATATTATCTTCTATTGCAAAGATTTTCGATCCTTTAGGTCTTTTAAGTATATTGGTGATTAAGGCCAAGTTAATTTTACAGAAGTTGTGGTTATGTAAATATGGATGGGACGACCCTGTAACTGAAGAAATACAAACTCTGTGGTATAACTTTATTCAAAACATGAATTCTCTTATCTGTGTTGAAGTACCTAGGTATGTTATGTGTGAAGATTACGTACACACCGAAATTCATATTTTTTCTGATGCTTCTATGTGTGCTTATGGGACGTGTGCCTATGTGCGCTCAATCAATAGAAACGGAGACATTCATGTAGGACTACTCTGCGCTAAATCAAGGGTCGCTCCATTAAAAGGTCTAACTATACCTAAGCTTGAGTTGTGCGGCGCGTTATTGTCCGCCGAGTTGGGAAAAAGGGTGACTCACTCCTTGCGTTGTGATGTAGCTCGTTGTGTTTACTGGACAGACTCGATGATCGTGCTCGGGTGGTTGCGTACTGATCGTACAGTTTCAAAACAATTAAAGGTGTTTGTTGCGAACAGAGTAAATAAAATTAAAAACTTAACTAAGGATAGTGAATGGCGATACGTACCTACCTCTGTGAACCCAGCTGATTACATTTCCCGAGGAGTAGATCAAATGAAGGATTCAGTGCAGAAATTATGGTGGAGTGGCCCATCTTTTCTTACGTTATCAGAGACTGATTGGCCAAAGGTAGATAAGAATAAATTAAAAAGTGTACAGTTACCAGAAGTGAAACTCGTAGGCACATTGTTAGCAAATGTAAACATTAAAAATACGTTAATCGATTTTGAACGATATTCTAAGCTGAAGAGATTACAAAATGCAATAGCCTACGTACTTAGATTCATTAAGAATTGTAGAATTAAGAATCGTGAAATTAGACTTACTTGTAGTTATCTAACTGTTGATGAACTTAATGATAGCATGTTTATTTTAGTTAAATTGTCGCAGTTAGATTCATTTAGTAAGGAGTATCATCAGCTGTTATCAAATAAGCCTCTTAATAATAAAAGTAAATTATTATCTCTTAGCCCGTTTTTGGATTCTGAACTTAAGGTAATGCGGGTAGGAGGTCGTATTCGTAATTCACCTCTTCCCTATAATAAAAAACATCCCCTTCTTTTGGATTCCAATCACCGATTGTCAAGGCTTATTTTTGAGAACGAACACATTAAATTATTTCACGGTGGATGTCAATTAATGGTATCAGCTGTTCGAGAAAAATATTGGATAATTAATGCTCGTAAAATAGCTAGGAGCATAGCTAATCGTTGTATAGTGTGTAAGCGATATAGGTTTAAGTCAATAGTGCCCATTATGGGGAACTTACCCAAGCAGCGTTTGAATCCAGGGACACCTTTTGAAACTTCTGGAGTTGACTTAGCTGGACCTTATCTCATAACTGATAGAAAGGGCCGCGGTTGTAAGATCAGTAAATGTTACATGTGTTTATTTGTTTGTTTTACAACTAAGGCTCTGCATTTAGAAGTTGTCAGTGACTTAAGTACTGAAGCATTTTTGTTGGCTCTCAGGAGATTTATTTCGCGGCGTTCCAAACCTAATACTCTATATTGCGATAATGCGACAAATTTTTTAGGTGCTAGTAATGAACTTAATAAATTTTTACTAGTAAACAAAGAAGACATAAATAATTTTTGTTCAGATGAAGGTATGAAATTCGCCTTCATACCACCCTATGCCCCAAATTTTGGAGGATTATGGGAGGCAGGGGTAAAATCTGCCAAATTTCATATAAAAAGAGTTTTAGGAAACAGGCACTTGACATATGAAGAACTTTCCACATTATTTGTTCAAGTAGAAGCCATATTGAATTCCAGGCCTTTATTTCCTATGTCGTCCGATCCTAACGACTTCCAACCCCTGACTCCTGGGCATTTTCTCGTCGGTAAACCAATGATAGCTCTTCCCTCTCCTGACTTGTCAAATGTTAATTTAAATCGACTCCACAGATATGAACAATTAGAAAACATGAGGCAATGTTTTTGGTTGAGATGGCAGCATGATTACGTCACAGAACTTCAGCATCGTACAAAATGGCGTAAGGCGGATATAAAATTACAAATTGGAGATATGGTCATTATCAAGGATAACAACTTGCCTCCCTTAAAATGGAAAATGGGACGGATACAGGCCTTGCACTTTGGCAAGGATGAAGTGGCCAGAGTAGCAGACGTGAGGACAACGAATGGTATAATTCGTCGTGCAGTAAATCGCTTGTGCCCTTTGTTCGACACTGACATGTGCTTGAAGGAGCAACCTTCAAGGGGGGAGGATGTTAACGCCCAGCTCTGCGACGCGCGGGGGTCCGCTCTAGACATTTTAAATGTCTAGACATTTTAAATGTCTAGACATTTTAAATGTCTAGGGCTAGACCTTATGCTTGGTGTGTCAGGTAAGTGTGCGGAGCTGAAAGTAAACTCTGGATGCCAAAATACTACTGTTTATTACTTTTAAATTTTACAAAATGATTTCTTCTGGTTATAAATGCGGAATGAATACAAAACTAGTGGTCGTCCCGGAATGATCCGGCGCACGCGTTTATATAGGCTCAGGATCGCGGAGTAGGGGTCGAGCGGACCCCCGCGCGTCGCAGAGCTGGGCGTTAACATCCTCCCCCCTTGAAGGTTGCTCCTTCAAGCACATGTCAGTGTCGAACAAAGGGCACAAGCGATTTACTGCACGACGAATTATACCATTCGTTGTCCTCACGTCTGCTACTCTGGCCACTTCATCCTTGCCAAAGTGCAAGGCCTGTATCCGTCCCATTTTCCATTTTAAGGGAGGCAAGTTGTTATCCTTGATAATGACCATATCTCCAATTTGTAATTTTATATCCGCCTTACGCCATTTTGTACGATGCTGAAGTTCTGTGACGTAATCATGCTGCCATCTCAACCAAAAACATTGCCTCATGTTTTCTAATTGTTCATATCTGTGGAGTCGATTTAAATTAACATTTGACAAGTCAGGAGAGGGAAGAGCTATCATTGGTTTACCGACGAGAAAATGCCCAGGAGTCAGGGGTTGGAAGTCGTTAGGATCGGACGACATAGGAAATAAAGGCCTGGAATTCAATATGGCTTCTACTTGAACAAATAATGTGGAAAGTTCTTCATATGTCAAGTGCCTGTTTCCTAAAACTCTTTTTATATGAAATTTGGCAGATTTTACCCCTGCCTCCCATAATCCTCCAAAATTTGGGGCATAGGGTGGTATGAAGGCGAATTTCATACCTTCATCTGAACAAAAATTATTTATGTCTTCTTTGTTTACTAGTAAAAATTTATTAAGTTCATTACTAGCACCTAAAAAATTTGTCGCATTATCGCAATATAGAGTATTAGGTTTGGAACGCCGCGAAATAAATCTCCTGAGAGCCAACAAAAATGCTTCAGTACTTAAGTCACTGACAACTTCTAAATGCAGAGCCTTAGTTGTAAAACAAACAAATAAACACATGTAACATTTACTGATCTTACAACCGCGGCCCTTTCTATCAGTTATGAGATAAGGTCCAGCTAAGTCAACTCCAGAAGTTTCAAAAGGTGTCCCTGGATTCAAACGCTGCTTGGGTAAGTTCCCCATAATGGGCACTATTGACTTAAACCTATATCGCTTACACACTATATAACGATTAGCTACGCTCCTTGCTATTTTACGAGCATTAATTATCCAATATTTTTCTCGAACAGCTGATACCATTAATTGACATCCACCGTGAAATAATTTAATGTGTTCGTTCTCAAAAATAAGCCTTGACAATCGGTGATTGGAATCCAAAAGAAGGGGATGTTTTTTATTATAGGGAAGAGGTGAATTACGAATACGACCTCCTACCCGCATTACCTTAAGTTCAGAATCCAAAAACGGGCTAAGAGATAATAATTTACTTTTATTATTAAGAGGCTTATTTGATAACAGCTGATGATACTCCTTACTAAATGAATCTAACTGCGACAATTTAACTAAAATAAACATGCTATCATTAAGTTCATCAACAGTTAGATAACTACAAGTAAGTCTAATTTCACGATTCTTAATTCTACAATTCTTAATGAATCTAAGTACGTAGGCTATTGCATTTTGTAATCTCTTCAGCTTAGAATATCGTTCAAAATCGATTAACGTATTTTTAATGTTTACATTTGCTAACAATGTGCCTACGAGTTTCACTTCTGGTAACTGTACACTTTTTAATTTATTCTTATCTACCTTTGGCCAATCAGTCTCTGATAACGTAAGAAAAGATGGGCCACTCCACCATAATTTCTGCACTGAATCCTTCATTTGATCTACTCCTCGGGAAATGTAATCAGCTGGGTTCACAGAGGTAGGTACGTATCGCCATTCACTATCCTTAGTTAAGTTTTTAATTTTATTTACTCTGTTCGCAACAAACACCTTTAATTGTTTTGAAACTGTACGATCAGTACGCAACCACCCGAGCACGATCATCGAGTCTGTCCAGTAAACACAACGAGCTACATCACAACGCAAGGAGTGAGTCACCCTTTTTCCCAACTCGGCGGACAATAACGCGCCGCACAACTCAAGCTTAGGTATAGTTAGACCTTTTAATGGAGCGACCCTTGATTTAGCGCAGAGTAGTCCTACATGAATGTCTCCGTTTCTATTGATTGAGCGCACATAGGCACACGTCCCATAAGCACACATAGAAGCATCAGAAAAAATATGAATTTCGGTGTGTACGTAATCTTCACACATAACATACCTAGGTACTTCAACACAGATAAGAGAATTCATGTTTTGAATAAAGTTATACCACAGAGTTTGTATTTCTTCAGTTACAGGGTCGTCCCATCCATATTTACATAACCACAACTTCTGTAAAATTAACTTGGCCTTAATCACCAATATACTTAAAAGACCTAAAGGATCGAAAATCTTTGCAATAGAAGATAATATACTTCGTTTGGTATTTTTTTGATCGTTATCTATTTGTATACAAAATTTAAATACATCAGACTGAGGGGACCAAGTTAAACCTAAAGTGCTAGTTACTGTTTTGAATTCAGTGATAGATTGCACTTCATTTGACTTGTTTTCACAAAATAACTTAGAAGCGTTTGATCTAAATTTTCGTAAACTAAATCCAGCTGCACTTAAGGTTTTAGTAATAAATCTACAAATTCGATTTAACCCTTCCTCAGTTTGATGCCCGGTGATTAAATCGTCCATAAAAAAATCACGCTTAATTATTTCCTTAATTTCTAAATCATCACACTCATTTGATAACTGCAAAAGGCAACGAGTACTTAAAAACGGGGCTGACGCGGTTCCGTAGGTAACCGTGTTTAATCTCAAATACTTAAACGGATCGCGCTCGCTATCCCTCCATATTATCATTTGCAAATGTCTTTGACTTTCAGATATTGCTATTTGTCTGTACATTTTTTCAATGTCTGACGTCATAACAAATTTATGTTGCCTAAACCTAAGCAATATGCTGAATAAATCATCTTGAATTACGGGACCTACCATTTGGATATCATTCAACGAGTATCCACTACTTGATTTCTGAGACGCGTTAAACACTACACGAAGTTTGGTCGTCTCACTTTTTTCGCGAATAACTGGATGATGCGGTAAATAATATGCAAAGGCAGGCTTACAAGCCTCAGACAGGTGATTCAATAGTTCATATTCCTTTATAAACTCCTGATAGGAACCCTTTACACTAGGTTGTTTTTTAAACCTTTTTTCTAAATTGATCAAACGCGATTTCGCTGTTCCTAACGAATCGCCTAATACGGAAGGCGATGTGTGTAGTGGCATCTTCACACAAAACCTACCGTCACTCATTCTACAGGTATTTTCTACAAAATGTTTTTCGCAAAATTCTTCTTCGGTACTATAAGGTTTTTCATTTATATTTAATACTTCTTCAATTTTCCAAAATTTCTCTAAATTTTCACTAATACTTCTAGTTAAATTACATTTTACTTCATTACGTGGAGCATTCCTACTATACACCGGACCAGTGACAAGCCAACCTAACTTGGAATTCTGCAGTGTGGGGAGACCCTTACCTAACTTTACTTGTTGACCGGTCACTAAATCCCAAAACAAATCGGCTCCTATTAATATATCTACGTCGGCAGGTTCATAAAATCTACTGTCCGCCAAATTCACGAATACGTTACCCGGAATATTCAATTCATTTACATTTACCTTTACATTTGGTAACCTATTCGTAATTTTTTGCAAGATCATGCAGTTAACTTCTACCGAAAAATCATTATGTATTGAGTTTATTTCTAACTTACAGCTATTTGCTACTTGTATCTTACTATTTCCTATACCATAAATATTCAAATTTTGATTAGTTCCTGTACACGACAACCCTAATTTATTACATAAATCTACAGTTACTATCGATATTTGGCTACCAGAATCTAATAATACGCGTGCTACATAATATTTATAATCTAATTTGCTAAATACTTTAACTAGTGCGGTTGAAAGAAGTACGTGTTTAGCGGCGATCGTCGATAAGGAAACCGGTTCTGCGGCGAGCTGCGCCGGCGGGGACGCGTGTTGCTTAGGCGCAGTGATCGACTCGGCGGGCATTGAAGTCGTTGCCGGTTCGATTATCGCCTGATGCACACCGCTGGTCGAGCTTACATTGTTATCTACTGTTTGAGGTTTATTTCTATGTAACAAAGAATTATGTTTATACTTGCATGTTTGACAGCCAGGTGATCTACAATTATATGCGCGATGACCCGGTTTAAAACAATTAAGACACAATTTGTTTTTTGAAATAACTTCGTTTCTTTCTGCCAAATTCATTGAAATAAACTTTGTACATTCAAACAAACGATGCTCTTGATTGCAAACAACACAATTCAAGGGACGATTACCGCTAATTTGAGCAGACGCAACTAAATTTGTGGTCTTTTCATTTTTATTATTTCCACTTATTTTACATGACCTGCTAGATTCAATTACGTCAGCTCGATCACGCAAAAATTTAAAGAATTCTTCGAGGGTAGGTACATCTCCTAAGGAACTTTTATGCTCCTCCCACTTTCTAGAAGTTACATTATCTAGTTTATTTACGGCTAAATAGATTATTATGGTATCCCAGTATTCTACCGGTTGTTCTAAAGTTTTTAAGCCTCTTAAATTCTTAGTTAAATTGTCAATCATAAAACGCAATGATTTTTCAGACTCCTTTGTAACACTTTCTATACTAAATAATTCTTTCATATAATTACTTATTAAAAGTCTTTTATTGTTAAATCGTTGACACAGTAAGTCATACGCAACGAAGTAATTATTGGAACAAAACGACAGTGAGTTAATTATTAATGCAGCACTACCCTCTAACGATGACCGCAAATAATGAAATTTATTTATTGTATCAATATTTTCGTTTCTATGAATTAATGCTTCGTATTTATCTCTATACTCTAACCATTTGCTATGTGTCCCATCAAACGTGGGTAACTTGATAGTAGGTAGTTTTATTGAACTAGCAAACGCATCCGCACTTTCGAAACTTCCAGATGGTCTAAAAGATTGATGGGCTATACTTTTTCGTTTCGCATGAACTTCTAATTTATCTAAAATGCATTGACCTTGAGAAATTAAAGAATAAAATTGACCTTCGATCTCAGAACGAATCTTCATTTGTTCGCTCGGATCTTCAGATTCAATTTCAATCTCAGACTGTAAATCATCAAAAGTTGAAAAACATGCTTCTAATTTGGTTAATCTCAATCGTAGCTCTGAAATTTGCTGATCTGATAGTTTTTCTAAGTCGTTAATATCTTCTAAATACGATTTAAAAATTGTCAATCTACCCTTTATGTAACTGCGCCGTTTTATTGGCTCTGCACTTCTTCTGGCCGCTAAAGACATTGTATAATACGACAAATTTTACGTTGTGTAATTAAAATATCCAATACCCAGGTTCTATACTCGTACAAACAACAAACACCAGAATATCAGAAACTTTGGCACAAATCTATTAGTATCGGCACTAGGAAAAGAAAGTAGGTAGACAGGAAAAAAAATGGAATGGGCTCACCGATGTTGGCGTACAAATGTCCCTTGGTTTACTCTCTCCTCCCTTACTCCTTAATCTCCTTAGATCCTTGACCTTGTCCTTTAATTTGTTCCTTTTTGATTTCCACAATTCTCAATATCCTGATATCCTGGTCACGGCACCAAAATGTAGGGTCCTAACCACCTGGGTTACTCGAAGAATTCTTTAAATTTTTGCGTGATCGAGCTGACGTAATTGAATCTAGCAGGTCATGTAAAATAAGTGGAAATAATAAAAATGAAAAGACCACAAATTTAGTTGCGTCTGCTCAAATTAGCGGTAATCGTCCCTTGAATTGTGTTGTTTGCAATCAAGAGCATCGTTTGTTTGAATGTACAAAGTTTATTTCAATGAATTTGGCAGAAAGAAACGAAGTTATTTCAAAAAACAAATTGTGTCTTAATTGTTTTAAACCGGGTCATCGCGCATATAATTGTAGATCACCTGGCTGTCAAACATGCAAGTATAAACATAATTCTTTGTTACATAGAAATAAACCTCAAACAGTAGATAACAATGTAAGCTCGACCAGCGGTGTGCATCAGGCGATAATCGAACCGGCAACGACTTCAATGCCCGCCGAGTCGATCACTGCGCCTAAGCAACACGCGTCCCCGCCGGCGCAGCTCGCCGCAGAACCGGTTTCCTTATCGACGATCGCCGCTAAACACGTACTTCTTTCAACCGCACTAGTTAAAGTATTTAGCAAATTAGATTATAAATATTATGTAGCACGCGTATTATTAGATTCTGGTAGCCAAATATCGATAGTAACTGTAGATTTATGTAATAAATTAGGGTTGTCGTGTACAGGAACTAATCAAAATTTGAATATTTATGGTATAGGAAATAGTAAGATACAAGTAGCAAATAGCTGTAAGTTAGAAATAAACTCAATACATAATGATTTTTCGGTAGAAGTTAACTGCATGATCTTGCAAAAAATTACGAATAGGTTACCAAATGTAAAGGTAAATGTAAATGAATTGAATATTCCGGGTAACGTATTCGTGAATTTGGCGGACAGTAGATTTTATGAACCTGCCGACGTAGATATATTAATAGGAGCCGATTTGTTTTGGGATTTAGTGACCGGTCAACAAGTAAAGTTAGGTAAGGGTCTCCCCACACTGCAGAATTCCAAGTTAGGTTGGCTTGTCACTGGTCCGGTGTATAGTAGGAATGCTCCACGTAATGAAGTAAAATGTAATTTAACTAGAAGTATTAGTGAAAATTTAGAGAAATTTTGGAAAATTGAAGAAGTATTAAATATAAATGAAAAACCTTATAGTACCGAAGAAGAATTTTGCGAAAAACATTTTGTAGAAAATACCTGTAGAATGAGTGACGGTAGGTTTTGTGTGAAGATGCCACTACACACATCGCCTTCCGTATTAGGCGATTCGTTAGGAACAACGAAATCGCGTTTGATCAATTTAGAAAAAAGGTTTAAAAAACAACCTAGTGTAAAGGGTTCCTATCAGGAGTTTATAAAGGAATATGAACTATTGAATCACCTGTCTGAGGCTTGTAAGCCTGCCTTTGCATATTATTTACCGCATCATCCAGTTATTCGCGAAAAAAGTGAGACGACCAAACTTCGTGTAGTGTTTAACGCGTCTCAGAAATCAAGTAGTGGATACTCGTTGAATGATATCCAAATGGTAGGTCCCGTAATTCAAGATGATTTATTCAGCATATTGCTTAGGTTTAGGCAACATAAATTTGTTATGACGTCAGACATTGAAAAAATGTACAGACAAATAGCAATATCTGAAAGTCAAAGACATTTGCAAATGATAATATGGAGGGATAGCGAGCGCGATCCGTTTAAGTATTTGAGATTAAACACGGTTACCTACGGAACCGCGTCAGCCCCGTTTTTAAGTACTCGTTGCCTTTTGCAGTTATCAAATGAGTGTGATGATTTAGAAATTAAGGAAATAATTAAGCGTGATTTTTTTATGGACGATTTAATCACCGGGCATCAAACTGAGGAAGGGTTAAATCGAATTTGTAGATTTATTACTAAAACCTTAAGTGCAGCTGGATGCTTGCACTTTGGCAAGGATGAAGTGGCCAGAGTAGCAGACGTGAGGACAACGAATGGTATAATTCGTCGTGCAGTAAATCGCTTGTGCCCTTTGTTCGACACTGACATGTGCTTGAAGGAGCAACCTTCAAGGGGGGAGGATGTTAACGCCCAGCTCTGCGACGCGCGGGGGTCCGCTCGACCCCTACTCCGCGATCCTGAGCCTATATAAACGCGTGCGCCGGATCATTCCGGGACGACCACTAGTTTTGTATTCATTCCGCATTTATAACCAGAAGAAATCATTTTGTAAATTTAAAAGTAATAAACAGTAGTATTTTGGCATCCAGAGTTTACTTTCAGCTCCGCACACTTACCTGACACACCAAGCATAAGGTCTAGCCCTAGACATTTTAAAAACCATTTGGACCAAAATGTCTAGGGCTAGACCTTATGCTTGGTGTGTCAGGTAAGTGTGCGGAGCTGAAAGTAAACTCTGGATGCCAAAATACTACTGTTTATTACTTTTAAATTTACAAAATGATTTCTTCTGGTTATAAATGCGGAATGAATACAAAACTAGTGGTCGTCCCGGAATGATCCGGCGCACGCGTTTATATAGGCTCAGGATCGCGGAGTAGGGGTCGAGCGGACCCCCGCGCGTCGCAGAGCTGGGCGTTAACATCCTCCCCCCTTGAAGGTTGCTCCTTCAAGCACATGTCAGTGTCGAACAAAGGGCACAAGCGATTTACTGCACGACGAATTATACCATTCGTTGTCCTCACGTCTGCTACTCTGGCCACTTCATCCTTGCCAAAGTGCAAGGCCTGTATCCGTCCCATTTTCCATTTTAAGTGGAGTTGACTTAGCTGGACCTTATCTCATAACTGATAGAAAGGGCCGCGGTTGTAAGATCAGTAAATGTTACATGTGTTTATTTGTTTGTTTTACAACTAAGGCTCTGCATTTAAAAGTTGTCAGTGACTTAAGTACTGAAGCATTTTTGTTGGCTCTCAGGAGATTTATTTCGCGGCGTTCCAAACCTAATACTCTATATTGCGATAATGCGACAAATTTTTTAGGTGCTAGTAATGAACTTAATAAATTTTTACTAGTAAACAAAGAAGACATAAATAATTTTTGTTCAGATGAAGGTATGAAATTCGCCTTCATACCACCCTATGCCCCAAATTTTGGAGGATTATGGGATATATAACTGCCGAAGTGTGGGGTGTAGTAAGGTACACCTCTGCCCAATCCTTCGGGGAAAAAAGCTTGATGTTATGTTATGTCAAAAGGTAAATAGGTATTGTAGGACCCATGTATTCTGCTGAATTATGACCTATCTACCTATGGGTCCATGCGAAAGTGTAGGTACAATTCCCGAAGGGTTGGAGACAACCCTTCGGGAATCACAGTGATGTTATACAAGGTCAATAGCCATGTGCGTGAAAATATATAATAACCTTCCAAATTCAATTACGGATGTAGAGTACAAAAATAAATTAAAAAAAAAAAAACACAAAAAACACTCCAAAAATACCTTATATTAAAATCTTAAATTTATAAATATAAATATATATATAAAAAAATATATATATATAAATATTAATTTTAAATTTATTTTCGTATATATATTGCCGGGACCTAGCAGGGTTCATGTACGAAACCTACATACCTGTAACAACTTGTAAACTACATGAATGCAATAAATGATGATTATGATTATGATTATGGTCCCATTAAAATAGATGGACGAACTTTAACACAAGAATAGAATAGAATAGAATAGAATTTTATTTCTCAAATATGGGTAATACATACAGGTCTTAAGATTAAGTACATAATTAGGTAACGGTAAGGTAACGTGTTTCCCAACATCATGCTTAATGGAACAGCCTTGCGTAGGGTGTCAAAATTCAAGTACCTAGGACACATGCTTACCTCCGACCTCAGGGACAATGAGGACATCGAGAGGGAACGGAGGGCGCTGGCAGTGCGAGCGAACATGATAGCCCGCAGGTTTGCACGTTGTTCGGCACAAGTCAAAATTACACTTTTCAGGTCTTACTGTACATCATTCTACACGTGCAGCCTGTGGGCCGACTATACTCAAAAGTCTTTCAGTGCTCTCCGAGTCCAATTTAATAATGCGTTCAGGGTGCTGATGGGGCTGCGGCGATTCTGTAGTGCATCAGGGATGTTTGCTGAACATCGCGTAGACTGCTTTTCGCTACTATGCGTAAAAGATGCGCTTCCCTGGTGCGTGGAGTACGTGGCAGCGCCAACAGCATCCTTAACATGATCGCTAGTCGGCTGGACTGCAGTTACATCAGTCACTGCAGCGCCATTTGTCATGGGATGGCGCCGCAGTGATTGTTGTATTTACTTTTCTTTTCTGTTTCACTGTGTATTACTAACACTAGTCTATAAGAACATTGTTACTAACAAAATGGACACCATGGTCTGAAATAAATTAAATTAAATTAAATAATTATAGCTCAGCCACATTTTACCAATCGGCATGCAAAATTAGATTAGATTATTTATATCATTCTTATCGCAATTAAGTATATCAATTTATAATTTTTGAATTATTATTTCACACAGCTTTCAGTACGTCTAACCAAAGATATCCAAGAAAAAAAAACACTGAATAAAGTGTTTTTTTTGCAGTGTGTAGGTATTTTGACCTAAAATAATAAATGGCATTGAGTAATCAACATTTTTTGTGTATTTTCGTTAGCGGATTTATTTTTCTTGTAAGTAGGTATCTAATGCGTTTTTATTTTTTTTATTTTTTACCTTTGTCTATCTATTTTAATGGGACCTTATATATGTGTGTATTATTGTGTGTGTAGTTGCACTTGTACGTACCCGACCGTTATGTGTGGAGGCGACGCACGGCCCGGCCCCCGCCACTACTGGTCGTACCATCAGCCAGGACCAACTTGCTGGCCAAAATCCGTCTGACTAGAGCAATTCGCAAAATTAATTATATTCAAGTCAAAATTGATATAATTATTTACGTCACTGGGGTGAATTCGCAAAAGTACTATTGTTTACAATGTGTTATATTATAAACAATGATCTTTATGATCTTATGATGTATTTGATGCTTTAATTTTAATTTGGTGTGTGTGACTTGGCTATCGCATTAGGCTAAAACCTGTAATGGCTGCCGGGGTTGCGGGAAAGTCCGAAAGGGATAACGTGGCCCCTGGCAACGTACAGGCAACTGAAGGAACACGGGTGGGTTTTAGTCAGTAAGAGTCTGACACGCCCTCCCACTCCACCCAGAGCGGGTGAAGTTATTTGATAATTTAACAACCAAAAAAAAAAGACCTGTAATGGTAGTTTTAAGGCATTTAAACAAATAAATTGATAACATAAAAATATATATTTCTATTTACGAAAATTCACGTTCCTAGATACTTTTGTCACTCATCTAAACACTCGTAGGTACAACCTTAAGTGGGTTGGTACTTTCAATATGATTTCTTTGCTACATTCACTTTGAGGAGTAAAAAAATAAATTACTTTTTGGTGTGTGTAAGTAAACATTTCCAAACGTTTCGGGTGTGTCTTTGAAATCAGCGTTTATTTTAGAAAACGAGATGAATGAATTAAATAATTAATAATGTAGAAAGCAAACGCAGGCCCATGAAAAATGTTGGTTCTCTTGTCACGCTCTAAGATACTACTTTCATATACAGGTACATCCCACGTAATATTATCGTTAGTATAAATATTTAAGTAGCCGTAAATAAATGTCAAATAAGTGTGTATCTAAGTGTCATCAACATACCTAAAATTTTCCGTGGTTTAGCTCCCCAAAGATGCCAAACCGATTACTACTTATTACTAAGCATCCGCTGTCCGTCCGTCTGTCAGCGGACTGTATCTCTAATAGGTAGATAGTTGAAATTTCGTATTTTTATTGCCGCTATATAATAAACAAAATATAAATAATTAAAGGGGGAGGGGCAAAAATAAATCATAGAAAGAAACGTGTTTGTTTCGGCGTTTTTTGCTCGATCGGTACGGAACCCGGTTTTTGGAAATCATAACTCAAACTCAAAAACAAAACTCAAACCTCAACCTCAAACTCAAACTAAAAGCATTTATTTCAAATAAACCAATTACAGGCACTTTTGAATTGTCAAAGGGTCGGTTAGTCAGAAATATGAAGCTACCCATTCCAAAGCGTAGTAGGTACCTATGGTGAAGAACGGGTAAGAAACTCATGCTTGAAAGACGGATTGTTGATTGCAGGTTTTTTGTCTAGTAACCATTGCATCCTCCATAACTCATTGCTTTCTATGTCACGGAACACGAATACACGATCTGTATAGTGTCCTGTAACATACAGACACAATTATCAAAATAAAAATTATGAAAAGAAAGAATACTTAACAAATTATAACTCAACAGTAAAAGTGACTCATTATAAAAAGTACCTATGTATTTAATCGAACCTCGAATAATTTCCATTATGCGCTCCTAAAAATATTATTAAACACTTTAATAAATATAAAGAGTGCGCCTCTTTTTGTGAACCCCAAATAATTCATATTTTTGGGTCTTAAAAATCAGGGTTGGAAAAAAAAGTTTTTTTTAAAATATTATAAAACTAACAGTTGAAAATGTTTTAAACAAGAGTTAAGTAAATAAAAAACATTGTTTTATTTCACTGTTTAAAAAAATCTTGTTTGTTAATATGCCAACCCTGCTAAAAACCAACTTGGATGTAGCGCTCGCGTGCCGCTGCCGTGGCACCGTAGTATCACACTCGCTTGCTCCCTTGCTAAGCCATCGTTCACCCCGCTGGCTCCCCAGCCCCAATCTTGAGGTAACATTAAATTTGTCAAAGAATCCGTGAAAACATTTAAGGTCCCTTTTGATGTTAGTCGCCAGTATTTGTTTATTTACATTCATCTATCGAAAGGTAGGGCCTCGTGAAAGGGACTTAATATTAATAGGTTTCAAATATTTTTTAATACCTTCCAAATTGGAATGTTTTTTCTGATGCTTGTTTGTTTTTTCGTGAATGGCGACTTGCGACGTTTTTTTTTGTGTAAATAGGTATAAAATCAGGGTGATTTAGCGAAATATAACTTTGATGTTTTTACGATTCGTTAATGTTGTTTTTTTTTAAGATGGCGTCTGGCTATGTCTGGGGTCTTTTTACAGAGCTTAAGTTTAGTAATCCATCTTCAATGGTATGGAAGTGGGTGTTTTAGAATATCTGAGTTTGTTGTTGACTGATTTGATTTTTAGTTGAAAATGTAATAAGAAAAAAAAAAAAACTACACAAATCAGACGCACATTATAAAAGAAACATTAAATACACACACCAATACAAAGTAGCCAAAGGCGATATTCGACAAATAATAAAAACAAAAATAGAAGTTAAAAGTTTTACAATTTTGTCTATTGCTTGATGTCAGGGCAGCTCACGTCAATTACGTATACTGCAGACGATGGATTGAAAAAAAACCAAAGTTACTTTAAACTAATTTATTTTAAAGAAAATTATTACAAATAATATTGGTGAAACCTATTCGATGCTAGAATATGGAATGACAAAAACACATATTAAAATAACTAATTGCTAATATCGAATTCCGCTGCGTCGTCGTGGCTGCATTGACGTTATCGATGCAGTTTCTATGCGCTCGGCGTAAACTGAAGGATTGCAGTATTCATTAGGCATCCATACTTAGCACGTCATTATACAAAACAAATAACAATAATATACAAACGTAACTATCATTTTTTTTTGTTTTTTTTTGTCGGAGCTGCGTCGATCTCTATCCTTTTGACTTTGCAATGTCATCTACAAAACCACTATGTAGTTAATAACCTTCTTTGAACAAGCACTTTCCCTCTATAATCTCTACCCAAATGTCCTTACTTTGGTATTGTTCGTCGAGTTGAGCTCCACGATTACTGACAAATGCTTGCACTGACTGGACAGGTCCACTCAAATCTGTGTGGTTCTTTCCTCAAAAGACCATTTCAGACACTAATCTACATGGTCCTCATATGGTCTGACAAAGATTATGTCTGGACTTTAAAAGAGACTGTGACCTCTGAGTTTGTTTCAGCCTTTCTTCTCAGAGCAGTCAGATAGGAAACTCCGAACTCATTTAGCAAATTTTTTATATTTTTTTAATATGACGTGTAAAAGTGATTGCAGTATCCTATTTACAGAATAAACAATTTCATTTCATTTCATAATATTCCTTCATTATCCCATCAAGATTTATAATAATAACACGTCAGTGATACCAATGTAGTGACGTCATCAAGGTAATGCCGTGTCACGCCACAAACCACAGGGCTTTCAGAGCGGTCTGCGCCGAACGCGGGACGCAATTCAATTTAACATACATGGTGGAAACTTTAAAAGCCTGCGTTTTATCGCAAACAAAACAGTTACCAACGTAGCTTTAGGTGTAGCTATAGTTATTTGAGTTGCTGTCTACGTGTTTTAAAGGGTAGAAAATCATCAGTAAAGCTATTTCTTTCTCAGATTCGTCAGAAGTGTCGTGATAAACTCATCAAAAACTGCCACCTCAAAAAGTTTTCGACAAATCGAAATAAAATTCAATAATTTATATATAAGTACCCGATGAACTTCGTACCACGTGAGAAAAAAAACTCAATTTTTGTTTACAAATCGGCGTTAAAATAATTTTCAGAATATTTCGGGTCGAATCGTGTTTTATTCTATGAAGCAGCATAAAATTTAGTGTAACTAATTTAAATACGAGTGAAAGAGAATAATGGATACAAAAGAAGAATAGTTTCCGTTTTGCCTTTCATTTTCATATATGTTTTTGCCAAAATTGGGCAGAGCAGTGGTGGCCCAGTGGTAACGGCTGCGACTTACGAGTTCTAGGTCGTTGGCAACTCTGACAGGCGCTTTACTTTGTGTAAATTATTTTGAGCACCACTTCTCTCAAAACGGTGAAGGAACCAGGGACCGTGCAACCCCGGTTAAGAGTTAAGCTTTTCGAAAGGGTAAGCCGTTTATGAGGTTACCTTTATCTGATGTAACCCCTTGAATGGGTTCTGTGCTCAAAACCCATTAAAAGGGTTATCTCTTCAATATGGATAACCCATTGAATGGGTTCTATACCTAAAACCCAGTGAAAGGGTTACATGATAACCCATTGAATGGGTTCTATACTTGAAACCCAGTGAAAGGGTTACATGATAACCCATTGAATGGGTTCTATACTCGAACCGCAGTGAAAGGGTTACCCCTTCATTATGATAACCCATATAATATAAGGGTTTTGTTCGGGTTATCATATGGTTTTTCAATAAAATTGTGCTAAATAGGTGATGGTGGGGTGGGGCGAGCACCACGCGCATTGCTTTTATTTCACTAGATATCGTAGGCTTGTAGACGAAACACTCGGAGTAAGGTGATGTGTCCTACAAAGGGTGTCATTACAATTTTTTTTTTAAAGTCTTTTCTTTAATTTTCTATGGTATAGTACTTAGGTAATTTAACAATCTAAACTCTTAAGGACGCGTTTGCAAATTTGATAGGTATAGAATCGAACTACTACATTGACAAAGGTCACACACACAAGTGTACGCACGGTTAGTTGCGGGAATAGTAGTCAAGTGAACTAATTTTGGTACTTTGAAAGTTTTTTTTTCTCTATATTCTTTATAATACATAGGCATCTACAAAAAATATTTCGTATTGTTGTTTGTATTTTTACTAAATAATACTTAGATACAAATACCTACTTCAGTTATTGCTAGGAGGCACTGGAAGCCCTCTTCTGGTAGAAAGATGTGGGCTGTGGACTTTGGGCTAGTTTTGTTAGTTATGATGTGACTTTACCTCCAGACTTGATGGAGTGACCTGAAGGTGTACTTCGGTGACTGCTACTGGTACTCCTCGACGAGTAGAATTAGATGTGCCGAGTTTGGGCTCGTTTTGTTAGTTATGACGAGACCTTACCTTTGGACGAGATGGAGTGACCTGTAGGTGTACTTCGGTGACTGTCACTGGAACTCCTCACGAGTAGAACTAGGTGCGCCGAGTTTGGGCTCGTTTTGTTAGTTATGACGAGACCTTACCTCCGGAATTGATGGAGTGACCAGAAGGTGTACTTCGGTGACTGCTACTGGTACTCTACGACGAGTAGAACTAGGTGTGCAGAGTTTGGGCTCGTTTCGTTAGTTATGATGAGACCTTACCTACGGACTGAAAGGAGTGACCTGAAGATGTACTTCGGTGACTGCTACGGGTACTCTACGATGAGTAGAACTGGGTGTGCCGAGTTTGGGCTCGTTTTGTTAGTTGTGATGAGACCTCACCACCGGACTTGATGGACTGACCTGAAGGTGTACTTTGGTGACTGCTACTGGTACTCTACGACGAGTAGAACTAGGTGTGCCGAGTTTGGGCTCGTTTTGTTAGTTAGGATGAGACTTTCAGTCCGACAGCATCTCGTCTTGGTTTTGGCATTATAGCGATTGTTCAAAATTCACAAATACGCACTGACTAATAAATACCTAATAATATCGCAAAAGACGCCCGGGTTCAAAAAATCAAACAGCAAGAATGACAATTGTACGGTCCCAGCAAATGCCTGCAATAAAGTAAGTAACAAGTCCAGACATGAAAAAATCATAATATTATGTAATTTCGATATCCAGGCAGCAAAGCTAAAATAAACACTATATTACATGCAATAATGATCATAGATCCCTGTTTAGAAGCCGCTCGGTAAGTAGGCACAAAGGCGCCGCCGCGATCGCTTAACGCGTGCTATTCCATTTTGCAACCTATGCCCATCATAGAGAGATCATATTAAATTGCTCCGTCAGTCGGAATGTTACGCTGTTATCGTTTTAGGAGAGTTGAAAGTGTAACCCTTTTGAATGGCTTAAATTAAGCCGTTCAAATGGGTTACCCACATCGTATGGGTTTTTAAATAACGGCTTAGAAAAACCCTATCGAAAACCCTTTCAATGGGTAACGGAAATTTGAATGGCTTAAATTAAGCCGTTCAAATGGGTTACCCACATCGTATGGGTTTTTAAATAACGGCTTAGAAAAACCCTATCGGCTTAAATTAAGCCGTTCAAATGGGTTACCCACATCGTATGGGTTTTTAAATAACTGCTTAGAAAAACCCAATCGAAAACCCTTTCAATGGGTAACCCAAATGGTCCCTGGAAGGAACATGGTGAGCAAACCGGCATGTCCTAGAACTGAAACTTTGAAGACATGTGACATTCACCAACTCACGCTGGGCCCACGTGGGGATTACGGCCCACTGTATCCCAGCACTGGGAACCGGGAACATTATAGGGTATCACTTATGGTAAGTAATAAGCTTCCATTTTCATAATAATGCAATTTAGCAGCTAGTTATCATAAAACATGAAACTCACTGAAATGCGTGTTATTCAGAATGGTTCAAACAAAGCTGTTATTTGCACATTGAAACATTATTGCTCGTTTTTGCCGATGTGGCATTTGATTGTTTATATTTGTATGTATGGCCACACACACACACATTTCATACTATATCGGTGGATTAGAACTAGAAAATGCAACGTCAACAAAATAGCTAGGTAGCACCACAGATGAATAGAGATGGGTCACTCCGCATTTTAGGTATGAAGCTACAAGTAAGTACGCAGTGGGCTCGAGTCGTCAAATTCTGTGGGCGTAACGTAGTCAGAAGATATAAGAGTTACGCGATAGAAATCGAGGCAACTTCTTGGTGAATATGACTGTAGGTAATTAGCGCTGTGCGACCTGAATTGCTCTTTATTGTGTCGTAGCAAGAGTCGCTTTTTATTTAAATGATTTAGCGGAGTGACCCATCTGTAATAATTCTGTGGTAGTACTGTAATATTTTGTGAACTGTTTATTCTATAGTAGCAACCCGCCTCTGATTCGCACAGTTTTCTATATTATGTGTGGGTTTAACATAAATTAATTATACATATATACATACCTTCCGGAATAAATTCTCTAAATGATGTTGAAAACCACATCAAAATCCGTTGCGTAGTTTAGAAGAAGATAGACTTAAAAAGCGAGTTAAATAAAAAAAACTAGAATATATAAACGAGAATAAAGAAGAAAATTATATTTTTTGTTTAAAGTATAAAAACCGTACTTATTCTCTACGGAAATCAAGAAACTACAGTTGTTTCACGACGATGAAAAGTTTTCTGCGGTTTTTCTTCTGGGATATTTGTCATTTTACGTTGGTTAATAGATATACAGGCACTGTCATAGAACAAAGCATGGCGAATTAAAGTTATGTATGTATGTTGTTTCAATTCTAGACAGATAACAGCTTCACTATAGTCACTGGCATGTAACTTGGCAAGAATCGTAGATGCGAAGAATTCGTTTTCGCTTGTGTTTCATTCATCAGACATGTTCAAAAATAAATTATGGTAATAACCATAGAATAATGACATGCAATAAAAATGCAATGTTTTTTGTTGCACTTAGTGTGTATGTACTCCCAATACGATAAAACCTTGCCAAGTTACGTGCGTAAGTACGTTCATACATTTGGTGATACACGCACTGTCTTTTCTGAAGAACATCACCAATCAGGTCACTATATTATGTTCTTAAATTATTAGATTCAGCTTTGAAAGTCTCAATTTATAGAGCTTTGTAACTCTTCGCGTATATTTGTTTGCAAAAACAGACAAATGGTCTTCTGCTTGTCGCCTTCTGGAAGTCTCTACTCATTAGGATACAACGTGTTCATTTTCATGGAGTAGGACTTTCAACAATGGTCACTCTTTTTACATAACATAACATCATGAAATGATACACCATTTCAGTACTAATATTTCTGTATTTATATTCTTGCACACACATGCAAACTTGCTATAACTTTTTTAGCAATATTTAACAAATTATTTAATTAGGTACTCAATATAATATAACTATAGACTGACTTCTTGAAGACAACATTTGGGTTTCGAGGCTCGAAGAGAACACTATCTTAGAAGCTAAGTGACGTGGGCGCTCCAAACATCATGTTTCTATTCCGTTCCGTTAAAAAAACAGTACTTTTAGGGTAATTGTTGACAGTTACCCTAAAAGTACTGTTTTGTACCTCATTGTACTGTTTTGTTACCTTATTTGAATGAGGTACTTTTAAACTTCATGATTACACTGATACAACAATCATTTGAGGCAAATCACATACTTTTAATTTTATATTTAGTATTTAAAATCACTACAAATTTTATAAATATTTGGAAATCATCACGCCTGTAATCCCGGAAAGGTTAGGCAGAGTTGTATCTACATGTTCTTACACATTGTCATGTCCACTCTTTTTAATCAAGTTAATATTACACAATACATGTTCGAAATAAACGCACATTGTTCACACTCCATATTATGTACACGTTTCGTTTTGCCTGTATCGTGTTACACGTTACACGATACGCGGAACATTTCCAGTGTTGCTATACGCATATAATTTGCATCTGCCGCCGCTGTTGTCCGAACCGTTGTCCGTTTTGCGTTTAGTTACGTTTTGCTATTTTTGTTACATTGGTTGGGGCAATTTTTTTGTTGGAATTTAGGCTCAAATTGTAGGTTGTCAAAATAAAATATTGCTTGACTCTGCAAACTCCTCTTATCATTCTCCTGTTCTCCCATCCCAATTTATTTTAGGTCAGTATTTTATGTACCCTTTTTCTTGAATCATCTCAGAGTTGACTTCCTTTATTTGTCAGAAACCTGAAACAGAAGTGGAGTAAAGGTTTTCCATGATGTAAAGTCACTGCGATATATCTCAGTGACTTTTCTCGAGTTACTTCGTGCGAAACAGTTGATTCGCCCGAAACGGGCCAATCGACACTTTTAAATAATATTACTTTTGCTTGAGGCGATTCGCATGAAGTTAATTTATTTGTAGGTGAATCGACAACTCCAGAAATACGTATTAGGCAATTGTCACATTTTTAATTTAATGCATTAAAGTTAGACACTTACTTAATTGCATAAAATACAAAATAAATTAACTTCATGCGAATCGCCGCAAGAAAAAATTATATTATTTAAAAGTGTCGATTCGTCCGTTTCGGGCCATTACGATTTATCTAATTCGATAAAAAAGAGATCTTTATTTAATGTTGTATCATTTTAGTTTATGATTATAATAATATTCTTTATACTGATTTAGAAGTTTCATGATAGTTACTATCTTTCATTTCATTGTGATACAGCTGCACGGCGCGCAGTTTTCCGATAGTTCGGTGTCATGAACAGACACGCATGACTTGTACCCTGTCGGTCCGCGGGGAAAACGTGTTGCCAGCAGTTGCAGAGGTTAGATGAAACCTTGATATAGGAGATATAATCATGTTGAGTTTATTAAAGATTTGTGCCGGGATTACAAATGTTTTAACTATGAAGTTCGTCTTCATCCTAACTAATATTATAAATGCGAAAGTGAGTTTGTTTGTTTATTTGTTACGCTTTCACGCTTAAACGGCTGAACGGATTTGGATGAAATTTGGCACATGGGTAGACCATGACCTGGGTTAGGACATATAGAACTTTTTATCCCGATATTCCTACGGGATCGACCCTTATGCGGGTGAAACCGCGGGGCGCAGCTAGTATAATATTAAAAATAGGAATGTATGTAACTGCGCCTGTCCGTCTGAAATCTTTTCACGCCAAAACCACTGAACCGATCGTTCTGAAAGTTGACATATATGTAGCCTAGGCTTTGAAAAAGGACATAGGCTACTTTTCATGTTGGTTAAAAAAATATGAAATACAAAATATACACAGACGAAGTCCCAGGCAACAGCTAGAACCACCATCGCAATTAATATTAAGTATTTCTCTCTGAAAAAGGTTCACATAGTTATAAACATAGAGACAAGAGATATAGCGTTTTGACTAAAATGCATAAAATATGATCCTTTGTCAGAGACTGGCGTCCATACTAGGATACCCTGTGTGACGGATTACCAGGCTCTCTGTTCCATTACAATAGTCAATTTCAAACTCTAGACAAATTATTTATTGATGAAGAATATAATTGAATAATAAAAAATCAGGTATTACAACGGAATTATACCGGCATATTAATTTGAGATGGGACTTCTGGGCGAAGGTGGTGAAAGCAAAGTTCAAAGGAACCATGAGCTTTATTTATAAAGAAATGAAATGCATTTATATTTTTTCAAAATCGAGACCGATGTCAATTTTTTTTCTTTTTTTTCTACCTACTCATCATAGCATAGTCGAAAACCGAGGTTTTCAACTTGAAAACGCATCTAAGATATTTAACTCTGTATTGTTTGAATGCTGGCTCTTACGCAAAAGCCACAAACCACAACTTAAGGGTACGCTAGTCGGTCATACTTCCATACAAACGTAGTATGGTGATTACTCGTCTATTTGACGGTGTAAGTTCAAAAATAGAAAATTATATCAATATTAGTCTTATCATTATAGGGCCTGTAGGGAAGCAAAATAGAAAAAAAAAAGATTGGTTTGGAAGTTATGAGCGTCGTAACTCCCATATTTCAAAACTAATTTTAACTCGGCTTTGGGCGTAAATAAATAATTGATGTAGTAAATAAATTGCCAAATTGAAACCGTACCGATAGATAATTTATTCAAAATTTCAAATAATTTTATTTTGAGTAAATACATCCAGTAGTTTTTCCTTGATACCTATACGCCCAAATAAATTAATAAATATAAAAATAAATAATTAGACTAATTAGCATGCATATTAGTCACGCCCACCAACGAGTTCGAGCCGTCGACTAGTGTACCCTTAAACTTAAATATCAGTATAGGTACGACTCTGACAAGACTAGAAATATATAAGATAATAATATTACTAACTACCCACCCACCCATAAAACGTTAATTATACGACATACCAAACATTTCAACCCAAAATTAACCGGCCATACTCGTCCACTGAACCGGTCGCCACTTCATTTCGACTCCATTCTCAATTGCCGCCGACCCTATACTTCCCTATTAGTTAGGTACTACAGCCCTTCGGAGGGGGAGAGGCGTAAGGGTGGCAATTATAACGCAACATCGCTTTGATCTCGCTTGACGAATGCTTATAGCGTAGCTGTGAGTGGAAAGGTGGCCGATGTTTTACAATGAGACATTACATTTTACTAGTTTTACATTTAAAATACTGTTGATGAGTGTGGGTTAGGCAGACGTGTACATATCAGAAGCAGTAGTAAGTGGTAGGTAGGCGAGAACCTATTTTGCTTGAATATGAGGCTGTTTGCCACTCTGTATGTGCGTTTTGTTTGTTCAGAACTAACAATTTTTCTTCTCATCGTCGCGAACACTGTTACCATGGTCTCAGTACATGATTCTGAGCCCGTTTAAATTTTTCGTCGGTTATTTTAAAATACGTTTGCTGTCACATTTTGACCGCGTAGGTATTGAACTTTTTCATGAAACAGCCGATTAAAAAACAAAATATCGACGAACAATTTTAACGCACGGGGATTCAGAATCATGTACCTACTGAATTCATGGTAACAGTTTTCGCGCCGATGTCCTTGCCACCCTATATAGTAGTTTTTAGAATTATGTGATTATTATTTTTGTTGATGGTCGTATAACTAATGTCTGGTGTCAAGGATAAGTCGTTAAAGCGGCGAATTAATGATACTAATAAATATTAACTACAAACATCTATCTATTAGTCTTTTTAGGGTTCCGTACCTCAAAAGAAAACAGGTAACTCTTATAGTATCACTCGTGTGGTTGGGTGTCTATCTGTCCGTCTGTCATAGCCAATTTGCTCCGAATCTAATGGGCCGATTAAGTTGGAATTTGGTACAAATGATACGTATTTGTACGATCCAAACGATCCGATCGGTTTTACGTGTGACGTATATAAATGAATTTTGAATATAGGGGTCACTTTTGGGGGCACACAAGAAAATTAAAAAAAAAGTTTTGCTAACTGTACCGTGTGACATATCAAATAAAAAGGCTTATTGTGAGTATCTCAATTTTTTGTAATAATTGGAAAAATAATTTTGAAAATAGATGAAAATTGACCCTTATCTCCGAAACAACTGAACCTAAAATTTTGAAAAAAATACAGAGAATGGTTCTTTACTCATAGATTACAGGAACATCTATAAGAAGTCTATGGTCTTAAAATAACATGGTAAATCTCTCAATATTGTGCGTTCAAACTTACATTTGCATTTGGAATACAACTACAATGTTAAGTTTGTATTTGGGATAAATTCATCCCAGCTACGGAACTCTTGTGCGTAGTCCGACACGCAATTGGCCGGTTTTTTTTTTTAAATGTCAGGAATTTTACAGTTTGAAATCTTGTGACTGATGAAACAGTTTTTTGTTAACAAATATCAGATTAACAAAGGTTTTAATAATAGGGATTGAACAAAGGCTTCAATCAAGTCAGCCAATCACAGTTCTCTGTCCATCAGCTGGGCCTGTTGCAAATTGCACTGAAACGCTTTGTAGTCAGGATTATTGCCAGATTTGATATTTAAATAGAGAGGTATTTAGATAGCAAATCTGGCAATATTCCTTGAATGACTACAAAGCATTCCATGCATGGTTTCTGCCTACCCCCTCGGGAATAAGGCGTGAGTTTATGTATGTATGCATGCTATTTAAATGTTTAGTTTAGATTTGGCACTAATCCATGTAAGTTTAAGCATAGATATCGGCGAAATTTTTCCAAACTTTTTATTCTCTCGAATAAGAAAAAAATAAAAGTTATTAAAACTAAAACCCAACTACGACAATAAGTCAACTAAAAAAGTACCTATAAACTAGATATCACAGACACACAAATAAAAAATCCGGATTATAATATAATATATTTCTGAATTCTTATATCTTTCTGAAAATTAAGCCCTTTTATTAGATACCTAACATGGCATCATTAAAATAAAATGGACACAGAACAAAAACATTTGTTTATTGATATGGCACTTCAACGACTTAGAACAAAAATCGCATACATAGTTTTAGTTATTATAAATTCGTCACTTACACTGCACAGCACTAACAGAGAAGTTCATACGAGTAATAAAAATTAAAAAAAACCTTATGTCAGACCATGGTGTCAATTTTGTTAGAAACAATAATAAAATAATAATTATAATGAATATAGGACTTTTTAGATATCGTTAGTTGAATAAGGATGTTGACAAAAAAATATTATTTTGTCTGTCAGGCAGATTATTAAAAAATATTGGACACATATTTTTCTTTTTTTACGTAATTAAAAGATTACGGCAATTCATTGAGTTAAAATGTGGCATGACGTCACTCCTCGGTAGATTTTATACTGACTTGTGACGTAGCGAGCCCCCACTCCCAACTTTAATGCGTTTTATCTGAACCATTTTTTATTAATATGATAAAGCAAAAAATACTTGTCTAATATTTTTTTATTATCTGACTGACAGACTAAATAGTTTTTTTTCCCAGTCAACATCCGCATTGGTTACAAGTAACAAAAATAAAGCGAAAATGAGCTATGTTCACAAACACGATGGAAAGTACAGAAATACTTAACGAAACAACAAAAAAGACCTATATCCAGAACATTAAATTAAATCTTTACTGTACCAAGAAGTAATAATAGCTTCTAATACTCGCCAATAAAGATCCCACTGTGCGTCTATAAGCCACTTTTTCAACTGAATGGCCAGCGAAGTACAAAAGGAGAACTAATGCTCCACTAACTATCAATAGGGATAGAATTTATAGTATCAAACCCCTCTTTACGAAGAAAATATTGGTCTTGCGAAGTACCCAGACTGGTTTGTGAATGCCGTCTTTTGTGGTACAAGAAGGGGATGTCTTTGGTGGAGGCTTAAGTTATAGGTTGTTGAGGATTATCTTATTTTATAATATAACATCATCCTTGTTACCCCCGAAGGGCTAGGCAGAGGTGTACCTAGAGAACACCCAAATTTCGCCAGTTATGTTTAAATCCTATTGCCATCAACTGGGGATAAATCCAGACTCCGGGCTGCTACTGAGAAATTCCGGATAGAAAAACCCAATGACAATTTGCCCCACCTGGGAATCGAATCCAGGACCTCATGTTCAGCAGTAGCGCTTGCGATCACTAGACCAACGAGGCATTATTCTAATGATTCCTATGAACAGCAATTCAGACAAGTATAAAATAACTTGCCATTGGAATGTTTCGATTAGAACCAGACGTGTTCTAAATAAGTACGTTAGTGTAAGTAACGTGTAAGTGTGTAGTAAGTGCTTCGGTAAGTACGTTAAACCGTTATTCCCGGCTGTCAATTGTAGATTTTTGACAGTCGTCAGTTACTCAGAAGCCCAAAAGTCTGACAACCAGTCTTACCAAGGGATATCGTATTACCCAGTGACTGGGCTGTGGAAATCAGATAGGCAGTAGCTGTATGTAAAAATACTGGTATTTAGCTGTATCTGGTTAGACTGCAGGCCGACCCCAAGATAGGGAAAAGGCTATAGGCAGATTATGACTTTTGAATTGTGTACTAAATACATTATAGTTTAGAAGAAACCCTTTTTTTTTTGGATGGCAAATTATCAAATAACTTCTCCCGCTCTAGGCGGAGCGGGAGGGCGTGTCAGACTCTTACTGACTAAAACCCACCCGTGTTCCTTCAGTTGCCTGTACGTTGCGGACTTTCCTGCAACCCCGGCATTTAGAAGTAACCCTGTGTGTACTAAAATAAAAATAAACCCATACCTTTCCTTCGGTTCCTATGTTAAACCGCTCCTCGCTTATAACTTGTTATAATCCCCATAAACTTCGTCTTGGATTGTAAACACGCGTTTTTTCGCAGATAGTACAATGAAGTGAATGATAGTCGAATGGAAAAACAAGTCATTCAGCTTGTCAATCGGTTTATTTGTGGATAAACTTCTACGACCTTCGTAGCCACTAAGTTTCGTGATTTACTATCGAAATTATGATTATAAATCATGAAAATGACAGGGAATTTGTGTGGGGTTATTATAAGATTATTCAAAGGAAATATTACTCGTATATTTCTATGATATTAACATAGATTATACAGCGTGTATCAGAAATCTGTGGTCATATCTATGGGAACAAGACTCCAATACATTCTCGACCCAAATGTATGGAGCAGTTGATTATTTTTTCCCGATCACGATGTTGGTCTTATGAAGAAAGTTGAAAAGAAAAGAAAGAAAAATACGTTTATTTGCGATACCTGACGCAAAAAAAATAAGGACACAAAACTTTATAAAAGAAACAAGTTTAGGTAAAATATGCGTCACATTCACGCAAAACGGCCATCGCTCAGCATAATGCTGCGACCCTATGCGAGACAGAGCCCAGCGCTGGTTTTCAGCGACGTTATGACGTCGACCGGTGCAGCTCACTCACTTTGAAGGTTTATACCACACCCTTAAAATAAAATGACCACATATTTCTGATACACGTTGTAAAGCACAACGATATATTACACACTAAGTGCGAATTTCACCAATGAAATTGAACACGTTCAGCATAATCTAAACGCGTTCAAGAGCTGTCAGTGTCAAAATTGTTATGGAATATTGTACACTGACAGCTCTTGAACGCGTTTAGATACTTTAGTGAAATCGGCCGTTAATGAAAAGTTTTAGATTATGTAATGTGATCACCAGTCCTTGTGATAAAATGTGGTTAATTTTCAGGAGACAAACAGGTAATTATGGCAGTCATTTATCGATTAATCAAAAATATTTTAAACTAGCTTCCGCCTGCGGCTTCGCCCAGATGATATCTTTTAAAATTATGTCTACGTTACTCAGTGATAATATAGCATTCTACTGGTGACAGTAGTTTTTGAGTTTATTCATTACAAACAAACATCAATCAATTTGCCTAGCATTTTCCCAATTATATTGGGGTCGGCTGCCACGGATGCAGCTGAATACCAGTATTTTACATGGAGCGACTTCCTATCTGACCTCTACAACCCAGTAACTGGTTAATACGATATCCCTTGGAAAGACTGGTTGTCAAACTTTCGGGCTTCTGACGACCCGTAACGACTGTCAAAGATCCACGGATGACAGCCGGGACCAACAGCTTAACGAGCTTTCCGAGGCACGGAGAAGTCTCGGTATGTAAAGATGGTCACCCACCCACAGATCAACACCGGCAAGCGTAGCTTAACCTGATTGATCGACCCGTGCGGCAGTTATTACTTAGCCACTAGCTCCTCAAACAAACAAACAATCACAATCATGCAAACATACAAAACATCAAATAGTTTCTCTTTATAATGTTAGTTTAATTAAACAAAAATATTTGTTTTCACAATAAGCTCGAATGAGCTATGTTTTACCACAGCATCATTTCACTCATTAATATTTCCAAACCAACTTATCTCCAATATCGATATGATAATTCGATATTCGTAAATAACAATCATTCGATAAGTCCAATCATTCGTTCAATTCAACACCGCTCATTCGATTTGAGCGTAGCGACATCTACATATCGGAATGATCCCGAGTTGATTGTGTCCTAAATAATTGGATTTCTGATGCTGGACTATAGGCTTTTAATGTGGAAGGTGAAATGAACTTTAGTTTCAGTGATGCAAGGTTGAATTTTGGTTGTGTAATCAAAATTTGCCTGATTATGAACAGCGTATGATAAATGGTGTTCAAATTATGTGCTATGTGGTACATTACTATCTATAAGAGGTTATTTAATTTTGAAAATTCAGGGTACGATTATTCGTACATAAAAAAATCCTAGCTTTAAGTTAGGGTCCACTTTGCAGGGAACCAATATAGCACGCATGACACGTAGATAAATTGAGTCAGGTCGGAAGTCTTAACCTTGACAAAGACATTTGTGCCGTCTGTCATTCGAAGAAAAAGTCATAGCCAAGAATATCGTGAGAGAAAGGTAGTGTGGCGAAATAAAAAAGGAATTTCGTCACAAGAACACACATTTCCTAAAAACAAACACACAAATATCAAAATATAATGAAAACTCTATAAAAAGGTAAAAAAATATTTTGTAAAGAAACGAAATTGCGGAAAAACCGATATATATAAAAGAAAGGAAAAACTGTATGAGTATAAAATGTGCGCGCGAGCTTTGTAAAGATTTCGGGTTCTTATGGATGACACGGTGCCCATCAGTTTCTGATTGCAATCAGTACGAAAGAACGTTACGTAAAAAAAAGAAAAACATGTAAAATTTCGGAAATGGAGGTTATCTGGAATCGATCCCCTGGTGATGGAAGAGTCATGGCGTACTTTCCTCAGGACCCCGGGGGGGGGGGTATATACTAGATCAATAGCAATAAATTTCGATGTTTTTTTCTCAAAAAATATCGTACCTTCTCAAAAAAAATCTGCAATGCCAGAAAGAAAAAATTACACCTCGATCACACCATTTGAAATTCTAAAAGATTGGAATAAAATTGATTGCCGGTAATCAAATAGGGCTGTAAACAGATTCCATGAAATGGTTTTAAACGAAAGAGGATAATTATAAAAAAATTATGCAGTTCGTATAACGCTGCAGTAAGTATACTTACTGTCTTTAAAGTTTAAAAGATAATAATACAAGAGTATTATGTCACATGTAGCAAACAATATTCCACTAGTTTCATAGTTTCAAAAGCCAGCTAAATAAGGGTAGAAATAAAACAATTGATGAGGAAACCGATTAGAGGTTAAAGGGGTATCGTGATACCCAGTAACTGGTTTGTGGAGGTCTGATAGGCAGTCACTCCAAGTAAAATACTGGAAGACAACTCCGACATAGTTGGGAAAAGGCTAAGCAGATATTATGAGGGTAAACATTGTATCGTTAATATTTTAAATACAAAACGACAAAAAAAAGGAATAAAAATAAAGTAAAATTATGATTTAGATGAATTACAATCGTGTCATATTTTATTGTAACTGTAATTAAGACCTGCCTAATCTAGGTTTGTGAAAACCTGAGTTTCAGGCCAACAATTTACATCAAATGAAGACAACAATAACTTTATTAGAAGCTAAATTAAAAAGAAGATATTATAATATTTTCAATGACTTATAGAGTAACTATTTGGGTATACTAAATTAACGAACAATATTATAGCTCATAAAGTTGACACTATGATTAATTATATTAGAGTAGGTAGATATATTTTTTTTTTTCAAATTTCTAGTAGTTTTTCCGTATCTGCGTAATTGAGTTTTGTTAAATATTCGTGTACTAGTAGGTTACACCTGTTATAACTTAAAATATAAAATGTAGCACTCTGTTAAGCTGGTTACCTATACACATACAAATAGGGCCCTAAAAAATAAATAAAATTGATTAGCTAAAGCTTGTTTAGTCTGTGAGTTAGCACAAACCAAATCTTTTCTTCTCCTATCTAACTAACAGATACTGGGTTAAAATAAAGTTCAGTGTTGGAATAAAACTACATTCAAAACAAATAATTGACGTACTGTTAGCATCTTACAGACTATATAAAGCTGGTGTGTAGGAAATCTAAATGGACGGAAAGTAGGCTCAACCTTTAAAACTGCTTTTTGGGCGCGTTCTAGGAGCAGTAAAATAGATTTAGCGGCACCACCCCAGGACGTTATGCAGTAGGTAATAATATATTGACACAAAGTCAAATAAACCTGTCTAATTAATTGAATGTTGGCAATGCTACGGAAATGTTTTAAAATGTATATTAGTTTACGCACTCTGGTGCATAATAAATTGATGTGTTTGCGGAAATTCAGGTTTGTATCAATCGTGACGCCTAGATATTTGATATGATCGGTTTTAGTTAAAGTGGGACAAGTGCATGCAATGTCAGCATAATGAAAATTACAGTTGTTATGCGCTTGAATGTTTAGATTAGTAAGCGTTGGATTAGTGTTTCTCATTGTAAATAATGAGAAACAGGAACGCTAGTCCATTTTAAACTCACAAGTTTTACAAAACATTGTTTTATCAGCGTACATCCTGTAAAGTTCAGAAGTTAGGAGTTGAAATAAACCACAGAATTACCTTTCGATTTCCTTATGTTTTCGCAACAATAAATTATCACTCTGAATTACAAATTAATGTTGAACGTTCAACGGCTAGAGAAAGATTGCGAGAGCTGCTCAAATCAAAATGGCCGTCACTTAAACTACTACCGTCGTCATTTTAATTACTTTTATTTTATTTAAATAATTTATATTTTTTATTTAAAAAAAAAGAAAAAATTTATATTTTCTCACCCTAATATCCTTATAAAATAAGTAACAAAGAATGTTATTTTTCGGTCTTGGGTTCAACGAAAAATATTGTGGGAGACTGGTGAAATAAAAGTATAACATCCAGAATTAAAAATTGGACTATTAAGTTATTCATTAATGATTGATTCGTTAAAATAATTAAAATATGATATCACTTCTGATTAATTGATTTACTGATTTTAAAAAGCAAAATAACAAAATATAACAATCCACATTCACGATTACGTGTTTAGATCACAAAATGAAAGGCTCAACTTTATCATATCGCCAGGAGCAGTACAATCCAATGTTAATAAATACGCACGTTTTGCATACAAATTATCTGCAATGGGGAATTATACTTCTCGTATGAAAACAGCGAACAGGCTAAAAGTGGATAAATCAAGTCAAAAAGCGGTATTTCGGTCTGCCGAGCCCGCTTTTCGTAGCATAAATTCGTTTTTATGAAACCTAGTATGTATTACGTAAAGTACCACACGTAGTGTTTACGCTCAATGATTTCATTTAATGTCTGGGAAGTTTATATTTTTCTGCGAATTTAAATTAGTCCTTGATATCTTTTTTCTTCAGGCTAGGTGGAGCGAGGATCTTTGTATGGTGGCTGGTAGTTGCTGGATGAGAGTTGCCGAGAATCAAGCTGAATGTAGTGCAATTGGAGGGGCCTTTTTTTTTTTTTTTTTTGGGTGGGATATTATCAAATAACTTCTCCCGCTCTGGGTGGAGCGGGAGGGCGTGTCAGACTCGTTCGTGTTCCTTCCGTTGCCTGTACGTTGCCAGGGGCCACGGTATCCCTTTCGGACTTTCCCGCAACCCCGGCAGGCATCGGTCCTAACGGACCCCTTCACTTCTGCTGACATCTCTTTGAGGCGCGCGTGGAACACAACGAGCCGTCGACCCGAGACTGGTAATTGGAGGGGCCTGTGTCCATCATTGGACTGCATTAAGCTGATGACGACAATGTTTTTTATTTTTTTATTACAAACCGACTACATAATTATTTACAATACATTTTACATAGAATCTTCATTCTGTGTAAGTATGTCACTTAAAGGAGTACAGCTCATGCACATTTTATTAGAAATTAGATTAATTTAAGTAAAATATAAAAATTTCTAATATCATGGAAGTAAAATAATACAAAATTTCAAATCGATCAGACCTGTTGAAGATGCTCACATCCATTCATCAACTAGAAAAGAGCTGATAATCTTCAAACGGCGGAACCAATTTTGATAAAAACATGTCTAAGAACCATCGTTAGAAAACCTGCTTTCAAATAAAAAAACCGCATTCAAATCGGTTCACCCGTTTAAGAGCTACGGTGCCACAGACAGACACAAACATAGCGGTCAAACTTATAACACCCCTCTTTTTGCGTCGGGGGTTAAAAATAGATTTTATGAATGCATGAATGTTATTATTTCATCGTATTCAGATATCGATAACGTCACTCCTGCAGAGTTTTGCTAGCTAATTGAATTTTTGAAATAACATAACATCACGCTTGTAATCCCCGAAGGGTTAGGCGGAGGTATACCTATAGAACACCCACATTTCGCCAGTTCTGTTTAAGTGCCATGTAATAGGGGGCGAGCCTATTGCCATCAACCGGGCACAAATCCAGACTCCGGGCTGCTACTGAGCAATTCCTGATGGAAAAACCCAATAACACTTTGCTCGACCCGGGAATCGAAACTAGGACCTCATGCTCAGCAGTTGCGACCACTAGACCAACGAGGCAGTAATAAATAAATAAATATTCGGGAGAAAACCATTTTTTTTTGTATAACTTCTCCCGCTTTGGGCGAAGCGGGAGGGCGTGTCAGACTCTTACTGACTAAAACCCATCCGTATTCCTTCAGTTGCCTGTACGTTGCCAGGGCCACGGTATCCCTTTCAGAAAACCATCATCCGTTAAAATAATCTTGCTACCCTCTTTATAGCCCATAATCTTGTACGACTACTGCATTAAAACCTCTTTAGAACCGACAATGTCGAAGACTATCGAATTACTCAGAACTATGTTAGTCTGTAAACAGATTTGAGTTTAAGTAATGCCGAAAAACTCGGTTAGCAAGTGCACACCGTGAAACGAATGGAGGAACGATGTACTACGTAAACTTATTATATGAGGCTGTACTTATGTTAGTGAAAGTGCATTAGATGCCGAAATTGTAAGGAGGTTGGTCATGAATCCCTTCATAATGTAGATCCCAAATCAAAGCTACTTCGATTTTGTATTTACCAGTACTACACTAAACAGCTTTGACACCAAAATATTGATAACACAATATTGCTCACATATTGAATAATTATATAATAATTATATCCCTACTCTCCTAAGGGTGATAAATAAGTATTATTTTTACTTAAATTTTCCGTGTAGCACAAATGCTACGGTACTACGCAATATACTACGTTGCTACGCAATACGCTACACTGCTACGCAATACGTTGCACTGCTACGCAATACGCTACACTATACACTACGCTGCTACGCAATACGCTACGCTGCTACGTAATACACTACGTAGAAATTATAATTTATTTAATTAATGCGTCAAGTTCAAAAATAACCTGAAACAATGATAGTTTTTTTTTTACCTACTTAATTGCCTATATGAAATTAATTCTTTGTCAAATTTAGTATTCAACAGCACCCTCCCATATTGAAAGAAAGAAAAATATTTTATTTGGAACAGGCAAACTAACGGTTTAAAAAAAAACTAAATTTAAACAATTTTTTTTCGAATAAACAAAACATAAATTAAAAAGCGACCTGTACGAGGCCAAAAAGGCTCATATTAGTAAACTTACCATTC
Source organism: Xanthia icteritia (assembly GCA_949128155.2). Lineage (NCBI taxonomy): Eukaryota > Metazoa > Arthropoda > Insecta > Lepidoptera > Noctuidae > Xanthia > Xanthia icteritia. Next base: position 5,462,536 of record OX421932.2, read on the forward strand.
CTTGTGAGTATCAATTCTACCAACCTTAACGCGACTTTTCACTACAAAAGCAAGTTACCGCAAGCTCGGGGCGAGACAGTGTTGCCAACCGCTTGCCTACAAACTACTGTCTATGTATGTGTGAGTAGCTACTGAACTATTATTGGATCAACCGGTAGTAAGATCTGTGATGCTGAATTTTGATAGCGTCTATTAAACGTAGGTATATATATATGTATAAGATCCATCAGGTTAAGCTACGCTTGCCGGGGTTGGTTCGTGGATGGCTGACCATCTTTACGTACCAAGACTCTCTTCCGTGTCTCAGAGAGCATGTTAAGCTGTTGGTCCCGGCTATCATTCGTGGATCTTTGACAGTCGTTAAGTGTCGTCAGAAGCCCGAAAGTCTGACAACCAGTCTTACCAAGGGGTATCGTATTTTTATATCCCAGTTACTGGTTTGTGGAGGTCAGATAAGCAGCCGCTCCATATAAAAATATTGGTATTCAGCTGCATCCGGTTAGACTGGAAGCCGACCCCAAAATAGTTAGGAAAAGGCTAGGCGGCTTGATATTAAACGTAGGTATCAATTTATTAATATAATTGTAACAATGAGCAGATTCAATATTGAGAGAAGTTACAAAAAAACAGCCTATTACTGTCCCACTGTAGGGCAAAGGCCTCTTGTCATACAGAGAAGGCATGAGCACTGATCACCACGCTTGCTCAAGACGGATTGACAATTTCAGACATTTCAGGATTCCTCACGATGTTTTCCTTCACTGATGTCAGTAATATCCAAGATAAACTCAAAAAGTACATATGAATTGAAAATATCACATTGATTCTTGCTCAGGTTTAAGAACTAACAACAACATAACATCACGCCTTGTTTCCCCGAAGGGTTGGGCAGAGGTGTACCTGTAGTACACCCACATTTCGCCAGTTATGTTTTTTAAGTCCCATGTAATAGGGGGCGAGGCTATTGCCATCAACCAGGCACAAGAAGAACAAAACTAATCAGTGTATATTATTGAAATACCTAGCAAGAGATGATGCTTGGGTAAAAAAAAGTAATTCTATTTAGTCCGTCAGTCAGATAATAAAGAAATATTATACACATAGGTACATACAATAAAAAACGACTTAGATAAAACGCATTAAAGTTGTAATAAGTAATTATAAAATCTACATACTCGTGACGTCATGGCACATTTTAACTCAATGTATTGTAGTAATCTTTTGATTACGTAAAAAAAAAAACATACGTGTCCAATATTTTTTTAATAATATACCTTCTGGACATAAAATGCTTGCACTGACAGGACAGATCCACTCAAATCTGTGTGGTTCTTTTCTGAAAAGACCATTTCAGTCACTAATCTACACGGTCCTCATATGGCCTGACCAACATTATGTCTGGACGTTAAAAGAGACTGTGACCTCTGAGTTTGTTTCGGCCTTTCTTCTCAGAGTAGTTAGATAGGAAACTCCGAATTAATCAAGCAAATGGTTTTTTTTTTAAGATGATGTGTAAACGTGATTCCAATATCCTATTTACAGAATAAACAATTTCTCTTTCATTTCATTTCATTAAATATTTTTTGTCATCAATATATTTTTTTATCATCCCTACTGAGGTACCTAATTGTTCCATGCCAGTTTATACAAATAAATAAATGATTTTGTATAAGCTAACTTAACATTATGTTAGAACTTTCATAGAAAACTTATTCTAACCTATGCGGCTACGATTCTAAATATATTAAGGAAATGTGCAGTAACTCTTGTACATTTCAAAGTTTAGTAGTATTAAAATTATGAATTCGTTCCCTATAACGAAGATTACTTAAAAAAAATGACTGCCTTATGTTTGACTACCAACACAAAAAAAAAATGAAAACCCATTCTAAAAAAAACCTCTTAAAAGAGTTGTACCTCCCTTCCTTGTTTGCTCGCAGCTTCCGGAAGCAAGATGTTTCCTATTACGTCATGTTTGAACAAGGATATTGGAAGCGCCTCCTCCCTGTTCACTGCAAACATTCAAACATCTACTGATTTTAAATAAGATGCTCCCGCCTACAGGACTTTTATAGATTTTTTGAAGAAATGGATGAATATTTCTTTTTATGATGAAATTGATATCCTAACTAATATTATAAATGAGAAAGTGAGTTTGTTACGCTTTCACGCTACAACGGCTGAACGGATTTGGATGAAATTTGGCTTAAGGGTAGACCTTGACCTGAAGAAGGACATAGGCTACTTTTCATCCTGGATCGCCGATGAAGTCGCGGGCAACAGCGTATAATAGACAAAGAAATACTCATCATCATCAGCCATAGCCCAACTTCGCCCACTGCTGGGAATAGGCCTCTCTTTCCTTGTGCCAATCCCCACGCTCCTGTGCCAGCTTCATCCGGTCAGATGACGGTCACTGCCTTACTCCATCGGTCATTACTAAGCCTTGCCAGGTATCCTGCCCAACTCCATTTATCGGAGACCTTCGTACGTCTTCTGATCTCGACGTAAAAACGTTAAAGAAATATTAATAATTAAAAATGCCTTTTAATTTCCTTATCCATACAATATTTACATTACACTCTTAATAGAATTAGAACCTAGATTTACAGTTATATAATAACGTTATTCAGTTGCGTTTTTTTTTTGTTTTTTTTACATATTATATTTTTTCCATTATATCTACATCTTATGGATAGGAACCCCTTCTCGGGTATAGGCCTCCAGCTTATTCCAGTTTTCTCTGTCAGCGGCTTCCTTTGTCCATTGTTATGATTTATGAAGAAAGAAATATTACTTCTTCAATATTATTCTATAAATATTCTGTAACTATGTATTAGTGTATGTCGGGCATGCACTGCCTGAGGGATATATTATTTTCAGGTACAGATGCACCGAACAATTATCTTATTATAATCTTTGTTATTTTTCCTCTAAAGTTCAAAATTGTAGCTGTAAACGCATTCTTATTTTCTGTGTGTCTGCAAAATAAATAATGTTTTTTTTTATTTTTATAATAAGTATACAGGAATTAGCTACAAATAGGGAAATCAATTGCCCTAAATCATACCCACAACTTTGCTAATTTCAATTAGTTAGTAACACCACAGATTAATAAAGATGGTTCACTCCGCAAAATCATTTAAATATAAAAACTTTTTTACCCAAAAACCAAAAACTAAAACCCCCGAATTCCACAAAAATACACTTAAAAGTGAAAAATAACTTTATTTCGCAAGCCGGTGGCAAAAACGAAAATATTTTATTATATTTAGTAAATTACACCGTAATATAATTATACATGAAAGCGATTCATAACTATATCCCTAGGGATATAACTATATCACGGCTTCAACTATGCGAACTGCGAACTCTTGCGACGACACAATAAAGTGCAATTCAGGTCGCACAGCGCTAATTACCTACAGTTATATTCACCTAGAAGTTGCCTCGATTTCTATCGCGTAACTCTTAGATCTTCTGACTACGTTACACTCATTGAATTGGCCCGACAATTCGAGCCCGCGGCGTACTTCGTACCGCTGTCTTATCGCTTAAAGCGATCTTTTACAGACAACCTTTGGATGGTAACAGGAGAGACTATACTATACTACCTAGCTAAATCATTGCTCCCTTAAATATTTTTTTCACATATAGTTATGTTAAAAAGTTATCTTACAATATATCAGAAGAAATGCCCAAGAGCTAAACCATATCAGTAACATATAAACTGTAATTAGTTTTGTTTCATTTCTAAGACGTATAACATGTCCAAGTTTGTCCTTAATAAGGAAACTTTGTGCCGACGTCAATAAAAAGAATTTGTGATATATTTGTCGTTGCAATAACACAGACTTATGTGTTTTATTAGATCCACGTACTCGTACATTGATTGTGAGTGTAAGATAGATCTGTTGACAAGAGAGGAACAACTTCAAACCGACTCCTTAATTCCTGAAAATATAATATTCTAGATTTTTTATTTTTTGGCTTCCTCGTTGGTCTAGTGGTCGCAAGTGCTACTGCTAAACATGAGGTCCTGGGTTTTATTCCCGGTTAGGTAGGTAGGTAGGTAGGGGGTAGCAGCCCGGAGTCTGCATTTGTGCCCGGTTGATGTCAATAGGCTCGCCCCCTATTACATGGGACTTAAACATTACTGGCGAAATGTGGGTGCACTAATAGGTACACCTCTGCCCAACCCTTCGGGGAAACAAGGCGTGATGTTATGTTGAGTATTATTTTCTAGAATATTTTAATTAGCAAGACACTTAAAATAATATCACGCCTGTATTTCTCAAACGGGTAGCCAGAGGGTAAGTACAACAAACATTTACCAAGTTATGTAGCAGTGATAGCCTAGTGGTGTGTCCGATGGATTGCCAAGTCATAGGTCTCGAGATCGAACCCAAGGCACGCACCTCTGACTTTTCGGATTCATGTGCATATTGTATAATTATCACTTGCTTCAAAATTAAAAAACGGTGAAGGAAAACATCGTGAGGAAACCGACATGCCTGAGAAATATTTTTCGATGACATGTGAAGTCAAGTCAGAGGCCCATGGTCGGCTTTAAAACTCTGACACCGGGTTAGTCACTAACCACACTAAAAGAAGAAGACCAAGTTATTTTATTTTATTTATTTTTATTTTGATTTAACATAATTTATTTTCATTTGATTTGATTTAATTTGATGTTTGATTTTATTGTATTTTAATTAATCTTATTAATTTGTATATGCTATGGGTGTTATTTACCTGAAAATAAATTAATATATTAAAGTTCCTTGTAAAATGGGGCGAGGTGAGCCTATTGCCATCAACCGGGCACAAGTCTAGACTACGAGTTTATATTCAGGTACTTTTGTTATTTTTTCCATTAGAAGTTTAGCAAAAGTAATGAAAATCATTGTTAGACTAGCTGCCCGCCCCGGCTTCACACGGGTAGCACTAAGTACTTATCTACACCCACCTACCCACCCTACCTACCCTACCTACCCTACCTACCCTACCTACCCTACCTACCCTACCTACCCTACCTACCCTACCTACCCTACCTACCCTACCTACCCTACCTACCCTACCTACCCTACCTACCCTACCTACCCTACCTACCCTACCTACCCTACCTACCCTACCTACCCTACCTACCCTACCTACCCTACCTACCCTACCTACCCTACCTACCCTACCTACCCTACCCACCCTACCTACCCTACCCACCCTACCTACCCTACCCACCCTACCTACCCTACCCACCCTACCTACCCTACCCACCCTACCTACCCTACCCACCCTACCTACCCTACCAACCCTACCTACCCTACCTACCCTACCTACCCTACCTACCCTACCTACCCTACCTACCCTACAAAAAAAGAATTAGCAAAATCGGTCCAGCCGTTCACGCGTGATGCCGTGACCAAGGGAAATAGGGATTCATTTTTATATAAATATAGATAGATAAATAAATACTTCACATCGTTTCTTAAATATTGTCAAGTGCAACAAAACACAACATAAATGCCAGTTCAGACAACCCCAAATCACCTCGGCACACACTGCAGTATAATATTGTACCGAATGTGTACCATCCGTTTGTCTATTAGCAATCACCTGCACAAGACAGCTAACACGCTTCGACGCGTCCTGTGCACCAGCGCTGCGGTGTTTGTATGCTGTGTGCGGGGGCGCTAACGTTGTTTTGTAACCAACTCACTAATTGGACGAGGTACGTCGTGACAATTTATTATATAGGTTTATGTATGTATGTATGTGTGTGTGTTTGTTGCCTTTGTTATACTGACCCTATGTTAGTGAAGGCTTGAGTAAATTTCCTGTCAAATCTTAGGTGTAGTGTTATGGTTCATCTAATTAACAGTATGGATGATTTGTTAGTAAATTTATTTGAAAATGGAACGTTTCAGCAATAGGAGCATTGTTTTCCTTTAACTACATTTTGTACAGCAAACAAACGAGTTTGGTATGTAAGCAAGAAATAAACATCTTCCCCTACTCAGGCAATGTTTATTATTTTTACGTGCGTAACAAATATTATCTTAACATACCTACATACATTAAGAGGGAACAGAGCCTGCGAGGAACTTGAAAAATAGGAATTTGAAGAATCTATCGCCGTCATCTTACCTCATGTCTTCCCCCGTAGAGTGCGATAGGGACAGCTGCAGCTCAGACCGATTACATCACAAAAAATATTGACGAGTTCGACGTTTCGTATTCCCCTTATTTCTCTTCGAAAACTAAGCTGATTCAATTATTTTTTACATTAAAATTTTAAGATGAGTATGTCTAGGTTCATTTTCTTTTATGTTAAAACCTTTTCGAATTCGTCTGGTAGTCCTCTAATCACGGTAACCTCTAATCATATGTGTCATGTATTGTGTACATCTTTTGTTGGAGATCCTAAATAAATAAATAAATAAATAAATCAAAATAACCTCTAATCAAAATAGAGCATTTTTGTAATTTTTGGAGGGTTATATTTTCTTTACCAATAAGTTGCTGAAAAAAAGGAAATAACAAGGACATGTCTACAGCAGACCTTGATTTTATGAAAAAAAAATGATTACTCTAGAGGCATTATTCAGGAAGAAAAAAGGGGAAGACATTTATATGGAGAATCGCAGGCCCTGTTCCCTCTTAAGGGCGAATTTCACCAATGAAACTGAACGCAATCAGCACATTTAAAACCGCGTTCTAAGACCTGTTAGTGTCATCATTGTTGTGGTATATTGACACCGACAGCTTTCGAAAGCGGTTTAGATGTGCTCATCGCGTTCAATATCATTGGTGAAATTCACTCTTAGATGAACTATAAGTATTTGTAGCTAGCTGCCTATACTCATATATTTTGTTGCTTGTACCTAATATTTGATAATATCTACCTATAACAGTGTATTGTTATTGAAGAGGGGAAGCATTGCGGCAGCGCCCTCCTATTAGGCTCTATAATAATACCTAATTGTTTCCTAAACAGACAGGAGGGGGGGGCTAACTTCATTATCAGTCATGTCTGAGTGCAGTTTCATTATGTTGAGGGTACCTGTGGATATTTGATGGGCTACTGCGTGAGATTAACCTTTATTTTGTAAAGAAAGTAATAATTATACATGCTTAATGCATAGATAAATAAAAATAAAAACAAAAGTACCTATGTATTACGAAAATGGTTTTAAAAGGATAAAAAAACCTTTTTTTGGATTTATTTATTTATTTAGATAGAACGGCGAAGCCAAGTACGATATTTAAACATATAATTTATTTAACACAGTCATGCCTTCTTCTCACAAAAATTCAATCATTCTGACAGCATCATCTTCAGACAGTTCAGGGGCCGTATTATGACGTATTAATGCCACCATTATTCCAGTGTGAGTGAGAGACGGAGCTATACAAGGCCGCTAGCACCATCCTTTTTTCGCAGCGGAATAATGATGGCATTAATACTTCATAATAAGGTCCCTGGAGAGCGTAAATAGCGGCAAATGTCCGAGGGATAGGTGACTTGGAGTGTGGAACAGTACGGCAAGTTGGAACAGCCAGTAAGCGGTGTTTTCTGCCACGACAGTAATTATCTGGAACAAATAGATTGCAGATTTTATTATGCAGATCAGGAACATCAATAATCCCCCTAAGAATTTTAAATTAAACAGTCATCTGATCGTCTTACTTCTAGAGAATTGAAACCTAAGCAACCCAATAGGAATTTAATGGGATACAAGAGAGGATAAAACCCGTACAAGTGCTTGTAAAGGTATCTAAGGTATGCTTTTTGAACTTTGTCCAAAGCTAACGCATACTGCTTCTCAAAAAAGATCCATATGCACGCATTAGACTCAAGTTTGCTACGGACCAAAGCCCCAAAATGATAACTTGGGGGTTGTGGAAGTCACGACAGTTCCTTAAAACAAAGCCAAGGTGCCTGAAAGACTCCTTCGCAGTGGATGTGATGTGGTCGCGAAAAGTGAGCTTACGATCGAATATGACTCCCAGGTCTTTCAGGGAATCAATTCTTGTAATTGTATCTCCATTCAGTTTGTATAGAAAGTTGACTGGGCGCCGCATTCGATCGAAAGACATCACGTAGCATTTTGATTGTTTAAATTCCATTTTATTTTCTAAAATATATGGCCCTAAGAATATTTTGTAAGTTACCTTGCTCAATAAAAAGTATAAATTTAGTCAATTTCAAGCGTAAATTACGTAACATATTATTACAGAAATGTTATTACTGTCTCAGTGACTATTTTGATGACAGTTCTTTGACATAATAATATGTGTATACTTGTAACATGACTATATATGCATGATGACTTTGTTAATAATAATTCTGTGGACAACGTCAATTTGATTTTTTTCTTTTCTTAGCAGTAACTTATTGACATTATAATTATTTATTATTGACATTATTGCATTTCTTTAAATACTTTCATTACTTACCTGACATTACCAATGGCATTTTATTAAACTACATTAAAAAAAAATGACATTGATACTACTGAATTATTATAATGTAATTTACTTAATTGGCAAAAGTCTCCCATGTTTATATATTTGTACGCCATATGGCAAAACATAGAGAAACGATAATAATAACAATTTTAACATCTTGCACACTGTTGTAACCTAAGTTTACAAATAAAAAATATTGGATGATTGATTAAAATATTTCGAATGAAGTTTAATGATTGTGGTCAACATTTACGTAAGTATGCGTGTGTGTATTTCCATAAGATTCGAAAATAATTTTAAAATGTCATTCAAAAGATTTCCTCCTACATATTTCTTTTTTCGAGTCAAAATATAAAAATAAAGTAAATAAAAGCTGCCCCATTCTTTTCAGTGTTGTCACTTAAATAATAATTTAAGTCAGAATAAAAATAAGTAAAAAATTAAAAGTAATAAAACATTATGACTTCCCTTTATTTTGTGTTCCAAGTGTCGACCCCATTAAAATTTTTACACCATTTTGTTTCACATCACTCGACTGTAATGTTAAAAGCTTCCACACATTTCCGTTTTATTTATTCGCCTTTATTTTATTTTATATAAATAAATTTTTGCAACCGTCAGCAAGATTAATTCGACTTTATGCGTTTTTGTGGCGACCATCAGTGGTCCCAACAGATTCGCAATTTCCACTTTTAAAATCGTTCTCTCGTAAAATCAGTGACCCATTTCGGGAACATTTAAAATATTAGCGTAAACATTTCCTTATTTTCGTACAGATCAAAAGAATTATCCAACGATATAATCAGTTTGAGAGTGCTTAGCCCGATAATAATTAATTTAAGGTTCGTTACACAAGTGCCCACTTTCGTTTCAACGAACACAATCTTTTTTTTTTTCATTTATAACCTTTTAATAAAAGGTTGGCAGACGTCCTTTTTATGGGACAACTTAATAAAAAAAAGGATGGAGTTCAAAGGGAGAGTTTGGAGTGTAATTTATGCTTTAAGAAAAATGAATGTAACGGGACACGTTCGAGTTTTATTGTTCTTACAATTGAGGTAATAGGAATATTTGTATGGGCGAAAGTTTCGAGAATGTGTGGCCTACTTTGATATAAGTTTACTTCTACTGTGTTTTTTTCGTTTTCTTTGCTTATTTACATATGAGACGCTTGTACTGTGTTGTTTATTGGTAGCCCATCTTTTTCACTTGTTTTCTTTACAATATCGTGATATATAAGACAGTTTATATGCACGTTTTCCTTCTATGAAGCTGAGTTAGATATATTATTCTTGCCTAATTGTTTATTTATTTTTACTTCGATGGTCCTAGGTCAGCTTTATTTGCTATATGTAAGCGGGCACGCCCTTTGTGCCTGGAAGTTTTATTCGGGTATTAAGTTCTGTTTACGTTTTTAGTTTTTTATTTTCGCTTGAGTATAGATTTCGATGTTTTTGTTGGTATAATGGCGTGTGCTAGCTGTCATAATGGCAAATAATTTTATTTAATGTTTTATGTTGAGTAATGTTAATTATTTTGCATACTATTGTATAGAATCAAGTTTTTTTTTTATTGAACAGACAGCGCTGCAGGGGAGTTTATTGCGCCACTTCTTCTTCCCAGCTAAAGCACTAGGAAGTGGTGAAGGGCGGGCGTTTTTTGGGGACTGTCTTATGTAATTTTGACGTTCGATAAGTGCTGATTCTCAGCCTAGTTTGAATAAATGAAATTTGAATTTCGAAGTGAAGTGTATGAGCACGGTTTAAATCAGAATGAACAAATAGAATATTGAATATTGTTTACTTCAGAAGGCTAAGTAATAACAGCCACACAGGTCAATCCATCAGGTTAAGTTACGCTTGCCGAGGTTGGTCCGTGGATGGGTGACCATCTTTACATACCGAGACTCCTTCGTGCCTCGGAAAGCACGTTTAACCGTTGGTACCGGCTGTCATTCGTGGATCTTTGACAGTCGTTACGGGTCGTCAGAAGCCCTAAAGTCTGACAACCAGTCTTCCCAAGGGGTATCGTATTACCCAGTTACTGATTTGTGGAGGTCAGATAGACAGTCGCTCCATGTAAAATACTGGTATTTAGCTGCATCCGGTTAGACTGGAAGCCGAAAAGGCTAGACAGATTGATTGCTTACTTCAGAACTTATTAATAAAACTTGCTACTATCCGCGACTTCATTCGCGTGGAACTCGTAAGATACATAATATACTTATATAACAGCCAGTTTTTTTACAAAAGTTTCTCGGCGCTCGACCCACCGTATCGCATCGCCCGCCCGCGCTATTACTTCGTTTTCGCTTACTGTTCTTTCTGACTTTATTTATTTTGATACTTTGACCCTTCTCCTAAGGGTCTTTGCGTGATGTTAAATAGCCGGTAGCCTTCCTCAAAAATCGGGCTATCAAACGCAAAAAGAATTTTTCAAATCTGACTAGTATTAGCGCGCTCAAATAAGAAAACAAACAAACTCTTCGGCTTTATCAGTATATAAGATAAAGGTTGTTAACAAGTTCGTTTTTCTCAGGTAGATACTTACTAAATAATCAAGATCCTGCAAACAAAAAACAAAGGTCAAAGAAAACAAAGGTCTTCCCCACAGTTTTCCACTCTTTCCTGTATGTTGCCTTCTCTGGCCAATCTCTCATAGACACCTCTAGGTCAGCGTTTCCCAAACTATGGGAAACGCAGCGAATATTGGGTGGGAATTAAAAAAAATATTTTCAGCTATGAGTAATATTAAAACTAAATACCGAAATAAATCGGACGTATCAAACTCATTGCGATTATAAGTAACTAACACTGAAGTTGATATTAAAGCTATGATGATAAAAAATAGGAGACAAATGTATCCTTCTCATTCAAATAGCACTTCTTGTATTTAATTAAGTTTTAAAATTTTCGATTGTAACTGAATGTTTTTTAACCCCCGACGCAAAACGAGGTGTGTTATAAGTAACACGCCTCTTTTTGCGTCGGAGGTTAAAAAATATTCAGTTACAACCACCGACGCAAAAAGAGAGGTGTTACTTATAGCACACCTCTTTTTGCGTCGGAGGTCGTAACTGAATGTTTTTTAACCCCCGACGCAAAACGAGGCGTGAAAATTTTAATACTTAATTAAATACAAAAAGTAAAAAGCATTGGGTCAACCGATTTGAATGCGGTTTTTTATATTTGAAAGCAGGTTTTCTAGTGAGGGTAAAAACATGTCTAAGAGACATGTTTTATCAAAATCGGTTCAGCCGCTTGAAGATTATCAGCTCTTAAGCGTCTTCCACCGGTCTGATTGATTTGAAATTTGGTATTCTGTTACTTCAATGATTCTAATATCATTGAAGTAACAGAATACCAAATTTAGGAACACCTTGAACTGATGCTGCAGCATCACCTGGAATTTGCAGGATACCCAACTCCCTTACCAACTTACAGCACAGGTATCGTGTTTGGGCTCATTGGAATGGTTTCAGTGAATAGGTGATGAACAGGGTCTGGTAAAGGAAATGCTTGTCGTGGGTTTTTTTACATTTTAATATAATTTCACTTGTTTCTTATTGAACAGTCCTTCCTTCATTTAGTCATGCCCCTTTTTTTCTCCATGACAGCCAAGAGGTGAGTCCCGAATTTGGAAGTTTTTGCTAGGTGGGTCGCGGTCCAGTCAACTTTGAGAATCACTGATCTAGGTCATCACGCCAGCGTTACCTCTGCTTCCTTCGGCGTTGACGCCCGTCTTCTGGCTCCCACTGCGTGACGACTCTGGCTCATCTGTCACCTCGACAAAACTCACCAACCTTTCGTTTCGCTGAAATGAACAGAGGCCCTAGTGTGAGTTTCTTTTAACCATCTCGACTTAACGCACCAACCGCGTTCGGCGCTCCGATTGGCAACCGGCCGGCCTTCATCAGTGAAGGGCCAATTGGAGCGCAGAACGCGGTTGATGCGTAAAGTCGAGATGGTTAAAAGAAACTCACACTAGGGCCTCTGTTCATTTCAGCGAAACGAAAGGTTGGTGAGTTTTGTCGAGGTGACAGATGAGCCAGAGCCGCAACCGGCCGGCCTTCATCAGTGAAGGGCCAATTGGAGCGCAGAACGCGGTTGATGCGTAAAGTCGAGATGGTTAAAAGAAACTCACACTATGGCCTCAGTAGGAAAAGTTTTTTAATCACCATTCTTAGCAAATTTATAGAGATATTAATAAAACTGTAATATCCAAAGCCAGACTAGATACTAATATATTATGAACTTCTAATAACAGATATTAGTGTTTGTTTTGCGGTCATACACACGTGTCTTGCGATCTAAACGACCAAGTTTATTCTGTTAGCAGCGCGACAACTTTCAAAAGATTTTCAACCTTATTACAAAGTACAGCTAAGGTCTTAACCAACTGCAAAAAGAAAAGTTTAATATTGTTTGCAATAATGAGGGCAATTTCAAAGGATTTTCAACCTAATCACATAGAACTAAGGTCTTAAACAACCGCAAAAAGAAAAGTTTAATATTGTTTTACAGTAGATAGCTCGATAGGAAAGTGCACTCATGCTGTAATAGCACATATAGGTAAATATTATACTCATTATGCACTAGTAGGGACAGTTTGTAATTAAAATTTTCCGAGAAATGTAATTAGAATTGACTTGGCTGCTTTTTACAGAAGTCTAGCCTATTTCCTTGAAAATAAAGGTTACAGGGAGACTGGAATTCGATCTAAAAATTTAAACATTTAGGCCTGTATCGTTTCGCCGAATTTTCTTGTCGTTCAGCTGTACTTGAGCTGTTTGTTGAAAAGTTATTTTTGTGTCTAAAGCCTCCAGTATACATACGTTGGGCGAACCTATTGACCGAGCGCGTTAGGCCAACGTAAAATAAAATTGTCAAACTTCTACTATTTGCATACGAGGCTTTTGGCTACTTTGTATGCATATATTTTATGTAATTTTGTTGAATGCTCTTTTTTTTGTGCATAATCAATAAACATTTTTTTTTCTTTCTTTCTTTTTTCTTTTAAAAGGCCCAGTATATATTGGCTAAGCGACGGGCTCGCCCAACGTGTACTGGGGGCTTCATGTGTACGATACACATGAAGCCCCAATGCCCAACATGTACTAGGGGCTTTATATTTTACTGCTCAAACTACAGTAGGCCGAAAGTCAGTGGTAGCACTTTGACCTTTAGCTGACCTAGCGTAGTACGGAGTTTCAATAGATTATGAGACTATATATGAGAGATTTTGAATAAAAACGTTTTTACAAAAAAAAAAACGACGAAAATTTACTATAATTTCGGAGTTTCGTTTTTTTTGCAAAGGGAAGATTAACTTTAGTTTCGGAATTCGAAAGTTATTTTCACAAAAAAGTTATTTTCAATTTACAGTTTTTTTTTGTGTCAATTTTTTTTTTGTAAACACGTTTTTATTTATCATTTTTTAGTTGTAATACACACGGCTACATAATCAAGCTATACATTTCCAGGATAAGCTGATAGCTTCGTGTGTAGCCGTGTGTACCTACTCCACAATAATTCGTATATATTCGTAACATTACTAACAATGTAAATAATAGTGACAGGAAGTTATTATAGCACTGCCGGGGTTGCGGGCAAGTCCGAAAGGGATACCGTGGCCCCTGGCAACGTACAAGCAACGGAAGGAACACGGGTGGGTTTTAGTCAGTAAGAGTCTGACACGCCCTCCCGCTCCACCCAGAGCGGGAGAAGTTATTTGATAATTTACCACCCATAAAAAAAAAAAATAATAAGGAAGTTATTATAGCATCATCAACCTGAACTACTACTGTACTTACAGTATATTTGCGCCAACCACAATAGAAATCTACGTTCATCTCACAATCTTTAATGTCCCACTCACCGCACAGACTTCATTCACTCTTCCTTTTTCATTCAGTCTATCTCTCTGTGGAATGCGCTCCCCCAGGAAATCAGGATGGCGACCAACCGGTTATCTTTTCGAATTAAAGTTCGTGAGCATATTCGCAAGAAGCTGGCAGTATCATCACAACGGTAATTTTTTCCCATTGTTTGTCTTATTTGTACTTATATTTATGTATATTATAATTAGGTGTATTTATTATATTTATAGTTTTTAATAGGTATATATGTATAATCTTTATATTTAAATATAAAAAATCTTCTAATCTCTCTGTTGCACCTACCACTGTTTTGTCTCTGCATCACCCGAAGGTTGACTGGTAGAAAATGCCCATGGCATTAAGTCCGCCTCTGTACATTTGTGTGCTTGAAGTATTAAATAAATAAATAAACTAAGTGGAATAACCTCTTCCTTTTGGAAGTCGGTTAAAAATACGTATTATTGAAGATAGCTCAAAAACTACTCATCAGAACTCGATCAAACTTATGGGACCAATCTGGAAAGGATATACATCTTTTCAAATAAAAAAAGCCTTTTATATATTATATCATATGTATTTCCATATAAATGACGGAACTCTGAGGTAAACAAAAAAAAACAATACAACTGAATTGAGAACCTCCTCTTTTTTTAAGTCGGTTAAAAATGCAGATTTTTAGTACTAATACTTATGTTCTTTACGGATTTCTATTTGAAGGGTTTTGTTACCGGTAGGAATTTTAAATTTACAAATTTAAAATTCCTACCGGAATCAAAACCCTCGGTACGCGATTTGTCGAGTCTCAAAACTATTTCGATAAGGCCCTCAAAAAAAAATGAGTAAAAAATAAACAAGGTGTTATCACCAATGATGAGAAGAGGGTGCAAGGCTAAATCGAATCCCTGGAGCATGTGTGAGACCCTTGTCACAGGACAGCCGTCATTTCATGGGTATCTTGTTCCTGCAGGCAATTACAATGTGATTGACCACGCACCAGCTTTCGTAGACCTCCACCCGTCCCCTTGAAGCACGTGATCTATGAAGTGTGAAGGGAAAGCGTAAGGTCAGAAGAGGTCTTGGTCAACTGGTCGGCTGTATGTACCAAGTGTTTGGTCCGCTGGCTGGATTGATTGAGCTCTGGCTTTGAGTACTCTCTGTTTCAATAATGAAGTGATTGACTATACGACAAAATTTTGTATATATTTGATTGGAATTACGTTCTGATTGAGGCTGTGATGTAATTATAATATATTAGCTGAGTCCTGTGAGTGTGTTTGAAGGTAATAATTTATTTTATTCGATGAAAATTTTATGCTTACCTATTTGTAATTATATTTACATACAATGTTGTGTATTTTATGGAGGACCTCGTGGCTAAGTAATAACAGCCGCACGGGTCATTAAATCAGGTTTAGGTCCGTAGATGGGAAACCATCTTTACATACCAAGACCCCTCCGTGCCTCGGAAAGCACGTGGTCCCGGCTGTCATTTGTGGATCTTTGACAGTCGTTACGGGTCGTCAGAAGCCCGAAAGTCTGACAACCAGTCTTACCAAGGGGTATCGTATTATCCAGTAACTGGGTTGTGGAGGTAAGATAGGCAGTCGCTCCATGTAAAATACTGGTATTCAGCTGCATCCGGTTAGACTGAATGCTGACCCTAACATAGTTGGAAAAAATCTAGGTAGATTTTTTTTTAAAGTTTTTATATTAATTTATTGTACGTGTGTATGTTTTTTTAGGGACTGCCTCGTTGCCCTAGTGGTCGTGCATTTCTTCAGAGCATGAGGTCCTAGGTTCGATTCTCAAGTCGGAAAAAGTGTTACCGAGTTTTTTCATCAGGAATTTCTCAGTAGCAGCCCAGATTCTGGATTTGTGCCCGGTTAATGGTAATAGGCTCGCCCCCTATTACATGGGACTTAAACATAACTGGCGAAATGTGGGTGTACCTACTCTACTATAGGTACGAGTACCTAAACCTCTGCCTAAACCTTCGGGGATTACGTGCGTGATGTTATGTTATGTTATTATTTTATGTGTGAAACTTCTACAAAATCACTGTCTTATTCATTCGTATTTATATCTTTGTAAAATTGACAAACATTTACTTAAAATGATTTTTCCAATTTCCTGAAATCTTTACTCTTTTCAATAATAGTGTTATTTCAGTTGGTAGGCTTTCTTCCTTAGTTATTTTTCACAACGGGGAAGCTCTTGGCTCTGACGGTAAGTGATGTTCAAGCCGACGGTGGAAGCGAGCTTCACCCGGAATCCTCAACCACAGAGGAACCGACTACCTTACCTCTAACTGCCGAAACACAACAATGCTGTTAACATTGTTGTTATGGCGACAGACTTAGATAAGATGCTGGTAGCTAGCCAGGCAGACTACAAGCCCTACCACCAACCAAACCTGGAACCTGGGACCTCTGGGTCTGAGATAGAGGTCTAGACCACAAAAGCAGCAATTTCTCCCAACAATGCAGATACCACTGATAAAATACCAACAGTTAAACCCTTCAAAGTGGCTTTTTTAGCAAAAAGAAGTCAATTTTATTCCATTTATTCAATCAAGATATTTTCAAATCTAAAATTATTTCAGAAAAAGATTCGAACCAGTCAATAAAGGGCATTTGAAAGTATTTTCAATCATAAACGACACTTATTGAACAGAAGCACCATAAATTGAATGGATATCTTTATCTTTGGCTTTTGATCTAGCCGGTCGCTATTGTTCCACTGCAAAACAATAGCATACACTTCGAAATTGTATTTTATATGGTAGAACTAGCGACCCGCCCCGGCTTCGCACGGTTTTTATGACTTGACAAAACATTGATGTTTCTTTAGTATGTTATTTAAGTTTAATAGTATTATGCATATAAACTTTCCTGAATAAATTCTCTTAATGATGATGATAAAGTAAAGTGCCTGTGGGTTCGAATCTACAACCTATTGTTGGTATACTACGATACCAATATCTTTACCGAAAAGTATGATCTAAAAACTTATTATGGTGTCGATATCGACATTTGGACTTGAATTTCTAATAAGCATGAATGAATGAATGAATGAAATGCACCGATCCCAGCGTGGTTTAACCAGACTCGATAAATCGAATGAACCCCAAGATTTGCACTATCCCCTGGAGCCTCATGTTTCATGGCGCTACAGAGGCTATTGCATATCAGGGAGTAGACCAGGTAGCGCGGTAATGGTAGAGAGAAACGTGACCTCAGGATAGGAACGGACGGAGGATTTACGAGCCGTAACGGATATGCATCCTTGAGTAGGCAATGGACTAGTGGAGAGACGGGTGATATTTATCAATGGATGGGCATCTTTTACGACGTCGCTGCCAATTGGCTCAGTCAATCTTCACCCGTGAATCCTCTGGCGGAGTTACTCTACTTTCTAGGCTCTTTTCTATCTTACTGCTGTGCTGTGTTACACTTTGCTGTTTTCTATGTCTTCATCAGAGGGCTCGTTGTCCGTTTCAGGTTTCTTGTATATCTCTCTGGCCGTCTTCTTGAACTTGTATCGGTCGTCAGCCGTGTCCACCCAAAAGTTGGTTTCCTTAACGAAGTGCGTCAAGTCCTGTTTAAGGTTGTCGTTCCAAGTGTAAACGGTCTACCTACTGGACTTGAATTTCTAATAAGCAGACACGTTTATTTGAAACGACAGTATTTGCATCAAGGTTCACTAAACTTAACTGGTAGCCTGTTTAAATTTTTTAGGGTTCCGTTTCTCAAAAGGAAAAAACCCTTTATGATCACTTCTCTGTAGTCACGTCTGTCTGTCAAGCCCCTTTTTCTCAAGAACGCGTGGAGGTATCAAATTGTAATTAATCTCAATTATGTAGGTCTACGGTCTCTTGGAGCACAAAAAAATCAAGCTTCTAAGTCAACGCAATAAAAAAATACGGCCATTTAAGCGACATATTTTGATACTCGTGAATAAATCAAAACCTAGATGGTACTTCCTGTTGACCTAGAATCATGAAACTTTGCAAGGAGCAGGGTCTCATGGCACAAGTAAAGGAAAATGTCCGAAAAACGTCAATTTGTAGTTTTATCACAAAACATATTTTATTTATTTATTTATTTATTTATTTAACCATTTATGTACACACATTTATATAAACAGACAAGAAGAAAAGAACAGAAAAATACGTACAAAGGTGATGCTTATTTCTAAAGAAATCTCTTCCAGCATACCTGCGATAGGACAGAGGGTAAAAAGAGATGTAGACACCGTGTGTAAGAGTAGAGAGAAAGTAAAATACATAAAATCTTAATCTTAATCTTCATAAAATTTTAATCTTTTATTTGCGATTATAAACTTATATTTGCAGCTGGAGCCTATCAATGTATGGGACAATTGGCAGAAAATGTTTTCGACTACAAAGTTGGTTCTTGAGATAAATTCATCCCAGGAACGGAACCCTTCATTGTTCGTGGTCCAACACGCACTTGCCCAGTTTTTTACGAATACTCTACCTAGTAGTTTAAAAAAAGCTGTGCGAAAACTAGAAAGTTACAATGAAAAGACGACAAAGCATGTTCCAGCGGTCTACTGAAAGTTGAGATGGGTATTTATTTAATCATTTATTTAGCAAAGCTTGCAAAATATTATAATATTAAAACCTGCTAAAATATTTCTCTCATGAAAATCCCTTGCTATGTACATTAATTAAGGATTGTACACATAACCTTAGAGATTTATTACAGGTTCCTCTGTATTATACAAAATTTACACGAAAAAAAATGTTTTATTTTTCTTCTATATTTTTTAGACTTGTGTGGGGTAAACACAATCAGGCTTATGTCACCCTTCTAAGTATAAGGTGAAGGGTAATGGGAGGATACAAATATGTTGCAGTAGTTTAACATTAAACAAAGTGTACTAACGAAGAACTTCAAATCTAAGCAGTTTGAAAACAAAATCCTTTGAACACGATGACCACATCTGTTACCGCCCCGGTTCTATAGCCGCCGAGCGCTGCAAGCAGAAATAGTCCTTACGGTGTGTAGATTCGATGATACATTTCGTGCCACTAAAGATGAGACTTGACACACCAAGTAGTTTGTCTTGCGTTTTTTATCAGTACCTATGGTCTGCGCCGGGACGCCGAAAGAGTGCGGGAGGCGCGGTCAAGTCTTATTTTTCGTGGCCCGTATTGTAACTGGGTTTTTGATTTCTGTCTCGTGTGTCAAATTTTCTAGAAAGTTTCCAGACCCAAGGGCTATCGTGTTACCCAGTAACTGGGTTGTGGAGGTCAGATAGACAGTCGCTCCCTGTAATAGGTGGGAAAAGGGTAGGTAGCTTGATTGACTCGTGTCACATTATCTAAGTGACAAGATGAGATTTTGAATAAACCTTTGACAAAAGAAATGGACTGCAAATGTTTAATTTTAGAGTTTATTTATTTTCTCTAACAGGATAAGGAAAAGTCGTACATTGGCCACCATCCCACCATACAGTCCGATCGTCGAGAGAATGCGTTCTTGACTCCTGTCATTTTCATACTAACGAATATGTGTTTTGCGAATTTGATCCATAATTACTACTAGAAATTTTCCAACTGACAGGGTGGCATTCTCTCGACGACCGGACTGTAATGTTTATTTGGATGAGGAAATCTCACGTACTGTTTAAAGTATTTTTTGACTGTAGGTAAGTCAGCACCTGGCGTCTAGAGATTCATGGTATCTGTTGAAGATAGTTAATTGACTTGATTGCGGAAATCCATTATAAAATATAATAAACGATGTATATTTGGTGTGGCTTACACTGTGTTCGGCGCTTGACGTGGCAACATGTCGTGTCGGGATTCGCAATAAATCAATCATCATCCTGAGGATGCCTCGAGAGGTGAAACACGTGTCGATTTCTTACAGGCTCCTTTATGACACGTTAAGAACAGTTAAGCGGATTAGGTTACTAAATATACGTCGTCTATTGTTTTTTTTTGTTTGTATCTGTTGATGTTTATTGGTATCAACTTCGTCCCTTTATTTAGTTATATGGCACTCAAAAATATCTTAGTCTCAATACGCCTGGTTTGGATAATCAGCCTACGATGTTCCCACTGCTGGCCATCTCTCTGTGAGAAGGCATGGGCCGTAATCCACCACGCAGGCTCGTTGCGGGTTGGTAGATGTCACATGTCTTCGAAGTTTTTTGGTTCTCCCGGATATACCGGTTTCCCTCAAAAAAAATTCCTTCACCGTTTTGAGAGCAGTGATGATGAAATAATTTACAAAAAGTAAAGCGCCTATCAGAGTTACCACTGGGCCACAACTGCTCTAGCGATCCATTCTTCACTTTACAAAAATTTGTTGATCTTTTTTATTAACTAATTACTATAACCTTCTGATCCTAGCTTGTAGTGTGACAGTGGCTGTCTGAAAGCGACGAGGCTGTTTGTCCTAGCAGTAACAAGTTTACACTGTGTTGCCTTCGTTAGTGCGTGTCGCCTGCCTAAATTGTTTTGTTAGGCTTCACGTAGATACCTGTAGTTAGTCACATGACGTGCTATTATTCTATACTCCGTAGTTTTTGTATTACATACAAATAAATATAATTGAAGTGTCTTTTTGAAATGTCAAAATAACAGCTTTTTATTAATCTCGCGACAATCTGAAAAGCCCGATTTAACGTTTCTCATTATACATGCCGCGATAACTTTGTATGAACGTTTACGTAAGAAATCGTAAAATCAAATTCATAATCCTAATTAATTACTATGTTATCTACGTTACGTTATGTCACTATAACAATGAGTATCATTCGTAAGCACCAAGTTTCATTTTATATTGGAAAAATGCAATCAAAAACACGAATTAATCGTTGATTAATATTCCGACAGGACGTTATTACAATGTCATGTCTTTGGGTTCGTTGCCGTAGTGTTGTGACCGTTTTAAGTAGTTTTTTTACCGAATGAAATCGATTTTCTGCAAAATCAATTCTTTTACAAACATTACGTGTAGAAAAGAGAGAAACGTATAATTACTGTATTATTAAATGTTTAAACTTATAAAAACAAAATCTGATCACATATTTTTAGCTTTATTTTGATAGATAATGGTTTGGTTAAAAAGGCCGGAGTCGGTGGGTTTCGGCCTTATAATTTTTTTATTCGCGTGTTCTTGAGAGGAGACCACGAATCGGCAAACGTAAGTTAGGACGCCCCCCGATTAGGTGGAGCGATGATCTTCGGGGTTTCTGGTAGCAGCTGGATGAGAGTTTCCGAGAATCAAGCTGAATAGCGTGCAATTGGAGAGGCCTATGTCCAGCAGTGGATTGCTGTAGGCTGATGATCATGATGACGTGTAATACAACGATATGCCTCGAGAATCAATTTTAAGCAATGTAGATAAAGTCAAAGTCAAATCATTTATTTCAAATAGGTTCTTATAAGGCACTTTTGAACGTCAAAAAAAATTATAAATTGTCGATTACAAACTCTTAAGTACGATAAATCGATATGTCCCGAGAATCGGTTTTTAAAGAATCCGATTTTTTTTTCCCACCACTACACAAAGTATTTTGATAGGTGTCAAATCAGGCTTCTAAGATTGTCGCGAGATTAAATGCATAAAAAATTAAAGTATATCTATAAACGGTACATGTAACAAAAAAAGTTTTTTTTTAAATTTAGCTGTCTGTTTGTTTTGGCTAATCTCCGAAACAGGTGGACCGATTTTGACCCGACTTCACTCGCAGCTGATGCTAGTTGTAAAGTAAGACAATATAATATATGTCTTTAGCACGCGAAGAAGAAGAAGCTAATTAAAAGCCATAACTTTAACTTTAAGTACCACAAGCAGTCCGATCGACCGCGTGTCAAGTTATTTTACCCCACCGTCAAAAGTTGTGTGTTATGTGTTGAGTTTTCCGGGAACAAAGGTGTCATGTCTTTTTTAGGGTTCCGTATCTCAAAAGGAAAGAACGGGTCCCTTATAGGATCACTCGTGTGTCTGTTTGGCTGGCTGTCAGTCCGTGACAGCCAATTTGCTCCGAATCTATTAGACCAATTTAGTTGAAATTTGGTACACATATGAATTTCTGTGATCCAAACACGGACGTGCAACGTAAATAAATAAATTTTAAATATGGGGATCACTTTTCGGGGGCAAATTGGAAAATTAAAAAAAAGAAGTTTTGCAAATTCTTCTGTGTGACATATAAAATGAAAGGGCTTGTTGTGAGGATCTCAATTTTAAAATAAATTCTTTTAAAGATATTTATGAAAATTGATGAAAATTGACCCCCCACTTTATCTCCGAAACTAGTGAGCCTAAAATTTTGAAAAACATATTGAGAAGGGTGAAGTCTGTGGTCTTAAAAGAACATGGTAAATCTGTCAATATTGTGCGTACAAGCATAAATTTGCAGTTGGAATGATTAAGAGAACATTTTTTTCAACTACAATGTTAAGTTTTTTCTTGGGATAAATTCATCCTAACTACGGAACCCTTCATTGAGCGTGGTCCAACACGCACTTGGCCGGTTTTTTTGCGATCATCCAACTCAAGGATTGTTCAAATAAAATTATTTTCTTACTTTCTTCCACTCTGCCCATCATTTTAATTAAATCAATCAAAATCGATTCAATAGTTTTGTATTCAATAGTCATACCTAAATATGTACCACAAACGCCACCGTTGTTCCCATTTTTTCGCTTATTAACTTTCGAAGCACTATATTATCACAATAAAACACAAACTTATGCAATAATAGTCATGCAAAATGAAGCGAGAGTGTTCGTCTACATCATTATCTGGCACCGACCCTATTTTAGTCCGGCCATTCAAAATTACACCCTGTGTCCCTGCATTAAGGTTTCATCGTTTGAATGTAGGGTGACAGGATAATTTGTATACAGTTAGTTGTTTTTATAGTGGAGGAGTATTCCTGTCGTGGATAATATGAGCTTGTTTGCACACTGTACATTCATTTTGGACGCATACTCGTTAACAACTATAACTCGAGTGGCGGAAAAGGTGTCTGTTTTTTTTGTTCTGTTCCTATTAAAATTAATTTGTGTTTTTAAAAATAACCTGTGCATTTCGGATGTGTAATTACATTATTTGTTATTTTGTAGGGGTTTTTTTTTTGGGGTTATTATTGTAATATGTTTATCCCTAAAAATAGTTGTATTTCCCTACTTTATTTTTATTGGCTTCAAACAAAGAAACAAACGGTTATTACGTTGCAGGTTCCTTAATGAAACTGTGTAGGTACTTATATAAAATACCTGCAAAGTCAGACCACCTGTATGGTCTGACTTTGCAATGCACTAAACCAGATAAATTGCTTATATTATGCATGCATACCTAAGCTCCTTAGTTTTACCAATAATAAGAAATAAAAGATAACGAAAGTGGTCATTAAAATATAAAAAGTCGCCAAACTATAGTCATAAGGTTAAAATAATGAGTTAAAACCTCTTTTCCATTAATGTTTTGTAGCAAGTGTGTGCTACTAATACCTATCTATAGTTGACAGGTTACAGAGTGCTAATCCAATGCCAAACGAATCAATAAAACGAGATAAGATTGTTGAATAATAAATTGCTTAACGGCCTAGATGCAAGCAAATCACATTTCTAGGCACTTGTCTTAAAGATCAAAATCGGACATGCGGTTTATGTACTTATACCTGTTTAGTTTCGCTTCGTTCATACCACTATCGGGACTTTCCCCAATATACAGCGCTGCTATTGGTCAACAAACCTTTACTCAGCGCAAAGTTAAAGTGTGAAAATCTTCTAATACCTGACATAAATCATGAAAAAATTTACAACCAACGGAAAGATATTAAAATTATTCGAGATTTGACGAAAATATGGAAGAAAACGGGCGCGCGTTTAAGCAGAAACTGGAGAAGTCCTGCATCGCGCAAGTGAAGTTTTCCTGCCAGTCAGTATAAATACAGATGTCAGTGTTATACGGTCGGTCTTCCTCCGGGGGTTTCCATCGACCGACCCGCCTGTCGCGGCCAGTATCTTGGTGCTTAAACCATGTCGGCCTCGGATGCTATTGAAGGGTAGGGTTGCAGATGCACATTATTCTGCCACCCTGTTTCTCAGGAACTCTCTCCTCCGGGTTAGTTGGGCGTCCGGGGCGCCTCACGGTCATGTCATCTCAGTGACTGACTATAGCGACCCGCGGTGGCTTAGTAAAGTCCACTGCGATTAGATGGGTGAGCTGTCCTCACCAAGGGAGAGTTGACTCATCTGAATCGTGGTGCTTGGAAGATCGAAGACTCCCAGAGGAGGTTTATACTTTGTTTCCGCTGAAATGCACAGCGAAAAGAAAGTATAAAGTCTGTCCATAGTTACAAGACGTAACGTAGAGAGACGTAGAGAGAGTTTGAAAGAAGAGTCACTCCATAGATATTGGAGTAACTTTTTGTTTTTTACGGAATTTTAAATATTTTAGAATATTTTGTATACATTACCTATGTAAAGACGAAGTACAAGTTGAGTCATTAAAGTTGACCGCGCCCCCCTCCGCTCTTTCCGCCTTACAGTGGACTGAAAATCAATCTTTATAGACTGAGGGATCAACTTCGTAATTATTTTCTTTTTTCGGCAGAAATGGGTTTAGGTATCGTATATTGATCAATTTAATGGTATTTCAGTTTTTCAATAAACGTTTTTATTTATTTTACAGAACTAGGTTGAAAAAAAAAATGGAGATATATGTAAAAACATATCGCACAATGGATTTTGGGAGAGTCAAAGTCAAAGTCAAATAATTTATTTCAATTAGGCACAAAAAAGGCACTTTTGAACGTCAACATTTAAATAATAATTGATTCTAGTTGCCCCTTCCAAAAGGTAGTTTTCGTATGGAGAAGAATGGGCAAGAAACTCCACCGTTACTCTTTTAAAATGTTTTCACAATATCTTGTGTACATCAATTATATAATTATATGTGAAGACGATGCACCTAGAATAAGATTACTATACCACGTTAGGTAAAAATATGAAAAATTAAGGAGTGACAGATAAATTAATCATGTGATAGATGCATGGTGCTCACATATTTACAAACATTGTAAAATTATACGATATTCCTAGCATTTTTACAAGTAATATAACTCAGTGTGTGAGTTCGAGTAATCACAGAATGTAAAACCAATATAAAAAAGTATATATATATATTATACAATTAAATTAGCAACCAGTTAGATTTTGTCTAGATTCTAAATTGTCCTATGGAGCAGGACCAGCATGTTTCCAAGCATTTTTATCTTGGATATAATCCTCTAATTTGTAATATGCTTGTTTGCAAAGTGTATTTTTTATATGAGTTTTAAATTTTCTTTCATTTAATTCTAATATATCACAAGGTATTCTGTTGTAACATTTAACACAGTACCCCATAAAAGATGTATGTACTTTAGATAGTCTGAAAAATGGTTGATTTATTTTATCTTTATTTCTAGTATTAAAATTATGTCTATGACTTATTTTGTTAAAAAGATGTAGATTTTAGAGAAAAAAAGAAAGTTTTTAGAATATAAAAAAGGTTTTAATCTGTTTATAATGGACATTAGGTACAAATGAAAAAATATGGTACAGTTACTGGGTAATACGATACCTCTTGGTATGACTGGTTGTTAGACCCTCGGACTTCTGACGACTCGTAACGACTGTCATAGTCTTCTTCTTTTTGTGTGGTTACCGACTAACCTGGTGTCAAAGTTTTAAAGCCGGTCATGGGTCTTTGACTTGGCTTCACATGCCGTCAAAGAAATATCTCTCAGGCATAGCGGTTTCCTCACGATGTTTTCCTTCACCGTTTTTGAAGCAAGTGATAAATTATACAGTACGCACATAAATCCGAAAACTCAGTGGTGCGTGATATCCACAAATGACAGCCGGGACCTCCGGTTTAACGTACTTTCCGAGGTACGGAGAGATCTTGGTGTGTAAAGATGGTCACCCATCCACGGACCAACCGCGGCAAGTGTAGATTAACCTGATCGATCGACCTGTGCGGCTGCTATTACTTAGCCACAAGCTCCTCTCCTCTTTATTACCTATTTGTTTACAAATCTTTAAGTCTGAATTGGTTTCCGTATGGCATTTTTGGGCAATCACTGAAAATCGGCACTGTGCTGTGGTTCCCCCATAGCACAGAATCATGTTGAGTAGAAGCTTTCTAGTCCACAGTCATGAAGTGCAGCTGCCGACTATTTCTGTTCTTTATTATTCGGGTTAATTATCGTTTTGTATGCACACGTGCTTCCGTGACAAATAAACCAATTCATGTTTTCTCTCTTTACCTATTGTATTCAATTGTGATTGTTTTATTGTATTGTGTTGAGTTGAGATTTTTTTATTGTATTGTTATGTTTGTTATTTGTATGTGAAGCTGTTCATTAATATTAAGACATTTCGCCAGTTATGTTTAAGTCCCGTGTAATAGGGGGCGAGCCTATTGCCATCCACCGGGCGTAAATCCAGACTCCGAACTGCTAACCATAGACTATACAATGGGTAAAAAAAACCCTGTCTACTCCGAAAAGGACACATAGCACGTATCACCACGTTGCACGTAGTACTGCAATAAAATCTTATTATTATTGAAAATAAAAAAAGAAGAAAAAAGAAACCTGTTTATTCTGCACAAGCAAAACGAATGTGCGTTTTGTTTGTGCAGAATACACAGTTTTTAAACAACAACTAAATGATTACTTTGTATGTGTATTTTACACATACAAAGTAGCCAAAAGCCTCATATTCAAGCAGTAGATGTTTTTTCATGTTTGGCTTGATGTCAATTTACATTGCGTAATCTGTGTCACGATCTCGTAGAGTATAAAAGTTATCGCTATTTAAAATTCACATTCTTAGTACCAAAATTATCCCAGTTCCATTAAAAATTAGCAAATTATCAACAGGGGTCATAACTTAAGATTTGTAGATACCCGCTCAACGACGTCCGCCCGCGTCCAATGCATTATCACAATAAAATCCCCCTTTGAAAAAAAAATGCGGGGTATTTTTTATTCTTTTCTCGCAGTACAATACCTAACCACACCTTCACGGATCAGGTTTTTTACACATTGTGTATGTAGTAAGTACCTTATTATTAATATCCTCGTTTCAACGGACCGGGCGAGTTCGAACTAGGGATAAGTATGAACAAAGCCTTTCCTTGAAGTCAATTGAAAAAAAAACCTATTGGATTGTGATGCTATTTTCACCATAATTAAGACGGAATACTGTTTATATTTATTCTGATTATTTATTTATATTATTATACAAATTGTTATAGCAACGAGTAGTCCCTCCTCAAATCATTGCTACTCGTTATAGTGCACTATTTCCATGGATTTTGTTGAGAATAGGATGGCATTATTGATAGCTAGCTACACGCTCTTCAGCTTACTCTCTCATTAATACATACCATAAAGTCTGCAAACTCTGTGAAACTTACGTCATACAATTGTATAAAAATATAAAGAAAATGTTGCAAAACTCTGGTTATGATGACTCGGAACAATTAATTGACCTGACATTGAATCAAACGATACACAATGGAAACAAATACGCACACATACACACACACTCACACACACACCACACACCACACTCACATTACACAAACACACCAGATATACAATACAACACCTGAAATCACCTTTCTAGTCTCCACTCTTGGATTCCTACCCCGAGCCTCGAGATACAGACTAACTATCAAGTTTGGGGTTCACCTTTTTTTTGTTTCTCCGTTTCCTTACAATCTGTCACTATTTTTATTAGGACATTCAGTAATTCCTATGACGTGTTAGATGTCTTGCTTAGTATGCGTCCTATGATGACTAGAGATCGGATATTCGGATGCATATTTACCTAAAGTGAAGGTTTGGGTAAGAAATTATGGAAGTGGCTACTGAATAAAAAAAAACTTAATATAAATCCCGGAATTCCATCAAATCCGGGAATGCACAACTTATAGGAACATGGTATGGAAACGACTTATCAGCCCTCTTATAAAGGTTACTTTTGCGGTGTTAACATAAAAATGTAAGTACCTAACTGTAAACATATTTTTAAGAAACTCAAGGCACCGAGTTGTTTGTCGCTATGTGCTATGTCCATTTGGCAACCTACTTTACAACATTATTTTATTGTCTATAGTCAAAAAGTACTAAATTTATCAATTCCGGAATCGCGAGATTTTTGCGATCGATACAAAAGTGCTTTCCATAATAGCCAACACCTCAATTTTAGGTAAATATGCATCCGAATATCCGATCTCTAATGATGACACATCCTAGTATTTATAAGCAACAAGCTAAGTTTGTCAGATTACCTAAATCCTGCGGAATTTTGTGTTTTAGCCTGCGTATTCCTTTCTTATCCATTAGGTGGTTCGCCAGGATATTTGGGTGGCGAGTTATTCTTTCTTTATACGACTTCATGTAGCTTTTTATTTCCTCTTTGACTGTTGGTATTTTCAGATCATGGTGATCATGGGAGCTTCATTTGATATAAACCATGGGGCTCACTGGTAAATAATATATTCTCAAACTCAAACTCAAAGCATTTATTTCAAATAAACCAATTACGGGCACTTTTGAATTGTCAAGGGGTCGGTCAGTCAGAAATATGAAGCTAGTCGCTCATTCCAAAGCGTAGTAGGTACCTATGGAGAAGAACGGGCAAGAAACTCCACGGACACTCTTTTAAATAAAATAAAATGGTTACATAACATTGGTTACATCATTCAAGTTGAAGTTATACATGTGAGAACGATGCAAAACATTAAAAGCGTCCGTTAGAAATAAAAATATAAATTAAATTAAAATCGCCGTGGCATCTAAGAGATGACCAGTCCCTACTGACGGCGCCCGTTCACGAACATGACGCATGGATTAGCACCATTCAGCTCAACCATTTTGAAGGGACATATTGTAACATTAGCTATTGGTAATATTTTAAGCTAGGTACTCATGGCGTCTCAACTTGGTGTTTATCTGTAAACCTGCTTCCTGTATTTATTACCTGGAGAATAAACTATTTTCTTCCTATTAATTTCCCAGAGATAGGTACCTACATAAAGGTGGCCCTCTATGTAGGTAGCTCTGCGAAGCTTATGATTTATGTCTCAATGCAAATGACTAAGCTATGAAACAAAAATATAATGAAATAATGTAAAAAGAAAAGAAAAGAAAAGAAAATACGTTTATTTGCGGTAAATATGACGCAAAGAAAAAGAAAAAAAAAAACACGAGAATAACAAATTGGGGGAAAATATGCGTCACATCCACGCAAAACGGCCATCGCTCAGCATAATGCTGCGACCCTGTGCGAGACAGACCCCAGCGCTGGTTTTCAGCGACAGCCGGCGTTGACGTGATGACGTCAACTGGTGCAGCATATAGTGAAATAACAAAATCAGAAATAAAAATAAAATAAAATAAATATAATACTTCCTAAATGATATAATATTTAAAATGGCAACACCATGTAGGTTAGAAAATAATAATAGGTGTTTTTTTTTAAGCCTTTCCCCACGCTAGAAATTTCTCCTGTATTGTGGGTGCGTTTACAAACATTTAAACTCACATACACATTATTCGTCCGTTTCATTTTGATTATTCGTTATCATCATTATACCCATAATATTAGGTACATTCCAAATATAATAAAAAAAAAAACGGCTTTTGCGTGTCGGACCACGCACAATGAAGGGTTCCGTAATTGGGGTAAATTTATGCCAAGAACAAACTTTAAATTGTAGTTGAAAAACATGTTCTCCCATACATTACAACTACAAATGTACTCGTAAGTTTGTACGCATTCCATTAGATTCGGAGCAAACTGGCTGTGACAGACAGACAGACAGACACACGTGTGATCCTATAAGGGTTCAGTTTATTCCTAATGAGGTACGGAACCCTAACAAAGAAAAAAAAAATAGACTTAAAAAACAAAAAGCTATGTTTCCGCCCGGGATCGAACCGGGGGCCTTCTGCGTGTTAGGCAGATGTGATAACCGCTACACCACGGAAACGATATTTGCAATTGCAAAATATAAGTCCACAAACTAAGAAACGTAACACTTGGCAAAGAAAGCACTTTCGTGGGATTGGCTTGATCATGATCCAATTTTAATCACGGCCTATTTATAGACAACTACGCTTTCTCCTGTGGCTCTAACAGTAAGAACGACTGATAGCCGTTTTGTAAAGTCTTCAGATAAACTCTGAAGCTATTGATTTCATAAGGTTATCTAGTGGTAACTAGTATCCATCACGTCTACGGAGTTTCGTTATTTAATTTAATATGACTAAAGTTCAATGGTACGCTTGTTGGTCATTCTTCCATACAAACGTAGTATGGTGATTACTCTTCTGTAGGTGTACGTTCAAAAGTAAAAATTATATCAATTTATCTTGTCATTATCTAGCCCTGTATGGAAGCAGAATTGGAAAAAAAATTGTTTTGGAAGTTATGAGCGTCGAAACTTCCATATTTCAACACTAATTTTAACTCGTCATTGGCCGTAAATTGAAACGCGCTCGTTTTCGTTACAAATGATCGTTATTAAATGATCGTCTATTCAAAAAAAAAAAATATATAAATAAATAAAAACTAGATTAATATATACTAAATAAATAAAACGAAATGAATAAATAATTAGACTAATTAGCATGCATACCTATTAGTTACGTCCACCAACGAGTTCGAGCCGTCGGTCGACTAGTACACACTAATTGAGTGTTCTAAAACGCTGTGTCAAGATTTCAAATTAATAGCAACGGCGAATTGACTCCAGACACCGGGTTTATGATGACCGCTTTGAATAAATACTAAAGTAATTTTTTTGAGTGTTTGACAGTTACTTTTACACGTCAATCATATTTTAAAAACTAGATATGGTCGGCGTTTCCTATCTGACTCTGAGAATTTTTTCTCAGAGTCACAAACTCAGAGATCACAATCTCTTTTAAAGTCCAGATATCTTGGTAAGATCATGTAGATTGATGTCTGAAATGGTCTATCGAGGAAAGAGCCTATTGAATTCCTTAACTTGTTTTCCGATGTCGAAAACCTGCTCTAGGTATATAATAAACTAGGTTTGCCGCGACTTCGTTCGCGTGGAAGTCGATGAAATACAGTCCATATTACTCGCTGATAATGTAGCTTTGTATAAGTGAAATAGTTTTTTAAATCGGTTAAGTATTTTCTGAGTTTATTCATTACAAACATACATACAAAAAAGCAAATCTTTTCTCTTTATAATATCAGTTTAGATAACTTATAACGCCAGACCATGATTAAAACTAATAGAAACAAAAAACAATTACCCATGGCTAAGCGTGTTCTGCCAATCGGTTTATTTCACTAGCATATAAACACAAAAGTTATATAAACTAATACCCAACTACGACAAAAAAAACATGTAAAAAGGTATAAACAAGATATCATAGACCGACAAATTGAAAATCCGGAGTCACACGTAATCTATTTTTTTTAGTTCATGACTTTATGTCCACTAGAGGGCGCCATATTTAATGTCACGTCACATAGCCAACACGTCACCAGCAACGACAAGACGATCAAGATGCTTCCAATGATACCTCATTATTGGTCAAATTATGATGAATAGTTTAGAAGTTAAGAGGGAACGGATGAACATACACACGTACCGTTAAAAATCATAAACCTCCGCCGTAGTCGGGTATAAACAATACCGTAAATGAATTTACACCAGCCATTAATTCCTCTTCCGACCTTTAACAAATTAGCCCAATTTACATTCTTAAATACCAATTATCGCAGACAAAGGGCATTCAATTTGTTATTAACGAAACATTTTCATTAAAATTACTGCAATAATGGGCAAATAGGTTTTGTCATGGAGCATTTATTTGATTATTGGTACCTAATTATTCAGGTATTTAACAATAGCTAGCAGAAGCCCACGTAATCAGGGAACAATGTATTACATCTAGAACAGGTTTCTAATTTTACTTGTTACAGACCACTCCACAGAAACCTGTTTCACTTGTTCCAGTTCCAGGGAAATAACAGTTCCAAAAACTTGTTCCAAAATAACAGCCAGTTACATTGGAACCAAGGACTCTTTCATTGCAACAGATTTATAATATAGTAACTGTGGATCCAAATAGGTTAACAACAGTGTCAAGCAGAGAACAGCTACTATCTCTTTCTAATACAATAAGTCAGAAGAGAAAAGAGCTTCTTCCAAACTGTTTCAGGTCATTTTTGTTTATATCTTTTTCTAACAAAGTAAACGTCCATAAATAAGCTAAATAGAGAAGAGCTTGTAATGTTACACAGATACACACACCAGTTATGGCAATATTTTAATTTGGTCTGTTGTAGTAGGTTGTGGAACGTGTGGAACAGGCGAAACAGACAGGAACGGTTTTTTCGGTTTTGAAATTTAATATCTGTTCCATGTTTAAAAAAACAGTTGTTGTTGTTTTTAACTGTTTCGATAAATACGCCTCAGTTCTAATTTCTTCGCATATCGGATCTTACCGAGGTATTAAGGAAGATCTCCCTACTTGCTGCTGAACTTACTGCTGAGGTATCACCAAATAGTCTTTTAGGTAGCGTTTTATCCACCATGATCCAAAGTAACATACCATTTGGGAGCTTGATTCAAATATTATAATCATTAAAATTTATCATCTTCTGCTTATCCTTTTCCCAACTATGTTAGGGTCTAATTAGATGCAGCTGAATACCAGTATTTTAAATGAAGCGCCTGCCTATCTGACCTCCACAGCCCAGTAACTGGGTATCACGATACGCCTTGGTAAGACTGGTTGTCAGACTTTGGGATTTCTGGCGACCCGTAACAACTGTCCGAGATCTACAAATGACAACCGGGACCAACGGCTTAACGTGCTTTCCGAGGCACGGAGGGATCTTGGTATGTAAAGATGGTCACCCATCCACGGACCAACCGCGGCAAGCGTAGCTTAACCTGATCGATCAACCCGTGTAGCTGTTATTACTTAGTCACAAGCCCCATAATAATCATAAAAATCGATACTAATTCTAACGTTTTGAATATTTATTAAATAATTCTGCTGATGTAGCTGAAGAATGATTGTCATGATAAATGGATGTTGCATTTGCTATGACGTAGCACAATCATGTGTGTTAATTATTTACCCAACTGCCCCAAACGGGGATAATCATTTTAATTGTATTTTATTGACAATATAAAAATAAAACTATATTGAATACCTAGTTAGCGACAAAGGCCTTACCATACCTAGCAAGTTGTTAAGCGACTCTCTCATACGATTTTTTTTACCCGCATTAGTCTCGATCCCGTGGGAATATCGGGATAAAAAGTATCCTACGTCCTAATCAAGGTCATGGTCTACCCATGTGTCAAATTTCATTCAAATATGTTCAGCCGTTTTAGCGTGAAAGCTTAACAAACAAACTCACTTTCGCATTTATAATATTAGTAAGGATCGATCCAACAATTTTGCACCACAGTATCCCAAAATGTTAGCCGTTCATGAAGCAAAAACAGAAGTTTGCGTGATTAATGAAGCTTAATGCTTAAGATTGCAAGTTGTTGATACTGTCAGCACCATTCTTTGAAGGTTTCCTTAACGAATGATTAATGTTACGCGGATATGTTAACTAAATGTTTTAACCTTGCAAAAGTAGCTGGAAGTAAGAGAAATTAATGAGAAAAGCTGAGGCTCTAAGAATCAAATTTGTAAATTTTGATTCGGTGAACCGAGATTTACTAGCGGACGAAACATCACTCATTATTTTATGTACTACGGTTTCATGTTATTGGTTTGTCTTAACACCCAGACGATGGTTAGCTAGTTCGCTAGTTTATCATTTGTGATTTCCGCGTTACAGCTTTAATAGCTATATGTAAACGGGCACGCCCTTTATGCCTGGAGGCTTTCATTCGGGTATTAAGTTCTTTTTACTTTTTTTTGTTGGTATATTGGCGTGTGCTAGGTGACATGTAGAAAATAATTTAATTTAATGTTTTGTGTTGCGTAAAGTAAATTATTTTGCATAAGTACGAGTACTATTGTATAGAATCAAGTTTTTCTTAGTTAGAAAAACTTGATTCTATCTTATTCAGACAGCTGTGCTGTTGGGGAGTTTGTTGCGCCACTTCTTCTTCCCAGCTAAAGCACTAGGAAGAGGCGAAGAGCGGGCGTTTTTGGGGACTGTCTTATGTAATTTTGTCGTTCGAAAAGTGCTGATTTTCAGCCTAGTTTGAATAAATGACTTTTGAATTTGAATTTGACCGAACTGATGGAAATGACACATGCAACAAATTATTTAAATCGTCGATGCCAAAACGGAAAAATAATCATTAAGTCCGTTTAAAGGAAAACCTATGTTTACAATTGACTTTATTGTCGAATCAAACTCCTTACATGAAATTTTTTTTAGCAGGTAAATGAGGAAGACTCGGAATTTCTAATTTTATACACAATGCGTACCTGAATACGGTCTCTTAACGTCTCCTGATATTCTATAAGGTAGCATAGCCAACTAAAGTATGATATTCTATACCTAAGGAGACATATCCATCGAAAGTGTCGCTTATCCCGGTCATGTCGCATCCTCTATTAGTATCTTCAGTCTTCCTGACATCGGCAGCAATTTGATACTGCGTGACACGGGTGGGCAATTTTCCATTATTTATAGCTTTAAGAGAATTTATGTACGCGCCATTGTCGTTTATTAGTGCTGTTCGGATGTAAGTTATGTTTACAAGTTTAACAGTAGTATCGCCGGGTGGTTATAGTGGGGTAACATATGTATTGGTGGGGTAGTTAAACATGTGCTAATTAGAGGAAGTAGAATGTGTGTTGTGTTATGCTGGTTGTGGCTAAGTATCCCTAAGGCACGGTTGGCGCAGTGGTTAAGCGATTGACTGCTGCGCTGCGTGTCGCGGGTTCGATTCCCGCACGGAACAAATATTTGTATGACTTACAATTAGTTGTTCCGGGTCTGGCTGTTTGTGTATGTGAGTTATGTTTGTAAACGCACCCACGATACAGGAGAAATTCCTAGTGTGGGGCAAAGTTTAAAAAAAAAAAAGAAAAGAAAAAGAAAGAGGAATGGATATATCCTCCATTTGGTACGAGGACTAAAGCACCGGTAACTTGATAATACTGGACTGTATTATAATGTGAAGATTTACAAGGGAAAACAAACGGTTAACAATTTGAAGTGATATAGGCGAGAATGATTACTTATGCGAATACGTTCTATCGCGGTCGAAGACGCAGTGGTGAGCCGCCGGTGCGCGCGCGCTGCTCGAGCGCCCCCTCTGCGACCGCAGCTCCCGCCCGGGGTCGCCCGGTATGGCGTGATATTCTCGAAAATCCCATCTCCGCGCTGATTTTATCATTCGGAAACTTCGTGGCAACTTCTGAGAAAGTCCGTGTCTATTGAAAAAAAAAACCGAGGTACCATAGATCGAGCATAAAACTTTTCTTGTATGGGGAACCCCTTTAATCAATCAATTCGCCTAGCCTTTTCCGAACTATATTGGGGTTGGCTTACAGTCTAACGAGATGCAGCTGAATAGCAGTATTTTACATGGAGCGACTGCCTATCTGACCTCCACAACCCAGTAACTGGGTAATACGATACCCCTTAGTAAGAGACTGGTTGTCAGACTTTCGGGCTTCTGACGACCCGTAACGACTGTCAAAGATCCACGAATGACAGCCGGGACCAACAGCAACGAGGACCTGCTGTAATGATTAACTTTATTACATTTTTATTATTTGTTGTTAGAGCAGCAATAGAAATACACAATCTGTGAAAATTTCAACAGACTAACTATTACGGTTCATGAGATACAGCCCGCTGACATACGGACAGACGAACAGCGTAGGCTTAGTAATAGGATTCCGTTTGGGACCCTACGGAACCCTAAAAATAAGTTAATACTGTTGCACTTTTGTACTAGATAGATATATGTGAAGTCTGTACGAATATAAATGTAAGTCCTAAATAGTTTGAAAGATTAGCATACTGTATTCTTAGTGGAAATGAAAATGTTCTTGATTCTTCTGTTTCAAAATTCAAAATTCAAATTATTTTATTTCACATAAACCTACAAGGGCACTTATGAAACGTCAGAAGCTAGGTGCACGGTTCCAATTGGTCGTTTCCTATGGAGAAGAGCCGGCAAGAAACTCCACGGTTACTCTTTTAAAAGTAAATGGTATTTACAATGTTTTCAAATTACAGTGTTAATAGGTATGAGAGGACAGTAGGCCTATCAACAAGTACCAGGTACTTAGCAAGATAGAAAATGGTCGACAGATCTACAGTCTGTTAAGCCTACAACAGTTTTTTTGTATTTCCATTTCATATTATACATTTTTTTATTATACGTAACTAAACGTAAACTACTTTCATACTAGAGACTCCGATGAGGACGGCCAGATTGCTTGTTATAACTTTAAAGAAACTCAAGATCTAAAAGACATTAAGGTTTCATGCAGTTTCGTGGAACCGCCGAACAAGCGACGACCTATTACCCTGCACAGCAAAGCCAATGCGGAGTGCATTACCATTTTTATAGCAGCGTGTCTGCGTATTATGCAGATTGCCGTTCGTTGGCCAACGACTGAGGAGTGCGATGTATGGAGACGGCCTAAATGTTAGGATCCTAGCGGCAGGTCTGGTGGAAACGAAACCTCAGTTTTATTTGCTCTCTCTCTCCTTTTTTGGGTCCGACCATACACGGGGTCTAGTTAAATTAGCTAGCTAAACTACGCATATGTGACGGGTATCGATATCAAAACATGAAAAAATATTTAAAAATAAATGGTTTTTGCTGATGGAGTAGGAAAGAGAAATGAGAAAATTTTTGTTTTTAAATTTTAATATAATTTCACTTAAAGATTTACTTTAGCATCATTGACTCAAGTTTTAGGTGACAAAAGTCAACTTAGTGAGTTGGTTTGCTACTGATAGCCGGTGAGGCACCGCATCTTCTTATTTTTTTCTCTTTTTGTTCCTTTTTCAAATTTTAACGGATGGAAGGACTTTTCTCTGGTTTTCTTCTGAAAGCCAATTCTGGTGCTTAAAAAACGTTAAATTAAGTATTCCAGTTACAATCTCATCTCAACGAAAATAAATGTCAAAAATGATTATATTTAAAATTATTATTGATTAATTTGGCACACGATGCACCAAACACCCTGTATATATAATTTGATTATATTTTTGACAGATTGAGACTGAGATTCGAATCTGAAAGTTCTTAAAAATATGTGAACATATATGTCCTTTGGTCACTTTTTACGACACCATGCAGCTAGTGGTAAGGCTGACGGAGAGAGGAGCGGGCGGAGCTGTGCCACTATTAACCAATGGAATTGCATAAAATATCCGCTCCACTTCAGTGGACAGGGATATGCGAACTAGTTTAAAAAAATCCAACAAAACCAGGAAGCGGAGCGAGGAAGCGGAACGGGGAAGTGGAGCGGGGAAACGGGTGCTGATCTCCTACCGCCGCCCGCCCAAATTACTCGTCGTGAACTAAAAATTAAAAAAAAAAAATATATTTCGCCCTTGTAGGTTACAAGGGCACTCATGAAACGTCAGAAGCTAGGTGCACGGTTCCAATTGGTCGTTTCCTATGGAGAAGAGCCGGCAATAAACTCCATGGTTACTCTTTTAAAAGTAAATGGTATTTACAATGTTTTCAAATTAGAGAGTTAATAGGTATGAGAGGACAGTGTAGGCCTATCAACAAGTACCAGGTACTTAGCAAGATAGAAAATGTTAAGCCTACAACGTTCTCACATTCACAAAATCTAAAAGAAAATAATCTATATAAAAGCAAAATCAATGACATGATTGCCACTACAGCTGTATGTAACTCGCAGATAGCTCCGCACAGTCCGCAACTCCGCTCCGCACTACCTCGCTTTGTATCAATTGACAGACACAGTCCGCACTCTGCATTACTCCCTCGCTCCGCTCCACTGCCTCGCTCTGCGTCAAAACACAGGCAGCCTTAAAGAGGTCTTATAAATTTCTAGACACAAACGCTAAAATTGTAACCTTGTGGCACACCCAAATGTGTTCTGAAAGCGAGTGCTGTGCTAATCTATGCAAACCCGTTTTAAGATTGACTTGTTTGTAGGACACACTTGGTTCGTGATTACTGTGAGCCGTGCACGTATGGGCCTAATCCTCGGATTGTGAGTGCGGGATTAACTTTACAAAAGGTTTGGTATATCTGTTTTTATTTAGAGGTATATGAAGGAAAGTGAGCGTTTAATTAGTTTTGGAAGATTAGATGAGTAATTGTTTTTCTGGTAGAGTTTTATACTTATAAATAAGCGTAGATTTGTTTAATGTTTTTTTTTTTATGCATGTTTGTTGGTTAGGTCGACCAAAATTATTTTTTTATTTCTTGTGGTAGGTATTCGTTTTTTTATCAGTAACTAGAATATATATATTTTTTTATTTTTTTTAATCCTTTTTTTTATTTTTTTTAACTACCCTAAAAAAACATGAATGCTATGCCGCTTAAACGAAGTATCTAAGTATGATTAATAATTGGGTAAAAAAACTCTAGTCACAACACTTTTTTTATTTATAGAAAAAAAAGTGACAGTTAAAGTACAACAGGGGCCTTATTATGAAGTATTAATTCAAATTCAAAAGTCATTTATTCAAACTAGGCTGAAAATCAGCACTTTTCGAACGTCAAAATTACATAAGACAGTCCCCCAAAAACGCCCACCCTTCACCACTTCCTAGTGCTTTAGCTGGGAAGAAGAAGTGGCGCAACAAACTCCCCAGCAGCACAGCTGTCTGAATAGTTAGAAGAACATGATTCTATACAATAGTAATAATTTACTTTACGCAACACAAAACATTAAATTAAATTATTTTATATATGTCACCTAGCACACGCCAATATACCAACAACAAAATAGTAAAAAGAACTTAATACCCGAATTAAAGCCTCCAGGCATAAAGGGCTTGCCAAATCACAAATGATAAACTAGCGAACTAGCTAACAATCGAAGTAAAATAAATAAACAGTTAATTACTAATAACAACAACAAAAACCATGGTCAGCAAGACGACCAGTCACCACAAGCAGCACCCGTTCACGAGCATAACGCAAAGATCAGCCATTACCCCCCTCGCCATATTTGAGGGAAGGAGGCAACCCGACCCCCGACGCTACCGCACGCTAATGCCATCATTATTCCACTGCGAAAAAAGGATAGTGCTAGCGGCCTTGTATAGCTTTGTCTCTCACTCACACTGGAATAATGGTGGCATTAATACGTCATAATCCCCTGGACCTATTTACCTTAAAACCTTAGATTTTCTGAACACAGGTGCTATAATATTCATTTTGAAAACCAAGTAGGTATTTATGTACCTAAATATGATATCTAATGACGTAATTATAAGAATTAATGGATACAGTTTACTACAGCCTACATATTAGAGCTCACACTACTACTTCTAAACCAAAACGCGACGACGGCTACGGCCACGGCTATCGGCAGTGCCCAGTAGTAGGACCAATCTACTGGGGAAAGCCTCTGTAACGCGTACTTTGCGTGTACTTAATGACGTAGCAGACAGCATAGATCTTTTTAATTGTTCTCTGAGTGAGTTCACAAAAACAACGATGTACAGAATATGTTATGGGAAATAATAAAACTGTTATTATGTTAACTGTTGTTATTGAACTAGGAAATTCCTGTAATGACAGTGATAATGAGTTAATAAATAAATAAAACATGAAATCTCATCGCTTGCCAATACAACTCCTTCAGATCACAACAACATGCATAATACTCAACTTATTCACCCTCTCACCCTCTATTTGTTCATGATCGTCTCTTTTATTTCATCCTGAAAGAATAATAAACAATAAAACAAGCGTTTGTACCCACTAGTGTCACACAGAGAGCGCAAAGGAAGTAATAATCGTAAAGTGAGCCGCGTATATCCGGCTTTGCTTGCAACGGCAGGGCTGCCTGCAGTTTGATATTTTTTTGGGGCCAATTTATTAATTAGAAGAAAGAAAGAAAGGAAAATATATTATTTGGTTTTCCATCTGGAATTTTTCAGTCCGAGGTCTGGATTTGTGCCCCGTCGATGGCAATAGGCTTGCCCCCTAATACATAGGACTTAACATAATTGGCGAAATGCGGGTGTTCTGTAGGTACACTTCTGCCTAACCCCTCGGGGATTATAGGCGTGACGCTATGTCATGTAATAGAAAGAAAAATTGTAGGTATATTCTGCACAAACAAGATGAACTTAACAAAAAAAAAAAACATAAAATACACACACTAATACAAAAGTTGCCAAAATTCTCGTATAAAAGAATTAAAATTTCAAAGTTTATATTAGATATTAAAGGCCGTATAAAAAGTAGGTCTAGGGATGGAGTCGTAAAAGAAAGAGTTGGTAAGTGCTGCACTGACAGGAGCGTCCGGGGTTGCGGGAAAGTCCGAAAGGGATACCGTGGCCCCTGGCAACGTACAGGCAACGTAAGGAACACGGGTGGGTTTTAGTCAGTAAGGAAGATTTCGTAAGAAATTAGTGTTTTGAACAGAATAAAATAAAATTGTGTTTTAATGGCATATATGCTGCGGGGTCTAAAATAA
Source organism: Xanthia icteritia (assembly GCA_949128155.2). Taxonomy (NCBI): domain Eukaryota; kingdom Metazoa; phylum Arthropoda; class Insecta; order Lepidoptera; family Noctuidae; genus Xanthia; species Xanthia icteritia. The sequence goes on from OX421932.2 coordinate 5,503,568, forward strand.
CAGTTGCGGACCTTTCAGTCTTCTCCTTTATTTTTAAGATTCGATAGAGTTCTAGATTCACTAGCTTATTTGTCATTGTCTCAACGAAAGGCATGCGTCTTCGCGTTTTTTTTGACGGAACCTTATCAACACATCTATCAGCAGTTGTGTTACCTTGTTGCTGTCACAAAATTATAGAAAACGTTTTCTTTTTTATTTAGATATATTCCTTTCTTCTCTATTGTGTTGCTGGGGAGTTTGTTGCGCCACTTCTTGTCAGCAGCTAAAACACTAGGAAGTTTTGGAGGATAATTCGTAATTCTGTAATTTCGACATTCAAAAAGTTCTGATGGACAGGCAGATTTTTGATTCATACATTAATATGAATACCTACATCTTCAAAAACATTATTTTAAACATTTCATCTGTATATAGGCCTCACCCAACGCACAGCACAGCCCTACATAGTATTGACGTAGTTACCACGCTCAACATCGGATGCCGATCGTTGTATGCATCTGTTGCAGAAAATCCTGATATAATCCTGAACCCACTGCAACAATCACTGGAATTATTGGCTCGAGGGCCCGACACCAAATTGCGAAGGCTCAACGTGTCAATATAACTTTGAATGCCTTATTTTTTACTGATTGGATAACGTGTATATTAAATAAATAAATAAATAAAAAAAAATATTGCAGACCATGTAGTCCATAAAAAACACGGTTAAAAAAATAAAAATAATAACACATAAAAATTAAAAATGACAAAATTTAATTTTCAACCAAAATTTAAATTTAAATTTGAACTGCATCTTTAGGTACTTAATATAACGTTAAATACCTAATAAGTCTTATTTAACATTTTAAAAGTAGGAAGCAGTGGTTAATTTTGGGCCTGTCTTTTTTAGGGTTCTGTACCCAGAGAGTGTCAAACAGAACCTACTATTGGTTGAGTTTGAAATGTAGGAAGTTAGGTGTTTGGTGTAGGTACTTAGGAATTCGCACTGTATTAAATAGGTGTAGCTAAATGGGATACAAGGTGTATATTATAAATCAGCTGTTTCTAACTTAAATATATTACACTTTTAAAAGAAAGAAAAAGTATTTATTGGGACAAGCACAGGAAATCTTAATTAAACTAAATACATACACATAAAAAAAAAAACAATAAAAATACAAACAAAGTAAAAATTCAAATAAAAGCAGTAAGTCCTGTGCGAGGCCAAAAGGCTCCTATCTCAGCATGATGACATTTAATAATAAATGTCGCAGCGCTGGTATTCTGATAGAGCCCGCAAAATCATCTTAGTAACTTTTTTTTCGAATACTTAATATTTAGATATTTAAAATTATACTTTTTGGGGTTCCGTACCCAAAGTGTGCCAAACGGAACCCTAAAAAGCCTCCGCAGACCATCCGTCAGTCTGTCAGCGAGCTATATCTCATGAATCGTAATAGGCAGACAGTAAAAATTTTCACAGATTGTGTATTTCTATTGCCGCTGTAAAAATAAATAATAAAAATTAAATGAAGTTAATAATTAAACGGGGTGTTCGTTGCATTTGGTCTTGGCTGTCATTCGTGGATCAACTTTCTGCTCGATCTTAATAAGGTACGGAACCCTTGGTGTGCGAGTCCGACTCACACTTGTAAGTCCATATTGAAAAAAATTGTTCCTTATTATTCAGAATTTTGATTTTAGGTTAAGATATCGACTCATAACGGTATAATAGACTATTCACTATCTACACTATAATTTTGCAATTAATTTAATTGCCAAACTATTGATAAAAAATTTAATTTCTTTGGACTTAGTTAACCATGTTTTAGTTGCACATCAGTATCTAGGGGTAGCAAACAGCCGGATTCTTGTCGTAGCTTACCTAGGTAAATTCCAACATACATAATGATAGAAAACCAATATTATTTTATATAAAATACTAACAAAAAAGTTTTGGTAGCCCTATTGTAGCGACTATTGTAGTTTTATGCAACTGTTTGTAAGGATTTGAATTGCTTCCAAGTGCTGTTTGTATTAATATTATTGGCTTTATGACTCAGGTTTTTTATGTTTTACAGTTTTCAGAGGATTAAATTGTGTGCGAAGAGCTCTCATTGTTATTCATTGTAGAAGTGCTTTTATGAAGGTATTTTTGTTAAACATGCTTTTTTATTCCTGTTGTTGATTGACTGTGATTATTGCAGTTAATATATCCAATAACCATACATCTATACATACATAGAAATAAATTAAATTGAAGTTTCTGTTTGTAATGTCAGAATAACAGCTTTTTACTAAATGCACATGAAAGTATGGTACGGAAAATAAACAAAAAAAATATGTCTGTGTGTCTGTTTGTTCCAGTAAATCTCCGTAACGGCTGGCAGGCAGATAGCTGATGTTATAAGGATTAACTAAAGCTACTTTTATTTTAGACAAAGAATTTGGGTCCATGTGGGCGAAACCGTGGACATGTATTTTTTGACTGTGTATAACTGGGATCTAATTACACAAATAAATATCACTAAAGGGCTGATTTTAACTGTGTTTAACTGAGATCTAATTACACAAATAAATATCACTAAAGGGCCGATTTTTTAATCATTAAATAACTTTTACCTGAAGAATAGATGTGACGTTTTGACAGATTGTCCATAGAAAAACTGTCAAAATGACAAAATTCTAAATTCAAAATATTTTTATTTCATATAAACCTACATGGGCACTTATGAAACGTCAGAAGCTAGGTGCAACTTTATTCGTCGCATAAAACTTAACTGGCGATTGAGAAACCGGCCCAAATTCCATTATTTTCATTTAATTTATCAACAAACACACGCAATATATTGTTTGACATTGTACGATCATTATTGTCTTAGTGTCTGTCATTAGTGTGTGTGTGTAGTGTCATTAGTGTGTGTGTGTGTAGTGTCATTAGTGTGTGTGTGTAGTGTCATTAGTGTCTGTAAAACAGTTTATATTATTTTACAGATTATAATCAGCCTATAATGTTCCCACTGCTGGTAAACAGACCTCTTTGTGAGAGTTAGTGGGTCATAATCCACCACGCGGGCCATATGCGGATTGGCGGATGTCAGGTCATGTCTTTGAATTTTTGGTTCTAGGACATGTTTTCACTCACGATGTTTTCCTCCACCGTTTTGAGAGCAGAGGTTGTACAGATTGGCCAACCTTAAATAAGTCTCATTCCGTTATTATTTTCATTGACACACCCTTCAAATCGGCACATACCGATACTGCTTGGCGGTAGGTACGCTTTTATATCGTGTATTATTATCGTGGACGTCACGAAAACAGGGAAATAAATCGTGTGGAAGTATAATTTCCGTCCACGATAACGTTATAACGTGCACGTCCACGTATTTCCATACATATAACACTTAAGGTAATTGTTAAGGACGTTAGAAATTACTAAAGTGCATTTTCGGTAGTGGTTCCTTTCTCTAGAGAAGTACCCAGGCGAGATTTAATTTAGAACAACTGTAAACAAAGAATATCCATTCCCGAATTCCAAAATAAACTTTCATACAAAAATCTACGTTAAACTACGATATTTGCTCCGTACTCACCAAAACCCATTTACCTACAAATCTACCAGTAAATACAGTTCACAGCTCTTGTTGACTCGAGTCGATAGCAGTCAGAATTCAACCCTTGTTATGACTGACAGCTGCATGAATATTCAACTCGTGCGAGCCGCGGGCGCTTCGGTTACTTGTAACAACTATCTGTGGGAATTTGTAACGATGTTATTGGCAATGGAGCCATTTTTAGGGATAATTGGGGAAATTTCGTAAGTTTTAGATAAGAAAATATAGTGATAAAGTTAGAATAATACCTGCTGGCACATCCTGGACTCCGCTACCTCTTTGCTCACTCTGTTTTAACAACGGCAAGTGCTAATCATAAGGTATGATTTCGAACAACGCGTCAGTGCTGCCGCGTCACTACTGGTCCCCATACATTTTCTATAGGTTTATATGAGATTACATTCTGAGCACGGCAACAATATGACGCAGCGATGTCGCGCAGCACCAGTACTGTAGTGACGCGTCACGGCAGCACTGCTGCTGCTGTTGTTTGTATATTCTCTTATCTTATTTCCTACGTACCATCGAAGAAGTTCATATCTATACACCGTAAGGACTATTTCTGCTTGCAGCGCTCGGCCGCTATAGAACCGGGGCGGTAACAGGTGTTGTCATCGTGTTCACGGGGTTTTGTTTTCAAACTGCTTAGATATGAAGTTCTTTAATAGTACCTACGTGTACGAGAGAAGAACATTGGAACCACTTGTAAAATATCAATAAGCTACATAACATATATATCCAATAAAAATAGTTTTGCCTGAACAGGATTTTCCTGTAACTTTCTTTCTCCGACGAAAGAAAATTACCAGGAAATATCTATCCTAGATACAGGATTTTATTCTAACCTAGGTATAACAGTTTCAAAATTATGTTCAACCTATTTCTAAGTAAAGCACTCGTAAACCACAACGCTTACCACACCGTCCAATCCACAATGTCACGTAACATCACTAATTTCAATCTAATGTATCATTAGTTCTCTAATTTACAGGGGGCAGCACTAAATCCTGTCGGGCCCTTAATTTATAGTCCGCGGTAGTTTCATGGTCTACTGGACAATTAATCTAACAGGTATTTAGACGAGAACTCGTGTATGTTGGTATGGATCGGTGGTAAGTTGGAGGTATGGTAGAGTAGTGATGTGTCGGTTCTTGGGAAAGGTAAGGTGTCCATATGGATTGAGAAGCCATGTCTTATATTTAGATAAGGGTATTACCAATATTTAATACCTAGTAAAATACCCGATTTGGTAGGTCCGATCCTGGAATTCGTAGTAAAACCCTTAATAAATATATAAAAATATAATAAATTTACAGGACGTTTTAGGTGGCTCCTCAATCAATATCAACGATCAAATCAAAGACATGAAACACAAGCAAAACAACGCAACGTACTATCAAAATATGGTCAGTCTGACATTATTTTTTTTTCGTAAGGGAAGCATAGATTATATTCATGACACAAATTTAGAGTTTTCTGTATTTTTACTTATTATTAGCTGCCTCAAATTTCTTAAAATAAGAGATTTTAATTTAAACATCATATTAGCTAAAATTCTGTGCCAAAAACATAACGATTGTGTCAAAAAACTGGAATCGATAGAACTCGACTAACATTTTGTTGAGTGTGGTGGTAGTCACTAGTACAATATTGGTCGCTTCGGAACTCACTTCACTTCGCAAGTGACTGGGTGATGCTTACAGAATGCAAAATCAAGGTAATTTTGAACCTTATGCGAAGTGAGAGTGAATAGCGATGTGAGATGCGAGTTGTTGTTTGAATTTTACAGAATCGACGTGCTGACGGCCTATAGAAAATATATGTTACGTACTTAAGTAGTTGATCAAGTCGGATAACAATAGCACCAATATTTAATTGAAATTTCTATTAAATATTGGCGTCTGAATTGAGGAGCCACCTTAAACGTCCTGTTACATTTTAAGGGTTTTACTACAAATTCCAGAATCGGGTCTACAAAATCGGCTAATTTACTACTAAATATTGGTAGAATCCGCGTTTAAATATGAGATATGGCCCCACAATCCACACGGACACAAGGTAAGTACCTACCAACAACTAATATGCAAAAATCGTCACTATATCGGAAGCTTTTAAGCTGTTCATACACTTTGAAGATAGTTTAAAATATATATTATCTTCGACATATCGCTCAACGTACAATTTAGTTGAAAGTATTTTTAAGCGCAAAAATATATAGGTATATTATGTTCCATCGAATATATAGTGATGAGCTTTATCGATAGAAACTTTTAATATGTACTATTGAAGAACTTCATATCTAAGCAGTTTGAAAACAAAATCCCGTGAACACGATGACCACATCTGTTACCACCCCGGTTCTATAGCGGCCGAGCGCTGCAAGCAGAAATAGTCCTTACGGTGTAGAGGTATGAACTTCCTCGATGGTACTTAAGATCTTCCGCATGTATTCCCCGAAGTGTTACATAGATAGGTGTGAGGAATGTCACCCACATTTCGCCAGTTATGTTTAAGTCTCATGCAGTAGGGGGCGAAACTATTGACATCAACTGGGCACAAATCCAGTCTTTGGGCTGCTACTGAGAAAACCCTGAAGGAAAAACCCAATAATACTGCTCGACCCAAGAATGGAACCCAGGACCTCATACTCAGCAGGCGCTTGCGTATACTAGACCAAAGAGGCAGTATAGTTGACACGTTTTAGCATAGCAATAACGGTCATTGACCCACCTACATTTTCTAGCTTTTTTGTATCAAAAAATGAATTAAAATTCAAATTCAATTTCAAAATATTCACATAAACCTACAAGGGCGGTTATGTAACGTCAGAAGCTAGGTGCACGGTTCCAATTGGTCGTTTCCTATGGAGAAGAGCCGGCAAGAAACTCCACGGTTACTCTTTTAAAAGTAAACGGTGCTTACAATGTTTTCAAATTACGTATGAGAGGACAGTGTAGGCCTATCAACAAGTACCAGGTACTTAGCAAGATAGAAAATAGTCGACAGATCTACAGTCTGTTAAGCCTACAACGTTCTCACATTCACAAAATCTAAAAGAAAATAATCTATATAAAAGCAAAATAAAATAATAAAAATAAAAACCTATTTAAACCAAATGACATGATTGTCACTTCAGCTGTAACAAATCTAAATAAAGTCCTGAATCAATATCAATATCGTTATCTTCAACATGATCCAATAACGAAAAACCATACATAGTTTATTGTGTGGGTTCCTACTGAGATATATTAGGAAAAGGGCATTGACTCTTACTGCCATGTTAAACGGCTACAACTATAGTAATTTATACAGTAAGTACCTAAGCATTTAAGTCAAACAGTAAGCATTAAAACCCACGTTAGGATCTTAGTTTAGTTAAAGTAAAGTAAATTTTGTTTGCATAGATTACAGATACATAAAATAAGATGTTACAATAAGATAGGTGAGCCTTGTTCAATCTACCTTATATAAGGCATGCAAACATTAATGAAATTGTTCACTAAATTGAAAATAAAATAAAATAATGGAAATATAATTAAACAACTTTAAAATATTAGTCGGCATAGCACAATAGTTAGTTAGCGTCTGTAATTGCCGCCGATTGCCCTTACAAATATTACGCCATCCGACCGCAGGGTCATCAGTACACTGTTTCAGACGGCAGGTTTTTTAGAGTAATAATTTACGTGAAATTGTATATAGAATTCTTGACATCTTTTTCATTTATTCAACGTTAGTTGAAGCCACAGAACACTATTACACGATGGACCAATAAATTGTCTAAGTATACTAACACAGAAATATATTAAAAAAAAAACAATTTATTCAAATACACATTCAAGAAAAAAACATAATCCGGTAATGAATTTCCAAAATTGCAAATTGCTCCAACATTATTACATAATAAAATAGCTTACTATTGATTTATGCTTACATATTTCAATTTTATTGCACTACTACGATCGTTCGCGACTTTTCCTTCGTACATTTTTCATTATATTTCTCAGACTAATTTATGGCAGCTTGAGAAGCAAGATACATGGGATCTAAAATCTTTATAAAGAACTAGCTTATCCATTGGTTTCAGCTGCTTATTTTATGTTTCTAGGGGTATTCTTGATTCTACAACGAGCAATTTATGTCCCGTCAAAAACATAACATGTACAAAAACGGGCCAAGTGCGTGTCCAACCACGCACAACGAAGGTTTCCGTAGTTGACATAAATTTATCCCAAGAACAAACTTAACATTGTAGTTGAAAAACATATTCTCCCATGCGGAATGTATGTAATGTATGTCAAATATATGTACGGAATACATGTTTTTCAAACTGCAAATTTAAGTTGGTCGATTATTACTCGTTAACCTGTAAAGCCTGCTAAGTTGTAATAGCTTTCCTTTTAACTGAGTTGTATATACTACTGCTATAAATTTTTTCACAAATCCAAGTACAACCATTTAGCTGGCAGGGGGGGGACACATGACTCTAACAAAAATTAGCACTTTAAAGCTTAATATTTCGCAAACGGAACCTTGAATTGAAAAATGGCCTTCACATACCCACAATATATTTAAACGACCTTTCCAACGATTACCCACACCATGGGACAGACAAGAAAAAAAAAACATCCCCGCTTTAGGTGAAAGGAAGGCTAAAAAAAAAACTTTCTTTTATTGTACCACTTTGTCGGCGTGATTAATATGTATATCCATGTCAAATTACAGCTTTCTAGTACTAACAGTCTCCGAGCTAAGCCGCGGACAGACAGATAGACAGGTTACCTAATTAGTTATCTAACAACATCTTTATAGTGATCGTATCAATGTAAGACATATTTATTAACCGACTTCCCAAAAAGGAGGACGTTATCAATTCGGTTGTATATATATATATATTTTTATGTATGTTACCTCATATCTCCGTCATTTATGAACCGATTTTGAAAATTATTTTTTTATTTAAAAGGATTCACTTCCCGATTGGTCCCATTTTTATCAAAATTTAGTTCTGATGATGGAATCCATGAGGAATTGAGGGAACTCCTCAAATATTATAGGCACACACCGCGATTTAGATATTTTCAGTAACAAATTAAGCATTTGCATTCAAAAAGTATCATTTAGTGAAGTGGAACTGATGAAGAAGACCACAGATTGCCACCGTATTTCTTCAATGAGAGGTATTTCACGGGTGGCGCCATTTATGAACCGATTTGGAAAATTATTTTCTGATTTGAAAGGATATACGCCCAGATTGGTCCCATTAAAAAAAAAACAGTTCTGATGATGGAATCCATGAGGAATTGAGGGAACTCCTCAAATATTATAGGCACACACATAGCGATTTAGGTATTTTCAGCAACAAATTAAGCATTTGCATTCAGAAAGTATCATTTGGTGAAATGGAACTGATGGGGAAAACAGATGGCCAACGGAACTACTCAATGATAAGTATTTCACGGGTGGCGATAAGATATCTCGATTAAGATAGTTAAGCGACAATGAAGCACGTTTAAATAAATAATTCTGATGACCATCGAACTGATCTGAAGATGAAGCCGGAAGGACGGCACCGGAACTCCGTCATAAAGCAATGTATCCTAGCCGGTTTTTATTTCTTTAATAAATACATAGATTGAGTTGTAGAAGGCCCTTAGATTTTTGATGAACAGTGAGTGAGTGAGTGTAAGTGACAAAATTAAAGAACTGTGACTTCCAATCCTTATTATAGTTTAAGTAGTTTTATTGTAATTAAGTAAGTTTTATTGTACTACAGTATAGATACAAGTTAGTTTGTTTTGTTTTGTTGTGTTAAAAGTTGGTAGTTTTATATTATAATTTTGGAAGTAACGATTAGGAAGTTATTTTTGTAGTTATCTGTGGAAGCTTGTTATTAGCAAATTAGATATAAATTATTGTTATAATTATAGTTATTAGACTGTAAGCTTTCCTAAAATAAAATAAATAAATAAATAAATAGTTCTTTAACTACCGGTTCAAATTGAATATTATATGGGAATATACATAGTTATATTTTGCAGTCTAAGTAACTGAAAATTCGGCTTCTAACATTTTTTTTTTTTCAAAATTAAATAGTCATTTATTCAAATTCGAATCAGCACTGTTCGAACGTCAAAATTACATAAGACAGTCCTCCAAAACGCCCACCCTTCACCACTTAGAGACAAACTTCATCTAAAATTTAAGGTCGCACCTGATAACGAAATACTTTCTGTTACATATAAAAGGTATCGAAACTTCTGTAACAATCTTTTGAAAAAACTAAAAAATCAGTATGATAAAAATGAATTACAGAAGGCGGGGAAAAATAGTAAACTTGTGTGGAAATTTATAAAAACGAATACATTTAGATCGAAAAATCCGGAACCTCCATTTGATCTATTATCAACAGAGACAACCCCATCCGAAGCAATAAATAAAGTAAACAATTTTTTTGCTAACGTTGGTAAAAACTTGGCTGAAAAATCTTTAAATTCTAGTAATTTTTCCCGTCAAAACCCGACTACAACATCCTCTACACTAAATTCATTTGTTTTATTAGATACCGACGTTTACGAAGTAGTAAGAATAATAAACGGGTTAAAGGATATTTGTGCTACTGGTTGGGATGACATACCTAATAATATACTTAAAAGATTTAAATACCTACTTGCCCCTCCGCTAACACACATTTTTCAGCTATGTTTATCTAAAGGAATTTTCCCAAAATTACTAAAAAAAGCTGTGGTAACACCAGTATTTAAGTCTGGAGACAAAAACTGTGTGAATAACTACAGACCCATTTCAGTGTTAACAGGCCTCTCAAAAATTTTAGAAAAAATCATTAACAGTAGATTAATAAAATATCTAGAAGATAACAAACTACTTTCAGATAGTCAATTTGGTTTTAGGCCCAAAAGATCAACTAGCCAAGCAGTACACAAATTGACTAATTATGTCAGTACCAATCTAGATAATGGTATGCACACAATTGGGATTTTTCTAGACCTTGCCAAGGCCTTCGACACTATTTCATGCCCTTTACTTTTGCACAAGCTAGAAACACTTGGGATAAGAGGAGCACAACTTCAATTTTTTTCTGATTATCTTAGCGATCGCCAGCAATGTATAAAAATTAATCAGTATATAAGTTCTGAACTTAAAAATAGTGGTTTTGGAATTCCACAAGGCAGCATTTTGGGCCCTACGTTATTTTTAATCTATATAAATGATCTGTGCCGCCTGTTACTCCAAAATGGTGTCATAATTTCTTATGCAGATGACACAGCTCTATTGTTCTCAGCTAAATCAAGAGTTGAGGTCTATGAACATGCTCAGAATGGTTTTAACATTGTGTCTAATTGGCTTCATAATAATCTACTAACATTAAATACAGATAAAACAAAATATATTTTATTTACAATGAGAAATACTAACATACCGCTTACTAATCTAAACATTTACCCACACAATTGTAGCGCGTACGCTGACACTGCATGTTCCTGCCCCACTTTAACTAAAGCTGACCATTTAAAATATCTAGGTGTCACTATTGACTCCAATCTAAATTTCCGTAAACATATCGATTTACTATGTACTAGAGTGCGCAAATTAATATATGTCTTTAAGAATTTACGGAACATAGCCGACTTTAAATTAATTAAACAGGTTTATTTAGCTTTGTGTCAATCCATTCTTACCTATTGTATAACTTCTTGGGGTGGTGCTGCAAAAACAATTTTACTCCCTCTAGAGCGTGCTCAAAGAGCAATTCTAAAGGTTGCTACCTTTCGCCCTTTTAGATTTCCTACGCACCAGCTTTACATAGCATGTAATGTACTAACAGTACGGCAATTATTTATACTAAGCATAGTACTACACCAGCACACTGCACTTCCCTTTGACCCAATACCTTCCGACAAGAGAAGGAAGGACTTGGTTTGCATAAAGCCTCAAACTAAACATGCGTTTGCTAATCGATTTTATGTGTTTTTAGGACCTTTTCTGTATAATAAGCTCAACAAGTTACTAACCTTCTATAGCGTCTGTTTTAAAAAATGTAGTAAAATGATATCAGAACATTTAGCGATACTCAATTACACAGACACAGAAAAACTTCTAGAAATCTTGTCATGATGATAATTTATTTACTCGTAAGTATTTACTTTTGTATATTTACATAGGTTTAGTTTTAGATATTAATGTACCAATATGCTTATTCTCATAGTTGTTAATAGATTATTTTATATCAGTTTAACTTTAAATTTTAGTGTTCCGTTCTAATTGAAACGTAAAGTGATGGCCTGAAACACAGGTTTGAATTAACCTAGATCGGGCGGGTCGCTACCTAACATTGTAATTCCGTACCATGATTACTTGAACCTGTTCTTAACATATTTTAGTTTTAGTTTATTTTAGGCACTATAATATTGTTTGGAAAATCTTACTGTTGATTAAGTGTACAATCTTTGTAAACGTTTTATTCAATAAACATTATTTATTTATTATTATTTATTTATTTACTTCCTAGTGCTTTAGCTGGGAAGAAGAAGTGGTGCAACAAACTCTCCAGCAGCACAGCTGTCTGTTCAGTTAGAAAAAAAAAATCTGTATGCAAAATGATTTACATTACGCAACACAAAACATAATTTAAATTATATATTTTTTAAACCTTTATTCACGACAATCCGCCATGACCGGAGACCATCCCATCGGACTATGAGAGTGAGGGAAGAGAGAGTGCACCTGTGTCTGCGCACACACTTGTGGACTATAATATCTCCCGCGCCGAAGGCTGATCTTTGCTGACATTGGTCGCTATGGCCGAAATTCGGTCTGAACGACTATTTATATGTTCACGAATAACGTTCGTAAGAGGTGACGGTTGCTCCCCAGGTCATTTATTCAAACTAGGCTGAGAATCAGCACTTTTCGAACGTCAAAATTACATAAAACAGTACCGAAAAAACGCCCACCCTTCACCACTTCCTAGTGCTTTAGCTGGGAAGAAGAAGTGGCGCTACGTCATACTCCCCATCAGCACTGATGTCTGCTCATAAAAAAAAAAAAACTTGATTCTATACAATAGTATGCAAAATAATTTACATTACTCAACATAAAACTCTAAATAAAATTATTTGCCATAATGAAAGCTAGCACATGCCAATATACGATTACCAACAAAAACATCGAAATGTATACTCAAGCGAAAATAAAAAACTAAAAACGTAAACAGAACTTAATACCCGAATAAAAGCCTCCAGTAAAGCACAAAGGGCGTGCCCGCTTACATATAGCTAATAAAGCTGTAACTCGAAGTCACATTATGATAACAGACCTACGAAGTAAAAATAAATAAACAGTTAGGCAAGCATAATATATCAATTGTAGAGGTCGCTAGCTAACTATATATTGCAATACAACTCATAAAATAAACATTGTTGAGTAGATTATGTCAATAATAAATGAAAATAAAATGAATATAAATTGACTTACACATACAGTCAAATAAAATACCTAAACAATTATATGTATAACTCATATAATTTGTCTGTAGGTAAGCTAATTCTGGAGAAAAAACATAAACATTGTCTTGAGTTAATCACAGCGACCAACTATTCTTATCATTTAAGTAGTCGTTGAAAGAATAGTATGCCTTTGAAAAAAGGTTGGATTTTACTTTAGCTTTAAACGCATTAAAAGGCAAACTAGCAAAGAAGAGGGTAGCTTGTTATAAAAAGTTATACCAAGCACAAAAAATGAGTTAGGAATCTTATGAAGCCGGTGACTTTGAGCTCGTATTTTGTCCTCATATCTGGGGTTTATATCACTGCAATATCATTGCTAAGTATATTCCCTCTACGGCCATTATAAGCTATTCTCATAGAGCTCCTGAAGATGCTTTAAGTAAAGCCTAGCTACAGCAAGCACAAGATAAGAGCTAGCCAACTGAACCAAAACCGTATTCACGAACACGCTAACAATACAGTTACAAACATACATTCTTGCCTTACTTAACCATCCGACTACACCGCTACTGAATCACTCACCACTCGACTCGAGAACTCGAGAGCTGTTATCGCTAATATTCGATTCGGATCGATACTCGATGCTTCTCGGATATGTATCGATGCGTGATCCACCTCTTCATTTGGCTGAAGTAGTGTCTACATTACTCGGTTTCAAGAGTTCGTCTGATGAAATGTTGGAGTTTAAGTTAAGGAAAGGTGCCTAAGGATTTACTTAAGGGCGGCTAAGAGGCACACTCTGAATTGTAGCCACAGGTTTTAGATTACCTTGTTGAATATTTATTGAACGTATTTCTCAAAAACTTATGAAATAGAATCGCGTAGGAATGGTGGTGGTGGTGTGGTATTTTTGCGATTCTGTGTAAAAAATAAATAATTTTTATATTACGAAAAATAACGTCATCTTCCTACTTCTGTTTAACTACCCGAATCCAGGATTTCAATTATTTTACTAAACTATCCAATAAATAAGTGCAATGGTTGTTTTGACTTATTTAATGGATCATTTAGTTTTAAAAGCCACGTCATGTTGAAAATAAACAAAATTGTGTGCAATTATTTCTTTTTAACTGCTTCATGCATGTTGGAATTCGCAACGAATATTAACTCGTTATTTCAGCGCGTGCTAATAAATATTTTCATCAAAACCTCGCGAATCCAACATAAAATGAAATAGTTAAAATATTCTTCAATAACATCACAAACAGTAACACGAAACAAGTGCACCAATTTAAATAACGCAAAACCAACCTGCTGTATATAAAAACTCAAAAATAAACCTTATTTAAAGCTGTTTAGAGTTGGTTTTGCTCTGGCAAAATGATAGTTATCACATAATTAAAGTCAGTTATACACGCCGTGAGATGTCTAATTAGCTGCCACGCATTTGCTTCAGTTAATTTAGTTCCAAATATTATGTAATTAACATAAATGCGGTAACCTCTGGCACTACATAGTACCACGTAATTTAGTAGACAGTTTAGTTATATTATAACATACAGATATCACGAAGTAGGTAGGTGGAAGTTGGGTAAATTGTCAGAATTAGGTAAGTTTCAGTTAAGTGAATTCAGAACTCAGATTAATAATAATTTGCCTGCCTTTTCACCAGGGATGTGCGAAACCATAACAGCGAAACCATAGCAGCGAAACCACAGTAGTTCAATTTAATAGACTCGCGTCATGTTCCACCATTAGAATCGGATGCGAGTAGCGAAAAATAACTCGAGTCTATTGAATTTAACTACTGCGGTTTCGCTGCTATGGTTTCGCAGCGGAGATGTGCTACCGGGGTGAACCAATCAATAATAAGCTATGAAAATTAAGTGATACCACAGATTAATACAGTTGGGACACTCCGCAATTTAGGTATGAAGTTACAAGTATGCGGCGGGCCCGTTTTGCTGGGCCAATTCAGTGATAACAAAGACGAGTCGTATGGCGCGTCACGTGACCTCACAGGTCTCGTGAGCCGCACGCGCCGCTGCACAATAATAATATTTAATAATATTATAAATAATTCTAATATTTATTTACTGACTTGATGTCCGTACGTATTTTGCGGGTGACCACTGAAAATCAGCGCTGTGCTGTGGGTCCCTCATAGCACAGCATCACGCTGAGTGGAAGCCTTCTTGTCACAGTCATGACGTGCAGCTGCCGAATATTTTTGTTATGTTTATATTGTTGTTTTGTTTGTATGCACACGACGTGTTTCTGTGACAAATACCTAAACCTATTTCTTTTTTCTTTCTTCTTTGAAAATCTAAGAGTCACGCGATAGAAAGAGAGGCAACTTTTAGTTGAATATAACTGTAGGTGATCAGCGCTGTGCGACCTGAATTGCACTGTATTGTGTCGTAGCAAGAGTCGCTTTTTATTGAAATGATTTTGCGGAGTGAACCATACGTCTGTATTATTCTGTGGCGATAAATACACAAAAATATTTGTGCTATCAATCACAATTATAATAATATATAACAGCCTATTACTGCAAGTGAAGCAAAAACGAGGATTATAATTTTGACCGGTATGTGTGTATGTTCATCTGTTACCTCATAACTTTTAAACTACTAATCATAATTTGACAAATAAGGTATCGTTGGAAGCGTTTTGATCGCCCGCTATGTGACGTTACATTAAATCAATATGGTGCCCTCTAGAGGACATAAAGTCATGAACAAAAACAAAAAAAACATCCTTTGTTTGGTATCAAATGAAAGGGGTTAACGAGCACATTACAAATATGTATATATATCATATTGTCTAAGTAAATAAATATGTTGAAATAGTTAAAAACAAGCAAAAGGGAGACTGCAACAAAAAACAACAACTAAAAAATCACGCTCTAAAAAGTATGAAACAAAAAAATATTTCAGACAGAAATCAAGACTTACCTATGTTCAAAAATGATCAAGGTAAAGTCGTGGTCACATGCCTATATACATATTATAATGGCATGCAACGACGGCTTTACCAGGTGTCAGCATCTAATGTCTAAGATAAAATAAAAAAATACACATTAATTAAAAAAGCCACATTGATACTTTCCCGAATTTGAACCTACAACCTCGGGCATGATAGGCAAGGCCTTAACCACTGGACCATAACGACATGATAATTAATCTACTAATATATTAACCTAGATTTTACTCGTATAGTTTCAAAATATCATGAATTAAAGTCTCGACAGGCACTTTACTTTGTGTAAATTATTTCATCACCACTGCTTTTAAAACGTTGATGGAAAACATCGTGAGGAAAACGGGCATGTCCTAGAACCAAACATTCGAAGACATGTGACATCTATCAACCCAAACTGGGCCCGCGCGATGGACTACGGCACACTTCCTCTCACAGAGAGATCTGTATCCCAGCAGGGCATTATAGGCTGATTGTGCATCATCATTGATCTGTAATCTATATGAGATCATAACAAAGAGTACCTATTCTATTTTCTGTCTTTTTATCTATTTTTAGATCGACGTAATTAAGACCTTTAAACTAACTGAACAAAAACCAATGCAATGCTCCATCGCGTGTCTATTAAGGCATAGATTAAATAAGATAATGGAGACAAACGTAATGGAGCTTAATGACCGTATTTTGTTGGACTATTTGTTTTAGAACCTTCCCTTAATGGTGGATGGTAGGTAGCTTTTATTTGTTTGTATTGGACATCAGAAGGACATCGAGTCCTTCGACAATCTTCTATTGTATGAAGCTCAATGGGTTGAATAACTATAAGTGTTGCAATGCCGTGGACGTTCTGTAAAAACAAAATTCTAGGACAGAATAACTCATAAAAAACATTACATGTACAAAGATGCAAGTCCCGCAACGCAGTTTTTCTACCGTAAAAAGTTGAGAGATCTAATGTAAAAAAAAGTCGGTTAACTTATTCAGTACTATCTATGGGAGTATCTATCCAAAAACTTGTTAACTAACAATATTTTATAGTGACCGTATGATTCGTTATTATACAAACAGCGCAGTCCGTTTATAAGCGCTCGCAGTTATGCAAAATGCTGAAGGCAAAAATGTAAATTTCCTTGTCACTGTATTATAATATGCCACAACATTTGATGGACAATTCAAACGCCGTTCACAAAATTCCGCGGCAAATTGAAGCATTTAGTTCTATTTTTTACCAGACGCGTCACTGCTAATCAAAACAAGAAAAATGGCGTTGAGTAGTGGCTTTGTGAACAAGAAAACTATTGAAAACAGTGCAAATTCTACGTGTGCAAAGGACTTTCATATTATAATTTACTCTTATTTTAAGTCTTCATAGGTACGTGATTGCTGAAATAATGTCTGATTTGTCCAGCCTGTGTTTTATGATGGACACTCTACAATAACAAAGAATGCCTTCGGCATTTTGCATAACTGCGAGCGTGTGTAACGGACGGCGCCGTTTGTATAATGACGAATCATACAATCTGCCTGCGACATCATTATTATAATTATTTCTTTATTCACATAAGAATAATCTACTATTTTAAATAGTCCATAATAAATAAAGCGCTCACAGCGTTAATTTTAGGTAGATTTTGTTGAATGTAGATTCTATTACTGTGCTCATGTTCAGTTTATGTTTTATTTCTTACTTTCTTTCGGGAACCTACAAAAGATATACACAAGACATGGCACATAAATAATGGGTAACATGAGGTATTAAGTATAGCTGTACTTCTAAAGAGAGAAATATGAAGAGCTCTTCAGTTTTCTTTCAAAGTCAAAGTCAAGTCAAAGTCAAATAATTTATTTCAATTAGGCACAAAACTTTTGCACGTCAAAATTTAAATAATAATTGATTCTAGTTGCCCCTTCCAAAAGGTAGTTTTTCACAATATTTTGTATACATCAATTATATAATTATAATTATGTGAAGACGATGCACCTAGAATAAGATTACTATACCACGTTAGGTAAAAATAATGAAAAATTAAGGAATGGCAGATAAATTAATCATGTGATAGATGCATGGTGCTCACATATTTACAAACATTGTAAAATTATACGATATTCCTAGCATTTTTACAAGCAATATAACTCAGTGTGTGAGTTCGAGTAATCACAGAATGTAAAACCAATATAAAAAAATATATATATATACCTATATTATACAATTAAATTAGCAACCAGTTAGATTTTGTCTAGATTCTAAATTGTCCTATGGAGCAGGACCACTTTAAATAGCTATGTACTTAAGGCGAAAGCATCAGAGGGTAGCCCGCGAAATTCAACTCTTGTTACGTTTTTTGCAATTTGCAGGTCAGTATAAAAAGTGCCATCCACGAAGACGCGCCCCACTCCGGTCCGCTCCATGCTGGTTACAGTACAAAACATCGCGGAGTGGGCGCATTTTCGTGAATGTCACTATCAGTATCCGGGTGTATGTTGATATAAATA
Organism: Xanthia icteritia; assembly: GCA_949128155.2. Taxonomy (NCBI): domain Eukaryota; kingdom Metazoa; phylum Arthropoda; class Insecta; order Lepidoptera; family Noctuidae; genus Xanthia; species Xanthia icteritia. Next base: position 5,522,103 of record OX421932.2, read on the forward strand.
TGATTCGCGGCCGATCAAAATATTTATATACATAATCATAAAAATCATCAATACTACTCTTTATGATTATAATTGTAGTGGTTCTTTAAATGAGTTTCAAACGCACGTTACCAGTAAAACCGTATTTAATTGAATTACAGGAACACCGAAATACGGTCTGTCCTCCAGACCGTATTTCGGCCACGGCGGCCAATCTCAACGGAGACTAGCCTTCGGCGCGGGAGATATTATAGTGCACTCTCTCTTCCCTCACTCTCATAGTCCGATGGGACGGCAATCCGACACGACCGGAGAGAGATTAGGTGCAGGACCAACGGCTTAACGTGCTTTCCGAGGCAAGCCGTCAACTTCCAAACTCCGGGCTGTTACTGAGAAATTCCTAATGGAAAAACCCAATTACACTTTTTTTTTTTTTTTTTTTTTTTTTTTTTTTTTTTTTTTTTTTTTTTTTTTTTTTTTTTTTTTTAAACGTTGCCCCACACTAGGAATTTCTCCTGTATCGTGGGTGCGTTTACAAACATTTAAACTCACATACACAAACAGCCAGACCCGGAACAACTACTTGCAGGTCATACAAATATTTGTTCCGTGCGGGAATCGAACCCGCGACACGCAGTGCAGCAGTCAATCGCTTAACCACTGCGCCAACCGTGCCGTCACTAATAAACTCACTTTGCCCGACCCGGGAATCGAACCCAGGATCCCACGCTCAGCAGTCGCGCTTGCGACAATGAGACCAACGGGTTAGTTAAACCCCCGAAACACAGTATACAGGGCACAAACAGGTAAAACGATAATTTAGGTAAAATTATTACGAGCGATGATTTTTATGATTTTTTATAAGATTTTTTTTTTAAGTTGCCCCAAACTTGAAATATCTCCTGTATTGTGGGTGCGTTTATAAACATTTAATCTCACATACACAAACAGCCAGACCCTTGTAGGTCATAAAAATATTTGTTCCGTGCGGGAATCGAACCCGCGACACGCAGGCAGCAGTCAATCGCTTAACCACTGCACCAACCGTGCCGTCGAAAATAAAAATCGTATTGAATGACTATTCCATGAAATCATGACATTTGAAGCCAATTCTAATTTAAGGAGTTGTATTGCTGATTCTAATGATTATAAATCTGTAAAGCCATACTCTGTACGGTCGCGAATCAAATTTTAATCAACATACAACCTGATACTGACCTGCAATTCATGCATTGCAAAAAACCTAACACAAATTTCGCGGGCTACCTTAACGAAAACTTCGACCTCTTTCTAACGGCTCTTTTATGTACCTATATGACTCCAAAGATAGTAAGTAAGTGTTATTAGTTATTGTACTTGTGCATATCGTATCACTCCATTGAAATGCTATTAATTAATTATTATCAGATAAAGATTCATTAGGTAGTAAATCATTTCAGCTAAGTATGTCTTCAAATAAGCGATCGTCTCACACGACTCCGTGGCGCAACGGTAGCGCGTCTGACTCCAGATCAGAAGGTTGCGTGTTCAAATCACGTCGGGGTCAAAATGCGAATTTTGCATTTTTTGTATTTAGAAAGTAAATGAGTTAGCCTGTATTCTCTCTCTCCTGGACCAAAGGCCTCCGTAGATTATTAATTAGTTCTACTTCTTGTGCAAGGCGACTTCAATTACGACGGCTAAAATTGTATTAAATGTTATTAATTTTATTATTTTTTATTTACTTAGCATTAGATTTATTTAACATATAAAAAACGGGCCAGGTGCGAGTCAGACTCGCACATAAAGGGTTCCGTATCACCGTAAAATTTTTAGCAAAAAACGCCGAAAAAAAAACACATTTCTTTTATGAGGATGAAGCCCTTTCATTTTTAACTTTATTTTATTTTTATTATTTGTTGTTATAGCGGTAATAGAAATCATTTTGAAATCCTTTCATTTTTATTAATTGTTGTTATAGCGACAGTTGAAATTTTCACACAATCTGTGAAAATTTCAACTGTCTACCGTTTACGTACGTTTTATTTTATTAGGTGAATTGTTTTGATTTTACTTTCTCTCTACTCTTACACTCGGTGTCTACATCTTTTTTTATCCTCTGTCCTATCGCAGGTATGCTGGAAGATATTTCTTTAGAAATAATCATCACCTTTGTACGTATTTTTCTGTTCTTTTCTTCTTGTCTGTTTATGTATGTGTGTACATAAATGGTTAAATATAATAAATAAATACCGTTCATGAGATACAGCCTGTTGACAGACAGACGAGCGGACAGCGGAGGCTTAGTAATAGGGTTCCTACGAGTACAGAACCCTAAAAACCAATAACAACACAAGAGTTGCTTATTAATATAATTATATTTTTTTCAGTGTCAAGCCACAACTGTCTTTGCGCAGGCGATAATACACCAACAATTATCTCTCGGTGCAGTGATAGCCTTGCGGTGTGACCGTCAGACTGCCAAGTCATAGGTCGCAAGCTCGAACCCAAGGCATGCACCTCTGACTTTTCGGATTCATGTACGCATTGTATAATTATCACTTGCTTCAAAAACGGTGAAGGAAAACATCTTGAGGAAACTGGCATGCCTGAGAGATATTTCTCGACGGCATGCGAAGCCAAGTCAGAGGCCCATGGGCGGCTTTAAAATCTGACATCAGGTTAGTCACAAACCATACGATAAGAAGAAGAAGATCTCTCGATCAAAAGGTAGGCTGGTAGAAAGAAGTTTGACAACGTTTACTCTTTTAACAAACATAACATTGCCTATATAAATACATACAAAGGTACCTATTTAGGGTTGCGATATAAACATGAATTCATCAAAATAATCATGCAAAAAACAACTTTTTGACCCCGACGTGATTTGAACACGCAACCTTCTGATCTGGAGTCAGACGCGCTACCGTTGCGCCACGGAGTCTTTTGGTGAAAGGGTTAATAAACACAATCATACAATGAAACTAGAAGAAGAAACCTCCTGTATATACGGTACTTATAACAAAAAATCAATTTAAAACAAATGTTTCTTTGTCTGTCTGTTTGTTCCAGCTAATCTCCGAAGCAGCTGGCCCGATTTTGACGGGACTTTCACTGGCTTAGCTGATGTTATAAGGAGTAATTTAGGATACGTTTTAGAAAAAGAATTAGGGTCCACGCGGGCAGTTGCTAGTTGATAAAAAACTTAAACATAATACCTCTACTTGCCTGGTAGGTACTGGTAGTCAGCTGGACGCGCTATAAATGTATCAGATACGAAAAAAAACATGTTTAAATATGTTATTTGTGTTGGTCGGTGATGAAACAGTCTAGCATGAGTTTCACGCTAAAACGGCTGAACAGATTTGGATGAATTTTGACACATGGTTAGACCTTGACCTAGATTAGATCATAGGATACTTTTTATCCCGATATTCCCACGAGATCGAGACTTATGCGGGTGAAACCGCAGGGCGTAGCTAGTCAGCCTATAACGTTAACACCGCTGAGAGCGAGCGGACCGTAATCCACCACGCGAGCCAAGTGCGGGTTGGTAGATTGGTAGATGTCACTTCGAATTCTTGGTTCTAGGCTAAATTTGTTTTAGTTCACTGTTTTGAAAGTATTGGTGAAGAAATAAATTAAACAAATTACTTTACAGTCCATTGGGTGCCATTTCACAGTGAAAAAATAGTAGATTGCTTGCCTAGGGAGCAAATAACTATTTTAATAGCGAGGGATTCTAAAGTAGAACCCTGAGCGCAGCGAGGGATTCAAAGTTCGTCACTCGAGCATAAAATAGTGTTGCTCCCGAGGTGGACACTCTACTTTTTATCACCCTCTATGAGAAAATAAGTAAGTGCAACTTATGAAAACCTACGTTTATTTATTTCGTTCTCACTACTTGAGGAAGACACACTCGTTTTTTGTAAAACGTAAAATCCGAATTTGAGTAAACAATAATGAACGCAGGCGGAACGCATATCGTGCGTTTTTTTTCCACACTTTTTTTTATAATTTTGCTCGCGCTTGGTTTACTTTATCATTCAGCCTGTTACTTGTTCATACAATGTTCGTGATTGATATCTTTGGTGATTGGAACTGTTACTAACAACATCCATATTCCAAATTCAAATCACTTTCGGTCTCTAGGGATTAAAAAGCTATTTTGGGCCCTGTTTAAGAAGAATAAACTAGCTCTTTTTGAAAAGATGTGATAAAAAGAATATTTTTTTAAAGAAAACCTTTGAGGTCTGAAAACCGTTATTCTTTCGACAAACGATTAGGTACGACGCGAGGACTGCAACTACGTCTAGCAATACGGTGGAGTTTCTTGCCCATTCTTCTCCTACGAAAACTACCTTTTGGAAGGGGCAACTAGAATCAATTATTATTTAAATGTTGACGTTCAAAAGTGCCCTTTTTGTGCCTAATTGAAATAAATTATTTGACTTTTTGACTTTTTTTAATAATCGACCCGTAATTACAGAACTTCAGTTTCATTATTAAGTCATAGCATGGCCTAAGTGGCCAAATTAATAATTAAATACTTAGTGTATTAGTCTGCCTAATTGATCGCCAGCGCTACTGCTGAGGTTCTGGGTTCGATTCTCAGGTCGGGCAAAAGTTTTTTTTAGTTTTTACATTAGAAATTTCTCAGTAGCAGCCCGGGATAATATATTCGCCCCCCATTACATAGGACTTAAACATGGTGAAATGTGGGTGTGGCTACAATGGGTACACGCCTGCCTAACCCTTCGGAAAACAAAGCGTGATATTATGTAATATAAATTTATTAGTAATTGCAAAAAACTAGCCTATCTTGCGGTACAGTATGAGTTGATAAGCTGTTAAATAGATAATGCATTAAAACGGATTACAAATGTTACAAAAAGTGCAATTTGACCCCGACGTGATTTGAACACGCAACCTTCTGATCTGGAGTCAGACGCGCTACCGTTGCGCCACGGAGTCTTACGTTGAGTGCGTTTAATATGCAGTTTCTAATAAACGGGATGACTCAGAACACATCTGTATCATGTATTATCTTGAGGACGCTAATTAATTTTAATCAGGCTATCTATTAGGTGCCTACCTACTTGAGTATGTGTGATACTGTTATTCTTGAAACAATTAGGGTTTATATCAACTATTTATTGGTGTTACCTATTAAATTATCATACTCTTCTGTTTCTATTATTATGTATTTTGTCTGCTCTGTTCTGGGTAGCATCTGGTTTTTGATAGTTGTTTACTAAAAAAATGCGGCATTCTTTTTTCCCACAGATACTATTTGTTTTTGGCGAGGGTTACCATCTACTGGGTATTTTTTTTTCAAGACGGTGTTGCCAGGTTCTGAACTAGGTCTTAGAAAAAACGCGGAAAGTAACTATATTTAAATTTTAAAGATGCGAACGAAATTAGACACAAAAAGAATGAGTGAAAAACCAGCCAAGTGCGTATCGGCCCACGCACATAGAAGGGTTCCGTAGTTGGGATGAATTTATCGCTAGAACAAACTTAACTTTGTAGTTGAAAAATATGTTCTACCATACAGAATGTATGGAAGAACATGTTTTTGCAACCGCAAATGTAAGTTGGTCGATTATTACTAGTTAACTTGTAAAGCCTACTTAGATGTGATAGTTTTCCTTTTAATTTCGTTATTATATATATACTACTGCCGTAAATTTTTTCACATATCCAAAACCAACCATTTAGCTGGCACAGGGGACACACTTGCCTCTAACAAAAATTAGCACTCAAAAGTTTAATATTTCGCAAACGGATCCTTGAATCCAAAAATGGTTTTCTCAAACTCGCAATATTTTTGAACGAAATTTCCAACGACACCCCACACCATGGGATAGATGAGAAAAAAACATACCCACTTTACGTGTAACCTAAAAAAAAAAAAAGATTTTATTTTACCACTTTGTCGGCGTGATTAATTTATGTATACCCATGCCAAATTACAGCTTTCCAGTACAAAGTGTCTCCGAGCTAAGACAGATGGATATGGCGAAACTATAAAGGTTCCTTGTTTACTACGGTATCCTAAAAAGGTATTCTTTCAAGATACATGATAAACAAATAATAACTCTTATTTTTATTTTGATTTCGAAATGAGAATCAAAAAGCTAACGGCACGCTGTATTTCTAGACGGCCACCCATCCAATTACTAACAGCGCCCGATGTTGCTTAACTTCGGTGATCGGTCGAGAACTGGTGCTATACTATAATACAGTACGACACCACTTAGATGTAGCATCGGCAAAATTCGTAAAACCGATCACCATCGGAACTGACTGCGCCTTCAAAATCACCAATCGTTATTACTGCTTTAGGTAAAAATGATCTTTACGAAAACGCAATAACCTGTAAAGTCATATAACCAAATACATTCGTAAAATTGAAATGAATGAATGAAAAAATTCTCAAATTTATGCCACATCTAAGTTGTGTCGTACTTTACCATTATTAGAATTCAAAATCAACAAAAGATCATACACAGTCTCATCTTTCTCTAATCGTAATTTCGTCTACCATAGTAGTCATTGTTTTCGTTCTCTCATCTCATCTCTCTCTTTGCCTAGCCTTATATCCCATTTCATTTGGGGTCGGCTCTCCTCGTCATTCTTCGCCAGATTTTCGTTCGATATATTGTGCCGTATTGTTTTTATTTTAGGGACATCATTTTCAAGCTTCAAGCAATGTCACCAGGGACGATGGACCCCATTGTATACAAGTTTTAGCGACGAGGATGTCACAGGCGATGGGATTAAGTAGGTAATTTTGTTTTCCGATTTGCTACCAACCCATCGGTAAAGGGTGGCCATGAAAAGATATCTTTACAGTATTTTTTTTGCGGTTACTAACATCATAATATCACGCTTGTACTCGCCGAAGGGTTCGGGAAAAGATATAAATATATCTAGTTAGACAGTCAAAGCTGTGAACTCGTTGGAAAAATTGCGTCCAACTGTTGGCCACTAAATGCACGCATACTAGAAAAGCACAAAAAAACGCGGCTATTTGTAGCCACTGTTTGTAAGTCTCGGTAGGTTACATCCTATCAGCAAGGTCCTTAACTGTACTGATTCTACACGTTCCAACCCTGGACATGAATGATGCTATAGTACACCCAGATTTCGCCAGTTATGTTTAAGACCCATGTAATAGGGGGCGAGCATATTGCCTTTTTAGCGGTTACTAGTATTCTATAAGGTGACAGTTCAGGAATATATGGCCCGTTATTGTGAAATGGCAATAAACTAATTGGTAAGTTCAGTAAGCCACGATGGTAACACTTCGACCTTGAGCCTGCCCAGCGTAGTACGGAGTTTGAATAGAATTTGAAGCCAGCTTATACTGGTTTAGTTACCACTGACGTGCCGCCTCCTGTACGTACTTTTGGAATTCGAAAAAATAGAATGTTTCCTAGCAGATCTTATCGACTTGAAGTAGAATTATTTTTATAACTCGAGAGGTATGGGCGAGACCTCAAAAATGAAAGAAGCCAGACTTTCACTGGGTTGATAAAAAAAGTGCCAAAATAATATTACTTAGATATTTTTTCTTGTATCAATATCGATAACTTGAAAGAGCTGATGTTTTAAGGTTTTATTTTTGTGTTATTTTCAATAAAAAAAAGGTAGGGACAAGGAAGAAAAATGCGTCATTTTGACAAATGGAACTATGGTATTCTTCAGTTCCTAGTTTGAACCTGTAGTAGTCGTATTCGTTCGATATTCGGTTTTTTTCTATTCTAGTGCAGAAGCCAGTCGCTCAACTGTTGCGCTAATCTAGCCATCTACATATTTCCTATTAAACTTTAACGTCAAAACAGAAGAAGATCTTCTTTCACACGATCGAAATCATCTTTACATTACACAGACGCCTTCTAAAACCTTTACATAATTAAATTCCCACCTACATACACACAGAATCACCAATCCATATCCACTCCTACTTTCACACCCGAACATATACAAAAAAGGCAGCAAAGCCGTTCACAAAACTGGTGTCAATCCCTTGTAATTTTCGCCTCTGTAAGGTTCTCATTGAATACGAGGTGTGAGGAGATTTGCCTGGCACACTCTGGCAAATTGTAAGGCCGAATGGCACGGTAATCGGCTTATGACGGGTCGTCCGCCTGCTGTGTTACTTGTGTAAGTTATTATTTATACTGAGGAATTGAAGATGATCTTATTGTTCGGAATGTTGAAGCATAAATGGGAGGCAGGGTGAGATTTTTGTGTGTTGAAGTGGGTTAGCGGTGGGGTGATTAAATTGCCGTTATGAAACAAAAGACTGATTAGTGGAAAAGATTATAGAGTAAATACAAAAAGGGCCAATGAGAAGTGTAGATTGATGCCAAAATTATACTGTTTGGTATTATAATTATTATCATTACAGTTAAATGAATTAAGTCCCTTGTTGGTTTAGTTACCCGGAAAAGAATAAAATAATTATTAATAAGTCGCGGTGTCGCAGAACATAGCCAGTCGAGAATACCAAAAATTAAATACTTAAGTAACTTTATTATACAAAATAAATGTAATATATTGCTGAGCTCTTTCATGTTTTTTATATTAGAGTGTACTACTAAAACCATGAAAGTGCTCAGCAATGTATTGTCTATTTCCTTAAATATTTTCACAAAATATTTTTGTTATTATGAAGAGCCTCACCTAAAAATATGAAAAAAGAAACCGATAGAAAAGGTATGAATCAGAAATCGCTGAATCAATTTGGACAGACGAATTTGGAACCGATAAAAAATCTGGAGCAGAAACGATTGATCCAGATTGTGAGACATGATCCAGAAACGGTCATACTTTCAGTGCTCCTCGTTTATTTAGATCGAACTCAAACTAAGTCGGCATAAAGGAAGAATAAAAATAATAATCATGATTGAAGTAAAAGGTAATTTTCTCTCAAAGAAAAGAAACGAGCATGGGTAACATAAGTTAACATTTTCAGGCCATAAGTTCCAGGTATCTGGTTTATTTTCTATTCCGTACCTACTGTGTTTCTGTATAATTCTGGTAAATCCGCCTTCTATTCCGTACCTACTGTGATTCTGTATAATTCTCATAAATCCGCCCTGAATTAAAATTAGTTCCATTAGGTTATCGTCATCTGCTAAGATTTGCGAACTAAGATTCTGCCTGAGTAGCACAAAACCAAATCAATTAAAAATATAACCCATACCATCCCTGGACTTTAATCCGGCATTCTAACAAAAAAAAACCAGGTAGAAATACTGTGTGACATGTAATAGAGTGGCCACATCCAATTTGCCTCGACGTAATCCCCTTATACGATGTCACGGGGATCCTTGGATTAATTATGTAAATTTTGTTGTTTTTGTCACACCTACCCTCTTTGTAAGTTTGTTGATGACGGTGATTTGTTTTTCAGACAAACTGAATTAAGGAATTGTGTTGTGACATAGTTTTTGGGTCAGGTCACGGAGGTCTTATGGTGAGGCTATTTTTTTGGGTATGCAAAAATTGTAACTCAATATTTTAGGTTTTAGGTTTGGACCTATGTTCAAAAATATGTCATGTGTATGTTCCTATACTAAGTAGTCTTAGTTTTTCTCATATTTAGTGTCTATTAGGTCATTTGGACAAAAATACTGATCTAGTGTGCAGCTTAGCACCAGAGATCAGCATACTTTTTAAACTACAGTCCGACCGTCGCGTCGAGAGAATGCATTAATGACACCTGTCAGTTGGACAATTTCTAGTTGTAATAAGGGTCACAATTCTCAAAACACATTTTCGTTAGTACCTACTCACTCAAAAAATGAGTTCTTTCTTTTTATACTAAAGAATATGTGTTTTTAGAATTTGTCGAGCTCACGTAGTACACTCATATTTATTTGAACACAGTTTGTGAAACACATATGACAAAATAAAAAGAGAAAATAATCTTATAGCACTGACACTGTATAACACTGACAGGTATCAAGAATGCATTCTCTCGACGGCCCAAGCTTCAATATTCGAAAAAATTCGAAAGGTTTCATCAATACTGGTCAGTAAAAAGTAAATTTGCTCTTGTCCGTTGGGTGAAAAAATTCTGGAAATATGAAGCTTTGAATGCCTATATAATATTTAGTTAATTCTGATATTTCATTCTGATGTTTTCATTCTGATAGTTTCAATCTGATAGTTTCATTCTGATAGTTTCATTCTGATAGTTTCATTCTGATAGTTTCATTCTGATAGTTTCATTCTAATAGTTTCATTCTGATAGTTTCATTCTGATAGTTTCATTCTGATTTATAATAACAATCACAAATAATAATATTATCTACTGATGTAATCATTACAAGACCAGCCAAGAAAAGCCTCAATATCACCATAGGCTTACATCGATATCCAATTAACTTATCCAACACAAACACTTCAAAACAAAATTAAGAAGAACAATATCCCAGAGTATTTCCAAACAAAAAAGGTAGCTAATCAATAATATTTCCCCTCTTTTCAATTAGTATAGCAAATGCACCTTTAATGCCTTACCTCGGGGAAAAATCCCGGGTTTAACTTAAACGATTTAGGGGATACGCCACTAAATGAAATCTCCACTAATAGAGGGACCGAGGGAAGGTAATCATGTTTTAATAAATAGGAAGTTTCTGAGTGAGTTTTGTTTTTTTTTTCGGGAAAATATGCGGTTGGTATAAAGTAGGAAATTGGAAGGGTTAAATATGCATCACCATTTTCAGTAAATAAAATTTCGTGAAATACAGCTATTTACGCTTTGGAACTTGGCCTACTACAAACGATAAAATACATACACAATAATATTGGCAAAGAGTTCCATTTTTAAAATTTGAACTTATTTTTTTATTGTATCGTTTACAAGTGGCCAGTTCTAAAAACTTTCAGTGTCGCCCTCGTACGCTATGGAATGGCCAACTAGCTTCATATTTCGGACTGACCGACCGACCCCTTGACAATTTAAAAGTGCCTGTAATAGGCTTATCTGGAATAAATGCTTTGAGCTTGAGTTTGATTTTAGTCCAAATAACTACATAACGTTAGTATTTTCAAAGAGAAATTGAGGTCTAAGGTTTTGAGAAACCAAGTCACATTTAAACAAAAGTCCATTTAAAAGAATAATAGTTTTTTAAGACCTTTCCTTTTAAGCATTTTTAGAAACAGCATAAACTTGATAGGTTTGGTAAACTGAGATATGCCTACGTTAGGAATAACCTTACCATAAAATTTACCATAGTTTTTTTTTGTCTTTTTTGTAAAAATGATTTGGTGTTTGAAAAAATATTACAGAAAAAAATATTACAACTTACCTTGCTAGAAAATAAGTTAAATTACATATATTTTTATTACGTTGTATTAAATAAATCGTTACAAGTAACTAGTACCTAGTATATATAAAATAACATTTTCTCAAACATGCTTGGATATTCGAGTATTATTCTGAAAACCTTCATCCAGATAAATCGAAAATGCTGTACTGGTCAAATACACATGCGAGTAGGCGGCCGGTAATGTTACTGTAAAATTCCATATTTGTCGTGTTTAGCGGCCGAATAAATTACTATGAAAACTCATATACAGTGTTATTTAATAATGGAACGAACTGTTTGAACATGGTAACCAAGGAGGTACTTTATCAAAGATTTTATATAAATTTCGATTTGGCTTGCAAATGGAGCTGTTTAAATTAAATGAACAAAAGAAAATGGCGCATGAAAAATTATCGTTGTTCGTCATTTATTCTGGAATTTATAATGAATTTACTTAATTTCCGCGCATTATTTGAGAAAAGTACTATACAAGGCTTTACCGCAACCAGGCTTTGATGGACTCACGTACCTACGTATTGTACATATATATATTATACATATTATACATATATAGACGAAGGTATAAACCTTCGTCTATCAATTCTCCTGTTGCCGGCCGCGACAGTAATGTACTAATTCTCACGAATAGTCTTCACATTACAAACACAGATATTTTCATCGTTTATTCTAGAACGAAAAAAACAATTCCAATCAAATTCCTTTTCAAACATATTTATTATTTTCTAGTGTTTTCTCTTTCTGTCTTGTATTGGGGATTATAACTATTAGGAGACTTCAATATGTCTATGTTCCCCGTAATTCGTGTCCATTGGGACTTTGTCTGCGCCAGACTTATTTAGTTATAGTTTTCTAAAATTTATGTTGTAGTGTTGTTTATTTATGGATATTATAGTTTTTGTTTGTGTTTTGAGAGCGGTGGTAGCCCCGTGGTAATTAATGACCGCGATTTACGAGTTGTAGGTCATAGGTTCGAACTCTCACAGGTGCTTTACTTTGTGTAAATTATTTCAAACTCACTTCTCTCAAAACGGTGAAGGAAAACATCGTGTGGACACCGGCATGTTCTTGAACCAATAATTCAAAGACATAATGACATCTACCAACAGCGTGGAGGATTGCGGTCCACTCCCTCTCAATGAGGAGGCTTGTGTTAGCAGTGGGAACGTTATAGGCATTATTTTTTTTTTTTTTTTTTTGGTTGGGAAATTATCAAATAACTTCTCCCGCTCTGGGCGGAGCAGGAAGGCGTGTCAGACTCTTACTGACTAAAACCCACCCGTGTTCCTTCCGTTGCCTGTACGTTGCCAGGGGCCACGGTATCCCTTTCGGACTTTCCCGCAACCCCAGCAGGAACGTTATAGGCTGATTATGCTATCGTTTTTGTAAAACGTGAAAGGATGATAGGTATTTAAGTGAGCAAAATATTGTTTTAGATGGTTAACTGTCAAATTTCGTTATTTTTTTGGTAATTTTCCCATTTAAATAATATTATTTTTACTGCCTCTTTGGTCTAGTGGTTGCAAGTGCTACTGCTGAGCATGAGGTCCTGAGTTCGATACCCAGGTCGGACAAAGTGTTATTGAACTTTTTCCATCAGAAATTTCTCAGTAGCAGCCCGGAGTTTGTATTTGTTCAATAGTTTCAGATGGAACTTGACCCACTGTGTGATTACCCTTTGAGCTTACATAGTTGTAGTGTGATTCTACCGTCAACGTTCGTAATTATTCTTGTACGTCCAACGCGATTACGGGTAGAAGCCGCAAACGCGTGTGGTGTCATCATTGGTGGATTGTCGTATCGTCAGTACTCTCACAAGTCGGCAAGAGCGGCAGTCTTGGGTCAAGCTCCGGCTGAAAACGAAATATTCGTTTTATTCCCTTCAAGGGGAAAACGTTGCTATTTAGGTGTTCGAACCGTCGCTTGACTCACTGTGAGACGTGTTTAAAATCTACCGTAGATGGCGCCAGACGTACTGTGTAGAAAAGATCTTCAAAAAACAAACAAAAATCAAAGATCTTCTTTGTTAGAATTTCCATTTAATAAATAAACGTACCAAGGTTCAAGACAAAGATATTCTTTAATCAATGGTAATTAAATCAATTTGTAATTACAAACATTGGAAACATATATGGCTTGATAATCAAATAGGTGAAAAAGAATCAGCTACGCTGTTGCAATTGATTTTGTGGTTATGACATTCTTCTTTGAAATAATGTTTCAGGAAAGTATCTTTAGACTTCCTATTTATTGCCTCTTTTGATTACTTCATCTTGTTTTTAGTTCATCATGTTTTTATTTGACAGGTTATAAGAGTTTAACGGCTACTCGATAGCTGGGGATGCTTTGATCAGCCGGTCTATTCTGTAATAATCTCACGGTGAAAACTTAGGTGAAGTGAACGTGAAGTGAGCTGTCATTCCACCTGCTGCAAGGGACTGACAGCTCACTCCGTGCTCACTTCACCTAAGTTGTCATGGTGAGATGGTTACAGAATAGCACTGCTGTTCTTCTTTGAATAAGATCCGTATCCAGCCTGCGATTACGGATCGGGATGCATCCTTTACCGCCCTCGTTGTTATGAATAACCTAGTCAGCTTTTTGTCACTGAATCTTCTTGATTTGGCAAGACAGATGAGGCTCTTTATCGATTTTACGATATTCATTCTTTCGGAGTCGCTTCTTGTTATTTTCCACCCGGACTGTCTAAGCCTTGCAGTATCGGTTTTGAAGCCGAACCTGGGCCAAAAGAAGACGTAGTCATCGATTTCAAGCAGGGTTAGATCGTAGACTCTTCGTCCAGATGCTAAGACAGCTGTATGCCGAGATACTTGGAATAAGCTTTCTGTATCTAGAGAATAGATTTGCAGAAAGTCTACTAGATGGCACACATTCCAGGTTGGTGGTTTGTCAGATTGAGGTCGACAATGATTTTATTAGCCGCTTTACGACTGAGTGAGAACTTATTTTTCCCGAAGTTTCTGGGTTAGCAAAGGTTACTAAAAAGGTAACAACTGACTTATGGAGAGCTAAATTTCTCGGCCCACGATCTCCAACGATTCCAAGTAGATCTGTAAGTTTTAAGAGTTGACTTCAGATGCTTCAAGTAGCTCTTGATTTAACGACCATGATGTTACTAACTAACCAGCCCGAACCCTCCATATCTGCAAACAGAGTTCTTTTATCGTTGGAGGTGGTTGCATTGACCTTAGATCCACGAGGTGTCTCCGTAGATTGTATACCATTTCGGTGTTAGGAGAAGGTATATCCCTGTGCTCTGAGCAAGGTTCCGTAGTACTCTCGGTATCATGGCTGGTGGAGAGAAAATCCAGCCCAGGCTGAAGTGCCATGGTCTGCTGAATGCATTGACAAATATGCAGTGTTTGTCTCTGACATCTTCACTCACATAACTGTCGGTTACAGTCGACCTTGATGTGACGACTAGATATCACGAAAGCGCCCAATTTCTTGAACGCCCAAGTCCTTGAGCAAGGAGATCCTAGAGGTAGTCTAGGATCTCCTTGCTCAAAGACCACTCTGGGAGTCCACTGAGCCTTGAGACACGGTCTGCTGTAAGATTGTTTCTTCACGGAAGATACCGAGCTATCAGATTTATTCGATAGCAATATGCTGGTCTCAGGGTCTTGTTGGTAGTATGCAGGAGCGTTAGAGATCTTGTTCCGCCTTCTTTGGTTATATACGCGACGACAGATTTGTTGTTGGTCTGCAGCATTACTGAGTCCTCAAAAAACGAATGCACTGAGCATTAGTTTTTTGAGGACTTCCAGGAAGGTCCACAGTTCTTTTTGATTGCAGTTGATCTGAGTTCCAATAGCCGAATAGTCTTTTTGCGTTTACCGTGGCCCCCCAACCGTTTTTTGCTGCATCGGTGGTTATGAATGTGGTGTCGTCATTCTGATGAATGGGTGACGTTTTCCTGATGTTTCTCAACCTATTTCTCAATTTATTGCTCGAGATACTTCGGTAGTGGGAACTATTTGCGGCGATTTTCCCGTGATAGTCGACTTGCTTCTATTTTCTGAGAAAACGCAGTCTGACCAAGGGCACTATGAACGATGCAAAATGTAGGTTTCCGAGGCGACTTTTGCACCACCATGTCCACCATTGATTTTTTAAAGTAAGTGTTCGTAGATTTTTTGTTCTTTTTTCGGGTGGCTTTTGGTGTTTGCCTCTGTGTTCCAAATTATTTTAACCTTAGGATCGCCTTCGTTTATACAGGGGGGTATTCTATAATGAATAATGAATCGTTGGTGTGGTTTAAGGTCTATTTAAATGTTTCAGATTAAGAATACGACGGTCCGATCCATCTGCTTTTTTTCGTAGAAACATTGGTGATAAGATCAACGTTTTCATTTTACTATGGCTCCGTTGTCCACTAATTTCTGAATTTCTTTAGACATACCCGGTGAGAACTTGACTTTATACTTAAGACAAATATCCAATCTAGACAAAATTCACAGAATCTTGACAAGACAATCTAGAAAAGATTCAGAGAATCTTGTCTAGATTGGATAAGGACGGCCGGCAACAAATGGTATTCGGTACCCTTTCATTATTGATAGGATGTTTTCTGGAGCACCTGCATATTCTCTAATACTTATTTCGTTACCGACCTGGCCCGCTTTAAAATTAAGAGGCTTACAACATTAAAGACGCGGTCACTGTCTGACTGCATAGAAAAAAAAAGAGAAGCGCGATGACACAACGCAGGTAATTTATTGCCAAATATGAAGCAATTATCGATTTACAAAAAATCTATTGATTGGACTAAAAAAATTAAAACATTATTATGGTAATATGTTAGAATAATCTGACAAAAAATCTGAATGATTGCATGTTAGTATGATTTTTTTCGATTTTTAGTCGTGATAGAAATGTTTAGAGTTATATTCGTTTCAAATTAGTTGTATTATGTTTTCAACACACTATCTTACTAACATAATTATGTATCTTGAAGAATATCATATCTTTTTCTGATTTTGTTTACTGCAGTGGATCATATTACTTTTAGGCATTATAAAACTTGCTTTTAGGCACGTTTAGGTCCTGTGAATCTTTCCGGGGTCTTAAAATTTGGTTTCTAGCTTGATTCAAATTTTCGAATTGAATTTCGAATTCATGAATCAGTCTGATATTCTCGTTTTGGTCTTAAGAGAGTTGACACAGCTTTTCAAGCATGGAATTTACCCAAAGTAAAGCGAGTTTGTCGTAATGAAAGTAAGCAGTTGCGTAATCGTGCTGCAGGTCGTAGAATTCAGTCCAGCTAATTCAAAAGCTTGGGACTTACCCAAAGAAAAGCGAGTCTACAGTAATGAAAGCGAACAGTCGCGTACGTACGTACTGGAGGATATTAACTAATACTTACATATCACTTTTAAATCCTAGAAGAAAATAAGTTTTGACCAGTAAATAATATTATTATAATGTAATATTATTTTATTTTCACACTGCTCACTACGAAAGTTCAAGACGTACAAACGATTCGACGATGACACCACACGCGTTTGCGGCTCCTACCCGCAATCACGTTGGACATATAAGAATTATCACGAACATTGAGGGTAGAATCACACTGCAACTACGTAAACTCAAGGAGCAATCTCACAGTGGGCCAAGCGAAGGCTCGAACACCTAAATAAAAAATGTAATTCTTTGAATGGTTTTATTCAAATCCGTTAAAAATATTTAGTGGGACCAATGAGACTGAAAAATATATTACCAATTTATTCCCGTTCGTCCTACTAACAAAATCAAAGGGACGAACGGCAATTAATTTAATATTATTTATTAAATTCCCGTTCGTCCCACCAGTCGGACGACGGCAGTGGGACGATCGGAAATACACGTCAAAATCTACATAAAAATATTTCTTTCTAAACGTTATCATTATCAGTATTATTTCAACCCTGTAAAGGTTAAAAAAACGCTTGTTTAAAATATTCGCCTCTCGTATCTTATCACACTTACTTTTTCTCGACAATATTTTTTCCAGTGTAACTGACACTGTAGCTTGCGCCATGTTTCTACGTTGGGGCCATGAGGGCTGCTAAATTTATAATAATATAATTTAATATTAAAGTATTTTTTGGTTACATGATCTCAGTAGTTATAATTTTTTTTTGTTTATAACTTCATGCATGCAGAAATAAGTAAGCAAAATATGACGAACACTTCACATTTATACACGTTCAAAAGTGTTTTTTATGTGCCTATTTTAAATAAATGATTTGACTTTAATCTTGACTTTGTACCATATTTTATGCAAAATAAAGATACCTACTCTATTCTAAATAGTCTTCAATGAAAAAAGATTTTAAGCGAAAACTTATAATAAAAAGGATGATTATTTTAGAACTTGGGCTGTTTTTGAATTTTGGGTTTTAGTTTTGCTATAAACCTCAACTTTAGAAACTGTTTCTTTAATTTACTTTTTGGAAACTGTAGGAGCTTTCAAAAGAGTCTGATAAGACCTATTTGAATTTTAGTTTCTGTGTTAATAACAATATATAAATTAATAACAATAAAACTTCTATAGTGTCTCGTTCATGTCGTTCAACCGAATAATAATCTTATTTTTTGTTGCAGGTCATCGGCAACTTTGTGAATGTTTTATTTATGTTTCTCCGAAACAAACAATTATTCAGCGCAAACCGAAGTTTTCAAACTTTTCTGAACTCACTTTCTTACACGCCCGCTGTTCCTCTGGCCACAGAACCAGTCGCGACATAAATCTGCATGCTTTTTTTAATATTTTGTCGCCCGTGCAGTAATTTATCTTTTGTTTATATACTAGAACTCTTAATGAGCACTTTCTTATGGTTTGCGATGTTCTATTTGTATTCTTTGTTGCCGGGAACTCAATTTAATTTAACGTATTCTTTTGGATGAGTATCTTTGTAATGGGTCTTTTGTACATTTAAGTGGATGTGTTTTTATGGTGTTTAAACATTTTTATTAGAATGTGGGATTTTTGGTGCTGAAACCGCGAAACAAAATAAGTAACCTTCTTAAATGTTGTGATAACTGGATGACGAAATAAATTAGTGTAGGTATGTTGAAGTGTATCAAATACTTATCATGGAGACTGAAACCATTCTTTGACTGGCCTAAATATCCATTTAAAATTAAATTAATGGTAAATATCTGGAGCGAAGTCAAGGTACCAAGACCGCATTTTTATGAATACTCTAAAAACTGTTCGAGTAATTGAATCAGGAAAAACACTTTCAAGGTAAAAGTTTTTTCTTAATACCTTTTCTCCTTATTTAAGCAATAAACCGAAAATAAATTAGTATCCTCAGACAAATGAAACACGAAATAATTTTCTGATGAAAAGTCAAATTCCGAACAAAACCACTTTGAAAAATTAACTGTGTAGTTAATTAATTCAAAGTTAGTGGTCCGTTAAAACTTAACTGGTAACTGGTACATTTAAATTTTAATAAAAGGTTTTGTAAACTTTTACATAATGAAGTTGGATGAAGTACGGGAACTAGGAAACTAAACTAATATATTCATAATCACGCTTCCATTCTTCCGGTCGTATAATATTTAAACAGCTGCTGCAATTGCCCGGAAACCATTACGAAGGGATAAAGAATATGACGGAGAAGGGTACGTCCCTCTTTCGTTAATATCAGCCATATGTTAACTACTGTGGGCGTACTATGGGTAGTGTTGGTTATTGCGCAATAGAAAAACCGTTTGCAATTCAGATCCGATAACACACTAGCATTTCACACACTGTAGCTGTACACGACACAACTATTCGAAACGCGCTACAGTTTCTAAACGTCTTCACTGCTTGACCGCCACCCATGAAGTCCGCTTAGCTCCAGCCGGTCCGAGCGTTATGTTGTAGACTCTGTCGAACACCGCCAGGCGGCGCTGGCGTCCCGTTTAGTTAACTCAGTAACGTATTTCTGACATATATAATAATAATAATAATAATAATAAACTGACTCTGCAATCATTGTACCGATAGTCGTGACGGCCAATGGCATAATAGCCAAGAGCCTCGACCAACACCTGAGGAGGCTCTCGCTAGGCAGCTGGATCAAGGGCTTGATCCAGAAAGCGGTACTTCTGGACACGGCGCGTATCGTTAGGAGATTCCTCTCTCAGGAGCCCTGACCACCGGTAGCTTGGACCCTGTTCCCGATACTGGTGGGCTACTATTTTTTATATTTTTAAATGTTTTTGTTTTTCTTTGTTTTTATAAAAATATTTAAAAATGTAAATTATATGTAAATATATGAAATAAAGGAAATAATAATAAAAAAGTATATTCAGGTAAAAAGGTAAAACACTAAATACAAATTTGCTTAAATCTACGAAAAATTCAATTATGTTATGTGCCTGAACTAGGTCATCCTGTGTTTCAGGCAAGGTATAATATTTGTAAATAATCACATTAATAAAAATCAAGTCATCTAATAAGTATGTAAAAAGGTGTAAATAGTACAATAAATCCTACTTGCTAAAATCTTAGTACCTATCCTAACTTAGCTAAACTTAATTAGTACAAATACAACTTTTATTTAAGTACAACTAATAATTTCTCTATATCTTCATAGGACATACTTTGAAGAGCTTCCTTGACGGTTCTTTTGCAATTATTATAATTTAGAGAATACATTTTGGCTTTCGCATTTAGTCTGTTATAAAGTAATGGTCCTAGGAAGATAAAAAATTTGGTTGCGAAAGCATGTTTTGTACTTTTTGTAGTGCAAACTATGTCTTTCCGTCTCTTTTTAGTAGTTTCAGTGCTATAGAGAAGGGCTGCGTGTTGTTTTAATACGATGCTCATTATGAATAACTGTCGAGCTGTTAGTACTTCACAGGATTTATAGAGTAGGTTAGTGGGAAAAAGGAAAGGGCGGCAAGTAGACACCTTGAGAATCGCTCTTTGAGCTCTCTCTATAGGTAATAGCAAACTTTTACCCAAGAGGTAATGCAGTAAGTCAAAATTGACTGACAGAGAGCAAGGTAAACTCGCCTAGTTAATTTTGGGTCTGCAATATAACGTAGTTTTTTGAAAACGAATATTAGCTTACGCATTCTATTATTTAAAGCTTTTATGTGTTGTTTAAAAGATAGGGTTTCATCTATTATAATTCCCAGATATTTTATTTGATTAGTTATAAATATTAATATTAGGACACGTAAGATGGCAATCTGCAGGGACCATACAACAATGAGCAAACATCGTTGAGGGCAAAACAGATCTTTATTTGCGCATTGAAAACTTAATATAATTTGTCTTAGCCGCATTTAATGTTAGTGAGTTATATTGATGCCACTTATTTACAATATTAAAACCGTGCTGCGCAAACTTGTAGACTTCATGTTCCGATTCAGCAGAAAAAAGGAGGGCAGTGTCGTCAGCGTAAGATATTATAGTACCGCGCTCAAGGTTTAGATTACAAAGGTCATTGATGTATATCAAAAACAGAGTGGGCACTAAAATACTTCCTTGGGGCACACCAAAGGACGTGTTTTTTTCGTCTGCGTTGAGAACATTGCCTATTTTAACGCACTGTGTTCGGTCTTCTAAGTAACTTTTGAGAAGTTTCAGTTGAATGCCTATTATGCCCACTGTCTCAAGCTTGCGCAACAGAATAGGAATGGAGACTGTATCAAAAGCCTTGGCGAGGTCCAGGAAAACTCCTACTGTGTGGTTACCCTTGTTAAGTTCTTGGGCTAGATAGTCAGTCAGATGATGTACGGCATCGGCAGTTGAAACTTTAGGTCTAAATCCATATTGACGTTCCGACAAAATTGATTTATCCTCCAAGTATTTAAACAATCTTTTATTTATAATTTTTTCCAAAATTTTTGACATAGAAGGCAGTAAAGAAATTGGTCTATAATTTGTTACTTGCTGTTTACTGCCTGTTTTGTATACAGGGACAATAACTGCTTTTTTGAGGCACTCGGGAAAAATACCCAAACACGGGCACATTCGGAAAATATAAGTCAGTGGTGGCACTAAAATATTCTTGAATTGTTTGATGATTTTATTTGATATATTATCCCAACCAACTGCACAGTCGTCTTTCAAAGTCATGATTATTATTTCTACCTCAGTTTCGTCAGTATCTAACAGGGCGAAGGATGTTAAGGTGGGGTTACATGCAAAAGGCGTGCTAGTTAGATAGTGTGATTGAACCCGATTTCTTTCAGCCAGATTCTTTCCGACGTTAACAAAGAAATTATTTGCTAAGTTAGCAGATGTCAGCGGTGTCGAGTGCGCTTTTAATAAACCTGAAGATGACTCATTTTTTTTTCACGGTATATGTTAAATTTTTAACATATTTCCAGATCTGTTTACTATTTGTTCCAGCCTTTTCCAGTGCAGTTTTATCGTAGTTGCTTTTAACCTTTTAAATATATGTATTGCTCTTATTAGAAAATTTGAGACTAGAAAATGTAGATGTGTTAAAAAAATATGTAAAAATACCTCTTTTAACATTACAGTTAGAACTAAGCATAGAGTTTTTATTTATACAAGGCTGCAGGAATTCGATGGATGCGGGAAACACAAAAGCAGTCGAAGGGGCGGTGCTTGGGTTGCTTAAGATCAGATTATAATTTACGATAACATTACTCACACTAGCATTTCACACACTGTAGCTGTACACGACACAAACATTCGAAATGCGCGACACTTTCTAAACGTCTTCGCTGCTTGACCGCCACTCATGAAGTCCGCTTAGCTCCAGCCGGTCCAAGCGTTATGTTGTAGACTCTGTCGAACGCCGCTAGGCGGCGCTGGCGTTCCGTTTAGTTAACTCGGTAACGTATTTCTGACATATATGTATTTCTCTTATTTGAAAATTTGAGACTAGAAAATGTAGACGTATTAAAAAAATAAATTCAAAAATATATCTTTTAACATTACAGTTAGAACTAAGCAAAGAGTTTTTATTTATACAAGGCCGCAGGAATCCGATGGATGCGGGAAGCACAAAAGCAGTCGAAGGGGCGGTGCTTGGGTTGCTTAAGATCAGATTATAATTTACGATAACATTACTCACACTAGCATTTCACAAACTGTAGCTGTACACGACACAACCATTCGAAATGCGCGACAGTTTCTAAACGTCTTCACTGCTTGACCGCCACTCATGAAGTCCGCTTAGCTCGAGCCGGTCCGAGCGTTATGTTGTAGACTCTGTCGCCTATGCCAAGCGCCTATGTCCTGCAGTGGACGACGAGCTGAAATGATGATCAGGGTATATTTCAAGAAGATCAGGATATAGTTTTTAAAAAGGGTCAACTTACAGAGGCATAATCAGCCTATAATGTTCCGGCTGCTGGGAAAAAGGCCTCCTTTCACTTAGCAGGAGTGGGCCATAATCCACCACGCGGGCCCGGTGCGTGTTGGTGGATGCCACGTCTTCGAATTTTTGGTTCTAGGACATGCCGGGTTCCTCACGATGTTTTCCTTCACCGTTTTAGTAAGTCGTAGTCGTTACCACTGGGCCACCACTGCTCCCTAACTTACAGAGGACTTTATTAAAATTATATGGTCGCATGTTGGTATCGGTAGACATGTCCAAAAATAATATATTTGGTAGACGTAATCCTATACTATTAAATGAGCAATATTTGGAATATATATATTTGTAATCCCGTTCTCGAAAACGGCTCTAATGATTTCAATGAAAGTTGCAATATAGAGGTTTACGGGGGCAAAAAATCTATCTAGCTAGGGTCTCATATCTGGGAAAATTCGTTTTCTCTATTTTCACAGCCTCAGGAATGTGATACAACGTTGGTATACCTGGATGATATGTTTGTCTATTTTTACCCAAGCAGAGCTTGGTCGACTACTCTTAATAATACGTGTATCAGAAATGTATGGGATGGCTGATCCATCCCATACATTTAGGTCGATTAGGTATTGAAGTCTTGTACTTATATTTTG
This sequence comes from Xanthia icteritia, assembly GCA_949128155.2. Lineage (NCBI taxonomy): Eukaryota > Metazoa > Arthropoda > Insecta > Lepidoptera > Noctuidae > Xanthia > Xanthia icteritia. Next base: position 5,545,362 of record OX421932.2, read on the forward strand.
TACCTAAATTAAATCTGAAGGACCAGGCCCGGGTTGACGGCGCGTTGTGTTCCACGCACGCCTCGAAGAGATGTCAGCAAATGAAGGGGTCCGATAGGACCGATGCCTGCCGGGGTTGCGGGAAAGTCCAAAAGGGATACCGTGGCCCCTGGAAACGTACAGGCAACGGAAGGAACACGGGTGGGTTTTAGTCAGTAAGAGTCTGACACGCACTCCCGCTCCGCCCAGAGAGGGAGAAGTTATTTGATAATTTGCCATCCAAAAAAAAAATAAAAAAATGGACTATTATTTTAATTTTAAGCACCATTATAATTTATGGAATTAAGTCTACGTAAAATACAATATGGAGAAGTACAAGAAGAGACAAAGGCTTGAAGCTTTGCTCATAATATTAAAACTAATAATGTATTCACTGCCACGCTTGCGTTCTGGAAGTTCGTCAAACACTCCTGGCGTCACGGAGACGTGACATCAAACAAACAAATAACGTCACATAGTAAGCGGCTCTGATGTCTTAAACGTCAACTCTCGACTTATTTCCACGAAAATTTAAAATTGTTTGAAGTAATAAGTAGAGCTAGAACATATTAATAATTTCCTTGGACAGTTTAAATAATAGGGACGATGACTAAAAATTTTTTTTTTGTCCGTCTTGTAGATTATATTTTTTACGTTATCAAAAGATTACGGCGACACATTGAGTTAAAATGTGCCATAACGTCACGAGTATGTAGATTTTATACTTACTTGTGACGTATCAACCCCCACTCCCCAACTTTTATGCGTTTTTATCTAAGTCATTTTTTATTAATATGATAAAGCAAAAAATACGGTAATATAAACAATAAAATATTTTATTATCTAACTGACGGACTAAATAGAATTTCTTTTTTTTGACCCAGGCATCATTCCTATTGTAGGTGATGAAAAAGCCAGGCATTTATCCGGTGAAACCAAGAGCTTGTTGAGCAACTATTCCGCCTACCCAGGATTTGAGAGATCATATAACTAGTAGAGGTCGTCTTATAAACCCGTTTGCTAACTATGACAAAGATCTATATGTGAGTCATCTTGAATCTTGTGATATAATACAATCTCTTTATTGGTATTCGACTTAAAAAGAACATTTCAGGATGTGGCGGCGTCTACATCACCTCGTGCGAACTACGCATCACACTGACGTCACGGCAAATCCTGCATCGCGCAAGCAGAGTGAACCGCGCGACTAGTATATATACAACGTCCCGGCAATAATCGTCGGGCAGAAACCCACCAGACAAACACTCGTCTGGTCGGTAGTCCTACCTTTTCTACGGTGGATGAGTAAACTTTACACGCTGTTCCTAGTCGTACCTCTACGAGGTCATTAAACGGTATTCTTAAGTCGAATACCAACAAATATTCAAATTATCTGAAACAAACGCGCCATACTTGCATTTATACATTTTTTGCCAAGTCATGGTATTCTTAAGTCGAATACCAACAAATATTCAAATTATCTGAAACAAACGCGTCATACTTGCATTTATAATTTTTTTGCCAAATTATGGTAAGCCATTATCTTGAATGATTTTAAGTAAATTCAGTTGACTTTAACCGAACCGTTTACGCTGTTTATTTGTCTCACGTAATTAGGTACCTAACCTTCTCAGTAGGACCTCAGGCTTCAACTGCCCGTCGTGTGTCAACTGATAACAGAGATTAGGTTCTGCCAGTCATAAAATATGACACAGGGTGAGTTATGATTATGACTAAAATGTATCTTATATACATATAATAATATTGTTGATACTACAACATAGACTGAAAAGTGGGTAATAACCTAGTCTGGAAAATGGAATGAAAATGAAAATAGTTTTATTCCTTCATTTCCTTAAAACTAATACGAGTAAATTCTTCCTAAAAATACTTTTACAAATGAAACATAATTATTATAATATTAACTATTGGACTCCACACTAGGTCGTGCCTGTCTCGTGGCAGGAGTCCTTGAGAGTTTTAAACAGATTCAAATGACAGGTTTGATACTGAATTGTAAATGTATTTGCTACATAATGTTTAAAAAATGTAATGTAGAAAAAAAAAATCGTAAAAACAAATCGTAGAATGTCTCACGAAACTGCTGTAAGAAGAAATTGAGAAAGATGAACTTATCCATCATGTCAGAAAGTCATGAAAGGAATTTGTTATTCTGGAGTCTTGCACAGAACAGTAGGGTATGTTTTTATCTCCAATAAATGATAGGAATAATTAAAAATAATTTAGTTTTTATGTGTTAACAAAATAGTTGTGATTTTACTAGTCCGCGCGCGACTGGTCGTCTCCGCCTGAGGTGAGCGGTGAGACGGGAGAGGGCGCCATTGACGAAATTGGCAGACTGAGTTAGCTTGGCCTTTGTTTACCTCCCCCGTCTCACCACCCACCTACCTCAAGCGGTGACTAGCAGTCGCACGAGTCGTGCGATGTGCTTATACACGGCCGTAGCTTAAAAACGTAGGTACAGCTTCATGAAGCCCGCTCATTACTCATCAAACCCGCTTCCAACAAACAAAACGCTTGAATACCCCACAAAAGGCTTTAAATCATATTATTTTACACTGCCAAAATACAATTAATTTAAACGAAATCGTCCATAAACAATTACATTCTCGCATCACTATTCCTTATACGTTAATACGAAACAAATGGAAATGTAACCGGAATGAAATGCAAATATATTCAATTAATCCATGAGCCCGTCTGTATTGGGTGTCGCTAAGCTGTGATTGGTGGATTGGCGTTAAGTCATCCAACCGTACGAAAGTGGTTTGACGTTTATAGAATAGGGATGTGGGTGAATTTGAATATGTTTGCTTATTAGTTTTAGTGAGGGGTTATTAGCTCAGGTTCGGCCAATTTTGAGGCTTTGATTTTAGTCTTGGATATTTGGGATACTTCGGCATCGGCTTTGATTGGATATTGGTAAATCTTTGTTGGTAAGTTCTGGAGTTGTTTTGGAAAGACATTCGTTGATAATTGCTATGTGAAGTCTTTTCTTTTTCATTTTGTTAGTGACGAATCTGTTGTCAGAGTTTTTTGCTGCCCATGGGCCCTCTAATTTGGCTTCACATGTCGTCGGGAAATATCTCTCAGGAATACCGATTCCTCACGATGTATGTGGAGTACATTGTCTAGAATTCTAGATATTTCTACTTTAGATATATTATATGTATTACGTACGGTTGATTCAAAGGCAATTCATTTTATCTTACATATTTATACCTATTAGAATTTCTCTCAAACTTCTCTATACCATTATTTAAACTTTGAAACTAGAAGAAAGCAATTTATTTCTCACGAAACATAATCCTATTAAACTTCACTTCTAGAATACGAAGCGCAACCAGAAGTGCAAAAATAAAACATATATAACACGACTCCATATATTCATAAATTCTTCCAACTAATAACATGGGAAAACGTTAGGTGTACGCGAGACGAAAGCTGGCGTGGAGTCGACAAGTGCTCATCTTTTCGGGGACTATTAAATTACTTTATTCACCTCCGTGCTAGCTGCTATGAAACAGATGAGATGGCGTAAGTGATGAAGGAAGAGCGCACACATTAATGGCGGAAAATACAGGTGTTAGATTAATTTGACATATAAAAAAATAGTTATTTTTGTAGAAATAATATTCTTTAAACTTAAAATAATATTGTAATTCTGTAATAGTCCAATTATTTATCAGAATCATTTTAATTCTGTAATAATAACTAACAACAACAACTGCTACAACTCTGCAACAATTTACAGAGTTGTTACATAACTATGAAGTTTAAAAAATGTATGTACATACAAATTTATGTACACACAAAATTTGATCCATTGCATTGTAAAGAAATACGCAAAAATAGTAATTTCTCAAAAAGAAATTGGATTCTACGCGCTTCAGTACGCGGTAACTTTGTGAAGACCTCCGCAGAATTGTTTATCGAATATGACAACGATGTGCTAACTAAAGAATCTCGGTAATGTAGACTTTGTCAGCGAATAGTAATTGAGATGTATTAATAAGTTGTGATGGCCCAATGGTTAATCGCCTCTCGTGCACGATGTTGCAGGTTCAGATCCGTGCAAGTACCAAATGAGACTTTTTCAATTCATATGTATTTTCTGAGTTTAACTTGAAAATTACTGACATCAGTGAAGAAAATCTAGACTATACATTAATATAAGTCTGACATCGCCAACCCATATTGAGCAAGTGTGATGGTGATCAATGCTCGTGCCTTATTGTATTTCCATTATTTATAAGGCTAGAATGCAATGGTGTGCAATGAATCGCGTATAGATTGGAAATCACTTTTTTACTAAGGTCTTCCAATCTATACAAGAGTAGTACGCTATACTCGCAAATACTTCATAGTGTCCCAATTAACCACCTTATTCCATAATAAATACAGTGCCACTACGCATATGGACTAATCGTGTATAGATTGCGACAAATTGTGAACTGGTGTCCAACTTGTTTGCGACGTAATGCACCTTGCGCTAATACTAAATAGCCTGGCTGCGAGCAACTTGGAAGTAACGCTCGCCGGCCGCTGTCGCGGTATAAATTGGAAAGACAGTATTGTAGTAGTATTTGTAAAGTCAAAGTCAAAGTCAAATCATTTATTTCAAGTAGGCCCGTATAAGGCACTTTTGAACGTCAAACATTTACAAAAAAAAATTAATTGATTCTAGTTGCCCCTTCCAAAAGGTAGTTTTCGTATGGAGAAGAATGGGCAAGAAACTCCACCGTTACTCTTTTAAAATGTTTTACAATATTTTGTATAAGTACATTAGTTATATAATTATATGTGAGGACGATGCACCTGGAATAAAATTATTATACAACAATAGGTAAAAAGAATTAAGAATTAAAAATGAAGCAACAACAGATAAACTAAGTGTAGTATTGGAATAGCAGTAATAGGTTGGTATTATAATTGAGACGTATCAACGTAACATATATCCCGATAGACCCGCTTCAGCTCATAAATTAAACACCATCCCAAAGTCAGACGTCTGTGCAATTTATGACGTCTAACTGTGAAACGGACCTGTCCTTTTGTGGTGCGTACACAAGTCTGGAATATTCCAGTTTATGCATTATAACCGCTGTTCTAGAGAGCTTACCTCGAGGACGGTGCACCACGAGAAATGTTTCTTGAGTTTATAAAGAAACTTGTAAACTCTGGTACTCTGTTCTGAGATCTGGGTCTGAAGTGTTCTGATTATTTCTGCAAGAAAATAAGGTCTTTGAAATTATTGAGGAGTTAGTATTAATGGCGAAGGGTATAAACAGAAAATTTTATTTGACATTTTGCAAAACTGTCTTAAAATGGCTATCATTATTTTTACGTGCAGTGTTGGCACAGTAGTAACGACCGCAACTTACGCGTTCTAGGTTATAAGTTCGAATCCATACAGGCACTACTTTGTGTAAATTATTTAATCACCACTGCTCTCAAAACGGTGCAGGAAAACATCGTGAGGAAACCGGCATGTCCTAGAACCAAAAATTCGAAGACATGTGACATCTACCAACCTACACTGGGCCTATGTCCCAACAGTGGGAACATTACAGGCTGTACGTAAGTGGTAAAACTGAACTTAGTCTGATATAGCGTAGTCCGGAGTTTCAATTGAATAAGAGGCCAGCTTATACTGGTTATCACTGTCATGCGGCCTACCGTACAAATACTCGTAAACACGATCTTTCGAGACGTATCTCTTAATGTCAGGAAAATATTCTTTCAGTACTTATTCTGAATGTCGCTGGTTTACTGCATGGTCTAAAAAAACATGTTGCGCCAATGCTTTAGAATTATAATCACAATAAATATACAAAATAATCATACAAATATTAGAATGAACCAAATACATGGAGAAGCAGAACATAATAGACTCATACAATTAGTTTGAGTTACTATTAGGGTTCCGTACCTCAAAAGGAAAAAAATGGAACCCTTATAGGATCACTCGTGTGTCTGGCTGGGTGTCTGTCTGTCCGTCTGTCACAGCCAGTTTGCTCCGAATCTAATGGACCGATTGGGTTGAAATTTGGTACACATATACAAGGTCCCATTAAAATAGATGGACAAATTTTAACACAGCGTTCAGTACGTCTAACAAAAGATATCCAAGCAAAAAAAAACAATGATTAAAGTGATTTTATTTTGACCTAAAATAATAAATGGCATTGGGTAACCAACATTTTTAGTGTATTTTCGTTAGATGATTTATTTTTCTTGTTAGTATCTAATGCGTTTTTCTTATTTTTTTTTTACCATTGTCCTTATTTTGATGGTCTGAATGATTTATAAAAGTTTGTCCATCTATTTTAATGGGACCTTATATATTTCTGTGACCCAAACACGGACGTGTAACGTAAATAAATGAATTATGAATATCACGTATATATGGTCGTTATATATGGTCACGTTTGAGGGGGAAAAAAAAATGTTTTGCTAACTGTACCGTGTGACATATTAAATGAAAGAGCTTATTGCGAGGATTTTCATTATTTTAAAATTAATACTTTTAAATATATTTAAGAAAATTGATGAATATTTACTATTCCCGCCTTATCTCCGAAACTACTGAACCTAAAATTTTGAAAAAAATACAGATAATTGTTCTTTACTTACCTATAGATTACAGGAAAACCTATAAGTCTATGGTCTTAAAATAACATGGTAAATCACTCAATATTGTACGTACAAACTTACATTTGTAGTTGGAATTTATGGGGGAACATGTTTTTCAGTTACAATGTTAAGTTTGTTCTTGGGATCCCACTTGCATTACCTCCGTCCACGCCAAACCATTGTCCAAAGTTAAATCTATTTCAGTTCGCATCCCACTTCATAATTTCGACAGTCTGGAGAGTTACCTACATGTATAACATTTACAACACAGTATTTGTATGCAAATTTTCGCGTGCATGGTGCGTTTCCGGCGCGTCAATAGCATGGACGGGGGAAGTTCGGTAACAATTGTGTTCCCCGTTAAATTGTGTTGTATTAACTGATGTACTTTGATTCGAATGTCTGTCTGTGTTTGTACCTTTGGAGTTGAGTTGTGGGTGGATGTGATTCGTTTGCTGGAGAAAAACACGGCGACAGCATCTCTATTCCAGATTTCACTGTCATGACTGCTGTTGTCACTGTGAGAGCATCTGTTACTCTTCTTTTAAATATTTCATTGGTTGAGCTAAAAGTCGATTAAGTACCTACCTACAGTTGCTCCTGAACTTGAGATAGCTTCTACATAAAAAGTGCCAACGTTGTGTATAACGATTTTATAAACACAAATGGTTGTGTCGTAATAAATAAGTATCAATTCTAGATTTAGAACTATACAAACAAAGCGAATACAAAGAAAACAAATACCTACAGGAATAAAAAACAACAATAGTGACGTATAAGATTTCTTCTTTTTTAAATCATATCATATTTTCAGGTAAAAATAGCAATACCAACTTTCCGACTTATCGTATAAATCACTAGCAACCCGCCCCTGATTCGCACGGTTTTTAACACTTGACAATACATCGAGATTTCTTTATTTTATGCTGGTTTAATATTAATGTGCCATACACAAAAACCTTTCGGAATAAATTCTCTAAATGATGGTGAAATCCGCATCAAAATCCGTTGCGTAGTTTAGAAGAACAACACGGTCACACAGTCAGACGCGAAAAGCAACTATAATTTATAAATTTAGGTATATTTATATTAATAATATTGTCATATTTCCTCATTTTAATAAAAATAATAAGCTGCACAAAAAAAAATCGCAACGGATATTTAAATTCAACACACAGGCTCACCCTAAAACCACAAGGTAAAACGCCGCCAAACCAAAATTTAAAAGCCTCGCAAATTATATTTCACTCGGCGCTAAATCTCATATTGCTATACCCGACACACACAACCTGGCAATTTGGCATCACCAAAGGATTTCAGTTCATTCCCTACAGTTTCTTACTGTCAAATTATCCTGAATGTAACGAACCGGATTAGGCTTGGGAAGAAAGTGATTTTTTCAGGGTTCCGTACCCAAAGGGTACCAACTGAACCCTATTACTAAGGCTCTGCTGTCCGTCTGTCACAGAGCTGTATCTTTTGATCCATAATAGGTATTTAATAATAGACATTTTAAATTTTCAGTGTGAAATATACTATAGTTGTTGTAAAGATTTTAATAAAAATAAAATCAATTTAAATTAAAGGGAATTTAAAAAAAGTTTAAATATAAACTTTATTAATAAATAAAGCTTATATTTAAAGATAAAATGTAGTGTTAAATTTTGTACTGTGGTTCGGAACCCGTCATGTGCGAGTCCTACTTGCATTTGGCCGCTTTTTTCCCTCTATATTGTACCGTAATTTGAATATATTATGGCTTGATTGTTAGCTTAGAAAGACGAGGTATGTCGGGCTTTTGTTCTGAGAAAGTTTGGCTTGCAACTGGCTTGTGTGGCAGAGATTTTTACTTGAGGTTTTCAAGATAAATGGGCGTTACTTTGTTTTGATTTTCAACAGTACTGGTACTGTACATGTTTATTTTGTTTTTAGTATCTATCTAGTAAAAAAATATGATATAGCAGAAAAAAAAAAGAATACACATTGTTATTTTTTTTGAACATTCAAAAAAAAAAAATTCAAAATTCAAAATATTTTATTTCACATAAACCTATAAGGGCACTTATGAAACGTCAGAAGCTAGATGCACGGTTCCAATTGGTCGTTTCCTATGGAGAAGAGCCGGCAAGAAACTCCATGGTTACTCTTTTAAAAATAAATGGTATTTACAATGCTTTCAAATTACAGAGTTAATAGGTATGAGAGGACAGTGTAGGCCTATCAACAAGTACCAGGTACTTAGCAAGATAGAAAATGGTCGATAGATCTACAGTCTGTTAAGCCTACAACGTTCTCACATTCACAAATTCTAAAAGAAAAGAATCTATATAAAAGCAAAATCAAATAATAAAAATAAAAAGCTATTTAAACCAAATGACATAATTGCCACTACAGCTGTATGTAACAATACTTATTTGTTATAAAAATATATATATATATATATAATATTTTAGGTATATAATGTCAAATAACGAAGAGATTATGTCAAGGTAGTATGTAAAAGAAAAAAGGTAAAATAAAATAAAATAATCATCGTAATTTGGGAGCCGTTAATAGATATTTACATAGTTATGCCGTTAATGAGGTACCAGGGAAGCCACATGTGCAGAAGGAATTATTGCCAAACTTCCTTGTCTTCAACGTAGTCTTTAATCTTATAATATGCTTTTTTGATAAGGACACGTTTGATGTGGGTTTTGAACTTTCCATCGCTAAGTTCTGTAATCGTCTTTGGCAACTTGTTATAAAATCGAATACTGTTTATTACAAATGACTTACTAGTTTTAGTTAATCTAAATTTGGGTATTACAATTTCATGTTTACTACGTGTATTTATATTATGGAAATCGCTTCTTATTTTGAAAAGTCCCAAGTTTTTGCGAACATACAAAATACTTTCTAAGATATAAAGAGAAGGCTGCGTTAGTATATCAATTTCTTTGAATTTATTTCTAAGGGACTCGCGGGGACCCATTTTATAGATAGAGCGAATTGCCCTCTTTTGTAAAATAAAAATTGAATCTACGTCAGCTGCCGATCCCCACAGCAGAACGCCATAAGACATAATACTGTGGAAATAAGCAAAGTATACTAACCTAGCTGTGGCTACATCAGTCAACTGCCTTATTTTTCTTACAGCGTATGCAGCTGAACTTAATCTACCTGAAAGAGCTCTAATGTGGGCGCCCCATTGCAATCTCGAATCTAAAGTAATTCCTAGAAATACAGTTTCCGTAATAGCATCTAGTTTCTTGCCATCAAGTTTTAAATTTAGACCTACTTGAGGTACATTTGGTAATGAGAACTTAAGACATTTAGTTTTGTTCGCATTAAGTAAAAGATTATTAGCTGCGAACCATTTCGAAAGAACTGCCAGACTATCATTGACATGTGTGACATCCGTATCTTTTCTATCTATTTTAAAAATAAGAGAAGTGTCATCAGCGAATAGAATTATATCTGATAAGTTAGCCATCATGTAAGGAAGGTCATTAATATAAACTAGAAATAGGAAAGGGCCAAGAATTGATCCTTGAGGCACGCCCATCTTTACTAGAGACCCCAAGGACGTCGCCCCGTTAACGTTTACTTTTTGCTGCCTATTTGATAGATATGAAAGAATAAGATCAGCAGCAGGTCCACGAATTCCGTAGTGGTGTAATTTACAGATCAGTGTTTTGTGGTCAACGCAGTCAAACGCTTTTGAGAGGTCACAGAAAATGCCAATTGCATCCTGGGATTTCTCCCAGGATTCCAAAATGTGACTGATGAGTTTTACTCCTGCGTCAGTCGTCGACCTACCTTTCGTGAAACCAAACTGGTGACTATGTAAAATTCCATTTGAGTTAAAATGTGACGACATCTGGTCTAGCATGATTTTTTCATATATTTTACTCAATGCTGGTAGCACAGATATAGGTCTATAATTGGAGGGATCACTCTTAGTACCTGATTTGAAAATTGGTACTACTTTACTATGTTTCATTAAATCAGGAAACGTACCGCTATCTAAACATTGATTAAATATGCCTGTTAGGACAGGGGCAATTGTGTCAATAATATCTCTAAGAACCTTAACGGAAATCCCCCATAAGTCTTCTGTGTTTTTTATGTTAAGACTTTGGAATGCTTTTTTAATTGTGTCAATAGAAATAGGCTTGAATTCAAAACTTGGAATGTCCTTACTGAAGTTTTCTTTTAAAAGAGATTCAGCTAATATAGATGATGAGGGGAGAGATTTTGTAACCTCTATTGGAATGTTAGTAAAGAAATTTTCTAGTGTCTCAGCAACTTTTAACTTATCTGAAATGATTTCATTATTAATTTTTAGAGACAATTCATTCTGATCTCGCTGTTTTGTGTTTCCAGTTTCTTTGTTAATTACCTGCCACACAGCTTTTATTTTATTATTTGAAATACTAATTTTGTTACTTATTAATTTAGATTTAGCTTGGGCGCAGACTCGTTTGAATATCTTAGAATAGTTTCTGACATAATTATGAAGGGCTTGATCAGAAGTTAATGATTTCTCGTAGTACAAATTATATAAAATATCTCTGCTTTTTTTAATGCCAGCAGTGGCCCATTCATTGAATTTTGGTTTAGCATTGATGGTTACTTTTTTTACAGGACATGCTTTATTGAATTCATGGCATACTGTAGAAAATAATGTACCGTAGTTTATATTGGGGTCTTGTGAATCAAAACTAGCAGTTGAGAGATTGCTAAGAACATTATTATTAAATCTCTTCAATCTATTTTTAGTGAGAGGTCTTAATTCAATGGTTTTATCTAGATGCAACTTTTTATCTAAGTCAAATGATACAAGTTGACCAGTATGATCAGACCTGACGCCACTAATTAAGCACGAGTCTTGTACTTTACAATTAGTAAATATATTGTCAATGCATGAAGCTGAGGTTGCTGTTATTCTAGTCGCTTCATTAAATATACATTTTAAATTGAATGATTTAAACAATGATATAAGCTTACATTTATCGGGTGAGTTAACTAATAGATCAATATTTAGGTCACCACAAACAAAAACTAATTTATTATCTTTAAAAAGTTTGCTTAGTATTTCTTCCATAATTATTAAAAATGATGACAAGTTTGAGGCTGGTGGTCTATAAACACATAGGAAAGTATGGCCCTCAACCTCTGCACATGCTACCTCACATAAGCGATCAACAGAGCAAGCAGTGATATCCTTCCTTTCCTTATGCCTGAAGCAACTATTACATAATATCAAGGTACCACCCCCTATTGAGGATCTGTTATACGCACTGGCAACTGAAAAACTATTTACATTAAACAGCATCCTATCCGGTCTTAACCAGGTTTCACAAAAACATAAGATATCTATTTGATATTTATCTATTAACAATTCCACGTCTAGAATTTTGCCAGAGAAGCGATTAATATTTTGGTGATACAGTAAAATATTCTTATTATGCTTCTCTATTGTCGAGTCTAAATGTTTAAAGAATCTATTACAGTATTATTAGAAATACTAGATAATACTGTTTCGTCACTTAACCTAGTCTCAGTTAAATTATCAATAACTGCGTGTATATTGTAAGCTAACAAAGTAGCCAATACATGTTGACTTTTCTTGGGAAGAAACATATGTTCCCGAATTAATACAAAATCTCTAACAAAATTGTTAGTATCAAAATACAATAAACGGTCACTATGACGACATGTCAAAATATGCATTAGGTTGTTTAAACTACAAATGTAATCGTTTTCTTCAGCATACAAATTATCTGAATAAGGCAATGCACATAATATTAATTTACCTAATTTTAATTTAAGTAGGGTTTCGACACCATTAACTATGTCCCTTTTTGTGATGTTCAGACTGTTTCCAATTAAAAGAACTACATTACATACATTCTTCTAAATTACTGTCAAAACTATTCACAAGATTAACAAAATAAAAACTCAATATTCAATATTGTACCTTACAAAAACTATCTACTTATAGAAAACACATGAAAACCTGCGGCAAAATGATACACGTGCCGATTCCAACAAATACACATTACCTACGGCTATTATTAATATCATCACAAGAATTTCTTATTAATAAGAAACTTTCTTTAATAACTGCCAACTGTCTAAGAAGATAAAAAGAAAATCTGGAAGTTTTTTCCGCTCATTGGCAAGCACGTGTACAATCTATAGGTACAGTCAACTGCAGGACCAAGAGATTTTTTTACAGTGCACCTTGATGTCATAGTAGTAAGGACGATTTTCGTAGTTCTATCATTAATGTGGTTGACTGGGAGTGTGTGTATTGATAGGGTATTTAGATTTGCCATCCGTCTTCAGTTTTATATCAGGAGGTCTTAGGATCTAACATAGTACTGGATCGCCAAAAGTGGATAATAGGTAATGTCAGGAAAGATGTTATATCATCACCACAAAGATTAATGTTTAGTCCACCAATAGGTTCACATTTATATTAGAGTTGTTCAGTATGATGGTCTGTACCACCCCCTTAAATTTGACCACAACGTTCTGATACACCCTGTATAATTCCATCGCTTAAAAAAAGCAATTTAAGTAAAACAATTGGTAATTGAAAGTCGTGTTTACCTAGTAGACATGTATACCTATACTTAATCAATTCTTCTCCAAGCGCAGGTGTGAAGTTCGAAGAAGAACAAAGCAAGTCTTGCCGCAATCTAGTAGATTAAACTGTGATTAAATGCGTTTAAAGGTGTGTGTACACAGTGCGAATGTCTGGTATGGAGAGGGGAGATATATAGTACAAATTGGCAGTGATTTTGTTGTGAGAGTGGCACTTACATCAACATGAAACATTTTTGGATATTAATGCTGAAAATTCGCTAAGAGTGTACCTAGTAAGACAAAAATTGTATTATAAACTTCCATTGACAGTAAACAGTCTATCCCGCGTCCTAACTAAATGCGATCGACGATCGTTTGTAAGAATATGACGTAGTCGCGCGATCAATCAAGTCGCGTTTGTACGTCAAAATTCATAGAATATTCACGTAATACTCGGGCGACGATTACTTTTGGCTAGGACCCGGCCTTAGGCCTTGTCGTAATCGTAATATAAGCTATCGACATGCAAGTACACGATCGACGCATTCATTTTGTTCGGCGTTCGGATTTTCCGAAATGAGGAACATATTTATTTATGATCGCAATGATAACTTTCTATTAGGACACGAGGGTAGCCTTAACAATTTTTTTCAAGTGATAAAATTTATGTTCTCTTGTCACCCAAACTTATATTTCCATTACCAATGCAATATATATTTAAAATAATACTTGTTTACTTCCTGAAAATACACAGTTTAACAAAATATTGAATTAAATTTTATCGTGAACAGTGTAACCGAACCTTAACTCGTAACTTGCAGGCGTTACGTCACAAACACTGGAGTGTTTTGCTGTTTTTATTTTTCACTGATAATTGTGGAGTTGAAAAACCAGTTGCAGGACAGAGAGTTTATACAACAAGGGCTAGTGCAAATCTTGGAGTTCATTCGATTTATCGAGTTTGGTTAAACCACGCTGGGTTCGGTTCATTTCATTCATTCATAAGGTATGTGTTTGTGATATTAGATACCTATTTTTCACGTAGATATTAAAGGAAAAAGGAACACTTGTGATTAAGTTATAACAATGGATCTTAGCCAAAGCTGGATATTTTACCGCGTGAAGATGGCAATACCTACTTGAAAAAAATAAAAAGATCTATTCTCTAGAGCACCAACACACAGCCGCTTTACATATTGGTTGATTTACTATAAACTCAACAGAGTCCGCGGCTGAGGTAGCTGCGCGGTAAGGGAGGGATGAAAAAAAAGCATCATTGAAAAGGTAGCACCTGTTGTTTTATAAATCACTAGTACAAACTTCCTATACACCTTCAACAAACTACTTACTGGCCAGTAACATTCTAACTCGCGTCCTGCAACTTTGTGTTTTTACACCTGTAACACGACACGAGATTTAGCTCCAACATAAAACAGTTTTGCAAGTTAGTTTCGTTGCCAACTTTATTACGTTTAGGAACAAACATTGACTTTTCAGGTGAAATGTCATATAAAATGTACGAACCTAAAATGGTGCTGCATTTTCTAGGTGTTCAAATTGGATGAAATAACGTTGCAGGATTTTAAAATTCATTAATCTACCTAATTCGAGCGATAAATAGGTACAATGAAAGTACGATGAGAAGTTTATTATTATCGACCATTAAACGCCATCCAAGTGCGAAAAAAGCAAGAAATATTTTTATGCCAACTTGAACAAAATCATAGGAAATGGGAATAAAGTCAATTTTTTTTTTCAATTAATCTCACAAATGGCACTTTTGAACGTCAAAATTTACAAACAAAAGTAATTGACTCTAGTCGACGCTTCCAAAAGATAGTTTTCGTATGGAGAAGAATGGGCATGGAACTCCGCCGTTACTTTTAAAATGTTTTACAATTTTTTGTATACATTAATTATATAATTATATATGAAAAAGATGCACCACGAATAAGATTACGATACCACAATAGATGAAAATAATAAAAAATGAAGCAATGGCTGATAATTTAATTATGTGGTAGATACGTGGTGCTCATATATTTACAAAAATTGTAAAAGTATATGAGAACCTGAGCAAATAACTAAGGAAATAGGAATAACCATTATGTAAGTTTTATGAATAGGGTGGTATGGTGAAAACATGATATATGTACCTATTCATAACCCAAAATAGTCCGATAAATCATCCTGATTATGTTATTCCTAATATTTCTATCTACCTATCTGTCTACTTGCTTGCAATAGTTCACTTTGGCTCAAATTCTCCCTGAATTTATTTTACAACTTTCTAAGATTGCATCAACAGTAAAAACTGCAAGCACATCACATATTTATTGGTCTTCGAAGTCCAAAGCTTCATCCAAGATACCGCAAACTCCGCAATAAATTCGACCAACGTCCTAATACTGGTACCTATCCTGGTATCCTATTACGTCATCAAAAATCGATTTACCTCCTTTTACACCTTATCTCATCAAAAAACGTTTTAGCTGACTTAAATTAAGCGGCCTGCTCAAAAATACTGGCTGATAGTGGTACAATTACACTTTCGTCTCCAGGCGGCCATCCATGTCGACGATGGGCCATCTTTATCCACTTTCTGTTATCGAAGTAACGAGTGCCTTGAGAATAGGGTCGCTTTGAGGTTAATTCGGTTCGTCGTCGGCTGATGTTGTTGGAGAGTTTGAGAGAAATTGTCAAATAGTTTAGAAATAACGGGTTTAAAAACACCCATAGCGAAGCTGAGAGTTACTTAATTGTTGTTCACGTTATTATGACTATTTTTACCCGACTGTTTTTTACTGGATCATACCAGGGAACCTTCTGGTTACGGAGATATCGAAGGTAGTTACAATTTTTTATGTTTATTTATGAAAATAAGTTTTCAATGTTATAACTTAACTTTAAATACTGCCAAGTTCCCTGTACTGTTGCATGCACCAATAAGCATAATGTTTTACGTGCGTTACATTTCGCAGTACTGTAAACACTGAATTTTCACACCAAAAATAAAAGCCTTTATCCAGCAATTATTTTTGCACAAAATTACTTAGTTCAATATACAAAATTTGTAGAACGGTTTTTTTGTATCCAGTATGATGGGACCATATGAGTATCATGGTTGAAGAAGGAGAGTAAATAAAATTCCGGTGTCCAAGATAAAGTCTATTCAGAAGTCGTAAACGATTACGACAAATTTGTTTATTTTGACAGTTCAACAACATTCATTGCGTTATTTACGTCGTCGTCGAGCAGAAGAAGTTTTCTTCGAACTTAGGAAGCAATGTATTAGCAGTTTGTTTCAAAACGATTCAAATTCCGATTGATCGTGTGTTACGTAATTAGGGTACCATGAATATTGAGTACAATGGCGCTTCTTACATTAGTTATACAGAATACAAGTTATTGCCACGGCGCGCGGTGGCGGCGCTGAGAAAACGTGTGGCAGCTAAACTCTATGCACGGGAGCCATTGCATTTTCTACCGCTAGCATTACTGCTAGCTGTAGTCCCTATGCTGTATATAATTATTTATTTTGAAAACTTTAACTTAACTAAAACAATGAAAAAACAAAAAGTGTAAATAAAATTGATTTTAGACTGACTAGTACTGTTGAAAAAGTCATAAAAAATATGAAGTTGTAGCGCAAACTGAACCCTATGTGTAGGTATTACAGTTGTTTTTCCTAAAATTCGTGTTTGTTTACATGTTTGGCAAATAAATTGCGAACGCAGATAAATAATCAAATATGAATTAAAAACAAAGAAATAACAAAAAAACAATCCGAAAACAACATTATTGTCCAAGCAAAAACATGTGAAGATTAAAAAAACGTTTATTCCTTATGTAATACAAACCATTGACACGCCTAGTCATCAAAAGCCGGCAAACTAACCGAGAATCGAACCCAAAAAATCTGCGATATGCAACCGACATTCCACAAAAAAACCCAAAAGAAACCAAAACAATCCACGCAACAGCGTTATCTAGAATTGCTAACAGCAATCCCACCTCTAAAAATCAGCGACCCAGAACCGCAAAAAAAACAGCGAAAACCGTGCCTTTCTAAAACTATTCGCACTGCGACTCCGAAAAACTCAATATAGCCTTCTTCAAAACCTTTCGCAGTTCAAGTGGAGAAATCCAATAAAAGGTGACTCCTACCTGCAATGTCTTCGCATTCCGGTATGTACGGAATCCCGTTCATTACAGCGGCACATCCAACTTGTTACCTATCCAATTTGAACAGATTTTGGACTGTTACTTACGGGAAAGAACGGAAACGATTTATATGAAATTTCTTTGTGAGTTCGATTGGGAGTCTGAAATTAATAGTAGGAGTTTGTTATTGGTATTTAATTTTGACATATTTTTCGTCGGTTCAGGGATGCTGAAGTAAAGATTTTAATCGGAACCTATTTACAAAATTACCTTTATTTGTCTTTAGTTAATTTAATTTATAATATGCATTATCTAAGGTTTTGAACGCACAGCAACATCTTTTCACAAACAAAAGGATCTTAATCTAACTAAATTAACGCACAGCAACATCTTTTCACAAACAAAAGGATCTTAATCTAACTAAATTAACACTATGACTGTCCATGCATTACATGTGATGCTCTGAAGACGTATCCTTACACGTTCGTGCATGACAATTGATGCACTACTAGCTAACTTGTATCAATATTTCAGCAAAATTAACCAAAATTAAAAATAGAACCAGTTTGTTTTAACGTTTTTAAGCAGCGGTATTAGCTAGAAGTGAAGCTCATACGTCAGTGCATTGCGTGTAATGCATTTTTGAAAATAATAATATGTATGTTATCTTAAGGGTGATAGATGAATTGTTCTTATCGTAGCATTAATAGATGACCTTAAAAAAAATCACAATGCAATATTATTATTGGATGTATTGTGATAGGATTACCAATTACCTTGGGACAGTGGAATTGTTAATTACACAGTATACTGAAATTAGTGACTTTGTAAGCTATAAATCTATTCTCCAGCAATCTGCTCATTTTTACACGTTGCAAAAAAAGACAACAACACGCTCTCGGAGCAACACGAGACCAACTGGCCACAGTATAGTGTTTTCAATTTAAAAAAAAATCCTATCGACCTTGCCGCGAGTTGGCATTTTTACACGAAAAAGTCCTTTTTGCCCGAAAAAGGAGTTTAATGTTTTTACAAACACCGCTCGGATTCAACTTTTCTAATTACGATCGTGTCACTTGCGCGCCTTTCATTACCAGAGCGTAATTATAATTTATTATATACATAATGTACTTTGTTGGGATATAAATTGCTGGGTGTGTTTTGTATAAAACGTGACGTGTTAAAACCAAATTTACATATCCTATTATAAATGCGAAAATGAGTTTGTTTGTTTATTACGCTTTCACACTAAAACGGCTGTACGGATTTGGATGACATTTGAAGCATGGGTACACTATGACCTGGATTGGGTCATAGGATACTTTTTATCCCGATATTCTCACGGGGTCGAAGCGTATGCAGGTGAAACTGCGGGGTGCAGCTAGTATAATCATATATCAACAAGTAGCCTGTAAAACTACGGTTTCCTAAAAGCGGTGGCCGCCACATAATGGCCGCAGTGACGGCTGTCATGAAGATGATGGCACCGAGGTTTGACTTTACTTACGGTGACAAAAAACGCTCTCTAGGAAAACACAAAAACTTACTGTCATTAATAAAGTTGCAGTGACGTCATTCGCCAGCAATTTGCAGACGCTATCACAGTAATTTTAGTGAATAGTCAGTCCTACCAAGGTTATCCACCTTGCTGCATTAGCATAGCATAATCAGCCTATAGTGACGCGGGCCCAGTGCGGGTTGGTAGATGTCACATGTCTTCGAACATGCCAGTTTCCTCACGATGTTTTCCTTCACCGTTTTGAGAGCCGTGCTGATGAAGTTATTTACACAAGGCAACGCGCCTGCCTAGGTTCGAACCCACGACGTACAACTCGTAAGTCACGGCCTTTACCACTGGGCAACCACTGATCTCCTTGCTCACTGGGTAATAATTATGTTTAAGTACCACGAAATGATGACGATCATTTTTATACATACTTATTTAGTACCGTTACGAATGAAAACGAAGCAATTTACCTACTTAAAGTACATACAAATAAACGTTTATTACATGCCCCATAACTTACATTTCAAACAAAAGAAATACAAAAACATACCAAGAAAACTCGGCAAGCACTTTTCAACTTGCCTTGTCAATTTTCATTACCTCCTTTATTGTTACATACGAAAAAATGTGGCGTAAAACATTTTTTATTACTAAGAGAGTCACATACGAGCAATTACTCCGGGCAAAGGAAAATGATGTCGTCAAAGAAAACGAAATATTGCTCGTCGACACAAATAACAGGACAAACAGCACGGCAATAAAGATTTACTGGTGAGATTTTTTTACTCACTTTTACTTGTATGATGGGTGTTAGGTGCAAGATTTTAGCGGTTCTAACAGCCAGACACATACATAAAGTCACGTCTTCTTGCCATCGGGGTAGGTAGAAACTACAAGACATATAAACGAAGTTAAACGAAGTAAAAGGAGTACGTAGCGATCGCTTTACATACTCCTTTTGTCTCGTTTACGGTCATATACGCACGCCGGTAGCGAGTACTACGCATCTGACCTTTCTGAAGAACATCATCAGGTCACTATATTATGTTCTCCTAGTGCGTCTGCTCCCGGCGTTTCCATTCACCAACAGCCAGATTACTTTATAATTTAGAGGCCTATCCGTTTTTTAAGGTTGATGTGATAAACATCACACTTAGAAAACCGATTGGCTTAAACTTTAAGAGAATTGATATTGCGAGTGTTACGCAATTTATTTATTCAAAGACAAAGCATTGTAGTACACGTTACAAAAAAAAAATTAAAAACAGTTTTACAAAATAATTACTATATCTACAAACGTGTGGGTGAGCACTGCTCTCCTAGCTAGGTTATAAAAACCTGTGTTAAGGAGAAGCAGTCCGGTCCCCTAAGGTATAATGACGTAAAGGTTACATAGTGCTTCTGATGTTACTGCTAAGTTTAAGATACATTTTATTAAACGTGAAAATGACATATTTTTAATTTAAGGTAATTTTATGTGTGTGTGTGTGTGTGTGTGTGTGTGTGTGTGTGTGTGTGTGTGTGAGTGTGTGTGTGTGTGTGAGATTGTGCGCGTGGATATGTGTGTGTATGTGTGTGTAGTGTGTGTTTGCTTGTCCATGTTGTTTATGATAAGAATTTTTCTGTTTCGTCATATGACTTATTTTGGAGGTAAGACTGCACAATCTTTTTGCATTTGTAATACGGTAGTCCATAGATATGACACTCTTCGTTTATTTTAGCGTACTCGCGGCAAGGTGCATATCCCATCCTTTCGACGTTTACTACGTTTTTTATTTTCTATAATTCGGTATGGGGTTTTGCGGTGTTGCAGAGTGACTGTCTGTAGTATGAAGTGTTGCCGAACATTAAGAACTTTGCAGTGATTGTATAGTTGGTCGGTTGGAAAAAGAATAGGACGAAAAGTGGCCACTTTTAAAATGGCTCTATGTGCTACTTCTAGCGGCTTAAGAGTGGTTTTTGCTGCGCCGCCCCAACAGGAAATACAATAAGTTACGATGGATAGGCAAAGTGCGAAATAGACATTGCGTATTATCATGGGATTGGAATTGGGATGCAGAATTGCAGATCTATTAGTTCTATGAAGTAACTAAACATTGCTTGCATATTTATAATTAGTAACTTGAACCGATTGTCATAAAAAAATTAAATACGTTAGAGCTTAGAGTAAGTTTGGAACTGGGAATTTGCACTAAATAAGAATAATTATTTTATTGGTTGGTAACTAAAAGGGTTTCTGAGGTACCGTCATATTATTATATCGGCCGTCATGAAAATCTGACATTTGACATACTGGTTTTTTGACATCAAGGTGTCAAAAAACGTTATTGTGTGACCGTTGTCCGCTTTTTTAGGAAACCAAAGTACGGACGACACGGTAAGAACTACTATGTAAGTACTTAAGAGCGTTTATTCTGAAACTGGACAACGTCGCAAATAGATGTCAAATATTTCGCTGTTTTGATTAATTTGGCAATATTATGGAAATATGAAACGTGGCTAACTAGCAAACTTATTTTTAAATAATGAATTGCAATTATAACACAGAATTTGAGGTTTTTTGTCTAATTTATAATTTGTTCTTTTTTTACATCTAAAACGTGTTACGTTATTAATTATTGCATTTCATAATCAATATTTTATTTCAATAGTTAGCCACATTTCATATTTCCATACAGTATTATTGCCAAATTAATCAAAACAGGTAAATATTTGACACCAGTATTTGTGACGTTACCAACTTTTAGAAAAGCCCTCTTAAACGCTGAAGTAGGTACTTCAGCACGTTTCGTAATCGCTTGATTTTGGCTATAGATAAATAGACTACTACTGTTTTGGACACCAAAGGCAAAGAAAACATTAAAATAAGAACCATATTGATGTCGATATCGTGGAAATCGCTTCTCGTTTGTTACTTGAAACAGTTGTAAAAAACAAAAAGTTAATGAACCAACAAGAGATGATGCAGACGTTGCCATGGTGATAATTTGAGATGTATCGGAAAAATTACGACCCATATACAAGTATAGGAATTTAATATAGACTATACGGATGCGATCAATGAATGTTTAGAAATTTTTATTTTTAATATAGACTATATGAATGGGATTAATGAATGCTTAGAAAGGTTTAATATTAATATAGACTATACGAATGGGATCAATGAATGTTTAGAAAGGTTTAATTTTAATATAGCCTATACGAATGCGATCAATGAATGTTTAGACAGTTTTATTTTTAATATAGACTATACGGATGGGATCAATGAATGTTTAGAAAGGTTTAATTTTAATATAGCCTATACGAATGCGATCAATGAATGTTTAGAAAGTTTTATTTTTAATATAGACCATACGGATGGGATCAATGAATATTTAGAAAGGTTTAATTTTAATATAGACTTTATGGATGTGATCAATGAATGTTTAGAAAGGTTTAATCTTCTGGCGTATTGATATTTCACGTAAGTTTCTATTTATTATTTATTGAGAATGTAGCAATATTTTAAATAAAATATTAAGTAAAATAACATAACGTTTTTTATCTGTTGATTGGCAACACAAAGGACTTGCTTCTTTTCTACTTCTTTTTATTTATTTTTATCAAAGTTCGTATACACTACATACATTATAGGAAGCAACAGAAAATATTGAAACAAAATATAACAAACAATTATAGGTAGTGTGCGCCACGAAAGAAGGCCGGCGGAAAATTGTGGAAATACATTTTTTTTTATGCAATGTGATGCAATGACATAGAAACTAGCGCCACGTCAAAAGGAATTAGTAGTGACGCAGACTCTAAATACAGCATTATTACTGACAGCTGAAAGTAAAAGTCTCTTCTCTATGACTTTAATTAGGGAAATTTCGGAGTGGTTATTGTTTTTTTTATTTTTCTGATGAGTGTAATTATTAAATTATAAAGTCTTGAAGAAACGACACCGCCATCTATTGTATTTATAAAAAAAAACACAAGTTCATAAACGATTCTTTAATATTTATCACTTTAATTAATTACTCATTTTGTCGAATATATCAACTGAATTGTTATCTTCGACAAAATGCGTCATTAGCAATTACAGATTACGAATACGAAATAACTCAAAACGTCAAGGTCCCACCGAGATTTGAACTCGGATCGCTGGATTCAAAGTCCAGAGTGCTAACCATTACACCATGGGACCTATATGTATTGATATCAAAATATTTGTGCTATATTTTTATCTTACTGCAGCACGCTAAAAATGGTATAGGTTTCAAACCAATTATATTTATTAAATAATGAAATAGTTTGTTACATTATCATTATGATTAATAAGTATGAAGTGACGTATTCGGCATCTATTGATGCCTAATATGTAAGGTTGGGGACCGAAAATGCTAAGCATGTCACATTTTTGAACTGTCATTTTAATTTTGGAAAAATCATCATCATCATTATTTAAGCCGATAGACATCCTCTTCCAAGCGTCATTGACAGGTCCTGTGCTTCATGCACTCAGTGGATGCTAGTGGCCTTTACAAAGACGTTGGTGCACTTATTGGAGGCCTTCCAGCGCTGGTACGAGCTTTCAGGTACGAGGTCGCCACTCCAGAACCTTTCAGCCCCATCGGCCATCCGCCCTGCGAGCATTGTCCACTGCTCACTGTCACTTATTAAGTTTGGCAATTCATCGGAAAAATAATAAAGTGCAAGTAAATATTTAACTTACGTTGCTTATATTTTCATTGCTTGACTGTGCATAATATTAGTTCAAAAAATTTACATAATTTCATACATATTTGTTCTGTGGGTAAAGCTAAGGCACACGGAAAATTATGTACGTGAGTACATTTAATGACATTACTTGTCTTAATATATAAGTTCAAAGGATCACCCTCGTTACATTAATATTTTCCTTTACTTTACCTTAATCTTTAATATTGTACGCATGGCTTGTCTTTAGGTTATGCGTACGTAAGGTTTCTTAAGAGCGTTCATCCAAAAAGTTGGCAACGTCGCAAATAGCTGTATGGAAATAAGAAACATGGCTAACTAGTGAACTAGAATATTCAAAATAAATTGCAATTATAACACAGAATTTGATGTTGTAACCGTTTTACGTGTAAAAAAGGCATTTTGAAAGTTTCCAAATACTTATTTTACATCTATAATAATTACTTATTGCATTTCATAATCAATATTTTAGGTCACCAGTTAGCCAAACTTCTTATTTCCATACTGTAATATTGCCAAATTAATCGAAACAGCGAAATATTTGACAGCTATTTGCGACGTTGCCAACTTTCTGTATAAACGCTCTTAACTTTAGAAGAACTTAACTTATCAATTTTCTAAGTCATTATTTACATAATTATGAATGTGAAATCTATAGCGGACCAGACACTATCAGTAATAATGACATTGCATTCGAGTACTGTCATTACTACTGACAGTTTGGTGGTTGGAATGATGATGTGATCTAAATATTTTTATTTTATTGGTCAACCAACAATTGTTTACACTGTAAATAGTTGAAGTGATATCTAATATAATGTAAGATTAGTGGAACAATATCTTACAGGTTAGCACCGCATGCCCCATAAACATATTAGGTGTGCCACAAGCACTAAACTATGAAACTAATATATAATAACTAAAATTAGCAAGTTTAAATTAAAATAAAATTACGTGTTAGCATATAAACCTAATATTAATTATTATTTTAATAGTTCTACGTCAATATTGGAAGGAATGACAGTAATATTGATATCATTATTAAGGCCCCCAGACACTGTCAGTGACATTAATATTAATGTCATTCCTTCCAATATTGACGTATAACTATTACAACTATTACTGATAGTGTCTGGACAGCGGTCCAGACGCTATCAGTAATAAGAATAGTGATTCTGTTGGTGTCTGGGGGCCTAATAATATACCTACCAGAAATTAGAGTTTGAACATAACAAATTTTACTCTTGTGTTTGTTTTTTTGCATATATATTTTTGAGCATTGAAAACAGTTTCTAATCGTTCCTTTTCTAGGTAATGTTAACCAAGTAATGTTTACAAAGTAATAACGTAACAATGATAACATAACATCACGCTTGTAATCCCCCAAGGGTTAGTCAGAGGTGTAGCTATAGTACACCCACATTTCGCCTGTTATGTTTAAGTCCCAAGTAATAGGGGGCGAACCTATTGCCCACAACCGGGGACAAATCCAGTCCGGGGACGAATCCAGACTCCTGGTTTCTCACAAATCACTGCCACATACAACAGCTATAAAATAACACTTACTGCACATGGTTGTGACACCCAACACCGTTTTAAATGTACTACCACCGTCTCCGAATGTCCATTTTGCATCAGCATTCTCGTAACAACCATCGAACGAAGACTGCCAAATCGGCAATGACTCGGGTGTTAAGTGCCAAAACAACTGGTTACTATGCCAACGAACGTGCCAAATATTCATGTGTTTCGGCACTAAAACTATCAGATAGGAATTGACGTTATAGTTGCCTTATTGGTGCTGGTAGTGAGTATTTGTGGGTGGTTTAATTGGTATAGGTGGCTGTGTTTCTGTGCTGCAATATTACCAACGTTTAACATCCAACGTTTATCTTTGTTTGATTAGATAACGGCCCTGAACGAAATGTTTTACAAGAACACTAGCACATGTGTTTTGCATAGCACATGTGTGGTGTGGGTACTGGGTATGTCTTTCATTGACTTGAATGTGCCCTGGCGGCTGAGAGTATGTCATGCTCACTCTAATGTCTCGCTGACGGTGGTGCGTGAATTGGATCATTTAGCTCTCTTCAAAATGGTTGAGCTGAATGGTGCTAATCCATGCGTCAGGTTCGTGAACGGGCGCTGTCACTGGACTGGTCATCTCTTAGCTGCCACGGCGATTTTAATTTAATTTAATGTTTGAATTCGTTTTTATTTTTATTTCTAACGGATGCTTTTAATGTTTTGCATATTTCTCACATGTTTAACTTCAACATGAATGATGTAACCAATCTTATGTAACCATATTTTGATTTAAAAGACTGTCCGTGGAGTTTGTTGCCCGTTCTTCTCCATAGGTACCTACTACGCTTTGGAATGGGCGACTAGCTTCATATTTCTGACTGACCGACCCCTTGACAATTCAAAAGTGCCTTTAATTGGTTTATTTGAAATAAATGCTTTGAGTTTGAGTTTGACACTACGTTATAAAGTTTATCTTCGAAGTTTAAAATGATAAACAGGTACAAAAATTATCCTTATGTGGTAATGGCTGCCGATAGAGAGTTGTATTAATGATTTTAATGATTATAACTCTGCAAATATATCCGATATATATATATATTATATATACGCTACGGTCGCAAATCATATTTTGATCAGAGTATATCCTAACTGCAGAAAACGTAAGACAATTTGAATTCCGCGGGCTACCTTAGCGCATCCCCCTTAAGAAAAAGTTAAGCACAGATAAATTCGGCCATTCCCTGAACAGAACAAAATATGACAATACCTATATAACTACGCGGTATCCTACCGAGTACCCACAGTTGATTACGAAATACCACAAATGGTCACAATTTACATTAATAAACATGGAGTCGCTTTTGAAATTATAATCAAGCAACTTTGATTCATAATTCGCGAATTGTTACAAGTTATAAAACAAAATGGAAGTTTGAATAAATCATACGTTTATTTAGAATGTTGGGTCGTTACAAATGGCGAAGTTTCTTGCATTGTTTTATGTTTAATTGAAACATCCGCGCCACCTTTAATGAAGTCGGAAGGTAAGGGAAATGTTTGTTGGAGTTTCTGAATGCTATTGTTATTAGTCGTCGAGATATGTTTTTGGTGTTGAAAGGTGAAATTAAT
Source organism: Xanthia icteritia (assembly GCA_949128155.2). NCBI lineage: Eukaryota > Metazoa > Arthropoda > Insecta > Lepidoptera > Noctuidae > Xanthia > Xanthia icteritia. The sequence goes on from OX421932.2 coordinate 5,572,162, forward strand.
GACAGGTAGAACAAAGCTAAAGTCAGATAGATATTGTTTTTTATTTTTGTAATGCTGTCGAGATAATGTACGTAAGTACGGAGTGGGGCGCGTCTTCGTGGATGGCAGTATCTCTATATTCAAATCACAACTGTCATTGATGGTTATATAAACTGGCAAATTGACGTAAAGTGTCAATTTGCTTAACAATTAATTTCCCTGACTATATTTCGGGCTTGGCTTGAATATAGGTGTGGCGACATCTACATCGCCACATACGAACTACGCATCGCCCCGACGTCATGCAAATTCCTGCATCGCGCAAGCAAAGTTTCATCTATATAGGTACTTTGGATTTATAAATATATAAACACACGACTTTTGTGTCATAGGTTCCATCCAAAGGTTGTCTGCAAAAGATCGCTTTAAGCGGTAAGACCGCCCATTGTGTCACCCTATGTAAAAATTCTAAATGTATGTCTGTAATTTTTATGGAGTACAATATCTAGACAATATCTATCTAGAGTATTCTATCTATCTATCTATCTAGGTATTTTAACGCAGACTGTCATTAGCAAATAATATGAAATAATATCAAAGATCAAATCTAGCCTCACGAAGTCCGGATTAGTTTGCAGTTTTGGCTAAATCGTAGGGCTAAATGGTCAGGTTAGGACTTACATAGCGAGCTGGACATAAATTGCTAAAAGGCGAATACTGCAACTACTATTTCTAGTAGGTAAATGATGCTAACCTTTGTTTATTGTGTACTAAGTTTTGCCAGCGGCTTCCCCCGCGTGAATGTCAAAAATTTGTACGGTTCCCGTGAGATCACGGGAATCATATTACCTGAATAGAAAGTATCCTATATCCTAACCTAGGTCATGGTCTACTCATGTGTCACATTTCATTCAAATCCGTTCAGCCACTTTAATATGACAGCGCAACAATCGAACAAACAAAAAAACTCACTTTCGCATTTATAATATTAGTTTGGATAAGAGTATTCTATGCTGTTCTATTCTAAATGAATAAATGCAACTCATATTGTATGACACGTCATTCAAAAGTATATTTTTCATGTCAAAATCTCATACCCGAAAAAAACCCCAAAATTATAAACCTTAAAAAAAACCCGACATCCATCATTTCGTCACCCATAGAAATGCGTCCTTTTCACGACAGGTACCCCGCGTTTTTCAATAGCACCCCATGTCACCGGGAGCCCAGGGTTCGAACCCGGCCGGTTATTAGCACCAATTCAAAAGGGTGCATAATGTGAACTTAATTTGCTTTCGGCCTGTTGATGATATGTGCATATTTTATGGGTAATATATGTACATGTGTCGCTTAAGGCTTCTAATGCATGATGGGTCTTAAAGGCTGTGGTGATGGTGGAATTTAAAGCCGTTTTGGTGTGTTTAAATGATAGTGGCGTGTTCAGAATACCTACAATGCTTTGCTTTATATATTTTTTTATAATAAATTAGATTTGTTACATACAGCTGTAGTGACAATCATGTCATTTGGTCTAAATAGCTTTTTATTTTTATTATTTGATTTTGCTTTTATATAGATTCTTTTCTTTTAGATTTTGTGAATGTGAGAACGTTGTAGGCTTAACAGACTGTAGATCTGTCGACCATTTTCTATCTTGCTAAGTACCTGGTACTTGTTGATAGTCCTACACTGTCCTCTCATACCTATTAACTCTGTAATTTGAAAACATTGTAAATACCATTTACTTTTAAAAGAGTAACCATGGAGTTTCTTGCCGGTTCTTCTCCATAGGAAACGACCAATTGGAACCGTGCACCTAGCTTCTGACGTTTCATAAGTGCCTCTGTAAGTTTATGTGAAATAAAATATTTTGAATTTTGAATTTTTTTGAATCTTGTAAAGGGCTACCAAACCCTACGTGCGATCGCCCCCGCTATCACATTGCTCGAGACTATGCGAAAGCTGGGGGGAAAGAGCGCCTTCGCCTTTAAAAAAAATCGAAATTCAAAATATTTTATTTCACATAAACCTACAAGAGCACTTATGAAACGTCAGGAGCTAGGCGCACGGTTCCAATTGGTCGTTTCCTATGGAGAAGAGCCGGCAAGAAACTCCACGGTTACTCTTTTAAAAGTAAATGGTTTTTACAATGTTTTCAGATTACAGTGTTAATAGGTATGACAGGACAGTGTAGGCCTATCAACAAGTATCAGGTACTTAGCAATATAGAAAATGGTCGACAGATCTACAGTCTGTTAAGCCTAAAAGACTTTATTCATAAAAGTCCTAATATAATATCACTATCTTCTTCCCCTTTCTCGAAAATGACAGGCACAGACAGCAGATATAATTAAGAAAACATTAAGTATCAATTATCAATACCTCCAGACCGAATTTCGGCCATGGCGACCATTCTCAACGGAGACCAGCCTTCGGCGCGGGAGATATTATAGTGCACAAGTGTGTGCGCAGACACAGGTGTGCTCTCTCTTCTCTCACTCTCATAGTCTACCTCTCTCTTCCTTCACTCTCATAGACTACCTTTTGGAAGGGACGACTAGAATCAACTTTTTTTTTTGTACATTTTGACGTTCAAAAGGGCCTTATCCTGATAAGGCACTTTTGAACGTAAAATACGTAAATACGTAAAATTATTTATTTCACATAGGCCCTGGCCTATGTGAAATAAATAATTTGACTTTGACTTTTGACTTTGAGTCCGATGAGACGGTAATCCGAAACGACCGGAGAGAGAGAGCAGGCGCAGAGCTAACTTCTTAAGGTACTTTCCGAGGCACGGGGGTATCACACCGCCAACTTTCAAATTCCGGGCTGTTACTAAGAAATTCCTAATGGAAAAACCCAATAACACTTTGCCTGACCCGGGAATCGAACCTAGGACCTCAGAAGTCGATATAATACCAAGAAGAAGAAGAAGAATAAGTGTCTATGGTCTAAGGCATGTTTCGAAACGATAGATGACTACTGCTCGTGGTCTATTTGCTAGCAATAAAAAGAGCAGAAAACCGTTTCATTTCGTTCCAAGGACCAGTGAGGCATACAAAGGTTCTTTCAACATTTGGGTATAAGAACCGGGAGGCTATAAAAAGTCACAAAAACTAAACTTCATCACAGAAAACTCAATACAAACCGTTTGGAGTCCCCTAAAAAGAAAAGAACTTTTTGTCTACAAGAGCCTTACGGCGATAATAATATCACGACACCAATAAAAAATGAGCGACAAATCTCGAATCCCAACGACGACCAACTAGGCACGCCTTCAAAATTAAGCCTTTTTAATAAAATTACCAAAGAAAAAGCAACCTTCTTGGAAACTTTATAAAGTTTAAATTACTTTTTTATTGTTATTGCAACTTACATCATATTTCCTTTAAAGAAGTGTTTACGGTGTCGTGAAATTTTACGCTGCAGGGCTTAATAGCCGACGTATGTTTTGTCCCTTTCGTGTAGCTATTTTTGTCCTTTTCTGCGGTCATCACATTCAATCCGACTTCCTCATAATCCAATACAGGACTGGACAGACGGGATTTGTAGATTCTTGGTTTCTTTTTGCAATATTGCGGAAATATCATACGTTCCTTCTTAGGATTATGGGAAATTGGCGAAGTGACTTGAGAATTGAGTTGTGTCGTTTGTTTCTTGGATTTATACTAAAGAATATTGTTTTATTTGAGTACTACTGGAAATAATGTTTGAAAAGTAGACACCAAAATGTTACAAAAGTTATCATTATTTAAAAAAAAATTGTGTAGGTACTTTAGGTATGTTATAAAAAGGTTTGCGTGTTTTAGAAAGAACAAGTCTATATTCTATAGTTTCGGAACATCGTCCGCGGAACAAAATATTTTTCCAATTTTTCGACCAATCGCTCAATTTTATCAAGAATTTAAAACAATAACAAACTGGTTATACTAAACCTTATATCAGACAATTTATTTCAGCTTACCCCTTTGCGTAAAGGTAGAAACCATAAAGGCTACGGTATCGGGATGATATTTAATATTTATGGTGCTACGAAACCATTCGTAGCGCGCTACAAGTGCTACGGACACCTGACTACGCAAGCTACGACATGCGGAAATTACTTGTACGAAATGTTTGTCTCGCCTTATTGTTAATGATAAAGTCTGTGTAAATGTGCAATAATAATTAAATCATTACCGAAGTAGGTAATCAAGTAAGAACAAAGCTCAGCTTATTTATTTTAAATGGTAAATAGTCATCGTATTTTTCTGCATTCAATAATCTACTGTTAAGTGCGGCGCAATTGATGATTGATAGAACAACTATTCTGTTGAGAGTTGATAGATATAATATTGCTGTTCTTATGCAGTAGTTATATTGTAAATAAAAAAAATTGTTACAGAACTACTATGTTTATTCTCCCATTACTTTTTATGAACCCCATAAACCCCATATTTTCTTTCCAGCATATAATAACCATATATAAAAAAATCATTATGGTTCATTTTGATCGAGACAAGAAGAAACAGAATCCCAAGAACAAGATTCAAATTCGTTAGAACCATCGATGAAAAAATTAAATCCTTCTTGCTAAACAACATTATCCCTTGATATAATCACGCGGGCCAGGTCTAGAATAAGCTAACACTTTTTTGTCTCTTAACATCATCTCAAGAAATGGAAGATAGCGTTCAACTCAGTGTTGCCATTATTCATATTTTCATTATATACCTACAATAATGTACATTTTTGTTTAAATTAGATTTGTAACAGCTGTAGTGGCAATCATGTCATTTGGTTAAAATAGGTCTTTATTTTTTATTATTTTATTTATCTTTTATATAGTTTTTTTTCTTTTAGATTTTGTGAATGTGAGAACGTTGTAGTCTTAACAGACTGTATATCTGTGGAACATTTTCTATTTTGCTAGTGTAGAGTGAGAGAAGAGAGAGAACGCTTGTGTCTGCGCACACACTCGTGCACTATAATATCTCCCGCGCCGAAGGCTGATCTCCGCTGAGATTGGTCGCCATGGCCGAAATTTGGTCTGGAGGTATTGATAATTAATACTTATTGTTTTCTTAATATCTGCTGTCTATACCTGTCATTTTCGAGAAAGGGGAAGAAGATAATGATTTTATATTAGGACTTTTCTGAAAAAATGCTTTTAGGCTTAACAGACTGTAGATCTGTCGACCATTTTCAATTTTGGTAAGTACCTGGTGATTGTTGATAGGCCTACACTGTTCTCTCATATCTATTAACACTGTAATTTGAAAACATTTTAAAAACCATTTACTTTTAACAGAGTAACCGTGGAGTTTCTTGCCGGCTCTTCTCCATAGGAAACGACCAATTGGAATCGTGCACCTAGCTTCTGACGTTTCATAAGTGCCCTTGTAGGTTTATGTGAAATAAAATATTTTGAATTTGAATTTAGAATATAGGTGGGTTGTAATGTTTATTAATAAAATTTAATTTTAATTTTGCTTACAGGAAGCAGCGCGAGCGATTGTAGCAGGTGGCGTTCTGTATAGTTTCCGCCTAGGGTAGGCGGAAACTACAGAATGGGAAGGAGGCGTGAATGTATGTATGTATGTAAGAAGCTAAAATCCAAGAACAAGTTTTTTTGTTGTGTTCTATTTAGATTTGTTTAATTAATAATTTAATTAATAATGTGACTGGTATAATAAAGTTCATAGAACACTATTAAAATTCGTTACATCCAAGTGCCTCCTCACATTATTCCTAATACATTATCCCTTGGTATAATTACCCGGGCCGTGTCTAGACTATAAGTTAAAAATGTCCTAATACCTTTACACATAATCAAAAATGGAAGCGCCCGACTCAGTATTGCCGTTATTCAGTAATATCTGGGTTGTAATGTAAAAAAAATAATTTACTTTTGTTTGCAAGAAAAATCGATCACTAAGATCGAAATTCATTACCATCTCAGTACCTAAACCACATTATCCCTTGATATAATTACCCGGGCCGGGTCTAGACTAAGCTAATACTTATTTGTCTCCTAATACCGCTGTAGTACGGTCCGCTGCACATAATCCTGTCAATGGTTGTCGCACCACGCCAGGATTACTGGGCGCGTGATGTTACATAGTGGTCCATGTTGTAAGGGTGAGCGGTTTGTTATAAGCCCCGTATTAATTATTTGTAATAGTTTTGGAGGTGTTCTAACTTTTTCTCTTCAACATTTACAAAAGTAATAAATGGTTAATGCATTTGTGAATATTTAAAAGTTATTTTTTATCGCTTTAAGTTATCACAGATTGTATTATTTAATTTTATCACTTTAAGTCATCACAGATTGTATTGGCTCCTGGGTAACCTAATAACGATTGAATGATCGAAAGATTTAATAATCAAACTAACAGACTATTTTGTACTACGTATTTTTTAATAAATTGAGATTTATGTTTAAGCATAGTCGCAAAATGTGGGCTTAATTTAGATTGGTAGCCAGATATGCAGAAGCTAATTCAGCTAATACTTGTCTACTTCCAGGTAGGAAGTAGATAAGTATTAGCTGAAGTAGGGAAACGAAGATTATTTCCTAATTTATATAATTTTGTATAAAAAAAAAGAAACTAGACATTCCTTTCCTTAGAAATCATTCAGACCACCAAAATAAGGAAAATGGTAAAAAAATAATAAGAAAAACGCTTTAGATACAAGAAAAATAAATCGGCTAACGAAAATACACTAAAAATGTTGGTTACCCAATGCCAATTTATTATTTTAGGTCATAATAAAATCACTTTAATCAGTTTTTTTTTTGCTTGGAAATCTTTGGTCAGACGTATTGAACGCTGTGTTAAAATTTGTCCATCTATTTTAATGGGACCTTGTATATAAAAGGAAGGCGGGATTTACTTTTGAAATCTTAAAGTAAGTCAGAAGTTTATAAATTAGACCGCAATTACTCCGTCCAACGCGAGTTTGATTGATTTATTACTATGTTTGTCCAACAATGCAAGCGATGGACAATGGACATTGTTTCATCAATCGGCCAGGCCAATCATCGGCGCACGCGATACCCGAATCAATCATCTCACGTACATCGTATCGATTAGATTAGGTACTCAAACTTTTATGAGTATGTAAAAGGGGTATTATTAAAGGTTATTCCTACTTTGATTCAAGTGTAAAACTGTATTTTATGCTGTGCGGCCGCTGTCGTACGAAGGCTTTGACGAGTGATGATGCTATTATGTTTTTTTTTGTTAGGGGGCATGTTATCAAATAACTTCTCTCTTCTTTCTCCGCTCTGGGCGGAGCGGGGGGAGGGCGTGTCAGACTCTTACTGACTAAAACCCACCCGCGTTCCTTCAGTTGCCTGTACTTGCTAGGGGCCACGGTATCCCTTTCGGACTTTCCCGCGATGTTATTATATCCTTGCTCCATATTTGCTGTTCTGACAAATATCGGTTTTGATAAAATTCACGGTTCAGTCTGCCGGTCCAACCAAAGCTATAGGGTAAAAGACTGGCAGAAAAACAGGTATATATTCTAAATAACTATAAGCTACACTCCTTCAGTTCAAACAATCGTATTTTCGTGCGACGATCGCTTTAAAATAGGAAGCGGCCAAAAAAAAAATATATAAAAGTTTTTTTTTTTTTTGTGACGCTATTACTCCTCCAATTATGAAATGATTTTGATGATTCTTTTTTTGTTTAGAAGGTCATACTTCAGAGGTAGTCCCATATAAATTTTATTAACTTTGCTTGGGTAGTTTTTGAGTTAGCTTCAATAATAGGTATTTTTCCCACTAAGTCTATATGGATGATGTTATAAGTTCCTGTCACTGTTATTTGTGGTAGTGGTATTCGAATTTGTGTGGGGTAGGTTCTACAACTAAAAAGTGAAATTTATATGGCAATTTTGTATGAATTATTGAAATTTGCACAGGACAGAACGTTTGTCGGGTCAGCTAGTGAATAAGAAACAAAATCTAAGGAAGCTGTGGGTCTCACGATACACTTGCATGGTTAGCCAGAAAGGTAAAAAGGAAAGGATTCCTAGTTCAAGCAAATACATTAATTTGACTTGGACTTTAACTTCGAAAGTCCTTTCAGCTTTAATGGTTGTACAATACACACATAAGTTATAATTGATTCAAGAGAATAAAAATATATAAAATGGATAAACTAAATACACAAATATATAAACAGGATAAACTAAATACGAGTACACTACACAAATAAAAATATAAAACTACTTAGATAAACTTGTTAGCTTAAAAATAGGCTCCAAATACGAAACCCTTTTTGTAAACTGAAGCATAAATAAAATAAAAATAAAAAATTATACAGAGTACAATATGACGTCGAAAAATTCTTCCGCATCGCTGTCGACTGGTAATGTACCCAAGAGACTAGCGGCATTACCACGTTGTATGGCAATGCTTCGCCTCTGGCCAAGGTAAAAGCCAGCTCTTGGGTCACGGGAAATGTCAACCAGCCGTTTGGAGATTTCGTTGAACAAACCATGAGCATTCGGACCCTACTGCCCGTGGGTTTCAACCCCAAACGGCCCAAAAAATATACACAGAAAACTATACTGTTCAAAGGTTGACAACCACTGCATTAGATAATTATAGGTCGTAAATTGGTAGTATCGGGGTGAACGGCTAGTCTATCTGACCGCTTCATTAGGCCATGTGGCATGCAAGCTTATGATCAAGCGGCATTCCATTCGGGAAAACCGTTTTATAGGAAAATTATCATGAAGCGGTTACTAACTATAACAATAAGCACGCTGTTGTCACTAATAAGGTTATGCAGATCCGTAGGTAGACATCACAGTTCACCAATAGGGGTATTATAATAGGCTGGTATGTGATCTTTAGCAGATCGTCTATCCATCTAATAGCACAGTATAAATATCACTAAGTAATAATATTACATTTAATTCAATAAATCTGCCTAGCTTTTTTCCAACTATGTTGGGTTCGTCTTTCAGTCTAACCGGATGCAGCTGAATACCAGTATTTTACATGGAGCGACTGCCTATCTGACCTCCACAACCCAATAAGACTGATTGTCAAACATTTAAGCATCTTTATCTTCTTTCCGTAACGACTGTTAAAGATCTACGATTGACAGCCGGGACCAACGGCTTAACGTACTTTTCGAGGCACGGAGGAGTCCTCGATATGTAATGGCACCCATCCACGAATCGACGGCGGCACGCGACCTTTGTCTGGCTGTTATTATTTAGCCACGAGCCACTCGAATACTAATATTACTTTTTCTACTGTGCTAATGGGGATGCTTCGCTGTCTAGAGGAAAAAATTCCTCATAAGTTTTTTTTTTTAAATGGTGTTTTAATACCAAAGCTAAACACGAAATTCAGTTATCTCCAAATGCAGTGGGTATTAGTTTTGATGCATATAATAGCGTCGTTGGCTTAAGACTTAATTTGGAGTCTGTCCAAATTTTGCTTTTATCCTCAAATAAAAGTAGAAATACACTCAGAGATTGCGATGGTGGGCCTACCACTGTAGCACTCGATAATTATTTATATTTAAATCATTTTTATTGAATTTTTGCAGGTAGTTGTTGTTAAATGGTTTCCATTGTTTTGCCATAAAACTTTTGGTGCTGAAAGGGTCAGAAAAGACTTTGACATATTCAATAACACAAGCACGTATCTATTATACTAACATTACAAAAATCCTTCATAGTTTCGCTCATGATATAAGCCTAAAAATAAAAATCCGTTTTATATGCAATCACTTAAGTAAATACCATGAACGCTTTACAAACATTTCACGCCTCTCAAATTACAATTTTATAGCTGATTTTGTGAAAAAATACGCCATATTGAAATATACTGACACGCCAGAGTGGAGGCATATTAAATTGCAGTAAATTTAAACTACGATAAAAATATACGTAGATGAATGGCAAAATTTTTTTTACTATGCCAGCACATTTTAGACTAAAATAAACAAACTGCGTCAGTTTATTTATTTTAACCCATAATATTTCAGTACTCAGGTCAAGCTTGGTCTTCTTGCCGAAATAAATATATCTGTCCCTCGCCATAGTACACCCAGATCTGAACGAGTTCTAGATGTGTTCACTTCATCCCCTACAAGAACTAATCTCGGACACTCGGCACCAATGAACAGGTTGATGAGGACGTACAATGAGCTCCATAACCGTTCTAATAGCATTGACATCTTCGCCAACAAGCTTTCTCAATTTCGCAAGAAATTGTTATCGACCCACAGTGACCACATTTAATGCATGTATTATTACTTTTATTACTTATAGTTTTTATATTATTTATTATCAATTATGCTATTTGAATTTTCTTTTTGTTGATTTTTTTTTTTTAAGTAACTTATTATATTTGTGTGTTCTTTTGCTCTTATGTTACAAATCTGTTTTCATGTATATTTTTTTTTTTTTATATGTAGTAACATCACAAAACTTGAAAATATTGCAAGTGCTGTGCACACCTTTAAGTGGCAAATTCACTTTAGAGTTTAAGTTTGATAGTACCCCTAAAATGTTCTAGTGAATAAGTCGTTGGAGTGCCGTAATTAAATAAATAAATAAATAAGCTAGTAACTACTGATGTAACTGGGTATCTAACTATATGGGTAGCATAACCAAACAACAATTTGAATAGTGATTCAGCGTTATTAGCTATTAATTCAATGGTAAATATTTTTTTTTTTACAAAACATCGTAATTTCGTTAATATAATTATGTAAGTTTAATATCAATGTATTATATACATAAACCTTCCTGAAAAAAATCTCTAGATGACGATGAAAACTTCATCCGAATCCGTTATCCGCTAATTATTAATCGTTTTTTTTTTTTTACAATTTTCTCACATATAGAAACAAGCAACAAGAGTGATGTAATTTCCAGGATTTTGTAATTTCTATATTTAAAAGAGTGTCCTTGGAGTTTCTTGCCCGTTCTTCTCCATAGAGATGGGCATCTAACCGACTCTTTGACGATTCAATAGTGCCTGTAAATGGTTTAATTTAAATAAATGCTTTGAGTTTGAGTATGAGTTACGTAGTTTAGAAGATCAACGCGGTCATTCAGACTGACACGAAAAGCGACTTTAATTCGATGTACGTATAGACTAGCTTCTGCCCGCGATTTCATCCGCGAGCCTATAACCTTCCTCAAGAATTGGGCTATCCAATTCAAAAAGAATTTTTCAAATCAGACTAGTAGTTCCGGAGATTACTCCCTACATACAAACTTACAAACAAACAAACAAAGTTTACCTCCTTATAATATTATTATTATAGTATAGATTATAATAATGAGTCATTGTCCTTATCTTTATCGTCTTTGTCTAACAGAAATACGACCCTTACGTATCTTAATATTGGGTCGCATTTCAGTTTAAAGTCTAATCAGATGTTAATGAATGTCAGTAATTTCATCAAGATTGTGAAGCAGTTTAATTATGCAGGGTCGAACTAAATAAGCTAGCAAAACTCAGCGGAAGTGTTGGATATCTAAAAACGTTAAATAAAGATAAAAAGATTTGATGATTTTGTAAGGCCAACGACCGCTGTTAGTGTTTTTACTTGAAGTACGAGTTAAGATTTAAATTTTTTTATTTACCTTATTTAGATATCCATCAAGTCTGCGGAGTTTTGCTAGCTAATTTAATCTGACCCTAGGTATATAATAAAAAACAAAGGTAAGTGTATACTAATCGACGCCTTAGTCACGAGCCCTAAATCGATATGAGTAATCATAACGTTATCTTCGACAAACATGGGTAAATACGTAATTCTAATAATGTCGAGTGCATTCGAGAATACTCTCCCTCATTCCCAAAACCGTTTTATTGTGTAGAATGGGTAGATTTGTGATTTTATATTTTATCCTCTGGTGCTTGCACACTAACGAGGTTCAGTGTTATGTCCGACTAATGTGAACTTAAAACGTATTAACATAACTGTTAAGTAGTTAACATTAATATTATTGGAGTAACAATTCTCATCTTTGCGGTTATGTTATGGTCTCTATTTTTTTATATTGCGTTTTTATTTCGAGCACAAACACCTTTTTATCTGTGGGTGTTCTAAAATGACCAATTCAATTACCAGGCCAGGTTTACGTCAAAGATAGCTCCGTTCGAAATGTTTGAAATGAATGGTGCTAAACCTTATTTTTTATTTTATTTAAATACATAATTACTTCCCGTCTTCCGTTGTCAGGGAGTATCCTGCCTAGTAATTCGAACTGGATTGAAATGTAAATGTAATTAAATGTAAATGTATTCAATTAATTGGGTGTTATGGCGAGGCATTGAAGGTTGGTTCGACTTCCATTAATTAACTGGTTTTTGGTTGTGAAATCTAGATTGATTAACAAGGTGACCTCACCATGATATACATCGTATAATTAAGTGCAACGACCTCGTTACATTTATTGATACAATACAAATATATACCTTTTTTTTGGCTGGGAAATTATCAAATAACTTCTCCCGCTCTGGGCGGAGCTTGAGGGCGTGTCAAACTCTTACTGACTAAAACCCCGGGTGGGTTTTAGTCAGGTTTTGTTCCTTCAGTTGCCTGTACGTTGCCAGGGGCCACGGTATCCCTTTCGGACTTTCCCGCGACCGCGGCAAAATGGTGCTAAACCTTTCGTGAGGTTTGTGAGCGGGCGCCGTCGGTAGGGTCATCTCTTAGCCGCCACGGCTTATTTTAATTTAATTGAACGTTTTAATTGTTTTTTAGATATTTTTATACGGACGCTTTTAACGTTTCACACCGTTCTCACATGTATAATTTCAACATAAATTATTTAACCAATATTTTGTAACTATATTTTCTTTTTAAAAGAGTGTCCGTGGTCTACTACGCTTTGGAATGGGCAACTAGCTTCATATTTCTGACTGTCCGACCCCTTGACAGTTCAAAAGTGCCTGTAATTGGTTTATTTGAAATAAATGCTTCGAGTTTGAGTTTGATATAATTCGAACATACGGCCGACCGCACGTCGGTGGTCACACTTTGACCTTTGTTTTTTTATCAAAAGCCTAAATTATACTAGGCCGAGAGAGCTGGTTGGACGAGGTTACACGTATTTTTTAACTGAGTCAGTCAGTCAGTTTACAAAAATCTCGGAAAACGGTAGCTTGCTTCGAGTGAGTGTGCCGAGTGGCGAGTGTCTACGCACCGAGTGCATGTTTCATCCAGATCCGTTCAGCTGTTTTGGAGTAACAAACATTCAAATATCCAAACATACAAACTTTCACTTTTATAATATGATATATGTTTAAAGTAGGATAGTAGAGTATAATTATGTAGGTATCTTTACTCTAATATTGGTGTGTTTTTCTTCAAAGTCAAAGTCAAATAATTTATTTCAATTAGGCACAAAAAAGGCACTTTTGAACGTCAACATTTACAGAAAAATAAAATTGATTCTAGTTGCCCCTTCCTAAAGGTAGTTTTCGTATGGAGAAGAATGGGCAAGAAACTCCACCGTTACTCTTTTAAAATGTTTTCACAATATCTTTTATACATTAATTATATAATCATATGTGAAGACGATGCACCTAGAATAAGATTACTATACCAAGTTAGGTAAAAATAATGAAAAATTAAGGAATGACAGATAAATTAATCATGTGATAGATGCATGGTGCTCACATATTTACAAACATGGTAAAATTATATTCTAATCTTGTCTATTAGAATAAAATTAGTATTTATAGGTTCTATTTTTATGTTCTTTTTTTGTTATGTTTAATATAAATATCCATAGGCAGCTTTTAGCGGTAGATATAACCTGAACATACCCTTACCTACCAGTCTAATTCTTATATATTTGTCTTTGAAACACCAAAAATTATTTTTCAAAATTTAAAACATAAAGAGACTCGCTCTTTTTGAACAAAACATTTTTTTAAAATAATTTATAACTTGAAAAATTGTAAAGCATCATTATTAATTTAAGTTAACGAACAAGCGATTAAATCATCGGACCATTGTTAAGTATAACATTATTTAGTATAACATAACATGTATTTAAGCCTTCATATAAGCCCTTTTGACAAGGGTGTTATTATTTATAGGGCCTATAGCTAGGGTTGCCATACTTTAAAAATCCGTATTATAGGTACTTTGTTTTCTCCTTTAATTCAGTGTTTTGGATACTTTCTTTTTATTGAATAGTTAACAATAAAAATAAATTATTTAAAATACGGTTTTTCGCATCTTTTTCATAGCATAATCAGCCTATAACGTTCCCACTGCACGGGACACAGGCCCTCCTTTCTTCAGTGCGGGTTGGTAAATTTTAGATATAAATCCAAATTATTTTTATTGTGTTGAGGCCTATGAACTACAAAACTGATGTGAAAATAGATACCTAATAAGTTCCGCAACAGTTTAAAAAAAAAAAATTACTTAACCAAAACATAAAAATGAATGTTGTACTGTTCTTATGCGCTAAATAGGTACTCATTATGTCTACTGTTATTTTTGTAAAAAAAGTTGGCAACCCTACCTATGACTGAAACAAATGAATCCCTATGTGATTACGTTGTTGTTAACAATGAACGGTATGGGATCTTCAGGATAATATTACATTATACAACTAGTGATATAATGTAATATTATAGTTTCGGGTTTGTTCAACAGGTCTGTATGTGTATGTATATTCCATATTATGTAGATTGGAGTTAGTAATTGGTGTCTCGGGAATAGATACATAGGTACTGTTTTTGTTTTATTAACCCACTTTGAATAATAATACATAATATGTTATTGTTAATAGACAAAACAGCTAGTACCTACTATTTTACTTGAATTGTAAATAAATCCTTCATCACTAATAGGTGACCCAGTAACAGCAGTGATGGCCCAGTACAGCGGTGGTGGCCCAGGCCCAGTGGTAACGGCCGCGACTTACGAGTTGTAGTTGTAAATTATTTATGTAATCACCACACACACGAAACGTGTGCGCGGCTCCCGCTCTCGACCCGCTCCGCGCCCGAGCCGCGCTCGACCCGCGCACGCCTTTCGTGTGCTGACACCCATCTAATACAAGGAATTACAATATATACAAGCCCGCCGTACTGCCGTCCCGACCCGCGCCCGACACGCACCCGCCTTGTGTGTGTGTTGAGCTTTACAGTACAAGAGTGCAACATCCCGCTAGTGTTTTAGTAGATATTGTCAATACACACTAATTACCTATGGGTGGGTAATTAGTAAACACGACAAAAATAAAACACTAGCGGTATCTTGCACACTAGTACGGTAAGCGATTAGGAAGAAAAGTGGGGCGCGTCTTAGTGGATGACACTATCTGTACTATGTAGACTACAAACTATCTACAAATTAATTTTGCCAGAATAATTAACTGAAAATTCACATCACATTCTGCCCGTAACCCAGTTTACCAAATAATTGGCAGCTGTGTTAATAGCCTACAGGCGTCGCAAATCGATATTTTATATCTCGGAAATTAGCTCACATTATTTTTCTACAATTACTGGAAATTCAGCAAGAGGGACTCGTGGCTAAATAATATCAGTGACATGGGTCGATCGGAGGTTAAGCTACGCTTGCCACGGTTGGTTCGTGGATGGGTGACCATCCATTACACATATCAACAGCCCTGGGTACCTCGGAAACCACGTTAAACCGTTGGTCCCGGCTGTCATTCGTGGATCTTTGACAGTCGTTACGGATAGTCAGAAGCCCAAAAGTCTGACAACCAGTCTTACCAAGGGGTATCCATATATCCAGAAACTGGGTTGTGGAGGTCAGATAGGCTGTCGCTCCATGTAATATGCGTATTCAGCTGAATCCGGCTAGACTGGAAGCCGACCCCAACATAGTTGGGAAAAGGCTAGGCAGATTAATTTTACTGGAAATTCCGCTCAAAATAATATTATTAATTACCTACAATTATACGCCAAATTGGAACGCCACGCAAACAAGACGGTCCTTTTGATTTTATCCCCAAAACGTAATTTCAACGCAACTATTAATGAGAAATGTGAATAATTTACGCAAACAACTATTTCGTGCTCACTGTAATACATAATAATTAAATTCGGCGCAAATTAATGACAAATTACATGAATTGGTAGAAATGGATTTGACGACATTGAGGTGGGGTGTCAGTTTAAGGGGTTGGCTGTTTCTAATAATTACTGTAATTAAGAAGAAGAATTGCAAAACTTAATTGGCAATGGGAAGGGCACATTGCTCACAGAACAGATGGCCGATGCGGCCGAAAGACGTAGCGCTGGAAGGCCTCCCACAAGGTGGACTGATGACCTTTTGTTGGCGGGATCCGCTAGTACCGATGCCTGCCGGGGTCGCGGGAAAGTCCAGGCAACGTACAGGCAACTGAGAGAACACGGATGGGTTTTAGTCATTAAAACTCTGACACGCTCCCGCTTTCGCTCCGCCCAGAGTGGGAGAAGTTATTTGACAATATCCAAACACAAAAAAAAAAAAATTACTTCTGAAGGCCGTAGGAATCCGCTGGATGCGGGAAGCATAGGACCGGTTGAAGTGGCGGTGCTTGGGGGAGGCCTATGTCCAGCAGTGGCCGTCTTTTGGCTGAAATGATGACAATGAATAACTGTGATTAGGTCGGTTTTGGGTAATTGAAGTGATGCACTAAAATACAAAAATACAGAAAATAAAGACAAGTCTAATGACATATATATATCATTCATCAAAATCGGTTCAGTCGTTTAGTGGACATACAAACATAAATACAGGTCAAACACATAGCCCTCATTTTTAGCTTCACCGTAGTTGGGTAAAAACGCATTCATTATTGTCTCACTTTGTTTAAAACAGTGAGAATCAGTAGGGAAAAAAATACTGACAAACGGTGTTTAGATTTAAGAAAAGCCTTTGAAATGATAGGTAGAACCTTTCTTATTTTATTATTTTCTAGCATCCATGAAGCGTATTTACTTTTACTATTTGTGCGTATGAACAATAAATCTTATCTATTGCGCTTGTCTTACCGTGCTGGTTGAACGGAATTGTAAGTAGTTATAGTATAAATTCAGGTCTACGTAGTATACTTATTTATATACATATACGAGTATATTTCATATTACATAACTCTGAACCTTTGTATAAAATAAATATTGACGTTTCTGCCGAATGGTCATTGCAATATAATTATGTCCGTAATTTCATCCTAACTTATCCTAACTATAATAATATTATAAATGCGAAAGTGAGTTTAAACGGCTGAACAGATTTGGATGGAATTTTTTTTTTTTTTTTTTTTAAACGTTGCCCCACACTAGGAATTTCTCCTGTATCGTGGGTGCGTTTACAAACATTTATAATCACATACACAAACAGCCAGACCCGGAACAACTACTTGTAGGTCATACAAATATTTGCTCCGTGCGGGAATCGAACCCGCGACACGCAGCGCAGCAGTCAATCGCTTAACCACTGCGCCAACCGTGCCGTCAATTTGGCACATGGGTAGACCATAACCTGGAAAAGGACATAGGATACTTTTTACTCCGATATTCTTACGAGATCGAGACTTATGCGGGTTCAACAACGTAAATAACGCAATGAATGTTGTTGAACTGTCAAAATGAAACAAATTTGTCGTAAATGTTTACGAAAATGTGTTGCGTAATTAGATAGCAGATTATTTTGTCACGATTTCGATGTTCGTCTTATGGAGAAAGTTGTTCAGTTTGACGCTCTTTATGACCACAGATTTTTGATACACGCTGTATACCTAACTCTCAGATTCGAATATTCGATTACCTCAATATCTCGCTAGTAGGCACTGGCTCCACACCTTTATATGAAAGAGCAGTTCCGTAACCAAGGTAACATCATATAGGTAGGTTATTTAATTACATTTGAAGTACCTGTGCCATTGTGCGAGTTTTGAAGACGTAATGACTGTTACCTCTAGTTACTCTGACATTTATAATAATGTTATAAATAAATAAAGATGATTTTTTTTTTATTTGGACTTAGTTTGTGAAACACACAAAAACAAAATAAAAAGTGAAAATAATATTAAAGCAATAATAGTGTGTGCCTCACGGCTGCGCCAAAAAGGTTCATTTCAGCATTATTGCCACAATTAATGCTGTCTGACATTGGTTTTCTAATGAACCCTTATGGACAAGTGACGGGGAGTACCAACAGTTTCAACATACCTTATACATATTTTTTATACCATTGGGAACATAGGATCACTGTGTGGTGATGCCTCCCAAAAACAAAACATTCTATCTTATTAATAAAATTGTGATAAACAAGGACCTAATACAATCTCTCAATCAAATAACTTAATATATTAATCATACAGCCTTAATCAATTTAGTTTTTAACTATAAATAGACAATCGCTTCTCGTCTTGTATTCACCCAATGTGTAATTAAATGCCTTAGTGCTCATAAAAACGAGCGGCTCGCGCCAATTGCAGAGGCAACTACAGCCGTCGACACTCGTCGGCGGCAGCCGTAGACGCGTCAACGGCTGCAGTTGGCTTTGCCTTCGACGCGTCCGCGGCTGCAATTGGCTCTGCCGTTGGCGCGTGCCACTCGTATATATGAGCACTTATAAGACAAATCAAGTAGGTAAAAGAAAACAGTACTTGCTAACATCTATCAATATAAGTATATATCATTTTCAGTTCAATCCGAACCAAAACATTTTTTTTTTCTTTTATAGTATTTTTAACCCCGCTACTTAGGGAATATGCCACACTAGGTGCAAGAAATAGAAAAACCAGCCATATTCTTATCAGAGCTCGTTTTCTCCAACTAGGAATAACCATTTTTCTCACGTCCCATAGATTCGATGCTCTACGATTCAGCAAAAAACTCAAATAAAATAAGCTAAACGTTGGAATTTAATTTTACCGTATTAAGATGTTCTTTAACTATCCGATTTCAAATCCCCGATCCAAAGAGTCGAGTTTGTCGTTAAGCTCTTTTACCTTTATTGCCTTTGCGAATAAAAATAATCTCAAACTACACCTTGATTTTCAAACTGAATTTAAACCTTATCACCTGAATACTAAGATTGGATTTTGAGTAAATAATAGTCTTAGAAATAAGGTGTTCTGTTGAGAGCATTTAAAGTTTAATTGAGTTGTGGATTTCAGTAACTAACGCGTATCAGGAAACTAGAAAACTCATTTAGTTGTATGAAATTGGATTTCAGAGCAACACCTTTTCAATAAAAAATGAAATTGAAGACGAGGTGTCTCTGAAATATCGAAGACTAGCTTCTGCTCGCGTCTTCGGCCGAGTGATATTTTTTAACATCAAATAAATACAATTTACTAAGACACTTGGCAATACTGTAGCTTACCATTAGTGAAATAATTTTCGGAATCGGATCAGTAGTTCCGAAGATTACACCAATTTTTTTTTTTTTGGGTTCGTGGTTCTCTGGGCGGAGCGGGAGGGCATGTTAGACTCTTACTGACTAAAACCCACCCGTGTTCCTTCAGTTGCCTGTACGTTGCCAGGGGCCACGGTATCCCTTTCGGACTTTCTCGCAACCCCAGCAGGCATCGGTCCTATCAGACCCCTTCAGTTGCTGACATCTCTTTGAGGCTACACACAAACTCACAAATTTTACCCCTTTATAATATTAGGATAGATAAAAATGTAGATGCCAAGCTGGCCATGTACCAATGCGACTATTTATTTGCAGGTATGGTCTAGAGCAAATAAGCAGTAATCAAAGTTTATTTATATTCTTCTTTTCTGAATGAGAACCTGTACCTGCCCCTTCTGTGTACTATAAAAGAAAAAGAAACGTTTATATTATTCAAAGGGTATGAATTCAAGGTTATTTAATTTCATGCTTTCAAAGTAAAGAAGAGAGGAGAGAGGGGCTTGCGGCAAAATGATAACAGCCGCACGGGTCGATTGAGGTTAAGCTACACTTGCCGCGGTCGGTTCGTGGATTGGTGCCCATTAATTACATATCTAGACTGCTCCGTGCCTCGGAAAGCACGTTAAGCCGTTGGTCCCGGCTGTCATTCGTGGATCTTTGACAGTCGTCGTTAAGGGTCGTCAGAAGCCCGATAGTCTGGCAATCAGTCTTACCAAGGGGTATCGTGCTATTTCAGACACTAATCTATGGTCCTCATATGTCTTGACCAAGATTATGTTTGGAATTAAAAAGAGACTTTGACCCTTGAATTTATTTCGCCGTTTTTTTTTAATATGACGTGTAAAAGTGATTCCAATATCCTGTTTACAGAATAAACAATTTCATTTCATTTCACCCAGTAACTTGGTCGTGGAGGTCTGATAGACAGTCGCTCCATGTAAAATACTGGTATTCAGCTGCATCCGGTTAGACTGGAAGCCGACCCCAACATAGTTGCGAAAATACTTAGCAAATGTATCATGACTTTAAAACTAAAATCATACCGAAATGTATTTTTGAAGTGAAAACTTCTTTAGCGGCGTTGTGCACTGTTTTGTGATGGGTAAAAAATGTTAAACTCGCGTCAGGACACGTGACCTGATCGAAAATTCGAAAGACGTATAAAAATAAAAGAACATCAATTCACTTTTATTATGGATGGAAGTTGATTTTTGAAGTGAAAACTTCTTTAGCGGCGTTGTGCACTTTTTTTGTGATGGGTGTAAAATGTTAAACTCGCGTCAGGACACGTGACCTGATAAGACGGAGGGAGAGTAGTACCGAAGTATCAAAAATGCACAACGTTAATATTCAAGTTTTCACTTCTGCCGGCACTCCCGGAGTGCAACCCGTTGTTTTTTTATTTTTTTGTTAATTAGACTTGAAGGAAACATTTTTGTAGATTCGTCTAAAGGTACCTAAGGATCCAAAGGGTGCAGGAGACGCCCTGGGCGTCGGGAATCGCAGGCCGATTTCCAGCCACCGTAGGCGCGGGCTTGCGGACGGTGAGCAATGGGTAGCTCGCCGTCCGATAAGGACCAGGCCCGGGTCGACGGCGCGTTGTGTTCCACGCGCGCCTCAAAGAGATGTCAGCAACTGAAGGGGTCCGATAGGATCGATGCCTGCCAGGGTTACGGGAAAGTCCGAAAGGGATACCGTGGCCCCTGGCAACGTTCAGGCAACGGAAGGAACACGGGTGGGTTTTAGTCAGTAAGAGTCTGACACGCCCTCCTGCTCCGCCCAGAGCGGGAGAAGTTATCTGATAAATTCCCACGCGAAAAAAAAAAAAAAAATAGACTTGAAGGAAACATTTTTGTAGCTTCGTCTAAAGGTACCTAAGGATCCAAAGGGTTCAGTACAAAGTTGCATCACTTAGTTAACTACTCAATTGCTAGCTCCACTGCATTGTCTATGGTTATTCAGTAGCTGTGTTTGTTTGCGACATCAATCAAATTCTCCCTGTTGACTCTTGAAATTTGCATGAAAAGTGCTGATACAGCATACACCAGCTCTTTCGGCATCAGCATATTGAGTCTACATAGAAATTATGTTTCTGCATAAATAAGTAGATTTATGTGTTGAAAAATTTACTTATTAATTATTCAAAGCAAACGTTTTGGAAGTGTGGTTTCTTCTATGTCTATAGTAATATTAAAATGTATGAAGTTAGTTGTAAACTAAAGATAAACTGAGAAAGATAAAAAGTAACTTCTAGATTTACAGCCACTCAATTAATATCTCTTCCCCTCAATTATCCCTGACTTAGTCATACATTGTACAATAACAAAAGAAACAATTTTACAATAATAAAAGTGGTTTCTGAATTTTTCATGCAAAAAATATTGACTTTAGTATGAAAGGATCTGCATGTTATGCTAGATCAAGAACTTGAGAATTATAAATCAAACAGTACCTATTACAGAAATTAAAGTCTCTCAATTCTACCTCATTAATTTAATCACAGGTATATATTTGTCCCGGGTTGACGGCGCGTTGTGGTCCACGCGCGCCTTAAAGAGATGTCAGCAGTAGTGAAGGGGTCCGTTAGGACCGATGCCTGCCGGGGTTGCGGGAAAGATCGAAAGGGATACCGTGGCCTCTAGCAACGTACAGGCAACTGAAGGAACACGGGTGGGTTTTAGTCAGTAAGAGTCTGACACGCCCTTCCGCTCCGGGAGAAGTTATTTGATAATTTCCCACCCAAAAAAAAAAGAAAAAAAAAGTTATATATTGTTATTGTATCATTAAATGTAACGAGGTCGTTGCACTTAATATACGACATATATCATGGTGAGGTTACCGTGTGAATCTATCTAGATTTCACAACCAAAGACCAGTTAATTAATGGAAGTCGAACCAACCCTCAATGCCTCGCTATAACACCCAATTAATTGAATACATTTGCATTTAATTACATTTACATTTCAATCTAGTTCAAATTACTACGCAGGATACTCCCTGACAACGTGCCAAGATTTGAGCTTAAGCTGCCAAGTTTTGACTTGACGGTCAGATTGGTCTTACATGGAGGACTGGAAGTAATTATGTATTTGGGAAGGCAGATAAGGGTTTCGTGAGACTTCGGGTTAAAGAGAGATGTGATTAGGGTCAATGTGAGACGTTAGCCTAATGTTGAGCAAAGTCTGGTAATGTCCTGTGATTGTTTAACAGCATGGCATATTGTAAAGACTCTCATACACTTTCTGTAATTAATGATTATGGTATATTTAAGTGAGTCTCTAAAAACTTATATTGAACTTATTACTTTAAAAAGTTTGCATCGTTAGAAAATGATGCACTCTTAAACAAAAAACAATGAACCTCTTTTTAACTTTCTGGCCTTTTTCACAGTAACTAAAATGAGGTACCCCGACTAAACTGGTTAGGTAAAGTTATAACTGCGAACAAGCTCGCGCGAGCCGAGCGAGCGAAACGAGCATTGCCCTCAAGTCGGTCACGGTTACTTGGTTATTTAGTAATTTTAGGACCCAAAAATAGAAATTCCTTGAGGTTAGATTAAATAGGTACATGCTAATTATAATATGCAGTTATTGACACAAGTTAGTGTAGCAGTGTAAAGAATATTACCGATATCATTGAATATTTACCACATTGAGCTCTGTTTAACATGAACACGCCTTAAGAAAACGTCACACGTCTGCTTATACATGAACAATATGACAGTTTAAGGCTACAAACTGACATAAAATATCCCCATATTATTATCACACAAAACAGTAGGTATATTATCCCAAAAACATCCATATTTTGCCTAAAACATTCACGATAACATCCCAATAGAATAATACGTATTTCTTAGCGGATTATAAAATTGGCATTCTTTTAACATGTCCAGGAAAGGTCCAGCGAAAATAATACTTTCAGGGATGCAGATTTCATAAAGGGAACCCAGAGTGGGTCACGTTCGAGTTTTATTAGTTTCTCGCCCTGAGATGTTGAAAGTTTCTCGGTATTTGAATGTAGGTCTTGCTAATTAGTTAGGAGGAGGTTAAAGTTCAAAGTGTGTTTAAGTGGCGGAAATCTGAGTGGAGAATATGATATTTTTGATTTTGTATTGGGTACAGTTTGGGAGAACTGTACCATTGAAAAATTCAATTGTAAACTTTAATTAAATAAATAAATATAATAAATTAATAACATAATATTAGGTTGGGGAAAAAGTCTTTTCGCATTATAGTATGTATGAACTTGTAATAAAATCTCTTTGGCTATACTATGTGTATCTGGCTGGTTTTGGTATCATTGAAAGTTTAAATTTTAAAGAACATAATTCCAAATTCAAATTAGGAAAATGTGTGATTTTTATTTGTTTTTCGTACTGTCAAGATGAGTGAATCTAATGAAGAAATTCGATACATTTTAAAATTTTACTACAAAAAAGGTAAAAATGCAACGCAAGCCGCGAAAAAAATTTGCGATGTTTATGGACCTAGTGCAGTGTCTGTGAGAGTAGCACAAATTTGGTTTAAGCGTTTTCAATCCGGAAATTTTGATGTCAAAGATGCACGTCGCTCTGGTCGCCCTATTACGGATAAAATGGATGCCATTTTTGAAAAAGTGGAGCAAGATCGGCATATTAGTAGTTACGACGTAGCTGAAGAACTGGGAATTGACCACAAAACAGTTTTGGCGCATTTGAAAAAAACTGGGTACACAAAAAAGCTCGATATTTGGGTACCTCACGAGCTCACTGAAAGAAACCTAATGAACCGTGTACTCATTTGTGATTCTTTATTACGACGTAATGAAACCGAACCATTTTTGAAGAAGCTGATAACTGGTGATGAAAAGTGGATCACGTACGACAAGAACGTGCGAAAAAGGTCGTGGTCAAAGGCCGGTCAGGCTTCACAGACTGTGGCAAAACCCGGGTTAACTCGCAACAAGGTGATGCTGTGTGTGTGGTGGGATTGGAAGGGCATTATTCATTATGAGCTGTTACCACCAGGCAGGACCATCGATTCTGAACTCTACTGCGAACAACTGATGAGATTAAAGCAAGAAGTTGAGAGAAAGCGGCCGGAATTAATCAACAGAAGGGGTGTGGTTTTTCATCATGATAACGCTAGACCTCACACATCTTTAGCCACTCAGCAAAAATTAAGAGAGTTTGGCTGGGAGGTGTTAATGCATCCGCCGTATAGTCCTGACCTTGCACCTTCAGATTTCCACCTGTTTCGGTCTCTTCAGAATTCTTTAGGCAGTGTCAGGTTAACATCACGGGAGGACTGCCAAAACCACTTGTCGCGGTATTTTGATCAGAAGTCCCAAAATTTCTATAGCAATGGGATCATGTCCCTACCTACAAGATGGCAAAAAGTTATCGAACAAAATGGTACCTACATACTTTAGTTAAATGTAAACATACTATGTTAAAAAATGTTTTGAATTTTCTTAAAAAATGCGAAGAAACTTTTTCCCCAACCTATTATCATGCTTGTGATCCCCGCAGAGTTAGACAGAGGTCTGAACATCCACATTTTGCCAGTTATAATATTGCCGTCCTAAATTGTTACCGGAAATATATTTTTAAATTTTAAGAAGATGGCTTTGCAGAGATTTTTGTGCATTTCAGTTACATAGATGATAGTGACGCTAAGAATTTTGCCTAGTGAATTTACATTTTCTTTATTCAACTCTGTAAAGTGTTTTGTTAGTACTCGTATTATTATTATTGGTATTTATTCTTTTTCGAGTTATCTATCAATTACGTTGCATCCTGTCTGTTTTGTCTCTGCGTCACCGTAAGGTTGACTGGTATGGTAGAAAATGCCGGCGTTAAGTCCGCCTTTGTACAGTATGTTTTACTTAGCATAATTTTTTTTTTCTTTTGTATTACGTTTCAATAAATAAATTATAAATAAAGTAGGTACCCACTCAGTTTACTTGTAAACTGATTATCCAAAAAAGATTAGAATGATAATTGCCTATAAAATGAGTAGGTATTAAAATATAGCTAGCATAACAGTCAGCTGTACTGCTGGGTAGTTTGTTGCGCCACTTCGCCAGCTAAAGCACTAGGAAGTGGTGAAGGGCGGGCGTTTTGGGAGACTGTCTTTTGTAATTTTTACGTTTAAAAAGTTCTGATTCTCAGCCTAGTTTAGATAAACGACGTTTGGATCAATCACAATTAATATCAATAAAAACAATTCCAGTACCTAAACATTAAAGTAACGTTCTACAAAAGTTTAAAGAGGTATGATTAACAGGGTGTAAAGTTCACTCATCCCACTCATCCTCCATAGAAAAGGGAGAATCCTCCGACCAGTCGGGTGTTGTGCCTGGTGGGCAACTGCCCGACGATTGATGTCGGGAAATTATGTACAGGGTGAAATTGAATTCATGGGCCATCTCTTAATAGGTCATTGTACTAATCATTTTCACTATACTACTACTACTTTCACTAT
Organism: Xanthia icteritia; assembly: GCA_949128155.2. Lineage (NCBI taxonomy): Eukaryota > Metazoa > Arthropoda > Insecta > Lepidoptera > Noctuidae > Xanthia > Xanthia icteritia. The sequence goes on from OX421932.2 coordinate 5,597,993, forward strand.
GGGACCAAATCTCAAATCGCGAAAAAAGAAACAGCTGTTCCCTACATTTTGAAGAGCTATTCGAACATAAATGAAACAGCATTTTTTTTTTCGCTATTTCAGTGTTGTTCCCGTAATGAAAGTTGTTTATAATGATGAGTACAATGACCCTTTAAGAGATGAGATGGCCTATGAATTCAATTTCACCCGGTGTATGCTGATTGCGCGGTAAATCTTGCTTGCGCGATGCAGGATTTCGCCTGACATCACTGTGATGTGTAGTTTGTGATGTGTAGTTTGCATGTGGCGATGTAGATGCCGCCACAAGTTTACAAATTCATCAAAGGAAGACAATTATAATTATTTGACGTACTGTTTTCACATCACATCATACACAACTCACGTCTCCATGGGGGTAGGCAGAAACTACAGAACGCCACCAGCTATGATCCTTACATGATCCTTTTGCCTCGTTTACCTTCATACATCTAGTCATACACGCACGCCGGTTGCGAGTACTACGCATCTGAATTTCAGATCAATCGCGTTTAAAAGCCACCCTTACATTTATCGTTGAGTTTCTAACGTCAAAGGTTTTTTTTTTTTAAATTACCTCGAAAACCATTCGATGGTTTAATTTCAAATTCTCTCAAACCGCGCGAGCGTTAGCACAAAAATCCCACATGCATACACCCGCTCAGTTAAACTATCTACGTAGTTCCTATTCCCTTATAAATATGCTCTCATAACAGAACCTAGACTTCACAAAACGAGCACTATTCTAACCTTTTTACATCCAATCCTTTTAACGTAAAAACTTCAGCAGCGTTGCTACGAATTTTAATAACAATTCAACGGACTCGCTCAAACAAATCCTGCAGAAAGTTTTCCGACATTAAGAAAACAAAAGTAATTTTATTATTCGCTGGCTTTTTCATTTATGTTAATGGTGGAATATGATGATCGTTTATGTTGTCTTTCAGTGTGGCTGTATATTGCTTCTTCTGTTTTTTAAGTAGTTTAAAAAAATATAAATCATTCCATTTTATTTCACATAAGCCACATGGGCTCTTATGAAACGTTAGAAGCTAGGTGCATGGTTCCAATTGGTCGTTTCCTATGGAGAAGAGCCGGCAAGAAACTCCACGGTTACTCTTTTAAAAATGATATTGGCTTTTACAATATTTTCAAATAACAGTGTTTATTATGACTAAACTAGCATCTGCCCGACTTCGTCCGTGGCATTACTTTAATATAATTGAAATCTTATGTCATTTAGCAATACTATAGCTTCCCATTAGTGAATGAATTTTCAGAATCAGATCAGGAGTTCTAAAGATTGCCGCCTACTTACAAACTTACAAATATTGTCTCATATATAATGTTAATATAGATTTGTAAATAGTAATAAGCTGTTTGTTTTTTATTGATAATACCGTTTCAAACGTTAAAAATTATATTTGAAAAGTTTGTGCTGTTATCGATATCAAAACCATATCGATAGTTGGCTATGAGTTACATCATTACTCAAAGGTAAATAATATTGATTACTAGCTATATTAGGCCTGTGTGAACTTAATATTCATATTCGTAGAATTCCAATAGATGTATCGGTTATTAGAATTCCAATAACGCTAAGTATATATAAATTATATAAATACAGCAAAGCTGATAGTACGTATCGTATATAAAAGTTTTACATATTGTTAAATAATTTTACATGTTATCAGCTGTTTCGAATTTAAATTAGAATATATTTTTCAAATGTGCAATCATGAATAAAATAATATGCTACAGCTGCGTAGCTTTGTCGGCCTAGCACAAACGAGCGAAGTTTTTAACGTTAGGTAATTTGAACAAATTTAAAATACTCGCGCATTATATTAGTTAGAATAATTTATTTATATTTTGAATGATAATAATAATGTTTGTCGTAAAAATAAAAACCTAAATGTTTTAGGATAATTGTATTTTCGGTTAAAAAATCGATCGAATACGTCGACGTATACGTCGCGCGTTCTTGCTAGGGCCTCTGATGTCGTAGCGGCTACGGCGTAGCGCCGTAGGTGCTACACATGTACTAACAGCTCATTCACACGGGACCCGTCATTGACAATTCGTAAAAAAAAAAACGATACGTCATGACGGATGCACGTTCATATTGCATACGGAAAAGAGTTATTTCGTGATTCGTCAAAATATCCGAATAGATGTTCACACTTGATTCCTGATTCAAAGTTCAGTCTTGGACGAGCGCCTCAGCGGATCCGTCACAAAAAAATCACAATTCATGTTTTTTGACGAACTTGATTTTTAAAAGGCGATACGTATTTTAAGGCATGTCCGTAATTCTTCACGATTCATGATGCGTGTCAACACAGGCATTTAAAAAGCAAAGGCGCCGTCAAAAAACAAAAACGAGTCGTGAAAAAAGACGATTCATAAAAAAACACGAATCGTCCTCGTTTAAACGAGCGCTGAGTGATCATAAAAATATTATGAAGAGATTCTGAGTTGAACAACAACAGGGTATGCAGCCAACAATTGAATGATTTTGATAACCTTATTGGGGTTGATCATATCAGCCTGGTATCACCACAACTTGGTGACACTGGTAGGTGAATAATAAACAATTTTCAGTAGGTCATCAATAGTTTTAAAATTAAAAAGTATGTACGTTTTTCTGAAAAGTTTACTACTTTTTTATGTACCCTGGTGTAACCTGTCGCCAATGGGCAGAGACCCATGGGTGGCTTTAAAACTCTGACATGGCCCATGGACCAAGTCAGAGGACTTGGCTTCACATGCCGTCGAGAAATATCTCTCAGGCATGTAAAATAATTTGGTAATTCCCCGTTGATAACTAAAAATAAACGTGAAACTAACACAGTTACAATGTTAATTAAAAAACTTAATTAGTAACATTTTCTCAAAAGTAGTGCTGAGCTGTTTTTCCGAGTAATGTTACTTTTAATACATTTAAAACGCAGTTTTAAACGAAAAGAAAATTACTTTGGAGACTCCATTGTTCTTGAAAACTCTGCATTCTCAATGTAAGGTATGCTAATGTAGTTTTTGTTCTGTTGATTTAAGGTTTTTATGAACTGAATCTTTTTTATTATTTCACGGTTTTCTGAACTAATGAGATTCTTGAACGATAAGAATTAGTTTACAGGAAAATACGGGGTTTATTTAGCGTATGTTTTTTATGGTAATTTTGTTCTGGTGTTTGTGAGTTCCGGTGAAGAATAAATATACTTAGGTTGTTTTACTTATTTTAACATAAAGAGCAACTTTTGAAGATCAGAATGTTAATAGCAACGAACCGTTTCAAATCTGTCTGCCTACCCGAAATTAAGACCGTGATTATGACTACACTTATATATCCAAACTGTTCAAATAATCACTTCTTCTTTGCTTTTTCGTATGGTTAGTGACTAGTCTGGTGTCAGAGTTTACAAGCCGCTCATGGGCCAGGACTTGGCTTCACATGCCGTCGAGAAATATCTGTCAGGCATGCCGGTTTCCTCACGATGTTTTCCTTCACCGTTTTTTGAAGCAAGTGATAATTATACAATACGCGCATGAATCCAAAAAGTCAGAGGTACGTGTGATCACTCGGATATATCATCAACCCTGATACATCAACTGTATAACATTGTACCTAGTCTCGATCACCAGATTTAGGTCACTATTGACCTAAAAATTTCAATATTCTTGGTCAAATTAAAAAGTATTTACATACCTTTTTACGAAAAGCTAGAATGACAATATATGTTATGCCATTTTGATACCAAATCTACAAATAGATGAGGCACTTTTTGTCCCAAATTATGACAACGATTATCTCACCAAAGATAAGCGGACATTATTACAACAATATAATACCTACATATTTCGGGCCCCGACGTAAGAAGTAAGTGGCAAAACGTTGGATACAGCGCAAGAGAGCTGTTTACGCAAATTGCGATGTTTTAGATAGCGGTGTTACTGTACGATTATCTCTGTGCGGTACTTTTCTGCGATTCTGCTAATTTGGCAAGCTTTTTACATGGTATTATATTTCTGTTGCGTTTTTATCAGGTTTTAAGGAAAATAATAATTGACCAACAACGTTTAACGCAAATAATTGACGATGAGGCTGTTCCTTTTTGGGTGATGTCATTGGGGAAGTTACATAAAGATTTTTTTAGAACCTGGGTCAGATTCTTCTCCTCCAATCCTCATATGAAATAGGAGCAACAAAATGGAGTTACACACAACGGACAATAACAATATCTATACATATTATAAATTAAAGTCGCTTTTCGTGTTTGTCTGTATGTCCGCGTTGTTCTTCTAAATCACGCAACAGATTTTAATGAGGTTCTCACAGTCGTTTAGAGAATTTATTCCGGAAGGTTTATGCGTATAATACGTTAGTATTAAAGTTACGTAAAACTAAGAAATATCGATGTTTTGTCAAGTCGTAAAAACCGTACAAAGCCGGGGCGGGTCGATACTAAGGATGATGACTAAAATAATTATTTTTGTCAGTCAAGTAGATTATTAAAAAATATTGGACACATATTTTTTCTTTTTTTACGTTATCAAAAGATTACGGCGCTACATTACAGAGTATGTAGAATTTATACTTACTTGTGACGTAGCGACCCCCACTCCCCAACTTTAATGTGTTTTATCTAAGTAATTTTTAATTAATATGATAAAGCAATTTTTTTTTTTTACCCAGGCATCATCCCTATTTAACAATAATTATGTAAAACTGGAAGGAGGATGCTTGGGCTCGTGAAAGATGGAGCCCAGGAGTGGGACAGAGAAAGCTAACAAAAAAAAAAAAACTTTGTTTATACGTCAAATTCATAAACATCTGTGAAGCTCTGGCTCTTGTACTAGGCGTTCCTGTATTACAAGAGTCTTGTATCCAAACATTATCACACTGTCAATCAATAAAGGGTAAGTGCAAAATTGATGGTCAACAGTGAAGTTAATAAAAATATGTATAAAATAAATTGTCTTTTATTTCAGGCAAAAATACCCATAGTGAGAGATACTAATCACAAAAAAATCACAAAAAGCACAGAAATCATTAAAATATCAATAAAAATAAAACACCATAGTAGAACTCATTGAAAAAAATATATAATAAAATGTCAATATTAAATAATCATAATAAAATTCCAAAATTACGAACACATTAAAAATTCATCAAAATATCAATAAAATGTCAATAAAAAATAAAAAAAATACTAAATAAAATGTCAATAATAAATAAAAATCATATTAACATTCTAAAAGCAAATATTCAACAACACATTAAAATTCATTAAAAAAAAGTTAAATGTCCATAATATTATTATGTAGCAGTATCATGTACCAAAACAACCTTACTCAGACATCTTATGAGAATTAAAAATGCTAAAGTCTCACCGTTTCACGTAAACATTTGTCAGACAACCAAACACTAAGCTCAGAATTGCTCAACACATTCTTTCTCCCAGAAAACTTAGCAGATGAAAACACGAAGACTAGAAAATGCAAAATTCATCCTTATGAACAGTAGTTTGCTGACGTCGCCAACTTAAAGGGTGGTCTCATTTCAAGTTATAAAAGTGTGCTATTTTCTAACTTGAGAACTAATTTCATTAAAACTTTGATGAGTCTTGGAGTATTTTTTTTTTCTTATAAAACTGGGTAATTTGCTTCGTAACGAATATTTGTGTACAATCTCATTATCTGCCTAGCCATTCCCAACTATTTTAGGGTCGGCTTCCAGTCTGGCCGGATGCAGCTGAATACCAGTATTTTACATGGATCGACTGCATAACTGACCTCCACTAAAGAAAGAAAAGAAAATACGTTTATTTGCGGTAAACATGACACAAAAAAAAATTTACATAAATTAGTTTAGGGAAAATATGCGTCACATCCACGCAAAACGGCCATAGCTCAGTATAATGCTGCGACCCTATGCAAGACAGAGCCCCAGCGCTGGTGCAGTTGGGCACTACCCAACTGGGTAGTGGAGTAACTACTGGGTAACACAATACCCCTTGGCAAAACTAGCTGTTAAACTTTCGGGCTTCAAAGATCTACGAATGACAGCTAGGACCAATTGCTTAACGTGTTTTCCGAAGCACGGAGGGCTCTCGGTATGTAATGGATGGGCATCCATCCACGAACCGACCGTGGCAAGCGTAGCTTAAGCTTCGATAGACCCGTGTGGCTGTTATCATTTTGCCACGAGCCCCTCTATTGGTGGCCAATCTATTGGGCCAATATTGCGTGTCAGGAAGTGGGTTGGGCCTAACCTTTCGATAAATCAGTCAATTACCCTCGATTGATAAAACGGTTTTCCTCGGAAAGATACGTAACTGATATGATTTGGAACAGAAATAGGTAATGATAATAGAGACTATTATGCTTTAGATAGATCGTAGTTTTCTGATTGGTTGAGTACGTGTAAGTGCAGTAGCCATACGTGAGGTTAAACTCTCTGAGTCAGCTCGAAAAGACTGAATGACATAAACTGGTGATATATTTTTGTATAGCAATGGAGATTGGACAATTCTAGTTTTCATATTAATCTATTGAAGAAAGGAAAAAAAAAACTTGCTAAATTAAATAGGCTTTACTGCTGTTGTGCAAAAGATGAGTTTTCAAATTGCAAATCTGCCTTTTTTCGATTGATTGTTTTTTTTTTTTTTTCATTAAACTCGTTTCTTTTTTTATTTTGTGTTCTTTTTTTTGCGTCATGTTTACCGCAAATAAATGTATTTTCTTTCTTTTCTTTCATTTATAAGGCACTGAATGGCTTTCCCCGAAAAACTTTTGCCGAAAAATACTTCTATTGTGTTAAAATTGTGTCTGGCAAAGATAATCTTATAAATTGCTGTATTCAACAGCAATAGAACCTTTGAACTTCCCTCAGCCAACAGCCACATTCTACCAAGTTATACCACAACTGACATTGATGTACTACCACGTTGTGACGTCATATTTCCCTCGCCATCTCCTGTCTAGCCTACACAAACAATTCTGATGGAAATTTTAATTCCATTCCGCGCACGCTGTTTGTTTTAAGAATAGATGGAATATTGCACTTTGCTTGCAAAAATTGTTGGAACGTAGCGATTTTTCTTCCCTTTTTCATTCACTTTGTTCCTGGCCGTATGTTAATTGGTGTAAGTGGAGGTGTTACGGTTCAGTTATTTTTCTTCATGTTTTTTATTTTTGAGGTGGTGTTTTTTCTAGAATTTATGTGGAAAGCTAGTAATAGTATTACTGCTTAAGTGGTAGAGCAGTGGTGGCCCAGTGGCAACGGCCCTGACTTCGAACCCAAGTAGGCGCTTTTCTTTGTGTAAATAATTTCATCACCACTGCTCTCAAAACGGTGAATGAAAACATCGTGAGGAAACCGGCATGTCCTAGAACCGAATTCGGAGACCCGGAACCCGTAATGGGCCCGCGTGGTAGATTACAGTCCACTCTCTCTCGAAAAGAGGAGGACTATGTTCCAGCAGTGGGTACATTATAGGCTGATTATCAGTATGAATTATCGTTAGGTGGCGTAGTAGTATGTACAAATATCAAAGTAGCCTTTTATGTATGTCACAGTAGATCTGTTGATTTTGAGTGACGATAATAGAGACCCTGATAAAAGAAATTAAATGAGTTTAAAAAAATAAGGTCGAACTGATAACCTCCTCCTTTTTGAAGTCTGTTAAAAAGGTGCACTAATCAAAATTCAAAAGTCAATTATTCAAACTAGGCTGAGAATCAGCACTGTTCGAACGTCAAAATTACATAAGACAGTCCCCCAAAACGCCCACCCTTCACCACTTCCTAGTGCTTTAACTGGGAAGAAGAAGTGGCGCAACAAACTCCCCAGTAGCACAGCTGTCTGCACAGGTAGAAAAAAAAAACTATATAATAGTATGCAAAATAATTTACATTACGCAACACAACATAATTTAAATTATAAAATTAATAGCCATATGACAGCTAGCACACGCCAATATACCAACCAAAAACATCGAGAACTATACTCAGGCAGAAATAAAAATAACTAAACGAAAACAATATCTAAATAAAAACCTCCGGGCATAAAGGGCGTGCCCACTTACATATAGCTGTAACTAGAAGTTATAATTGATAAACTAGTACCATCGAGACAAAATAAATAATTGTCAAGGTCGCTAGCTAACCACATATTGCAATACAACTCATAAAAAAAATTTGTGTCAACAATAAATTAAAATTAAATTAAAATAAATTGACTTATAAATCAAAAGCGAAAGGAACATTTGATGAAAGGAAACTGAATTTCAAATTGTGAGATCTAAAGTTAAGAAAAACAAGAATTGAAATGAAGTGAATCGTTAATCCAATACATGAATACAAAGAATCATTAGAAAGAGACTTGGGTGAAACATGGGTGAAACCAACGAAACAATATTAATTCACAACAAAGAAAAAAAAAATACCAACAAGAAGACACAACTATTTAGCATCAACCACAATGAAAATTTCCAACGCAATAACCGTACGAAATATTTCCCCTCCCTTATCGTTGCAAAGCGTTTTAATTTATGCCGCTAATGAAGACGTTCAGCGTCTAGGCATTGCGGGAAGACAACGCGACGCGCGCGACGCAATTTCCGGTTTTTAGTTTCAAAGAGCCTTGCGTTGGGCGACGGCTTCCCGTACCTTAGTTTTAGCAGCTACTAAGCGTTCTCGATTATATTTTATGTCGTTTTTGTCAATTGGTTCCTCCTGCCTTTGAGTTTGAAAACAGGCTGCAGTAACTGTACGTTGAAAGCGCGAATCTACAATAAGCATTACTATAATTTTTTTGCTTTTTTGTATGGAAGGAATTATCTTTGACAGTAAAGCAATAAAAAAACCTGTATCGTTTTGATTATTACCTAAGGGAAAATTCGGATATTCATGTACATTATGAACTGATCCAGTATTTACCTTCAATTTCAACATTAACATTCACTAACTTCTTTCAAGTCTAGATCAAGCTGGACTAAATTTTCTTGCACTTCAATTTCGTTTTTCTCTCCACTATCTTCAAACTCAAATCCCTCAACACTGAGACATACACCACTAATCCCATTTCGACTACGATCGAATCCATAGACTACCGAAAACATTAACAAATCTACTTAGCATAAACTTATTTCCATCGTAAATCCTTGGTAGCCGTGAAGGAAGCACTTTGACAAACACGGATGAGCTCGAAATTGGTTCCGCTGTTTAGTCCGGGGATTGCCTCTCATTCTACCTCCTTATTTGTTGCTACCATAATTGGATGTAGTACATCGTAATTTGGAACATATTGTTTTCCTTATTTGGGATTTGGGTTGATTTTTTAATTATTTGGCTTGGTTTTTATTTGTGGATGCTTGCTGTTAGCCTTCGCAGACCAATGCTAAACAAAAGCCTCTCCCATATGATGTCACAAAACATTTGTTTCTCCATCTTTGACATCCAGTCCGTCAGTTAGTTCAGTTGCCGTCAACTTTACAAGATGTATTGTATTAAAATGTGCTTAATCTTCTCTAGTATGATTTAAGCACTGCTTTGAGATTATTATTACCAATTTTCCGCAAAAAAGTTTATGTCCTTAGGCTCTGCTATTTAGTCCGAGGATTGCCTATAACTCAACCTCCTTATTTATGTTACCATATTTATTTGGAAGATACTCGTATATTTGGAACAATATGTTTCAAAATACGATGTACTCATCGTAATTTGAAACATATTGTTTTCCATAAAACGGATTTGGGTTGACTTTTTTCATTGGGTCTCTCAAAGGGTTTCACTGCAGTTTTAAATTTAACCAACAAATGTTTCTCCTTCGGATTATGATAAAAAATCTTAATCTATACATATTATAAATTAAAGTCGCATTTAAAGAAAGAAAGAAATAAAGAAAGAAAGAAAAAAGACGGAAAGAAAAAATAAAGAAAGAAAGAAAATAACTACATTTATTTAGCACAGACTAAAACATTTACCGCACAACAACAGTGACCGCACTGTTATTCTAAACTACGCAAAGGAGTTTGATGTGGTTTTCACCATCATTCACAGAATGTACTCCGGAAAATTTATGTGTATAATACTTTAATAAACTCACATATAATAAACAAATCTCCATATTTTGTCAAGTCCTAAAAACTGTGCGAAGTAGGGTCGGGTCCCTAGTTTCTAATATAGTGAACACTTCCATACTGTATTCATGTAGAAAAAAACAACCCAACTCAATATTTAAATTCCGTCAATAATCCAAAATACGATATTCATTTGTCTTCTCAAAATCTAAAAACAATAAAGTCCCATATACGAATGCATAACTTCAAAAAGTCCAACATAAAAGTAAAGAAAGTTCTCATAATAAGAGAAGAAATGATAAAAATTGCCAATATCTTTGTTTATCATTTCAATCTACAAAGGAAATCGATTGCCCCGGGACATTGTCAAGATTACTAGGAAGGGGCGCTAGGAACGTTGGTCACCCCTGCTTTTAATAAATGAATCTAGCTTTAGGCGATTTGATACTCGATAGGTACCTACAGAAAACAATAAAAGATATTGTGTGATATTTTCAATTTGAAGTCGAGGATTTTGTTTTGGTTGAGCATAATGTTGGTAGATACTAGATGCATATCGAGAAGAATGGGTCTAATTTTGTCTCTATGCTCACTAACAGAGTCATAATTATGTTACTCAGTAGTCAAAGAACTGCAAATATTCAAGATAAAACAAATGTTTTCTTGCTACGTTTAAATTAAGTCGGCCGGGACTCAAACCCGGCACGACATAGATAGAGCAATAAAACACAGAATCCAGGTAAAGAACACAACATATAATATATACATTTTTTTAAAGAAACAATTAGAATATGGTCGGTTTAAAAAAGAAAATACCGTAGTCAGAGTGATGATTAAAAAAAAAATCAGTCGACAGCGTAAGCGAGTAAGATTTTTTTTTAATGAAATTTGCTTATTTTTTTTTTGAGAAAATGTGCTAGGCCCATCTGCATATTATGTAATTTACCTCGGAGTTTAGCTCAAGCGAATTACCGTTGGCCAACGCTTGGTAAAGCTCCCCGTGGTTAAAAAAAATCAACGCGATGAACCCGTGACCATAAAAAGTAGACAAAATAAACTGGGCTAGTGATAATGACCAAAAAATTTTGGCGTCGGTAAAACAAAAGTGATATAAAACAAGAGGAAAAAAGGAATCGTTTTTGGAATAGTCTGAGTGTAGCCTGGCCCAGACAGCAAGAAGAAGCGCCGCTGGAAGACGCTTGTAGGCGCTCCTGTTGTCGCAGATTCGATCTCTTTAGCAGAACCGTTTATCTCGCCACAGAGGCGCCAGAACGCGATAACTGATTCCGCGCAGACGGCGATAGTGCAGGATCTGGCAATGTGCAGAGCCCTGGCGGTGGAGGCTTAGGCGGTAGGTGGGACCGAAATCGGTATTTTCTGTTTGGATCCGAAATAAAGAACATTTTAGACCCGTAAGAAAAGCGAAATTATGTATGGAGCTGAGTGATAGATAACTGGAATACTCACATAAAGAATAACCAAAACAAAACAGTAGAATACAACAATCTTCTAATACCAAAACATAGTGGCACGGTACTTCTCTTGGCAGAAGAGTGTTATATATTCTATTGAGTATTATTATGTATTAACAAATACGGTAGGAAAAAAAATATTAATATGAACCCATTAGGTTGGGTAGCTGACGACTGACGCAAACAAGCACGATTCTTTTGTTCTTATTTCTATGATATGAATTTTGAATTGTTGTCAAACGTGCTACATTTTTATAAATAAAACGTGTTCGGCCTTTTTCACGTGTAAAGAGGCCTCTCTGGCAGCGGAATGCTGCAGTTGGTACTATAAAATAATAGAATAATCAGCCTATAATGTTTCCACTACTAGGACACAGGCCGCCTCTCTTCGAGAGGACGTAGGCTATAAATCTACCATGCGGGCCCAGTGCAGTTTGGTAAATGTCGCATGTCTTTGAATTTTTGGTTCTAGGACATGCCGGTTTCTAAACGATGTTTTTTTTCACTGTTTTGAGAGCAGTGGTGATGAAATTATTTACACAAAGTAAAGTAGGCACTTTGTATTGTGGATTTGTCAATAAAATAGATCATATTCCTTCGCCTTAACGGGTCGGACACCGGAGACACAAAATTTAAGAGAAAATTCGACTTGTGTAGAGTATAAAATCATCGAAAATAAATTTCGTAAAAAATTCTCTCCGATTTATTTAATCAATACGTATTTTCTTTAGTCCTTTTTTAAATCAATTCCTACGCATTTTCTTAAGTCCATTTTTCAATCGGAATAAAACTTAAAAAATAATTGGATAAATTAACATGACTAATATATTTTTTAATAAAAGCCACAGTATCGGTCCCCTCGAACGATCTGTATCGAAAATTTCATTAAGTCGAAAGTAATGGAATGAAAGCGAATTTCACACTCGAAAAAATTTCAAAAGGGACCAACTTGAAAAGTTGAAATACTCGATATTGCGTTAAAAAGAGAGACCGCATAATAAAATTGTGTTTGTTGGGACGTTGGGGGCGCGAAGACTTTGAACTTGTCACATTTTTTCAATAATTAGGTAGACTAAAGAAACTGTGTGAAAGATGATATGGCAAGAAAAGGAGTAACTACTGAGATGACGACTGATAGAGAAGTACGGAAGAAGATGTTGCGCTGATCCTAAATAAATAGGAATAAGGGCAAGAAAATGATGATGATGTCATACAGAATGACTTTTTTAAAGCCAGTATCACTTTAATTTTCTATAAAATTGAACTCATGGTTCGTCCTGTGTTTGACGTATAGTTTAGAAGTTACCCTTACTGGCTAGAAAAAAATCACCATAATTATATACCAATGTCCCGTCATTACACGGATCGTCATTGTGCTGTACCTATATAGCTGGAATACGGTTTACATGCTAAGTACTGACCCACATGTAAATCGTATTTGGATTGGTAAACTATAGGTACTAGTGTTTGTCTTGGCCTAGTTTCATAAATAAGTTATGGACGCCCGTTAGGTACGTCATACTCGTTAAGCTGTATTGTTTTTCTTGATATTTCTCACATTTGCATAGTTACCAAAGCATCCGGACTTTTGCTTTAGGTAGAGGTTTATTTGCAAACTTGAAAAAGTACGATAGTTTTTTAAGAAATATAATATTTTGTATCCGCACGCAGGCACAAAAGGTAGTCATTTGCCTTACACTAGCGCTGCTTCGCACGGTATTACGACTTGCCAAAACATCGACATTTTTTTTATTATTTATTTTGTTTAATATTTATGTTTTATATAATAAACTAACTTTACCCGGCTTCGCACGGGTCCTACCAGTGCGAAGTACGATAAGTACTTATCTACGGCGCACCTACCTGCCTACATACCCTACTTACATACCTATCTACCTATAGAAATAGGTGATATTGTGAACTCATGCAAGCCTAGTACTTTTTGGTAGTTAGGATTTATGGCAACGATAGATGCGAACAGTGTGTACGGGAAAATAAAATTGATGTTTTTAAAATATTTCCATATTTTCTCACCATTTAAATTTACCCTAGACTTCCACGAATATGTCAAAACCAAAATTAGCAAAATTGGTTCAGCCGTTCTCGAGTTTTAGCGAGACTAACGTACAGCACTTCATTTTTATATAGATAATATATAGATTTCGAAATAATGATGAAAACTGCATCAAAATCCGTTGCGTAGGTACTTTGTAAGAACAACGCGGTACAGACAAACACGAAAAGCGACTTTAATTGATAATATGTTTAAATAAAGCATTTAAAAATATTTGAAAAGAGCATCTTGTTCTGCATTTTAAACCCAAGTCCACACTATCCGTAAACAATTTTATTACATAGAAAATACTCGTTGGTATAAAATCTTCGACGCGTCGGACGGGATTCGTTCATGCGCACTGGAGTCGTTTGAGCGTTGCAACTGAAATATTTTAATGATAAACACCTGGCATTTGTTGAGGTACAGGTAATATTATGGGAGGAATGTTGAAAATAAATTATTGAAGGAATTACTATGCTGGTGCTGGTAGAAAGATGTATAAGTATTCGCTGGGTGTCTGGGCTTAACAGTGACAGACTAATATTATTAGTATAATTTGAAAATAATACCTTGTTTCGAGTCCTTGAAACGATTTTGGGGAGTCTTGAGGGTTAGAAGGGAAGAAATTAGAAAACAATCGTCGTTATATGGAAGGTTAACTTGTTTAAAAATTACATAACTCTTCTCTTGAAATAATTTTAACGAAAATTGTTCCTGTTTCTGTTCGTTTAATCAACAATATAATATAGTGAAATAAACGAAGATGTTTAAGTAAGTAAACAAATCCACAAAAAATCAATTCTCCACTCAAATACATCATCTTAAACCTTCCAATATTTTTCGTATTACCAAAACAAATCCTAAGGGATGTTACAAACAAGCTAGTTTGATAACAACAAAGTTGCAAGCCACTGGCGCTTATCCCAACATTAGCATACGTTAAAAGAAAAATGTTTAAGAAACTGCGTCATGTGTTCCTGCCCTTATGATATAGGAGTTGGAAAGCCATAAAACAGTGATTTGTGTAAAGTTTTGTGTGCAACTTTTTTTAAGGATTTAGTTTGGTTTATTTTGGTAAGTTTGTTAGATTTAATTATAATAATTCGCCAACAAGGTACATAAAGGTTTGGGCACGCCACTATTGCGGCGATAAGTCCCCTCTTTGAGGAGTGGGTAGAGAGGCGCCACGGAGTCTTCATTTTCCACCTGACGCAGGTCCTCATCGGAAATGGTTGTTTCGGGAGGTTCCTGTTTCGTATCAGGCAGGAGAATACGCCTGGGTGTCATCACTGCGTGGATCGCCCGGAGGACACGGTGGAGCATACGGTGGAGGTCTGCCCGGCTTGGGCAGAGCATCACCGTGTCCTCGTGGAGGCGTCCGGCCCTGGTCCAGGCCATGGTACGGAGCGAGAGGGCATGGGAGGACGTGACCTCCTTCTGCAAAGCAGTAATGCTCGCGAAGGAGGAGGCAGAACGCTTGAGGGATAGGCAAATTTCGCGCCCTCACGCCCCTAGCTGCCGCAGGAGACGCCCTGGGCGTCGGGAATCGCAGGCCGATTCCCGGCCACCGTAGGCGCGGGCTTGCGGACGGTGAGCAATGGGTAGCTCGCCGTCCGATAAGGACCAGGCCAGGGTCGACGGCGCGTTGTGTTCCACGCGCGCCTCAAACAGATGTCAGCAACTGAAGGGATCCGATAGGACCGATGCCTGCCGGGGTTACGGGAAAGTCCGAAAGGGAATACCGTGGCCCCTGGCAACGTACAGGCAACTGAAGGAACACGGGTGGGTTTTAGTCAGTAAGAGTCTGACACGCCCTCCCGCTCTCCCAGAGCGGGAGAAGTTATTTGATAATTTCCCATCCAAAACAATAAAATAAAAAGGTACATAAAGGTTCATCTAAACGTCTTTATCTCACTAACAAAATGTGTGCCATAAACTTATGTTTAGTAAACTAATGTCACAACTCTATGTTCGAGCCGTTTAGGGTTGAAACACTAGGGCCATGGGGTGTTCATTTAGTTTTTTGAGACATCTCTAAGCGGTTGGTCGACTCTTCACGTGGCTATTTTTCGGCCAAAGAATCAGCATTGCCATAAAACGTGGCAATGCTGCCTTTTGGGTAGTTTTCCTGTTGCTATTTCCTCTCCTCTTTGATATGTCTTGTAAGTACATACCTATTATTATTATTAAGTCTATAAGTAAGTATTTAAATTATGATTGATTATAAACTGCTCATTGGTATTATGTATAAGTCGCATACATTTTTCAGACCATTTAAAAAGTAGACAAACGACTTCATTATACTTAAAACTGCATGGCACAGTTCCATGTTATGGAACATTATTGTGTTCCGTCATGAAAATTTGTTCATGTAGCAAAATTGAACAAACAAAAAAACTATTCATGTAAAAAATCACATAACTGAAAAGAGGAAAACAAGGATTATTATCTATTGAACTTTAGTTTTTGTAAGCAGCGTATTTCAGGAACAAAAGTTACACCATATTACAGATTATTGGTTTGTGCCTGCAAAATCTTACAAAAACTAAAGTTCATTAGATATTAATGCTTGTTTTTCTCTTTTCAGTTACGTATGTGTTTTGCAGTCGGGTTTTAAGTGTTTTTTGCGTTTTAAGTGTTTTTTTTTTTTTGTATTTGCAGACGCAGTTAATACTTATTATTATACCCTTCTCCCACAATTAAGACAAATCTAACAACACCTTTGACACTTCATATTATGTTTTAAAAACAGTTTAGGCTACAAAGCGTCCCAAAGAAATAGACATACATACTCTCGAAAATTACCCTCCTTCTGGAGCAGTCGGGTAAAAATAGTCTGATAGATGGACAAATGAACCTTATTTACTGCCTATATAAAATATGACTTAATACCAGCACAAAGTAAACTTACAAACATTGTGTTTATTAATTAGTCATAAATCATAATTAACGCCTCAAAATCGTTGTTACAAGATGGCAGAAATGAATAATTAAGATTTGAAAGTTTCACGCTGCTTATTATGAAAATGAATGTCTATTCTCTGCGACTCATTAAGATAGGTGAAGATTTAACACGTAAGGTCTATTTATAACACTGGCGTCCGGCCCTGGTCCAGGACATGGTACGAAGCGAGAGGGCATGGGAGGCGTGAGGAGACGCCCGGGGCGTCGGGAATCACAGGCCGATTCCCGGCTACTGTAGGCGCGGGCTTGCGGACGGTGAGCAATGGGTAGCTCGCCGTCCGATAAGGACCAGGCCAGGGTCGACGGCGCGTTGTGTTCCACGCGCGCCTCAAACAGATGTCAGCAACTGAAGGGGTCCGATAGGACCGATGCCTGCCGGGGTTGCGGGAAAGTCCGAAAGGGATGCCGTGGCCCCTGGCAACGTACAGGCAACGGAAGGAACACGGGTGGGTTTTAGTTAGTAAGAGTCTGACAAGCCCTCCCGCTCCACCCAGAGCGGGAGAAGTTATTTGAAAATTTTCCACCCAAAAAAAAAGTTCTATTTATAACCTTGTTTCCAATTAATGTTATTTCATCTTAAACAAACATAAACTTTATGCAAGTGTAAATAAAGTTGATTTTAGACTGACTGACTGTTGAAAAAGTCAAAAAAGTATGAAGTTGTAGCGCAAACTGAACCTTATGTGTAGGCCTTAAAGTAGTTTTACCTAAAACTCGTGTATGTTTGGCAAATGAATTGCAAACGCAGATTAGGTAGATACATAAACTCACGCCTTTGTTCCACGGGGGTAAGCAGAACAAAACGCCACCTGCAACGATCCTTACATACTCTTCAAATTACCAAGTTTAAACATAATTACGAAACATGGATATTTCCCAACAAGATACACAAAAAATAACTAATTGACACTAAAATTGCACATCAAACATACACATAGGTACAATAAAAACATCGTTAAAACCGTAATTCTGAGTATTCTTACATACAATTTGAATAGAACCTGAAACTAGCAGTTGTAAGCGTCATTTGTGTCGGCCGGAAGTCGTTAGCCGTCGTCACAAACGTCCGTTCCGGTTCCTGACGGGATAATAGCCGGTTGATGTGCCGTACCGGCCACTGTTAACTTTTTAAATAAATAATCGGAAAAGGTGGGAGCGGAAATAGGGAAGGGTAGTTGTGGGTAAGGAATAATTGTGTTTTTGAAGTAGGTAGATAGAATGACTCACTGGTCTATTGGTCGCAAGCGCTATAGCTGAGCATAAGGTCTTGAGATCGATCTCTAGGTCGGGAAAAGTGTTAATAAATTTTTCTATCAGGATTTTGCCTGGAGTCTGGATTTGTGCCCGGTTGATGGCAATAGAGTCGCCCCATATTGCAAACATAATACACAACAGGCGAAATGTTGGTATATTACAGGTACACTTCATGGATTACAAGCGTGTTTGTTATGTTGTTATGTAAATAGAATCATAGAAACTACGACGATTGTTGATTTGTGTCGTAAAGGTTTTCATTCCTGTCCATTCCTGTTCATCCAAAGTTTATCTTGCAAATATCGCTATATGCGATTATGATCGCCGGTTTGGTACAAATGCGCTTTGCTAAATGGTGTAAATAAAGGATTTTTACATAATTATTTTTCTATCTACTTAGTGAAAAAGTAAGCTCTTGAGAAAATAAATTGACTATGATTAGGAATAGACAGGCTTCCAAAATATGGTGTGCTTTGAATACTTACTACCTGTAGGTATTTCTTAGTAGCAGCCCGGAGTTTGGAAGTTGGCGGTGTGATACCCCCGTTGCGTGGATCGCCCGGAGGACACGGTTGAGCATACGGTGGAGGTCTGTCCGGCATGGGCAGAGCATCGCCGTGTCCTCGTGGAGGCGATCGGCGGCGGGGATCTCTCGCGTCCGGCCCTAGTCCAGGCCATGGTACGGAGCGAGAGGGCATGGGAGGCCGTCACCTCCTTCTGCGAAGCAGTAATGCTCGCGAAGGAGGAGGCAGAACGCGTGAGGGAGAGGCAAATTTCGCGCCCTCACGCCCCTAGCCGCCGCAGGAGACGCCCTGGGCGTCGGGAATCGCAGGCCGATTCCCGGCCACCGTAGGCGCGGGCTTGCGGACGGTGAGCAATGGGTAGCTCGCCGTCCGATAAGGACCAGGCCCGGGTCGACGGCGCGTTGTGTTCCACGCGCGCCTCAAAGAGATGTCAGCACAACGGAAGGGGTCCGATAGGACCGATGCCTGCCGGGGTTGCGGGAAAGTCCGAAAGGGATACCGTGGCCCCTGGCAACGTAAAGGCAACGGAAGGAACACGGGTGGGTTTTAGTCAGTAAGAGTCTGACACGCCCTCCCGCTCCACCCAGAGCGGGAGAAGTTATTTGATAATTTCCCACCCAAAAAAAAAAAAAAAAAAAAAAAAAAAAAAAAAAAAAAAAAAAAAAAAAAAATACCCCCGTGCCTCGGAAAGCATATTAAGCCGTTGGTCCTACGCCTGATCTCTCTCCGGTCGTGTCGGATTGCCGTCCCATCGGACTTTGAGAGCGAGTGCACCTGTGTCTGCGCACACACTTGTGCACTATAATATCTCCCGCGTCGAAGGCTAGTCTCCGTTGAGATTGGCCGCCGTGGCCGAAATACGGTCTGGAGGACTATACATGTAGGTATTTTATCATTGCATGCATTTGCACAGACACTTAGTACCTTTGAGTGTCAAAACTGAGTACGTATCGCCAAGTCTTTTTGAGAAACTATTCGTTTCTAAAATTGTTTAGTTTTATTATTATTCAAATTACTAGCTGACCCGACAGACTTTGTTCTTAAAACCTTACTAAAATGCTTACTTGAGTTCATACAAAAATCCCATAGAATAAAAGGCGTTCGGTTTCAGAAAAAAATCCAGGATTCCTATCCAATTTTTCTTTCTATAAAAACCTGATTCAGACTAAAATGTTCGTAACATTTTAAAACAAAAAAACTGTTCCATCCGTTCTCAAAAAATGCACTATGCAGACGTATTAGTGATGTTATTCCGTACCAACCTGCAGAGCGGCTCATCCCACTGTCTCTGGGAAGACGGGTTCTCGGGCTGCTCCGTGTCCGGACGAGCCACTTTCCAGGCGTTCATCGCATCAGTCAAACACAGCAGTTCAGAGTCAATCTGGGAAGCGAGTTCTTCATATATATATTTTTTTTTTGCCTCTTTATACTTGTACATAATTTATATATATTAGTGTTAGTTTATTATGTTTAAGATGATACATGAATAAAATAACAATTTAAAAAAATGCACTTACCAATGAACAGCATTTCATTTTTATTTTTATATATACCTAGATAGATAATAAGCCGTACCTGTGACAAGCAAAATAATATTCATGAAATAAAACTTCCACAAATTAAAACCGAAACAAACTCCACACAGACGTTAAATTAAGACGGCAACAATTTCGTCCTAAAAGCTCGAGCGAATCTTACATCTCAACGCCAATCTGAAGTATTAAACTTTTATTTACTCCTCTAAACAAACTTTAGTCGTCAAAATGAATTTCAAACAAGTAAATTGTAGAGTTCTTCAAGAAATCTTTAAAGTGCCAAGTGGTGCAAGAATGACCTAGACTGTCCTTACCCTGAACTTTACCATCCTCAACCTTGCTGCTCTCATTATAGAGTGCAATTTTCTTTGAGGGAAGTGATCGATATATCCTATTTCGTAATAAAGGCATATAGTCTGAGTAAATATCATTATCGTTGGTCCACAACAGCTCTCCCTCTGCGGTACTGGATAGCCACTTTGCCATATACTTTTAAAAGAAGATGTACTTTGGAGTGCACTTAATAATATAAGTACAGGTATTGTTGCCTTTTGTTTCAGTGCCCTTGATTTTTATTTATTGCTTGTATGGCTCCATGAAAGTCTTTACGGTGTTAAATGGGACATTTGACGTAAAATCTTCCGTTTTTATATTATCTATAGGAAATTTTCCACATCTTTTAGCTGTTTACGCTAAAGATACATACTGTACAAGTTATATGAAGAGTTTTGAACACTAATCATTTCCATTGTTGTCTGTTAGCTGTGTAGTTAAATTATTAACGTATTTTCTTTCTTATCTTTGATTTTGAGCATTTTTTAGATTATATTATTTATTTAAAATAAAACAAAACCAAATTACTGAACCTGGTTTGATTTCCGTTCGTCTTTTTCGGGTGACCACTGAAAATCAGCGTTGTGCTGTGGGTCCCCCATAGCACAGCATCATGTTGAGTGGAAGCCTTCTTGTCAGAGTCATGATGTGCAGCTGCCGACTATTTCTGTCTTGTACTCATGTTTTCATTATGTAGGTACTTAGATATATTTTGTTTTCTGCTTAACAACTCTTGACTTTTTGAATTCACGTGTTTCTGTGACAAATAAACCTATTTTTCTTACTTCTTTCTTATTTTAGAATCAAAGTGGTAATTGTGTGTTTCAGCTAAAAATCAGAACAAAGCTCAGATAATTGCCCATAAATTAAATTTTCATAAATGTCAATAACTTTCTTTAGCAACAAAACTACCACTGTGCCGACTCCCAAAAAAACAAAACCAATAAGCACCTAATCACCTGTCAATATTCACCAATTAAAACGTTGTTACCTTAAATCAGCTCACATTCAGGGCTGCCACAATATAATTTTCATTCATCATTTTGTGAGGTAATCCCCTGTGCAATTTTATTGCCCGGGCAGAACTGGCTAAGTGAATTAAATACTAACACTGGCTTATGAACGAGCAGTTTTCATGGGGATAGCTCGGTTTAGTGTTGTAGCATGTCTGCAGGTTTGAACCGTGATTTGTCGGATTAGGAGGGGTAATGAATGGTTGTTGGTGTAGTTTAAAGTTCTGTTTTACACGGTATAGTAATCTATTGGACGTATATTGACACAAATTTACTGCTGCTGATTTTTTATAAAGTTATCGTAGAAATTCAATGACCAGTGCGTGTTGCCAGTAATGACCTATGGCACTGAAACGTGGTCGCTCACAATGGGCCTTATCAGAAGCTAAAAGGGCAATGAAAAGGGCTGCTTGGAGTTTCCCTACGTGATCGAATCAGAAATGAAGAGATACGCAAGAGAACCAAGGTAATCGACATAGCCCGAAGAATTGCCAAACTTAAGTGGCAATAGGCAGGGCACATTGCTCGCAGAATAGATGGCCGATGGGGCCGAAAGGTTCCTGGAATGGCCACCGTGTACCGGAAGATGTAGCGTTGGAAGGCCTCCCACAAGATGGACCGATGACCTTGCCAAGGTCGCAGGAATCTACTGGATGCGGAAGGCACAAAATCGGTCGAAGTGTCGGTACTTGAGGGAGGCCTATGTCCAGCAGTGGACGTCTTTCGGCTGAAATGATGATGATGATGAAGTTATCAAAAAATGGAACTGTAATTTCTCAGTAGCAGCCCGGAGACTGGATTTGTGCCCGGTTGATGGCAATACGCTCGCCCCCTATTACGTGGGACTTAAACATGACTGGCGACATGTTGGTGTACTACAGGTGTTCTCTGCTTAACCGTTCGGGGAATACTGGCGTGATGTTATGTTATATCTGTTATGAAATGATTGACAACATTTTGGGTATTTCTTTTGAGCAAATTTTTATCGATAACTGTCAATAAAATCAGAAAAAAAACAGTTCCTTTTATGTTATCTACTATTTATTCTATCTTAGATAACGGGTACAAATATAACTAACAGCAATATTTTCGGAAATTAATATCGCAAGATGTTTCAAAATATTGATTATTACCCCAGATCATTCAAAAATTCAAGATTCAAAATATTTTATTTCACATAAACCTACAAAGGAACTTATGAAACGTCAGAAACCAGGTGCACGGTTCCAATTGGTCGTTTCCTATGGAGAAGAACCGGCAAGAAACTCCACGGTTACTCTTTTAAAAGTAAATGGTATTTACAATGTTTTCAAATTACGGTGTTAATAAGTATGAGAGGACAGTGTAGGCCTATCAACAAGTACCAGGTACTTAGCAAGATAGAAAATGGTCGACAGATCTACAGTCTGTTAAGCCTACAACGTTCTCACATTCACAAAATCTAAAAGAAAAGATTCTATATAACAGCAAAATAAAATAATAAAAATAAAAACCTATTTAGACCAATTGACATTACTTACTTTTTAGTCGAATAACTTGTCCGCCATTTCCAACAGTGTATTATTATTATAATTTTAAACTGCACAAACAAAATACTATCAAAACATTTAACACCCTACTCAAGGGTGGCAATCGCAAATATTCGTCATAGCAACTGCATTAAGTCGTCGCTGTATCAAGTGACAATACAAACACAATATCGGCATCCCTACGGATAGTATATTAAGGGGGGCTGCCAGTGATTCATCAATTGAGTAGCCCCTGTTTGATGGCAGGCTTGAGGGTCTAAGACTGGAGAATATATTAGACAGGTGAGGGTACTGAGTAGCTATATAAGGTGTTAAAAATATTACTTTAGAAACTTTAAAAGGTGCTTTAGATAACTTTACTATTATTTTATATTTATATTTTTTGTCAGCAGCTTAATACCTACTGTTCTAAACTGTGTCGGGCAGCTGTCTGAAGCTGTCTGACCAACATCGAAATCGCGAAAAAAAAAAAAACGCGGTTATGAAGTTGGTTCCATAGTAAAAGTTATTCAGTTCGATGTTCTAAAGCACCTCTTAAAATTTCTAAAGTTATTTTTTTAACACCTTATATTTATTGGCGAAAACCCCATGGCTGATTCATGGTAAATAAGTAGTACCTACAAAAGATTTTTTTTGTAAAATATTCAGCTGCATGAGGTTAGACTGAAAGCTGACCCCAACGTAGTTGGTAATCATCTGCTATGAAGACTAGACTTTGTACAGGAGCTAATCTGGAGAAGTACCTACCACCTCATGCGATTATACTTACCTGTTTACTACCACACACACAAATACACAATCATACACGCACCATCGATAACATAGCTGTCCATGGGCGGCGTTGATTTGTACCATCGATGAGACGCCTGCTTGAATTCACAAAAAAAAAGAACTCTTTTTACAAAAAAAAAAAACAGCAGGCTTCCCAAAAAAACGTTTTTTTGCCACCGACTTTAGTTATTTCTAATTTTTTACCGTTATTTTTTTGGAAGGCGGTTGTTTTTCTTTCGTGAATAGTTTTGTTTTTTCTTTTCTTTTAGTGGAATCAAGCAGGCGTTTCATCTGAAGGTATTTTATTTGTTTTACATTATTGATTTATCGTGAGCACCCCTCACAAATTCGTATCTCAATAATTGTTATGTAAACAATCACAATTCTCTACCAAACCAAAAACTAATTTTCAAAGCCAGTCCTCAATTGATGAAAATATCGATAAACATACATAAAAAAAATATATATCTACATAATTATAGACGAACATAGAACCTTCTCCATTTTTTAAATTGGTTAAAAAACTAAATTACTAAAGCTCGAAATAGTTGTTAAGGTATACTAACACAGTACTATTATAAGTTTATTTATGTCTGCCGCCATGAAATGCAACTGTCGATAAAATTAAGGGTCCAAATCAATAGCACGTAGGGATCGTTTTTGTTGGACGTGACCTACGGAGCATTGAAGTAATAGGCGAAGGTCGCCATTAACATCAGATGCTAGAAAGTAAAGATCGATATCTGTGATACTTAGGTACTGAAGGGTTGAACCTGCGAAATTCAAATTTTCCTACATTTTTTGCAATTTGCAGGTCAGTATCAGGTTGTATGTTGATCTAAATATAATTCGCAGCCGTGTCAAATACTTATTTATAGAATTATAATCATAAAAATCATCAATACAAGTCTGTTAGTTCAATATTACCCTATTGATCATGACATTTGAAGCCATTTCTAACTTAAGGAGTTATATCGCTGATTCTAATGATTATAATTCTGTAAATACCTATTTGTTATGATCGCGAATCATATTTTGAACAAGATGCAACCTGATACTGACTGGCATACTGCAAGAAACGTAAGAAAATTTGAATTTCGTGGGCTACCTTAGCGCATCCCCCCTTTTCGAATGTCTGTGTGGCCGCTTAGTTCTTCTAAACTACTTAATGGATTTTGATGCCTGCCGGGGTCGCGGGAAAGTCCGAAAGGGATACCGTGGCCCCTGGCAACTTACAGGCAACTGAAGGAACACGGGTGGGTTTTAGCTGACTAAGAGTCTGTCACGCCCTCCCGCTCCACCCAGAGCGGGAGAAGTTATTAGATAGTTCCCATCCCAAAAAAAAATGCGGTGTGATTTGGAGAATGTATTCCAAAAGATTTATATGTTAATACATTTATGTGTATAACTTAGATATAGCACAGAAATCTCGATGTTTTGACATGTCGCCATCCCAACCGCCCAAGCCGGGACTGGTCGCTAGTAGGTACTTTTTTTTTTCCATCGTTTTGCTCGGAGAAGATAACGCACAATGAACAATGGAAAGCTATGGGGGAGAATTTTGCCCAGCAGTGGGACGATTCAGTACAGGATATACCTAAGATCTTGAAAATCAATATACCTAGGAAGATTTCTGTTTCAGAAAATTTTCAAGTAGAGCTCTATTCATTGTTACAACAAAACACGTTCTAACAATAAACAGATCGAAAAACAAGGAACTGTTCAGATAAACTTCATTCTTTACTATCTATAGTTCTGTATTTGTATTCAACAGTAGAAGCCACACATGCTGCAGAACGCATCCTGCATTGGAGCACAAATCGTTTGAGAATTCAGAGCACCAATAAAAATAAAATAAACATAGGTACATAGAAAAAAATACCATACTGTATGTTATCGTATGAATACGAAGATTTAAATCGCTAGATTTGCCCTCACCGCACTTAGTCACCCGAAATAGTGTCTATATTGAAAAGTGTGACCTAACACAGTATTAAATAGCGTTTCCATGACAATCAAGTCAAGTCACTGAGTCATTGTGTATTAGAGATGTTAAAACGAAATACCATCTACTCCCTTAGTTACGGCCGAGATTACGGGAACTTCCTACTCCAACACTTACGGACATAAGATTAGTTTGGAGACCGAACTAAGAATTAATGCAACACGATTTGATAGTTATCCCTACTCCCGATGTATTTTTTCCCGTCCGAAAAATTTAACTTGACACATGTTTTGACGGATCAAATATTTTCGGACGGGCGGATCTTCGTTGTCAGACTTACGCTTGGATCCTATAAACCAAAAACGAATCGTTGTCATCCTTACCAATGGTAGCAATTTTTATTGCCAAACTGGGCATGGGCATATAAATAGATTCGTAAGTTAATTTTACATGTGATAGCTACTTCCTGTAGCTTAGTCTTTGCTTCATAATTGGTAAAGATACAAGAGTCTTAATTTTACCAAATAACGGTGCATAAACTTTGGGAATCGGCCATTAAAAAGTAGACCAGAAACGCGACTATCTTTTAACGCGGTGGGGCGAATCTAACGATTTAAATCTTTGTATGAATGCCTATCGAAACCGGTTCTACTAAACGTTTGAAGTGAACGCTTTCAATAGAGTTTTCTTTCAAAATACTGCGTGAAAGCATTTCACGACGGCTTTGCGTTTTAAAATGGAGTTTTTATAAGGAATCGCGAGGTTGTTGATGAAAGAAAAGTGAATAAACGTTTTGCATTTTGAATTGTGAGCGGTTTGTGCCAATCATTGTTCTGTCGCAGTTTTATTCTTTCAGTGTTGTAGTTTCCTTTGAAAGGACATTTGTAAGGCTTCAGCCAATTTTTTTGAGACAAATAATTTAAGTATTTTACAAAACACAGCGTAGTCTTGTCGTAGAAGATTCAACTAAAATAAGATAATTTATTTAATCAAATAACAGTGTTAACATTAATTAGTATCATCTGTAGGTACACTTGACTTATGCTAAGTTATACGAAGTTATAAAATAACTTGTTTTAAGCTGCGCGATATTTCCATTTTATACAGTACCATCGGTATCTACGTACAAAACGAATACCTGGAATTACTCTCTGTAGGCAATATTCGATCTAAAAGCGGTCAATCAAACTTCATGCATACAACACTATTTTGTCGTTTTTCATGACAACTTTTCGACAAACACATACTTTTTCAACAACAAAAAACTAACAATGCATCATCAAATCCTACAGGGGGAGCAAAATAAAAAACAAGTGCATAAAAACACAATTCTCGTAATTTCATCGTCAAAAAAAAATATCACCGTCACGTCGATCTATTAGAGGTCATTGAACCGTAACGCCCCCTCCCCAAAATTTGCAAACGACCGACACCCCGTAGTAATTAGTGATAATCAGAAGAAAAAATTTACAGCCCCTTTTTTCTCGTAATTTTAACGAGTCAAAGTTTTGGATACTGTGTACCTTTTTTACTTTGACACGGTATTAAAACAGGTTTTTGAAGTAGAAATTAATCGATGCTGAAAAATAATTGCAATTTAAATTTTGTTCAAAGAAAACATTGAAGATTCTACCAAATGGTAGGATTTTTTTCTGAATATGAAAATATACCTTTTCTGACGATTGTTCAATAAACAGTTTAAAAGAAACTGCAGAAAGTTATTATCACCTGTCTAGCCTTTTTCGGCTTCTAGTCTAACCGGGTGCAACTGAATACCAACTATTGAATAGTATTTTATATGGAGCGACTGCCTATCTGACCTCATAGCCATTGCCTGCGTGGTATAGGCAATGATGGTAATGTAATACCTACTTATTTAGGAGTTATCCAGCAGTATAGTTTAGCAGTTAAACATAACCATTTTCAGGCACTTTTGAACTGTCACAGAGTCGGTCAGTTGTCAGAAAGTTGAAGTTGCCCATTCCAAGCTTAGATATCTATGGAGAAGAACGAGCTAGAAACTCCAAGGATTTTGAATTAGGGCATTACAAAATCCTGGATACATTCGTGTTGTTGTTTCCTTCTATATGTCAGAACAATGTCAAAAAAACAATATAAAACAATTCAAAAGAAAGATTAAAGATAAGCCCTGGCAGTTAAGAGATGATCAGTTTCAACAGCTGGCGCCGATGCGAACATGATGCGTGGTTGAGCACCATCCAGGCCAACCATTTTGAAGGGAACCAAATCCAATTCACGCGCCACCATCAGCAATCATTTGAATGAGCATGACACAATAAAATTTATTTGAAGAAAATTCCCTGAAAAACCTGAAAGGTTTACAAAAAACCAAATACCTATACAATTTCAAATCAAATCGCAATTAGTTAATACCGTAACACAGTCACACTATGTTAAATAGGTTAGCCCCCCACCCTATACCAATCCTAAATCAAGAACATTTCCATTCAAAACCTAATTAGTAATTACCAACAAAACATAAAAAAAAACGTCCCATCGAAAGCCACAGTATAAAATAAACAATAAGATAAACACTTTAAGGCTTCGTCCGCATTAAATTGTCATTAAGTAAAAGCTTGGTTGGCCGAACCGAAGGAATTACTTAATTAGGTACCGGCTACCTGCTTCTTTGAAATTAAGATGTATCGTGTTTGCTGCAGAGGTTCTTTAAACCTGGGAGAATTAAATGGAGAATATTGGTTTGCTTTTCAGGTTTATGGGTAATAAGGGATTACTAGGGAGTCTGGATTTGGGCACAGTTTAATCAGCCTATAATGTTCCCTTTACTGGAATACATCTCTACGATAGGGAGTGGACTGTAATCCACCACGTGGGCCCAGAGCGGGTTGGTACATGTCACATGTCTTCAAATTTTTTTGGTTCTACGACATGTCGAACTCCTCACGATGTTTTCCTTCACCGTTTTGAGAGCAGTGGCGATGAAATTATTTACACAAATCAAAGCGAGTTTTCCGGGTTCATACCATAGATATAAAAAAGAAGGAGATATTCCCGGTAGTTGAAAATGTATCGAAACCCAATGTCTCCACTTGGTCCCCACTACCTTGCCACAACTACATATGCAGATCAATAAACCCAATAAATACGAGGTCCCGCTCCTATTTGCAATTTATAAATCAGAACGTACTACACAATCAATTATAAACCTTATCCCATCAAACATAGTGTGTATTTACCATGGACCGTACAACTCACACGAAAACATCGATCGCTATCGTTGTACTATTCAAAAGCCATTTATTACTACATATACGCTAGTTATTGACTAAATAGGAAAGTTATCAATTCTCCCATTTATGATTGTATTAAACATTTTGGGAGTTCCTGAAAAAATAATAAATACAAAACTATATACATATAATAAAATGATATAAATAAACAACACATAGCTAAAAAAATAATTAAGTAAATAAAAAATAAACAACATTATGAGAAAATCTAAATGTATATAGTATAAAATAAGATTTCACATCAGTCTTACAACTAGGCTATAACTGTTGAAAAATTGAAGAATAAACTTTAATATTAATGTAAATTCATACGACATTCGACATTGTTGTCGATAGCCTACGTTAGTGCATACAGCGGCCGTACTACGCGATGCAACCGCTTAAATTAAGTATAGATTTCTGATTTTTACATTGCTTGTCCAGTCACTTAGCAACGTACTTAGGTAGTGGTTAAGAAGCAATGATAATGCAAAAATAGTACAGTCGCTGTGATATATGAAAACAAAAATAACGTTGTAAAGGCAAGAAATATTTTACTATTTGTTGTTTTTCAAGATTTTCAACACATAAATATAGTAAAATACTTGTGCTGATATAATATATCAGCACAAGTATTTTTATGAAAATCTTGAAAAACAACAAATAGTAAAATATTTCTTGCCTTTACAACGTTATTTTTGTTTTCATATATCACAGCGACTGTACTATTTTTGCATATATGATAAGTGGTTCTATGATTTATAAAGTTTCTAGTTTGGCTTTCATTTTTACAAGAAACCGCTGAACAACACGGCATTCTTAAATGTTGTCACGATCGCGGTCGACAGCGCACTAGTTCGCGGAGACGGCCATTTGCCTATGACATGAGCATCGTGATCACGACGCGCGGACACTTCTCCTGTTATTTATATTTCTATGGTTTCATACCCACGACCGACCATCGTCGGGTTCATGGGTTTAGATCAATACCAATATAACAGTGATACCAGAGCAGCTAATAGATAATAGCTAAATATAAAACAAAGCAAAACCTATACAATTTCGCTCGCGCGCGGTTGGTCACAGTTACAACCTAATCTAACCCGTTTGGTCGAGGTACCCTGGCTTAGTTACTGTGAAAAAAGACTAAAAAGTAATAAAGATGCTCAATTATTTAAAAAAAGTGTGCATAATTAAAAGCGCAAAAAGTTTTTAAAACTTCATTTATTTTAAAAAGTGTTCATAATTAGAAGGTCAATAAGTTTTATACTAAATAGGTTTAGGTAGTTAAATAACAGTAAACAAAAAAAACCACGAGACGAGACAGCTGTCCAGTAACCGACTAAACGTAATACCTGTCACTTCAGTTGTCTTGCTACGTCACAGTTGTACTCTTCAGTTTAGCAACGTTATAATTCGTTGACGTTTAGAGTTTGGGCTCTTTACAATAGACAGATTACAAAATATTATATTAATATAATAAATCTAACTTAAAAATTATGCTGAAGCAGTTACATCTATGAAGAGTAGTTTATGAATAAATGATAAAGTTTAACATACAATAATAACAGAGGAAACTATTGTAAAAATCTAAAATAAATTTAGTTTGGTTTATCGTATTTTTAAACAAGAAAGTGTCAAATACAAAAACCCTTTTTACGATTTGTTTACCTTTAACTACCTAAACCTATGGAGTACAGGTGATCAATTCAATATTTCCCCATAAAACTCCCTTCCTCTTCTTCAACGTTTCACAAAAACTCAATTACTCACACTTAAGGCGTCACGGTTCTTACGTTTTTTGCAATTTGCAGGTCAGCACCAGATTGTATGTTGATCTAAATATGATTCGCGACGGTATCAAATATATATTTATAGAATTATAATCATAATACAACTAAAAATCATCAATACAACTCTCTCTAAGTTCATACATTCCTATTGAATGACTATTTCATGAAATCATGACATTTTAGGATTATTCTAACTTATGGAGTTGTATTGCTGATTGTAATGATTATAATTCTGTAAAAACCATATTTTTTACGGTCGCGAATTATTATTATTTTAGTCAAGATACAACCTGACAACAAAAATTGCAAAAAACGCAAGAAAATTTGAATTTCAGCGGGCTACCTTAGCGCATCCCCTTAAGGGTACGCTAGTCGGTCATTCTTCCATACAAACGTAGTATGGTGATTAGTCCTCTGTTTGACGGTGAACGTTCAAAACTAAAAATTATATCAATTTGCCTTGTCATTATCAAGCCCTGTATGGAAGCATAATTGGAAAAAAAATATTGGTTTGGAAGTTATGAGCGTCGAAACTTCCATATTTCAACACTAATTTTAACTCGTCTTTGGGCGTAAGTCACTTATGTAGTAAAAAAATGGCAAAATGGTCACCGTACAGGGATAGATAATTTATTCAAAAGTTCAAATAATTTTATTTTGAGTAAATACATCTAGTAGTTTTTCCATAATATCTTACGCCCAAAGGTCTGTTCGTGAAATTTTACGCACTCGTTTCCATTATAAATCATCGCTTATTTCACTAAATAAATAAATATATAAATAAATAAAAACTGGATAAATAAATACTATATACATAAAATTAAATAAATTAATAATTACAAAATGAAATGAAATGAAATTGTTTATTCTGTAAATATATTGGAATCACTGTTACACGTCTTCTTAAAAAAAAAAAAGTTAGCTAGATGAGCTCGGCGTTTCCTATATGACTACACTGAGAAGAAAGGCCGAAACAAACTCAGAGGTCACAGTCTCTTTTAAAGTCCAGACATAATCTTGGTCAGGCCATATGAGGACCATGTAGATTAGTGTCTGAAATGGTCTTTTGAGAAAAGAACCACACAGATTTTAGACTAATTAGCATGCATATTAGACACGCCCACCAACGAGTTCGAGCCATATACTAGTGTACATTTAACAACACCTTTTCTCCGATACTTCATCATCTTTTCAAGTCAGTTCCCGTCGAGCCACGAGAAGGATGGCCCGTACATCAAAGAGCTTCTTGATCTCGCGACAAATCGGGCAATGAGTTAATTAAACATCAATTTGACATCCTCCCCTTTAAGGTATTTGCGCCAGTTGATACATAGGGACCCAGTTAATCAAAGGAGCGCTTTTATTTGATTCGGGTCTGTTTGGTAATCAGTATTTTTTAAACTGCTTAAAAGTTCACGAATCATATTATTTTACGTCAATTAAATGTGCTGAGATAGGGGCCTTTTTGGCCTCGCTCGGGTCGTTATTGTTTTGTTAGTTTTTTTAAATGCTCCTTTTTTTATTTTTTATTATTATTATTACTGTTTGTATTTCCTGTGCGTGTCCCAAATAATGTTTTTTCATTCTTTTGTTTAATTAATCTGAAACAAACTTTAAGTATTAATGTATTGCATATGTGTAACCACTTTTACGACCGATGGCAGGTTCAGACTTCTAAAATGCTGAAAACTGATTAGTTTCGGAAAATGGGTTCTAATCTAATAGCCTTGATTCTTACAATCTTTTTCTTTTCGTGTGGTTACTGACTAACCTGGTGTCAGAGTTTTAAAGCCGCCCGAGAAATATCTGTCAGGCAAGCCGGTTTCCTCACGATGTTTTCCTTCACCGTTTTATAAGCAAGTGATAATTATACAATACGCACATGAATCCGAAAAGTCAGAGATGCATGCCTTGGGTTCGAGCTCGAGACCTATGACTTGGCAGTCCGACGGTCATACCGCTAGGCTATCAATGACATGATAAAATACCAAAATATTGCTAAGTATTTATTTGAAATTAAACCAGCATGTCTGTTGGTCCATTTCAATTCTTGTAAATTAAATCAATTTTGGTATACACACCGCTTACCGCAACCATTTAATACAGTAGTTAATTGTTATTCAGTGTTATTGTATAGGAAAATAGGTAATTAACGCGAAATTAATTTTAGTGATGTACAGCACATTATGCTGAGCTGAGGCCCTTTTGGCATTTGAATCATTGTTTCCTGTTTTTATAGTTATAAGGTGTATTTTTCTGCTGTAATGCCTATAAGCGTTTTTTTTTTCTTTCTTTTTTTAACTTTTTTACAAAAGTTATATTGGTAGAATATGCAGTAGTGTGCAGATTTTGTATAAGGCCTGAAATACATAGACTGTTTTTGATTTATAATTCTAATGGATAAATTCAATAATAATAATACATAACTATGAATAACAGATATATTTTAATAAGTAAAATAACAAAAAAAATACGTATTAATAATGATGAACATATTTATAACCATATTTTTAAGCCATAATCTGCTAATAAAATATTAATAGAATAAGTGAATGAATGGAAATATAAGTACATAGGTAATAGGATATAAAATAATTCTAACTTAATAAAAAGAAAAATGAATAAAGCGATCTGCCTATTTAAAAATTTGCTGTGCCCGACAGGGTCCATAATTGTTTCTATTATTATTTCTTTTATTTACCACCTGTAATTGTACATTATGGATTGCAATCAACGATTTGAGATTTGATGTACCTAGATGTCGCTTTCATCTGACGTATGTATCAGGAATGACGAAAAGTTATTCGAGCATGCTTCAGTTACTTTAATGTAAGTACCTAACATAGGACTGAAAGGTAAACGCAACGCCTGAAAGTGGGCAACGTCGCAAATGGATGTCAAATATTTCGCTGTTTTGATTAATTTGGCAATATTACTGTATGGAAATATGAAATGTGGGTAACTAGCGATCTAGAATATTAATAATGAATTGCAATTATATCACTGAATTTGATATTGTAACCGACTTGACTGTAAAAAAGGCATTTTGAAAGTTTCCAAATACTTGTTTTTACATCTTAAACTAAATATTCGGTGTTACGATATTAATTATTGCATTTCCTAATCAATAATTAGTTAGTTTACTAGTTAGCCAAATTTCATATTTTCATACAGTATTATTGCCAAAATAATCAAAACAGTAAAATATTTGACAGCTATTTGCGACGTTGCCAACTTTTAGGATAAGCCTTCTTAACATTGTCATTTATCTACGCCAATTCAAGAAACGTGACCAGAGAGCTGGCTCGTTGTTTCCTCTCTAAAGAATTAGCATTGCCATTCAACGTGGCAATGCTGTCAATCTTCTGGGCATTTGCGGATGACAGCGATGTGGAGGAGTACTTCAATGCCTAAGTATCCTTTTGTGTTTATTTGTATAGTTAGTGAATCATTAGCGTAAATAGTTAGTTGTATAATAATTGTATAAAAGCATTTAAACTTATACGATTTCTTAATTTGTAAAGTATTTTATCTTTAATAAAATTTCATGAATGAAAGGAAAATATAAATAGGCTCACCACAATAGACTTTAAAAATCAAACAAAAAAAAACATGCGGCCTGTCTGCAAATCCGAACTCACCCTTAGTTCCAGTCACGCTATGCCAGCCTAATACATTTACTAACGTACGGGTATACACGTTGTGCTGTAGGCTGTGACCACGTTATGCGACGGAGCAGTACTACATTTGGGTGGAAATTAACATATCTCTGTGTACAAGTCGTGCCATAAACAGAGGCTTTTATCTAATGTTACCGTGAGTGGGCTAGCGTTCGAGGCTAATTTTAGTCGTACAGTCGAAGGTATAGTTCGTAGGTCTCATTTAAAGCTTCACAATTATTTTTATTGGGAAATTTTGAGTTTGGTAGTTGCTTTTGTGCCGTTTAACCGAAAATTATTTAAATAAAACAAAAGTTTTCAGTGCAATTTGACTTTCGAACTTTATTTAAAATCCTGAATTTTGTGTGCACAACAAAATGTTAGTGCACACAATAAAGATACTCCACTGTTTTTTCCATAAAATAATTATATATTATAAAAATAATTATTTGTTTTTATTATTTTTACGTACAAAATCTTGTCGGTCTAAAAGTTTCATTGTATTTGTTCACTTTTCAATCCAAACTTCTAAAGCACTGTATCATATTCTGTTGGCATTCGTCGTGCAATACAAATATTTCTGATAAATCCTTTATTTATTGAAGTCAATATTTCAGAGCTTGCTTTTATAGCACCATTCTGTCTGGTTCTGAATTCACTGGAACTGGATTAGGGTTATCTTTTTATCATAAAAATATTCACAAAAATAAGATCAAGAAGAATTGAATTTTAGTATTGAATTATTACTTCATTATACATACCTATATCGAAAAAAAAAAATTACATTATTTTTAATCCATCGCGCCTATGCCTCAGACCAAATAGAAAACCAAGACAGCGCTGTCAGAGGTGAATCCGGCTTCCTAAACATGTGTGCACTTAGTGAGGTGTAGTTTCATTGTAGTCTTATTGTAAATGGTTAGAAATGTGTGCGTGTGAGCGTGTATGCATAGAACAGAAGTGTAGTTGTGGAATGCTTCGCTGTATTGTTCGCAGCGCTGTGTCTTGGTTTTTATTTGTCTGTCTGAAGCCTATTCTTGACGCTAGAACAAGTCTAGAAAGGCTAGAAAGTCCGAAAGGGATACCGTGGCCCCTGGCAACATCCAGGCAACTGAAGGAACATGGGTGGGTTTTAGTCAGTAAGAGTCTGATACGCCCTCCCGCTCCACCCAGAGCGGGAGAAGCTATTTGATAATTTCCCACCTGAAAATAAAGAGGCCTATTCTTGAAAAAGGTGCTTTAAAGTGTTTAATTAAAGCTCTTTATAAAATATCATCGAACGTTTACCTACCTACACAAAAGCTGAAAGATATATTCTCTCTTTGGAATTTAAAACCAAATCTTTGACTTCTATTCAATCCTCCGCAAAATTGAGAATTTCAACCACCTCTTCTGTAATCCCCGTATACAAAAGGGTTGTTTCAGAGGTGTCGTAATTATCGGCAGTTACTCCACATTGTATCGGGCTCCCCGAGAATGCGCCGATCATTGCGTTCGAGAGATAAATAGTTTCAATCAATCGTAAATTACCTCTGGTTTAATAGGCATAATAATGTAATCAATTTATTGTCAAGCAAATAAAATAATTTGCATTAAATATATTCTATTAATCCTTAATGTGACATCTTCTCAGATAGATCCAAAAAATATCATCGGTATTTGCAATCAAATTTTGAATTTTACTCAATGGCAAATTTTCAAGCCCGTCTGTAATCCCTGTATACAAAAGGGTTGTATCTGAGGTGTCGGTATAACCGGCAGTTCCTCCACATTGTATCGCGGTTCCCCGAGAATGCGCCGATCAGTGCGTTCGAGAGATAAATAGTTTCATTATGACCGGCTTTTGGTCTTCCACGACGTTTGTGTAGTATATGTTAGGGTTGAGGATGTTTTGTTTTGTG
Organism: Xanthia icteritia; assembly: GCA_949128155.2. NCBI lineage: Eukaryota > Metazoa > Arthropoda > Insecta > Lepidoptera > Noctuidae > Xanthia > Xanthia icteritia. Next base: position 5,634,093 of record OX421932.2, read on the forward strand.
GCCAAATTTTATATGAACTTAGCCGAGAGTAAGCACACTCTTACGAGTACTATTACATGGCCGTTTAAGGTATTAGTATTGCTTTTTTGTTGTTATTAATAATGAAAGAATTTATGTTTTTTTTTAATTTAGGTATAGTTTGGCAATTAATATTAATTTAATTTAATGTTTTAGCATTCTCACCTTATGACATTCCATAATATAGTACGCTAACTATGAGTTGGCGTAATTTATTGCACATTAATTTACTAGTTTTTTTGTGTATACACAGCTTACCCGGATTAAATTCAAAACTAACAGTTAATAAAGAAATTAAACAACGACATTCCTTGTATTGTCAAGAGAACTGACAACAGTGAAAATGTCAATAAATTATGTTCATTGATAAAACAGTTATCACATTTTTTATTTGAAACGCCTCTGGCGTAAAATCGGCTTTTTCAAGTTAGCGTAGTGTTCATTGCTGGTGTCGACATAACGTAATATCACACCTGTATTCCCCTAAGGGACTTTAGCGGTTAAGGACATTAATTCACTGTGATAGGAATGTGTGATAGCACGTAGGGCAGAAAACATTTTTACTATGAAATGTTTATTTCACCAATTTGCCTGGCTGTTCATGTTCTTGTTCAAACTTAGGTTAGTTTAACCTACTTTATTTCAGAATCTAATGGCAGGTTAGATTTCAATCAGTACGTAACAGTCAAATTGAGAACGTCATTACTTTTTGAAGTAAGTTAAATACAACTCTAACATATTTTTTTCTTATAAAAATATACGACTTTTCTTTTTATTTTGTAAAATCTCAGTTTATAACACTTAGATCAGAAAGCATGCCCATACCTACCATATACCACATCTAAATAAAGGAGGAGCATACCAGACGGAGTCATTATTTTGCCAACAGATGGCAGCACAATCGATTACGGGCCGCGCCGGGAGCGAGCGGCGCAATTTGCGATCCTTTCGGTCGTGAAATCTACTGAAATGAATAAAACTATCTGAGAATCGAACACTCGAATGGCTCGATTCCTAGGTATTTATTTATTTATTTATTTTATTATTTATGTACACACAGAAAAATAGATACAGATAAGACATAATCATAATTATGAGTACAAAGGTACTGCTTATTTCTTAAGAAAGGTATCGGTTTGTTTGCCTATTCGATTTGCAAATAATTTTATTTGAAATGTGACTTTTCGTCGTGGAAAATCATAGTTTCAGTCAGCTCCGAGAACAACTTGAGTTGTTAGTTAATGAAGAAAAAATAACAAGATAAAAAAAAAAAGAAATGATAACGAAAGAAAAGTGATACTTAAGTACCATTATTGATTAAAGGCTCCCGCAGACAGGCGCGACGGGGCTCTGGTGGAACAATTTCTATGAAAACTTCACGGAAATTGTTCTACTGGTATCGCGTTGCGGCTTTCTGCGACAGCCTTACAGATTTCAGTTTTCTGTTAGTTCTTTATCCTAAATACAATTATTATTGCCATTGATAAAAACCATGGCGAAATGTGGGCACCCCTCTGCTTAACCCTTTGAGGATTACCGGATGTTATGTAATATATTTTTACTTTTTTATTATATCATTTCCACAAAGATTTTCATCTGTGGAAAAGATAATCAATCGTGGAGTTTCTTGCCGGCTCTTCTCCATAGGAAACAACCAATTGGAACCGTGCACCTAGCTTTTGACGATTCATAAGTGCCCATGTGCGTTTATGTGAAATAAAATATTTTGAATTTGAATGTACGTCATAACGTCAACGCCGGCTGTCGCTGAAAACCAGCGCTGGGGCTCTGTCTCGCATAGGGTCGCAGCATCATGCTGAGAGATGGCCGTTTTGCGTGAATGTGACGCATATTTTCCCTAAACTTATTTCTTTTTTTAATTTTGTGTTCTTTTTTTTGTGTCATGTTTACCGCAAATAAACGTATTTTCATTTTTTTTTCTTTCTTTCTTCTTTCTTATGTGAATCAATCAGTTTTTAAGACTACAAAAGTCCTATATATAGTTAGTTATCAGTATCACATCGAGTTGATCGAAAACCTGTACCACTCCCTAGTCGAGCTTCAACCCAAACGATTTGTTCTTTAGTTATTCCCACGTGCGAATGAACGAACAAATGTTACATAACCCTTTCATGTAGAATGTAGTAATTTAACCTTTTCTGAAAACTTTTTTTGGAAATATATTTGCAAGATACTTTGTGTGAAATATTCTCGGATTTTTTCAATTAATCTGCGACGCATAAAAAAAATACTTTGACTTCTAAATTAATAGAGTTATTACGAAAAACATTGTAAAGTTGTTAATAATAATGGATTAGAAAAACGTTTTCGTTCTCGTACTCTCAAATACATTGCAAACTAGTTTTGTATAATTTAGAAGCATATTTTTTCAATTTTTGTAAATGTGAGCACCATGGAGTCGTTTACTATGTGATTATGTTTTATGTTGACTTGAAAGAGCATGGTTGAGAATATGTCATGGTCACTTAAATGTCTCGCTGATGGTGGCGAGTGTGTTGGATCATTCGGTTCCCTTCAAAATGGTTGAGCTGGGTGGTGCTGATCCACGCGTCATGTTCGTGAACGGGCGCCATCAGTTGAGACTGGTTATCTCTTATCTGCCAGGCTTATTTTTAATCGTTTTTGATTATTATTATTTTACATTGTTCTCACAAAATAGAAGCAACAAGAAAAATATACTCAGGATTTTGTAATTTCTATATTTAAAAGAGTGTCCTTGGAGTTTCTTGCCCATTCTTCTCCATAGAGATCTACGTTTTGGAATGGGCACCTAGCTTCAACTTTCTGACTAACTGACCGACTCTGTGACAATTCAAAAGTGCCTGTAATTGGTTTAATTGAAATAAATGCTTTTTGGCCCGTAGGTTTGCACGGTGTTCTTACGACGTTAAAATGACGCTTTTTCGAGCTTACTGTCAGACTTTTTACACCTGCAGCCTTTGGGTCAAGTATACGCAGAAAGCATACAGCGCCCTGCGTGTACAGTATAACAATGCTTTCAGGATGCTTGTGGGGCTGCCGCGGTATTGTAGCGCTTCGGGTATGTTTGCCGATGCGAGAGTGGATGATTTATTTATTTATTTATTTAATACTTCAAGCACAGAAATGTACAGAGGCGGACTTAATGCTATAGGCATTTTCTACCAGTCAACCTTTGGGTGATGCAGAGACAAACAGTGGTAGGTGCAATTACGAGAAATTGAGGAATATTTTTTAAAGTAACTATAAAGATACACATAATTATGCCTATTAATATAATAATATATGCCTAATTATATATAAATATAAGCACAAATAAATATACATAAATACTCGAATATACTAGAACAAATAAGACAAACAATGGGAAAACATTAACGTTGTAATGACACTGCCAGCTTCTTACGAATGTGCTCGCGAACTTTAATTTTAAAGGATAATCGGTTGGTTGCCATCCTGATTTCCTGGGGGAGCGCATTCCATAGAGAGATAGACTGAACGAAGAAGGAAGAATGAATGAAGTCTGTGCGGTGAGTGGGACATTGAAGAACGCGATTATTTGATGACCGTAGATTTTTACTGTGGTTGTCACAAATGTACTGAAAGTGGGGGGCTAGATAACTAGGGGAAGTGGGTGAGTGAAGAAATGAAAACAAGGTGGTTAGCGCCCTTTGCTCTCTGCGTTGGCGTATGGGAAACCACTTTAGAAGCGACCGCTGCGCAGAAACATGATCATATTTACGCAGATTGAAAACGAATCGAATGCAGTTATTGAGAAGACGGTCAAGTTTGTCGAGGAGATCTGCATTCAGGTCATAGTAGCACACGTCACCATAATCGATGATAGGGAAAATTAAGGACTGCACAAGCATTGTCTTCGTACTTATTGGTAGTAAATTTTTCAGTCGGTACAGAGCCCGCAGCGTTCCAGTTACCTTCTGGCTGACCCTCGCGACTTGAGTAGGTACGCCAGTTCAGAGTACTATCCATGTGCAAGCCAAGGTCCTTCACATCAGTACTGTATGGGACGACCGTACCATTGAAGAGAACTGGCGGCAAGGTTGTACCATCCACCTTACTCATGGTCCGAGAACTTCCGATGATGATCGCCTGACACTTGTTTGGGTTTACTGCTACGCCAAATCTATCAGACCAGGTTTTTATGGCTATCAAATCCCTGTTTAATTTTTCGATAACGTCAGTAATTTTTTCAACCCTCCCTTGGCAGTACAACTGCAAGTCATCTGCATACAGATGATTTTTATGCCATTATTCGTAAACGATGCTCTTCTCTCCGGCACAGAACAGATACCAGCACCCACGGCATGTTGAGAGCATTGAGTGACCGGTGGGACTGCCCGATGGTTGGTCGATGGGTTGGACTGCACGCACAGGTCGTTTCTTAATAGCTGTACGTGCATTTATTTTATTTTATTTTAATTTAATTTTATGTTGTTATTATTCTGCCTATTTTGTGATTTTTAGTGTGTGTATTGTGTTATTTTTATGTTATTTGATTCAATGTATAATTTATTTCTATGGACTTCAAGTGTCTGCAAATAAATGTTTATTTATTTATTATTTATTATTTAAGTTTGAGCGAGTTTGAGTACAGCTTTTGTTTTTTGGTTGTAGGTTTTTCCGCCACTTAGATTCTTGGCGCGCTTACAAATGGAAACAACCCAACTACTTTTTGTTTGGTCTCAAAGACTTCAGACTACATAATGAAATTGTGAATCCATGAGTATTAAAAGCAAAAAAAAAAACGGCATAATCACAAGCGACATTAATATCATAATGACCAAACTGCCACAACAAATAGCTGAACCGACCATCATTAAATCACTGTAAGCTTCATAATAAATATATAATAAACCAGCAATTATAAACCAGTAATACGTCTGTAACACAATACATACGTGTACCGATAAATAATTAAAAAGCAATCAGGGACACCTTTCAAAAAGCCAGCCACTAATACGGTACGATGTTCCTGTGATCAGTACCCATTAAGTTTGGGGTACCACTGTAGGCGGGTAAGGATTTAAACGTAGGTTTTACTTGGAAAGGAAGCTCTTTGTAATCGTGTATTGACCCTTGTATGGTTTAGGACCTCTAGTCTTCACTTGTGAGATTAACGACCCATGTTTAAAGCCTTACCCTTTTTCTACGAGATGAATGGATTGTAACGACCTTGGAACGTGAAGTGACATGTCCGTTACGTGTAACCCTTTTCTTCTGTCTCCGTCATTAAACAGTTGGTTTGTCAGATTTTTAACCCGCGCCGCAAAAAGAAGAGTGTTATAAGTTTGCCGTGTGTGTGTCTGTGGGATCGTAGCTCTTAAATGCGTTTTTTTTAATGCAGGTTTTCTAGCGAATGTTCTTAGACATGTTTTATCAAAATCGATTCAGCCGATTGAAGATTATCAGCTGTTTTCTAGTTGATGAATGGATGTGAGCGCCTTCCACAGGTCTAATCGATTTTAAATTTGGTATTCTGTTACTTCAATGATATTAGAAGAATATAGTAACCTTGAACTGATGCTGCAGCATCACCTGGAATTTGCAGGATACCCAACTCCCTTACCAACTTACAGCGCAGGTATCGTGTCTGGGCTCATTGGAATGGTCTCAATGAATAAGTTATAGACAGATGATGAACAGGACCTGGTGATGGAATAGCAAAGAGAAATGAGGAAATGTTCGTGTCAGGGGTTTTTAAACTTTAATATAATTTCACTTGTTGATGTGACTTCAATCGACGGATGGACGACGGAATAATGTTTATGTGTAACAATTTGGGTAATGTATGAAGGGTTTTAAAGAGGAAACGCCCTGTAGGTAATGGTAATGAAAGTCCTTTTCCATGCAGACAGACAGAAAATGGGCTGAAAATAATAGAGGAATACTGTCCGCTAAAATCTGAAACAGTTTTACGAACATTAAGATTTTATGAAGTATTGAGAAATAAGCAAAATATAACATGTTCTCAATCAATCTGCCCAGACTTTTCCAACTATGGTCGGATCGGCTTCCAGTCAGACTGGATGCAGCTGAATACCAGTATTTTACATGGAGCGACTACCTATCTGACCTCCACAACCCAGTAGCTGGGAAATACGATACCCCTTGGTAAGACTGGTTGTCAGACTTTCGGGCTTCCGACGTACCGGAACAACTGTCAAAGATCCACGAATGACAGCCGAGACCCGAGCTTTGCGAGGCACGGAGGAGTCTTGGGATGTAAAGATGGTCACCCATCCACGGACCAACCCCGGCAAGCGTAGCTTAACCTGTTGGATAGACCCGTGCGGTTGTTATAACTTAGCCACCGAAAATTTAACATATTCTCATAATTTAAAATAGAATTTCGTAGTAGTAACTTAGTAGGTATTCAAGGGCGAATATTTTTGAAATATGATATTAAAATACAGACATTGAATAGGCTTTCCACTAAACAGCTCCAGATAATATATTTTATGTAAGCACATTATATTCTATTAGTTCTCTATAACATTCAAACTGAATAAAGTTAAGCGATGAAGCCGACCATTGTACGATTTATAGTGCTAAATATATTTTTTGCTACGTATTTGCTAGTGTACAATAAAGTTTAGGTATAATATAAATAATAAATACGATATTTATTTATATCTTTAGATGACATTATATTTTAATTTATTTCGTGTGTGGGCTTTGAATTTTATGTGTTTGTCCTAAAAAGTCTTTGTGAATAGCAACGAGACTTTTTTTTAAATTCATTCTGATTACTATATGCTTTCTACGCGCTGATATTTAAAATTTAGAGCCAGAGAACGAGTTTTCTTTTAGGTTAACAAAAAAAAAGTGGAAAAAGGCTGTCATTATTTTGTTAATACTTTTTAGGATTCCGTATGTCCTTCCGTATGTTCCGTAATCCTATAAAGAGGATCATCCGTGTGTCTTTCTGTCTGTCCGTCTGTCACAACCAAAGGTAGGTACACATATCAATTTCTTCTTCTTCTTTCTTTTTCGTGTGGTTAGTGACTAACATTGTGTTAGAGTTTTTATGCCGCCTATGGGCCTCTGACTTGGCATCAATTTCTATGACCCAAACACGGACGTGTAACGTAAATTAATGAATTTTGAATATGGGGGTTACTTTTGAGAGACAAATAAGAAAATTAAAAAATAAAGTTTTGCACATTGTACCGTGTGACATATGAAATGAAAGTGGTAAGCACTTTGTGTGTGTTTACTCAAGATTTTTTTTATAATTTTAAAATAAACAGTTTTAAAGTACCAATTACATTACGCCTAATACGGGCTGCTATGTATTTAATTATAATTTAGAGCCAAAGAAACAAGTTTTCTTTTATAACAAAAGAAAAACTCAAAATTGCCTGTCATTATTTGGTTATTTTTTTTGTTCTTTTTTTTTTTTTTTTTTTTTTTTAATAAAAACATTGCCCCACACTAGGAATTTCTCCTGTATCGTGGGTGCGTTTACAAACATTTATACTCACATACACAAACAGCCAGACCCGGAACAACTACTTGCAGGTCATACAAATATTTGTTCCGTGCGGGAATCGAACCCGCGACACGCAGTGCAGCAGTCAATCGCTTAACCACTGCGCCAACCGTGCCGTCAAACCGTGTTATTTGAACTGTCAAAGTAACTTGTTACTGGCAGGCAACAAAAATAATTGTTTCTTTTCAGGTCTAAAAAAATGAATTATTCTTTCGCTGCAACTGCCGCCCAACCTTTAATCCTAATTGGATAGAAGGACCCGGCAGTCTACACACGTATCATTGAAGCACCTAGTGCATATATGTAGCCCTGGTACATGATAGCATTGTGCGTTGTCCGAATATTGCAAATAGCCGATCAGTTTCGTAATGAAATGGCTAATTGAGTTGATGCAATAACTTCGAATAATATTCAGTTGGTTGGCATTCTGATGCGGGTGTTTCAGAATTCATTTTAAGTTGTATTGCAGTAGAGTTGGTGCTAGGATCAATTTTAGTGTGATAAGTGATTGGGTTTTATTCATCAGTAATTTCTCTGTAGAAACCCGGAGTCTGGATTTGTGCCCAGTTGATGACAATAGGGTCGCCCCCTATTACATGGAACTTAAACATAACTGGCGAAATGTGGGTGCACTATATAGGTACACCTCTGCCTAACTCTTCGGTGAATACAGGCGTGAAGTTATGTTATGAAAGAGAGAAAAAAGAAAGAAAATACGTTTATTTGTGGTAAACATGACGCAAAGAAAGCACCAAAAAAGAACAAGTTGGGGGGAAATATGTGTCATATCCACACAAAACGGCCATCGCTCAGCATAATGCTGCAACACTAAGCGAGACAGAGCCCCAGCGCTGATTTTGAGTTACAGCCGGCATTGACGTGATAACGTAGACCAGTTCAGCATATGGTTAAACATGTCTTTTGAAGACGGTTGTGAAGACCAATAGAATATGATTTTTAGTTAAATATTATGCAGTTACATATAAAATAACAAAAAACACAAAGACAAAGTCAAAAAATTTATTTCAATTAGGCACATAAAAGGCACTTTTTAATGTCAATATTTACAAAAAAAGGAATTTTTTTAGTCGCCCCTTCCAAAAGGTAGTTTTCGTATGGCGAAGAATGGGCAAGAAACTGCACCGTTACTCTTGTAGCGGTTAGCACCGCTGGTTAGATAAATAGGTACTGAACTATTTTATAACTAATTGTAAACACTGCACACCACAAGCACATTTCATAACCTATATTAGTTACATCATAATTTCTCGTTTGACATTCCAATCTGTCACATACACATTCCGTTCACCATAGACACCAAACGAGAAGTATATCATTATCTATTGCTTAACACGACTAACAAAATATATTTACAACTACTACTTATTTACTATATTTACAACACACATTATATCTATAAACATATTAAATAATTCTAACAATTATTGACACTCCACACAAATTATAAAATGTACACATGTTTGTAGTAACGGAGCGTGCGTTCCTAATGTGAAATGGAACACTCATGACCTGCAGAAAATAATTCGCAGAGTTCAACGACCTCAGTGTGACTTCTCAGCGCAAGAGGATCGCACGCTCTTTCTGCTCCAAGATCTAGACTTCCTCTAAGCCCTAGATCTCTCTAGCCCATTGCTATCGTTCATGTGATATCTGTTTCGTTTTGTACAACTTGTCCTTTGTCATTTTCGTTGTGTTGTACCGTGTATATGTATTGAGGAAGTGGCAGTAAAAGAAATCGATTAATTTAAACAGCGTTTAATTGATCTGTTCCCTTAACACTTCATTGGTGACCCCGATAAAGAGCATAGAAGACGGAGCCATCATGCCGACTGGAGCAGGAGTCACGGCAGAGAAGCAGGATGTCTGCAGAGTCAGCGTGAAGCTGCCGCCATTTTGGCCAGAGGAGCCAACACTTTGGTTCGCCCAGGTTGAAGGTCAGTTCACGATCGCCGGTATTACCGCCGACAGTACCAAATTTTATACCGTCGTGGGCCAGCTTGATCACCGTTATATGGTCGAAGCTAGGGATATAATAGAGAACCCGCCGGCCCAAGACAAGTACGCAAAGCTGAAGGCCGAGCTTATACGTAGGCTCTCTGATTCGCGCGAAAAAAGGGTGCAGCAAATCCTCACCCACGAGGAGCTAGGCGACCGGAAACCCTCGCAATTTTTGCGCCACCTTCAAACCCTGGCCGGACCAAATATGCCAGAAGCATTTCTGTCCACGTTGTGGGCAAGCAGACTGCCAACCAACATCCAGACGGTCATTGCGTCACAGCCTAATCTCGCTCTCCAGTCTATCGCAGATTTAGCCGACCGCGTGCACGAGATTGCGCCAACGCCCGCACCGGCGCTCACATCACCTCCCGCCGTGGCAAGCACGAGCACCTGCAGCGAAATCAGCGAGCTGAAACAATGCATAGCAGAGTTAGCAAAGCAAGTGGCGGCCCTTTCAACACGTGGTCAGGTACATCACCGATCGCGATCGTCCGACAGGTTTAGGCGTGGTAGCAGAGACACGACCCCAGGCCGCCGCAGCCGCAGCCGCTCGCTCTCCAGATCCTCGTGGAACGATGAGCACTGCTGGTACCACAATAATTTCGGTGACAGGGCCAAGCGGTGCGACCAGCCATGCACGTTCGCGGGAAATGCCGCCGGCAGCCGGAAGTAGCGGCAAATGGCTGCCCTAACAAACCACGCCGCCTATTCGTTACGGATCGGGCCACTAAAACCACGTTTCTAGTGGACACGGGTCGCCACGACACGGCCGATCTTTGCGTGTATCCACGGTCATTGTTACAGCAGCGGCGCAGCAAGACGGCATACCAGCTTTTCGCGGCCAACGGAACCGCCATCGACACATACGGTTGGGTCGAGTTACACTTAAACCTAGGGCTCCGCCGTGTCTATTCATGGAAGTTCGTGGTCGCGGACGTCACAAAACCCATCATAGGCGCAGATTTCCTGGCGGATTACAACCTGCTCATCGATTTAAAAAATTACCGCCTCATTGACGGGCTAACACAGCTGTCCTCCACGGCGTCATCAGCAGCCGGTTCAGCAGCTGACATTGCCTCCGTCAAGTCCATTGGTGGTAGCACGGAATATCATGAGCTCCTGCGGCAGTACCCGGAGATCACACGCCCTGCGGGAAAACAAAGACAGGTTTGTCACACCACTGTGCATCATATCCGTACCACCCCGGGCCCTCCTATTTTCAGCCGACCACGCCGTCTCGCACCAGACAAGCTCAAGGTGGCTCAGAAGGAGTTTGAAGCGATGCTAGCGAACGGCACAGCACGTCCCTCGGAGAGCTCATGGTCGTCCCCTCTTCACCTCGCTCCCAAGAAGGACAACAGCTGGCGGCCATGTGGTGACTACAGGGCACTTAATGCCCGCACCGTCCCGGACAGATATCCCATCCCGCACATACAGGACTTCTCTCATCAGCTGGCTGGCAGCAGAATTTACAGCAAAATTGACCTTATAAAAGCATATAACCAGATACCTGTCCAGTCAGCTGACATCCACAAGACTGCGATCACCACTCCGTTCGGATTGTATGAATTCCCATACATGACGTTTGGTCTTAGGAATGCAGCGCAGACGTTCCAGCGGTTTATGGACGAGGTGCTCCGCGGGCTGTCGTTCTGCTACTGCTATTTAGACGACATTCTCCTGTTCTCAGAGACGGCAGCCCAGCACACTGAACATCTACACCAACTCCTGAAGAGGCTGTCAGACTATGGCATCCTGATCAACTCCGCAAAGTGTGAGTTCGGCCGGACCTCCATCACCTTTCTAGGGCACGAGCTGTCCGCAGAAGGTGTTCGTCCCCTACCGGAGAAGGTGCAGGCGATCCAGGACTACCCGGCTCCAAAGACCGTCAAGGAGATGCGTCGTTTCCTGGGTATGTTCAATTTCTACCGCCGCTTTGTCCCAGAAGCCGCTCGCTTGCAGTCACCGCTTAATGTCGTCCTCACAGGCCCTAAAACCACAGGAAATACGCCAATTAACATGACACAAGAAATGCTACACGCTTTTACTGCTTGCAAACAAGGTCTGTCCCAGGCTGCCTTGCTAGCACACCCAAACCCCAATGCTGAGCTTGCCTTATTCACAGATGCATCGGACACCTCAATAGGCGCAGTGCTGCAGCAGAAGACAGGAGACGCATGGCAACCAACAGCATTTTTCTCCAGGCGTTTGTCCGCGTCACAGAAGAAGTACAGCCCGTATGACAGGGAGCTCTTAGCCATCTACGACGCAGTCCGATACTTCCGGCACATGATTGAAGGTAGGCACTTCACCATCTACACGGATCACAAACCCCTGTCATACGCGTATGCGCGCAGCCGGGAAAATTGCTCACCAAGGCAGTTCCGCTACCTGGACTACATAGCACAGTTCACGACGGACATCCAGTTTGTTGCAGGCAAAGACAATGTCGTGGCGGACGCGCTGTCGCGTGTGGAAGAGATGACATTGCCTGCACTCAACTACACAGCCCTTGCACATTCCCAGCAGAGTGATCCTGAACTGCAAAGCCTCCTGACAAACAACAGCACGTCACTTAAACTAGGGAGAGTGCGTTACACAAACTCAGAGGCCGAGCTAATCTGTGATGTCTCCACTGGTAATACCCGCCCTTATGTTACAGAACCCTTCAGAAGGCAGGTGTTCCAGAAACTCCATCAGCTGAGCCACCCTGGCAGACAGGCCACGGTCAAACTGATTTCCGCACGCTTCATTTGGCCTGGCCTGAAGAAGGACTGCAGGGCCTGGACCAGAGAGTGTATAGAGTGCCAGAGAAACAAAGTCTCACGGCACACATCCTCTCCAACCTCTCCGTTTCCTGTTCCTTCCCAACGTTTTTCACATGTCCACATGGACATAGTAGGGCCGCTAAATATTAGTAATGGTTACAGATATTGCCTCACAATAATCGACCGCTTCACTCGCTGGCCTGAGGCATATCCCATCGCCGACATCACGGCTGAGACATGCGCCCGCACCTTCATTGCTGGCTGGGTATCTCGCTTCGGTTGCCCCCATCGCATCACTACCGACAGGGGCAAGCAGTTCGAGAGCAAGCTGTTTCACACCATCGCAGCGCTCCTCGGTAGCCAGCATCGGCCAACCACGGCGTACCACCCAGCCTGCAACGGCATGGTCGAACGCCTGCACCGCCAGCTGAAGGCGGCCATCCGATGCCACACGGACACCAACTGGTCCGAGGCTCTTCCTCTGGTGCTTCTGGGCATCCGCAGCGCCTGGAAAGAGGACATAAGGGGGTCAGCAGCCGAGTTAGTCTACGGAGAGCCCCTAAGACTCCCAGGGGAGTTCATAAACCCAACACTCACCGGCACCGTAGACTACACCGACTTCGCGGCGAGACTTCGACACCAGATGGCGAAGCTGGCACCAGAACCGGCGAGTCGACACGGCGAGAAGCCGTTCTACGTGCCCAGCGGTTTGGCGTCGGCAACACACGTCTTCCTGCGTCATGACGCCGTGCGCCGACCACTCGACCCACCATACACCGGGCCGTTCAAAGTACTGCAAAGGGGGGAGAAAACATTTAAAATAGAGGTCAAGAGCAAGGAAACCACAGTCTCAATAGATAGGCTGAAGCCCGCTTACCTCAACAACGAGAACGGCTGCGTTCCTAGCACGACGACAACACCAACGGTCAAACACGCGACCCCGCCGGCAAACACCACCGGCGAGAGAAAAACCCGCTCCGGCAGAACTGTACACTTCCCGGATTACTATCGCCCGTAATTTACCAACCACGGTCTCAGGGGGGGAGTAGTGTAGCGGTTAGCACCGCTGGTTAGATAAATAGGTACTGAACTATTTTATAACTAATTGTAAACACTGCACACCACAAGCACATTTCATAACCTATATTAGTTACATCATAATTTCTCGTTTGACATTCCAATCTGTCACATACACATTCCGTTCACCATAGACACCAAACGAGAAGTATATCATTATCTATTGCTTAACACGACTAACAAAATATATTTACAACTACTACTTATTTACTATATTTACAACACACATTATATCTATAAACATATTAAATAATTCTAACAATTATTGACACTCCACACAAATTATAAAATGTACACATGTTTGTAGTAACGGAGCGTGCGTTCCTAATGTGAAATGGAACACTCATGACCTGCAGAAAATAATTCGCAGAGTTCAACGACCTCAGTGTGACTTCTCAGCGCAAGAGGATCGCACGCTCTTTCTGCTCCAAGATCTAGACTTCCTCTAAGCCCTAGATCTCTCTAGCCCATTGCTATCGTTCATGTGATATCTGTTTCGTTTTGTACAACTTGTCCTTTGTCATTTTCGTTGTGTTGTACCGTGTATATGTATTGAGGAAGTGGCAGTAAAAGAAATCGATTAATTTAAACAGCGTTTAATTGATCTGTTCCCTTAACACTTCACTCTTTTAAAATGTTTTCACAATATATTGTATACATTAATTATATAATTATATGTGAAGACGATGCACCTAGAATAAGATTACTATACAACGATAGGTAAAAAGAATTTAAAATGAAGCAATGACAGAAAAATTATTTATTTGATAGATGCATGGTGCTCACATATAAATTACAAACATTGTAAAATTATACGATATTTCTAACATTTTAACAAATAATATTAATAAATCAGTGTGTGAGTTCAAGTAATCACAGTATGTAAAACCAGTGTTATAAAAAATTATATTATAGAATTAAATTAGTAACCAGTTTGATTTTGTCTAGACTCTAAATTGTCTTATGGAGCAGGACCACCATGTTTCCAAGCACACTGAGTTAAGTCAGCGCAGGAGCAATCATTGCGAAGATCTTTGTTAGTATCTTATGTCTAGCAGTCAGGACGTCTTCGATTCTGAGGAAGCGGCTGAGATTATAACGAGTGAACAAAAGGTAAAGATACAAAGTTGCATTCTTTGTGGAGTTACTTGCTCGTTCTTCGCTATACGAAACTACATTTTGGAAGGGGCAACTAGAATCAATTCTATTTTCTGGTACATTTTGATGTTCGGAAGTGCTTTATCCAATATTTGTTTAAATATTTGTAATCAATTTATCGAATATGGCTCGATTTCGATGAAAGTTGCAATATAGGGGGCGAAAAATCAATCGCATAACTGGGAAAAGTCGTTTACTCTATTTTCACCCGAGCAGAGCTCGGTCGCCAGGTACTATGTGCCCATTTGAAATAAATGACTAAACTTGATGCTCGGTCAAGGATTCTAATTCAAAATTGGAATACTGGAGGATGATCTTCTGACGTTTCATAAGTGCCCTTGTAGGTTTATGTGAATTAAAATATTTTGAATTTTGATAAGATGAAAAATTTACCACCACGTTTTGATTCCCAAAAGGGGAACATAAAAATAGGATATAAATAAAACGTGTCACTGGGCTACACCGTGATTTCCCAATTGAGTACTAACGAAACTGGAAGTTTACGGATTTTGGACTTAGTTTTACGATTTCTATGGCCGTAAAATAGTTGAACAACAAACACTGTTTGGGGTAGTTCATTATTTAGGTAGTTGTTATTAGAAACAAATGGTTTTACTTGGTTTAATATATTTTAGTATGTCTAGCTGAATCGGTGTTTATAATGAAATCCTTCTATGGATTGATCTCCACAACTTATTTTTTTTTTACTTGGTCTTATACTTCCTACCAGCGAATGATTTTTGAACAACTTTTAAAAATATAATGGTCGCCATGGTTGCTTTGACAAAGTGTTGCAATTTAAAGCAACATCTTGTTTTTGAGCCACATACCACAAGGGCAATGGATAGGGCTATGCTTGGAGTTTCCCTACGTGATCGAATCAGAAATGAAGAGATCCGCATGAGAACCGAGGTAACCGACATAGCCCAAATAAATGCCAAATTTAAGTGGCAATGGGCAGGGCACATTGCTCGCAGAACAGATGGCCGATAAGGCCGAAAGGTTCTGGACTGGCGACTGCGTACCGGAAGACGTAGCATCGGAAAGCCTCCCACAAGATGGACCGATGACCTTGTAAAGGCCGCAGGAATCCGCTGGATGAGGGAGGCACAGAATCGGTCGAAGTGGCGGTGCTTGGGGGAGGCCTACGTCCAGCAGTGGACGTCTTATGGCTGAAATGTTGACCTTGTTTTTGTGGAACCTTTGTGATGGTTTTGACCAAATGTTAGTTGGTTACATACACACATAAACTCATGCCTTCTTTCGATGGGGGTAGGCAGACACTACAGCACGCCAACTGCTATGATGATCCTTTCATACTCGCACGCCGGTTGCGAGTACTACGCACCTGACCTTTCAGAAGAACATCACTAATAAGACCACTAATATAATTATGTCCTCCTAGGGCGTCCCCACCCGGCGTTCCCACTCACATCTGCTTGTAAATACCTTTTGTTAGTCGCCTTTCGTTCATCCTCGCAACATGACCAAACCATCTAGTGATTAATCTTTTATTATTGACATTAACCCACCAACTATTTATATCACCAACTACTTATATTGCACATTCTGTTGAAACAACATACACTCTTGGTTTATAATCCAACGCTGTCCAGGGGGAAAAGACGATATGACCCAGTGGACCGCCATCATCTACGTCACAAAACTATTTTTGCAAAGCGTTTCTCTTGCTATCTAGGTGGCTACTTATATAATAAAACTAATAAGGTGTTACATATCTATAGTCTCACAAAGCATAAATGCAAAAAGAGGCTAACTGACTGGCTACTAAACTTAAATTATAATGATACTGAAAATATCCTTACAAAGACCTAAACACAGAATCACACACTCTATCACACCCACACACTTACACACCCACACACCCACTCAATCACACATACTACAGATCTACTAACATTTGTCTCGCATACTTAATCTAGATATTAATTAAAATAAAACTATAAAATGTCATACCTTACTACATTCTGTCAGCGCGCATAGTACATAATTTGTAAAATGAAAATGTAAAGGGGTGGGATCCTGGTGTTCTGAAACACAGGTCACGAGCCTAACTTAGGCACCAGTCTCCCACAATATATCGAATTATATTTCAAATAACATGTATATTGTGTGTGGTGAGAAAATAAAGTTTATTTATTTATTATTATTTTTAGAAGATATTTACAACAAAATCTTTTGAAATAGAATCATCACTAGGAGCGCCTAAACTAAGCCCGTCTAATCATGTCTGCGTCAACAACAAACTTTAGTTTAATGGACTTGCCGCGGCGTCACGGGGCGATTAAGCGATGTTCCGCGTTGATGAGCACAGGGAACAACTAAAACTAAATTAATCGGAACGGTGGAAGTGACAGTTTTAAAGAATGGACAGATTTTTTTATGGTATTTGTCAATTTGTTCGATCAAGGGTCGTGGTGATACCTACCTTTTTTCGATTTTGATGGAGACAGAGCCCGGTTGATCCAGCCCCCCCATTCAGAAGTACAGGATGTTGTGTTCATGAAAGTGTCGTATAGATTTAATTGTTTCAATATAATTTCATAAACTTCATAGATACCTACCTACTTCCAAGCCGAGATTATAATATCAACAGTCTTTACCTCAGCTGTAACAATATGTGGTCATTACTGACATACCTAATGAATCAGTTGCCAGCCAGATGCTATAGCCAGAAGATTTCTACACACACCTAAATTAATGTCTAAATAAAAGCGCACTGAAGGATTGTCAACTTTCGGCACTGGGCTATAGAGTTTCAAACCTTTGAGAAGGGCCGGGCACACACTTAACTCAAGACCGCGGCAAGCTAAGCTGCAGTCCAACAAATTAAATTGCGAAGTTGTCTCTTCAAGCGATCAAGGCGGGCGAAGGGGTTCCCTCTATCTGACAGAATCTTGATGCTCCGAATTTTTTTTGGCATAAAACACTTGGCATAATCTTCTCTAAACGGATATTTTAAAGGCATACAAAATAAATAATTTGTTTGGCCGAATGTTTATTTATCCGAATTTACAATGGCATACTAATTTAAGATGGCAGAATTTTATTTGGAATAATTTTATTAGGCATATTGCCATTACTACAAAATAGCATTTTTAATCTTAAATTAAATTAAAATATTGTCTTAAAAAGTCAATATGTTGTGCTACAAAAGTTAGTGACAGAAACGAATCGCTGCAAAACCTACTTCACATAGCCCGACTATGTGAAGTAGGTTTTGCAGCGATTCGTTCCCTCTATCTGGCAGAATCTTGACTCTCCGAAATTTATTTGGCATAATTTTTTTTAAACGAATATTATTAAGGCATAAAAAATATTTAATATAATTATTGTTTGGCCGAATGTTTATATCTCCGAATTTAATGGCATACCTTTAAGATGGCAGAATTTTATTTGGGATAATTGCCTTTGGCAAAGTTAAAATTCCGCATAATTTCATTTATCATAACTTTTATTTAAAGAGATGATTATTTGGTAAAATTTCACTTGGCATACTACGAGTATGAAGATGGCAGAATTTCATTTCAACTTTCTTTTTAAGTTTCAATTAAAATTAAAATAATATTCTTAAAAAGTCATTAAGTTGTGCTACAAAAGTTAGTGACAGAAAAGAATCGCTGCAAACCCGACTCCACGTAGTCTTGTCTGCCCTACCCCTAGAGTGTAATTTAAGCCCGCGTAGGCGTGCAGGGGCGAGGCGGCCCGCGAGCTGAGGAGCAGGTGGTGAGCACTTAAACCATCTGCGACGATAAGCTCGCGTGGGACCGCCACAGCCCCGGATGGAGCCGTGACAGAAACCATGCTTGCTGCATGTTGCATGCTTGCTTGCATACTGCATGCTCGCTTGCATGCAGCATGCAATGCATGGTGTATGCTTGTTTGCATGCTGCATGCATGGTGTATGCTTGATTGCATGCTGCATGCATGGTGTATGCTTCCTTGCATGTTTGCATGCTTCTTACAGGGAAATAAAATGAAATGTATACTAAAAGACGATTCTGACTGTGAACTTTCTGCGATATGATGGTTCTACTTTTTAATTATAATGGATATGAAATTTATGCCTAAAGGTGATTCTGACTTACAAAATTGTGAGTTTTGAATATATTATGATAAATGAGTGTATGCCAAACGATTTTCTGTGAAATGAAGTTTATGCTATCCGCTGTTATGCAAAATAATATTATCACATCGCCATAAAAAGTTCTGCTATAAAGGGTAGACCCGTGCGAAGATTTCCTTAGGTAATAGTCACGGAACTATATTTCGCTAGCCACAAATTGCACAGGTAGAATTAGATCACCAAGATCTTCGCACGCTCTATATAACTGTATTCAAGATCTTTAGACACCAATTTTTCATCAAACTTAAACTCAATTCATTTATTTCAACTAAACCACTTACAGAAACTTTTGTCATGGAGTCGGTCAGTCAGAAATATGAAGCTAGTTGCCCATTCCAAAGCGGAGTAGATACCTATGGAGAAAAAGGGGCAAGAAACTTCACGGAGTGTCCATCTGTCGTTCTCCTTTTAAATTATATTGTTAAAAAATATTAGTTACATAATTAATGTTGAATTTATAATTAAATATGAAAACGATGTAAAAATAAAGTACACTTTAAAAGCGTCCAGAGTACAGCAAATACATAGAAACAAAAAATAAAATTTAAAAAATTAAATATTAAAATATTTCATAGCAGAGTTGACCAGATGACCAGGTGTCATCTTACTAAATATACACATAGATAAACATATAGGGACGCTTCCCTCTCCGTCTCACTTACGGTATTTCCGTGAGTCAGACGGAGCGCGAAGCATCCGTAACTTCGGCAGACACCACGGATTTCGCTTAGGGCGTAGACCCCCTGTTTTCCCCGAAAGGTAAGTCAGAAGTGTACCTACATAGTACCTACACCCACATTTTAATAAAAATTATAATTTCAATTTTCATATCTTGCAATAGTCCTGCACCAACCAGGGGTTGTCCTTGGTTAGCATAGTGCGTACAGGGATAATCGTCGGTTGCGGTGCCTCGTTTCATTAAACATGTCTAACGGGCCTCTCGGCTTTGGTTGGCTTCGGCCCTTCGTACACCTTCCAAAAGTCCGGGACCCTGGGTCCCGAGAAATATCAAAGACGTAAAAAATAATAATAATGATACCATTTATTTCAGGCGACACAGGCCCATAGAAAAATACCTTAACCTAAACATACATATTTTAAAAACAAAAACTTGTGTAAATAAATAAGGCTTAGACTATGTTAGTAGCACTTCACTTTGCACTAGCTTGACTTTGTGCTGTCTTGTGGAATTTGTCCGCGGAAGGGACGGAACACCACGTCCTGCGGCCAAAAGTCTTCTTCCATGACTATGGGCAGATAACAGTTCGGTACACGCACCACGAACGCCTTGAAGTTGACATTCCGGTGCAATTCTATTAACTGCACCCTTGGCGTGTACCTCGTCTTTTGGCGCACGTATTCCACGATGTCCTCCACCTTAGTGGTGTAGTGCAGGTGGGAGATGTACACCGGTGTGTTCGGCTTTGCGGCACGCAGGCTCACTTCGGGGACCGTAGGAGCTTTGCCGCAGCGATTCCTGTTCGCGATCGGCGCTTCCTCCTTTGCACCGCCACGAAACCGTCATCATTCATCAGCCCTATTTGGCGCCTTTTCTGGCATGGGCTTGATACTAGGGGCACTCGCGGTGACGCTAGCGAAATTCTTTTGTAGAGGTTTCGCCAGGGCTGCAGACACTGGCTGCGGGATGGGGCGAGGGGCACGGGTGGCGCTGCGCGGGGCAGCCGTGGTGACTGGTGGCGCTCTGCAAGCTCAGTAATCGACGGATGCGCTGGCGACGAAACTGCTGACGCGGAATTCGACGATACATCGAGACCGGCTCCGCGACATGTGTTGCCGTTTGACGCATCGACAGGTGACCTAATTACCGCCACACTTCTTTACCTACCCTACCTACCCTACCTACCCTACCTACCCTACCTACCCTACCTACCCTACCTACCCTACCTACCCTACCTACCCTACCTACCCTACCTACCCTACCTACCCTACCTACCCTACCTACCCTACCTACCCTACCTACCCTACCTACCCTACCTACCCTACCTACTATAAACCTCACGGAGCCTGAGACCTTTCCAACGAATGCAAAACCGTGGAAATTGGTTCGTGCGTTCTGGAGTTATAGCGTCAGGAAGGAAAATCCGACTTATTTTTATATAGTAGATTCCTAACATTTTAACAAGTAATACTAATAAGTCAGTGTGTGAGTTCAAGTAATCACAGACTGTAAAATCAAAGTTATAAAAAATAATATTATACAATTAAATTAGCAACCAGTTAGATTTTATCTACATTCTAAATTGTCCTATGGAGCAGGACCAGCATGTTTCCAAGCATTTTTATCTTGGATATAATCCTCTAATTTGTCATAATGCTTGTTTACAAAGTGTACTTTCTATAGGAGTTTTAAATTTTCTTTCATTTAATTCTAATATTATCACCACAAACGTCCAGCACGTCGCCGGGTCGGTTTCTTTGAACAGCGTGATTATATCCTAGCCATAGCAAACATAGGTTAAGTCAGGAATATTAATTATTTAAAAAGTACAAACTTTAAATCAAATCAAACTACACTATAACACGGCAAATTAACGTAGTGTGTCAATTTGGTAAACAGTCCTTGGCTGTGCATAGACCACTTAAATAAGTCCTGTTTATTTCACTTCAAACACAAAGAGAACAGCACTACTTAAAACCTTGAAGTGAATCTCTCCTTAGGGATCTATTAGCTCTCGGCTATCTACGGCTAGCTGCTGAAGTTTCTACCTCAACATCTAATTAAGATTAATTTAAGTAATTTAAAGGGTCATTCCACACTGCAGTACCTACTGTTGCTTCGATAATGTTTTATTCACTTAATTAAAATGTGATAGAACTTTCACACTTTATCGATCGTTCTGCCATTTACATTCTGTATGTAAATAAGTCGAATTTTGAACCTACGCTGTGGGAGGATTAATCCCCTTTTCTGGCAAAATATTTGGATTAAAAAAAAATGGGTTAATCTTTATCAGATATACTTAGTTTTTCTTAATATTGTTATGAAATGGAACTCGTACTAACTGACAACTTACCTACTTATGATGTCGCAATGGGATAATCTCTACCTGAACCTATGGAAAGAGCAGACCGTATATCTTACACCCAACATAATTTAAATGTCTCGTCTTTCCAACAGCCAAATTCCACTAAACCCGATCCAACTTTTCGACTAAACCTTAAACTAGTAAACACGGCAATACATTACAACGGGCCCAACCGTTTGTCAAACGAAATTCCCATTGGATTTAATTTGTCACGTATTTACATAATAAATGAACGCCTCCGCCTCGAAGCGGTGTAATCCGGTTTAATCTGGTTTAATCCAGCTTAAACCGCTTTTATACATCATTGAGAGACTTGATTCCCGATCGGGACACAATTTGCATGTTATTCCGTGTTAATACCTTAATAGTGGGTGTGCCAAGTAATTTTGTAATGACGTTATTTGCATAATGTCGCCTGGAGGATGCTTCGGGGAATACATGAGTTTAATGAAGCAGAATGTCTTCGGGACTAATTTTTGAGACGAGGGATTGATGGTGGCGGATTTGCATCTTAGAATTGCGGTTTTGTTTATAGATTGATTACAATATCGAGCTGCTCATATTACTAGAAGAAGAAGAAATAGGCGTCAGTTTATTTATGTGTGTATGTGTCAAGTCGGTTTTATTTTGTTAGTTTTTTATATGCTCCTTTTTTATTTTATTTTTATGTATTTTATTTTTCTTTTTCTGTTTGTATTTTCTTTGCGTGTCCCGCATAAAATATTTTTCTTTCTTTCTTTCTGTCATAACGCTATTTTTACACTGTTTACTGAAATGTCATTATTCATTCTAATCACTGCCTAGCCTTTTTCAAACTATTTTGGGGTCGGCCATAACGACAATCAAAGATCCACGAATGACAGCCTGGACCAACAGCTTAACGTACTTTCCGAAGCATGGAGGAGTCTCGGTATGTATAGATGGTCACCCATTCACGAACCAACCCTGACAAGATTATTGACCCGTTCGGCTGTGATTCCTTAGCCACGAGCTGCTCATCATTCATTTTAATATGAATTTGTATTATTTTTTTTAGTTTACTTTATTTTATGTACAAAATATTCTTACATGATTAAAATCTTCTATCCAACATTATTACAACAGTAAACCCAACCCAACTCTCACCACCAACTATAAAATTCCTTGCAGAAGAAAACTCGTTGTACAAAGACCTTACTTTTCCTTAGAATTTACACCTAAACTTCATTATACAGTTTTAATCTGCCTTCGTAATAGAGTTTTTCAAAGTTCAACTTTGCCTCTAAGCGGCGGCCTTTGTCAAAAGAAATGGAATTTTCTTTTAATATCGCACGTTATTTTTGCTTAGAAAGTAGGATAAAAGTGTGTATGGAAATATTTTGAAAAATATGACTTTATGATTGAAAAATTTATTGGACTATGAAAGTTGAAAGAAGTAAACATTAGAAACTATACTAAAAGTTGATAATTAAGACAACATCTTCAATAAATTCTCATTTGGTATCAATTGTGATTTTAATTTGACTTTTAATTCGGATTCCAATTTTGCTATTATTTACTGTTTCAATGTGTTTCTGTTCGCTTTTCCTACTGTAAATGATCGTTTTATATATATAAGTATATAGTTTTATACCCCACCACGTAATGCTTGATAAACCTATTAATTTTAATTTTAGTTAAGTACTTATATATTAATCTTTAATTTTAGTTCAGTGCTTCATCATACATCTTATTTGTTTATGGGGCATGCGGTGCTAACCTGTAATTAATTGTTACACTAACCTTAGATGTTATGTACTTACTGTAAATGTTATGAGTGTAAACAATTGTTGGTTGGCCAATAAAGGAAAATAAAAATAAAATAAATTATATACTTTTTTCAAACATGCTTAGTTTTCGAGTATTATTTTGACAACCTTCTTTGAGAATTCGAGATAAATCGAAAATGCTGTAATTGTGAAATACCTGCGAGCAGCGGCCGGCAAAGTTAGTAGGTATGTAAATCCATATCTTTCATGTTGTTTCATGTTGTGTGTTTGTTGTCCCTGTCAGTCAAAATAGGACAGTTTAAAAAGACTTCATTATTGTTGGTGGTAGTGTTTAATCGGTTTTTGGGTAACGTCTCTGAGTGTGGAAATTGTGACTACATTGTTGTATTGGGTTCCTACCTGCAAAAACAAATGTAAGTGGTGATAGTAAATAAATAAATAAATAAATAAATGTTTAGCGACCGAATAAACTACTACTCATATCTATCGTGTAACTTAAAATTGGAACGATCTTTTTACTTCGAAACATAGCAATGTTTAAATTACGAACTTGCTTAAAAAGAAACAAATGAACATATTGGCTTTTGAAAAATAATATAAACTACTTAGTTTGAATTTCAGCGCATTATTTGAAAAGTACTATACAACCCTTGGCCGCAACCTTGGACTCACAATGACTCTTTTGCTTGCCGCTGCAGTAATGCTCTATAGTTAACCCTTTCCATTTTTGTTTTATTTTATAACAAGAATTTCCTTTTATGTCTCTTTGTAAACCTTTCAGACTCCTTTTAAGGGGTTTTAAACCTACGAAATGCCTCATATCTTCTTCTCAGCTTTTTAACGGAGCATAATAATATCATAGAGAAAATTTACTAAAACAACTTGAAACCTTCATTATTCCAATAATATATACGGTACGCAAAAGTAAAGCCTAGACAGTAATCAATGTACCACTTACACACACTTACAAAATCACAAGAGCACTTCATTACAAATACAGTTCAAAGGGACTGAAGCAATTGAAAAATTAATAAGAAATCTTAATGAAACAGGCAGACATGTAAACAAGACTGATCTCTATAGCAAAATCGTTGATTCGCCATCAACCGAGATGGGGGACCTGCCCTCAATTCAATTAAACTTTAACCAACTTCTAGTAAACAACACAATTAATTTCCCTCCAATGCATTTTGTACCCTATCTTGAGTGCTGTTAGATTTATTATTGAATGGTGTGGATATTAATGTCAATTATCAAAATGCTATTGTTTTGATATCATTGGACCGAAGTTCAAATGAGTTTATTATGACGGAACTATTATAGTGACGACATTATTGTGTGATGGGTTTTGGAGCAGTTTATGAGTAAAAAACATTCCACATTACATTTCTCGAATTCAAGAGAACGGCCGAGAATGTGCATTATCGTTTTGATTAAAATACTTACTTGTGTTTCTTTTAGTTTAGAAGTGGGCCTAGACAACAAAGTGACATTCTTTCAGCGATAATGATGATGAAAAGGCTAAAAATGTATACTCGTAACATTGGCTTATGTTACCGAAAACTTTTTGCCAATCCTGTTGAAAGTCATTGTAGAAATACGAAACGCTTTGAAAGCGATGAGCCTACTACTGCTCGTGGACTGAGTGAGAGCGAGACTGAGTGGCGGCGGTTAAAAGGCTCCAAGGCGCCGATGGTTTAGATTATTTCTTTTTACGGTGAAAATAATGGTAATACAAAAAACATAGTATCTGCTTAGTTTCATGATCTAATTTGAAGTATTTTTTTAATAAAAGTGGTTTATTACTCGGTTTGGAGGTAGCTTTGTATTTTTTTTTCTGTCAAGAAAATTTTATGGAATCGTATTTTCGAATAACATAGTACTTAACATTAATCCTCAAATTTACCATATATTTATTTCAAACTAAATGTTGCAGTATTTTCGATAAAACGGAGGATCATATGCAATTTAAGGTAGACTCTTAATGGTCTAGATAAGTGGCAATTGCTCTAAGCGTTTTTTTAAGGAGGCTAGAAGTACCTAAAGTTTTATCTACCGAATTCTCTCTGCCGAATGGTTACTCTTATTTTTTTTAAACTGGAGAAATACGCCGAAATGTATCTATTTTTAGACGTAAAATTCGGTAAACAGTTCGGTAGGTATAAAATTATAACCAAGAACAAAGACTCGATATCTACCAATAAAATAATGGGCTGATATTGACGAAACAAGAGAATGTTGGATATCTAATATCCATTGTAAAACGGTTGTAGACATAGCAACGTTTGATCTTACGTATATACGCCCGTAATACTGGGGCCAGGAAGTCAGCGAGGCTATGTGATCTGATCACTGCCTGCAAAAGTAGGTATTTTTTTCGCAGTGTTGCCAAAGTGCTCAACTTTTAGACCGAGTCCCAGTTATCATTTACTTTATTGCTTGAATAGTTTAATTAAATTGTTGTTTTCTTAACACTGGAAGCCCACATGCTCTCTACTACATACTCGTAAGTAGGACACAATTTTCCATTGGATTTATTTAAGTTCAGCTCTATTTTGTCCAAAATATGTATGTTCTGGCGAAATGCAGGTGTACTATAGTTACACCTATGTTTAACCCTTCGTGGAATACAGGCGATGTTATGTTATGGTAAGTACAAAAAAAAACGGAAAAAATTCAACACTTCGAAATATTCGTTGATACCTGCTGGCAGGAGACAATAATTGTCACATCGTCCATTTACTTAAATCTAAATAAATTAGTAAAATATGTTTTGTACTGTAACTTTTTTTTTTATAACTGTTTGTAACTGCATTTCCTACTGCTATGTTAAATGCACGCCGTAGCAGCCTTTAATTAAGGCTACACTATAAAATGTAAAAATAATATGTGTATTTTAACGTGTATTTTTGGTGTATGCTTTGTTGGTTGTCCTTAAATAAATAAGTATCGTATTTTTCTGCACTTTGTATTTTTACCCTGTCAAAAATCCTTTTCCATCGCTTATTCTGGGGCCCCAAAGTAATACTGATGACTGTCCCTTGTTTCACCTCCCGCGTAGTAACGCATCGATCACGTCGTCGCTTACGCAAGTTTCGTCAACTTTCCTGAGACAAATTGTCGCCATATTTTGACGTAACACTGTCATAACTCTGTTTGTTTTTGCTGATGTAGGTCCTGGAAGAAATTGTGTCATTTTCTATCTTTATGACATGACGGGTTTTGCACGAGATGTAGGTAAAGGGTTTACCGTTGTAGCGTTTACTATGTCCAGAGTTTTACAACAACAGACGGTGAGGTTTTTTGCAGTATAAGAGAGCATTCATAAAATGGGCATAATAAAATCAGTCGTTTCTTGTCATTGCAAATAAAACAAAAACCTAAATTAATAAATATCTGAATATTTTCTACATTGTAGAAATAAATAATTAAAAAGTTATAATCAAAACCCATAATTGCTTTGTTGTATGGTAAATGTCGTGTACATCTGTAATTGGTATAGGTATAGGTACATAAAAACTTATACCTGTTAACTTTTTTATTAATGAATGTACAATGCTGCTGTTGGCTTATTTATTTTATTTAAATAAATGAACCACGTGCACATTCGATGTCCTATTTAAAAATTGCTACGAACATTCTAAGTCAAGTAAAGTCTGTCTAATTCGGATAACAAATCCAGGACCTTCCCTCCAAAATCAGGGTTTACGTCTTTTCCACTACAAGGGGCAGTCTGTTGTATATTCTCATTCCATTAAAGGGCTGACAAGGTTTCATAACAAGGGTTTTACAACCAAAATATCATATTTCTAAGCTGAGTGTGGCTTCTTTAGCAGCGTACCCGATCGGTATTGTTTAGAAGTCTTCCGTTACCATAGATAAAAAGACCTTGTAATGTTAATTAAAAAAAAATATATATATATTTCTTGGGCAAAAATCATGAAGAGATTCATTTTATAGTTATGAGACTGCTAATGTATTATTTTGACAATAACAGAAGTTTACTGTGAATGAAAATTAAAGCACAGGGGTTATATCACCAGAATATGACAATTATAAGGCAAACTTGATAGTGCAGACTTAAAAAGACACGTTTTAATAGCTATATAAAAATAAAGGCTGTGTTGAAGTTTAGGTCAAGAATCTCTGTTGAATTCTTAAGATAAGTCTAAATTCAGATGGAAACTACATAATAGCGTTAGGTAAAAGCTTTTTATAAGGTTTATAAAAAGATTGTAACCTTATACAGTATTTTATAAAGCAAATACATATTTGCAATTAATATGACCTTTATAAGAATTAGGACATCACTTATCATTTATACAATGTCCACGGGCATGTGACCGCCCGTATTATTCTGAATATTCATGAAAAATTATCGAAATTTAACTTTAAAAGTGGGGCCTGTCTTTAATATTTTTGGTACACTTTTTTCTGCTCCCCTATTTACAAATTAAGTTTATCGACCGCGAACCAACAGTCAGTCTGCGTATACACAGGAGTCGTATCGTAAATTTTACTATCGACTCTATGGGCCGACACTCCCGGCCGTAAAGTGCACATTCCACGTTTTGTTTGCTTTTAAATTTACTGCGACCGTACTAGGGGCGCAGTGTAAAGGTAACAAAACCAGTTTAGATCTGTACTATACAGGGCGAAAAAAGTGGCCAAGTGCGAGTCGTACTCGTCCATGACCGTCCGTAGGTACTACCGTACAATATTTAATAATGAAATAAGGGAAATAATAATAACGTTGACGTCGTGGTGGGGTTTGCGCTGCAAACTCTGGGTCTGTGCCGGTAGAGTTTACTTTGCCGGAACAGGTCTAGGATGAAAAGCCAGACCAAGAGATATACAGAAATCCGCAGGGCAGCATGTGCCGAGCAGTTGGGCAGTAGCGACACAGACCCTATCTCCCGGGAGAAATCTTTTTCCTCATCTCTGGCTTGCCTTTGTTGGCCGGCTGGAGTGAACACTGACGAGGAATAGAGCTCCCACCTCATTCTTAACTTAATTGGCCGGCTTGAGTGGAGATTCGCAAGAGCAAACATGCTCGGAGGAAGGAAGTATGCCAGTAAGGGATCGTAGGGATCTTGACCATCTTCCGGGCTCTGGGATTGTTCTGAAAGCCGTGGAATACCTCTCCACTCCTCAAGCACCTCAGGACATGCTACCTTCTTGTCGCTACGTCATTATGTGATAGCGACAGTTTTCGGGGGCCCATTATTGAGTGTGCAAGTCACCACATGCCATTTTATCCGTGTACATATAAAAATTTGATCAAGCAGGGGCCATAGTCCTTCCATAGTTCCAGGTCACCAGTCAACTTAAGCCACGCAAAAATATTTGTTTCCATATCCTGCAATAGTCCTACACCAACCGACGATTATCCCTGAATGTACTATGCAAGTGCATACCGGGATAATCGTCGGTTGGTGCCTCATTTCATTAAAAACGTCTAACGGGTGTCTGCGATTTGACTTCGGCCCCTCGTACGCCTTCTAAAGGTCCGGAACCCCAGAGTCCCGAGAAATGTCAAACACATTCATCAAGCAGGGGCCATAGTCCTTCCATAGTTCCAGGTCACCAGTCAACTTAAGCCACCCAAACCCATAATCCATTATATTTGTTTCCATATCCTGCAAGAGTCCTACACCAACCGACGATTATCCCTGAATGCACTATGCAAGTGCATACAGGGATAATCATCGGTTAGTACCTCATTTCAATGAAAACGTCTAACGGGCCTCTGCGAGTTGGCTTCGGCCCCTCGTACGCCTTCTAAAGGTTCGGGACAAACATACATAATCTTATTATTATAATAACAAACAAATAATAATTGTACACGAAGTGTCTGACTGTGTCAGCGTCGTGTTGAGTTGCGTGGTGTCGCGTAACCTTCCACGAAATAGCCACACCTTTCGGCCTAAACTCTTCTTTCATTAAGGTTTCTAGGTACTGAGTTGAAACCCGCACCACAAACGACTTGAAGTTTATGTTATGGCGCGACTCCAACTTCTCTACTCTCAAGGACCACTTGGTCTTGGTTCTGATGTATTCCACGATGTCTTCAGTCATCGTGGAGTGATGCAAACGGGATACGTACAGCTGCATCGACGTTGTACCAGGACGCAGCAACATATTTGGTCCCGCCAGAGCAGTACCACATCGATTACGGCAAGAGGGCATCCTTTGCTTCGATTCCATCGTCATGAAACCTTCCTTGTCTGGCTGTCCTTTCTTAGGGGCTGGGGACAAGATACCGCGAGCCGGTACATTGCGGCTCTTAGATGCCCCCTCGGTTGATTTTTCACTTTTAGCAAAATCTTTTACACTTATACATTTATTTTTAAATATTTTACTAAAACTAAAACACGTTTCTTGTATGGGGACCCCCTTAAATTTTGATTCTATTTTATTTTTATTATTTGTTGTTACAGCCGCCACAGTAATACACACTCTGTAAAAATTTCAAGTGTCTATCTATTACGGTTCAAAAGATACAGCCCTGTGACAGACGGACGGACAGCGGAGCTTAGTAATAGGGTCCTGTTGGCACTCTTTCGGTACGGAACCCTAAAAAGCGCTTTAGATTTCTGATGTTGTAACGACTATTGGTTATGTACATGGCCGGTTGGGTTCCGTATGGCTGTTCGGGTAACGGCTATCGTGTGTATAAAAGATTTATGGTGGCATGATCTGAGAATGTAAAAACAACATTCTGTATTTTGTCATAGATGTCGGTTTGGTTCACGACATAAAATGTTGTACGAATTGACGATCCAGATGAGTGCTCTTCTTTACAAAATAGGTGATCGCAAAAATTTTGTTGTCTTATAATTCGGTCCGTGAGACTTTTGCCGTTTTTGTCTCCCTGCAATTCCATACATCTTCAGAAACCAGCTAATAACAGT
The DNA here is from genome assembly GCA_949128155.2 of Xanthia icteritia. Taxonomy (NCBI): domain Eukaryota; kingdom Metazoa; phylum Arthropoda; class Insecta; order Lepidoptera; family Noctuidae; genus Xanthia; species Xanthia icteritia. The sequence continues at coordinate 5,664,502 of OX421932.2, forward strand.
GCCTCAGTGACAAATGTCCTATGCGGCCGCTATTACAACCTAACCACGATTGATAGCCCCTGACCGGGGGAACCACTCATAAATTTTACTATGGGAGATGTACGTGCCCTCCTTGAGGTATTGAAAGGGACGGTGTTTCGAATGGAAAGTTCAAGGCATTTTAGAGACAGCCAGATTAGCAGTTTTGGTAAGAAGGAGCTAAGAACATTGCATTAGTCTATAAACATACATACATATACAATTATACATACAAATAAATAAAATTGAAGTGTCTGTTTATAATTTCAATACAACAGCAGTTTACTAAATGCATATGAAAGCATAAGCGCCTTATGAAAAAAAAACAATTTAAAAAAAAATTGTCTGTCCGTTTGTTCCGGCTAATCTCCGAAACGACTGGACCTATTTTGACGGGACTTGCACTGGCAGATAGCTGATATTATAAGGAGTAACTTAGGCTAACTTAGAAAAACAATAAATATATAAGGTAAAACAACGGTGAAGGGTTCCTCGTGAGGAAACTCAAACTCAAAGCATTTATTTCAATTAAACCATTCACAGGCACTTTTGAATTGTCAAGGATCATTGGTCAGTCAGAAATGTGAAGCTAGCTACCCATTCCAAAGCGTAGTAGGTACCTATGGAGAAGAACGGGCAAGAAACTCCAGGGACACTCTTTTAAATCAAAAATTTGTTACAAAATATTGGTTACATGATTCATGTTGAAATTATACATGTGAGAACAATATAGAAAAACGTGCACGTTAAAAACATCCGTAATAAAAAGATAAAACAAAGACAATTCAAAAATTAAAATAAGCCATGGCAGCTAAGAGATGACCAGTCCCAACTGACAGCGCTCTTTCACAAACATGATGGATCAACACCATTAAGCTGAGCCATTTTGAAGGGAGCTAAATGATCCAACACACGCGCCACCATCAGCGAGACATCTGAGTGAGCATGACAAATAACATAAAACCTGGATTTATCCTCCTAATATTATAAACGCGAAAGTTGGTGAGGATGGAAGGATGATCGGATGTTTGTTACTCTTTCACGCAAAAACTACTGAACGGATTTGGATGAAATTTGGCACACATCTAGTTTATAACCTGGATTAATACATAGGATACTTTTCATCCCGATATCCTTATGGGATCGAGTCTTAATATAAGTCTGAAATCGCCAACACATCTTGAGCAATTAAGAGCAATCAAGCGTGGTGATTAATACTCGTGCCTTTTCTGTATAAGAAGGACCTTTGCCTTGCAGTGGGACAATTATAATAATAGGCTGGTATTATTATTATATCTTCCTACCAAATTATTGAAGAGCTCTTCGAAAATTACACATGTATGTCAACTATGCACAAGTTTCTACAACTATAAGTGCTATGCCAGGTTTACCGTGGTAGTACCGTCAGGAATTGTAATCGTAATTAAAGAAAACGTATTCTAACACCAATTAATTTACTACCTAACTAACGAATTAACTTAATTAACACTATTTACCTGATCGGAATCTATTAAAACCTAGTCGAAATATACTAAATGTAGCACTCACTAATTTAGTGCGAAACTAAATTTGTTAGTCCTTGCTAGTTACTATTTTATTGGTACAAATTGGTTGGCAATTACTTTCAAAATTTATTACAGCCTTGTCGACAAAAGGCTGTCTGAGAAATCGTGACAGGAAACTGAATTTATTCAAAACTTGATTAGTAACGAAATTAGTTCTTACCTTAAGAACTTAGAAGGAAATAATTAAAAACTTCAACTGTAGGTATATTCTTTCACTTCTATTTATAATTTTATTTTGTTAGTAGCTTCAATGACGATACAAAATAAGAAACGAATAATGGATGAAAGTAGTTAATACAGAACAGGAATAGTATACATCAGAAATATGACATCATATCATGTACACCTCATTGAATTATTGAAACTCATTTTTCAAAGACCTGTTGCTCTATTAGTAACAAAGAACCGACTACTTTATTTAATTGAACAAAAAAAAAAAACTGCCGACACAAAAAAAAAATAGAAGCGTTCCATAAAAAATCCACACACACTACAATGCTGGGAACTGGACAAAAAAAAAGAACATGTACACACATTCGAAATTTAAAAAAAGCACAAAGAAACTAGGATCTGCACGTGTTGCCTTTTGAGAGGCAATAGCTGAACGACTGGAAGTTGTGAGCTCTAAAGCCGTGCTCTCTCATATCCGGCGGCTTTCAGCGCCGAAATAATACGCTTAGTATTTTTGATCACATTTTTTGTGAAAGCGCTTTTTGTGTCCTGAAAGTGCTCTTGGCCTAATCGGTTGTGGAATGGGATTGGATGTAGCGAAAAGTTTTTAATAAAATTGTCACTTTCTACAATGTGTAAGTAGTGGAAGCTTTTACGCCGGTAGCACACCTCCGCCGTGAAACCATAGCAGCGAAACCGCAGTAGTTCAATTCAATAGACTCGCGTCATGTTCCGCTAGTCGAAATCGTTAAAACTGAGTTTCTAAAATCTAAAAGCTTTTCTCTCATTATTATTTTCTCGTATTGGTTCAAAACGTAATAAGTAGGTATATGTAGTGATTCAAGATTTGGTTTCCTAAGATAGCGGTAAATGGTCACACAAAAACTGTTGTCAAAATACAGAACAGTGGCGATATCAGTGGTGGCCCGGTGGAATCGGCCGCGACTAACGAGTTGGTCGTAGATTCGTTCATAGACAGGTGCTTTACTTTGTGTTAATTATTTCATCAATGCTCTCAAAACGGTAAAAGAAAACATCGTGATTAAACCGGCATGTCCTAGAACCAAACATTCGAAGACATGTGATATCTCCCAACTCGCACTGCGCCCGCACGATAGATCATGGCCAACCCATGGCCTCTCATAGTTTTTGACACCTTAATGTCAAATACTGGTGATAATTTTGAGAATTTTATTAAAAAGGAGGTTTTATTTTTATTGTATCTTATATTTTATATTATATTTTTATCTTAGTTTCAAATTTTCCTTTGTTTCAGCTTAACTAACCATTTTGTTATTACTTACGACATAAAATTCTCTAATTTTTAAACTAATAAGAATATTACAGTAATTCATACGTCCAAAGAATCACTATGACTTGGGCAAGCTTTTCTAATACGTGATCAACTTTCGCTAGTGTAACTTTTTCCTATGAAAATCGCTCGAAAACTGAGTAAAATTTTTGCCAGACCGAAGTCATTGCAGTAAATGTTTTTTCTTATTGAACAACATTTTTTCTAGCTGCGTAAAAATATTACAACAGGAAAGGCTCAATCGTGTTGGAAAAAAAAAATTATTGATAGCTCTGACAGTTTTTTTTATGGTTTTTTTCTTAGCCAAGTGATTGAAAGTAATTGAAAAAAAATGGGCATACGTTTTGAACCGCAAAAATTGAACCGACATTCTCAGGGTTAAAAAGGACATCCAGTATTTTTCCATTTTTCGGTCATCCATCATCAAAGGACTTCAAGGGACACCCTGTTTAACGAAGGTGAGCGAGTCATTGAAAATTCATCCCTTATATAAAAGGGTTGAAATTTTGTATTGAAGGTCGTAATTTTTTTATCAGAATCATGGAAGTACTTAGACTTCTGTTTATAAGTAAAATTTTGTTGTATCATAGTTTTTTTTAAACTCCTCCCTTAAGTAGAGTTCTAAGAACTTGTCGATGGGAAATGATATCGGGCACACGGCTCGTAATTTAATAATTCCTGTACTTTTAAACTGAACTACCAAAACTGAATAAATTCATGTCTTTTGAAACCTAAATTAAACTAGACAGTAACCGCACGTGTTTTTTTTCTGACTTTTATCCCTAAATTAGTTAGTCCGTTATTTCGGAACTACAGTTTTTGGTTTAACAGCCCGCAAGTCGTATGTTTAGTACTTTTTGGTCGCTAAATTTATGCTTGCAGTTAAAATGTGGCCACGGTGCGTTTCACTTTACCGGTTTACCGAAATTCAGGCATTAACATGGGTATTTATGTGTATTCGTTTCCACGTATAACTGTATTTACGTACCTTGTGGAAATAGAGATGTGAATTTTTATTCAAAGAAAATGTCTTATTGGATTTCGGTGACATTTTAGTTTTACATTTCTGGATAGACTGCTCTAAAGAAAGAAATCAAATCAAATCAAATCATTTATTTCTTTGCAAACATAGGCACAGTAGATAGGTGTTTTTTTATAATAACGTTCTCCATACTTTACCGTCACGTGGCCATGCAAAGGCTTACAATTCAAAATCTAAAATTATCGGCAGATCATTGGAAATTACAAAAAAAAAATATGTCAAATAATAGCAATAAAAAATATAAAATAAAATAAGACTAATAATGTCAAACGAAAACAAAAATTAAGTGAACCACGATCAAATAATTATGTCAATCAGAGTAACAGCATGTCAATCAGTTAGTGACCTACAGTAAAATAATAAATCTATAAATAGAAAGTACCTTCAAAGCATAATCGTTTGTCTGCGTTGTTCTTCTAAACTACGAAACGGATTTTTATGGTTTTGGTGCTCTTTGTTACATACTTAGTTTGTTGAACCGAATGTGTAGGTAGATCTAAGATTAGTGATAGGTTTTTACATCCTGTTCTTAAGAAGCGACAGTAAGGGCATTTAACTTGGGAATCGCAGGCTGATTCCCGGCCACCGTAGGCGCGGGCTTGCGGACGGTGAGCAATAAGTAGCTCGCCGTTCGATAAGGACCACAGGTCCGGGTCGACGGCGCGTTGTGTTCCACGCACGCCTCAAAGAGATGTCAGCAAATGAAGGGGTCCGATAGGACCGATGCCTGCCGGGGTTGCGGGAAAGTCCGAAAGGGATACCGTGGCCCCTGGCAACGTACAGGCAACGGAAGGAACACGGGTGGGTTTTAGTCAGTAAGAGTCTGACACGCCCTCCCGCTCCACCCAGAGCGGGAGAAGTTATTTGATCATTTCCCATCCAAAAAAAACATGTAACTTGTTTGTAGCGACAGGGAAACGTTCTTAGGGGACTGTCTTTAACTTTTGAGTAATTGCTAACTGTGTTCAAAGTTTTTGGAGTTTTTTACAGTAAGCTGAAAAAGTTTTATTTTTATGATGTCAAAATTGATGCAGATTCGTAAAAAAATACTTTTTTGGGCCACCATAGAGTCTAGAAACCTCACAAATCGCAAAAACTTGTGTATATAGTCACAAAAATACTATTGAAATAGTAGAATCTAGAAGAACTCATATTTTCCTAATACTAAAACCGCATTTCCTCTTACTACTAAACTCCAACGAGAAATGTCCACCGGCCTCTCTCATAGAAGATTGCAAGTATAAACTTACACTTGCTATGGAGCTTGCACTTGCAAGTTACTGTCAGTGTCTGTGAAACAATTGTTGTGAAAAGTTTTCTAGCACATAGAAAGACCACGCTACGCCTAAGACTATGTGGTAAAAGACGGAGCAAGGCGAAAACAGAATAATGAAGAATGAAGATTATTATTTAGACCTTTTTACTTATTAAAAAAACGAGTGAGCCTCACTTTATCTCACCTTGGTAATAAGCAACATTAAAGGGGCAGGGCCTCGTCAAGGTCGTTTCTGAAGGCCAACTCTACACCGCGCGCGCTCATTGAGCAAATCAAATAGCGCGCGCTTCTCAGGCTTTCTGTAACACACTTCCATCCCTTTTCACGAAATCACTCACAGAGATTTGATTATTTAGATTTAGGTTTAGATTTTGATTGCAGAAGAGCGAGAGGAAAGATGAACATCAAAAACTGGAATGGGGGAAGGGGCTGATGAGCGTAACCCTGTATAATTTTCGTCAACCAAAATCAATTAATCAATCAACTCAGCCTAGTGCAGTCCACTGCTGAACATAGGCGTCTTCCGATCTGCGCCACAACACCCTGGTCTCCGACTTCCGCGTCCAGTCTGTCCCAGTCACCTTCTGAAAGTCATCGGTCCATTTAGCTAGGGGCCTCACAGACTACGCTTGCCAATACGCACCCAACATGAGTTGAAGAAATTACGTTTACGTTTAAAGACCACTTTTCAGTCTTCAGATAACTTTTATCTGAGGAAAAAAATTGCGGTTTGACAGCATTTGTACAGACAACATGTCAAACCGCCCTATTAATTTTTCAGATAAAAATTATAATAGATAGATCTGTTGAAAAATCAATACAAAGCTTGAAAAAAAAAACCCAGCATTAGCGGTTCTCGCTTTGCTCGCAAAATAAAGCCTCTTTGGGAATCGAACAAAGTTTTCCCGAATCATTTCCAGCGACAAAAATTATACAGGGTTACGCTCATCAGCTCCTCTCTCCATACCAGTTTCTTTTAACAGGTAGAGAGGTCTAAATAATAAACCTCACTCCTTATTACTCTTAAACAAGCTAAGCAAGTCTAGACAAAGACGTAAATTATCAACTGGAGATTTAATTAAAGATCTCGGAGTAACAAAGTAAACAATAATTCCATCGGATATCTTTGTCCATTTCGAGTTGCAGAAGTATGTACACAAACAGCTCCGAAGTTTTAATTGTAACTCCGAAGGGAAATTGAGTTTAGTAACAATTGGTAATGATGAAACGAATTATTTGGAAGTTTTGTAGCGATTTTTTCTTTCTCAAACAATGTAGTGTCTGCAGCTGAAAATGTTTACACTAATGAAAAATAGGAACTTAGAAAAGCTTCAATAATTAATAAGAAATCGAATTGACTGATACACTCTTCTAAAGCCTCATGCAGACTAGCGTGACGCGACGGCGCGACTTGAACAATACAATTTCTAAGAAAACTTCACGTTACAACAATAACCGGTGTCGCGTCGCGCTAGTCTGCACGAAGCTTTAAGAATCGATATCGTCTTATTAAAATAGGGTGGTGATGTTCTTCAGAAAGCACTTCGAGTGCGTAGTCGTACTCGCAACCGGCGTGCGTGTGCGACCAGATCTATGATCGTAAATGAAGCAAAAGAAGTATGTAAGGATCGTAGCAAGTGGTGTTCTGTAGTTTCTGCCAACCCCATGGGAAGAAGGCGTGATTTTATGTGTGTATGTATGTAAATTAGATTATTTGATGTTCTGTGAGTACACCTCTGCCTTCGGGAATTACAGGCGTGATGTTATGATAACGATCCTAAAAAGTCTATCATTATAAACTGCTTTTATATGGCTTAGCCAATACCTATGGCTAAAATGAGCCTAAAAAGAAACACGTCGTCCACAAACTTAACGCAAGTATCAACCTTTCACAAGTAAAAAAAAGGAAATCTCACAGCCGTAACAAAAAGGAAGATAAAGTGTGCCATAACAGTTTTACAGTTTGTCCCAACAAAAGCAATGATAACAGTAGGTCAACGTTGGTCAACGGCCCCACTCCTAAAATGGATGACTTGGCGAAAACACAAAAACTAAAACTCTCTTCTCAAACTCACCTAACATCAACTCTGAAATAATGGAAAATGGAACCTTAACCGAATGAAGTTAAGATCAAAAATTGTTTGGCGAAAACAAGTGTTAATGCTGTTCCATAACAAAATGGACAGACAACATTAAGGACACATGTTGCAAAGGTGAGAATGTTAAGATTGTTCTCGAGATAAGTGCGAAGATTGGGTATGGCTCTCAAGTGGTCGCTGGACTGTAATGAAGGACAATAAATCGTTGCTAGTGATGCGGCTTTGCTTTAATCGAGTGTTGAATCGAGAGGTCATAAGGACAATTGAGTAAAGTAGTTCGATGCTGGCGAAACAGAAATATCGTTTAAAAATCAAATCTTCTTGTATTGCGTTTCAACTGCCGTAAAAACAATTGAACTGAAACTTTTTTTATTGGAATATTTGTATGGCATGTTGAACGGAGAATTCGCATATTGAAGTGGTACCTACTCAAAGCAATACGACGAATATTTTTACTTTTAAAACGAAACAAATTGAATATTAAGCTTAAATTCCAAGCTTTATGTTTATAAAAGTATTTTTTTTTTGTACTTTTCCATATATTGCTGCTGCATACATAAACCCACTAGTTACTTTACAATAAATACTCCTAATGAGCATTTGTCTTGTCAAAAAACAAAATACAATATATTTTTTTTATCCAGGAAAATTTTAAATGTAATTACTCGTAAGTCAACTTATTTGGAAATGCACAAGTGACTTGCCATACTTTGACGGATTTATTCGTTTAGTTTTATAATAAAATAAATGAAGCTATTATTCAATTATGCCACGGTTAAATGTTGTAGGTACAATACTATATCCCTTTGCCTACATACAGGAAAAAAAGTTCGCGATGAAGATACCAAACGGATACTCCTAAAAATCGAATCACTCGATTAAACCGAATCATTGACATCACTAGCGCGAAGAAACTTCGGCTGCAAGTGACGTATGGCGTGCAATCATCTGTCTGTAACGTAACTGATGATGGTGGGGTAAAGTTGCATTGAAGTGAGTTTGTCTTGATTTCCATTTGTTACGAGTCCTTCATTGGTTTGTTCAGGCGAAATTGGATTTGGCAGCAAATTGGTGGAAAATGGTAACGTGGAGGAAAAAAGATTCTAAATGTTACAATAATGAATCTCCTCGAGATCTTGTAGCTATCCTAAACCTACTGGTTTGGTTGTATAAAAAATCGCAGAATTATCAAAAGCATTTATTAAATCTAGTGTTTACAATGCTTGTCAAATCTTTGGGCTTGGTAGTTGAGTCGGTGATTGTTGCAGTAGGTATATTTTTATTAGCAGATAAGTAGATTTTTGTTGTCAATCTTCGCGTTGTCTTTACTGAGATTATAAGACTTACAGGACTACTACACGTGGAAAAGTATTGACCTTTCACGCAAATTAAGATTCTACATAAAATCAAAACCATTGTTCACCCAAACCATCGCATTCCTTACCACAAAGATATGAAATAGTTTCTGTTTATTACCTTCATAACCTCATAAAACAATCAATAAAACCTTCCATTTAAAGAATATAACACTTCCTAATACATTTCCAATAGCTGTATGCCATAAAAAGTATACTGTTTTCATATAAACACCATTTTTACGACACTACCGGCAATGTCGCGAGAAGAACGGAATTACTTCATTTTGTTCACTTTTATGGCAACTTTAGTGATCTCAGGAATTGTTTGTGGCTTTACGGAGTGTGCAGGCTTGGACAGCGATCAACTATGTATGTTTGTGTACTGTGTTGGTTGGTTTTATGGGTCGTGTACACAGTGGTACATGTTGGGGAAATAGTGATTTCTAAAATCTTGATAGACTGAAAGACTGGATACTTATAGGTTTAGATCCCGCTGTTTGGCTTTTATTGTCTACTAGGCCATTTTTTTGATCTGGGCTGAATTTTTATAGTATAACGGGCTGGTGTCCGCAACTCCACGTCCTCATTTCAGCCGAAATACGTGCACTGCTGGTCACAGGCCTTCCCCAAAAGGTTTGCCAAAACCGCCACGCAGGCGTGTTGGCGATCGCAAGAACGCTGCTGCCCATACTCTAGTGAGTCTCTAAGTCACCTTTTACGACACCTACGAAAAGAAATGGGATGGTGTTATTCTTTACATCCAGCACCACACGGAACGCACAGGCAATAGTAATATTTATTGTTGTGATTATGATTCACTTCTAGATATAAGCCTCCACACAAACAGACAACTTGTGCTCTATTCATTCTTGGTAACTAGGTCTGCTCCTTGTAAACAATCCTTACTTGTAGAAATCATTCCTCATCCATCGTCAACTAAAGCTTTAGTTGTACCTCCTGCTGTGCAAACTTCTCTTTGATCTTACCAATTTACAGACTAGCAAGTCACACACGAATCTGAGAGGAACCTTTATATAACAAACAAATATAAATATTCCTCTCAGAATTGTTTGCATACTATATATATTTGTATATACTTTTCATGTGAAGAATCCTAACGATATTATGTTTTTATCAAAAGCTTCCAGGGCAATTCACTAGCGTAATATAATCTGAAAATGTTCATACATTGGTTCATAATAACTGCATTCCAAAAATGCAATTAATTGGGAAAACGCTCAAAAATATATTGCAATTTAATAAAGTACAATTTTCTGATACAATCGCTTTAATCTGATTAAACGAAACATCGGACAATGTCACAATTGAAAAATAGCTTTGTCTACAGTAATTCAATTAAATTGAATCCAAATTGAATTGAGAAGTGTGACGGATGAATTTTATTTAGTTTTGTTGTTGAAAATTTTTACAACACAGTTTTTATTTTTTGTTTTAATCCGTTTTTCATGCGTCGCTTGTTTTTAATTTGGAGTTCGACGAATGCGTATTGTAACGGGGTGCTGATTGCAGATTTTAAGGTTTTATTAATTTATATCTACTATCTACTCAACTTCATGGCGCGGGTGATACCGGCAGTTGATGCTGGTATGCAGGTAGATGCGGCGTACTTTGATTTTAGAAAGGCATTCGACACCGTCGACGTCGACAAAGACGTGTTATTAAGAAAGCTTGCAGAAATTAGCTGTACACCACACCTGTTACAGGTCTTTGTTAGCTAGATGAAAGACAGACAGCAGTATATTGAAAGTAATGGATACGTATCCGAACCATACTAAACCAGGTCCGGTGTAAGCCAGGGCAGCAATTTGGGGCCTCTAGAATTTATCTTAATGATAAATCACTTACCGGAGGACGTAAGAAATAGTTTATGTTTGTTATTTGCTGATGACCTTAAATTGCTGCTCGAGGTTAAGGATAAGTCTGATTGTTACCGCCTGCAGGAGAATATAAGCAGAGTGGTATAGTGGAACCATAATAACAAACTCTATTTCAATGTAATCAAATGTTCAGTGAAAACGTTCACTCGCGCGAGGACCCCAATGTGCTACAAGTACAAGGTTGAAGCAGCACAGATGCAGCGAGTATCACAGGTACGGGACCTGGGGGTGATTCTCACTCCAGACCTTACTTTTCGTGAACATGTAATTTAAATCTGCAAGAAGCCCTACAGATTCTTAGGATTTGTACTGAGGCAGTCACATGGGTTCACCAACATTGCCACACTCAAAGTGCTGTATGACGCTTTAGTCAGGAGTCATACAGAAAATAGTGCAGTAATTTGGCCTCCATATGAAGCGAAATACACTGGTCATGTTGGAGCGGGTCCAAAGTAAATTCACAAGACACTTGTATTGTAAACTGTACGGAGTATATCCATTCTAGCCATTGATGTACCGTACACGATTTGTACTGGGTATGGTATAATGCTCAGTATATGTATACCATAGTGAGCTCAGGGTGCGTCGGGAATTTACCCTCGCCGCGTATGTAGTTAAGCTACTGCATGGTGTAGCACATCATCCGGGATATATGATATTTATTATACACTAGCCAAAGCTAGTTTTTCTATACAATCATCCTTTAGAAACTTATTAAACACTAGCGACCCACCCCTGCTTTATTATTTGTAAGTTTAATATTAATGTCTTTTAGGTATGTAAGTGTTATTAGTTTTTCCATTAATCGTCCCCTTACTAAAACAAAAACGTATCTCTATTTTGTGCAATTTGAGAAAACGGATAAAACATAAAAAATCGCACGACACGATACAATTATGAGAATATAATTACAACCTTTCAAAGCTATTACGTTTAAAGCATAAAATATGTTTAGAATCTTATTTAGTGACCCTAAATAAGATTCTAGCAGCAAAACTTATAACACATTACCAAAAGATATAAAAAATACGCAATCGTTATTACTATTTAAAAAGCTACTAAAGTGCCACATCTTAAAGGGTCATAAAATAAAATAACCAATTTAACTAATTAACTCATTTGCCTCTAGTGTAAACGATTCTTTAGATTTCATTCAAACATAAAAACAAAGATAACGAGTCACCGCACGTCAACCGCGTCAACGCGCCGTACGGCGGTAGACAATGCAAAACTTTAAACAATTTACCTTCATAATATTCGTAATGTTAACACTCTAAGCTCTTATTACTCCTGGAAAACAAAAATGTATAAACTAATATTTTTTAGTATTTATTTCTGTATAAGTGATTTGTAATCTTTAGAAATAAATGAATTCAAACCGTAATTAACTGATTATTTTGTATGTTTAAAATTCAATTGTTTGAAATAAGGTTCTGATATGTTTTTGTGTTGCAAACTTTTTTGTAAAATATTATATTAATTTTAAATTAGATACGTTAGGTTGGTCTTCAAAGATATTTATTATGGCAGAATATACAAAATACTACTACACTAAACTACTCTATCCACCAGCCGCTTGGCAACGTCTTGAAAAACTAAGTGGGCAAGCGGAACCCATGGCCCTAGTGTTTCAACCCCAAACGGCTCAAACATATAAGTACCTATAGGATTGGAGTATTTGCGCCGTTTGAGATTTTCCATTACCTATGTTAAATTAAACATAACAACTAAACACCTTGTCGACCTAATTAAGTCCTAATTAAGACCTAATTACACTCCAAAGGTTATAATTTACCCTATTTAACATGAAACTTCAACAAGCTTAATCATAACATGACAAGCGAAGCGAAAAATGTCAAACACACGTACATAACAGGCCCTAATTTCAGGCCCTATTATAACTTTAATGAGAAACCTGAAAGGCTCGTACAGTAATTAACTTGAATATTTCGCTGACGGAAGTTTTTGGTCTAAATACATGAACATCAAGGGTGAACCTTGATGTTAATGATAGTCATAATCCTAACTAATAATAATATTATAAATGCGAAAGTACGTTTGTTTGTTTGTTACGCTTTCACGCTAAAATGGCTGAATGGATTTTAATGAAATTTGGCACATGAGTAGACCATGACTTGTAAAAGTACATAGAATACTTTTTATTTCGATACTCCCATGGGATCGAGACTTATGCAGAGTTTTGAAACCGCGGAGCGCCACTAGTGACTTCATAAAATAAAAGAAGATCGGCAGGTTTCCATGAAATCTCGGGGTCGCGTTTCTAAATTCTTCGCGTAGGTACATTCGTACAAATAATCTCAAGAGATAGATCTCGGTCAAATTAACATAATAAGACATCATAAGTTCTTCATTGATCTTCATTTGTTTTTCTTTTGCTTCTTTTAATTTCTAGTCATGATAGACGAGGAGTATACAATTATACATACATTTTGTGTTGAAAGCTTTGCCAGTCGGCAAGACTGAGTCTAAATCTGAATGTCCAAGTTGTGAGGAAGAACTGTCAAAATGTATCTTACCTGTGATCATACACTACGCCATGGATCATTATGAGCAATGGAAGATCTAAGGAAAATAAAATTACTGATTTAAGCTTAGCTTCTTTTGCTAAACCAAGCGTAAAAAAACAAATTACAACGTCTTTATTTTCATACTCCAAAAAAATATGATACAGCCGTCCCTAAAATAAACGTTTACATTTTTAACAGCCCATCTAAGGAGAGTCACATTTAAGAGTCGACCCCTAAGCGTTGAGGTGAAAGTAATCGTCGAATCAAAGCGGAATTTGTCAAAAACACCGCTCCGGTGCACTTCCGTCAATTCTCTCCAATTAATAACTTCACTCTATCCTTTTCATACCTGTATAATTTTAAATATCCCCATCCCTCTCTCCAACCCTTGTTTGAGAAGCCCCGTCGAGATAGTATATTGCCACTTTGTCGTCGACTCCCGCGGGCTGTTTATATACAAAAGAGAAATTGCAATATTTTCCGTTGCCGTCGAAGGAAAATATTGGATATTTTAAAGTTTTATAAAGCTAGAAACTGGCTTTGAGAGGCCGAAATAATTAAAGTTGGCTATAGCTAACGATGTGTGTTTATATGTAGGTTTTGTCTAGTATCAGAGATTTTTTTTTCATCTTGGAGCCGAGACTTCAATGATGAACACTGATGGCTAAGTAAGAACAGCTGAACGGATTGTTCCATCAGGTTAAGCTACGTTTGCCAAGGTTGGTCCGTGGATAGGTGACCATCTTTACATACTGAGACTCCTCCGTGCTTCGGGAAGCACGTTAAGCAGTTGGACCTGGGTGTCATTCGTGGATATTTAATAGTCGTTACGGGTCGTCAGAAAGTCGAAAGTCTAACAACCAGTCTTACCAAGGGGTATCGTATTACACAGTTACTGGGTTGTGGAGGTCAGATAGGCAGTCGACCCATGTAAAATACTGGTATTCAGTTGCATCCAGTTAGACCAGAAGCCGACCCCAACACAGTTGGGAAACTGCTAGGCAAATTGATCATTGAAGTCTGGTAATTTATCGATGTATCTTAAAATGATGCTGGATTGCTTTTATCACGCTCACGACAGCTCAAAAGTGCCTGTAAATGGTTTAATTGAAATAAATGCTTTGAGTTTGCGTTTAATTAAAAACAGACTAAATGTTACTTCGAGACACGGTCTATGAATTTTTGATTCCAGACTGAAGAATAAACTTAATTTTGCACTTATTACTACTTATTACTTATTTTGCTTTTGTACTTATTACTTATTTTGCTTATTTTTTTAACTAAAAATGACCATGATGATACTTCTCGCCAAACTTCATCACCAAAAAGACGAGCGAGTTTATTTGCGAGTGTCAAAATATGCGGCATAAATGGCCGTATTTTTTTATTGCGTTGACTTGGAAGTTTGATTTTCATTACAGCTTTGAGACCGTAGAATTAAGTTAAAAATCATCCTTGAAGGGTTTCAACATTTCATTTTGAACCCTACAAACAGATTTATTATCTGCCTGTTACCTTTTCATGCCATAACGGGTGACCGGATTTAGTTGAAAGGCGGATAGGCCATGACCTGAGTTAGGACATAGGATACTCTGAATCCCGGTAGTAAGTCCCTGTGGGATATTTTCCGACTTTTACGCTGGTGAAGCCGAGGGCAAAAGCTAGTATTATAATAAATGTGAAAGATTGTATGTTTGGGTGTTTATCACTCAATCACACAATAACTATATATACTGAACGGATTTGGATGAAATTTAGCATGTGATTAACATCCAGTACCTTAATTACGTAATACACGATCAATCTGAATTTGAATCGTTTTGAAACAAATTGCTAATCCATTGCTTCATAAGTTCGCAGAAAAATCTGCTCAGCAACGTAAATAACGCAATGAATGTTGTTGAACTATCAAAATAAAACAAATTTGTCGTAATCGTTTGCGAAAATGTGTTGCGTAATTAGATAGCTGGTTAAACTGGATAAACTATCTGTGTGCCAGGATAAAAAAGTATCCTTTGTACACACAGAATACTTTTTTTACTACGGGTTTTGAAGTATATTCCAGTGAGATATTTTCTGACATCTACGCGGACGAAGCCGCTAGCAAAAGTTAGTTGTCCATAAATTGGTATCTACTATTCAAACGTGTAGGAGTAAAACAAGTGATCAGAATAAACAATTGATCCCATGAGGATATTGTAGTAATTCTTACACGTGCCGTTCTATTTGTTAAAATTAAACGTATATTCCTAGAAGTGGCTCTTGTATTTTGTAAAAGTATCTAGTAGAAGATGTTAGTACCTACCTAAAAAGGAAGTTTATTATTTCGTGAAAATTATGTTCAAATTATTTAGCTCTGACCACACTGTTCATTTTGACCGCGTAGGTATTTGCACTTTTGTAGGAAACAACAGATTTTTTTTAAAATAACCTACAAAAATTTCAACGCAGTGGGGTCCAGAATCATGTCCTGAATCCATGGTAACAGGTTGTACGTCGATGTCCGTGCCAACCTGCCAGTATGTGAATTACTACTACACTTAATATGCCCCTTTTTACCAACACTAGGCAATCCTTAAATGAAGTCCAAAATAAAAGCGAGCTGTTGGATTTTAAACTCTTGGCGTTAAGCCGAGCATTGGAAATCCAACAGTATGTTTTAATTTAGGCAGGCTTTCGTTTAAGTATCGCCTGGTGTTAGTAAAAATAGGCATTAATATTATGTATTTTTACGAAAACATTGTCAATAACAGACTAGGATAAAATGGATGATAAATCGGTTGACTGTCACATGTTACATCCATCGATCGATGCTGGAGATGACAGGAGGCGGTACCTTTTCCGTTTTCAAGGTCATCACACATGAACGCGTTGAGTGTAGATGGGGTATAAGAACAGTACTTATGTAGATATATATAAACCACGTATTTTCCTTACATGTTGAATATCCTTTTTGAAGTGAAAACTTCTTTAGCGGCGTTGTGCACTTTTTTTGTGATGGGTAAAAAAATTTAAACTCGCGTCAGGACACGTGACCTGATCGAAAATTCGTAAGACGGAGGGAGAGTAGACCGCAACGTTAATATTCAAGTTTTCACTTCTGCTGGCACTCCCGGAGTACAACACGTTGTTTTTTTTTTTTTTTTTTTTTTCTGATTGAAAATTGTCAAATATCTTCTCTCGCTCTGGGCGGAGCGGCCGTAAACCGAATGCTATCTGCATTCGGTTTACGGCCGAACCCAATAACCTATTTTCAGTAAAAGACAGATTGCTATTGACAATAGACAGTATAATTCTATCTGTTATTGAATGTCGTCCCACAATTCCGTAAGAATCCTTATTCTCTGACAGATTATTGGCACGTTATTACCATAGATAGATAGATGTTTCTATCTCCAGTATGCCAAAACTGATGATAGATAGGTTATTGGGTTCGGCCGTTAGGAGTTTGAAAAGTGGGTGATCGATAGATAGTCAGAGAGCCAACGACCAAAACCATGTAGGTATCATTGTTATTATGCAAAAAAAAAAATCGACGGCTCTGTATCCATGGGAAATCATACAAAACACTATCTATTGTCTATGTATTTATGAGTATTTCCAGACTTCTTTTTTATTATTTTTATTAAATAATTTCCCTTATAGCCTATCAGCTAGCATAATATAGATTTTTCTTAATACTTGTACCCCAGATTTAGAACAAGTAGTAAAATCACTAACTGCAGATACTATTTAAGTCAGTTTCAGAGCCAGCAAGCAAAGTTGTGATCGAAACTGTGTGATGATGAGTCAAAGCTACGACGAAGGTCGTGATGTTTATCTGATAATAAATACTAAGGAGCGTCCGTTTTCTTTGGTTATTTATAGCCTGAGACCAAGGTTAGAAGTTTTCAATGTAAGAAATGATGTTCGTAGTTCAATATCTAAAAGAAAAAAAAACTGTTTTATATATTTTATCTCGATATTTTTCTGAATTTACAACGTCAAAATTTTTTTTTTTTTGGATTCTGTACTTTAAGTAGGTACTATCAAGGTTAATTTTCTAAATAAAAAGTGGAAATATTATAAAATAACATTTTTATTTCGTTCATCATAATTATCATTGAAGCCATATCGATTACATATTACATACATCCACTTAACACTAAGTAAACAATTACGTCACTTATAATTAACATTTAAACACGTCGTAACATTTACTTACAAAATCACATTCATCTGGCACTCGAGTCATACATTATGACGTCATTTTTCATACAATTTTACTCCACTCTTTAATAATTTATTATTCTTAAATATAATTCTTGTGTAATGTTTAAAAAAATATCCTTTTAGCAATTTAAGAAGAAATTTTGGGAGAAAATATAGGAAAGAGTTTTTCTTAGAAAAAGATATTATGCACTTTTTTTCTAATTAGAGGTTTTTAAGACATTTATTTAGTAACAATATCTGAAAATTCCAATTTAGTAATCTAGTGACGTCTATTAAATACAAATGACATTAATTATATTAATTCTAGTTTTTATGATACAGCATGTTTTTAAAAAATATTTCATTATACTATTGTATTAATCGAACTGTGGACAACATGGAACATCCATTTGAATATTTAAACGAAAAGTAGACGGACTATAGAAAAAAATACGTCAAGATTATATTACACAACATCGATTTCACAATAGCAGAAATGTCAAAATTACTAGCTAATTCGAAAGCGCAACCCAATATTTTCCAATCAACACGTCTAATGCATTATAATGCCTAAGAGTTTTACACCCTGTATTATCCATAACGCGTTTTTAATACAGTATACGTAATATAGTTAGCATGTACATACTTACACAATAAAAAAAAATACAGGGCCCTTGGTTCAAAAAAATTTTGCTTTGCTTAAAAATACGAAAAATGCTTCAACAAAAGCAAAAATGCTACAACAAAAACTGCGTATATTCAGGTATTTAAAAACAATTAAGTTTCGATACAAAGAAGTAAACAAAAATAATTATAGCGAGTATCATCTGAAAAACAGCTCTAAAAACGTGGATGTTAAAAGTTAAACTTAACAAAACGGGTGAAAATTTAAAACTTTTAAAAATAGAGTTGATACTTTAGTTGAATTAGGATAAAAGTTAGGTTTATCACTAGAATTGGTATCGAAGATTCATTTTTACAGCAATTGTTAACTTTAACATTTCACATCGTAATTTAACATCGACGAATTTCGCTTCAAGATAAGATAGAAAATATTAGTATCGATAGTTACTTAATTAAGACATTTAAATCGACATCTACTCCAATAAAAGTCTCCACTTTTCTTAGTACAAAAAATATTTATGTTAACGAATATTTTCTAATATTTACAATAATTCGCTATCATTGCTCCAGATTCCATTTTATCTGTAACATACTTTTGAATACAGTATAACATCTATGTTTTTTATTTATAATTGTGGTATAATAGACGAATATTTCTTTTTCATGCTTGTACGGAATTTCGGCTTCAAGGAATTTATAAACAATGTTAAATCTATAAATAAACATCTATTTATTAAATGAGGTAACTATACTTTAAAAATAAAATAATGAGTACACATATTTAAAACTACTAATAAACCTATCGATATATTGCACACAATACACTAGGACCAAAATCTGTTGGTCGCTCTATAAATACAAGTCAATCAATTTTAAATCCTAACTGAAAGACACAAAGTTTAAATTCACTGAAGCCACATCGTTAACAAAGTCATGAACTAACTACTGTTTTGGTGTTTGATCCTTTTTGCTGGCCTGGACGGACTGAAAGTCCTCAGGAACTCTTAAACTAACTTACCTATATCTAGATACCTTTATGCCTTCTGGCTCTTCACTTAACTACTGACTTAATTACCTTGGAATAAGAAACATAATACAGAAACAATTTAAACAGATGAGCCTTTTTAAAGGTAGTGACTGGTATATTTGTGGTAAAAAAGGGAATTGTTTTTTTTTTGGAACTTCTCGACTCGTCTAGCAGGAAATCACAATCATAATTATCTTGAGAATAAAACTTGTAAATAAAAATTATGAAAGTAAAGAAACATTCTGGTTAACTATAAATATTTCTAACTCATCTGCGTACAGGTTGCGAAATTAAGAGCTGATTTCACTGATAAAACTGAACGAGGTTTAGATGTGCTGATCGCGTTCGGTTTCATTGGTGAAATAATAATTTTATATTTTATTATATGTTATATGGACATTGAACCATAATTATTTAAGACCCGATCGCATGACTACACACTAAACACATTAATTTGAAAGTATGCAATTTTTTATTTGGCTAGGAACGCTTTATCAATTCCGATTTAGTCAAGGAGCTAGGTTGTTCAGGTCAAACTGCAGTTATTTGCTAACTTTAAAATTAAACCTACTTAGCATAATCAGCCTATAATTTCCCCACTGCTGGGACACAGGTCTCCTCTCGCAAATGTTTTTTTTTTTAAATAATTAACTTTTTTCCTTTATTTTTTAAAAGGAATAATCTTCAGAACTAATTTTTTGAGAGAGTGGGCTGTTTTCTACCACGCGAACCCAGCGCGGGTTGGTAGATGTCACATGTCTTTGATTTTTTTATTCTAGGACATGCCAGTTTCCTCAAATCTACTTGATGATGATGAATTATATTTTCAACGCTATTATATTGTATTTCGTTAGTAGTCGTGCAAGCAGTCTTTATGTACGGTACACATTATTCATAATTCTAAAAGTTAAGTATAGTTTTTATCAATTAAAAAGCAGTCAGCTTTGTCTAATCAAAAATTAAATTCCTTTTGCATCGAATCCGTTTATGTACAGACTTAAAATTAATATTTGGTTCTACAATCGACTATCTTTTGCAATTTATACAATTCAGGAATGGGTAATTTATTATTATATAACCTTTATTGGTAGGTACTGATTTGTAAAATACACAAATTTGTCGAGGCCAAATTTTTCGATTTTTTCAGGCTTTACTACACTTAAATTTTGCTGTACATGTTGTTTTTTTTTTTTTTTGTCTATGTACTTTATTTACTTCATTGTTATGTTACAAACTTAAATCGTATTCTTTTTGTCATATAGTGCCAAGTCTAAATAATTATAAACGATTCGGATTCGTGTAACGAGTTCGAGTCGGATACGATTTTGAATTATTAATTTTTCAGCTGGTTGCTTTGCTATTAAAAACGTAAAATATAAATCAGTGCCTACCCTAAAGTTGTTGCAAGTGCATCTAAATTATTTACATTGCTACCTATTCAACGTTACGGACGCTTGATTAGCATTTACATTATTAAATGGTCTATAGATGACATATTTAAATGCATTGCATTTAATTATATTACTTAAAATTAAATAAAGTAAATTAGTTTCTTAATTTTACTTTTATGTGAGTAGAACTCTTAATTATATAAAGATTAAATTAGATCATCAATTTCCATCCTTACCCCGGTTAGGTATACAGGATAACTGTACATTTTTATTATTTTCTTAATATTAATGTTTGTGCTAAGTTAAGAGCGTTTATCGTAAAAGTTGGCAACGTCGCAAATAGCTGTCAAAATTCTTCCTGTTTTGTTTAATTTGGCAAATATTTGACGACGTTGCCCACTTTCAGAATGAACGCTCTTAAGTAAGTTCTTATTTTATATTTTGGTATTCCCTTCAAATGTACGTTCACCTAGCGTCCCAATGTCATTCATAAGAAATTATGATTTAATTATTAAATATAATTATCACCTTTTTATTTTATTTGAAAATATACATTTCACCTCAATTCCTAACGTTAGCATGTACAGTTTCTATTTTGTTTTCAGATTTATTGTTCATAAAATAAAACATTGTACCACAAATATATATTAATTACGTTTTTCTGATTTGATTGACTAGGACAAAATGTAATTATGTAAACGCATAATTATACTGAATAGATACTAAACTTATATTATAATAATTAAAAAAACAAAATAAAAAATAAATTTATTAAATTATAGCGCGACTAATTTTGATACTTTGGCAGGCACTTTGGTATTGAAGAAAATGGAAAGTATAGTGCCAAGAGTTTTCAGAAATTGACAAGTACAGGTTAAGACTAGCTTGAAACTTTGGTAGTGTTAAATGGTAAATTATCTAGATGTAAGTGCTGAGAGCTTGCCTGAAGTCGTGGAGAGCCGCTAGGAGTTGAGGAGCTGTTGGTCTGGCCAGAGGAGCTAAAGACCAGCACCAAGACATTAAACCGTACCTGGTAATAAAAATAAGAAACATTGTACATGTTTGAATTGTCCAATCAGGAAAATGTAGATGAACTAACCCACAAAGCGTTTTCCAAACAAATTAAGAAAAGTACAATTTAAAAATAAAGGCAGAAATGAAAATCAAAACTTGTGTACTCATACCAAAAATATTCTTTAATCAAATTAAGAAAGGACTCAATATAAAGAAAGCTTTAAATATTTAGGATGCAACATCACAACATTATGTTAAAGCTCAAAATCTGAAGGAAATTTCCACAATTCTTTTCGAAATTGAAATGGAAAGCTAAGACGATGTCAATACCAAAACATTCTCTGGCAATGAAAAGTCTTTTAGTAAATTGCATTTTAGCCTCCGGACTCTCGAAGTTGACACTTTTCAACGCCGCTTTTAAGTCGGATTGAACTTTTAAATCGGTGCAAATATTTACACTGATGCGACTTTCTTTTGGATTGTCTGATAGTTGGATTTGAATAGTAGACACTTATATTGATGCATCTACTATACTAATAATGTGTGAATTTTTACCATTATCATCAATAGAGTTTCGTTATAATATGAATTCTCTAAGCAATGTATTCATTAGTTAGATATTTAAATATTCCCTGTTTCTGTTAAGGTTACTTGTTAGGCCCATTTTATTTGAATTTTCAAAGTAATCAAAATCACAATCGTAATGAATATCTTTATCGAAATGTACTCCAATTATAAAAAACCGGCCAAGTGCGAGTCGGACTCGCGCACGAAATGTTCCGTATAGACATTATCTATAAAAACGGCAAAAAAATTACGTTTGTTGTATGGAAGTCCCCTTAAATATTTATTTTATTCTGTTTTTAGTATTTTTTGTTATAGCGGTAATAGCAATACATCATCTGTGAAAATTTCAACTGTCTAACTATCACGGTTTATGAGATACAGCCTGGTGACAGACGGACAGACAGACGAACAGCGGAGTCTTAGTAATAGGGTCCCGTTTCACCCTTTGGGTACGGAACCGTAAAAAAGGATACTCACAGTTCATCAGGACAGTTGTGCGGTTGTGACGGTCTGTATCCTCCACTCAAGAATGCGCCGACGTCAGCTGCATCAAGCTCAGCCAATGGTGATGCTCCAAGAGTTGCTAGCTCCCATAGAGTTATTCCTAATGACCACTGAACAGAAACAAAATATTACAGAAACCTTAATAAAATTGTAAAAAAATATTCTAAACAAGGAAAATGTTTATATTATAAAAGTTGGGCGTTACTTAATCCAAATTCAATTTTAAAAGGACTCCAAATTATAATCGATTCTTGAAAAAAAATATGATTATAACCAATGATTTCCTTTTTGTATTAAATCCATTATTAAAAAATATATATATAAAGTCTTTTAGAATCATCATCCAATAGACTGTATTCTTCTCTATTCTGATTTCGTATTCCTCTAAAATCAAAAGTAACGTTTCCAAATCTTACCACATCGGATGCTGTAGTGTACTGATTTTGGAGCAACGTCTCAGGAGCCATCCATTTGACGGGCCGGTTCTCATTGTCACCCAGACAATGGTAGTCATCAGGAAACAGGTCCCTTGATAGACCATTGTCGGTCACCTTCAGCCTTAATTTCTCGTCCACCCTATGTTAGAAATGATAATTTTTAATGTCATTGTTACGTAAAAATCAATGAGTGAAAAACATGAAAATTAAATATTTTTGACTATCTCCTGTACTATAATGCATGTCTGTATGAGCATATTATGGCTGATTTTTTTTTAAATGTTTCTCTTGATATTATTACATTTGAATACAAATTCAAAAATAATAATTTCTGATGAACAGAATCAGACGCTGACTGACTTTGACTTCGATACTCAAGAATAGGAAAATATTTCGAGAAGGTGTTCACCTTCTCGAAAGGAGGACAGGGTGTTGTGGCGAAGCCTGGGAGAGGCCTATGTCCAACAGTGGACTGCGATAGGCTGAGTTGATTGATTGAAGTCAAAGTGACGTCAAATTATTTATTTTAATGAGACCATTTTAAGGGTACACTAGTCGACGGCTCGAACTCGTCGGTGGGCGTGACTAATACGTACATGCTAATTAGTATAATTATTAATTTATTTAGTATTTATTTATCTAGTTTTTATTTATTTATTTATTTAGTGAAATAGAACATTTTTATAACGAAAACGAACGCGTAAAATTTTATGAACAGACCTTTGGGCGTATAGATATTATGAATAAGCTACTGGATATATTTACTCAAAATAAAATTATTTGAACTATTGAATACATAATCTATTCCTGTATGGTTTCTATTTTGCCATTTTATTACGACATAAGTTATTTTTTTACGCCCAAAGACGAGTTAAAATTTGTGTTGAAATATGGAAGTTTCAAAGCTCATAACTTCCAAACTAATCTTTTATTCCCAATTCTGATTCGATGCAGGGCTAGTAATGACAAGACAAATTGTCAAACAGACGAGTAATCACCAAACTACGTTTGTATGGAAGAATGACCGACTAGCGTACCCTTAAGTTACTTTTTAAACACAAACAAAAAAAAAAAGAGAATTGCCCAGGGCTTTCAGTAAACACCGAGCCTCTAGTACACAAATTGTCGTGATTGCAAAAGCTATATCAAATTTCTTTGACCCAGTTTGAACTGGGTTGGAGATAATTTATTTTTACAAAGAAACCCTTGATTATAATTATTCGGCACTCTGAAGTTAGCAAGTTAAACTTCGTATCTGGAAAATTAGAATTTAGAAGATACGGAGTTTGAGGAGCATTTAGGCTAATGTTTAATTTATAATGTTGCTGAAAACTCAATGTTGTAGCAAAAACTGTAACCAGTTAACAAAACACTACCTTCTAAAAAAGAACACGAATTGACCGAATGAACTAGCTTTCGCCAGCGGCTTTGCCCGCGTGATATCTTTATAAATTACAGCCTATGCTAATCAGTGATAATATAGCATTATACGAGTGAAAGATTTTTTTTAATCGGTCCAGTAATTTTTAAGTTTATTCATTACAAACAATAAAACATTTTGTTTTTATTTTTTTATTCATGTAGATAAGTTAGTAGAAAGAAATGCACTCAGTGTATGAAAAAAATGGCGAAGGATTAATTCTATTCCTGTTAATCTTTATTGGTAACTTTCACATTGACGTTACTAAAGAAAATGCTACACCATCTTCTTCTTTAACAACTAAACTTGGAGTTTATTAGCTCATATTTGAAATTATCCATGTACAGGCATACAGGCAGCTAAGTTGCAATTACTCTTAAACAATGAGTTTCATTTTTTACGGCACGGTTGGCGCAGTGGTGAAGCGATTGACTGCTGCACTGCGTGTCGATTCCCGCAAAGAACAAGTATTTGTACGACCTACAAGTAGTTGTTCCGGGTCTGGCTGTTTGTGTATGTGGGTTTAAATGTTTGTAAACGCACCCAAAATACAGGAGAAATTGCTAGTGTAGGGCAAGGATTAAAAAAAATATGTTAAGAAAGTGGTGAGTAGTTAAGTCTTTTTACATTACTCTTTTATGGTATTAAAATTAATTAATAGTGATATAAATAAATAAATAAAATGAATATTGACAGTTTAGTGGAAATATATTTGACTGAATACCTAAATCTTTGTTCGACTCGTGTAGTCGAACAAAGATTTAGGTATTCAGTCAAATATATTTCTGTATTGTCAAATATGGAATAAACACATAAAAATATTACACTTATCTACCATCTACACTAATATTGTAAAGAGAAAATGTTTGTATTTTTTTTTGTAATGAATAAATTCAAAAACTCCTCGATCGATTAAAAAAAATCTTTCACCAGTAGAATGCTTTATTATCACTGAGTAACATAGGCTTTAATTTATAAAGATATCACGCGGGCGAAGCCGCTGGTGGAAGCTAGTAAAACATAAAACTACTTACACACAATTTCTGGCGGCAATGTCGGCGTGTACCAGCCTCTGCACGTGCAAGTACGCCAGACCACAGGCCACCTGTGCTCCTAAGTCCACCAAGTCTCTCGTCGCCGGCGCCGCTTGGTGGCCTAGCCGGCATGAGGTCAGGAACCTGTTATGAAAGATTATTTTTTAAGTACTTGAATTTTGTTCATGTTTGACTGGTATGGTTTGATAATCGCTCATTTTATAAAAAATACACTTTTGTTAGTCCTCCATGATAAGTTTAAATCCGCTACCATAAATTGTGGGGTCCCAAAAAAAAATCCGCCACTGTTGGTTTAATGTTAGACCAACAGTGGCCGATTTGCTTTTAGACCCCACAATTATAGTCGCCGCGTTAAGAACTGAGTCGTCGGGCCATAAATCATTGTTATTAGTGTATCTCGCTCGCACTTATGGAGCTTACAAAGCATGTAGCAAACTGTCGATAAGACGCAAGGCGTTGCACATTCTTATTGCTACTGACATTTATGGCCCGATGACTCAGTTCATAACGTGAGTACTATCGAGTCTTGTGACAACTAAACGTACCCAATATGACAAAAAAAATCGAATTGGCTTTCAAATACCCGGGCTTTAGTGCCGTGAACCCTCACCTCTTAAGATTCGAAGAATGTGAAGGACAGCAATAAACTAGAAGTGGCTTCCGAGCTTCTTCGGCACACGCAGCCATCGGTGTCAGCACATTCGTGTGAACTAAACCGAAGAGTCGTAACCCTTCGGCTACTAGTAACGCTGCCTGCATTGCTGATGCCGCATCTAGGACAAAATATCGACGTGTTCAAACGTAATGACGAGACGAAACCATTGTATAAGCACCTACATAGTACCGTTAACAAACATGATGTATTTTTTTATTATTATTTACATAGTAGCCCTGTTTTTAACCTCGATCTGGCCAGTACCCTAATTACGTAATACACGATCAATAGGAATTTGAATCGTTTTTATACAAATTGCTAATCCATTGCTAAATAAGTTCGAAAAAAAATCTGCTCAACAACGTAAATAACGTGATGAATGTTGTTGAACTGTCAAAATGAACCAAAATTGTCGTGATGTAGCTGATTTTATTATTTTGACGAATCCTCTACGTTTAGGCTATCGTAATAATTGCATGTAATTTAATCGGTTGAAGGACCCTGAACGAGACACATTCGTTTTATTGTTATTACGTCTGGGGGCGTTTAGTGTCCCGTAGTGCTCAATTTTTTTTAAACAATACCTAGTTATCAGATAAAACCACATTTCGCCAGTTATGTTTAAGTCCCATGTAATAGGGGGCGAGCCTATTGCCATCAACCGGGCACAAATCGACTCCGGGTTGCTACTAAAAAATTCCTAATGGGAAAACAATTTGCCCGGCTTGGAAATTGAATCCGGGACTTCATACCCAGAAGCAGTGCACCACTAGACCAACGAGGCAGTAACATTTTTTTTTTTATATATCTTTACGCCATCGATATCATTGCGCCAACCATATTGTCCAATTAATACGATAGTATCAATAAACTTTGTTTTTCTTTTGTTTTCATATGGCTATATAGAAAATTGTAGTATAAGTTAAGTGCCTACTAGATATTTTCCGCCTGAAATAAGCTCACTGCTTATCTGCCGAGATGAGATCAAAAGCAATCCTGTTAGCATAAAAATATGCTCATATACGAGTCGAGTAGCGACGCCAATTTAATGTAGAGCCTGCATCCAATATAGGTTGCAATTTTTATGGTCTGCCGATTTCGGTATCGATAAAGTGTCTTGCGAATACTGATAATCGAAACGCAATCAAGTAGGTATGTTTTTTTAAGATACATAATCGAACCTCAAATATTATTGAACGTGCCTGGAATATTATTGAACTCTCTAATGTAATGATTGCGCCTCATTTTGTGAACCTTAAATAATTCCTATTTTAGAGTCCTAAAAATACTAAAGGGCCAAGTAACTGCGACATTTGGTCGGGTTGCCCTAGCTCGACCAATTCGGCTCGCGCGTAGTTGGTCACAGTTCTAACCTCACCTTGCCCGGTCGGGTACCCATAGCTTAGTTTAGTTAGGTACTGCGACCAACTCTGAGAAAAGGCCAGAAAGTAAAAAAGCAGCTCTTTTATTTAAAATAGAGTGCATCATTAGCCTGAGCTCGTGGCTAAATAATAACTGCCGCACGGGTCGATCCATCAGGTTAAGCTACGCTTGCCGGGGTTGGTCTGTGGACGGGTGACCATCTTTACATACCGAGACTCCTCCGTGCCTTGGAAAGCACGTTAAGCCGTTGGTCCCGGCTGTCATTCATGGATTCATTCAGTCTTTACGGGTCGTCAGAAGCTCGAAAGTCAGACAACCAATCTCACCAAGTGTGTCGTGTTACCCAGTTACTGGGATCAAATAGGCAGTCGCTCCATGTAAAATACTGGTATTCCGCCGGTTAGACTGGAAGCCGACCTCAATATAATTGGGAAAAGGCTAGGCAGATTGGTTGTGCATCATTAGAGCCAAAAAGTTAAGAATGCATAAATTATTAGAAGATTTTAAGAGCTTCGGTTAAATATTTAGAAATACATAACACTTTATTGTCAAGACGAGTAGATATAAGTTTGCAGTGCCAACAGCCTATTGTAGGCTTTCATATTTTATAAGGAATAGTAATAATATGGGAAAAGATCAATGCATGATTGTTTTGATTTAAATAAATAAATAAATAATAAATAAGTTAAAATGTGGGAAGATATTTTATCCAAACATTAGGAAACATACATTTTTCATAGGTACAACAAACAACAACAACAACTAGCTTTTATCCGCGGCTTCACCCGCGTAGATGTCGGAAAATATCCCACGGTAACGTACTACCGGGATTAAAAGTACCCTATGTGTTAATCCAGGTAAATAATGCATTAATTCCGTAATTCATCGTTTTCATATAACTCTATTGGTTTACGCAGTGCACGCCAGTAAAGCTCCCAGTCGTGATTTTTTCCACATCTTCAACAATTATCGACATATTTCAGCCAATTTACACAAAACCATAATGAATTATAAACTTAAACCTTCCCCATTAGTCACTCCGTCCATTGGTGAAAATTTATATAAAAATCCATTCGGTAGTTTTTGAGTTTATCACGTCCAGACAGGCAGATGCGAATTTACTTTATTTTACAATTTATGTAGTGATAAATGAAATTAACTAGAGGATTATGTTTACTTTTTGAGTAAGAAAAATGAAACCCCATACTAGAACCAGACCAAAGCAATTGTATTTCAATAGCCAACTAACGTCAGGCCGCAGAGTGATTTCTAGCCACAAGAGGGGCTATAAAAAACGTACCACTGTAAAGCCGGATTGTAAGCCCCGCCTCAAAAACCGTTTCAATGTAACCCTTTGAGCTGCACAATATGTATCCAAATAGTCAATATTCAGCACAGTGAACCCAAATGGTTTGCTATTGTAGACTTCAGGAATATTGAATACTGTAGAAAGTCGTTTGTGGTAAACAGTCGCGTCTTTGTTCCAATCACTTTATATTTCTATTGAACTGTGAGTTGTTTCATGAAGTAAATGACAAGCCATTTTACTTATCTACGAATAAACATTAGAAATGAATAAAGTTTGAATTCGCAAAACGCGTATTCTTTTGCACTCAGCGTTTGCAGTTCTTTTACAGACATTTGACCTCTGATTTTGCATCACATTGTTCCCGTTGCTCTATGGTTGCTGTCAGATGTAAAATAACTACGAAAGAACTGTACATAACTGACGGGTATCAGGAACACATTCTCAAATTATTTATGGTGTAGGTAGCTCATTTAGGCACAATTTAATTTAATATTGTCATTTGAATCATAACACCAGACGTAACATTCATTTCTCAAACAAATTATTTAATCCAACTTTTTTCATACTTATTACATAAAATAACAATGTAGGTATAAACTAACCTGTAACAGTCTTCACAACTACCTCCTCATAGGTATCTCCTTTCTTGAATACTCCTTTGTAAACTCTACCGAAGGTTCCTTCATGGACCAGGATCTCTAAGCGGATGTTGGACCGAGGAGTGGTCAGCAGACGGAGCTGTTCCGCGGGATCCGTGATCCGGTCCTTGGCTATAGTTTGCTGAAATGAATATGGCTATTAGTATGACTATGACATTGATATCTTCTTCTGTGTTAATGTAGATCTTTAACAAGATAAAGTTTTGTCTGGATAGGTCGGAAGAGACACCTATCTTACTTAAAACGCGAATAAGTTGCACTACGAGTATGTCATATATATAACAAGCTAAAGTTATAGATGTTTTATTTGTGTTCGACTTTTTTAATTCTCACGTTTTACATGTGGTGGTCCATATAATGACGTCATAAAAAAAAATGCCCTGGGTATTCGAAAAAAACCCCATGTATGTCCCGCTATTCTTGATAGTTTTAGAGTTAATATATATTTTTTTTATTTGTTTGATAATATTATGGTCCGCTCGTATGACCACTAAAAAATACTATCTTTATTTTTACACGGCTTTTTCAAATTATTATTTTTGCAATTTTCATTGTTATGGAATATTCTTTCAGACATAAAATAATCATCTTCCTATCATTAATTCTAGATACAAAATTTTTGATCGAATAGGAGGAATTTACGCTCAAGTGATACAGAGTCGAAATATCTACTTCAAATAAAATTAAAAATACTACCTTGTTTCTAAACCATTTCAAAAACCTAAGCGGAATACAGCCTTGCACAATATCACAAAGAAGTGGACTCGAAAATTTCGATTCTTCAGACATAAGTTACCTATGTAACGATTGAAAAATCGTAGAAAAATCCTAGGATGACTCTAGGAGGCAATGGCCAATATTCACTTCCACGGTTCATGTAAATTTACAGAGTTTAAAATTCTTCTTCCACTAATACCATCACACTCATTCAAACTTGAGAGCACAGCTGCTTTATTTACACGGCAACAACAAAACTGCACAAAATACTCCTCTGAATCAGCAAGTCTGTAACAAAGCCACTCTAAAGTGCTACTGAACTGCATATCCAGTTAGTGCAGACGTGAACTGGACCAGTCTTTAGTTAGAGACAGATGCGCTCACATTATTGTATTTAATAGTTATCACTTTCTACTTTTTGTATGTCACCTCCTTTAATTAATTTACGTGAACAACAGCTGTCAAGGAGGATGCTGGAAATTTCACTTTTTCAGTTCATATTTTAAATAGTAAACTTGAATTTTACTTTCTATTGCCATTAATAGCACCACATTCATTAAAATCTAGAGGAATACTTAATACACTTCCCAACTTCTCTTCAACAATATAAAACTACACAGAAAATTTGTCCGAATCAGCAAGTCTGTAACAAGGGTACTCTAAAAAGTGCCACCGAACTGCATATCCAGTTAGTGCAGACGTGAACTGGACCAGTCTTTAGTTAGAGACAGGTGCGCGCACATAATTGCATTGAGCCGGACGGCGTCCAACGATATCCTTAATCTAGTTTGCGAGATGGTAGCTAGCTCTCCAGTGGGTGTTGCAGTGAAGCGATTTTGTCAGAGTGCTTTGATAGTCGAGGAGACGGTAGATAAATAATGCTTTAATGAAGAGAGTATGTCAACGTGGCTTGGTAGTGCTGCTTAAAAGCTTTTTGGTGAAGTAAGTTTTGAGCACCTCAGTAGGGATAAATAATAATGTAGGATGACAATTCTATTCAAAATAAGTTTGTTTTCATAATTAATTTATCGAGTAAGAAGATACTTTTGCTCTTAAAAATAAAATATCAATAATTTACAACCGTTCCTCTTCCATTCCTTCCACAAAAGCCCCAATTGCGAAACAAAATTGGCGTCAGAAATGCTTCAAATAAAATTTCCTCGGCTTTGTATCCAAAACCGTCCCGTTTAATAAGAAACTTCTTATTTACACCTCCGTTCATTAGCGATCCCTCCTCAGTGAGGAACTGAGGACACTAATTCATATTTCCTGCTAAAGACTTTCAACGGTGCGATAAATTCACGGACAAAGGGGATTGCAAATTAAAAACTCGGTTCCTTGCCAAGACCAATAATGAAACGACTAATATTGATGGAAGAGACTAGAGCGCGGATTTGTGGATAGTTGGGGCGTGGTTGCTTGGATTGATGTTTTTTTTTCTTACTTTGTAGTTCTCCATATGTTTTTAGGAAGTATGATGAGAACGATGTCGAAAATAGTGGGATATTTTTATTATTTGTTAACGTTTTTAGACACGTTAAATTAATGAGAGTTCGACGATAATATTCACAACATTAATTTTGTGGGAATTCAGCGGTTGACGCATTCAAAATAACAGTATTCACTGTCTAATGCCTGAGTATTGTAGGTATTAATTTAATACCTCCAACTGAATGCCGCATACAAATAAGTAAGCGAAATTCATAGTTAATAAGTTAGTAGGTACTTATCATTTTCAAAAAAATGGGAAACCATTTTCACGGAATTTGTATAAATTGTGATAATTCAAAATTGTATTATGTAAACTAATATATATTAGGTAATTATTTCGTTTTATGGGTACCGTTATTGCGCAAACGTGTTTATTACTGCTCTCTTGCGCTTACCGTAACAAATTACAACAGTGAAAGTGCTCCAGTTTCTGAATGCACTGCGTTATTTCACGGTGTCAGTCACCAGCTCCGATAGCCGTGATCGTCTAGTGGTTAGGACCCTACGTTGTGGCCGTAGTAACCCAGGTTCGAATCCTGGTCACGGCAGTGATTACACTGTCGCGGCGGAGCAAATGTTTTTGAATATTTTTCGCAATTTTCTTGTAACAATTAAAGAAAAATCAATAAAATTAAGCAAGAAATTTGATAATATTCCAAGTTTCAGAAGATATTTTATGAATTATAAAAATTAAATAAAAAAAATGTAATCTATTATATCCAATATCCATTTTGATATCGAACTACGTTTGCATTATTTACCCAAGATTTTGACTGACATGACTCTTTTGCATGGTATCTATGTGCATTAAATTTTTTTTTTTTGTTCCTCTTAGTCTTATATATTTACACAAAAAAAAAAAAAACGGTATTTTACTTTACAAATGATTTTAAACGCCTTCAAAGAAAAACTAATCGCATCTAGCCATAATTTAAGTCTGTTTTCAATACTTGCCTAAGAAGAGCGCTAATTGCATTACGTTTGTATCACCTGCAGGGGAGACGGGGTAACTCTGGGTAACTCGTCTTAAATTGGATTCTTAATGAGGTAGAGGGCTCGTTTTATGCACCATTCCTTCGCCCTTGTGATGCAGAAGACTTGTAATAAACAAGGTGTCGGTTTGTCGCATATGCTTTGGGGTGGAGGATTCTTTTGATTTATTGCGGTAAAATATATTAAAATTTTCTGGGATTATTTGACGTAAACCACAATTTTTAACGTGTTGCTAAGAATTTACTTATGATAGAGGAATTAAGTATGATAAATAAACAACTTTGCCCGTCAATAACCAAGAATATTCGTCAAAGCGTAGTTTCAATGGAGTACTAGGGACTTCATCCATTGGAGAAGGTTAAGAGGGCACCAAACGGTACACTAACGACTAATGTTGATTTAAACTTTAAAAAATATTATCTCGTGACTGATAAAAAATTATGAATAACGGCTAATAAGGACCCTCGGTAAGTGTGTCTAGAATTTTCTAATACCTTTTATAGAGTTTCATATTGAGCCACAAAGCAACAAAATACGATCTAGAGGAATGTGGCCGCTTTTCTTTAGATTAAATTTGGTTGCTTCGTATCTGAGCCGGCTCTGTTAAGAGGGCGCCCAATGGTACACTAGCTCTAGCTCTTAACAGGGCCGGCTAGGCATCACAAAAGTTATAAAATCTTACTTAGAACTAGAAACTGTATTAATTACCTAGTGTAGATACGTTTTTCTCACCGCATACTACTGCTTGGTGTAATCCATTTTGAGATACGTGTTATCTTTTTGGTAACTCGACTGACCGAGAACGTATATTCAAAACTGAAAAGCGTTGCATTAGGTCGATGTACAAACTTGAAACCACAATGTTCAATGTTCTTAAGATCCAACCATCATCTTTTTCTCGCATGGTAGATCGATTCCCTCGTAACAGACCTGACAATAGTCAAATTTACCTACATCAATATATGTAGAACGGCACTTATGCGGAAAAGTGTCTTTTGCATGGGGTCCCCCCTTTATAGCAGAACTTTTTATGTCATAATATTATTTTGCATAACAGCGCATAGTATAAACTTCATTTCGCAGAAAATCGTTTGGCATACACTCATTTATAATACATTAAAAACGCATAATTTTGTAAGTCAGAATCATCTTTAGGCATAAATTTCATATCCATAATAATTAAAAAGTAGAACCATCATATTGCAGAAAGTTCACTGTCAGAATCGTCTTTTGGCATAAACTTCATATCCATAATAATTAAAAAGTAGAACCATCATATTGCAGAAAGTTCACTGTCAGAATAGTCTTTTGGCATACATACATTTCATATCGATAATCATTAAAAGGTAGAACTATCATATCTCAGAAAGTTTACAGTTAGAATCATCTTTTGGCATACTTTTCATATCCATAATAATTGAAAGACTCATCTATCACATTACGGAAAATTCATAGTTCATGCATGGTGTAAGCTTGTTTGCATGCAAACATGCAAACAAGCTTACACCTTGCATGCAGCATGCAAGCAAGCATGCAGCATGCAAGCAAACATGCAGCATGCAAGCAAGCATGCAACATGCAGCAGGCATGGTTTCTGTCACGGCTCCGGCGCTGCGGGGCTCCGGCGATCCCACGCAAGCTTCTCGTCGCAGATGGTTGTAACGCTCACCACAGCAGCTTCGGCTTGCTGGCCGGCTAAGCCGGCCAGCCTCAGCCGCGGCGGCGAGCGTTAAAACCACCTGCTCCTCAGCTTGCGGGCCGCCTCGCCCCTCCGCGCCTACGCGGGCTTAAATTACACTCTAGGGGTAGGGCAGACAAGACTACGTGCAGTCGGTTTTGCAGCGATTCGGTTCTGTCACTTCACTAACTTTTGTAGTACAACTTATTGACTTTTTAAGACAATATTTTAATTTTAATTTAAGGTTAAGAATATGATTACATTTTATAGAAATGACAATAATTATGCCTAATAAAATTATTCCAAATGAAATTCTGCCATCTTCTTAATATGCCAAGTGAAATTATTCCAAATAATCGTCGCTCTAAATAAACGTTATGTGAAACGAAAATATGCGAAATTAAGCTTTGCCAAAAGTAAATTATGCCAAATAAAATTCTGCCATCTTAAAAGTATGCCTTTGTAAATTCGGACATATAAACATTCGGCCAAACAATAATTATATTAAATGATTTTTATGCCATATATATATTCGTTTAAAGAAGATTATGCCAAGTGTGTTATGCCAAATAAATTTCGGAGCATCAAAATTCTGCCAGATAGAGGGAACCCTTTTGCATGGCTTCAAAAATTTATAATACACTACCTAAAAGCTGGAATAGTTAAATAACGTAGCGTTCAAAGAGAAAGTTATACATTTTTCCAGCAGATAAAGCATATTCTAATTTAAATTAGCTTTTAGATATGAGATTTTGATCATGTTTCACTAATGTATTATTTTTATTGATGTCAGAAATACGTTACTGAGCAAACGGTTTTTTCTATTGCGCAATAACCAACACTACCCACAGTACGCCCACAGTAGTTAAAAAATGACTGATAATAACGAAAGAGACACATACCATCTTATATATATTTTCATAACATTTTTAAATAATTAGACTTGGACTGACATTTTACATTATTTTATTAATATTTGCATGCCATTGTGTAAGGCAAACGTGATGATCTGTTTTTATTATCTCTACTTATATCATCCCTTGCATGCTGACAAAAGGGATGATGCTCGGGTAAAAAAAAAAATCTGTTTAGTCCGCCAGTCAGATAATAAAAAAATATTAGACACGTATTTTTTGCTTTATCATATTAATAAAAAATGAGTTAGATAAAACGGATTAAAGTTGGAGACCGGGGGCTCGCTACGTCACAAGTAAGTATAAAATCTACATATTCGTGACGTCATGGCACGTTTTAACTCAATGTGTCGCCGTAATCTTTTGATAACAAAAAAAAGAAAAAAATACGTGTCCAATATTTTTTAATAATCTACCTGACGGACAAAACAATTTTTTTTTGTCATCATCCCTATTAATGTTGTATGTGCTAATGTTTGAGCAAATAAATGATTATATTATGTATATTTCTTGGAAGTGAATCTTTTGACGTGACAACGTCTTATAAATTGGTTTGCCGGGTGACACTTCAAGAAACTGCGTTACGCTCCGCTCACGTTATGCGCTCACAATGAGAGCGAGTGAGAGGCACGCGTCCCTTCCACTCGGGCATGGTTAGCCCGCCTAAGAGCGAGAGAGACAGACATAAAAAGTGAAAGGCACGCAAAGTCGTTGTCACGTAAAACTTTCGCCCGTATACCGACTTTACAGGCAACCAATTTTATGTTTAATTGATTAATTTCTGAGAAGCGAAAACTTTCCTTAAAGTGTTCAATTAACTTTCAAGAACTTTCCACAAATCAAACAAACAATCCAACAGCAATTTCCCACATAACCTCAAAATATATAAATAAATTACTAAATTCCGACCATGTTTACCTCTTCAGAAAAATACTTGAGGGTTCCACCACAATTAATTCCGTACTCGGTTACCTCCGTACGACGTATGGTGCCATTAAAGTGTTTGCGGATTGTTCAGGCAGAGATCAAGAGTAACCCCGTAATGTGGGTTAATTTATCTGGGAGAGTGGTTGAATTTAGTGGGGGACTGGGAAGTGGGGATGTGATGCGGAGTTTAAGGCGAGGAATTAAATATGGTGACTTATGGGTGTACGTGGAGTGCCATGTGGTTGCTAGGTGTGCCAGTGTCTGTCTCTTTGTTATTGTTGTGTACTAGAAGTTATAACATACTATATAACCGTGTCTTTGGTGTCACGACAAATTAGTTTCCGATCAGCCAATACACATACTTAGATACGGTCAGCGACAAATGTCGATTAGCACGTCTACTTTTACACATCATCTAAATTGACACAAAATGTAATAGGAAAAAAAAAGCTAAAATCCGAGTCTGTATAAATGAACTTTACGATTTAAAAACTTGATCCCTAGCATAAAGCCCATCGATCAACATTCTACTCTGTTCTAAATCGCTATCGCCTGTACGCCAGACACCGGCAGGCGCGTCTTCGAGACCGGCAGTAAACTAAAATTTACACCAACACAAAACCAATTTATTATCCGGTAAATTCAGATGAACATTTACCAACGGTACCAAATGTGTTTATTAGGTCACGTTTGTAATAATACTAATATCACGTATAGGTACATTTATTGTATTCAAAGAACGCGGCGAACCGAAAATAAAAATTAGAAAATGTTTTTTGTAGTATCTGATAATTCTGATAGAAAAAGTGGTAAAAAGCAACTTTTGAACTGAGCCGTGCTAGATAATCTGTTTCTGGCTTCATTCTAACTCTAACTACATTATTGCAAGCGCGACTGCTGAGCGTGGGGTCCTGGGTTCGATTCCCGGGTCGGGCAAAGTGTTATTGGGTTTTTCCATTAGGAATTTCTTAGCCCGGAGTTTGGAAGTTGGCGGTGTGATACCCCCGTGCCTCGGAAAGCACGTTAAGCCGTTGGTCCTGCGCCTGATCTCTCTCCGGTCGTGTCGGATTGCCGTCCCACCGGACTATGAGAGTGAGGGAAGAGATAGTGCACCTGTGTCTGCGCACACATTTGTGCACTATAATATCTCCCGCGCCGAAGGCTAGTCTCCGTTGAGATTGGCCGCCGTGGCCGAAATACGGTCTGGAGGACTATATTTAATATTATAAATGCAAAAGTGAGTTTGTTTGTTCGTTTGTTACGCTTTCACACTAAAGCGGCTGAACAGATTTGGATGAAATTTTGCACATGAGTAGACCATGACCTGGATAAGAACATACAATACTTTTATCCCGATATTCCCACGAGATTGAAACTTATGCGGGTGAAACCGCGGGGCGCAGCTAGTATATTATTAGGTGACAAGCCGTGGCCATCATAGGATATCAAATCGGCGAAAATGACGAACTGCCATGCAAAATTTCATCACCTAGTTAACCCCTATAGGGAATAAATTTAAAAAAATCCTTCCTTATTGCTCTTCTGGAGTCACTTTGCAAAATTGTATGCTTCTGGCCCAGCGGTTTAGCCTATGCGTTCTCTGTCAGTAAATTTTTTATTTTAATTAAATGGATATTTTGAAATTGCCTTCAACGTTTTTTCCTTTATATAAGTCTATCTACTGTTAATGCTCTTGGTGGATAATAAACCCCTGTTCATTTGAAATAATATTATTAGGGACTGAAAAGTTTTGTTATAACCTGTATTTATGTGAATGTGTTAATGCGTAGTTGAGTAAACCGTACCTAAAAACCACGTAATAATCTTCAAATAATAGCTGTTCGTTATTTTGGATGGTAGCTATAACCACAATGATACAAAATTGGCCACATTATCGACAAAATGGTGCTTTTACGGCAGTAACCTACATAGTTAGTACTAATTGTGTAATGACTATGTTGTTTGCGTAGCCAAATGTGAATTAGCATAATTATACCTAATTTAATTAATAAGCATACCTACATAATTAGTTAATTGTTAATCCACAGGCTTTACTCCCGAATATCATTTGTATACATAGACTAAATCGGGCGAATTAGTATGAATATTTACTGAACAACATTGTAATGGACTACTGGTAAATACCTAGTTACTAGTTAGAACTTAGACCAAATAAAAAACCAAGACATAGCGTTGTCAACAGTGACGTGAGGCCTGTTTCTTAAACATGTGTGCACTTAGTGAGGTGTAGTTTGATTATAATTTGATTGTAAATGTGGCATTTTGGCATGTTTCACTGTGTTGTTCGCAGCGCTATGTCTTGGTTTTTTTATTTGGTTTCAGAGTTAAAAGTAATCATTACTGAACAAAAAAGTGCACCGCTGTTAAATACTTAAAATTAATCACAATGTCGGCTGAAAGCCCTCTTCTAAAGATGGCAGCAGTTTTTTTAAGTAGTAACTCGGATAATCAAAAATATGAATCTAATGAATTTCCAAGACTATCGAAATTTTCACTCCAAGATTCTTAATTTGGAGACTTGTAATTGGCTTGTCGTAATTTACTTTTTTGTTACCTGAAAGTCACCTAAAGATCATAAAATAATAAATTCAAATCTGTGTCACAACTGTGTACATCATAGTTACCAGTAGGGATGTAAAGATACATAATTTTCCCGATACGATACCGATACCGATTTCGATGACTTAGTAGATAATAAATCAAATAAATAATTAAGTATGAACCTCGGGCGTTTATATGTCTCTTGTATTTTGTATTTCGGGCACAACTGTTTAATAGTGCGTTATAGTCCTCACTTCACTGTGTGAATAAACAGAATCACGAATAGCGGTGACATAAAACAGGCGCGAAACAGTACATCGCTCAGCTAACGCTCAGCTAACGCTCAGCAAACTGCAAACATTGTTTGCCGTGTTGCCATGTCGATAAGCACGCGCTGCGCGGCGTTACCACTATTCCCGCCTGCGACTGAGCGACAACGTTGCGCGCGCGGTAGGCGTTTCGCGCGCTTTGATATCGGTTGTATATAATCGGATATGCCGATATATCGGCATCAGAATCGGAATCGTTACATCCCTAGTTACCAGCATGTTATTCGACTATTGACAACAAGTTTTTAATTTCTGCCACAACACAAGATCACTATAAGCAGTCAAAAGTTTGAGTTGAAGTGTATTCTACTCATAAGATGCATTTTATAGCACACACTATGTTACAGGCTAAATAGTGCAATGACCGAGTGACGGCATCTCATCGCTGGCGCCAGACTGACACTGAATTGTGGGTTAGTGACCGCTGTTAGGTCACTTCTGCCTAAGTACCTAACACGTCTTATACCTAAGCCTGCATTCGAGAAATGACAGACCGAACAAAACGTTACAAAGTATTCCGAATTCGGACGGATGGAGTTCGGGTCTAGGGGTCTACTCCCTTAGCGAAATCCGTAGTTCCGGCAGAAGTTACGGGCGCTTAGTTCTCTGTCTCACTTACGGACATACCGTGTGTAAGACGGAGAGGGGAGCGTCCGTAACTTGTGCAACCCGTCATACAAATAGCACTACGGGCATTTCGGAACGTCATTACTCGGATGAGCAGTGTAACTTGTAATGGCGCTTAGAAGTGCAATTTTTTATAGATTTTATGAAGATTTTTATGGTGCATATACGGATCATTAATTATCATAATATTAGTAAGAAGTAGTTCATATACTCACACTTACTTGTGACACATGCGTAAGATTCGATGCAGCGTAATATGATACTCTAGACTCCGGTTTAGCATACACGTGCTCTCCTATGTGCGTGGTCGCATATGGAGAAGGTGACCGGCGACTGCCTGTTGACAAAGGTTTAAATTGATTATAGTTGCTATTATTATGGTCGTGGTTGAAGGGTTAGGGGATTGTTTTATGAAGAAAATGACTAAGTAGCTTCTACAATTCAGATTATAGAACGTACGTATGTAAGTTTAGAATCACAATTTCGGTTTTGTAACATAAATAATAATATTCATAAATGATTATTATTTATTAATAATTCAAAATCATCCTCGAACCTTCTTGGAACCACACGAACTCTACAGAAAGCAATGATCGGCGTGGCCGACTAATCGGCCTTTTTGCAATCGACTAGTCTGCCAAAGTCATAGTCGGCCCATCTCTAGTAATAAAGATATCGTCGGATAACGACACGATATCGTCGGACTGGTAGTTTCGTACAATTAATGCTAAATGCTTTCATACAGTGCACTTGTTCACTGCTGCCATTTTTACCTCGAATACACTATTTCACTTTTGGAATCGGGCGGCGATGTAAGCTTTTGCTGGTGTAACGCGACTATTCGAGACTGCTGTGGCATACCGCATGACAATAAGCTGTTGGTTACATCTTGTCACAAACCGATATCGTCTCGATATCGGTGTCTCTATTATCGTAGTGTGAAAACGGCCAACTACGGTAGGCTAATGTCAATAAAAACCGACAAAAGGTGATACACGAAATTAATGTTGATGTTTAAACCTATTGTACACATTTCCTGAAGTATTTTTTCTTCCATTATTTCCATGCTGTAAGAATGAAAAATGAAAATTAAACATCTCTTACACTTACAAAATTGTCTTTACTTTTCAATTTACGTTAAGTATTCAATCTTACAAACAGATTTTTACCAAGAATCC
Organism: Xanthia icteritia; assembly: GCA_949128155.2. NCBI lineage: Eukaryota > Metazoa > Arthropoda > Insecta > Lepidoptera > Noctuidae > Xanthia > Xanthia icteritia. Next base: position 5,705,421 of record OX421932.2, read on the forward strand.
TCATACATATTCTTGAGAAAAGACAATCTCGCTTCCACGCTCAAAGTATAATTTTCATTAGAACTAAATCAACCATTACAAGGAATATCATGTGACCTCTTTCTGTGAAAACGTTTTCCTTATTTTAAAGAAAACCTCGGAGAATGTGCGGTGTGAATGTAAAATATAAATCAAGTTGGAATTAAATGGATTTCATCAGTGAACAGTCGCGAACGAAATACTTTTGCCATAAATCTAGAAACAAAAGTTATTCGGAGAATTTTATGTTGCTCACCTGATGGAAGATACCCACCCATTATTTTACTACTTTGTAAACCACGGGAGAATAAGTTTCTTAACAAAAATTTCAAATGAAATTAAATTGTTTATTCTGTAATTTTTTTTTTTTTTATTCTATTTTTTAATTCGAAAGACAAAAAAAAGTTAAGTCATTTCATATCCCGACCACTCCTGAGAAGAAATGACGAAACAAACTCAAGGATCAAAGTCCAGACATAATCTTGGTCAGATCATGTGAGGACCATGCAGATAGTTCTGAGAAAGAACCACACAGTTTTGAGTGCACCTGTCCAGTCAGTGTAAGCATTTGTCAGTAATCGTGTAGCTCAACTCAGAACAGCTCGAGCTCAACGACTCGACGAACAATACCAAAGCAAGGACGTTTGTGTAGGCCGCATCAAGAACTTAAACAAAAACACCCTGTATACTGGACAAGTTGATATAAAATGCCATACAAAATTGCCCTAATTGTTTTTACAGGAAACATAAATATAATTAGGTAATTTACGAACGAATGTCACTGTAATATTTGTTCCAGAATTTTTGTAAGGAATTTTCCAAGCGAATAATATAAAAATACTAAAGTGAAATTTTATGTGACATTCCGTATGTTACATTTTCTCATTTGCTATAAATTCCTTTTTGTTGAGAAATATTTTCTTGGTACTCCGAATGATCTTGTAGTATATTTTTATCATAATAATAAAAGTTATATTACTGAGAGATAGTAAATTATTATAAGGTATGTATTTAGATTAGATTAGCTTTTGAGAAGCGATGGATGAACTGTGTGTAAGATGATACAGCTAGAAAGCGGACATGTATGGCTAGAAAGCGGGTGACTACTAAGATGGCGACTAATACAGAAGTGCCTATGGAAAAATGAACAACCGACTTCCAAAAAAAAAAAACACTACGAAATTAAAAATAATTTTAATTGCGGAACTCGGTGTCTTTGGTTTTTATTTTAATTTTTTGCCGCCGACTTCCGAAATTAAAGTTATTTTTACTTTTCACTAGGTAGTGTTTTTTTTTTGGAAGTCGGTTGTTTTTTTTTTTGTAAAAAGAAATTATTTTTCACTTTTTAGTTGAGGTACCTACCCTACACAAATTCGAATACCTGCTATGTAAATAGCAGTGAGAGGAATCATCCACAAAGGCTGTGTGGGAAAAATACGTAAGTATTAGATTCTATATTGAAGCTAACTCAAAAACTACTTAAGCCAAGTTAATAATATTTATATGGGACCACCGCGGAAACTTCTTCTACCAAATAAAATAGATTTATTAAAATCGGTTCACTATTTGACGAAAATATCGATGAACAAAAGAAAACTTACAGACGAACATAGAACCACCTTCTTTTTGGAAGTCGGTTAAAAAGAAGCATGCTGAGCCGATCTCAAATAAATTAGGATAAGGTTTTTAAAAACATTTTCTTCTATTTAGAAAAACAATGACATTGCTAAAGGCGATGAAATTAACAAACAAACAAAACAAGTTGATTATTTAATTAAATAAACTTATTTTTCTTTCTTTCTAAAGTGAAATTTTCCAACAACAAATTATCTTGGAAAAACGTAAAAATAATTTCAAGAATTCTTTGATCTTCTATGAGCTTCAGAATGACTAGTTATTACTTACCAAAAGGGAACTTGTGTAAACTAGCGATAGTGGCATAGGATCCCGTAGAACTTGGAGGTCTCCCAAGGGTGTCGAGCCTTAGGAGAACATTCTGATGACTGCCGTACGCCGCTGTCGTGTAGGAAGTGCTGAAAAGAAAGGTAGTGTTAATATTTTGACGTATTGATTTCAACATGTGCAAACTTTTCCTTGCTACATTGTAATTTTTTGGCTTTGTTTAGAGACAGCATAAAATAATAATATGTTCCATTCATAACGTTGGAAAAGCGGCGATATTAAGAAGAAAACTAATGTAAACTAGGTACCTAAAAACATAATTTGAGACAGAATATTCGGCTTCGAAATGCGAACGGATCAGACACAAGCGGTATCCGACATAAATAAATGTCAGATTAGTACAATTATGTCAACTGAGAGTAATCCACCACTTCCTCTGTCTGAACAATGCACATATTCTTTTGTTGGTGTTGAAAGTAGTGAAAAAAGTTTTTATGCTCATTTCATTAAAAACGTTTAACAGGCCTCTGCGAGTTGGTTTCGGCTTTCCAAGGTGCGGGACCCCAGGGTCCCGAGAAATGTTAGATCAATTCATTTATTTCACGTAATTTACACCCATGTTTGCCGCATGACAAATGGGCTAAGAGAACCACCGATTGGATTCCACATAGCGCACGACAACATCACGGCAGGCCGGACGAAGATGGCCGAACGAGCTTGACTCCTACCGAAAGAACTGGCCGACAGTAGCAATAGACAGAATTGTGTGGGAAATAAAGAGGGAGGCCATTGTCCTACCGTAGGACAATACTGGCTAATTAGATTAGATTAGAATTTATAACCATTGCCAAACATACCATTATCATAATTCGTCTCATTTGTTTAAAAATAACGTTGAATATCTACTTAATTGCTAATTTATTTCTAATATACAGAGCAGAATATAATGCAGATAGGTACGGCACACTGCAACTACAAATTACTCTCCCACACTCCGGAGATTAAAGTAAATTATTATCTCTATTACGATCACTAAACTGGGAAAGTAGGTTAGAGTAGCCAGTAAACATTATTTATTATTTATAGCCAGCACGTTGGTCGTGCATGTGAGCTTAATATTGATTCTACTAGCTGGATATGTAGAATGTGGAGTACCTAGTAGCTATTGCTTGTATAGCATAGTGGAGTTTCTTGCCCATTCTTATCCATGCGACAAATACCTTTTAGAAAGCGGCGACTAGAATCACATTTTTTTTTTGAAAATATTGCCTATTTTTTTTTTTTTAATTTTGACTTTCCAAAGTGCCTTATAAGAGCCTATTTAAAATAAGTGATTTGACTTTGACATACTAGCTTTTGACCACGAGTTGGTCCGCGTGGAAGTCAACTATAACATAAAACATAATCCTACTAATATTATAAACGCGAAAGTTTGTGAGGATCGATGGATAGATGGATATTTGTTACTATTTCACGCAAAAACTACTGAACTGGTTTGGATGAAATTTGGTACATAGCTGTAATAGCAATCACGTCATTTCGTTTAAAATACGTTTTTATTTTTATTAATTTATTTATCTTTATATAGATTCTTTTCAATTTTGTGGCAAACAACATATAGGATTATTATTCCGATATTCCCACGGGATCGAGACTTATGCAGGTGAAACCGTGGGGCACTATTATACATCTTATGGATCGACAATAGTGCAGCTTTCTAGCTGTGAAAGAATGTTCAAAATCGGATCAGCACTTCCAGAGATTACCACAAACTGAAAAAAAAGGTTTATAATATTCGTTTAAATTGATTCAAGAGGTGATTAGCACTTTGCCGACGACTACGTGTGCTTCGATTTTAGTACTTTGAGCACTCCAATTTCACCCATTTACGGATTGACTTTCCTATATGTTACTATTTACACCTTTTATCAAAATCGGTTCAACGATTTAGCTGTAACAACGTTACAAACAGACAGACAGAGGCCCTTTCACTAGTATGGAAGTATGGACTTGATATACACAGTTATCTAGATACCAGCCGTAGTGATAGTGTAACATGTGGTGTGGACGGTCAACTGTTGGTATCTGATGAAGTCATGTGAGCCATCTCTAGCCTAGGATATGTACTGGTTGAACTATAAATTTGTATTTATGTTAGTGTATAGATGTGGCTGAGTTTAAACTGCAGTAGAACTAGACTATAGTTAGATTTTTGACATAAGACGAATTTATAAACTACTTAAAAAAATTACAAGTCAATCTACAGATAATTAGAAACAGTAAGACATAGATAACATTTTGTGATGAACATTGTGTTTATACCATTCCCCCTCTAAAAAGCTGATTTTATTCACTGAAAACAGTGAAAAAAAAGCACTAACTTTTAATCACTATTTTGGTGTTTGAATTTAGAACACACCAATATATTCGACCTCCATCTCAATACTATACAACCTCCTTCCGCAAAAATACTCGATACAAACTCCTTGTGCAAAGAATACTCGACATACAAACTCTTTGTGCAAATAACTCCTCGAGATTTGATTGGTCGACATTTTCGACAAGGAGTTTAGCATTAGCTGAAATTTAATTGTATATTTTTATCTGTGTATGTAACCTACTAACACTAGAAGTTAAGTAAAATTGTTACTAACCCTTTGGACTCCGGTCTGAAATAAAATATTTCTATTCTATATTTTTTTATTAGAATAAAAACTGTATTGTGTTCTTTGCTGTCATTAGTAAATTGGCGCTATTTTTAATACTGTACGTTGTACGAACACAAATTGTTCCAATTTTAATGTGCATTTTAATTAATTTAACATTCCTATTTTCTTCATTAAATGTCTATTTTCGGTTAAATCTTTCTTTTTCTCGTAGTCATGGTATGAAGTATAGTATGCAACTCTTGAATAAAACGGATTTATATCGAGGGCCATGAATTACTCGCGTCGCTCAGGATTCTAACACCTGAATTCTAACAATCATCATGAATCACTCACTACGGTCGTGATTCAGTAGTTAGAATCCTTCACTTGCTCGTGATTCATCTATGGCCCTCGCTTTAAATTCGTCCTTTATTCACTAATTGTATAATATAAGTACTATTATACCATTCCCCCTCTAAAAAAAATATTCACTGAAAATGGTGACTAAAAAGCACTTTTAATCACTATTTTGGTGTTTGAATTTAGAACACACCAATGTATTCGACCTCCATCTCAATGCTATACAACCTCTTTGCGAAAAAATACTCGATGCAAACTCCTTGTGCAAAGAATACTCGACATACAAACTCCTTGTGCAAATAACTCCTCGAGATTTGATTGGTGGACCTTTTCGACAAGGAGTTCAGCATTAGAATAAAAACTGTTAAGTGTTCTTTGCTGTCATTAGACTGAATCACTCCCTGCGGTCATGATTCAGTCGTTAGAATCCTTCACTTGCTCGTGATTCATTTATGGCCCTCGCTTTAAATCCGTCCTTTATTCACTAATTGCATTTACTATTGTTTACAAGGCCATGACAAGGTAAAACAAAACATTTTCCCCGGGTGTGCAACCCGGAAATATTTTGTTTAAAACCTTACTCCTGTAACTAAAACCCAGGTAAAAATATTCAGTAAAGCAATAATAATCTAATTTTAATCTGTAGTTACACATTATCCAGAGTGGTGATTTAGTCACCCTACATCTGTCAAGGGGATGATTTTATCCGTCATACTAAACAACTTTCGCTATGAAACTTATATACTCGTACTTACGAGTCGTAATAAAACACTTTTCATACATGCATCGAAATGTCTGTTTTTTTCACGAATTGCATAACACACGTCTACATTTCTTTCTCATTTCTCCTGTCGCAGGTCTGCTGGAAGAAATTTCTTTAGAAATAAGCAGTACCTTTGTACTCATAATTATGATTATGTCTTATCTGTATCTATTTTTCTGTGTGTACTTAAATAATAAAATAAATAACGAAAGTTATTTAGTATGGCGGGTAAAATCACCCCCTTGGCGGAAGTAGCTGACAAAATCGCCACTTTTTTTTTTTTTTTTTTTTTTTTATTTAAAAAAACAAAAAAAAAACAGAGTATTCATTACAGAATATCAACACTTATGATGACGTGCATTTTTTTAATAATTACCCTTTCCACATAATGGGGAATGGAATTTATTTGAAAATGGATTAACCTATTTGTTCCGCGAGTATTGGAACCTACATGTACTTACAAATGATCCCACAGAAATGTTCACAGATATAAAGGATACTTGGGCCCGCTTGTCAATCTCTCGGTTGGTTGGTGGTAGGGCTAAGGGGGAGAGGGAGGGCGTAGGGGTTGTTCTAAGTCCGCCGGGCTAGTTACCCCTATCTTATCTAAGTCTGTCGCCATAACAATAAAGTTAATTTATAATGGTGCCTCGTTTCATTAAACACGTCTAACGGGCCTCTGCGAGTTGGCTTCGGCCCCTCGTACGCCTTCCAAAGGTTCGGGACCCTAGGGTCCCGAGAAATGTCAAAGAAAAAAAAAAATGTTAACAGCATTGTTGTGATTCGGCAGTTAAAGGTAAGATAGCCAGTTCCTCTGTGGTTGAGAATTCCGGGTGAAGCTCTCTTCCACCTTCGCCCTGATCATCATGGATCTGACCTGATGGTAAGTGTACCATCAGGTCAGATCCAGGCTAAGAGCGTCCCCGTAGTGGTTAAAAAAAAACGCAAAGGCAGATATTATTAAGAACGGGGCTATAAAATCATGCTCACGCACGAAAAGTGGAGTCTAAACCCACACGAGTACATTTTAAATCCCTTTCCTACACCTATAGGTTTATAAAGCCATGTCATGAAAGCACACGCCATAAACGATTTTGTAGACACATAAACTCGTATTTGTGCCATAAAGTTTCCCGTGATAAAGTCGTGGGATATCGAGTAACTATAAAAACATTTTGCCTGTCTATCATAGAAACTTCCGTACCACATCATCCATCACACATGTCGGGGGGTCGCTGCCCCCCTGATGTTTTTGGGACTTGGCGAACGTTATAGGCAGAAGCGATATTGGAGATGACAGAGAAATTATTAATAGCTTTTATTTTATGTTCATTGCGTATAATTTTTAAAAAACGTTTATTATTTTTATTACGGACGCTTTTACAAACGTGCACGTCTTTCTACGTTGCTCTCACATGCATAATTTCAACATGAATGATGTAACCAATATTTTGTATCAAATTTTTTATTTAAAAGAGTGTCCGTGGAGTTTCTTGCCCGTTTTTCTCCATAGGTACCTACTACGTTTTAGAATGGGCAACTAGCTTCATATTTCTGACTGACCGACTTCTTGATAATTCAAAAGTGCCTGTAAATGGTTTAATTGAAATAAATGCTTTGAGTTGAGTTTGAGAATGAGTTGAGAATTATAGAATTTAATTTGTAAATTAAGATTGTGTTATTATAATGTGTGTTTTATGCTAATACTTACGTTGATGCCACATTTTAAAATTATTTTGTTATTTTGTTACGGTTTCTAGTGGTTGAAGTGGTAGAATATTAACTTGATATTGAGCAAAAGAAAAAAATACAAAAAAAAATCTTAGGTAAGTTTAAATGACTTTTTTCTTTTGTACAATATCAAACGTATGTAATTCGCTATCCCTTTTCGTTTGCGCCAATCAGCATGTTTAAGGTCAACTTCAACCTGATATTGTGTTGAAATTGGTATATTATTGAAAAATTTATAAAGCCCCGAAGGGCATCGAGGGTCGGGTCCCCCTATACAAGAATATTTTCTAAGAATTTAGTTTCTCCTTAATTTACGGGCAGTTTATATGCCATGCATAATGTATCGCTATTGTACGCTTTATGCTGAGTCTTCCCATTGTAGTAAGCAAATTTTGGCCCTAATTCTTTACTTCGTAATAGGAAAATTTGGATAGGATCGATCAGGAATGAGCGAAATAAGCTATGACGTAGAGCTGTAATTTATAGTCGAAAGATATTTGGAGTTCGCATGTTTTCTGTTCACATGATATTGAAAATCAGAGCAAGTTTACATTAAGCAGGAATCCAATAGGCAATCAGATTATAATATTATTATTATGTATGAAGAACACGTCTGATCAACGTTATCCTATCTGAAAAACAAGGACTTTTGTCTATAATTTTTTGCCAGTATTTTTGTTCAGAATTTTATTCGATGTCTAACGGATTATCCGCCTAGTGTATTATCAGCCGATGCAATTTACCGCTAGGTATCAATACATCCGTGCTACGCCACGCTACACCGAGTTATGCTACGTAGCGCGGTCGGTGCTACGCGTCGCTGAACCGTACTACATCAATGTCCCGAGCTACGAACGTAGCGCTTCAATGCTACGACTTTTTATTTGGCATATTTCAATTTTATTTTTTGTAGAGAGAATAATTTTGTTAATAGATTGGTTTTTTAAATTGAATTTTTCAGCGCTATTTATTTAATCTTAAAAAAAAAACATCAAAACAAATTTTTTAAAAACCAATTTCCTGTTCTTATTTATTTTCATAGATGCCAAAACCCAATCTTAAACTTCTAAGTCAAACGTAATGTTTGTTTTTCTAGTTAAACGACTTTGTTCAACGAGCCGGCTATTGAATTTACTTCGAGTAGCGAAACTCTTGAAACTTCTAAAAATATTTCCCTCTTGACTTAAATGTGATTAGATTTCTTCGCTTCTTCGAGAGCAATTACTGGGTACTTTATAAGGCCTCATCAGTTTCGAATTTACGTAAATTATGAGGCAGCGTTCTTTTTCTTTTAGTGTTCCGTAATGCACAAGAAAAAAACGGGACCCTTATACGATCACTTCGGTGTTCGTCTATCTGTCTGTCATGACCCTTTTTCTAAGGAACGTATGGGGGTATCAAGTTGACATTAATATCAAAAACGTAAGTCTACGGTCCCTTAAAACTCTAAAAAAATAGCGTTGAAAAATTAGGCTAAATACGGTCGTATATATACGACATATTTTGATACTAGAATAAATCAAAACCTACCTATAGGGCCTACCTATACCTTCCTATTGAACTAGAATCATGAAATTTAGCAAAAAAACAAGGTCTCACTGCATAAGTAAAGGAAAGAGTCAGAAAATCGTTCATTTGTAGTTTTACCACATCAAAAAATATTATTTTTTGTGATTAAAAACTTACACTTGCAGTTGGAGAATTGACCGTGACGTATATTGATGTATGGGAGAACATTTTTTCAACTACAAAGTTAAGTTTGTTCTTGAGATAAATTCATCCGAACTACGGAACCCATTGTGCGTAGTCCGACACGCACTTGGCCGGTTTATTTCGGTTGTTCAACTTTTATACGCAGAAATCTGAATGGTATGAAATCTAATACATCGCTGTAACTCGAGATTTTGCCTAGCAACTTGGCAAGACGAGAGTAGGTTCTACGTATTGATAAGAAATACGTTGAATTTTATTAAGGCAAATTAAGGCTTCTTAGGCCTACTTGGAAGCTTTACAAAAGGTATAGTTGAGGAATGAAAAAAATAAGCATCTGGAAAGGAATGTAGTTGAAAATTAACCGCCTTCGTGGTCTAGTGGTTACACCACCTGTGTTTGACCCAGAGGTCCCAGGTTCGATTCCCAGAGGGAGCAAAATTTTCTGCTCGGTTTGGTTGGTGGTAAGGCTAAGGGGGAGAGGGTTGTTCTAAGTCCACCTGGCTAGCTACCACCATCTTATTATCTTACCTGTCTGTCGCCATAACAACAATGTTAACAGCATTGTTGTGTTTCGGCGGTTAGAGGTAAGATAGCCAGTTCGTCTATGGTTGAGGATTCCGGGTGAAGCTCGATTCCAACTTCGACCTGATGATCACTTACGATCAGGTGAGATGCAGGCCAAGAGCTTCCCTATTTTCAATAATGCTGGGGAGTTTGTGCCACTTCTTCTTACCAGCTAAACACTAGGAAGGAGTGAAGGGTGGGCGTTTTGGGGGACTGTCTTATATAATTTTGACGTTCAAAACTGTCTGATTCTCAGCCTAGTTTGAATAAATGATTTTTGATTTTGAATAATATAAATATTAAAACTGCCTATATTTCTCTTTAAAATAACATCAACTAATTTGTTATTTCGTTGCTATTGTTGTTACGTAAAGCTAAATAAATTACAACAACTTTATTTCATAACTTTGCAAATTAACTTGAACAAAGTTGCCGAGTGAGATAATTTGCGTCAAACTTTCAAGCCGTATATTTTGCTAAATACAAATCGGAGGCTAAATGTTGTTGATGCGTATAAATATTAACGAAGTAAATTACTTTATTTTGTTAGTGATTTATTGTTGTTTCTTCACGTTTTAATTATTTTGCCGATTTGGTAAATATACTTGATTAGACAGCGAAAAACGACAATAAAATTAAGTAAGAATCCTTTGCTCGAAATTTTAAGCTGTTTTCAGCTGTTATAGTTTTTGGCTCTGAAGCGACAATAGCATTGATTTTAAATAACAACAAGAACTTTTCCTATCACAGGAATGCTGGAAGAGATTTCTTTAGAAATAAACATCACCTTTGTACGTATTTTTCTGTTCTTTTCTTCGTGTCTGTTTATATGTGTGTACATAAATGGTTAAATAAATAAATAAGAAGTTAATCATGTTACCATTTATTTATTATTTAACTAGTGACCCGCCCTTTGGTTCACACGGGTTTAATTTACTAATGTGGCGACCAAAGATATTAATATGTCTAGATAGACAGTCAAAACTTTGATCTCTTCGAAAAAAGTGGCATCCAACTGTTGGCCGCTAAATGCACGCACGCAGGAAAAGCAGAATGAGAGGAGCGAGAGTGAGAACAACGTAGCTGTCGCGAACACCAACATGACAAAGTTGGCTGGTTTGTTTTAGTTCTTTTGCAACGCGACACTCCAAGACATATAATAATCAAAGATGGCCAACCAAAGTGATTTTTGTGCCATATCAAAATTAAATATTCACACATATATTTTCCGGAAATAAATCTCAACTTTTTTGTAAAAACTGCATCAAATTATATTGTTTGGTTTAGAAGGACTAAGCTGTCACATAGACAGACACAAAAAGCGACTCTGTTCTAGGTATAGATAGACAAAAACTATTTCATACCTGTCCGGCTGTTTAACTGCAATATGCTTACGCATATATCCTGCTGGTGATGGTGTGGCGTCGAGCCTCAGGGCGTGTAGCTCCCTAAAATAGGGTTTAGCTACATGATGACTGATTCATGCAAGTCATCAGGTAGGAAGGGTAAAAACTACTCTTTTATTGAACTTTTTCAACCAATGGATTTAAAAAACTATCTCCAAACAGTCAGTAGTATGAACGAAACACTGACTTTAAAGACCCCTGTCTTTAGAGTCAGCTTACGCAGTGACTATGCAATTTATTATTTAAACCAATAAGAGAAAACATGGTTAGAGGTTAAGCCTTGGTTTACGTCTATAACGACTTAAACCAAGACCACTTTAAACCACAATTTACAAAAAGGGGGTTTTTGAAAACAATCTATCTACGGGACACATTTCCCTATCAAAATTATAACAGACAACTTACTGTATAGAATCATGATGCCTCGCCTTACTGCCTCTCCTATACAGGGTGCCCGCTGCAGCGGCTGCAGTTAGCAGCGCCAACGCAGCAGCCGCGCAGCCCCCCGCAGCAAATAACACACCCCCTGAGTTTTGTGACGCGTCGCCTGCAAGACGAGCTGTCTCGTTGTGGGTTACTACTGTTGATAGACCTGTTCGAAGAAAAAATGTTGTTACTAAAAGTTTTATTAGCTATTGAAAATGACATAACAACACGTCTGTATTGGCCAAAATGTTGGCGAACGATCTCGTTGGTCTAGTGATCGGAAGCGATACTGCTAAGCATGAGGTCCTGGGTTCGGTCTGGCAAAGTGATATTGAGTTCTTCGATCTGCAATTCCTGAAAATCCGATCTGAAATGCCTGAAACACGGGATTACCTAAATCCCGTGTTTCAGGCGGGAAGAGCTTAAATAGACTTATAAAATAAAGAAATAATCTAAAGATTGACAATAGATCACTAATTATATGTTGAGTAGCTTAACTCTTAGTTTCTAAATTTGATAAATAATAATTGATATGTTTAAATCTCACGTACCCGGCTGTAATTTATATTAAATTGTTTAGTTAATAAAGTTGAGATGAGAGAGAATGATTTTCGTCATTTAAAAGTATTGCATCTGTTCGCAAAGATTCGTTTCCCGTAAAACATTAAATAGGGTAGGTTTAAGTATGGTGCCAAATTCTTCATTATTGTTAATAAGGTGAACAACGCGCTTGGCAACTTAATCAACAAGCCGGGATATGTTGCAGCTACTTCAGGCTGAGATTACCAGTCAGAATGTTTTTATCTATGATGTGACACTTAATATCGTGCCGTACGTATCCTGTCGTCAGCACATTACAGGAACTGCTGGACGCTAGTGATGGCGCCAAACACGTAGCCGAATTCAGGGCCAAGTCCATTTAGATTGCCATCGACAAGCGAAGAAGATGAAGTGACTGATTCGTACCTATATGTTTTTAGAAGCTAAAGAAAGGTAATGACTTTGTAGTAGTAGGTTATCTACCTACTTCATATTCTGATTTTCCGCAAATAATCAATTAAATTCAGGACCGATTATTCTATAGTAACGGTTCTGTACTAACGTACATAACTTTTATCTGATAATTTATACGATTAGTTATATCTAGAAACCGAAACCGCCGTGCCTAAGAGATATTTCTCGACGGCATGTGAAGCCAATCAGAGGCCTATGGGCGACTTTAAAACTCTGATACCAGGTTAGTCACTAACCACACGAGAATAAGAGAAGTTATATCTGAGGAATAAATATTGCGTTTTGACAGCTTTTGTTTAGAAAATAGGTATGTATTCTTTATATAAAAGTTATCAGACTGTTGTAAAATCAGCCCCTAGCCAGATTAATCGCACACACGTACATCGCAAGTGCATCGTCTTGCCCGCACTGAATGACACGGCTGACAGGATCGATTTATTTTCCTGCTCTCTGAATGAATTCTCAAAAATAATATTATTTATTTATTTATTTTAAAGAAGACTTACAGACTAACAAATCAATGATATAATGAATATAGTATTTTTAAAAATGCTTATAACAAGCCTCCACATATAGTTTAAGAAAAAGTCGATGAAAAGAAAGTACATAAAGTTAATATAATTAGTAAGAGAGTAGTAGATAAGTTAACTATCCTTGAAAAAAGACTGTGCCAAAAGCCGTCTTAAGGTCGCCACATTGGTGCAGAACAAGTCGACATTACGATCCCTAGGAAGCCTATTAAAACTTAATGCACTTCTTATAGAGAAAATATTCCGCCTGTAATTAGTCATTGCGAAAGGCCGTTGACGTAATCCCATATTGTATGTGTTATGTTATTTAAGATTTAATTAAGGACCACGCTACCGCATAAGGAATTTCCTGTAATGAAAGCACTGTTTGTGCTAACCAACCATTAAAAAGTTACCTTCAACACTCCACCGTAAATCACTTCCAAACAATATACAAATAAAAACTACGACAATTTTAACGCTATCCCAGAAAACAAAACTCACCCACCGCTTATGCCCACTAAATTGAATACCGAGTGTAATAAAAAACTTGGATATAAAGGAGGGTGTATAATGGTGACATAATGAGCTTGGATACTCTGCCTTTATTACGTCGTCCCCTAATATTAAAGCCGTGAACGATTTACAGGTGGATGAGCTAGAAAAAGTAGGGATATTGCCTGTTAAGTGTCAATTTACGCTAAGTGTTGAAACGATACGGTTCTGAAAGGTTTTTGCGCCAATTATGGACGTTTTGGACGATTTTAATATTGTAAAATGGAGGTACTGTAGTTAGTGGGGTTTCTAGTTAAGATGGGCGTGCGTACAGGATCAATTCTTGGCCCTTTCTTATTTCTAGTTTATATTAATGACCTTCCTTACATGATGGCTAACTTATCAGATATAAACTATAAACTATATCAGATATAACTATTCGCTGATGACACATCTCTTATTTTTTTAATAGACAGAAAAGATACGGATGTCATACATGTCAATATAGTCTGGCAGTTCTTTCGAAATGGTTCGCAGCTAATAATTTTTACTTAATGCGAACAAAACTAAATATCTTAAGGTCTCATTACTAAATATACCTCAAGTAGGTCTAAATTAAAAACTTGATGGCATGAAACTAGATGCTATTACGAAAACTGTATTTCTAAGAATTACTTTAGATTCGAGATTGCAATGGGGCGTCCATATTAGAGCTATTTCAGGTAGATTAAGTTCAGCTGCATATGCAATAGGAAAAATAAGGCAGTTGACTGATGTAGCCACAGCTAGGTTAGTATACTTTGCTTATTTCCACAGTATTATGTCTTATGGCGTTTTGCTGTGGTGATCGGCAGCTGACGTAGATTCAATTTTTATTTTACAAAAGAGGCCAATTCGCGCTATCTATAAGATGGGTCCTCGCGAGTCCCTTAGAAATAAATTCAAAAAAATTGATATACTAACTCAGCGTTCTCTTTATATCTTAGAAAATATTTTGTATGTTCGCCAAAACTTGGGACTTTTCAAAATAAGAAGCGATTTCCATAATATAAATACACGAAGTAAACATGAAATTGTGATACCCAAATTTAGATTAATTAAAACTAGTAAGTCATTTGTAATAAACAGTATTCGATTTTATAACAAGTTGCCAGAGTCGGTTACAGAACTTAGCGATGGAAAGTTCAAAACCCACATCAAACGTGTCCTTATCAAAAAAGCATATTATAAGATTAAAGACTACGTTGAAGATAAGGAAGTTTGGCAATCATTCCTTCTGCACATGTGGCTTCCCTGGTACCTCATTAACGGCATATCTATGTAAATGTCTATTAACTGTTCCCAAATTAAGATAATTTATTTTACCTTTTTTCTTTTACGTACTTCCTTGACATAATCTTTTCGTTATTTGGCATTATATATCTACAATATTCTATATTTTTTATTAAATTAGATTTGTTACAGCTGTAGTGGCAATCATGTCATTTGGTTTAAATAGGTTTTTATTTTAATTTTTTTTGTTTTACTTTTATATAGATTCTTTTCTTTTAGATTTTGTGAATGTGAGAACGTTTAGGCTTAACAGACTGTAGATCTGTCGACCATTTTCTATCTTGCTAAGTACCTGGTATTTAGGCCGTTCATAGGACTACACTGTCCTCTCATACCAATTAACACTGTAATTTGAAAAACTGTAAATACCATTTACTTTTAAAAGAGTAACCGTGGAGTTTCTTGCCGGCTCTTCTCCATAGTAAACGACCAATTGGAACCGTGCACCTAGCTTCTGATGTTTCATAAGTGCCATATTTTAAACTTTGATTTTTTTAAGCACTAGTGATCCGTCCCTGCTTTGCACGATTTTTACGACTTGACAAAACATCGATATTTATTTAAAATATTGAAGTTTAATATGAATGCCGATGGGGCCGAAAGGTTTTGGAGTGGCGACCGCGTACCGGAAGACGTAGCGTTGGAAGGCCTCCCATAAGTTAGACCTGGTAAAAGCCGCAGGAATCCGCTGGATGCGAGAAGCACAGAACGGGTCGAAGTGCCTGTGCATGAGGGAGGCCTATGTCCAGCAGTGGACTTCTTTCGACGGAAATTATGATGATGATGATGAATATTATATACATAAGCTTTGCGGAATAAATTCTCTAAATTACGGCGATAACTGCACCAAAATCCATTGCGTACTTAGAAGAATTAAGCGGTCACACATATAGACACGATAATTGAATTTACTTTTACACTATTTTATTTATAGTTTATTCTACATCTATCTATCTTGTTGGTCTATTGGTTACAATCGTAACTGCTGAGCATAAGGTCCTGGGCTCAGTTACCATGTCAGGTAAAGTGTTACTGAGTTGTATCATCAAGAATTCACAGTAGCCGGTGACTAGATTCGAGCCAGGCTCGCCACATATTACATGAGACCTAACCAAACGTAACTGGCAAAATGTAATTGTTAGATAAGACAACTCTGCGAAACATTTCAGGGAATAGAGGTGTTACGTTATTATACCTATAAATCCTTAGTTTTTGCTGACCCTTAACTTTTTCAGGGATCATTTTACATATGTAATCACCATTATGAACAATTTTTACTATGGGATCTAGCCAGAAATCGCGAAAAAAATACTACTGTTCCATTTTTTTTTTCGATTAAAGTGATCAAAAACGCAAATGTTTTCTTCGCAATTTCAGGAGAGTCCCACGATTGAAATGGTTCATGATGATGAGTACAATGACCCCTTACGAAGTTTAGGGTAAACAAAAACTAAGCTTGTAAAATCAACTCTACTATTGAACCGAAGCTAGCAAGTATTTAGTCCTATCAACATAGATAAACCTTCACAAACGTTGTTACAAACTTCCAGCCGGCTACAGGTAATTTCCGAAGCTACTCAACCGATTAAGGACACAGGGACTCCAAGGAATAAGACTTTTGCTATTAGGAAGTTCTCAAGTTTAGTGAGGGCGAACAATGACTGCTTATAGCTTGGACTTTTTATTCAGGTGGAAAATTATATTTTAGATTTCACATTCCTTAGATAAATAGATAAATCGTTTATTTAGTGCACACAAAAAACAGCACAACATACAAAAACACGATTAACTAATGACTAATTTAGCTATTAGGAAATAGCTGCAAGGTGCCAATATACAAACAAATAAAAAAGGAAGAAAACAAGATATTGTGATGACACTATTGGCTATGACACACTTTAAAATAATGGATCAACGAACATAAAAAAAGTGCGGTGTGCGTTTCAAGGTTGCACCAAATGGGAGTCCAGCTCAGCATGTGCCAGGCAAATATACCTGACGCTGATATTCTGTTGAATCCCTGCAGAACGGTCCCTCCTTAAAACGGTGCAAATCCGATCAAATCGAAACTATTTACTAACCAGAATATGGTACACTAGATATAACAGTAATTTTGGTTGAATGAGAACAACGCGAGAAAATCGGCATATTTTTAAGTCGAAAATTCAAATTCAAGGACCTGTGACATTGCGGGAAAGTCCGAAAGGGATACCGTGGCCCCTGGCAACGTACAGGCAATGGAAGGAACACGGGTGGGTTTTAGTCAGTAAGAGTCTGACACGCCCTCCCGCTCCACCCAGAGCGGGAAAAGTTATTTGATAATTTCACACCCAAAAAAAAAAAAAAGGATCTGTGACATCTACAACCCGCAGGGGCCCGCGTGGTGGATTACGGCCCGCTCGCTCTGACAGAGAGGAAAGCTTATATTCCAGCAGTCGAAACACAAAGAATATATAGTAAGGTTATTTTACCATGGATAATAGGTACCTAAAGACTTATTGTAATATGCCTTAGTGCTCTTTACAACTGAATGTCATTAGTTCCTATCTGCCCTACTAAGTGTGTATTGATGAAGTCGTAAGACCATTAAGTCCAAGTTTCCTCAAATGTTTTCTTTTTTTGTGTTTAGGTGTTAATTCTATTATTATAATAGGGATGATGACTAAAAATTATTGTTTTGTCCGCCAGGCAGTTTATTAAAAGATATTGGACGCATATTTTTTCTTTTTTTACGTACCGTCAACTGCCCTAACTTTGCCTGGCGTCCTAAGTTTGCCTATAATGAAAATGATGTAATATCTTTTTCATTGTACTTGTATGGCAATCGAAACTTAAAGCTGTCTATAAAATCTCAAAGTTTCCTTTGCCATACAAGTAAAATGAAAAAGATATTACATCATTTTCATTATAGGCAAACTTAGGACGCCAGGCAAAGTTAGGGCAGTTTACCGGTAATTAAAAGAATACGGCGATACGTTGAGTTAAAATTTGTCATGACGTCACGAGTATGTAGATTTTATCACTCCCCCAACTTTATGCGTTTTATCTAAGTCATTTTTTATTATTATGATAAAGAAAAAAGTACGTGTATAATATTTTTTTAATAACTGACTGCCGGACTAAATAGAATTTGTTTTTTTTACCCAGGTATCTTCTCTATTACGCAAGACTTTTAGAGTTCTAAAAGTATTATGTGTTCAAAATGTGTTGGCTTCAAGAATACTGTTTACTTAACTTATGTTTACTTTTATCATTGGCTGACTATTTCATCAAGGGTAAGTAAAAAGCACTGAACCTTAGAATAATATTGGTTTATAGGGAAGAAAGTTGAACAAACAATCAAACCGTTACAATTCCCTATACCTACAACATGGGCCCTGAAAATAATACCTAATGAAAATCAAATACCTACATACAGTTTTTATCAGAAAAGTGTGGTCATATTTAAGGGTGTTGGGGTACAGACCATCAAACTGAACGACTTTATCCATGGGACCAACATCATGATCGCGAAAAAAATCATCAACTGTCCCATACAAAACCTCAATACCGACTCGAACCAAGTGTATGGGACGGCTGATAATTTTTTCGCTATAACGAAATTGGTCCCATGGAGAAAATGGTTCAGTTTTATGGTCTACTAGCTGCACCCCGTAGTTTCACCCGCATAGGTCTCGATCCTGTGGAAATATAGATAAAATGAAAATCCTATGTCCTAAACCAGGTCATGGTCATGGTCATCCATTTCATGGTTATCCAGCCGTTTTAGCGTGAAAGTGTAAACAACTGACTTTCATATTTATAATATTAGTTAGGATACACGTCACCTTTCTGATACACGCTGTATAATCACAACCTTAAACATATGTACCCCAACTGAATCTCAATTAGAAAGATTCTAAAGACGATAAAAATTACCATACTGAACACGAAAATTATGAATCTTTTGATGTGGCCCGAAATAAACCTCCTTGCTTTGTAAAAAAAAAAAGAAAATGGCGAAAAAATAAACATAAAAAACGCTAACGCGTGTAAAAGGAACAAGAACATTTCCAAGTCAAATAAAACGTACAATGGAACAATCGATACTGTCTTGTAAACACATTAAAAGAAGGGCACGTAGGGCTGGCAGGGGATTTCCATGAGATTATTGTAACGCATGGATTATTGAGGATTTGGGGAAATTTTTGGTAGGGTTTTTACTTTGTGCCTGTGGAAAATAGATCTTTGATTTTGTTTTTTCATATTTAAATTAACCGGGGAGATTTTTTTTCAATTCAAATTCATTCATTTATAGTTTGCAAAAATTTCTTAAAAATATAAGTAGCATGGTATGAAATGCTCACTAACAGAAGATTAAATAGCGGGTCCCAAACTAGACACAGCTTGGTGATCCAAACACTACACAAAGGTAAAGATTTAATTTTCTTCGTTTACCTATATTAAAATAGGTAATACATTAAGTGTAATTAGCAATCAGATACAAGTTAACAGCAGTCTAACTACTTGCTGTGGGACTTTCCACTACAAATAATTAGAAGACTTATACGAAGACTTAAAGACTAAAAAAGTTTCGCTAACACACTTTACTTGATACCTAACTAACTTATTTATGAAAAATACTTCATCATCATTATGATTTCAGCTGAAAGTCATCCACTGCTGGACATAGGCCTCCCCCAAGCTCCCCAATTCGACCGGTTCCGTGCTTCCCGCATCCAGCGGATTTTTGCGGCCTTCAAAAGGTCATCGGTCCACCTTGTGAGGGGCCTTCCAACGCTACGTGCAAAATCTACCATCAAAATCAAAGAATTAACACCATTTTTATTACCCATACAATATCCCACAATTACTCCCTGCGACAACCCTAACGTCACCCTCTCGATACATCTCCATCCCTCGAAGAATATCCTGTTGCGCCTCCCGTCTACATGCTAATAAAGAGTGGAGGAGTGATTTGTGGGACGCAACTCTGACTTAGCACCGATAAGGATACACTGCCGACGTTATTGTTTTTGATTACTGGTTACGAAGGAGTTTGTATGTAACTTTGTGATATGATGTGGATTTATTTATTGTTTGGGAGTTAACCGTCGTTTACATAAGAAGAGTTTCTGAACCGTTGAAAGGCAAAAATGTCCATGCGACTCTTAGACGAGAATTGTATGGTGTTTTAACACTTATCTAAATTACCATAGCGAGAAACGAGTAGGGCTAGCAACTAAAAACGACTTGTTTGTTTTTTCGGATTTCTCGCCGTGATTTGTGAGCAGTCAGCGATCAAATATAAATAAATATACGAGTATGTAGGTATCTCTTTCACTGACACGGGACCAACAATCTTTTGTACGTTTCTTTAGCGAGAAAATTGTCGACAGCTAGTCTTTCTCGTCGGCGGTGGGATAGGTTACAAGATGAGTATAAACACAAGGGAGTAAATACACACTTTCTACATGCTAAGAAAGAGAGCGAGGAGTGATTTGTAGGGCGAAACTCTTGACTTACCAACAATAAGGATATGATGTCATTGTTATTGTTTCTGATTACTGGTATATAGCATAATTATTCTCTCTATCTACCTATCTATCTATCTACTGGTTACAATGGAGTTTGCATGTAACTTTTGGATCAAGTTTTGAGTTTACGGAATATTATTTGGATTGAGTTGAAAAGCTTATTTTATTTGCCTATAATACGCTGGATTGTTGCAACGACTTTTTATTGGGGAAAAATAGTAATTTGATGCTAAGATTTACTGATATTTAATTAAAAATATAGGATTTTGCCAAAATATCCCTTTACTTTTTAATAGGAGACATCTGATCCGTTCTATTAAACTGGTCCGGGCGAATCTACCCATGAACACAAAAGTTGACATTTGGTCCGCAGGCCAGTTTTTCAATGGGCGAGATGTTACTTAACCAAAGAAATGTGCCCCCAGCTCAGACGATAGCAAGCCCATGACTCATGCGGAATTTTAACTAGTCAAAACTATCTACAATTGTTTTATTTAAAAACTTAACTTTTTCAGTTCATCACCAAATATTTATATTCTATATATCTTAGACAAAAAGCTTTAAGCAGGATAAGCAAGTTTTCCTAGAGGTTTATTCTGTTTTTATAAAAGCTTAATAACTAAGACTTAAAACACACCTTTGTGAATATTAGCTGTATAGTCTACAAACCCCTAACGTTATCCTATCTTAGTCACAAAGGAACTTCAAAATATACTCCAGTAAATTATTTCCCTAAAGTTTCCACACATTTATTAGTGCATTATTATAACCCTCTTTCAAAGCGTATTCAATAATTTATTGTTATTATTATTGCGGTGAATAACGTCAAACTTTGCACCCGTCGTAGTACGTTTTAGTGGCAATTGTAGTTATAAAGTGATTTGTTGGGAGGGGAAACGAAAGTTTGTCACTTTTTCAATAGCTTTATGTCGATGTTTGAAATGAAAATTGCAGTTTTTTTTTCTTTATCAAAATGATTTATATTTTTATGTTTAGTTATTGATGTAGTAGGCTCTGCGTAGTTTATGTATACACTCGCAGTAACTGTCTAACTTGGAAGCTGGTTTAAGATTTGATTTCTAAATACATAATAATCTAATATCCAAAGCGAGTTGGTAGCTAACTCCCTTGGTTGTATTCTGCACGGCAGCTTTACTTATCTTGCAGAATATTCAGTTTTAAGCCGATCAAACCAGAATCCTGTTACCGATAAACTTTATTTTCATACAAGAAAATATTTACATAAAATATAAGCTAACAGTCTTTAAAATAATGTGTATAAAAAGATAAAAAGGAAGGGAAAGAATCATAGGGCATCAAAAAATTGGACAAGTGCCCAAAAGGCTGGCAGCATTGCCACGTTGTATGGCGATGCTGATTATTTGATACCGATTAAGTATTCATTACTAACTTATTTATCAATATAGGTTGGTTCTCATAAAGGCCAATTCATAACATCGCGAAACCCTAACATTCACGTCACTACCGTTAAAATTCCTACGCATTCGGTCAAAGAACAATAAAACAAGAAGTCAAGAAATATTTCAACATGAGACGCTTAAATATTTCAAACAAAATAAAGAAGAGTTCTTCTTGGCTCAGTAAACGTGACTAGAGTAAGAAATAACTGAAAAACTACTTTACAAGTAAATTAAACTAAAGGCTTTCTCCACGGTAATGGTTTTTGCCTCAAGCTTAAAGTCTTGAATAATTAAGTCCAGTTTAAAGACTAAGTTGGGCGAATAATGTTTCCGCTCGACTGAATTTTGTGGAAGGTTAAGTGGTATCAGAGAATGTAAATAAAGTCGAGAAATTCAAAAACAAAGGAGAAGTTAAAAGCTGGGTTCATTTTTCTGGTGGCGGTGTTATAAGTAAAATCTATTCGTTTGTAGTGACGCTGACGAGACAACATTCAAGTAATGCCTAGTGTTAATCAGCAGAATCTATAAAACTACTAGCGACCTGGGGCGGTTCGCTCCTGCTTTGCATGGCTATAATGGTGACATGACAAAACATCAAGATATCCATGCTATATCTAAGAGATAAAAAAATAAAAAAAAATAATACATAAACCATTCGGAATAAATGCTCTAAATGATGGTGAAAACCACGTCAAAATAGTTGCGTAGTTCAGAAGAACAACGCGGTCACATAAACAGACACGGAAAGCGACTTTGTTTTATACTGTGTATTGATAGCAATTGCTTGAACATCACAAAATATTAATCCGGCTTTATTTGGTTTTCTCTGGGTGAAATTGCAATCGATTCAAATGATATAATTTTCGTGCTCGGTGACAACTTGAATAGAGTATTGCCCGTTTTCACCTTCAATAAGTGACACTTAAATGAATCCCTCAATAAAAGTGCATCGTTGTATTTTCAACGCTAGGCTCAGCGCTGAGAGTTGAAAATCCAACAGTGCACTTTTATTTAGGGATTCATTTAATTAGTTGTCGGTGAAAATAAGCGAAGAGCAACTAAATTCTACATACACTGCTACAAGGATATTTTGGCGCTTGAATGACTTTACCAAGAGGGTACTGTTGGTAAAATTTGTGCAAAATGCACCAAACGTGACTTAAAAACTGAATATCGACAAACCGTAATGTGACAAGATTTTATTTCGACAATATGGAACTCCGACACGACCGCCTTCATTCATTTTAAATATAATATCATTTAGGAAGTATTGTATTTATTTTATTTTATTTTATTTTATTATTTCACTATATGCTGCACCGGTTGACGTCATCACGTCAACGCCGGCTGTCGCTGAAAACCAGCGCTGGGGGCTGGGTCTCGCATAGGGTCGCAGCATTATGCTGAGCGATGGCCGTTTTGCGTGGATGTGACGCGTATTTTCCCCCAATTTGTTATTCTCGTGTTTTTTTCTTTTCGTCATATTTACCGCAAATAAACGTATTTTCTTTCTTTCATTTCGACAATACTTACTTTAGTTTGAATTACCTTAAGTCCAACACTACTATACTCCGACAAAGCGTTTCTTCGACATGACTTAACTGAGTAATGATGCGACTTCCATACAATACTTCTTCTCCAACAATGCTAGTCCGACATGAGTCAATTTTGACGTTCTCTTACTCCGGCATGTAACGCCATTCGTGGCAGATATTTGAATGTTTATAGGTAACCAATATATTAATTAATAAAACATGCAAGAAGTCCCTCAACATTATTTCTTAGTTCGGAATTAAGTAATCAATTCCCAACGGACTAACATTTATAACGACGGAACTTTGTCCAGGGTGAGTAGAAAGCTCCTACTACTGACATAGTTTTATCCGGATAACTTTAGACACGAGAGACAAAAGTATGATAGCGTAGTACGTGGAAACTAAACTTACTCGATACTAGTAGGTCACATATCTTTTCTTAGTTTCAAAAGTTGTTGTAGATATTTCTTTAGTAAATTTATCTAAACTAGAAACATATTGCTAGGTACTCAATTTTGTTTCTCTATTTATTCTCTTCTTCGCTGTATCAATGTTTTCATTTATACCTATATTTTACAAATAAACTTCGCAAAGGTCTTTCATGGTGCAAGTATTATTTATTGCACACAGAACATAACAAGAGTTTCACAGTCGCACACTGGCTCATCGGAGTACATAACCCAACTTCTTAGACGGTTAAGGGATTTCCAGGTGGGCAGTTGGGCATGGTAGTTGGTGACCCTCTGGGAGCTTTTCTGCAGGCTCAACATAGTCAGCAGCTCATAGATCTTCCGACTTTCTAACCTTGGAACTGAGATTTTTTATCAAGAACTCTCTAGTGCCTTAAAATTCACCATTTTGCTTGTTTTGTTTAACATTTGGCTAATGTTTAACTGGTTTCGAAGAACCGGTTAGCTGAAGAAAAGTTTATGGATATAAATCAACTAATAATTTGATACAGGAAAAACCTAGGGATCTATCTATCATTGGCGTTTTGAGAAGCCACAGTTGTAATTATGCCGCACTAACACGTCATCTTGCCGTCGACTTGAGTAAACTGACATTGCAAAAAACGCTGGCACGTGTAAATTTAAATTCTGACACTTGCCTGTTATTGTCCTACTGCAGGGTCAAACAGGAAAACCAAACAGAAAAACAGGAAGGCCAAACAGGAAAAAAAAATGATGGGTCTATGTTTCCTTACGATGTTTTACTTCACCATTCGTCAATGATGATTAGAATTAAGGCGTAATATTAATGATATTTGTTTTCTTGTTAACATTGCAAATGGAACAATCGATTGTCCCGATTTACTTCGTAAAGTTTGTCTTCGGACCAATCCAAGTAACCTTAGTTTATGACTATTATTACAAGTGCCATTTACAATGGCAAATTATAGGCGTAACGTTTTTTTTTATACGCAGTGCAATATTATTCAACAACCTGCCATTGTATTTAGAAATTGATTTATTTTGCACGAGTGCGTTAAGAATCAGGACAATTTTGAGTAGGGAATGTGTCAATGGGTGAATATTTGTGGTTTATAACGGCATACCTACCTATTTTCCATACCTTTTGTTTGAATTTTTTTCTTAAATCTTGTATTACAACTTTGTAAATATGTGGAAGCTTGTAATTAGCAATTGTCAGTTGTTTACTATTTCATTACCATTTACGTGTCTTAGTCTGTAAGCTTTCTAAAAATTGTAAAAATAAAATAAAATAATTCATCAAGAATAACTTAGAACATTTTATGCAACTTCCTTTTTTATTTGATGTTCCTAGATAAATATTGTTGAACAAAATTATAATCTAGTTTATTTATATGTCATCTTAGCGAAGTAAAACATATTGTTACCTTTCAAGCAAATCTTATTCCTTTTGAACAGCAACCGCACGTCTTTATGTGCGCGATCAGGTGCGGATATGTTGAGTTGCATAGTCACTAGGATTTCTGCGCTCCTGGTACCGGTGCATGGTAACCGAACCCTGGGAAAGAGGAAAAGAGTGTCAATACCTATAGCAAATTAGCTTTACGTAACATGGATTCCGTATCAAGTAGGTAAAAACAATAAAAAATATAATAACAAAATTGTCGAAAATGTATTCGCTAAATAACAAGGAAAATAGCGATGTACCTACTTAGCCTTAATAAAAATAGTAAATATACTATTTTTATTGTCCATGTGTTGTACACACGGCTACACATCAAGCTATACATTGCCAGTATAAGCTGACCTCGCATTGCACGGAAATCCTATACAATACGAGATCAGCATAAACTAGAAATGTATAGCTTAATGTGTGTGTACCTAATTAGTCTTTTAATAGAGGACACTGGTGGGGACATTATTATAGAGAATCATAGTCAACAAGTGTGGTCAGATCTTTAGCTAATACAGTACAACAACTAGGTACACGACATAAATAAAAATAAACTGTGTTGTCTGAGTCCTGAGTTGAAAATGGTAAAAACTAAAAAACAAAATATTCAACTTCTAAAAATAGTCAATGGCGTGGGCGAATCGATTTCCGATCTGTCTTTCTTATCTTCCTTGGTTCACTTTTAGGGTTATTTTATTTCTTTGAAGTTAAACAAGTCTGTAAAAAATATTTACAAATATTTTCATGGAAATCATCTTGTTTATAGCAAACCTCCTTAACCAAGTACTTAGGAGAAAATTGTTTATACTTTATATTTATACAAAGAATCTAAAAAACGTGTGTATTATAGTATAAAAGTATAGGAATCACATTACTAGTAGGTACCTATTCCAGTTTACTCGTTTGGATCCAAGTGTGCTTAGACAGAGTTTATGTCAATAATGCAAGGGACGAACTTCAAACATTTTCGCCAGTACATAACCTAAGGTGACTCACAGGAGCACAACTCAACCACATGTCATGACGATTCTAGGAAAATTCGCAGCAATATAAAATAAATAGTCCCATATTTCGCATTGACTCATCCTCATTACCAATGCAACCATGTACTTAAAGTCAAGCTACAACCTATCTCTTGTCCTGCTCTTACATGGGCAAACTTTTTCAGCATTATTCTCTGTAGTGGAGCGATAAAGGGCAACTTAATAAAGGCATATATTTAGGTAAATGAACCTCAAATAATTCCAATTTTCCTTTCCTAAACATAATGAAGCGGCTCTTTTTGTAAACCTCAAATAATTCCTATTTTGGGGTCCTAAAATATTAAATAGCCAAATAAGGCCAACTTGGTTGTAGCGCTCGCTCGGCTCGCGCGTGGTTGGTAACAATCCTAACCTAATTTTACCTGTCTGGTCGGAACAAGCAGCGAACATCACTGGAAGGTTATTAAATTTTTATAGAATTATTTATATATTTCTCCTGAAACTTACCGCAACCTTATGGGCACGAACGACATAGTAAGGTCAGGCTAAAAAAACATCGAGTCATCGACAAGAATTAATTTGATTGTCTACAAATTGTATACTGTCATCATCTGCCTAGCTTTTTCCCAACATAGTCGGGGTTGGCTTCCAGGCTAACCGGATGCAGCTGAATACCAGTATTTTACATGGAACGACTGCCTATCTGACCTCCACAACCCAGTTACTGGTTAATACCATACCCCTTGGTAAGACTGGTTGTCAGACTTTCGGGCTTCTGACGACCCGTAACTACTGTCAAAGATCCACAAATGAGAGCCGGGACCAACGGCTTAACGTGATTTCCGAGGCACGGACGGGTCTTGATGTGTAAAGATGGTCACCCATCCACGGACCAAACCCGGCAAGCATAGCTGTTATTACAATACAATATAACAATAATATAATAAATAAAAATAAAATAAATAACAATATTATGGAATAAGTATTGTAGACAATTAAATTAATTCTTGTGGAAGCAGTCGGGGCTGGTCGATCTTTTCCAGGCTGTATCTACTCGAGTAAACCCCTCGCACCCGACTGATAGTAGCAGGAGGAACTGTAGGTTTTGAATCGGTATCAGTAAAAATCCGATGTTTACATCCATTCTCCACAGACAGGACGATTTACACACAGAGAAAAAAAAAAGCTTACCTAAAAGTCTGCAAGGTCGTGGGCACGACCCCTCGCTCGGAGATATTGACCTGCGGCGGCAACATGGCGCCTTTGCTCTCGTAGTCGATCCCCATCACGTACGGCAGCTGGGGAGGAATAACACCATGAATATTGTGTGTTCAACATACGTGAGAGATTTTTCAGTTGGTTCATGTGAGAATGATTTTAAAAGGGTTACAATAATCAAAGCTCTGTTTGAAATCTCCCGGTAGGTATACAGGGTGAATGTCACTTTTTTTAAATAAATTAATCTCATGGAAGATTTCAGTGTTTTTCTATATGACCTGTTACTGTTTACTTAACCATACTGGATTAAAAAAGAACACTATACAGGTAGTATTCAAAAATACTCGTAGGTGTAGGATCGGATGCAGTGCACAAACCGTCTATAGCATTTTATTTATCCACTTTATTTGTGTGGGGTTTTCTTCAGTTATTTCTAAGACATTAAAGAAGAAAGATAAAGAAAAAGTATTTATTGGGACAAGCACAAGAGATCTTAATTAAACTAAACACACATTCACTAAAAATAAAAATAGAAAAACAAACTAAGTAAAAATTAAAATAAAGTGGAAAGTCCTGAGCGAGGCCAAAAGGCTCTTATCTCAGCATGATGCTGCGACATTTAATAATAAATGTCGCATCGCTGGTATTCTGATAGGGCCTGCAGTGATGTCACGGATAGAAAGATACATAAATAAATACAAAATAAAAATAAATTAAATAGATGTATTAAATACAATAAAAAATAAAACATAATGTAGTCCGCGTGTCAGCACCCGACGTACATTAGACAATGCAAGTTCAATATTTTTAGAAAAGCTATTTTCATCAGCTATCACATCACCACTTGAAGTAATATGTTTTCTTGTATACAATCACGATGGGAATATGTAAAAAAAACATCTGTAAAAACTTGGATCTAATGCATGCTTTCATATAGTGAGCCAACACGCACACTGACCACGGTTTAAATGCTGTATCCACTAGCAGTGCGATGGCAAGCTCTAACGAAAGAGACAAAATTATCTCCAATACACACCCTTTGCACGACAACATCTTTGTGCCACAAAGGCTGAAAAGCCGAAACATTTTTTTAAAGTGTATCGTCCCACTCACTGGCGAACGATTAAAAGAAAGACTGAAGCTGTGGTGAGACAGTGCTTCCTTACCCAAACCATTCGTTCCACCTGCTGAAGATCTTCCACCTGGACATGAGTTGCCTTGGGTAACCTGGAAGTCTTAAAACAGACTCGGGACCCAGATTAGCTGAAGGAAGGAAAATCTGTTCAGGTGGAGATTCATAGACGACTCCACCTTGGAGTGTAAATGTGGTGCTGTTCCAGAAACGATGGAAAGCTTAATGTCGTGCCTTGTGTGTCCTGTCAGCTGCACGTTATAGGAACTGATGGACGCTAGTGATGGCGCCGATCGGGACCAGTCATTGCGTCATTTTTTCATTGATTAAGATTGCCATCGACACGCTAAGAAGAGGAGAAGAGCACACACGCTAATCACGCTCCTTCCTTCTACGTATGATAAGATTTTGCCTCACACTTAGAGGAAAATGGAAAAGAAAACGTGTTGCGACGATTCATAGGAAGATGATGATGATCACCTAGTAGCCTGATTAGATCCAACACAGTAATATTCATGACCTACATGTATGTGTATTGATCGACGATTATACAGTAGTCATTAAGCCGCAATAATGATAATATCTGTACTGGAAGCTATCCAATTTAATTTCACTCCTTTCCTTCTCATTGCTTGCAATATAAATGTTACTTAGGTACAATGGGCAAACCCTCGCTACTACTATGTTAAATTAGTATCAACTTTCCACAAAAATATGGAAATAATGTGGAATTGACAGGACGGTTGGCGCAGTGGTGAAGCAATTGACTGCTGCACTGCGTGCCGCGGGTTCGATTCCCGCACGTAACAAATATTTGTATGACCTACAATTAGTTGTTCCGGGTCTGTCTGTTTGTGTTTTTGAGTTTAAATGTTTGTAAACGCACCCACAATACAGGAGAAATTCCTAGTGTGGGGGAACGTTTTTTAATAAAATAAAAAAAACTACAATTTATATCTATTCTATCCACTTTAATATATTCCTCTCTCCGACACATGGCTATATGCTTTGTGAATTACTTAGTAACGGCCCGAAGTTTGGAAGTTGGCGGTGTGATACCCCCGTGCCTCGGAAAGCACGTTAAGCTGTTGGTCCTGCTCCTGATCTCTCTCCGGTCGTATCGTATTGCCGTCCCATCGGACTATGAGAGTGAGTGAAGAGAGAGTGCACCTGTGTCTACGCACACACTTTTGCACTATAATATCTCCCGCTAGCTATTGAAAAGTAAATAACTACATTTCAATGTCCATGTCAATAATCCAACTTTGAAATATTTATAAGAAGCAAGTTACGTAATTTTGTTAGAAATTGACAACATTTGGTTCAATTTTTTTTATTTCTCTGTGTTTAGATTGAAATAGCACAATTTATAATACGTACCTAGTATTTGAACCAATACTTGGCGTAGTTAATACATTAAAGCTTTTTTTTTATTATCAGAGGTCTTTGTTTATTGCTGTCGCAACTTTTGTAACTGTAATACAAATAAGTTTATTATCTACCATTTATTATCGTTTATTACCATTGTTATTTAGTGGGAATGTCGTAAATACCGATTAAACAATAATTGGACTGCTTAATAGAAAGGCCATAAAATGCGTTCGCAATTTTTTTGTTACACGCCCAGTACTCACACTAATGCATATTGTCTCTAATTGGGCGAAACCAGGAAGGGGTATGACAGCTGCGCTGCCGCAGAAATATTTTCTTAACTGAGCATGCGTATAGTTTGTTCACTGTACCTAAATAATACCAGAGTATCTTTTAAGAAAGAAATCATTAATTTGCTGATAATGTAGGTATACATATAAGTTGGAATATTTATTAAGTGTCCCGATACATTTTACCTTACGGCATGCAAAATATTAGGTTTGAATTAAATATTAATATAGATACAGCTATTACGATCATTACTAGCCATAGTCGAATTTAATTGGTTGTTACAGATCAGACAACAAAATCAAAAAATTAATAAAAATATAATAAAATATAATTAATGAATTACATATAAATCTCTCGCAAATCATACAATGAAGAATATAAATGTCGAAATGAATAATGTCGAAAAGCTTAATGTCAAAATATTCTAAAACATTAACAACAATCACAATTATTATTAGATAAAGAATTTAGATAATCTCGTAATGTCAAGATCTTTTATGTCAAATTACAATATAACAACAACCATAAAAAATAAAATAAAAAAATCTCTAATAAATAAATAACAATGTCAATAAGTAAATGTCATCCAAAACATTCGAAATAGCAAAGGCAACAAACAAGGTAACATTTTCCTATATAGTTTTGTCATTTAAAAAGTCTTTAACTGTGTAATAACATTTCTCCAGCAATAGTTTTGTTAATTGTTTTTTGAACATTTTTATGGGTAGGTCTTTTCAATTTTCAGGTAATTTATTATATATAAGCGGTCCCATGGAAAGGATGCTATTTTTTAATAAGGCTGTTTTATGACCACCTGTGCGCAATTGGTTTTTATACTTAACTTAACAGGTTACCTCGTTGGTCTAGTGGTCACAAGCGCTACTGCTGAGCTTGAGGTACTGGGTTCGATTTCGGGTCCATGTAAGTGTTATTGGGGTTTTCTCAGCTCTAACTCGGAGTCTAGAATTGTGCCCGGTTGATGGCTATAGGCTCGTCCCTATAACATGGGATTTAAACATAACTGGCAAAATGTGTGTGTACTTAATATTGGCACACCTCTGCCTAACTCGTCGGGGAAACAAGGTGTGATGCTATTTTGCGTGATATGTCTTACGAAATTTAGATGTCCTAGAAGTGGTATTTTAAGTCTAATTTGAATAAATTATTTTTGGTTTTGAGTATGATTTTACCACAGCACTAAAACAAAGAAGGAACGAGCATAACACATGTAACCCGTCTGCCTTCAAAGCAAGAGTGAATAGGCATCTTCTAAGCATGCTCGTTCCATCATAGATCTCATTCACCGCTTTCCATCAGGCGTGATCGAGGTCAAGAGAAGGTCGATTCAGAAAAATAGATCATTGCCCTTTCTTGCTCTGTGTTTACGATTTTAGACCACAGTAAATCCATCCTTTTTCTCACAAAGTCCAATATAATGAAATTTAAAAAGGCAACTCTTTTTTTGTTGCCAGGCTTACAACTATCTACTTACTATCTTAAATGCATGCATTGACTAACAGACAGCGCACAGCCTAAATCGCTAGGACAAGAAGCATGAAATCCTCCATAAAGAGTTACTTTATGTACACGACTTTAGGGATTTCTGAAAATTCAAACCCTAATGGTAGGCCCAGAGGGTTTTTGAGCAAGCGTAGGGCGAAAAGCTGGTAGCAAAGTAGGTGCGGGATGATGAGAGAAAACCTTATTATACCTTATAATATTTGAAAAGTTTCAGATAGGAGCCCCGTGGCCAGGAGTCCACCTTAAGATTTCGAAAATGAATAAAAAATAACGTGATCTTCAGACCCTTAGGTTTTCGAACGATCGTGTGCGGCCTAACCCATAGTGACTTAAATAGCCAAATCTGATAAAGAAATATTGTGGGCTTTCCCTAAATCTGACGACTTTAAAAACTCAGATTTAGACAATTTTTAAAAGCAAATTCAGGGTGATTAAATGTTATTCTGTGCGATACTGTTAAATAAAGGGTTTAAATAGGGCAATATAGTTTGTATCGAATATCGTTATTTTCGCCGATGGGAAATCCCATTTGGCACTCGGCTTGAATCTTTCAAAATAGATATTTCAAATTCTGTGATATCAATATAACATCCAATTTTCTAACAAGGAGCAGTGGTACAGTGGCACAGTGGTGTTAGCCATGACCATTTCATCATCACTGCTCTCAAAATGGTGAAGGAAAACATCGTGAGGAAACCGGGTTGTCCTAGAATCAATATTCAAAGACTTCCACCAACCCGCACTGATCCCGCGTAGTGGATAACGGCCCACTCCCGCTTACAAAGAAGAGACCTGTGTCCTAGTAGTGAGGACATTATAGGCTGATTATGCTTTGTCAAATTCTGTAATGTATCATGTCATAATATTCTCCAGTATTCCACCAAGAATAATTGGAATTTAACCTCTGTTCCCGTCTCCACCAGGGTTAAAAGAAATTATTTCTCATTAGAGCCTATATTTGTGATGAGTCACTGCAGTCATGACCTCCAGCTATCGACACCGATCGATCGTATTAATATAATTAAGGGTGTTTGTCTTTGTGTGTTTAACCTTCGAGTATGTGTCATGTGAAGAATGAAAGATGTATTGAAGGTTTGATAAGATATACGATGTAAGATCATAAAGGTGAGAAAATGAATTCTAGAGTCAAACAAAAGACGATCAGTCAAACAGTACAATTACCTATTCTGTGGCATTACATAATCTCATTGTAATTTTAGGCTCTTTTAGGTACGTAGTTTTGCTTGGATATTACTGAAATCGGTGAAGGAAAACATTGTGGGGAACCCTTTGTACACGTTTTTCTTGCCGTGAAAAACAACGGTTTATTCGCCGTGTGTAGGGACGATCGTCAGTGTTGTATAGATCACTATGGAAGCTTGTTGACAGACATTTTTTCTACAGCGCGATTTATATGCCGTGTGGAAGGACGTTCGTCAGTGTTGTATGGATTACTATGGAAGCTTGTTGACAGACATTTTTTCTACGGCGCGGTTTATATGCCGTGTGAAGGAACGATCGTCAGTGTTGTATAGATCACTATGGAAGCTTGTTGACAGACATTTTTTCTACAGCGCGATTTATATGCCGTGTGGAAGGACGTTCGTCAGTGTTGTATGGATTACTATGGAAGCTTGTTGACAGACATTTTTTCTACGGCGCGGTTTATATGCCGTGTGAAGGAACGATCGTCAGTGTTGTATAGATCACTATGGAAGCTTGTTGACAGACATTTTTTCTACAGCGCGATTTATATGCCGTGTGGAAGGACGTTCGTCAGTGTTGTATGGATTACTATGGAAGCTTGTTGACAGACATTTTTTAACCGACTTCCCAAAAAGGAGGAGGTTATCAATTCGGTTGTATTTTTTTTTTTTTTTTTTTTTTTTTTTTTTTTTTTTTTTTTTTTTTTAATGTATGTTACCTCATATCTCCGTCATTTATGAACCGATTTTGAAAATTATTTTTTTATTTGAAAGGATACACTTCCCGATTGGTCCCATTTTTATTAAAATTTAGTTCTGATGATGGAATCCATGAGGAATTGAGGGAACTCTTCAAATATTATAGGCACACACATAGCGATTTAGGTGTTTTCAGCTACAAGTTAAGCATTTGCATTCAGAAACTATCATTTAGTGAAGTGGAACTGATGAAGAAGACCACAGATTGCCATCAGAATTCCTCAATGATAGGTATTCCACGGGTGGCGCCATTTATGAACCGATTTGGAAAATTATTTTGTGATTTGAAAGGATATACGGCCAGATTGGTCCCAATAAAAAAAAAAATCAGTTCTGATGATGGAATCCATGACGAATTGAGGGAACTCTTCAAATATTATAAGCACACACATAGCGATTTAGGTATTTTCAGCAACAAATTAAGCATTTTCATTCAGAAAGTATCATTTAGTGAATTGGAACTGATGAAGAAGACCACAGATTGCCACCGTAATTCCTCAATGATAGGTATTTCACGGGTGGCGCCATTTATGAACCGATTTGGAAAATGATTTTCTGATTTGAAAGGATATACGTCCAGATTGGTCCCATTAAAACAAAAACAGTTCTGATGATGGAATCCATGACGAATTGAGGGAACTCCTCAAATTTTATAGTCACACACATAGCGATTTAGGTATTTTCAGCAACAAATTAAGCATTTGCATTCAGAAAGTATCATTTGGTGAAATGGAACTGATAAAGAAGACAGATGGCCACCGGAACTACTCAATGATAAGTATTTCACGGGTGGCGATAAGATATCTCGATTAAGATAGTTAAGCGATAATGAAGCACGTTTAAATAAATAATTCTGATGACCATCGAACTGATCTGAAGATGAAGCCGGAAGGACGGCACCGGAACTCCGTCATAAAACAATGTATCCTAGCCGTGTTTGGGCTTATTCGAATTGCCATGAGATGTACTCTGGCTATAAATGATTTTAATGGTAATATCCCGACATCAAATTGCGCTACTTGAGTCGTATGTTATGTGTGGCCTTGATTGTCAGAAGACAGATTTTGTAGCCTCGTTATTTCCGTCAATGATCTGCGGCCGTGTGGTCGCTTTAATAATTTGTTGGCGTCCAACTATGATTAAACTATGCCTTCCAAACTTCTGACACGACTAAGCGCGACGTATATTTGCTCTTTTGCAAAGTTTTTTTTTTCAAAGTCGATCACGGCTCTTTCGGGGGTGGTAGCCTGTAATTTATGGACTGTAACCGCCCAGCATAATATTAGAGGCAGCATACGCTCCACATCTCCGTTACCCCTTGCCGCCTGGAACGTAGTGCTTGTTGGTGGTATGGGTCTCACTTTGAAAACTTTAAATTAGCATATCTTTTTATTGTATAACATTATATTTACAATTTTAATAGGACTGTAATTAAATTTCAAAAATGTTATTTCTGTTAAATTGAATGTAGAAAAATGTATTCCGAAATGTGTACCATTTTGGGCCAATAGATGTCATTGAGATGCAAAAAATTTTGTAACCCCCTTTCTACACTTTCAAGCCAGTTTTGAAAAATGTATGATTCCATCTTTATTATTACTTAGATAAGTTTATACCACGTTTTCTAAACAAAATGAATAATATCTTTCATACAAACCGTATCCCCCCTTTTCACCCACAAAAATTTCAATCATTCCACTTTGCCCCATCAAGTCGCCCCACTGGTGGGGCAAATGCATTCTGCCCCATGGCATGGATTCTTCCCCACAAGGGTTGGCACCTTAGAATTTGTGTAAGTAGGTATGCTCGTATTTAATATTTGATTGGAAAAGAAAGAAATTAGGGCAGAATCCATAAAGATTTTAGACTAGTGGAATCTACCCCACCAAGTCGAACTAGTGGGGCATATTCCACTGAAATTTTTTAGGCATTCCTATTTGCTCCACCAGCGGCAGCGGGGCGCTTGGAATGATTCGTTAATCTTTGAAAAATCTTTTGTTATGTTTCCATTATTCGACTGGTATACGAATTTGTGCGGGGTACCTAGGTATAAACACAACTAAAAAGTGAAAAATAAAAACTTTTTTACAAAAAAAAACAACCGACTTCCAAAAAAAACACTTAAAAGAGAAAAATAACTTGAATTTCGGAAGTCGGTGGCAAAAACGAAAATACAGATCCATATAGTTATATTTTAAGATGGTTCGCAGTTCGCATAGTTGAAGCCGTGATATAGTTATATCCCTAGGGAAATAGTTATGAATTGCTTTCATATATATTACGGTAGGTATATTTAACTATATATGTATCTAATAAAATACTATTGTTTTTGCCACCGACTTCCGAAATTCAAGTTATTTTTCTCTTTTAAGTGTTTTTTTTGGAAGTCGGTTGTTTTTTTTTGTAAAAAAGTTTTTATTCTACGGCGCGGTTTATATGCCGTGTGAAGGAACGATCGTCAGTGTTGTATAGATCACTATGGAAGCTTGTTGACAGACATTTTTTCTACAGCGCGATTTATATGCCGTGTGGAAGGACGTTCGTCAGTGTTGTATGGATTACTATGGAAGCTTGTTGACAGACATTTTTTCTACGGCGCGGTTTATATGCCGTGTGAAGGAACGATCGTCAGTGTTGTATAGATCACTATGGAAGCTTGTTGACAGACGTTTTTTCTACGGCGCGGTTTATACTTCGTACCCTTAAGAAACCGTGCCGTCTACAAAGTCTAAGTCTGAAATCGTCAATTCGCTTTGAGCATGGCACATAGTGATCGATGCTCATGCCTTTTCTTTATTAAGCCTTTGGCCTGGAGCGGGACAATAATAGGCTGATATTTAAAAAAAAAAAATGTAGGCTCATGCTTTCAATGTTGCAATCTTATTTGTTTTGAGTAGTTTCCAAGATAACATTTTCGTAAAGACAACACGTTTTAATTTTAAAAATCTTCAGCTAAAAAGTCCTTTGTCACAAGAAAGGCACAAAATAACCTTTTACTTTAATCCTAAAACATCCGGAACTGCCAAAAATAAGGACTTAATCCAGTCTCTTTGTTTCCCAAAATTAAATCGCTTTCAAACCAAATTGGAAAATGCTGAACGTTCCACGCTCAATATCAGACGAATGTTTGCTCAATGGAATATAAAATTTAATAAACAAGTTTGAAAATAAAATTATTCGCTGTTCACGCTTTTGTACTAGAGAATAATTGTAATTAAAACGATTATTTAATTTTATGTGCGTAATTAAATTTGAAAGAGAATTTAATGTTATATTAATCGTTTCATTGTTATTGTGCATAAAATAGGCTGAATTAATTCAGCGTACAACTGCAAGGTCTAAATCATGCGTCCGTCTCATTTATTCGTCAGTTTGTTTTTGCAATTTTATTTAATATCACACAATGAAGAGACAGAATGAAAGCTACGACTCATGACATTTTTGCAGTGTGTCAATTGCGGTCAGAAAACTGATTTTTACTAGCATTCTTTACCATAGAAGGAGCTCGTGGCTAAGTAACAACAGCCGCACGGGTAGATCCATCAGGTTAAGCTACGCTTGCCGGGGTTAGTCCGTGGATGGGTGACCATCTTTACATATCGAGATTCCTTCGTGCTTCGGAAAGCACGTTAAGCCGTTGGTCTCAGCTGTCATTCTTGTATCTTTGTCAGTCGTTACGGGACGTCAGAAGCCCGAAAGTCTGACAGAAAGTCTTACCGAGGGGTATCGTATTACCCAGTTACTGGGTTGTGGTAGGCAGATTGATTGATTTAATATCACACAATGTATTAGATTATTTGTTATTATTATATTACACTGGTCTATTTTAAGTTATTAAATTTAGATACTGACACACATTGCAGCATAAAACGAATTATTTGTTATTATTATCTTACATTATATTTTATTTAAGTATACACACACACACACACACATTATTATTTTTTCTTTTTATTTATTCCCTTTTTTTTACTTCTGTTATAAATATGTTGTGTTGTGTGCCTTTTTGTCTGTGCTAAATAAATTTATTTTCTTTATTTCTTTTCTTTCTTTCAAAGGAGAAAAGAAGAAAGCTATTACAGAGGGAGAACAGGAATTTTCTATGCCTACTGACTGCGTCTTGGCACAGATAACTACAGATGATTCACTCCGCATTTAAGGTATGAAGCTACAAGTAGTACGCGGCGGGCTCGACTTGTCGAATTTAATGGGCGTAACGTAGACAGAAGATATAGAGAGTTACACGATAGAAAATGAGGAAACTTCTGGGGGAATATAACTGTAGGTAATTAGCGCTGTGCGACTTGAATGGCACTTTATTGTGTCGTCGCAAGAGTCGCTTTTTAACCGACTTCAAAAAAAGGAGGTTATATGTTCGACTGTATGTATTTTTTTTTTTTTTTTTATGTATGTTCACCGATTTCTCCGCCAATTGTCAACCGATTTTGAAAATTCTTTTTTTATTCGTAAGGGTATACTCCTGAGGTGGTCCCATATTAATTTTGTGAAGATTTGATGTATACTTTGGGAGATAAACGAAGGAACTCCTCAAAAACAAACAGTACACGTAATGTGATTTGGATATTGTACTAAAGATCAAAAATAATTGCTGGTTCTATCTATCCATCCGTGGTGAACTAATTATAGTCTTCGAAGATACCGCATGGCATTCCTCATCGGTGAACAGTACATATAGGAACTTACAGTGAAAGGTTAGAAGGTTAGGGGATAAGCTCGTATTTTATATTTGTTTGGAAAAGAAAGAAATGTATAGTTAAGTAAAATATATATTTTTTGGTAATTTAATATGTTATGATGGCCCAGAGGTTAAGGCCTCGCCTCTCATGCATGAGGTTGTGGGTTCTAATGTGACTTTTTCAATTCATATGAACTTTCTGAGTTTATCTTGGACATTATTGACATCAGGGAAGGAAAACATCGTGAGGAAACATGGACTTATAGTTATTTCTAAGGTGCCAACCCTAGTGGGGCAGAATCCATAAAGATTTTAGACTAGTGGAATCTGCCCCACCAAGTCGAACTAGTGGGGCATATTCCACTGAAAATTTTTAGGCATTCCTCTTTGCCCCACCAGCGGGGCGCTTGGAATGATTCGTTAATTTTTGAAAAATCTTTTGTTATGTTTCCATTATTCGACTGGTATACGAATTTGTGCGGGGTAGGTATAAACACAACTAAAAAGTGAAAAATAAAAACTATTTTACAAAAAAAAAACAACCGACTTCCAAAAAAAACACTTAAAAGAGAAAAATAACTTGAATTTCGGAAGTCGGTGGCAAAAACAATAGTATTTTATTAGATACATATATAGTAAAATATACCTACCGTAATATATATGAAAGCAATTCATAACTATTTCCCTAGGGATATAACTATATCACGGCTTCAACTATGCGAACTGCGAACCATCTTAAAATATAACTATATGGATCTGTATTTTCGTTTTTGCCACCGACTTCCGAAATTCAAGTTATTTTTCTCTTTTAAGTGTTTTTTTTGGAAGTCGGTTGTTTTTTTTTTTGTAAAATAGTTTTTTATTTAAATGATTTTGCGGAGTGAACCATCTGTACCAATCTGTGGTGTTGGCGATTACGGTCCAGATTTCCATAAATAATAATAATGATGGTGTTGCCTAGTAAAAAAAATATAAGTCAAACTAAACTGATATTATAAAGAGAACAGATTTGTATTTTTCTTTGTAATTAATAAACTCAAAAACTACTGGACCGATTATAAAAAATCTTTCACCAGTAGAATGCTATATTATCACTGAGTAACATAGACTATAATTTATAAAGATACCACTTGAGCGAAGCCGCTGGTGGAAGCTAAGTAAGTCTTAGTTTAACGTAAAATAGAAAGTTAGATAAAGAAAATACTTTTGAAAGTTTGAAAATGCCTATGGCTTAAAGCCTCGTACAGTCCGGCGCGACGCGACGTCGCGACGCGACAACGGTAATTGTTCTACCGTGAAGTTTTCTTAGAAATTGTTTTGTTAGAGTCGCCTCACACCAGTCTGCACGACGTTTTACGTCGGCTTCTGCATATTTAATTTTGTGTGGTAAAAATATTAAATAAATAAAGTACTTAATACGATAGCTCCTTCAAAATAATTATAAAACATCAACGTGGGTAGACCTTACGTTATGACATTTTTAAATCGGCATCAGGGGCCTTATTATAAAGTGTTAATTCTATCATTATTCCACTGCGAAAAAAGGATGGTGCTATAGGCCTTGTATAGCTCCGTCTCTCACTCATACTGGTAAAATGGTGGCAATAATACGTCGTAATAGGGCCCCAGTAACCACATTTTAAGCGCCATAATACGCTGACACTAACATTGTAAATAAAAGCACCACAAAAGTCGCACATTTGTTAAATACGCTTTCTCAGTACAGTACAGGCAACGATCGACGAACAAAGATACCGTATGTAAAACGTCCAATGTTTCGTCGCACTATTAGCTGTTGTAATGCTACATATTACAAGCCCAAAAAATATAATAGTAGAAAAAAGACATACAAAGATATTTAAAAGCTCAATATTTAGAGCGATATCTATTCATTTTTTTTGTAACTATAAATAGGAAAATTAGTCAACTAAAGAAATATGTATAAATGTTTTAACTTATTTGTGTATTTTTTTAAATTAACTTAAAACTTACATTTTATTGGCGGACACGAGATTCAACCAAAATCAAACGCATCGCCATTTTCAACCGTATTCGCATACCGCGATGCACTACTGTCGCTTCACCTCCTTCCATACCTAAAGATTTGCTTATTACCGCACCTTAAACGAATCAAAGCACAATAGATGACAGGTAATTGTATTTCTTACCGGTCTCCCGCCCATCGCTTGCCACATGAACTCCAAGTCCGCTATGTGAGCCGGCACGGGCACTATGAAGCTGGTCGCGTATTTGTTAACTACGCCTTCTCTAACGTAGTATAACTCGGCGTCTAGACCTGAAACAATACAGATTTTGTTATTATTTCTCAGAGTATAATAAAAATATTGGAAATTTTTTTCGCCTAATACAAGTTTAACAATATTTTTCGACATCATTTTGTAGATTTTTTTCTGATCATATACTTTAAATATGACGACTAATAGAAGTACGGAAGAAAAAGACATGTTGCGTTGATCTCAAAGAAATTGGGATATATAAATTGAGAGAATGGTGATAATCATGATCAAGATTATAAAAATAAATATGTGTGCAGATATAATACATTTCATGCATTGTCCATAGTGTCATAAAAACGACACTTTTGAAATCATTTCGCCAAAATACACTCTACAAAAAATTACTACCCTCATAAAAATTTCAAACGCATAGCAAGGAAACTAAAATCATATTATTCTAATTCGAAGTGCATTACGGACGATTGCGTAGTATGGGAGTGTGCCTCCCTCTAACAGATGCAGGTTTGGCTCCCGGGGGGACAGCGCGTCAAATTATCCAACTAACTCTATTTGCTTAGCCGAAAAGAAGTGTGAAGAGGAAGTTTTGATACTTTTAAGCTATATTGGGGTGTCTTATTTGAGTTGCGACAGTATTTTGTATTCGGCTGGATGAAAAAATATAGTAAAAGAAAAGTTAAAGTCAATAAAAACAATAGTTTATCAGTAGACAACAAGCTGTCTTTGAAAAGCATTCAATGCTTTTCAAAGACAGCATGATATACAGAGATAGACAGCATGCAGACAAGCGTGATACACACATACAATACAGAGTCATACGTTAAAAGAATTTAATAAAATTGAGTGAAACCCATCGATTTTTCATCAGTCTGTATCAATCAGAAAGAATTTACAATCAAACAAATCCTCCTGATACCAAAAACCAATAAACCTCAGTATCTCTCATCTACATGTTAATAAAACGCCTCACTCAAAGTTAATAGCTACTCCATTCAAAACGCTCGACCAAACGCCGAAATTAATCGTCAAAAACGAAAAAAAAATACTGATGATCCAATCAGCGTACATTTGGAGGCGCAAAGCGACAGTGAAACGGCCCGAATATGAAGTGGCACTTTGCACAATTGATGAATCACAACCCCTATATAGAACGAGTGCAAAATACTCGTCCTGTATCTACGCTTCGTGCTACCCCACTTACTTTATACAGCCTGTATCCTTTCGGCATACAAAGGATGAATACACCTTGTATATTTCCCAGATGCAAGTCTATTCAGTTGGAATTTGTTGAACGCCTTTTTGAGTACTTACTAATATATTTCCTACATTTTATTTATTCAATATCTGTCTTCTCATGAGATCAATGCGTGCAATAAAGTCTTATATTTTTTTCGCAGTCTAAAAGAGCGATTTCAAATAAGGGTTTTGAAATCATTTGTTTCTTTTGAGGTTAACTCTTTTAAAAGTTTTACGGGCAGTCCATAAAAAGATGAGTCATCAATTTCAATAAATTGGATGATATGACAGTTACTCGTTTTAAGCTGAAACTTAAGAACCTAGTTTTAAAACAATTAAGGTGCTCGTAGCTATGAAAATTAATTCAACGCTTACAAGAAAAGAAACCGAAACAAAGGAATATTCTCTCTAAACAACCAACACCTAAGAAACACTAACGAACCAAAACAGAAGTATATATAAAATATTCAGAATCTAATTCACACATTCGCACGGCGATCCTTTGAGGCGGTCACGTTCATAATTTAAACGTAGTAAACATTAATTACAGACAATACGTGGGAGCCCTCAGCTATTCCTTTGTATTAATTACTCAAACGATAATGTACTAGACTGTAATGAGGCTTGAGATACTGACGGGTAATGAAAATTATACATTAAAGTCTGAAAATTAAACGGTATATAATTTGCGTTAGAATTAGTAGAGATCAAAAAGTTGTGAGAATCAGCAGCAAAAGGAACATGATATTATTTTGAAAAAAAAAACAAGAAAATAAATGGGTCGGAACATACTCAGGAAGGGATTTCAGAAGTTAGAAACGGTCTAGTTGGTAAAAGGTCTGAAACTGGACGAGAAAATAAAATCTACGTCAAAAACGCAAAATTATTCCAGAATAACTAAGATATGATTAATAGAGAGAAGTACAGT
The DNA here is from genome assembly GCA_949128155.2 of Xanthia icteritia. NCBI lineage: Eukaryota > Metazoa > Arthropoda > Insecta > Lepidoptera > Noctuidae > Xanthia > Xanthia icteritia. The sequence goes on from OX421932.2 coordinate 5,748,253, forward strand.
GGAAAACTGAATTTATAGTAAACAAAAATTTTACAAAATTCGATATCACATAATTCCAAAATAAGGAAAAAAGGTAGAAAGATATGGTCCAAATAAAATACTTGGAATTAAACGTTTTAATGGAAGACAATACGTGAGAGCCTTGCAGCGATGTCTTTGTATTAATTACACAAAGACGATCGTGCGCCTGTGTAATGAGGACCTGGGGGAGTAATCTGTGGATCATTTCAGTGCAAAAGGAAATTTGAAAAATAATTTGAATATTAACATTAGTAAAGATGATAATTTGCCATTGAGAGATAAGGTATATTAAGCAGTTTTCAATAAATATAGCTGCAGGCCCAAGAGAAACAGACTAGGTACAAATAATGAGAAAGCAGAAAAAGTTGGCAATGTAACTGATAAAGGATATAATAACAACGATCACAAACATATAGATAAAGATCATAAAACACAAAAACACGTGCAGATAGTTAAAATTAAGCTAGGTTTCCTCAAAGCTGATGGTGTTTATGCGACAGATATTAGTATTAATTACTCAAAGGCGTGAATGCGCCCAGTTGGAGCTGTGTAATGAGGCTTGGTTGGGGGAGCCTGCAGCCTTAGGGGAAGACAATGGTAATTTTAAATGCAAGATGGGTGATGGTGTGAAAATATAAATCTGGTCGCTCGGAGCTTCATCGAGGATAAAAATAAATAAAATCGATAAACCTGAGAGAGAAAGAAATAGGCCGGATGTAAAAAGAGAAATTGAATTTTTAACAAACTAGATATAATTAATTTCGATAATGGAAACTGTCAAAACCAAGCTTCGTGCCTACCTTTCATCGTTACACGCCATGATATTGACACTTTTACGTTATTATATATTTTTGCCATTCACGCTGCATAGCCCAATAAAATTACTTCAATTCGATTATATACTTTATTGAAAGCATATATTATTCTATACAATTTAAAGATAAGTATTCCAAAATATGCTATGCACTTTTATCTGGTAGAAAACAAAACGAAGAACAATCTGAATATGCTCGCTTTCTCTTTTTATCGCCTGGAGCAGTATGCAAATTACTGAATTAGTTTATCAAATTACCATTTTCAGGCTTACTCAGTTGCTGGTTTTAAAAAATCCTTTAGATTGTGAGCAGGTGTTCTTTTTTTGCTTTAGAGAACATAAAATTAATTAACCGTAAATTCACTGAACTTATGTGCGTATTTGAATAGTAAAGCTTTAATTGATCAGGCACTTTGTACTGTCACTGTGAATATTCAATTCTTGTGTATTGCTCTCAAGGATTTTAGCTTTGCTTATTTTAATAATGTATTATTTATTCTGCTAAAAAAACATATTGTTTTTTGCTTTTCCATTTTTATGAACCTTTTTACTTTTCTCATAGATTAAATCTCGTTCAAATTCATGTACTTTACCTTTTTAGTAGTAGACAGAAAAACGAAACGTAATAACTACCCATTTAACTTTAACTACTTACTTTAAATGGTGTACGCAATGGACATAAATCCTGCAGAATATTTTCACAGCTACGCGTACGTCGTCAACAAAAAACATCCACATTCCAAAATCCTAATTACATCACGCTATAATTCCACCACAAAAGCAGATATAATTCCACCACAAAAGCAGACATAATTCCACTACAAAACCAACAGCGAAATGATATTTAAAAGTACGTAACGCGAAGGTAAATGACACTAATGTTCCCATAAAGATCGCCCACTGTGACGAGGCTACGCACTCCAGTTCCCAGCTTTAATGAACCATTACATTGCGAATTGTCAGGTGATACGACACCGCTGGGCTTCATGCGGTAGTTAAGACCTCCAAGAGTCGCTTTTAGTAGAATTTTATGTTGATGTTCCAGGTTTCGAGGATAAATCCGAGGCTGCTAAAGAGCTATTGATGTGGAATTAGTGGTGTTAAGTCTGGTGATTTGTGTCGTCGATCTTTAGTAGGTTTATAGTTAGCAGATAGAATAAAGACATAAGTATTACAGTCAGGGAGCTTGACTGTTGATCAGATTAACACAATACGTCAATAATTGTGATTTGAACTTACAGACAAAAAGTGAATTTGCAAAGTTATCAATCTTCCTTACCATTTTTCATCGTCCTTTTCTAATTTATCATAAACAATTTTTTTCCTTCGCTCAGTAAATTAGTTCCTGAGTTCTACAGAAAACTAGCACGCTTAGTAACTAGATCCAATTATTTCCCAACTGCATCCAATTACAGCTACTAATTCTGTTATTATAATTTACTAACTCGCATGAATTATGCAACTACAACGTGTACTCATAAAGCTTCCTATGTTTTGTCGCAAAGGAAATTCTCCTTCGAGCCTTCGTTTATTGCTGAACACCGTTTATTTATTCTAAGGAGGTTCCTCGTACATTTATTAAAATGGTGATAAAGGCTTATTTATTGTCTCCATGTTTGGTTAGCACGCAAGCAACGAACGCCGTTTTGTCGTTTTTTTCGCCACGAATTTAAATTGGGTTGACACGATAATGCTGAAAGAATGTTCAGGATTCCGCGGCTGTGATTCACCGTGCTTAAAGAATTAGTGGTTTTTGTTGTGGTTAGAAAGAAAAATACCTTTTTGTCCATTGCTAATCAGGGTTCAAAATGGAACACATTTTCCCTCGGCAAAAATGTTTCTGGTTGACAGATAGGACAGGTGACCCAATTTTTCTGGTGGACATTGTAAGATATAACTTAAAAAGTAAATTATATCTCAACTGAATGATAACAACTCACATAACACGCCTGGCTTCTCCGACAGAGGTGTACATAGTACACCCACATTTCGACTATGTTTAAGTTTCATGTAATATGGGGCAAGCCTATTGCCATCAACTGGGCACAAATCCAGACCCCGGGCTGCTGAAACTGACTGATAATGGTTTCTAAAGCAGCATCGTCTAAACCCACACTTATATAATTATGTATATGTAATCAGATAACATACGGGAGCTGATAAGGCAACGTAGTTTCGCGTGCAACTACGTAGGTGGCTTGGAAACAGATAGTAGCTAGCTTAAAGGCTCGTGCAGACTAGCGCGACTTGTAAAGACACCGGTCAAACTCAAATTCAAACTCAAAGCATTTATTTCAATTAAACCATTTACAGGCACTTTTGAATTGTCAAGGGGTCAGTCAGTCAGAAATATGAAGCTAGTTGCCCATTCCAAAGCGTAGGTTCCTATGGAGAAGAACGGGCAAGAAACTCCACGGACACTCTTTTAAATCATAATATATTTACAAAATATTGGTTACATCATTCATGTTGAAATTATACATGTGAGAACAATTTAGAAAGACGTGCACGTAAAAAGCGTCCGTAATAAAAAGATGAAAACAATTCAAAAATTAAAACAAGCCGTGGCAGATAAGAGATGACCTGTCCCTACTGACGGCGCCCGTTCACGAACATGACGCATGGATCAGCACCGTTTAGCTCAACCATTTTGAAGGGAACTTAACGATCCAACACACACGCCACCACCAGCGAGACATTTGAGTGAGCATGACTTACTCTCAGCCGCCAGGGCACATTCAAGTCAATGAAAGAGGTACCCAGTAAATGGTAGCTTTATAGAAGGTACATGGTCACAGTGCTCACACATGTGCTATGCAATTATACAATACTACGAGATTGAAGTTACACAATTCAAAGATAAATTTATGCAATCTTCAGCAGCTCCAACAATATTTTCGAATGCTAAAATTAAATTAGTTTATACGTCCTTGTGGAGCTGGACCAGCGTTGAGCCAAGCATTTTTGTCACTGATGTAATCCCCCAGCTTATAATATGCTTGGCAGCATAGTGTGCGTTTTATACAATTATAATTGTAATTGTTCTACCGTGAAGTTTTCTTAGAAATTGTTTTGTTAGAGTCGCGTCTGCATGACCCCTAACTAACGAGTAACTTGCCAACGTCAGTACCTCCTTCTATTTTCTTCAGCATTGGCGGTAAGCCAGGAAGACGGTCTTTCAAGGACGATTTTGCTTTTGATGCTAATATTCATATTACTAAAGAAGATTTGAATATGAAAGCATCAGCACTTTGTGTAAATTTCAAGTGTATTTGGCACCTAGGAAATAGCAGGTCAAAAGTAAATTAATCTAGAACAATTTCTATGAAGTTATATAAATTATTCTACTAGAATCGCGTCGCACTGTCTCGTGGCGCCTCTCTGCAGGAGCCTTTATTTCCCCCATTTCATGTAAAGGTTTATTACAAAAAGCAGTTATCTATAAACAAAACCACTAAGGACTTTAAAACTATCGCATTATTATGCAAAAACTCCCCTTGCATCACCCAGACAACAATTTGGAATTATTTTTATCACCTAACTTTACTGTAACAAACTGTACTGAACGCGAAAGTACTACAAACAGAATTTATGCCGCCTCTTCGAAGTTTTGTTATCGTTGCTTTAATTCAAGTTTGCGTTGTGCCTCATTCTGGAGTCGAGAAATTTGCGATTCTTGCTTGTGAATTATAATATTTTAGGTGTGAGATTGGATGATCTATTGGATGATAGATTGCAGAGAATTACCAGTCAGATCAGTCTGTGTTAACGTCTATTTATTATGATATCAAGATAAGGTATAAACGTTGTTTTTGGAACGAAGTTCTTTATTAAGCCGACCTTGCGGTAGGAGTTGAATGGTTGAAATCGTCACGTAACAAAAAAGCGTAATGCCCGAAAAAGTTAATGTAAGGTCTCAAGCTGCCGCGGGGTTGCGGGAAAGTCCGAAAGGGATACCGTGGCCCCTAGCAACGTACAGGCAACGGAAGGAACACGGGTGGGTTTTAGTCAGTAAGAGTCTGACACGCCCTCCCAGAGCGGGAGAAGTTATTAGACAATTGCCCACCCAAAAAGAAAACAAAAGTCTCAAGTTTCAAGTATCAAAAGTTTTTGTTTTTACCCGACAACGTCAAATCCTAAAGGAAGAGTTATGTTTTTAGCAGTCTATGTATGTATGTTTGTATTTACGTGAGTTCCACCGTAACGCCTAAACTACTGAACCGATTTTGATGAATGAGGTATCAATGGATTTGTAATAATAGTTCGGGTGACATAGGCTGCTTAAATTCTCCCTGGATTTAATATGGTGGACTTTACAAGTAAATTTCTGACCTCGAAAAAAAATATATTGAGATAATCATGGCATGTTTAGTATCAAAAGACAGGTCTTGACAAGCACATTACAAATATGTTTAAATATTACATTATATTGTCTAAGTAAATAAATATGTCTAAATTGTTAAAAACAAGCAAATGTGAGACTGCGCTGCGTACGGCGCAGCTGTAAAATTAATACCTATTCTACAATAAAAAACGTGATTAGTATGCAGTAATGCAGTTAACGTGCAGTTAAACAAATCTTATTATTATCAAGCGTTAAGCGGAAAAGTATTTAAAAAAATACGTTTAAAAACTGTAACTCGATTATAATTCTGGAGGTGTTCCTGGCACCCACGTGACCCAAGCCTTACCGTGTTACCTTGACCATTTTTGTACCTTTAACTTGATTTCTGTCTGAAATATTTTGTTGTTTCGTACTTTTTAGATCACTTTAACTTTTCCGTAGTCGGGTTACAATTTTTTAAACTTAATGTTCTATTGTTTTTTTAATACAGAGCCATCTATACTCCATAGGTTTAGATAGTTAAATAAAGGTAAACAAATCGTAAAAAGGGTTTTTCTAGATGACACTTTTTTGTTTAAAAATACGATACGCAGACGAGGTCTGTGTCTCACTAGTGGGAACATTATAGGCTGATTATGGATGGAGCTCACAGCTGGACATAGACCTCTCCCAGGCTGCGCCACGTCCTCCGCTTTTCGCATCCAGTCTGTTCCAGCCACCGACTACTGCAGGTACCGGTTTTATTATATTAAATTACATTGCCGTAGGTTACTATATCTAAATATAACAGTAAGTGATAATTGACAATAATTAGACCTCAATTTAATATCAGATTGTGTTGATTATCTTGTGTTTGAGATATTTCACGATAATTATGGTATCACATGAATTGATTGACTGTAATTAATACCCGATCATAACTCGAAACGTTGTCATGCTGAGGAAACAGACATATTAAATCATACTGAAGGTACTATAGAAGAACTTCACATCTAAGCAGTTTGAAAACAAAATCCCGTGAACACGATGACCACATCTGTTACCGCCCCGGTTCTATAGCGGCCGAGCGCTGCAAGCAGAAATAGTCCTTACGGTGTATAGATATGAATTTCCTCGATGGTACATAGTATGGATCCATACGTTGTGCATACGTCATGTTCGGAACTTATCATCTCTTAGCTTACGATTCAGCTCAGTTTGACAGTTTAAAGAGAGGTGATATTTGGCGACAAATTCTGGGGAGATTTCAAGAATACTTAATGCTTGGAAATTCTCAAATCCCATAAACTTTTGTCTGGGGTTTATGGGGTGCTTGATTGTTGCAAATGGTTCACACTATCACGTCCTGGAGGAAATGCGTCAGGTTACAGGTTACCCTGTATTTAAATTAGAATAGAATATATTTATTGTAAAACATGAGTATACATCAAATAATATGTGCGAGGTCTTAAAATAACAGGTAGATCTGCATGTTTTGCCATTTATGGCGTCCAAAACAATTTTTTTTTTGTTGGTTTAGAATAAACCATACAAGATTTGAGCCTACACAACAAAGTATGAAATTAATAACTTAATCCTAACGTTAATTAAACAAGAGGGAATAAGTATTGTTTTTACAGATTTTATTTTATTTTTTTTATTAAGGGATAATAAACAACTACAACATATATTCATATATTTCAAGCTTATGCTTCACTATTTAAACTCATCAATTGTGAGTTTAGGAAGGTTTTCACCTCAAAAACATTGCCTGTTAGTGACCGCATTATATTAAGTGATTGGGCAACACCAGGTATTTATAAAAGTAGGCAGAGGTTATTTGAATTGTATCATGAAAAATCATATAACCATGATGAAACTTTTAAAGAATTTGTTAAGAAATATTCAAAAACTTTTAAAAGAGCCTGTTCCTCAGCAAAAGCCATACACATTAAAAATAAAATAAAATCTTCTGGAAATAAAATTAAAACAACTTGGAATATTATTAATTCAGAAACGGGAAGAACGACAGTACGGAATCGTGACTTCCATCTAAAAATCAATGATGTAGATATTAAGTCAGACGTGGAGGTGGCCACTGAGTTTGAAAAATTTTTCACTAATATTCCCATTTTAACAACCAAAACTCTGTCATCGTCATCCTCCACTTCTGCTTACTCAATACTTAAAGAATGTGTACCAGAATGTGACAACCTTTTGGAATTCACAATTATTACTGCTAAAGACATTATAGAATCTTTTAGAAATCTTGATGTAAAGAAAACTGCTGACCTTTGGGGATTATCAGTACATACCTTGTCTTCAATAATTGATGTTATTTCACCCTTTTTAGCAATCGTTTTTAACTCTTGTGTTGCATCTGGTGTTTTTCCTGATCTGATGAAACTTAGCAAAGTGATTCCACTGTTCAAATCTGGCAGCACAACTGATCCCACAAATTTTCGGCCTATTTCGATTTTACCATCATTGAACAAAATTTTTGAAAAAATAATTTTAAAACAAATGTTAGGACATTTCAATGCACATAATTTACTTCATCTGAAACAGTTTGGTTTCACAAAGGGTCGTTCAACTACAGACGCGGGCGTGGAATTACTGAAGAGCATATTCGAGGCCTGGGAGGAGTCGCAAGATGCTCTTGGCATTTTCTGCGACTTGTCCAAGGCCTTCGATTGCGTACATCATGACACACTCATCAGGAAACTGTACCACTATGGTATGAGGGACAAGGCTCTTGACCTTCTGACTTCTTATCTGAACAACAGAATTCAGAGGGTCGATATTAATGGCAAGAGATCTGCAGGATCTGCGGTCACTATGGGCGTTCCGCAGGGTTCAATTCTAGGTCCTTTCTTATTTCTAATTTATATAAATGACTTACCTTACCACATAAGGGATAATCACAAGATCGTCTTATTCGCAGATGACACTTCCCTCATTTTTAAAATCAAACGTCAGTTAGTCAACTATGAACAAGTTAACGATGCATTCTCTAAAGTTGTGCATTGGTTTAATGTAAATAATCTTCTCCTGAACGAAAAAAAAACTAAACTCCTTAGATTTTCAACGCCAAATGTCAGGCAGCTAACTACTAATGTTCAAGTTAATGGAATAGAGTTGGACCCTGTAGAGTCAACAGTTTTTCTTGGAATAACTATTGACGGTAAATTACAATGGGGCCCACACATAGAAAAATTGTCAGGAAGGCTTAGTTCGGCCGCTTATGCTGTTAAAAAAATTAGACAGATAACTGACGTAGATACAGCCAGAATTGTTTATTTTAGTTATTTTCATAGTCTTATGTCTTATGGGATTCTTCTCTGGGGAACCTGTGCGGACATTCATACTATCTTTGTTCTACAGAAAAGGGCTGTTCGAGCCATTTACAACCTAGGTCCAAGGGATTCCCTTCGAGAAAAATTCAGAGAAATAAACATCCTGACTGTAGCCTCACAATATATTTTTGAAAACCTATTACATGTACACAAAAATATATCAAATTTTAAGAAAATGACCGATATTCATAGTTTAAATACCAGGAATAAACACAACCTTGCTGTACATCGCACACGTCTCCACAGAGTAGGCAACTCGTTCATGGGTCAATGTATACGCTTTTACAACAAACTTCCCATTGATATTCGAAACTTACCCATTAAACGATTTAAAAGCTGTATTAAAACCAAACTTTGTAAAAAAGGGTACTATAAAATTTCAGATTATTTAGAAGATAAAAAAGCGTGGGATTGAGCTGCTCGCTCTGCTAAGCCTTGTGATAAAACTATAAAATTTGACATTTTAATTATTATGTAAATCATTAAAAATACCAGTTTTTTATATACATATTGACATTGTTGAAATTTATATACAAAATAACATGATTACTTTGTAAAGTATTATATTGTTTTAATTATTGTGAATGTGAGGACTATGTGGATATTTTATTTTTATTGTTTTTCCTTTCTTTAATTTTTTCTTTCTCAGTTAGTTTAAATGATGGTCTGGCAGTTTGAGTACTTTATGCGACCTACCCAAATGTCCTTTCTTTGGTATTGTTCGTCGAGTTGAGCTCCTTAAGTTCTGAGTTGAGCTCTACGATTACTGACAAATGCTTGCACTGACTGGACAGGTCCACTCAAATCTGTGTGGTTCTTTCCTCAAAAGACCATTTCAGACACCAATCTACATGGTCCTCATATGGCCTGACCAAGATTATGTCTGGACTTTAAAAGAGACTGTGACCTCTGAGTTTGTTTCGGTCTTTCTTCTCAGAGTAGTCAGATAGGAAACGCCGAACTCATCTAGCATTTTCTTCTTATTTTTTTTTAATATGACGTGTAAAAGTGATTGCAATATCCTATTTACAGAATAAACAATTTCATTTCATTTCATTTCATTTCATTTCATTTCATTTCATTTCATTTATATAATACATAAGGTTAACAAAATTTTTGGTCAAATTTTTTTTTCAAAATTTGATGGTGAAATTGTGAAAACTGTCGTAATTATATGAATCTATTTAATTAATTGCGTTCATTTAAAAATTCCGATATGGTATAATAGCATTTGGCTATGATTAAATTGTAAATAATTTAGTATGGATTTGTAAATGACCGTACTGTCGCATTGAGTAAATACACCTGTAATGATAGTTGTAAGGGAGATATTAATAAAATTTAAAAAAATGCATTTTTTTTTGTCCACCATCCCGTTTAACAGCTGAAATTGTTTGACATTTGTTTTAATTACAGTTTAATCTTAAGACTTGTTGTAGTTGTCCTGACACTGGCTCCAAAGCTTGATGGAACAAAACTGAATTGTCACAGCCATAATGAACGTCTTGTCCTAGACTACTTCTCTCAAAAAAATGAGTAAAAAGTAGTAAAAGTCATTTAATTATAGTTTAAACGATGAAACCACTACCACCAAGATCTTAACGATTAGCATAATTTTAGAAATAGAAATACCTTATTCTGGTGAGTATGGTAACTCCATGGCTACCATCCCAGGTTCTGCGTTTAGATATTGGCAAGAATTTCGTTTTGATAGTCAGACTTAATAAAATATAAGTTATTTATTTTTGCCTTTATGCAGCTTGATAAAAAAAACTAATGCATAGAACATAAAGTAACTGTTTCATATAATCCACCCAAGGCATGGCACATGGTACGTAGCGAAAGGGCATGGACAGCCGTCATCTCCTTCTGCGAAGCAGTAATGCTCGCGAAGGAGAAGGCGGAACGCGTGAGGGAGAGGCAAATTTCGCGCCCTCACGCCCCTAGTCGCCGCAGGAACCCGCCCTGGGCGTCAGGAACCCCAGGCCGATTCCCGGCCACCGTAGGCGCGGGCCTGCGAACGGTGACCAATAGGTAGCTCGCCGTCCGATAAGGACCAGGCCCGGGTCGACGGCGCATTGTGTTCCACGCGCGCCTCAAAGAGATGTCAGCACAACTGACGGGGTCCGCTAGGGCCGATGCCTGCCGGGGTTGCGGGAAAGTCCGAAAGGGATACCGTGGCCCCTGGCAACATACAGGCAAATGAAGGAACATGGGTGGGTCTTAGTCAGTAAGAGTCTGACTCGCCCTCCCGCTCCGCCCAGAGCGGGAGAAGTTATTTGATAATTTCCCACCCAAAGAAAATAATCTTTTCGGAATCATGTGCGTATTGCATAATTATCACTTGCTTCAAAAACGGTGAATGAAAACATCGTGAGGAAATCGGAATGCCTGTAGATATTTCTCGACGGCATGTGAAGCCAAGTCAGAGGCCCATGGGGGGCTTTAAAGCTCTGACACCAGGTTAGTCACTAACCACCCGAAAAGAACAAGATTCTCGCGCTTCTGAAATTATACGATACCAAAACTGACATTCTTCTTTTAATACCAGTCAACTACATGAGATTCGAAACCTAGTTCACTCAGAAATACAAGATGACGTTTTCATTATACAAAGGTACATTTGTACCTTAAATTTATTTGCTTTGGTACGGAAATCCAATTCGTAGCTCAGAAAACCGACGCTCCACCATTTTGGTATTTAGAACACCAGCTTTCCCAATATTTATTCTACAACTACCTTTTGCCACAGGCTTCGCTCGCGTGAATGTCAGAAATAATCCCACGAGAACATAAGGATAAACAGTATTCTATCTGTTAATCCAGGTTATAAGCTGTCTGTGTGTCATATTTCATCTAAATCCGTTCAGCCGTTTTTGCGTGATTGAGTAATAAACATCCAAACATAATAACTTTTACATTTCTATTATTACTAGCAGAGCCGACAGACGTTGTCCTGTCAAAATTTCAAGTTGAGAGTTTATAGAAGAAAAAACCCATAGAAAAAGGATGTTCAGATTTGCCCGGATTTGTTCTTTTTTTCGTTTTGTTTCTTTGAAACTTTTCAATTTTTTTTTTTTACAAAAAACTAATTAGCACTATTACAAAAAAATTTAAACTAAAAACAGGCAAATCGGTCCAGCTGTTCTCAAGGGATGCGCTTACCAACGAACAGCAATTCATTTTTATTTATATAGATAGATATCAAGTTTTGATCGTAATTCAAAGTGACTTTTGACTGTTAGTTCATTGTTTTATTGAGTTAAGTTTTTCAGTAATTTTCGTTGGCAACAACAGTTGATTTTATTGTTGAAGTTTGTTTAACAACTTTGCTATGTAAATTTTAATGTGCTTTTGTAGTTTGGAATGTACTAGTTTTGGGACACATATTTTGGCGATACCGTAGTGTTTTGTTTTTGAAAAAGTTTTTAACGACGCAATTCGATATTGTGGTTTTAAAAACATCCCACCAATAGACTAAATTGGGCCCGCAACTTCGTCTGCGTTAATTTAATTGTTTTAACATAAAATTTACTCAATGACACTCGACAATACCAAGTAGATTCCCATTATTGAAAGAATTTTCGAAATCTGTTCAGCAGTGGTATTCTGTAACCATCTCACCGTGAGAACTTAGGTGAAGTGAGCTCAGAGTGAGCTGTCAGTCCCTAGCAGCAAGTGGAATGACAGCTCACTTCACGTTCACTTCACCTAAGTTTTCACCGTGAGATTATTACAGAATAGACCGGCAGTAGTTCCGACGATTACCCCGTACATACAAACTCACAAATTTAACCTCTTTATTATTAAGTATAGATATACGTATTCTATGAACCTGAATGTTAGTGTGTAAATAGACTAGTTTAAATACTGATAGTAGAGGGCAAAACTCCTCCATTTATTTAACTATCAGGAGGAGTTCAGGCACGATTAGGGATGACCCATTGATGCGTAAATGAAATGCACATTTCAGTAAGCTCTTTTCGACTATGTTGTCTGTTAGCTATTTAGCTAGAAGAGAATTCAGTTTTGCTTAGATAAATTGCAATAAAGCCATCAATATAATCATCATAAACACTATACAGCTCATTTTTGCTTTATTTTGTAACTGTTAAATTCAATTCAAGTATCTTGACTTACTTTACTCATTAAGCTGTATGCTAGTGCTGTGCACTTCTGTAAAAGACAAAATACCTAAAACTGTATGGGATTTTTGTCTGAGTATGTTTTAGTGAGTAAGTGACATATCAATAAATTAATAATTATTATGAGAAAATACATTAATGAAATACGAAAGTTATGAAAATGAAAAATAGTGTTTTATGTATCCAGTAACAAGTTTACATGACAGTGCAACTATTTTCTTAATATCCCTCGGCAAACTTCGTGTTTCGTCAGTCTAGGAGCTTTCCTCCCATTTTTAAAATAAATTACACTAAATTAAAAGAGTATTAACAACTCTGTATACTTCCAAGTCGATTGAGAGCGTCTGCACCAAGTGTAATAGAAATCCGGCGACTGACGAAACACGAAATTTGCCGAGGGACATAAAGAAAATAGCTGTACAGTATATCCTTGTACCAAATTAATTCTAATGGCCTATTTCACAATTTCCGTAAGATCTGATAAGTTTCGCTTAGTACATAACATCACGCCTATTTTCTCCGGAGAGTTAGGCAGAGGTGTACCTTATTACAACCACTAGCACCATTTCGCCAGTTATGTTTAAGTCCCATGTTATAGGGAGCGAGCCTATTGCTATCAACCGGGAACAAATCCAGGCTCCAGGCTGCTACTGAGAAAATCATGATAGAAAAACCCAGTTATATGCCCCTATTACATGGGACTTAAACATATTAAACTTGCAAAATGGGGTGTACTATAGGTATACCTCTGCCTAACCCTTCGGGGAAATTCAGGCGTGATGTTATGTTTAGTACCTGCCTAAAATAACAGATAGACATTATCCAGCCACATAAAAAGTTCCTCGTTCCACGAAACGAAAACATGGAATTCTACACGAAAATAAAAGCGAAAAAATATTATATTCATTACGCGAATGTCTGATGGCCAGTGACATCTGCTGAGGTGCTCACAATCGGCCTCGTTAAAATTCACCTTTTTAATTATATCACCCTTTTTTCAAAAAAAGAATCCCTTTGATAAGTTTTACGTCATTAACGTCTTAGTTGATTCATCGCTTCAAAGCTTCCAGTTTTTATTTTTATTTAATTTTGTATTTTTTTTGCATTTTTCTGCCGTGTTTGTATCTTTGTTTAATTTTGCAATTTTTAAGTAAAACCAAAAAAACTTCTTTTTTGTAATTTTGCTAAATTACACGACAAATAATATACGCATTTTTAACGCGTCATACCGATATTCACATAGTTTATAAGGCTTTAGTGATATTCGATTTATGTTATTTTGTCTCGATCAAAATTTATATTTGAATTGAAGAAAAATTATACATACCTAACCTAAAAAGTAAAAAATCCATATGTATTATGGATACCCGAGATGTGGATATTAATATCCATTAAGCTTCTTACAAGTAATTTGGTTTGGTTATCCCTTACTGTAGGTACGAGTATATTAAAAACCACATAGGTAAGTAATCAAAATGCCATAAGGGTGTTTCTGAAACATAATAATTACCAATGTTGAATGTTTACGTAAAAGTAAAATAAATTTATTATTATTGATATTTCAGGGTTATAAAACAAAACTGGCAAAATGTGGTTGTACTGTAGGTGGACCTCTCTCTAACCCTTCTTGGAATACTGGCGTGATGTTATGTTATGATTGTTATGTTATGATGTTATGTTATGACAAAAAAGAAAACGGAAAGATTAACCAACCATCTTTATACTTAACTCATTAGTAGGTACTTTACGTGCGAGCATGATTGTGTAACTAAGGGGTAACCCCAATCAATCTGCCTAGCCTTTTCCCAACTATATTGGGGTCGGCTTCCAGTCTAACCGGATGCAGATGAATACCAGTATTTTACATGGAGCGACTGCCTATCTGACCTCCACATCCCAGTAATTGGGTAATACGATACCCCTTGGTAAGACTGGTCGTCAGACTTTCGGGCTTCTGACTACCCGTAACGACTGTCAAAGATCCACGACATCACTGCAGGCCCTATTATTACTATTATCTAGAATACCAGCGCTGCGACATTTATTATTAAATGTCGCAGCATCATGCTGAGATAGGAGCCTTTTGGCCTCGCACAGGACTTTCCACTTTATATTAGTTTGTTTTTTCTATTTTTATTTTTAGTGAGTGTGTGTTTAGTTTAATTAAGATCTCCTGTGCTTGTCCCAATAAATACTTTTTCTTTCTTCTTTCTTTCACGAATGACAGCCGGGACCAACGGCTTAATGTGCTTTCCGAGGCACGGAGGAGTCTCGGTTTGTAAAGATGGTCCAACTCCCATCCACCGACCAACCACGGCAAGCGTAGTTTAACCTGATCGATCGAACTGTGCGGCTGTTATTACAATACAATATAAAAATAACATAATAAATATAATATAAATAATAATAATAATATAGTGATACAATATTATGGAATAGACATAAAAACTCCATACTAAACATAAAACACTGTCTTACACAAAAAAATCTAATGTCAAAGTCCATTTCAAAGACAATTAGTACCAACATAATCTCCACTTAAATTCATAAATAGAACTCTTACCACAAAATTAAAGTCACACTGCAGAGCCCGCATTATAAGGATTAGTCTACATTAAAATTGTACTCATACTTCTGCCATAACTCGTACAGTTAGCGACACAAGTCACTAATCATTTCGAAATATTAAAAAATATTAAAAATATAGTATTCTGGACTCTTCAATGATTAGTTACAAGCACGTAATGGGCAGGTTTTAATTTAAAAGCTCTTCAGAAATTTTGAACTGAACCGTAACCGACTTATGTATATCGCTGAATGTACATCGCATTGTGACGGTGGGAAACCGCGGGTGTACCAGACAAGCCATTAGTCAAATCTTATGACTGAGCAAAAACATTGATAGAGCATCTTGTGGACTAGAAATATTTGTGTATTTAATGGGTTCTATGATTATTTGGTAGATAAATTAAGGAGAAAAGTTTATTTATAATTATTTCCATGCTTGTAATAATTCGCTCAAAACGGTGAACACATCGTACGGAAACCGGCATGTCATAGAACCAAAAATTCGAAGACTTGTGACATCTACCAACCCGCACTGGGCCCGCGTGGTGGATTATAGCCCACTCCCTCTCACAGAGAGGAGGTCTCTAGCCCAGCAGTGGGAATATCAATGATGGACTCTTTTTTAAATTAATGAAACTCTAAAAACTTTTTGCCGTTTCTAATGATGCACAGTTTTTTAATAATTAAGCCACTTTTTAACTTTCTGGCCTTTTCTCAAGTTGGTCGCAGTCACTTGGTAATTTACTATTTTTCGAACCCCAATATAAGAATTATTTGACGTTCACAAAAAGTGGGGCAAACATTATATTAGGGTGTTCAATATACACACATCAACACGGTCTAGGGATATTTCATACTCAATTAAATAACTCGAAAAGTACTGGCCGCATTGTAATCTTTCATACACCGATTTGTTTGTAATTTATCTCAGACTAATTCCAAATTCAAATTTTTGAAAATTCTTTTGTTTCGGTGGCATAAAAATGTCTTGATGTGTAGGAGAGGGAATTTTCATTTGTGCGAAATTTAGAAAACAATACGAATTACGTTTAGTTACAGTTTTTTTTCATTTTTAAACGCAAGATAAAGTTAAAATTGAGGTATTGTAGCCATGCAACGCCAACATTTGACGAGGGCGGAGATGTTACGAGCTGTGGGAATGCTGGAAGCTGGGTCTGTTCAGCTAATGTTGCTGAGGCCATAGGGACCCACCAAAATGTAATTTCAAGATTGTGGATACGCTATCGTGCCACAGGTGAAGTAGCGGAGAGGCACCGGGGGCCAAGTCGCATCACTACCCCCAGACAAGATCGATTTTTGCAAATTACTGCGCGAGCTCAACCAAATGCAACGGCGACTCAATTGGTCCAAAGGCTGCGAGTGGAACACCAAGTGCTTGTGAGTGACCAAACTGTAAGAAGGCGACTGCATGAAAGCAATCTACGCTCTCGTAGACCACTCCGGGTCCCACCTTTACGGAGAGGCAATCGTGGACGACGATTAGAATGGGTTTGGAACCACGTGGACTGGGGCCGTGAGCAATGGTCCAATGTGCTGTTCACGGATGAATCCAGGTTCGGCTTCCATCCAGATTCACGAAGGACGCGTGTTTGGCGAGTTCCTGGACGATGGAGAACCCTCAGGAAGTTCACCCATACCAAGGAGGAACAATTATGGTTTGGGCAGGAATTCGTCTTGGAGGACGGACGGATCTCGTTTGGGTGCGGGGCAATATGACGCCAGAACGATACGTCCAACAGGTGCTGGGGCCCGTAATCTTGCCCCACAGAACACAAATGGGGCAAGATTTCCTGCTCATGCACGACAACGCCCGGGCACACACGGCGAGAACGGTAGCAGCTTGGTTACATACGCACAATGTTAGGGCCTTAGACTGGCCTGCTCAATCGCCAGATCTAAATCCCATTGAGCATGCGTGGGATATGCTGCAAAGAAGAGCTCTGAAGGAAGTTCCTGAAAATCTGGCTACAGAAGATCAACTTTTTGCGCACCTCAGAAGGACATTGACAACCTTGTTCTGAGCATGCCGAATCGTTGCCGATGTGTTATGAACATCATGGGCGCTTTCTCAGACTACTAACTTCAAGTTTATAAACACAAATTAAATGATTTTTCTATTTTTTTTAGTTTTTACTCATAAATTAAAAGTTAATTCATATACGGTTTCCGTCTATGCTTCATTTTTTTTCCATAAATCCTGAAATTTTAATCGAAGTACCTTAACCATTATTAAAAAATGGTAGAATATTAAATAACGTATCTTTTAAATATATACATGTCATATAAATAATTAACACATTGATAGTAATTCGCTTTTTTAAAAATATCCCTAGACCGTGTTGATGTGTGTATTTATACATATACCTATTATACAATATATATTTTTAGGACACAAAATGGAAATTAATAGAGGTTCGATTATTAAATACATGCCATTCTTAATTATGTCATGATTTCTTTGATTTAAAACAAAAAAGGTATTATTTTAATATCGATTTATAATATCCATAGTGGCAACACTGTAAAAGTACAAATTATTAATATTGTAAGAAACTTTTAAACGTATTTTCATTATGGCAACTGAATGTATTATTTTACTTTGGCAACACTTAGAAATAACGGTTATGTTAATAATTAACATAACAAACGACTTTTGCCCCACCCAGAAATAAAGATAATTATTATCTTTATTTCTGGGTGGGGCAAAAGTCGTTTTAAATGGTAAAATGTAATGAAATAGTACATAGTATAGTCATGACGTGCAGCTGCCGAATATTTATGTTGTTTATATGTTTATATTGTTGTTATTTGTATGCACGTGTTTCTGTGACAAATAAACCTATTTTTCTTTCTTTATTTCTTTCCTTTCAGTTAAAAGTAGTATTAGCAACAAAAGAGTGTTTTCTTTATAATTACTACCTTGGTACAAGCATCCCAAAAGCCACTTGAATGTATTAATTAACAGTATTTTGCCTTGGTATTATTTAAGAAAATAGGCAATTTATCACTTACTTCTTTGACTCACTTAATATTATTTTATTATAAGACAAAAATAACATCTTCATCTAAAAATAAAATATTATACAAACCTCAATATTCCCGACTCACCTCGCAAATATCATCCTCCATTGTCATACAAAAATATATCATCCAATAAAAAAAATGTCTGGTTTCCGGTTAATTTCCCGCCAAATGTAACCGACGGGACCAGGACGACATTATTTTAGGAGTAAGTGGATACACGCACGTACGAATATGCAACAAGTGGTCCACATTTGGGAGACCAAATATTTTATTATTGACCGGCGAACCAGCAGATAATATTATAGGTAGGTATGTCGCTGGGAATATAGTCTGTGGGTCGTGACGTAATATTTACGGGACCTTGAGAATTCGGGATGGTTGCTGGGTACGTTTTTGGATGTTTTATTGATTTAGTTTCGACAAGAGTTCTTTGCCAAATATCAATCATTGTTTACCGTTAACTTTTGATTATGAGTATGTATCTAGAAAGAAAAGAAAAAAGAAGAAAGAAAATTATGTTTAGTTGCGGTAAATATGACGCAAAGAAAAAAACACGAGAATAACAAATTGGGGGAAAATATGCGTCACATCCACGCAAAATGGCCATCGCTCAGCATAATGCTGCGACCCTATGCGAGACAGAGCCCCAGCGCTGGTTTTCAGCGACAGCCGGCGTTGACGTGATGACGCCAACCGGTGCAGCATATAGTGAAATAACAAAATCAAAAATAAAAATAAAATAAATACAATACTTCCTAAATTATATAATATTTAAAATGGCAACACTTCGTTCCGTCGGCGACTCAAGCGCTGCAGATGCAATCTGTGCCCGCAGCTGTCAAAACTATTTGTTTCAATGTTTTGACATATTGATTTATAAGTACTGGTTACGTAATAATTATATCATGGCGTGTTATGTAACGAAATGAATGTGTATGTCTCGGGTTCCCTCTATCTGGCAGAATTTTATTTGGCATAATTTACTTTTGGCAAAGCTTAATTTCGCATATTTTCGTTTCACATAACGTTTATTTAGAGCGACGATTATTTGGAATAATTTCACTTGGCATATTAAGAAGATGGCAGAATTTCATTTGGAATAATTTTATTAGGCATAATTATTGTCATTTCTATAAAATGTAATCATATTCTTAACCTTAAATTAAAATTAAAATATTGTCTTAAAATGTCAATAAGTTGTACTACAAAAGTTAGTGAAGTGACAGAACCGAATCGCTGCAAAACCGACTGCACGTAGTCTTGTCTGCCCTACCCCTAGAGTGTAATTTAAGCCCGCGTAGGCGCGGAGGGGCGAGGCGGCCCGCAAGCTGAGGAGCAGGTGGTTTTAACGCTCGCCGCCGCGGCTGAGGCTGGCCGGCTTTGCCGGCCAGCAAGCCGAAGCTGCTGTGGTGAGCGTTACAACCATCTGCGACGAGAAGCTTGCGTGGGATCGCCGGAGCCCCGCAGCGCCGGAGCCGTGACAGAAACCATGCCTGCTGCATGTTGCATGCTTGCTTGCATGCTGCATGTTTGCTTGCATGCTGCATGCTTGCTTGCATGCTGCATGCATGGTGTAAGCTTGTTTGCATGTTTGCATGCAAACAAGCTTACACCATGCATGAACTATGAATTTTCCGTAATGTGATAGATGAGTCTTTCAATTATTATGGATATGAAAAGTATGCCAAAAGATGATTCTAACTGTAAACTTTCTGAGATATGATAGTTCTACCTTTTAATGATTATCGATATGAAATGTATGTATGCCAAAAGACTATTCTGACAGTGAACTTTCTGCAATATGATGGTTCTACTTTTTAATTATTATGGATATGAAGTTTATGCCAAAAGACGATTCTGACAGTGAACTTTCTGCAATATGATGGTTCTACTTTTTAATTATTATGGATATGAAATTTATGCCTAAAGATGATTCTGACTTACAAAATTATGCGTTTTTAATGTATTGTAAATGAGTGTATGCCAAACGATTTTCTGCGAAATGAAGTTTATGCTATGCGCTGTTATGCAAAATAATATTATGACATAAAAAGTTCTGCTATAAAGGGGGGACCCGTATGTCTCTGTAAACTTTGAAAACGGAGAATTACATTATAACTTTAGGAAACTATAATATTAATTACAAAGCGTACACTTTTGACCATATTAAAGGGTGCTAAGCTTAAAAGTTTTACACGGTTTCAGTTTTTCTCGAACTATCGAGATATACTGAAACCACCAACCACAACTCCCCAACCTACGTACGTGAAAAATTACCAGAATAACATTGCAACAGATTTTTTGCCCTAAATAGTATTATTGTGAGTTTCATTCGTTGAAAAAACTCAATGCTGTAAACGTTATCTCGTGATCTCCCAAGTTGCAAAAATATCTTCCAAAAAGAAAAAAAACAAACTTAAAAACTTCCAAACAATAAAATAAGAGACCAGGGTGGCCCGTGTTATTATTGCTTCTCGCTCATAATTTAGCAAAAATAACTGTACCTTCGGCATCAACAAGTGGCGACTGGAAGTTTTTTGTTACATTAATAATTCTTGCGGTCCGCTTTTACTCGAGTTCACTCTGCCTCTGAAAGTTAGCATTGGTAAAAATAACAGAAAATATTTGAGTAGGTATATCTCATAATATACTTTAACGATATTATTTGGAATAATGAAGCTTGAAGGAGCTTTTATTTATTGAAATTTCTTTGGTAATTTTATTTACGTTGTTCATCTAAGCCACGCAGCGGATTTTGATGCGGGTTTGAGCATTTGTTCCGGAAAATTATGTACTCTAATACAGTAATATTAAAATTTCCATATATATAAAGAAAATTCCGTATTTTGTCAAGTCGTAAAAACCGTGCGATGCAGGGTCGGGTCGCTAGTTCTTCATAATCATTTTCCCCCGATATGGACAAGGCTTTAAAGACATGGTTTTGTTCATTAACTAACTAAACAGGCAGATTTCTACCATCTATAAATAAGAATTTTCAAGTCATTAAAGGCGTTACAGCTACGGAATACAAACAAATTCAGATTATTGAATTACATTGAACTATATTTCCTATTCTAACTGAATCTCCTACGCTAAAAATCTGACTAAATAATAAAAAAATCAGATAGTGTAAGCAAGCAATAAGTCCATCACGCACGTGCACTCTTGGCCAACTTAAGGACACACTTTCACGATGTACACATGAGACGCACGAAACGTAAACACTTCGCGGTTCGTTTACTTTGCCACTAAGTGTTCGCCAGATTGTTTGGTTTACGGATATGCACCTTCATAGTGACGCTGATAGCACTAGGGGAGATTTTATCGAGAAAATATATTCTTATTTTAATTATTGTGAGATAAAAAAGTACCCATTATTTGTACTACTTTTGCAATGTCTGCTGCAGGCGCTTTGTTTTCATCCTTGTTGAACTTTGAAACTAAACTTTAACAAAGCAAATTATAAAAAACCCAATTAAAAACATGTTTTACTCAACGGAAAAGATTCAACCATTCTTTTGGACAACCAAAGGAAAAACATTAGTAAATTTGTCACGCGTCTCGATATAAGTAGTACGGGAGGGTTAACAACCATTATGTCAAAGTTTTGGTGATATTTTTTTTCGGTAGCAGTTTTGTAAGAAATATTGACACAACGTGTAGTTTAACAGTACCTACCTCAAAATTACACCTAGAAACGAAAACTAAAGCAAATAAATGAATGGAGTGTAGGTTACCTACGATTCAAAATAGCTGGTTGTACAATTTCCATTAGTAACTTGGTCGTGTGTCTTTGTCTAGTTTTTGTCGTAAACTATCGTTGTTACAACTATTATCAAAATTATAACAAATGCGCCTTAAGCCATAACTTAAAAGCTTCCACCTTCATCATAACTGTATTTCTATTTCCACACCAGTTTATTCACGACATAAAGACAGGTCATTACCTCGACAACCACTTACAGCCGTTACAGGAATGACATTTAATTTTCAGGGTTCCGCCGACGCGTAAATAGTAATTTCCAAGGAAGGGGTTGACAAACGGTTCCATACGTCGCGACGGACACCAGATGCTTCCCACGGTGGACTTTGTCCTGTAGTTATAGGTTCTAGACAAGTCCTAGAATTTATAGTTAGGAAACGTAATTGGTTCCTTTGACATTTTCTATTAGTTTGGTCTTTTGAGGCGGGGAATTGGACATGTTGGGGTGGATTGAATTGTCTTGTTGGTAAGACATGTGACATTGAAGAATTATTCTTCTGATGAATAAAAAATTAAACTTGTCCCTCACCTGTCATACGTTTACGTGTAAAGAAAAGTTAGTCTTTTAAAAACAAGACGGTTTTCTGACTTTTATTCGTAAAGTGTATTGAAAAGTAATTACCTACCTATTTAAAATGTCCTGAAAAAAAATACCAATTCTCATTAAAAAAAATTGAAAAGATAGGCTCAACCACGGCTTTTACTACCAAAAAACAAGCATTCTTTTCGAACGACACGGTGTATCAACCGCAATAAATTCTGAGCAAAAAAACAAATGGCTATAACTCGCCATGTTCAATCAAACGAGCCCCAGTGGGCTTGGAAACGCAAATTGCGGCCAAAAATGATAACTGTTGAATTATAACCCTCATTGTACCAAACGAAGTCACTTCATTGGCCCTAGTTTATGAGAACCTTCGGGAGATGTTATCATCTGTTTTATTGAGTGTGAAAAAGTTTCGGACTTTGAACGCTTTTGGTTCATTTATTATCATTTTATGTTGATATAAAACTTGGTTCGCGGTTGATGAACTTGATTGTTTGAGGTTGAATACTTGCATAAATATTATAGGATTGTTTTTACGACTGGTGAGATCGTATTCCAAGAAAATGAAGAAAAAATACACGAATTGGAGACGATTTTTGATGTGTAACATCTTTCCCCTCGTTTTACTCGCGACGAATTCTTCATATTATACTAATTACTAATAGTAATTTAACGAAAAAATCTAAAGACATGGCATACCAAACAAAAAAACATTAATCGAACAATCCAAAAAAAAACTAAACGATGTCGCAGTCACTTGACACGCTACAACCATTAAAATCATCAATGTCTCCTGCCATAACTTTTGACAACAACCATGACACATTAGCTTCAAGTCAATTTGTACGTTCTACGCACCCCCTCAATCACCCACCATGATCTATGCCCATGGGCTACTCGAAACATGGATATGAAAAATGACAGGAGAAATCTGTCCAATTATATTGTAACATGAATCGACGTAGATGGTAGTACATTAGTAACTTTGTCATGTGTCTCGATTTAGTATGGAAGGGTTAGATAACCATATGTCAAAGTTTTGTATGATTTTTTTAAAACAAAGAAAGAAATAATGATTATTAATGTTTACTATATATTTTATGAGTAGGTATTAGATAGTTTAGGAAGGAAAATGTTTTACTCGTTGAATACGAATAGTAATTTACTATGTTGTTAATTTTAGGAAATTAATGAAAATGAATAAGATATACGGAACCTCAAAAATATTGCAAACTTTTGATATTTTTTTTTGAAGCCAAGTAGAATAGTGTTTTTTTTATTTTATCATAGAACAGATACATAGTTAATTTTGGAATGTTCTGCTGTTTCGTAAATAAAATTTTCGACATTTTCATAAAATTATAACCCAGATACAGAAATTATTGGTAAATAATATGGTAATAATACGATTAAAAACAATTGGTCGTAGGTACATTAGTAGTGTTGTCACGCGTCCAGTTTTTAGTATGAAAGGGTTAGATAAGCAAATGTCACGGTGTTTGCCATGGATGTTTGTCATGTTTTTTAGGTCAGCACCGGCCAACATACCGGGCTGTTCACGTTTCATAAGAAACATTAAATGTTAGTGATTTTCACTTTCATTAGCTTTTGATTTGCAGCGATTATTTATTAAAAAAATACACATGAGCACAGATAAACGCTTGAAAAGATAAAAAAAAACATAGTTTAGTTTTATTCAATCGGCTCAAAGTTTTTAAACACGTACAATGTTACAAAAATATCTAGCTTGTAACTATAGTCTAGAATCATAATTTTATGGCTAATCGGTGATTCACACGAATTCACTCGCCCGAAACGTACGAATCGACACTTTTTAAATATTTTTTTTTTCTTCTGGCTTTTTGCACGAAGTTAATTTATTTGTAGGCAAATCGACAACTCCAGAAATAGATTAGCCTACAAATAAATTAAGTATTAAGTTAGTAATACAATAGGTAAATATTAAATACTAGCTGCGCCCCGCTGTTTCACCCGCATAAGTGTCGATCCCGTGGGAATATCGGGATAAAAAATATCCTACGTCCTAATCCAGGTCATGGTCTACCTATGTGCTCATGTAAATCCATTCAGCCGTTTTAGCGTGAAAGCGTAACAAACAAACAGTAACCCTTCAATCGATGGCCACCTCACAAAACAGGTTCTCCAATTAACTAAACAGCAGCTGCATACGGTTACAGCAGCTATAACTGGCCATGGGTCATTTAATAAACACCTCTTTGTCATAGGAGTCACAGACAGTCCGCTCTCTGCAGAGCCTGCATGGAGGATGACAAGACAGCAGCTCACGTGCTGTTAAACTGCCCGGTGGTCGCCACTTGCAGGGCAAAGTACTTCGGTAACCCAGGTACCCTACGCGAGATTGCCAGTAACACCAAGGCGTTGCTGGCCTTCTTTGAGGAGCTGGGGTGGATCGAAAAACAGATTTTTCCCACCCGTACGCAAAATACGGAGGAGTTGTGGAAACCAGTCCGTATTACCTAACAAACAAACAAAAAAACTCACTATTATAGTTAGGATATGAATGCTATAGCCATGTACAGAATTTACAGTACCAGTGTAAAAGATAAGCTATCTACCTATCGATCAGGGTATATTTTGGGAAACCTAGCACCTAGATCAGATATGTACCTAAAGAAGATGCTAGATCATTGCTAACTAATAAAACCCGCACTCGTTTCTATACCTCATCTTATCTACGAGGCCGATCAGGTAGGATCCTTGATCTAGATATCTTTAGGACCTCGTAATTTTGGAGAAAAGTAAGCCTAAAATATAATATGAGGGATCGAGGGGAGCAACTCTTCTTAGGTAATTCGCGAGTCTGTAAGGGTTTCCTTTGTGTTCCAATCAGGAGTGTGACTTTTTTTATTATTTTTTTTATTTGGTAAATTATCAAATAACTTCTCCCGCTCTGGCTGGAGCAGGAGGGCGTGTCAGACTCTTACTGACTAAAACCCACCCATGTTCCTTCATTTGCCTGTACGTTGCCAGGGGCCACGGTATCCCTTTCGGACTTTCCCGCAACCCCGGCAGGCATCGGTCCTATCGGACCCCTTCACTTGCTGACATCTCTTTGAGGCGCGCGTGGAACACAACGCGCCGTCGACCCGGGCCTGGTCCTTATCGGACGGCGAGCTACCCATTGCTTACCGTCCGCAAGCCCGTGCCTACGGTGGCCGGGAATCGGCCTGTGATTCCCGACGCCCAGGGCGTCTCATCAGGTGTTTGAAACCTTCGAAGCTAGATTAGTTACCTACTCCATGAAATCAAAATTCGTGATTACTTACAGTACAACTATTTCCTAATGTCCCTCGGCAAACTTCGTGTAAAGACATTAAGTTTTCATTTGCCCTTTGCACTTGGTGCAGACCGGACGCTCTCAATCGACTTGGAAGTATATAGAGTTGTTAATACCTTTTTAACTGTAATTTATTTTAAAAATGGGAGGAAAGCTGTTTGTATTCGGAAATGCGATGATTCCCGAGGGTCATTAAGAAAATAGTTGTTATGTACTTCTCTATTCGCGAGTTGTACATACATTTACATACATAATCAGCCTATAATGTTCCCACTGCTTGGACACAGACCTCCTCCCTGCGAAGGAGTGGGTCATAATCCACCACACCCGCGGACCCAGTGGTTGGTGGATGTCACATGTCTTCGAATTTTTGGTTCTAGGACATGCTGGTTTCTTCTCAATGTTTTCCTTCACCGTTTTGAGAGCAGTGGTGATGAAATTAACACAAAGTAAAATGCCTCACGACCTACAATTCGTAAGTCAGGGCCGATACCACTGGGCCATCACTGCTCGCGCTGATCATGCAATCAAAAGCATCTTCGTAAGTACCTTATCTATATCTTTATATAGTATAAAATAAGGTCGCTTTTCGTCTGTCTGTGTGACCGCTTATTTCTTCTAAACTACACAAATGGATTTAGATGCGATTTTCATTTACACATAAATATAATAAATAAATCTCGATGTTTTCCCAAGTCGTAAGAACCACAAAAAAGGGGCGTTTCGTTAGTTACCAATAATATGCTTTGGCTCATTAACAATTATACTAACACATACAAAAACCAATTACATTGACAGTTTATTTTCAAAATCCCGTAGCAAAAACCAATTACATCGACAGTTTCTTTTCAAAATCCCGTAGCAAAGTGGCGGGCGTACCTACCAAAGTAGGCGGGTAATAAGGTCAAAGATATCAATATCACCTTCCACCATAAATTTGGGCCACCATAATGTGCCACCATCACGCATCACCTCAACAAGTGGTTTATTTCCTCATAATATGGTGCAAACATCCGTGCTGATAAATTTATACGGGAACTTTTATGACCCCTATAATAATATTGTAAAGATTTGTATGTGAAAGACGGAAAGTGGGGAAGATACTTGTACTTTTCGGTTTACTGAAAGATTTACCATTAATAAATGTAGGTACAGGTATATAAAAATATGTAGTAGTAATTTATTATCTAATTAAACTTAAACCGTATATACAATAAAAATAAATAAAATTAAAGTGTCTGTTTGTAATTTCAAAATAACAGCTTTTTACTAAATGCCTATGAAAGTATATACGGTAAATATAACGAAAAAAACAAATTTTCGTTTTGGTCTGTCTGTTCCAGCTGATCTCCGAAACGGCTAGACCGATTTTGACGGGACTTACTGGCAGGTAGCTGATGCTATAAGGAGTAACTTAGGCTACTTTTATTTTTAAAAAGAATTTGGATTCACGGGAGCGGAGCCGTGGGCAGTAAAAAAAAAACATGATTCAACACCATCGTTACAATCTTCCTTCCTTGAGTCTGTAACTTTGGGACTAAAATATAATAATTTTATTGAAAGTTTCGAATGCATTACCGTGTTAGCTGTGCATCGGAAAATCTTTTTATCAGATGAAAAGTAAAGAAAAACCGAGCTTGAAATTCAGTGAACAGTGAATATATTGAAGAAAATATAAGTGAGGCGAATTGCACAACATCTTACTAAATAAAATAAATTAATAGTTTGGGTAAAGTAGGTTTACAAAGTAAGTACTAGAATTTCACAGTTAGTAACAAATCCTAAAATGACCTGAAAGAGGAAACTGAATTTTCTAAATCAAAGCTGAGCACACGACACCTGCATAAATCCCTAACGAGTTCGACTGCAGCCACACAAACTAATAAAATCCCGATTACTTTCTTCAGTCTCATTCCTCTCTGAGTGCATTCCTATGTACCGATCTGCGTAAAAAACAGTATCCAATTATCTTGCCCGAACGTATGCAGACATAAGTCTCCTCCCGTTGGGCTAAATGGCACGCAATGGGTGAGATCACGACGCAGAAGTTCCGAGTAAAGCCAGATTTCTATGAACAATAATATTAAAAGTTTATGAACAATTTTATACTATTTAGTCTTGATGAACACTATGTGATCGAATCAGAAAAACGAGAACCGCAGGAGAATCAAGGTAAAGTCAAAGTCAAAGTCAAATAATTTATCTCAATTAGGCACAAAAAAGGCACTTTTGAACGTCAACATTTAAATAATAATTGATTCTAGTTGCCCCTTCCAAAAGGTAGTTTTCGTATGGAGAAGAATGGGCAAGAAACTCCACCGTTACTCTTTTAAAATGTTTTCAAAATATCTTGTATACATCAATTACATAATTATATGTGAAGACGATGCACCTAGAATAAGATTACTATACGAGAAGAGATATAAGATTACTATAAGATTACTATACGTTAGGTAAAAATAATGAAAAATTAAGGAATGACAGATAAATTTAATCATGTGATAGATGCATGGTGCTCACATATTTACCTACAAACATTGTAAAATTATAAGATATTCCTAGCATTTTTACAAGTAGGTAATATAACTCAGTGTGTGAGTTCGAGTAATTACAGAATGTAAAACCAATATTAAAAATATATATTATACAATTAAATTAGCAACCAGTTAGATTTTGTCTAGATTCTAAATTGTCCTATGGAGTAGGACCAGCATGTTTCCAAGCATTTTTATCTTGGATATAATCCTCTAATTTGTAATA
Organism: Xanthia icteritia; assembly: GCA_949128155.2. Taxonomy (NCBI): domain Eukaryota; kingdom Metazoa; phylum Arthropoda; class Insecta; order Lepidoptera; family Noctuidae; genus Xanthia; species Xanthia icteritia. The sequence continues at coordinate 5,776,915 of OX421932.2, forward strand.
TGCTTGTTTGCAAAGTGTATTTTTTATATGAGTTTTAAATTTTCTTTCATTTAATTCTAATATATCACAAAGTATTATGTTGTAACATTTAACACAGTACCCCATAAAAGATGTAACTGACATAGCCCGAAGAATTGCCAAACTTAAGTGGCAATTGCTCGCAGAACAGATGGCCGATGGGGCTGAAAGATTCTGGAGTGGCGACCGCGTACTGGAAAACGTAGCGTTGGAAGGCCTCCCACAAGGTGGACCGATGACCTTGGGAAGGCTGGAGGAATCTGCTGGATGCGGGAAGCACATAACCGGTCGAAGTGGCCGTGCTTAGGGGAGGCCTAAGTCCAGCCAGAGGACGTCTTTCGGCAGAAAAATCATTACTGCCGAAAGACGATGAACACTTCAATTAATATTGAAATACCTGATTGATACTTAGCTAGTGATGGTTATGAAATGTTGTTAAATAGAAACAACTAGTGCCGTTATAAAGTCTATTATAGTTCTAGTGCAATAAATAACTTAAATAAAGTTAAAATATAAATTGGTTTATTTGTTTCAGCTGTCTTTCAGTTGCTAAAACAAAACAATCTCACACCACTGAAGTCACTGACTGCTCACTTTCTAGGACTGCTTTTGTTCCATTCGGCATCAATCCATCCGCATTCAAAAATTTACATTGTTCACAAGCAAACCTTCTGTTCCTTCTTGCTTTGTCCTTGGACGTAAGTAGTCGGCACCCCACACTGGCGCGTCGCGATAAGGTCCCTCCCAAATTGATGTTTGAACTGTCATTAATTCCCCTCACCGACAGATGTCAGTGCAGTCTATTATTTTTTGACACCTAGCTGTCATTTGTCGTTATTTTATTTCGTTTATTCGTTGATCGAATGAAGGATTGGGTTGTTAAACTACGTTGTAATTGTGGTTGATTCAAGATGAATCATTCCTGGAATTTGGTTAGAGATTATTTGATAGGCGTTTGTTGTGTTCCAACTGTTGCAACTACGGTATTATGATTCATCTGTCTTGCTTCTATCCTTAGCTATTTTTAGTTTGGCTGAAGTACCTTTTGTAGCCATAACGACATTCAAAATAATCTATATATTGCTTACATATGAAATTGGCGTTTTGTCGAACAGGCCACTTTGATTTCAAATATCTGGCGTTTGGTTAGGAATTCCAAATTCAAATTTAGGCTTGTGTATTTGTGTTTCCAATTTAGTGATTCATTTGTTTTCGCGCCATTTGATTTTTCTTTGACATCGTTCTGTTTACATCATGGAAAACTTAAAATATCGCGTCATTTATGAATACGAGTTCCACCGTGGCACCAGCGCTACAGAAACAGCTCGTAGGATTAATGATGTGTATGGGGAAGCTTCCCCATACACATCATTAATCCTTCGAGCTGTACTGTAAAAGAAAATACAGTATGTTTTTGGTTCTAACGTTTTCGTTCTGGAAATTTTGACCTACAGAACAACCCCCGTGGACGACCGGAGACCCTAGTAGACATTTTAGAATTAAAAGTGATCGTGGAAGCGGATCCATCGCAAACTACGTCAGAGTTGGCGGCAGGCTTCAATGCGAGTGAAAAAACAATTTTAATTCACTTGAAACAAATTGAAAAAGTGAAAAGCTCGAAAAATTTAGGTCTTTCGTTTTGCTTTTTACATATAAAACGCCATTAATATATGAAATTAATGGCACTTTTCGTATTTGTCTCTGTGACCGTGTTGTTCTTCTAAACTACAAAACGGATTTTGATGCTGTTTTCACCACAATTTAGAGTATTTATTTCGAAAGGTTTATGTGTACTTTAAAGTAATATTGACTTTCCTTTATGATACAGAAATTACGATGTTTTTTCAAGTCGTAAAAACCGGGCGGTACAGGGGCGGGTTGCTAGTATATACTAATAATGATAAAAATAAAGAAGCACAAAGAGTTTCAGCTGGCCTCAGACCAAATAAAAAACCAAGACATAGCGCTGCGAACAATACAGTGAAGCATGCAAAAACTACACCGCCGCTGTCTGCATACACACTCACTCACACGCACACATTTACAATCAAACTACACCTCACTAAGTGCACAATTGCACATATGCTTACGAAACCGACTTCACGTCACTGTTGACAGTGCTCTGTCTTGGTTTTTTATTTGGTCTGAGCAGCTGGCTACAATAACTTTATCAAGTTTAAGGAAAACTTAATTTTCTGAACATCGATCTTAATTACAAGTTCTCAAGAAGTTACTGAATAGAAGTTAGCACTTAGATACTGAAACCGTGCGTAGGAATTAATAATTTAAATAGGAATTAATTAATTTTATACCTGAGTGCCTATTTTTTTCAATCTTCAGATATTTTGTATCTGTTTGATAAAAATAACGGGTTGGAAAATTTGTCAAACCGCCATATTTATTCTTTATAAAAAAGTAATCTGACTATTTAAAAATTAGCCTTGCAAACACATTTAACCCAGAAGTACATAACATAATTTGGTACGAAAAGCCCACCACAGCTTTGCAAAAAAATAATCTTCATACATTTTCCCTCCACCATAACAGAATTTTCCTACCAACGACATAGCGCCAAAAATATTACAAAACATCTACCATAACAGTAACTATTATACTTATTTTTATTCCGTTTATCTCGTGACATGTTGGTTTACGACTCAATCGGAGATATTCGTACTTATTCGGGTTTGTTGCGTATGCATTGCACGGTGGCAAGTTTCTTTTATCTGTAATAAGATTCCAATTCGGATAGTCTTGATGTCGCGAGCTCCCTAAAGTAATAAACTAGTGGTGGAGTGGAGTTGTGAGCGCGTTTCCCCTGTTACACAGTACGGCAAAAAGAAAATTACGGGGTAAAACGTTTAGGGATATTAGAAGTTTTACATTAAGTTGTGACACGAGAAGTTTTTTTTTTAGATTTTTGGTATATTTATCTTTATATTTAAATAAATATTTATTCCTCAATTTTTCGTAATTTTACCTTTTTTTCGCAATTTTTATTTTACTCCGTTTGTCTATGTATCACCAAAAGTTTGTCTGGTAGAAAATTATCCAAAATGGTTCATTTTTGAGCTTAAAGTATAAAATAAATAAATTAGTAAATTCGGCCTATTTAAAACACATCAAAATGAAAAAAAAATGATCTTATCTAACTAAATTACCTGCACAGGACATAGCGTGGTAAATAGTATTCCACAATCATGCGTGTGTGATTTTATGCCGATAGTTTTAATTAATTTATAATGCAATTTCTTTCGTAGTTTGACTAGTGGATACCTCACAATATTTCTTTATCACGCTTCCTTTTCTAAAATGTAGGAAAAACATATTTATTTTCCCATTAAAGATAGCAATCTAATATTCTAAAAATCACCCCTCTTTCCTTTATCGTATAGTGTCAAACACTGGACACCCGCCAAATTGCGTACGAAATACGTCGAATTTGTAGAACAAATATAAATGGTTGGGGTAGATCGAGGGTAGATAATTACATTTTTTGATCTTCGGAAACTGGGGATGACGTCTGAAGCAAGGCCCTTTGTGTTTTATACTTCGATAGTGTCACAGATATGAGACGTGTGTAAATAGAAACAAACATTACCCCCCGTTTTTGTGCTGTCGGGTAAATGTGCGATGACGTCAGAGGCCCTTGTTTGTGTACGGAAGTAACGCGAGAAAAAGTGTTTTAGTAAATTGGTGACAAATGGAGTGTCAAGCTACGTTTCATTGGCGTTTTTTGTTTTTAGGAAAATGAGTGTGTTGTGTGTTTTCCAAATTACTGTATTATAGCTGTACAAGAATGCCAAAAAGCTTCATCGATATATATTTAAGTATTATATTTCAGTGTGAGTTTCAGTGTGGAGCTCGTGGCTAAGTTATAATTGCCGCACGGGTCGATCCGTCAGGTTAAGCTACGCCGGGGTTGGATGGGTGACCATCTTAACATACCGAGACTGCTCCGTGCCTCGGAAAGCAAGTTAAGCCGTTGGTCCCGGCTGTCATTCGTGGATCTTTGACAGTCGTTATGGGTAGTCAGAAGCCCGAAAGTCTGACAACCAGTCTTACCAAGGGGTATCGTATTACCCACGTAGTCGCTCCATGTAAAATACTGGTATTCAGCTACATCTGGTTAGACTGGAAGCCGACCCCAATATAGTTGAGAAAAGGCTGGGCAGATTGATTGTGAGTTTCGGTTAGGAAAATCAATAATTGGATTACCTAATTATAAATAAATAAATAGGTAAATAAATGATTTATTTAAATTAAATTATTATAACATTTTTGTGATAAGGTGTGTAGGTACCTATTTAAAAACTGCAGTTATATATTTTCTTTATTACTTTAGTGATCACTTACATACAATAAGACAAGACAAGCAGAATACAAAAAAAAAAAACCGTGAAAACTAAGTGTTACCAATCTTTACGAAATATGTAGAATCGATTGAATTAAAATACTGTTGAAATAACAATAGCATTCAAATGAAGTTATTTTTATGTCATTGTTTTCAGTATACAAAAGCTCGTAATACCTAACACCTAGTCTTAAAAAGTGTCTGGATTTGTGATGGCAATAGGCCGCCCCTCGCCCCTTATTACTTAAACAAAACTGGCGAAATGTGGGTGTACTAAAGGTAAACCTCTGCCTTACCCTTTGGGCAATACAGGCGTGATGTAACGGTAACTTGTGAAACTCGTAACGCTTTTATCTACTAATTATTTACTGATTTCAGTTCCACAGGCAGACAGATATTCGCACTTTAAAATTCATATTCTTGAGGTTTAACAAAAAGCTCGCCACACTACCCATACATCCTGAAAAACTACTAGCAAAGTATAATAACGCAAATGAATCAGATCCAAAAATAACAAGCTCTGTTTTCAAACTTAAATAACTCAACAAAAACAATCAAAACAACAGTTTTGCCAATTGTACACAATTCAAAGTCAATAACGGTCCATTTCAATCGATAGTTCCAAATTCAATAACAGTTCGAAATTCAGATATTGGAACAGTAATCAAGTTGAGACTTACCTAACAGCTTCATTACTTCTGCCTGGCTGATGAGTACATTCAGATGGCTCGTTGCCAATGGCAACGCTAGCCAGGCCGCCCAAGCGATAACAAGAATTTTAGCTGCCATATTACACTTCACTTTACAGTCATTTTATTTTCACTTTTGAGTACATTTTAACACATATTGTTTAGTTAAAAAAAGTTTGTTACGTTGTATCCATTTTAGCGTCCTTCGTACTTGGAAATGGAGTTGACAATAGAGTGTAATACTTTTTATAGTTCACATTTTAAATAGTATCTGGAAAAAAATCGAGAATAGAAATTACATAATTAATATTTAGAATAATTTTTTTTAGAAACAAAAGCGTTCTCAAAATGTAAAAGTATAGTTAAATTCCAATAGAATAAACAAAACAAAATCAATCTCCATTCAAAATTCAAATTGAACGTGTTCAAAAACAAACCGACCGGAAAATTTTCGAATTCGGAAGCCGGTCGTTCGGATACGTTCACAAGCGGACACAAGTCTGACGCTTGCGGTACCGCGCCGCACTGCCGTTCAACAACGCTCGGCGAACCAACAAGTTACTCACTGACATGCGCACAGCACAACCCTATCATTTCGAACACACTTTTTCAAAATACATTGAAGATTTTATTTGAACTTAAAACAAGTGTTGTTGAATAAAACAGCCATGTATTTCAATATCAACCCATCTTTCAAATAGTCAAAATGTGTTTAAATTTTAAAGGCTTTTATTGAGAGGGACTCGTGTTTTAAAGGGAATTAATTGAGTTTGTCTCAAGGGAGAGGCGTTTCCGTTTTGCATTAAGACCGATCTCTGAGTACTAATGAAATTACGATCTCTTTTATAAATAGAGTGCTCTGCAAGAGTTGGTATCGAACACGATGGAAAACTACAGTGTGATTTTATGAAGGAATAGATAATAGAGTTAAAATATGAAAAGCAGGCTTAACTTGGTTACAGAGAATTAGTACCTACCACTCCTACCAGTTCCGTTTTACATCGGATTAAATTACGAGCTTCCGTCAATATACAAATGGAGCGTTTTAAAGTTTACGGCCTCGTAATAATGTTTTATGCGAGTTTATAACCTTGTTTGGTTGGTTTATGCTAAAGCCTAAAACTTTGCAGTATTTTTTTAAGCGCTCGTACTTGCTTTCTTACAAAAAGCAACATGTTGCTGCTTTGTTTGTGTTAAGATTTTTTGAATTACAATGGCATCTCTCAGCTCTTTTTAATGTGTATATGTTATAGTCAAAGTCCGATACACAGTCTCTTCGCGGAAGGACTGGTTTATCCTAGGTTTGGCCAAAGCCATCAGGCAATCCCCGAAATACATTTCAATTTCGCCCTTTGCCTGAAGTATTTTTAGTCAAACCCAGGAGCTCCTAACTTTTCAGTCAAACGTCGAAAGTAAATTATTCTGTTTCGGTTTTGGCCTAGTCAATCCTAGAAGCGACTGCAAAACTCGGTCAAACGTTGATCTGAACATGTTTAAACAGGTTCATAATGTCTCTCGCGGTGTTCCGACCGATTGTTTTGTCATTTCATGTTCAATAAACACACTAAACACAATAAACACACTTTTTTCGAGGAATCAAATAAAAGAATGCAAAGAAAAATTTCTTAAGATCGAAGATGTGCCTGACGTTCAGCTGTCTCTTAGAGAAATCAGTGCAAAGGATTCAAAATTTGGTGGCCAAGGCTTTATAAACTAACCTCCGTATATTCCAAAGCATTTATTTATTTATTTTATACTTTATTGCACATCGTACAAAAGGCGGGCCTAATGCCACACGGCATTCTCTCAAAGCATCTCAAATATAAAAGTGAAAATCACGTAAGCTGACCAATCAGGTGTCAGAACTGGCAGAGTTAAGCGGTTCTTAAGACTTGAAAGCTGCTTAAATGATAAAATGCTTCCAAATATACGAAGATAAGACACTTCATACCTATATCGGAGTTTGACTCGTCAAACCCCGATTTAATAAAATTGTGTTTTGACGTTTGCCTGACCAAATTAGTCTCTCCCAGGTTTGACGAAAATTGTTTAGTCAAAGGCCGAAAATTTACATTTGTTTGGGCTTTGACTAAGTCATTCAGTCTGACCTGAGGATTGACCAGTCCAACCTAGGAGCGCCGGAGCTTCGGAGTTTGCCTATAACATATATATTAAAATGGAAGTTTTAAAACGTATTTATGCAACGTTCAATGATAAAAAAGTTTATTTTTTATTTTATTAACTCCGATCTTAATTATTACGACTGTGTATACTGCCAAGAAGTATTACACGAAAAGTCTCCATACATACGCCCTTACGAATTGAACACTACATACATATTTCAACTGCGTTCACCTCTATCTCCGCCGTAATACATCAAAACACGGTAAGTTTTCTCGCCGCGTTCAGATTAGCCGTTTGTGGCGAATGTATAAGTAATATGGCGGCGCGCTCCGTACTGGCACTGATGAATGGTCCCACTTATTAAGGGAACTTTTGCTTGTGATTATTTCGTAAACGATTACTAGTTATAACGTGAAAGGTATGGATGATAATGAAAATGCATACAATGTTGAATGGGGATTATTAGTCATGCATTGTTTGGGAATTTTCCTTCACTTTTATTGCTACTTGCAGAACTAGATCGATTTTAACATCACTTTTGTGGCAGTAAATAAAAAATAATTAATAGAAATGACGGAATTTTTATTTCGTAGTCAAAGGAACGTTCGGGCGGGTGGCGTAGCATGTTTCCAGCGCATAACGTTTTCAGTATTGAGTCACATTTAAACACAAACATATAAATTAACTTATAATTTCTAACCACGTTTGAAACATAAATATTAAAAAACAAACACTATTCAAATAAAATTCAAAACAGTTCACAATTCAATAACATTAGTTCTACATATATTATCTCCAACATAATGTAAGCAGTCGACGATCGGCGCGCACTCATGCGGAAAATTCTGGAAACTCACACGACTATGAAGTATGCACGACTGCTGCGAAGTTTATGCTTATTTTTTTCCATATTTTTAAAAAGGGAACTTTTTTTTGAATAACGACTTTATGGTCCGCGTGCGAACGACAATTTATTCGGATTTGAAATTCCAATTCGGTTCTATGAATGAACAAGTTTTGAATGGGATAGACTGATTTGATTCGTACCACGCATTTTTAATTGTTTTTAAAACATGGAATAGAATTTAAAAAATGGTCGTTCTCCTAAAGAACCATTCATTTTGGTCCGTTAATTGAATTTAAAGATTTTAGACAGTTTTCTATACCAAGAATTTGTACTTGAACTATTAACAAATAATATTTTCGTAAAAGCATAGTCGAAGTATAATGATCATCCTTCAAAATAACCTATTGGTTTACTTACAAAAAAGCTTAAAATATCTCCTACATTGATGAAGGTTGGTACTTAAGGCCTATTCAGATACAAGATATATCGCTGTCGCGTTTGGTAGCGATACTGGTCCGCGTTTTCGTTAGTCACTTTGGACCAGGGGCTCCAGTATCAACATGGCTAGTGATCGCTATACGACCGAATTCGGTCGCAAAGTCCTAATAGCTTCCCTAGACGGTCTAAATTGCTTGACAAGCACGAAAGAATCACGTGTTTGTTAAGCATGTCACGCGCGTTTAGGGCATTAGGACTGCGACCGACTTCGGTAGTATAGCGATCGCTATCTGTGTCGAGACTGCAGCTCCAGAATCGCTACAGCGATATCACTTATATCTGAATAGGCTTTTATGTAGGTATCATACCGTACCGACCGAAACTAATTGAGTGTCAACCTGTCAAGCATCCACGCATCACAATTTAAAACCACATGATCCCATAAACCGTCCAGTTTACAGACAGCAGGGTGCAAATGGTATTTTTCATAATCTTTATTATTTTAACAGTTTCACTTAAGTGCCACATAAAACTTCTAATTAAATGAAAAACCGTTGGTTTAGAGGAAATGTCGGCGTCAGCACGTCTTTCACTGGATCGTTTAAAGAGGTTCACGAGAGTTCACTTACGTAAGTAGCTCCTTAGGTAAGAATATAGTATTTTTAAGATTGGTTAGGTGGTAGGTACCTTGTCTAGGATTGCAGTCTGGTTGATAGTTTGTGATATCTACTGCCATAAAATAAGGCTTTTATCTATAAAGTTTGGTGATATTTCAAGTTTTATTTATGTCGCGTAAATATGTAAAAAATCGCTAAGTAGGTACCTACTTTTTTATTCTTAAGGGCCTTGCAGGACGTTGCGGGAAAGTTCGAAAGGGATACCGTGGCTCCTGGCAACGTACAGGCAACTGAAGGAACACGGGTGGGTTTTAGTCAGATATCTTGCACTCTTGCAGAGATTAAAATAAATTATAGGCAAGAAACAATTAAAACATTATTAATTAAAATTCTACAATGTGGAGTGTGAGGCCATAAATGTTAAGGACATGTCACACGACACACACTATGTGTTTTTGATGTGTAACATCTTTCCGCTCGCTTTCCTGCAAATCTTTCCTCTCACTTTCTTGCAAGTCTTTCCTCTCGCTTTCCTGCAAATCTTTCCGCTCGCTTTCCTGCAAATCTTTCCTCTCACTTTCTTGCAAATCTTTCCTCTCGCTTTCCTGCAAATCTTTCCGCTCGCTTTCCTGCAAATCTTTCCTCTCACTTTCTTGCAAATCTTTCCTCTCGCTTTCCTGCAAATCTTTCCGCTCGCTTTCCTGCAAATCTTTCCGCTCGCTTTCCTGCAAATCTTTCCTCACACTTTCTTGCAAATCTTTCCTCTCGCTTTCCTGCAATTCTTTCCGCCCGGTTTCCTGCAAATTTTTCCTCTCGCTTTCCTGCAATCTGTGGGAGTGATTTCGTGAAAAGGGACGGAAGTGTGTAACAGGAAGCCGGGGAAGCGCGTGCTATGTGATTTGACCAATTATGAACGCGCTCAGTGCTAGAGTTGGCCGTCAGATGGTACCAACCCATTTTTCGAGAGGTTTTAAACAGGATGGTGATAATGATGATGATGATGAATAATATATTGTTCATATCATATAATACGTCAGCCAAAATGTCAGATGTTTGTACATCATATGCGACTAATGTAAGCCTCGCTCGTTTTTTTTTACAATCCTCCAGAAGTTTACATGACGGAATTTAAAAACAAAAATCATCATAATATTTGTTTTTAAATTCCAGACAGGTCAAGTCAGATCATCAAGCCTAACCAGTAACCAATCATGATCAACACTGCACTAGTTCCACCCGAATCCAACTACAGCTTAGAAAGCTTTTAGCCTAAACCCGTACAGACATACATTTCATCGGCGCACGCCGCCACATAAATCCATATTTCCCGGTTATTGTGAACAGAAACAATGTTAATATTGCCAGCCAGCAATTTGTACAATGTTGCACAAACGATATTGCTATCGACTTCTGTTTTTTATGCGGCTTAGAAATAGCTTGCTGGAAATGTTTATAGTAGATTGTTTTGACAGCATATAAGTCCTGGTTACACGAGGCTAGTTTTTAAAGCTAGGATAGCAAGCAAGTAATATGCTGGCTTGTTATTCTGGCTTAGCACATCTTACAGCTGTTTACACGATGCTATAGGAAATGTTAAGCCAGTGCAGTGCAGCAGCATTGCCGTGACTTAGTCCGTAGAGAAAAATCCGATTGGATACTAGCTTTGCCAGTACTCAAACCAAGATACTGAAATCAGTGGTGGGGGCGCTACTAGTTCAAAAAGAAGAACTCCATCCTATTAAACTATCTCACTAGCTTACTATCTTTCTCACTAGCTTACTAGCGAAAAATGAGGATAGTTCTGTGTACATGAGGTTAGAGTGACTAGCTTGCTAGCTTACTGCACTATCTTGCTACCCCAGCTTCAAAAACTAGCCTCGTTTAACCCGGGCGTTAGTCCGTAGAATAAAATGATCCGATTGGATTAAGGATAATATTATACAAGCTAGGATAGTAAAATCAGTGGCAAGGGGCGCTACTAGCTCAAATAAAACCCCGTCCAAATAAACTATCACACTAGCTTACTAGCTTAAAAATGAGGATAGTTCTGTATATACGAGGTCAGAGTAACTAGCTTGTTAGCTTACTAGCACAATCTTGATATCCTAGCTTGAAAAATTAGCCTGGTGTAACCCGGGCATTTTAAATTCTAATAGGTAGTTGTACATATTGTCACTGCTATTCTGCTTAGAGAATATGAATACAGGCTCCCGCAGACAGGCGCGACGCGACACCGGTAGAACAATTTCCGTGAATTTTTCATAGAAATTGTTCCACCAGAGTCGCGTCGCGCCTGTTTGCAGGACCCTTAATTGGCGACCCCCTGCTTCAAACGGTTTTAACGACATAAAAAAAAGGATGATGATGAATACCGCATCAAAATTGGTTGCGTAGTTTAGGAGAACAACGCGGTCACACAGACACGGAAAACGACTTAAATCTGAAGCCTTCACAGCTTTTTAATATGTAAAATACGCTCATGAGCCAGAAGGACATCTGAACTAGGAATTTCCCACAGGCTGCTTCTGGTCTTGTTGACCATCAATAATATGGAATTTTAGTTTTCATTGCTTAAAAATATATTTGGCTTCATTTATAATTCGATCACATAGGCAAGCATAGCTCTCTCCATTGCCTTTGGGTGACTTTTAGCCTTCTAATAAGGCCTGTGTGATTCTGAGCGACCCCGTTTCAGTGCCATAGGTCATTATTGGCAACACACACTACAAAGACTTTCATTTTGAAACACTGCACTATGTTAATTACCTATTCAATAATGAAAACCTATTCTGCATCTGCTATTTGCAACTCAATGTAGAACGTGAATCTGTCAGATCAAAAACTAACTTTAAAAAAAGATGAAGGGAAATATTATAATTCAATCTGCCTAACCTTTTTCCAACTATGTTGGGGTCGGCTTACAGTCTAACCGGATGCAGCTGAATACCAGTATTATACTTGGAGCGACTGCCTATCTGACCTCTACAACCCAGTAACTGGGTAATACGATACCCCTAGGTGAGACTGGTTGTCAGACTTTCGGGCTTATGACTACCCGTAATGACTGTCAAAAATCCACGAATGACAGCCGGGATCAACGGCTTAACAAGCTTTCCGAGGCACGGAGAAGTCTCGGTATGTAAACATGGTCACCCATCCACGGACCAAGCGCGGCAAGCGTAGCCTAACCTGATGATCGATCCGTGCGGCTGTTATTAATTAGCCACGAGCTCCTCATGAAGGGAAAAATAATTATTCCATTGAAATTAAACGTGTTTATGTAACTAATTTACTATTTTACCAAAAAGCACAGACATATCAAATAAATCCAACATACTTCCATAACAAGATCCTGACTCATAGTCATAACTATGTCAAGAAACATTTTCAGCCATGTTAGTTTGCTGTCGAGATGGAGGGAAACGCAATATTTGTGTGTCTGATCTCGACAAACATTTAGCGATCTTCTCACAATATTGAGCGAATGTTTTATTAACAGTATTATACACATATTTGTTTTAGATTCCATTTTGTGAATGAATTTGTGTGTGGAATAATAATGTTCTTTATTTAGTACGCAGCACGGCGGATGGATTAGTTTCGAAATTAGTTTATACTAGGTATTGGTTATTGAATATTGAGTTGTTTAATTCATTTATGTACACAGTAGCTTGTATGTATATTGTATAGGTACTACATAATAATTTAGTTACATTGTACGTATCTATAGATGAATCAATACAGAGAAAGTTTATTTCCACGGAAATTATGCAGTTCTAGATTTCCATTGTTTCATCTTTTTCTTCATTTTAGTGCCATTAATAAATAATAAAAAAACTCTGTTTGATGTGGACAGTGCTATTTTAGTCCTAGTATTTATTTATCTAGTAATTTCTATAATAAGAAGTATATAATAAGCCATCTCTATATGAATTATCATTAGAAATTAATTCATGTAGATGCAGGTAATTGTTAATTTGGTAGGTATACTTACCTATCAAAACCGACAACCACGTAAGTAGGCTTGGTTTAGGTACAATAAATATTATTGATTATAATTTTACCACAACGTCAATAAAAATAATAAATATTGCAAAATGCAATGCAATACAATTACATAACAATATATTAATTGTATTGTTACCTACCAGAATGCTCGCGAGATTCCACGGTTTTTTTTAATTTTTTTTAATTCATATTCTCTATGGCACCTCTTTAGGTCATGAACTCATGACCTATCCGAATATGAAAAAAATATTTGGCCTAGGTCTTAAGTGGAAGGCGTGAAAATTGATTTCCTGGTACAATGTTTATACCAGAAAAACGCCATTTTGGAAACGTAATAATATTTGAATAACATGATATTACAAGCGAAGTACGTCATCATCTCATTTTACTTTGGAGGAGTTGTAATAAAATTGGAGCTCTTCATATTTCCTATTAACCTGGTACCTACTGTTTTTGGCGTTCGATAAATCTTTATACAAAAGGAAAATGTATGATTATTGAGATGTTTTGAATTGAATTATTGAATTTTATAAAAATTATGACCTATTTCTGGTCTTAGTAGAGATATACCATAGATGGATTATTAGATACTTATTCTTCGTATAAGTAAATAAAATAAAATAGCTAAATCCCAATTTTCATTACCTATCTTATCTAATTTGGTCTTTAGGTACTGAGTAACTGCTTGTTTAATAATAGCCTTTATCACACGTGCGATTTGTGAGCGTGTTTCTAGCGAGGTGATTGTATAACGCTCTCGCTGCGTGTGCATAGCGAGTACGCCACGTCTGATCAACGTGTTCGCCGCGTTCGCGGAACGAGAGTGATTGACGTTACTGTACACGAGAGAGTACAATAACTGCGAAAACGTGGAGAACACGTCGCGTAATCGCGGCTTGCTCGCTTGAAACCCGCGGGGAGCGCGTTCACAAATCGCCTTGCTGAAAACACGATAGCAAATCGTCAGTGTGATAACGCTATTAGTTCTCACTTGAACGTAAAGGACCAACACTATTATTCATTTTTATACCTCAGAACAATTTTATTATATCTAAGATACCGAATGGTTATATCTTTTCATTAAAGTTGAACACTTGAAGGCTTATCTTATCCTGAAGGTGTTCGACTGAACTAGATAGTCGAACTATCATAGTGCGCTTCAAACTTGGTAGCGTTATCAGGCTTGTCGAGTTTCTAATGTTTCCTGTGCAAGACTACCATGTTACCTACATACATACTACCTGCCTACATACTTACCTAATAGTGAACTGTTTCCGTGATATACCTGTATGTAATTTTTTTTGTGTTAGGATAGGTTACAAATGATAAATGATTTTATTTCCGACAGTAGATTTAAACAAACCAGATAGATGCTAGTTTTAAATAATACATCTATAAAACAATAGTACATTATGATACTAGTGTGCTGTGTTGGTCATCATTACACACAAGGCGGTATTATTCGCGAGCCATAGGCGAGCGCGATAATGTAGTCGAGTGGGTAATGATCAATGCACACGCGTTTCATACGACGTTTTTCAACAAACTTTCGAGGAAAAAAACAAACTTGTTGTAAGAACTTATGCTACAAAAACGTTACAATAGAAATTATATATTTTGATTTATAGGGAATACCAAAATACTCCGAAATATTTTATTCCGAATTTTGATGTTCCGATTTTCAAAAGTCCGAATTTCATAATATCTAAGAATTATAATGTCTGTTTAAAAATCACGAGATTTATTTTACCGAAAGTCGTAAATGCGATTTGTTAGTTTTCCGATTTTCATACGTTCGAAGAATGAAATGCTCGAAGGGTTCTCGGTCCGATAAACGACATTCCGATTTTCAATACTTCGAATAAACTAAAAGTCAACATGTTGTGCTACAAAATTTTGGGACAGAAACGAATCGCTGCAAAACCGACTTCACGCAGTCTTGTCTGCCCTACCCTAGAGTGTAATTTAAGCCTGTGTAGGTGTAAGCTCGCGTGGGGCCGCCCAAAACCCGCAGCGCCGGAGCCGAGACAGAAACAATGCTTGCTGCATGTTGCATGCCTGCTTGCTTTTATTTTTTTTTTATTTATTTATTCATTTAGTAGTATACATACATCTTTATACATATTAAGTTGGAGCAAACATAAACTCATTAGAGTTTTACCGTGCACCAAAATCATCGACCACATAATTTAGACAATTAAAACAAACTTAAGTTCTTAATTATAAAATTAAACAATAACAATATCAACAACGAGGGTAAGAAGCAAAACATTTATCTATTACTAACGAGCGAATATCGATGACCAATCTGACCGTATTAAAACAAAAAGTGTTGAAGGAATGTTTTTTAGATTGATACAGGTTGTTCCTAAAAGTATGATATTAGTAATAGTTTGTTTTCCTCTGATATTGCTGATTATAGTGTTTATTATTTGACTATATTCATTTATAGCATTTATTTTCATTCGCATAATATATATTAGATATTTATATTTTGTAAGAAATGTTCCTTTAACTTGTACTTTATGTTTTTATCAGTTATTTTGTCCCTCAATGATATAGGTAGTTGATTAATAAGATAAGGTATTATATACTTTAACGATCTCTTGCCGTGTAAATTGTTGTACTTTGGAAGTAACAACTTAGCATTAATGACGCTACGGGTATTAATTTCATTCTTATTTATGATTTTTGTTTTCCTAAGATTTTCATTAAAAAATTCTTCCTTTAGTAGTGTAAATTTTGTGTTTTCATGTATTGGTATTATTTTACAGAATTGAAATAATGTACGGTAGTCATTTTTGTACTTCTTCTTAATGTTATGCGGGACAATTGCTTTTAATATACGTAGTTGAAGTGCGTAAATTTGGTCCAGGTGAGTCTTATATGTCCTACCATAGCTCGACAGGCCATAGGATATCGTTGATTCGGCCAGAGCTTTGTAAAGCATTAACAGTGTTTGATATGGAATTTTGCATCTTATAATAGAGAATTTAGCTAACATACATCTTAATTTATCACACACCCCGTTAATGTGCTCCTTCCAGTTAAGTCGGCTATCAATGGTAAGTCCTAGGTATGTTTGGGTCTCCACGAGATCTATGGAGTCACAGCTGCAAGGTTTGGCTACTTTATTACGGCAGTTGTCATGCAAACATTCATGACAATGTGCTGTTAGCTTAGGCAAGGAAGAGCTTCTATTTTGGCTGGAACTGATGTACATTAATTTGGTCTTACTAGCGTTTAATACTAAACCAGAGTCATGGGACCATTTAGTTAGCAAGTCGAAGTCCTCTTGTAGTTGCTTTTGGGCATCCCTAACACTCTGTCCAGCGGCTATAAGGCAGGTGTCGTCGGCGAATTGATAAATCTCGCACATTTTTATCACATTAACAAGGCTATTAACATAAGTGAGGTAGTGCAGTGGCCCAAGGACCGACCCTTGCGCCGTTCCTTCCGTTACGATGACTGCTTCACTAATCGCGTCACTGACTTTGACCATGTATTTTCTGTCATCAAGATAGTTTCCGCACCAGTCGAGTAGTTTGCCTCTAATTCCGCTGTCTTGAAGACACTCTAGTAACCGGTCATGTCTGAGTGTATCGAATGCCTTGCTGTAGTCTATAAATACAACTAGAATGTGCTTTTTTTCATCTAAGTGTTTATGAATACTATCTGTGAACGATGATAGCAGCTGTGTGGTATTCTTTTTTGGTTGAAAGCCATATTGTTTGTCTGTTAGTATTTTATTTTTTTCATAAAATTCGTGTATTTGTTTACAAATGAATTTTTCTATTATTTTATCAATCGTAGGCAATATAGTAACAGGTCTATAGTTGTTGTAATCCTGCCTGCTTCCTTTTTTGTGAATCGGTCTGACAATCCCTGTTTTAAGTATAGATGGATACTTGCATGTTTGTATGCATAAATTAATTAATTTAGAAATCACTGAGGTGATTTTCGTACACAACATTTTGATATCTATGGCTCTAATTCCATCTATTCCTGGGGCTTTATTATATAGCTTGCTGCTTACCTGCTTGCATGCTGCATGCCTGCTTGCATGTTGCATGCTTGCTTGCATGCTGCATGTCTGCTTGCATGCTGCATGCCTGCTTGCTTGTATTAATCGGTATTTTAATAATCGGAATTCGTATTTTTGATGTTTCGAATTATCTTTAAGTCGGACTTTTTGTTATTCGATCTATTGAAACTCGGTATTTTGAGAATAGTAATTATAAACGTTAGGAATATTGAAATTTAGGAATTATAAAAATAGGAGTAATGATAAGTCGGAGTTTGATATTTGAAATTTTAAACCATTCGGAATTATAAAAATCAGTATTTTGAAATTCGTATTTGTGACTGACGGAATAAAGTTTTTCGTATAAATATGTAGTGTACCCAGATTTATAATGTTCAACAGACCTTTGTTGCCAGGTACTGACTATCCGAAGCTTCATTTTCTACGTCACGCGTCGGTTGGTAACAATACTTTAAATTTCATATTTTTGATTATAAGTAACCACACAACGAAAACGATAACAAATATTTATGGAAAATGGCGCGCTGGTTTTGTTTTTTCCGCTAGCAATGCCGATAAATATAGGCACTGGCTATTCAACAACTATAATAAACGCAAAATAATATTTTTAATACGCAAATTAAGATAAACATTACTTAATTAGTGAAAAATATATAATTTTATTAAATATGATGTAAATTTATCATATTTTATTTATTTACACAGTAGGAATAAAAAAAGGCAAGAAGTACCCACGCACAATGATCCACGTGAAGGACCAAGTGCGGAAACCAAACCCCATAAACATAGAAGGCAAGAAGTCTTTCTGATGAGATAACAAAAGCGCAAATCTATGCTCGGGTGAAAATAGAGAATGCTCATTTAATAGTATAGGATAGTTCATACTAGTTCCACGTATTCAAAGTCAATTTCTATTAAATACAAATTCCATGATGCCATGACAGTACTTACTATTT
Source organism: Xanthia icteritia (assembly GCA_949128155.2). Taxonomy (NCBI): domain Eukaryota; kingdom Metazoa; phylum Arthropoda; class Insecta; order Lepidoptera; family Noctuidae; genus Xanthia; species Xanthia icteritia. Next base: position 5,795,011 of record OX421932.2, read on the forward strand.
CCATACCGCCATGTCGCGTTTCAAAATTTGCCAAACAACAATGGTCGCTAGAAATCGTCTATGGTTTAGTGATGCAGTAGTATGATTTCCGAAATTAATCAAGACAGGTAAATAGGTATTTGACAGCTATTTGCGACGTTGCCAACTTTTCAGATCAGCGTTCCTAAGCCTACAACGTTCTCACAAAATATAAAAGAATCTAGATAGTAAAAGCGATACCTACATACTGGAATTCTTTCACTTTTCCAATACCTACTTTCGTGTACAGTCGTAGTACCTTCCTGCTGGAACAATTGACAATCAGCAGTGTTTCGCATCGAAAGTTTATGGCGTCAAAATGTGCAGTCCAGCCTGCGTCCATTCATTGCCGGCACAAAAAAGCGCAATTTGTTTGGCAACTCAAATAAACAACAGTGTATTCGAAACGAGATTTTCTGCCGTATTTTGTTATCTTGCTGCAATGAAAAGCTGGCGTAGTGTGAATTTTCTGTACTTTTTAATGCTTTGTCTGCTGCCATTTTGGGTTCAATAAACGAATATCAGAATTGTTTGGTGATGTTTTCACTTTTCAGAAAATTACCAACAAAATTCTACTACCAGAGTAGTAGAATTTTGTTGGTTATTTTCGTTTAATATTTAGATACTTGAAAGTAGATTTTAAAACATTTTTTCCTATCTACTACCGTATTATATTCTCTACTGCCTAATAAAACTTATTTCATTGCCTCTCAATCTATTCAATCAAAAGATTTTCCCAATTTGATTATTTCAAAGAAAAAATTGTGTATAATGGAACTACATAGGTTACGGCGACTAACAGTCGCTGCATGAAATAAAATCATATTAAGATAGGATAGATATACGCTAAGGTAAAATTGTATAGAATTATCATGTTACTCCACAGCCACGCCACGACTTACGAGTTGTAGGTCGTAATTTCGAGCCAAGACAGGCGCTTTACTTTGCGTAAATTATTTCATCACCACTGTTCTCAAAGCGGTGAAGGAAAACATCGTGAGGAAATCGGCATGTTCTAGAACCAAAAATTTGAAAACATGTGACATCTGCCAACCCGCACTGGACCTGCGCGGTGGATTACTGCCCACTCCCTCTCACAGAGAGGAGGCTTGAAGCCCAGTAGTGGGAACATTATAGGCTGATAATGTTGTACAGTTAATATCAATTCATATTTTCATGTCAATTAAGTAGGTTTCTGTTTATATCACTGCTAACGTAAATTACAGTTCTCATACAAAATTCTGTTTAGACGCAGGCAATGCCACAATGCAATCCATGTAAGGGTTGCCACTCACTTACCACCCCAGCTTCACTGTCAGAAATAGCGTTGCTATTGGTAACTTGTAAAAAGGAGTTTATTGCATACCAGTCATCATTTAGTTTATTTGGTGGGCACTCAGTTAATGATATTGCCAGGATAGTGAACTGACTGAATTCTTTGTTTGTTTCAGGGTTTAGTCACGCTTTCACCACAGCCTCGTCGTTCCTAAGAGTGTATTTTGAAGAAATTTCATCAATATATGTTTAGTCCTTCGAGCCGGATACGGACTAGTTCCCACAGTTTTATTATCAGCATCCTTTTGCAACTAAGCAACAACATGCTGAGAACACCAATTTTAAAAAAAACATGGTGTGTTCGATTATTATTTTTACTTGGTATCAATAAATTTCTAACTAGCTTCAACTCCTTGACCATTCAAAAGCGCCTGTAAATGGTTTAATTGTAATAAATAGTTTGAGTTTGAATAAGGACTCGATGACGTTAATATTCTATTTTATTTTTTAATAGAATGTTTGCGCTCGCGTTACAGTTTCCGAGCTATACGTGTGCAGCTGCACAACCCTAAAGTTCACGTAAGTGTGTGGCTGACTGGCACAAGCCGCGGTCCGACCGCATCTATTTTGTGTATTACGGAGCGCAGCAAATTGGATTGGAAATTACGTATGATTAATTTTTGAGTAAACCTGTTTTATGTACCTAAACGATTTAGTTTACCTGTTTCAGTATGGAGTGTTGTTTGAATAGATAATGTGTACAGTACAACTATTTTCTTAGTGTCCCTCGGCAAAGTTCGTGTTTCGTCAGTCGTCGGATTTGTATCAGTTCCCTTTGCACTTGGTGCAGACCGGGCGCTATCAATCGACTTGGAAATCGATTGAGGGCCTCCGGGGGACATCAAGAAAATTGTCGTACTGTACTAGCTTGTTGGGCGGTGGACGGTTACTGAATACTACGCAATCTCACAGTCTTGCACATTGTCTTGGATGAACCTTGTCGTGTCAATGAACGGGTGTGGCTACCAGTTCTACCTGTATGAAATTTTGTAACAGACATTTTATTTATTTTTTTCCCCAGCTGTAGTAGATTAAAGACCAATATTTTCTCTGTAAGTTAAAGCACAGACTGAATAAAACGGAGTTCAATTTCACCAATCTACTATGTAAAATATAATTGCTTTGGAGCAGAATTGAAAACTTGTTAACATTCCTCATTTCAAGAACTTTCTTCGTATCTCTCTATAATTACATCGTTGTATATTAAACTTCATCAATAGTTTTCTAAAGCAACACGCTGTATTGTTTTGCTTCTTAACCGTTAGCTACTACGGTTCACTGGTGAACTTAGCCGAAGTTCCACGGAGTTGGCCGAAGTTCGCTTAATCTCGCTAGAGCGGTACTAGTGTCGAACCGCGATAGTTTAGACATTGTATCGTAAACTTGGCGTTCCGGGTAAGAGGTGCTGGCCATTGAAATCGGCGCCATGTTCGAAATTCAAATGCAGTTAGCTCAATTCATGGAATCGTGAATTATTATACTTGGAAATAGAGAAATATTTTATTGAGTTTCTGAATATTGATTGTAAGAAACTACTTTACAAATTATGTACACAAGTATCTTTTAGCGCTCGAATGACGTTGTCAAGGGGGCGCTGTTGGTAAACTTGTCACTTCAAAGTATTAAAAAAACAAGATGGCGGCGTTAGTTCCAATTTTGGCCACGCGCCAAAATAATCTTGTAGCGCTCTTTATAAAACTTTTTTTCCACAGTACTGATCGTCGAATATACCTACTTGACTTATTTAAATGTGATGCCCTAGCTAAAAAGTAAAATGATTTCCTTGGTCCTACGTTCCGCTTGTATACTTTTATGTAACAACACGTATAAAATAAACAATTAACCTTTAAATAATCAAAAGATCCCTTGATTAAGTTATTATTTTCTAACAAAAAGTGGAGCAAATGTATGTGAGTTATTTACTTAAAATAATTATCGCAACACACCTAAGGCACTGTACGTCAAAATTAACATAATCATGTAATAACAGCACATATTTCACCGCTTAGCGCGTCGTTATAAAGTCATAAACCTAGAAACTTGGGGTCCTTAGAATTCACTACTGTTTGAAGCTTAATTTGTAAGTGGGAGCTATTTACTTGGAGTCTAAAGGGTCCCCGAAACGATCAATTGCAATTGTCAATTTTTACGTGATTGATACACATTGATGCGCACATTAATCGACTATCAAATGCAATAGGGATGATGACTTAAAAATGTTTTTTTGTCCGTCTTGTAGATGATAAAAAAATTACGAACATGTATTTTTTCTTTTTATACGTTATCAAAAAATTACGGCGATACATTGAGTTCAAATGTGCCATGACGTCACTAGTATGTAGATTTTATACTTACTTGTGACGTTTCAACCCCCACTCCCCAACTTTAATGCGTTTTTATTTAAGTAATTTTTTATTAATATGATAAAGCAAAAAAAAAAAATTTATTATCTAACTGAAAGACAATTTTTTTTTTTTTAACCCTCTTGAAGCGATTGACAATATTACTACAATACAAATTGATGGCAATTGATCATTTCGGGGACCCCTTAGACTTACGAAAAGGTGTTCAAACAACCGAAAAACTAAACAAAAATTAAATAATGTAATAAAATGAACAAATAATACGGAATCTTGCCATCAAGCAGCATTCATTGATGTGTTGTAAGTATAAAGGATAGGGCTACCGGTATAAACTCTGTTTCGTGGCTATTATGTGAGAAACTCTTTTTATCATTCAGGTCCTATCGATCATCGATAATCCCCTGGTTATAAGCAATAGCAACAGTTTAAGGTACAATTCCATCTGGATTATATGTATTTCTATGAAGGCGAACGTGTCGCTACATACGAAAGGTAATTCATAGAAATTCGTACAAACCAATAGTGTCGCGGTGAGACGTCGCCTACAGTTGCCGCCTGCGGTTGGCTACGGAATGGTACCTTTAGGCTTCCTGTCCATGACGCCAGAGCCGCACCAGTGCCGGACCGTGAGATGATTTTTTTTCCGAACATCTCAGAATGAAAATTATGTAAAATCTACGCGACACCGTCTGGAGCGGTGACGGTGCGGCGCATGGGCGGTATTCATTCGTGTACACAAACATGTGGCCCGGCGCCGCGTCAGTGCGGCTCCGGCGTCATGTACAGGAAGCTCCGGGTATTCAACAATTTGATGACACGATTCAAATTCAAAATATTTATTTCACATAAACCTACATGGGCACTTATGAAACGTCAGAAGCTAGGGGAACGGTTCCAATTGGTTGTTTCCTATGGAGAAGAGCCGGTAAGAAACTCCACGGTTACTCTTTTAAAAATAATAGGCTTTTACAATATTTTCAAATAACAGTGTTATTAGGTATGGGAGGACAATGTAACATGAAGGTGTCCAAGTACTGCCAGAATCCAACCAAAACCTAGTCAAAATTTAAAACAATAAACAATGCAGTCACTGCAGTATTCCGAACCGCGTGTTTCAATTCCACAAAACTTTGACAAAAAAAAAACAAAAGAACGTCGAAGTCTTATGCATTGCCCCACAATATTAGGCATTGAATCAAACGGTTGACAGTCATGCAAACGTGGCATGTTTCTAGGACATAATGTGTCGCGCACACGGCTAACTTTTTAAACTTTTATATGCCTTTAATGTGCGTTGTTCAATGTTTAATACCAGGTAGTTTCGTTCTATATGTGCGAAATTTTCAAGCTGTAAAATAGAGCCTTGTAGTGTGGGTTTAGGGAACTTGTCGTGATGTTGCGAATTTGGAACTTCATGTAGGTAAAACTATGCAAACTTCAGTGTTAACATTTGCATGGCAGGGTGATTAAATTCTATTTGTGATTACCAAAACAATGTACCAATAGTACTATGTGAGTACCTGAAAGAAGAACGAAAGTATGAAAGGTACTTAAAGAAAGAAAGAAAGAAAGAAAGAATAATATTTATTTGGACACAGTTCGTGAAACACATAATACAAAAATAAAAAGTGAAAATAATCATAAAGCAATAATATGTGTGTGTGTGCCTCACGGCTGCGCCTAGAAGGTTTATTTCAGCATTAATGCCCGACTTAGATGTACCGTTCATCAATATTTGGGTTGTAGTATGTTGTACGCCTGTAACCATAAAATTTGAAAATAAAGCTGGTCGTGCACTTACTAATTAGCGTGTGAACAGTTCCTTAAACTTCCTTAACCCAAGCATTAAGCCTGGAAAACGCTAACTTAAAATATTATCAGCATTTTACTTTAATTGCTGACCAGCATGGAATTGAATTTACGAACGTTTTTCATTAAAATATTGTCATGTTCGTACTAACTAAACCACAAATTAGAACACTTTCAAATTAGTTGGTAAACCGAAATTAATTATCCTTAATTTTGACTTACTGTTTAGAACTTGACTGTATTTTATTTTGAACCACAGTTTTCAGTGAAATATAGCAGTTTGTTCATAAATAAATTGTAGTCAGGTATGTCGATAATTATAGACACCAGAATAACTAATTCTCTCGGCTGAATTTTACCAAATGTATGATTAGATTAAATTAGATATAGATTAAATTCAAGAAAAAAAAACAATAAATCTTTCTGTTTAGGGAAAAATAGATTGAAAACTCATTTTCTGACTGCCTCGTTGGTCTAGTAGTCGCAAGCGCTACTGCTGACATTGAGGTCACGGGTTCGATTCCCGGGTCAAGCAAAGTGGGTATTGGGTTTTCCATCTTGAATTTCTCAGTAGCAGCCCGGAGTCTGGATTTGTGCCCGGTTGATGGCAATAGACATGCCCCCTAATACATGGGACTTAAACAAAACTGGCGAAATGTGGGTGTACTATGGTATACCTTTGCCTAACTCTTTCCTTCCCGTGATGTTATGTTATGATATCTAATAATTAACATGTTCACTCAGTACATCAACAACAATCAGTGTGAAAAACTCTTTGGGAAAATCTAAAGAGTTTTGTAAAGCCCATTCACTTATCAAGACCGTTCACTTATCAAGATTAAATCTTTAAAATACGGAGACCCAAGAAAAAAACTAAGCCAGTCTTTATAAAGAACTCTTGGTGGAACAAAACTACCAATATTAAATTACCTTTTAGTTCCAACCAACTTTGTCTAGCAAAAGCTTCTGAATCCAAGAAGCTTTCCGCTCGAGCGAGTGAAAACTGAAATAATTGCTGGAGTCGAAACGCATCGGTGCGCTTTCGGCATTGAACGGCTGCACGTCACACCGTAGTGTACCGTCCTATGATTTGCTGTTAGAAATGTACATAAACGTTGTTTGTTTATTAAGTAATTTACGATTTATCCCTACGTAAAATATGGCTTCGAAAAATACGTTGTTAACTATAGTTGTTAATTACGTAGGTATATATTATTTTTATTCTGAATAAATATAATAATTTACGATGGATGTGACAAGTTACATTTAAATTTATAATTTATTTTGTCAAAGTTCTAAAGTCCAACACGTCTGTCTAATATATTATAATAATTTTTTGTAGAATGCAAAATTTTATTTAACGTTGTATTAAAATAACTTAAAACTCTATTCTGCCACTACTTGAGCAACATAACAAAGATATTGTAGTATTAATAACCACAAAAAACACGCTCTCGGATTTTATGTCTCCTGTTCAACGTCTTACGCAACCCGTATTATCCTTCCTACCTGCGTAAGCGTTCGCCCTAGCGACACACGGTGTAGATCACACCTTTGATCCCTCCTAAACGAGCTACTATTCTTATTCCTTCTCTGTTCATGCTGTAAGATTGTGGAACTCACTTCCGCTTAGCATTCGTGATTTAAAATCTATTTCTGTATTCAAATATCGAGTAAAAGAACATTACCTTTCCTCTCAACTGTGAGTATTTATATATATATATATATATTTATATATTTAAGTTTTATACATGTAGGTTTATTTCATATTTTCTCTTCTTGTTTTCACACACTATCGTAGTCACTAGTTAGTCGTCTCCTTTCGTAGGTCTGCTGGATGAAATTTCTTAAGAAATAAGCAGTAGGTACTTTTGTACTCAAAAGTATAACTATGTTGTATCTATACGTGTTTTACTGTGTGTACATAAATAATAAAATAAATTTATTTCGTTATAAATTTAAAAAACATATTTAAAAATAATAATACATTTCTACTGGCAATGCAAATTCTATAGGCTACCTTTTGCAATGGGCAAAAAGATTATTTTTTCTGTATATTTTGATTTTCAAAAGGGCATATTAATGATCTACTAAATCTATTTCTCTGTCTTTCTAAATTAAATAAATGTATTAATTTTGACTTTGAATGTTCTATACAAGTAACATGACATAACTCGTCATAAAAAAATACCCAAACCATAATGTTACGCGACAGTGCAAGCACACACATAAAGATGGAATTTTAAAATGCGGTACAAAGAGTAAAAGGGGGCTAAGTGGCAGGAGTGGCTACCCTTTGTTATGTGCAAAACGGTGCGATACCCGCTTTGTGTAGTAATTGGAAAGTGCGACAATTGGCCCGTGAGGGTAGATACTGTCCGTAACTTTGAACTACGAATAACGAATGGTAGGTACCCTATGCTTTGGTTGACGATTGGTTTTTAAGTGTTGTGGAAAATAATTTGGTCCTTTTGTACGAGTTTTTGGTGGAAGAAATATTATTTTTGAGTTGATGGAAACTGTTTCTGCATGGCTAGAAAAAAGCGCTCAATTTCGGTTTTGTAAGTCATTCTAGATTCTGAAAACCGACAATGTAGGTACTAATTATATTATAGTAGAATTGAATAGAATAGAATAACATTTATTTGCATAAAAACATGGTATAGAAGATGGTACAAGACTTACATACAGAGCATATATGTTTTTGCTTAACATTCTAAGCGTACAAATTGTTCGAGCATACAATTACATTATTTACATTTTTTGTCAAAAATCTCTTCTACTACTATAAAAACTATTAGTGGACAGCCGTTACGTTTAAAATTATCTGGTATTTAGATTTTTTAGATCACTCGGTATCTTATTAAATATTTCTACACACCTATACAAACAGCTTTTATATTTACATTTAGCTAGTCTTGGTATGAAATCCAGTACGAGCCTGTGAGGGTCGCGCCGGCTTCGAGGATGTACATCGTCTGCTTTTGTAAATAATTCAGTAGTCCATAATCACCAACTAAAAATAATCTAACGTCTCTAACTCTAATTTCTACTTTAATTTCACAAAACTCGTGGGTCTCAGCTAAATTTCATCGTTCACCACTCTAGCGAACAGCGACATTATAAAAAAAAAAGAAAATCTAAAATCATACCAGCGCATTCTTCTGGAAGGAATGATTTCCAGTTTGAAAGTTCCCCGTTTATTCATACCATACAGTTCAACGGTGCAGAAAAGTGAAACTATTCACTATTCCTGTTTCTTCAAGATTTTTCAGTGCAAGGCATAAGCTTAAAGATTACACTTGATAGTTACTTGTTGCCTTTCATGTTCTCCGTGCTGGTATGGTAAACAATCAATCTGCCTAGCATTTTCCCAACTATTTTGGTCGGCTGCAGCTGAATACCAGTATTTTACATGGAGCGACTGCCTATCTAACCTCCACAACCCAGTAACTGGGTAACACGATACCTCTAGGTAAGACTGGTTGTCAGACTTTCGGGCTTCTGACTGCCCGTAACGACTGTCAATGATCTAAAAATGACAGCCGGGACCAACGGCCTAACGTGCTTTCCGAAGCACGGAGGAATCTCGATATGTGAAGATGGTCACCCATCCACGGACCAACCACGGCAAGCGTAGCTTAACCTGATCGATCGACCCATGCGGCTGTTAATACTTAGCCATGAGCTCTTCCTATGATAAAGAATGCTAGTAAAAAAATATCAGTTTTCTGACCGCAATTGACACACTGTGCAAAAATGTCATGAGTCGTAGGAAGCTATCAATCAATCAATTCGTTTCATTCAGTTCAGTCTATCCTAGTCCTGTCATAAGCTAGACATGACATAGGCTGGTCTGAAGTTGACGAATCATCGACTGGATGTCACGAAGCGGCATCGACTATTCAGACTCCTAATCTGCGAACGACGTGCCCAGTTGTTTAATGTTTTTTGACAGTACACCCTTATCATTGTTTCCCCGATGAACTCCAGAACCAAGGTATTTCGGACAGTCGCATAGGACCAGATGAAGCACATATTAATTTTCTACTTACCAATCATTCTACAGCCTTTTTGCCCTTTCAACCTCTGTACTCTAAACACGCTATCGATTCTATTTTCTCGCTTCCGCCTCTCCTTCGTGCCTCAGTAGAACAAGAATCTTAAAGGTTCGAGCAAATATTCCTCTAGATACGTTGTTTGATCGGCGAGACATATTTACCGACAAATACGGGACACCCATTGTGTGCCTGTGTATCACATACACAGCTTGCAGATTATATTTTTCAACACTTCTTTACGGTTTATTCTGTAGGTATACGATTCTGTTAGAATTGAAAAAAAAGTCTCAAACTCAAACTCAAAGCATTTATTTCAATTAAACCATTTACAGGCACTTTTGAATTGTCAAAGAGTCGGTCAGTTAGTCAGAAAGTTGATGCTAGTTGCCCATTCCAAAACGTAGATCTCTATGGAGAAGAACGGGCAAGAAACTCCAAGGACACTCTTTTAAATATAGAAATTACAAAATCCTGGGTACATTACTTTTGTTGCTTCTATATGCGAGAATAATGTAAAATAAAATAATAATCAAAAACGATTAAAAATATAAGATTAAAAATAAGCAATGGCAGTCTGTCGATAAATAAATAATAGAAGCTAATAAGATAGTGCGTATGATAACTAAAATGGTCCCCCATACCTATTTTTATCATACTTGCCAAGATCTGCACAAATTTTTTTTTTTATTTATGCTTTATTAGAAAGAACCAGGTTCCTACTAATCAATTACAATCTAGCCTTTAAGACTAATAAGCAATTTAATTGAACTTAATTTTTTACGTGATAATTATTTTAAAACTTAGAATAGTGTTTATTGCACTTTACACAAGTCCGTTTCACTTTCTTAGAGTCTGATATAATAATAAAAACACTTTGTTCATGTGTTATATGTGTGTCATTGTCACTATTATTTCTACAATTTTTACACTACACTAACTCAAAGGGTTTTGTTCGTTTTAGTCTTCGCACTATATTTGTGTTGTCTAACAGCTGAATTGCCTCGACGTTCACATGATCTGCACAAAGTGTTTTCAATCATAATAATTCCTTGTTCCTGAAGGATACAATGACATTAGTGTAAAAATACTCATGTTAGGCAAGATTCAGTTTTCATTGAGTTATGAGTTATTTCAGACGAGCTGCGCCCAAACTCAAACTCAAAGCATTTATTTCAATTAAACCATTTACAGGCACTTTTGACTTGTCAAGGGTTTCACCCGCATAAGTCTCAATCCCGTGAGAATATCGGGATAAAAAGTATCCTATGTCCTAACCCAGGTCATGGTCTACCCATTCATCTTAATACGTTTAGCCGTTTTAGCGTGAAAGCAACAAAAAAACAAACAAACAAACTCACTTTCGCATTTATAATAATTATTCGTAGTTAGGGTGGTATCGTAAGTGTTATCCTTCCAGCTCATAATTCAAAATTGACAAGGGAGAATGGAAGAGCAGCATAAAAACATAATATTGCACCAAATCCAAGTAGCATGATAATGTCGTCTTTCATCATCATCATCATCATTTCAGCCAAAAGACGTCCACTGCTGGACATAGACCTCCCCCAAGAACCTCCACTTCGACCAGTTCTGTGCTTCTTGCATCCAGCGAATTTCTGCGGCCTTCACCAGATCATCGGTCCACTTTATGTAAGGTCTTCCAACGCATCGTCAACCGGTACGCGGTCGCCACTCCAGAACCTTTCGGCCCCATCGTGTTCTTGTTTAGGTGTTACTAAAACTGGCTTCATTGAATTGTTAGCCCAACTAGTCCCTCTAGAGATGCTATAGCTCCCGCCCTAGTATTCAAAGGCTTTACACAAAAATAGCTTTAAACACTCATGTCTTCAACCTGTCTTTGTTTACCCCAGACAAAAAAGCCGAAAGCCGCCTTCCGCAGCCTCTTGGCCTACATACTGTTCTGATTGCGGGATTTGGCACGGTTTCAAATACGTACGACATTCGCCAAGTCTGAACTGGAATTTATTCAGCAAATAGAGTTTGTCTCTTAACCGGAATCGTGCATGGCCGGAAAAATCGGCGGTTGAGTATTATGTAATCGGTGGGTGAGTAGACTTTTCGGATGTGGTGCTTTTCGTTATTCGGTCTTTACGGTTCTCTATGGTGATTTATAATCATTTCGGTTTGATACCACAAACTGAAATGAAAATATTTATTCTGTAAATAGTTTATCAGAATCAATATTACACGTTATAAAAAAAACAAATAAGTGGAGTCGACATTAGATGAAGTCACACAGAAGATGGATGATGGCGAAATCTTTCTTTCTTACTTCTTTTAAATAAACTCACAGGCGTCACTTTCAAGAAATAAATGTCAGGTTATCAGAAGATGTTATGTGTGCCGATGGCCTTTTTGCTCTCTTTGAGTTAAATAATTTTGAAGTTGGGGAAGTTTCTTTTGGAAATATTGTTGTGGGTTACCCATCAACGAGCATTGCACATACACTAGTGAACGTTTATGTTCACATAACGGGAAATCCTGCATTAGATATGCGCACTCCTGGAGATAGTAACAAAATGGCTGTTCATTTCGGCAAAAGATTTTTAGACTGGGTGCAGCAAAATCAAAAATACTTCGCTAAAGTTCAAAACCTTCGCTAAAGTTTATTATTATTATCTATTTGTGTAAACATCTTTAAACGTAACTCGGTTGCCGTACATCACACAGGTGCCTGTGTTAATTCGTACCAAGTCATAAAACTGAACAGTAATTCATACATACGCTATCGGCTTTTCCCGGAAAACAGACTAAAGGTTTCAGTCGTTATTGAGTTTCCTTGAATTTACTTACCTTCAACTTTATGGAAATACAATAATAGCCCAAGTATCATCATCCACCCACGTCAAAAATGAAAAATTCCGTAGCTAGTATGAATTTATCCCAAAAACAAACTTAACTTTGTAGTTGAAAAACATACTTTCCCATACATCGATATACGTCACGGTCAATTCTCCAACTGCAAATGTAAGTTTGTAATCGCAATAAAATATTTTTTTATATGATAAGACAACAAATCAAAAAATTTCGGACTTTTTCCATTACTTGTGCTATGAGACCTTGCTTCATGCCAAATTTCATGATTCTAGGTCAACGGCAAGTACCTACCCTGTAGGTTTTGATTTATTTGAGAGTACCAAAATATGTCGCATAAATGGCCGTATTTTTTTATTGCGTTGACTTACAAACTTTATTTTTTAGATATCCAAGGGACCGTACCTTTGATATTCAATTGATTTTAATTTGATATTAATTTCAACTTGATACCTCTACGCGTTCCTGAGAAAATGGGTCTTCACAGACAGACGGACAACGAAGTGATCCTATATGAGTTACGTTTTTTCCTTTCGAGGTAAGGAACCCAAAAAATTATGTTTAAGGACGCGTCGAACTATTTTTCGGCAACATAACAAAAAGTTTCCCGAAAATAACTGTGGTTGGTGACAGAATAAACTTTTTACTCAATCACAAACTCACTAACATAAACCGCGAGAATATAACGCAGATAACCAATTCCGTCTTCTTGTGTGTAACTTTTTGACCCAAAACTGAACTTGCCTAAATTTCGGCCAAGTTTTCGGTCAGTACTTGGCAGCCACTTTCCGAGGTCTAGTAACAAGTGAGCCGCGCCCACCAAATTGGCCAGTTACTGCGAATTTTCAGGAACTTTAGCACAGAGGTATGTTTTTATCACATAAGTTCGCGTTAAGTTAAAGTGGGGTGGCAACTTGACGACGATTAGGTTGGCCCTGAAAGTGGGCTGTAATTTGCAAGTCAAATAGCGGAAAGGATTTTCTATGGAGCTTACATAGGAAAATTATGCGGGAACAAATTTTCTATCAAACATTTTTGTGTTAAAATGCAAATTGGGAGAGATAAAAGCCTTGTAACCTCGTTTTTGTCATAATATTAACTACTAGATTTTCCACTCTTATCAACTGAACTGCTTTTTTGAACCACAACAAATTACTTCCAACACAATGCATAATTCCATTTCAAGGGACATCTATTCCAAAATTGATGGACTCTAGAAAAAAACCAACGCCCCCAAAGAAACCATAGGGTTGATTCCCCATAGATTTGATGCAATTTGAAACCCATCGATAATACCGTAATGGACTAACTTTGTGGGTTGCAGCGCAACTACATTAATGTGATTAGGAATTTTCTTTACTTGTGATACACATAGTTTGATAGGGCGTCGAGCAATTTGGATGATCTTCGCGTTTGCTTGCATCTTGGGTGTTATATGAATAGGGAATAAGCGCTGATTCTACATGGTTGATATAGATAAATCGTTTATTTGGTGCACAGCATACAAAAGCACAATTAAATAAAAACAATTAACTACAAAAAAAAGACATCGATATTTTGAAGACTACTGGCTTATGATACACTTTAAATGAAATAACAAAATAATACAATAATACAAATGCGGTGTGCGTCTCAAAGTTGCACCAAATGGGAGTTCAACACAGCATGTGTCAGGCAAATATACCTGGAAGCTGATTTCTGCTGGATCGTCGAAAAGTCGAGTAAAAAAATATCCAAATATAGAAAACAGATCTACGTTGACTATTCAGATTGATAAGTTGTGAATCGAACACATTTTCACACGTGCTTACATCGATGGATATTTATTTACGTAGATTCATGTCTATGAAAGTAGGGAGTTATAAATCTTCACTCTCTTGTCAATATCCAAGTTGATCTTCTTCTCTTTGAATCTTTTATTTTATTTTTTCGATATAATCCTATTACGAGAACATTTTGAAAATTGCTTCATTTTTATTTATATTTATATAGATTGACATTTAATTGAAATGTTACATTATGTATTTTTTTAATTACATTTGCTTACTCAAATACAGCTCTTTTTAATTACTTCCCTGATAATATGGTCTACATTTATAAAAAATATCTGAATATTTCAACTTCCCTATCTAAACACCCGTAGGTCACGCACCGATCAAGCCCTTTCGCGGTCGCCGACTATGCACGAGTCTGCACGAAACACTACTACTAAATGCACAAGTTTGTTTTACAGTTCAGAGACAATCAACTGAGTGTTTTGAATTTCGAACTGCTTATTGAGATTGATGATATTGTAATTGCGTTTCGTGTAATGGAATTATTATGTCTCTTGTTAGGTACGTCGTGTGTCTAAGATAATATAATGGATTATAACTTGGCTTCAATACATTGCCTTGAATTTTCCGTAATAATCTCTATGTATATTCTTATTCTTTATGTTACACATAAATTACAAAAGCAACATTATAAGAACTGCTTATGGGCAAAAGCTTAACCCAGAATTGATTTTTCTAACATCATACCTCAGTGCAATAGAGAGATTTGTTAATGAGGACAGTAAATAAGTGCACAGCCAAAAAAAATGAATAAAGGGAAGAATGAATAAACATAAGCCCAGCAGTGGGACTTCTGAGTTGACCCATGTTTCATTTTCTCAAAACGATTACTATAGTTCAGCTAACGGTAAGCCCGATGTCATTTTAATAGATTAAAATTTATGGATACTTATTTATAAAAAAGTCTTCACACTATCTCAGTATTGACACTAATCTTACCTATACTCCATAGGTTTAGGTAGTAGGTTTAGGTTAGTAGGTTAATAATGCACGTGAACAGTGTGTCGAATATTGTAAGAAGGTGTCGAGTGTTTATGTATGCAGACGACATGTGTGTGACCTATGCTTCGAAGGATATATCTGAGGTACAACAGTACGTACAAGAAGACTTCGAACGTATCACCAACATAAACAAAACATCATCATCAAACACCAACATCACACAAATGGGTACATGATAACGGAATTATATTAAATCTGTCCAAGACAAAATGCATGCATATACACTCGCCACACAATCTACGAGCTAAAACTGTACACAGAGAGGATCTCAATGTAATAGGACATACATACGAATGTCTGCATAATGATAAGGTCAATTGCGTATGTGTGAAATTGGAGTATGTGAGCACATTTAAATATTTAGGACTTAATATTGATTCAAATTTTAATTGGAAAACACATGTAATTGGCATATGTAATAAGTTGAGATCTGTATTGGGTAAGTTCTACCAGTTGAACAATGTGGTAAACAAACAGACGCTATTGATTGTGTATTATGCACTTGCCGACTCACTAATCAGTTATGGACTTATTGTGTATGGGAGAACGTTTAAAACTTACTTACAAGACATAAAAAAATTACAGATACGACTAATCAAGTTCCTAGTCAGCAAAAAGGTCAAGGAAAAATGTAACAAGGAGTATGAAAAATTATTTCCCATCTGTAAAATCCTACCTATAGAGAAGAAAGTTCATTATTTGATAAGCCTAGAACACTATTTTAGTGATGAGTATTATAAAGTAACTGTTGAAAATAAATATATTACAAGAAGTATAAGAGAGAAAAGACTAGTTCAACCGAAAATAACAAACTACTACGGGGAAAGAACTTCAAAATATTTAGTGCCAAAAGTATTTAATAAAATAGATCTGTTACGACAAAACCCGAAATTAAGTAAAGGTTTGTTAAAATCAAGGTTGAGGGATTTGTTTCTCGATGGCGGGGACTCTGCCCCGGCCGGGAGATAGATTCGTACCTTTTGTTAGGGTATCGTTGATTCATTGTTATAAATAAAAAAGTAGTAATGAGCTAGTAATGCTATGATGGAGGGTGTGAGTTTGTCTCTCGGTGGGGGTGGAGTCCTCGTTGTCGGTGGAAAAACTCTTTAATTTTCCGGCCGGGGCCTTGGTGTGAATCATTTAGTTGATAGTTTTAAGGCAGGTTTTTTACTGTAGGTATGTAACAAGCGCTTCTCGCCATCAAACTTGAAAGTTTGGCGGGTAAATTTGTAAAAGAACAATGTACCTACGTGTGAGAATAAAAAAAAAAAAAAGAAAAGTTAAATAAAGGTAAACAAATCGTAAAAAGGGTTTTTATAGATGACACATATCTATAAAACCAAATTAAATTTATTTTACATTTTTACAATAGTTTCTTCTTTTATTAATGAATGTTAAACTTTATCATATTTTATTCTCTAACTACTCTCTCACAATTTTTTAGTTAGAATTATAATTTTTTTTTTTTTTTTTTTGTAATCTGTCTATTGCAAAGAGCCCAAAGTCGTAAACGTCATCGAATTATAACGTTGCTAAATTGAAGAGTACAATTGTGACGTAGCATGACGACTGAAGTTACAGGTATTCCGTTTAGTCGGTTACTTGACAGCTGTCTCGTCACGTGGTTTTTGTTGTTTACCTTTATTTAACTACCTAAACCTATGGAGTATACATGTTTATCTTTCCTATCTTTTCTTATCTCATCGTAACCAAACATTCCACGATACTACATTCAATGTTTCTCAAATCTGATACCAGAAAGCAACACTCCAAAACTTGCCACGCCAGCTTACTCCCGTTTCTGAAGTCAAACTCGACGATAACCGACTTTTAATGATTTTATACTGAAGATCACGTCTAAACGAGTAGATAATGTTTTGGAAAAAATATATGTTAAATTAGAACATATTTTTAATAACTTAATTTTAGAATATGTTTATATGAGTTTGTTATAGTGTAATTAATTTGTAAAGTTATGTCAAACGCGGATAAAAAACTGAGATTCACGCAAAAACTATCAAGCGTATTTTTCTGAAACGTTCACAATTTTAAAGATAATTTAATTATTAATCTTTCAGTATACGTGTTTCATTAAAATACAATTGCTTTATGTATAATAAATTAATAATGCATCTAATTTGGGGCAGCGCTCCTTGATGGGCGAGTCCTATTACTGGCTGGACGTACGACGCGTTTCGTGAGCTCAGTACAGAACACGCAAGCTAACCACTCAAGGCCACTGGCATATATTGGCGTCTTAACATTTACATTTTAGATTTCCATACTGTCACACTCCTGAGTCCTTCCAGGAACTTAGATTTAACATAACATAATATAACATCACGCCTGTAATCCCCAGAGGGTTAGGCAGAGGTGTACCTATAGTACACCCACATTTCGCCATTTATGTTTAAGTCCCATGTAATAGTGGGCAAGCTATCAACAGGGCACAAATCTAGACTACGTGGTGCTGCTGAGAAATTCCTGATGGAAAAAACTTAATAACACTTTGCCCGACCTGGTAATCGAACCCAAGACCGCATCAGCAGTAGCGCCTGCGAGCACTAGACGAACAGTCGAGGAACTTAGATTTATGGATACTTATTTATTTAAAAAGTTTTCATACCGTCTCATTTTTGACACAAGCCCTATCTACATGTTGATCTTTCCTATCTTCTATTTTGCTCATCGTAACCAGAACTTCCACAATACAATATCAATAAACAATTTGTCAGATCTTGATACCAGAACCCACCACTCCAAAACTTGCAACGCCAGCTTACTCCCGTTTCCCAAGTCAAACACTTAACATTTACATTTTAGATTTCCATGAAAATTTTCCGCTTGGATTGTTTCATTTCAGTTTACAATCCAAATTTTAATCACCAAACACAACAATAACTGAAAGCGTTTATAATAATTAACAATGGAGCCGTACAGCAAACGGCTGAATCTAGGAGTTGGAAATATACGGTAGAAAAGAAGGAACGGGCTCGTTGCTTTTGTTTCTTGACGAGAAAAACCGAACCGAAGGAAAATCTTGCAGCAAGATCGTGTATTGTCTTGATGAGCAACAAGACATCGGAACTTGTATTCAGCATTTAGCTTTAAACCAAGTGCGAAAACTAAAAACCAATAAAATTATTTTCCATTTTATACAAAAACTTCACTTTTCGCAAATCATTACATTGCTGACAAAATCCAATTATTTTAATTACGCGTTCCTCCACGGTATTTAAAAAAATAAAATCGGCACGAAAACTAACAGAGTACGAATTTATATTGAATTTCAGTTCACGCTGCAAAAAGTGAAAAAATATAATGTTTTGCTATTTTCAACACAAACGGATGGGAAAAACCATTGCGTATGGCCTTCGCAGAATAAATAAAAATAGTTCCCAAATCACTCATCAAAATGTATTTTTACTGAATTAAAATGATGCCTCTGATATTTATTTTTTGAATTGCAATTTTTACTAGCATTGCTGTAAATACAAGCAATGTGTGTTTCAAAATAATAAAAATAAACTTTCGCATAAAACAAAAAAATTACAGCAACGGCTGCTGCTTATAGTAAGTGTGGGTGCACGTCAATTTTAGTAACGGTCTTACATGAACATAGGGATGAGGCCAAAAAAAAAAACTATTTAGTCCGTCAGTCAGATAATAAAAAAATATTAGACTCGTATTTTTTGCTTTATCATAATAATAATAAATTACTTAAATACAACGCATTAAAGCTGGGGAGTGGGGGTCGCTACGTCACAAGTAAGTATAAAATCTATATACTCGTGACGTCACGGCACATTTTAACTCAATGTATCGCCGTAATCTTTTGAAAACGTAAAAAAATAAAAAATACGTGTGCGTAATTTTTTCATAATCTACAAGACGGACAAAAAACATTTTTTTAGTCTTCATCCCTATTGTTGTTACTACAAGGGTGGGATGTAGACCATCCAACTGAACAACTTTATCCATGGTATCAACTTCGTAATCGCGAAAAACAATCAGCTGTCACATACAAAACTTCAATACCTACCTCTCGACCCAAATGTATGGGACAGCAAATTATTTTTTCAGAAAGTTTTTAATTTTTCATTTCCGATTCAAAATTCAAAAAATTCAAAAAAATATATTTCACATAAACCTATGTACATGGGCACTTATGAAACGTCAGAAGCTAGGTGCACGGTTCCAATAGGTCGTTTCCTATGGAGAAAAGCCGGCAAGAAACTCCACGGTTACTCTTTTAAAAGTAAATGGTATTTACAATGTTTTCAAATTACAGTGTTAATAGGTATGAGAGGACAGTGTAGGCCTATCAACAAGTACCAGGTACTTAGCAAGATAGAAAATGATTGACAGATCTACAGTCTGTTAAGCCTACAACGTTCTCACATTCACAAAATCTAAAATAAAAGAATCTATATAAAAGCAAAATAACATAATAAAAATCTATTTAAACCAAATCACATGATTGCCACTACAGATGTAATAAATCTAATTTATTATAAAAAATATAATATTTTAGGTATATAATGTCAAATAACGAAGATGCGTGTATCGTGTTACACGCTGTATCACAAGTTTTATGTCAGACCGACGTATCTGTCAAAAATCTACGAGTGTTTTTTTTTTTGGCATAATTTAGTTAATTGCGTGACAGACATATAAAATGGCGATCGAGCTCCATGCTTTTTATTACAGTTCAGCGTCATTCATGACGTTATTTACGTTGTTGAGCAGACAAATTTCTCAAACCTATGAAACAATCCATGTCAAAATGAATGCTCCGCTGACTGACCTAAACGCCCACCTTTCTCAACTTCCTCTCCCTATGTTTCCACTGAGTCAACACTACGCGGCTCGCGATTAACAATAAGATATTAAATTGCAACCCACCCCCTGAGTAAACAGGAATCAATCATCGCTCCATCACGGGCCGGAAGAGGGTTAACTCTATTCAAATAGCTTGCAATCGCCGAATATTCGCCTCTCCACGGAAATAGGACACGCGTGTTTACGTATGACTTTCGCATAGTTTGTAGGGTCTATGTGATCGGTTTATGGGTCGGTAGATTTAGATGCGTATCAGAATGATGCGATAATATTGTTCGTTCGTTTAAAATTTATTCGTGTGGTCGTGTTACTGCAATCAGGAAAACAGGAAAAGCAACTTTTTTTGTTAATCGGGGTCGATGCTAAAATAATCCTTTTTCATTTGGAACATGAACAGCCTTCATAAGAGACTTTCTTTGTTGGAAATCAATTGCATAATTTTTTAATTGGCAAGGCTTACTACACGATCCAAGATTTTCTTAATAATTAGTATACTCTACAATCTGTCAAATTTCTTTAATAGATTTTCAACTTTATCACTAAAGCATAAGGTTCAAAGTTGATTGGGAAAATTTGACAGTTTCGGGTAGGTTGACCTGCTGGCGTCTGTACCTACTACAATCTGTCACCATACACTGTTATTTTGTAAGATTTGCTTTATAAGTAACACCTAAGATTTTTTTTATACTGTATGTTGGCATAATTATTGTATGCCTATTAGGCAGGACATAATGGAACTGTAATATATAATAATATGTCTGTTTAACCTACGCCCACAATAAAAAGATTTGATTTATTTGATTTGAAAGCTGACGTTTCAAAAATGATTTTCAGTTAAGATACTAGAAGATACAATGCGTTCATTATAAATTGATCTGTGACGCGATTGGAAGCGTGGAAATTTCGTAGTCCTAGTTTCAATACTAATAGAGTTCATAATGGCGACTAACAGAACAGTACAAATATAATAACCAATCCCATGGCTGCAACATTCATCGCGTCACGGGTCAAATTATAATGAACGAACTGTATACAAATCATTGAAATTGATAAAGCAGATAAATATCAAACGTTTCACTTTTTGTTCATAATTGTTTTTCACTCGAAGTGAGCCGTTCAAATATAGAATCATCCATAAATTAAGTGAAAGGAGCAGATTAACGTTAATTCCTATTAGTTTTAGAAACTTTGTCGGTGTCGTGTGAACGTAGAATGGAACATAAATGAAATTTCATTTGAGTGAATGCGTCAATTTTAAGAAAATTGTCCTTGACACTTTTTTTTTTATCCGCAACGAGAAAGCTTTTGGCCTGTATCTCACCTAATGGTAAGTGATGATTCTGCCCGAAGGATCCGAAAGATCCGAGATTCACCCGGAATCCTCAACCACAGAAGAACTGTCTAGTGGCTATCTTACCTCCAACTGCCGAAATACAACAATGCTGTTAACATTGCTATGGCGACTTAGATAAGATGGCGGTAGCTATTCAGGCGGGCTTAAAACAAACCCTTTTTTTTTTGGGTCGAAAATTATCAAATAACTTCTCCCGCTCTGGGCGGAGCGGGAGGGCGTGTCAGACTCTTACTGACTAAAACCCACCCGTGTTCCTTCGGTTGCCTGTGCGTGGCCAGGGGCCACGGTATCCCTTCCGGACTTTCCCGCAACCCCGGCTGGCATCGGTCAAACAAGCCCTACCGCCAACCTGACACTTACTCTTGAAGATAGGGAAACTGTTCCTAGACAGAAAGGCAAGTTAAATCTCAAACAGAACCTCAACTCTACATACCAACGAAGTAATTACCACTTCAAATTCACCTCTATCATCAGGCGAACTTTATTACTAACAATTACAAACTTACATAATAGTTTAATGCATTTCCTTCTGGAAATTTCCCAACGTAGTTGCTTACTTAAATCGTACTCCCATCCCTACTGATATTGTAAATGTGAAAGTCTGGGAGTTTGTGAACTTGTATGTTTGTTAACGGCTGAACGGATGTGGATCAAATATAGCCCACAGGTAGACCATACTATGCACCCCAATTTCGTAATACACTTGAAATCATAATCTGATAGATTTTGAAGGAAATTTCTACTCCATTGTTTTATAATCATAAGTTTGAAAACTTTGTCTGCTCGACAACGTAAAAAACGAAATGAATATTTGCGTTTAACAGAAGCGTTCGCGCGAGGCAGTTGTCCAATCGCAGCGCGGCAGGCACACGACTACCGCTTTATGTTTGGACACACTTTACTCCACTGTACTAATACATAGGATACTTTTTATCACGGTAGTAAGGTCACGTAGGATAATTTCCGACCTTCACGCAAGCGAAGCCGCAAGCAAAAGCTAGTCTAAACTAATATTATAAAGAGAAAAGATTACATTTTTTGTATGGTTGTTTGTTATGCGTTCACACTAAGACGGTTGTACAGATTTGGATGAAATTTGGCACATGAGTAGAGTATGTCCTGGGTTAGGACATAGGATACTTTTTATTCCGATAGTGAAACCGCGGGACGCAGCTAGTCTTATATAAATTCACTAAGTGCTTGTAACTCTTCAACTATCAGTTCACATAGAATTTTAACTTGAACTCTGTAATTACTTTGCGTTGAAGTGTGCGGGGTTCGCATCTTATAGTAAACTTTAGAGGCTTATTCTAATGGGCTTATTTCGGTGTATCGGGAATTTTGGGAAACACTTGCAGTTACTTAAGAGTTTGCTAGTTGAATTTATTATTAAGTACCAAGCTTGTTTTTGTCGAAACTTCGAGAGCAACAAAATGTTGTTTGCAACTACTCTCGGGAATTGTGTTAGTAAGAACATAACAGCATGATTGTAAATAATGTAAACTATTATAATGAGATGTATTAGATGAGTGTCCATACTAATACATATCGATACTTCTTCTTCAAAATGGTTGAGTTGAATGGTGCTAATCCATGCGTCATGTTCGTGAACGGGCGCCGTCAGTAGGGACTGGTCATCTCTTAGCTGCCACGGCGATTTTAATTTAATTTAATGTTTTTATTTTTATTTCTAACGGACGCTTTTAATGTTTTGCATCGTTCTCACATGTATAGCTTCAACATGAATGATGTAACCAATATTATGTAACCATATTTTGATTTAAAAGAGTGTCCGTGGAGTTTTTGTCCGTTCTTCTCCATAGGTACCTACTACGCTTCGGAATGGGCGACTAGCTTCATATTTCTGACTGAGCGACCCCTTGACAGTTCAAAAGTGCATGTAATTGGTTTATTTGCAATAAATGCTTTGAGTTTGAATTAAAGTTATGTACCTATGTCTACATTTCATTACCACTGCTCTCAAAACGATGAAGAAAAACATCGTGAGAAAACCAGCATCTCCTAGAACCAGCTATCTAATTACCTAACATATTTTCGTAAACGATTACATTCCTTGCGTTATTTACGTTGTTAAGCAGTTTTTTTTTCGAACTTATGAAGTAATGGATTAGCAATCTGTTTCAAAACGGTTTAGATTCTGATTGATCGTGTATTACGCAAGTAGTGTACTGGGCCCGCGTGGTGGATTACGAGAGGAGGCTTGAGTCCCAGTAGTGAAAATATTATAGGCTGATTATGATCTCTAAAAAGTGTTGACTGCCTTAGGTATTCATGTTAAAAATATTGAAATTCAACCGCATCTGTAAGCTAGGCTACTAAACAATGACACTTTCCATTAAACATAATCCTTGCTATCATTGTTTTGAGACGAAGAAAAACATCGACAACAAATTCATCAAATCCTTATTCTAGCAAGACTCTTTAGCCCGAGATGCCTGCACTGCAGTGTAACAGTAACAGAGACAATTACAATTAATTTATGTGCTAACTAATTAATTATCTCCTCTCTCTCTCTGACTGCCTCGTTGGTCTAGTGGTCGTAAGCGCTACTGCTGACCATGAGGTCCTGGGTTCGATTCCCAAGTCGGGTAAAGTGTTATTGGGTTTTTCCAACAGGAATTTCTCAGTAGTAGCCCGGAGTCTGGAATTGTGCCCGGTTGATGGCAATAGGCTCGCCCCCTATTACATGGTACTTAAAACACGTAACTCGCGAAATGTGGGTGTACTACAGGTACACCTCTGCCCAACCCCTCGGGGAAACAAGGCGTGATGTTATGTTATGTTAATGATCCCCACAGTCATACATAGCTGTAAAGGATAGAAACAAATTAGTGCGGTAATCGTTTAAAACCGCAAGTTCGTGGTATTGCATGCACTCGACGTGTGTAGCGGGATGCGCCCTAAATGCGGTCTGCACGTCCGAATGCTTCATATCCAGGTATTTTGAAAATACGGTTGGTATTCTACCGAGAGTATTTTTTATTTTGTACCGAGAGTATTATGAAAATATAGCATACACGCCTGTGCAGATTTAAGTGATATTGTTGTCGCGCTAGCTAGCAATACTAGTCCAAAGTGATTAATCCGAAGGCGGACCCAGTATCGCTACAGAGCGCAACAACGATATCGCTAATATCTGAACAGGGGTTTATTGTGATAAATGATTTCTGTAGGTTTGTACATAGACACGTCAATCATAATTAAAAAACTAGACGAGGTCGGCGTTTCCTTTCCGACTAGTCCGAGAAGAAAAGCCGTAACATCAGAGATGACAGACAGTCTTTTTTAAGGTCCAAACATAATCTTGGTCTGATCATGTGAGGACCATGTATATCGGTGTCTGAAATGGTCTTTTGAGGAAGAAACCGCACAGATTTGAGTGGACCTATCCAGTCAGTGCACGCAAATATATTCACATATTTTGCAATATTTTCGTTAAAAAATATTCGAAACATGGTTCAGAATTGCCATTGCAATTTTATTCTTCTACCAATTTTCGTTTTTCAATAAAGCCAGTGCCCAATAAAAATGCCCGTTACGTACCTTTTTAAATTAGGCGTATAAATGACGTAGATAGTTTTTTTATCGGGGTAAATATTATGAAACGAGACAGGTAAAATAATAATCGAGAGGTGTCCTGGTCCACCCGTTTGGAATGAAGTTACATTCGCTGTGTATTATGTATTAAAAAAAAAAATTAAAAATAAAATTAATATTAATACAGAGCCATCTATTATAAGTTTATTGAAGCTAAAACCTTATACCTACTAGATGGCTCTGTATAAAAAAACAAAAACTTGAAACCTTGAAACTGACTTTTTCGGGCATAACGCTTTTTCGTGACGTGGCCAGATCATTGAATACTCAACGTTTAATTATATGAACAGTCAAACGCACGACTACTTCATGTGGCCAAACATTAGTGATCAGATTGTAAAATAGTTAGATTATTCACCGGTAGAGTAGAGGCGTTGATGTCGCTTTGTTTTTGTTGTGCATCATGGTGGCGGCATAAAGCAAAGCAAACAAAGTAGGGTGACCACGCAAAAAAAGTTGATGGACTTTTATTGGGTTTCCAAATATGATATTATGGAAAGTGATCAACTTGGAAGTAGCGCTCACCGGCCGCTGCCGCGGCGTGAAATGCAACATAGCAGGAAAAATACGTCGACTAACATATCATTAAACGTTGACGTTTAAACGATATGGCCAATGTTAGCTGGCCATTTCATGAGATGGTCAATTCTAAGATCTGGCCACGACAGATACATAGCTATTACTTAAAATTAAAAATGTAAGTCGTAGAAAACCAAAAATTTAAATAAAATTATACATGAAAACTGAATAATTACCTACATAGCCGTAAAAAGTCAATAACATAAGCAATTCTATTATCGGTAATTGGGGAGCTATTTTCTTAAAATACTATTATTACGTTTAGATAAATTTATATTTACTTAGATAATATTATTATAAAGACTTATTTAATGAGAGATCATATTTTAAGGTTACAAATTATTAATAAAGTAATAAGTATTACGTGTATCACAATTTGAGACAATTTATAGATTCAAATAGGTAGCATTTTATAATTGAATCATTGTGTATTTAGTAGTCATGTTATGTTCAATTTATTATTTATTTTTTACTGAGACATTAATTTAAGTTTATTTATATATAATATCTTATATCTAATTACTTAATAAAAATAGCAAGATTATTAAAAAACTAAAATGTTTAATTCAAAAATCTTCTTGATAAATATACACATGTATATATTTAAGAATGTATTTATTCATTGTAAATAAAGTCTTTCATTCTAGTATTCGTTCACTTTATACCTAATAGCTTTTGTTTAATAGAAATAATTTAAATTTATTAAATATATAACTTCTGCTACGATCCTTCCATACTCATTTTGCTTCGTTTACGTTTATAGATCTGCTATCTAATTACGCAACACATTTCCGTAAACGATTACCACTTTTTTTTCGTTTTGACAGTTTAACAACATTCATTGCGTTATTTACGTTGACGAGCAGATTTTTTTTTCGAACTTATGAAGCAATGGACTTGCAATTTATTTCAAAACGAGTCTAATTCCGATTGATCGTGTATTACGTAATTCGGGTACTGGTCATACAAGGGCCGGTTGCGAATACTACACATCTGACCTTTCTGACGAACAGCACCAATAAACTCACTGTATACTTTTTTACCTCTCTGTTATTAATGAATGAACTAAACGAAGCAGATTGCAGTGATCACTCAAACCATGTTCTCTTAACAAACGAAGGGATTACGCTTTCCATCCGATTGATTCTGCGAACTGTCACTCCAACTAAAGCAATATTGAATGAAGTATAAATTAATATTCCAGGAAAATAAATCTGCACTGTACCGTGGAAATTGAATTAATGATTTCGCTATAAATTCTATGAATAACTTATGTAATATAAATATATAATGCCCTTTTTCCTCTTTGTGTGGGCGGTATTTTATCCACTTCTCTTCGTCGTTTCGATGGCACGATAGTGTATTAAATTTTGTTGGCCCAAATCTTTGCCAATTCCACGGCATCTGTGGCAGCGGTTGTGGCAAGGTTGCTATGGGTTTTATTTTTTTTTTGGCTGGGAAATTATTAAATAACTTCTCCCGCTCTGGGCGGATCGGGAGGGCGTGTCAGACTCTTACTGACTAAAACCCACCCGTGTTCCTTCCGTTGCCAGGGGCCACGGTATCCCTTTCGGACTTTCCCGCAACCCCGGCAGAAGGTTGCTATGGCTGCATTTTTTTGGGGCACAGAGGGAAGAATAGGATGCGAGACATTGTATCCGCTGACATGTATCATACCTGCCAGTCTTTGAAAAAAAATCTCAAAACTCAAAGCATTTATTTCAAATAAACCAATTACAGGCACTTTTGAATTGTCAAGGGGTCGGTCAGTCAGAAATATGAAGCTAGTCGCCCATTCCAAAGCGTAGTAGGTACCTATGGAGAAGAACGGGCAAGAAACTCCACGGA
The DNA here is from genome assembly GCA_949128155.2 of Xanthia icteritia. Lineage (NCBI taxonomy): Eukaryota > Metazoa > Arthropoda > Insecta > Lepidoptera > Noctuidae > Xanthia > Xanthia icteritia. The sequence continues at coordinate 5,822,510 of OX421932.2, forward strand.
CACTTTTTTAAATCAAAATGTGGTTACAAAATATTGGTTACATCATTCATGTTGAAGTTATACATGTGAGAACGATGCAAAACATTAAAAGGATCCTTTAGAAAAAAAAAAAAACTATTCAAACATCATATAATATTAAAATCGCCGTGGCAGCTAAGAGATGACCTACTGACGGCGCCCGTTCACGAACATGACGCATGGATTAGCACCATTCAGCTCAACCATTTTGAAGGGAGCTAAATGATCCAACACACGCGCCACCGTCAGCGAAACATTAGAGTGAGCATGACATACTCTCAGCCGCCAGGGCACATTCAAGTCAATGAAAGACATACCCAGTACCTAAATGATAGCTTTAAAGTCAGTACTCACACATGTTCTATGCAATTATACAATGCTAAGAGATTGAATGTATACAATGCAAAAATGTTCAGCAGCTCCAACGGTATTTTCAAATGCTAATCAATTAGTTTATGCTTGTGGAGCAGGACCAGCGTTGAGCCAAGCATTTTTATCAGCGATGTAATTCCCAAACTTATAATATGCTTGGCTGCATAGTGTGCGTTTAATATAAGATTTAAATTTCGTTTCATTCAGTTGAAGTTAATACCTAACGGTGAAAACATAAGTGAAGTGGGCTGTCATTCCATCTGATGCTAGGGATTGCCACTATTAACAGCTGACTTCACGGTGAGATAATTACAGAATAGATCGGCTGAAATGAGACTTGTCACGGCAACACCGACGAGTTGCGGGCGGTTCAGCTATTGATTTTGCAGGCATTTTACATTTCGTTATGACATCCAGGAACATTTTATGAGATTTTGACTGCCTCTGTGGTCTCAGACACCCAGAGGTCCCGGGTTCGATTCCCAGTGGGGGCTAAATTTTCGGTTCGGTTTGACTTGTTCTAAGTCAACCTGGCTAGCTACCACCATGCTATCTAAGTCTGTCGCCATAACAACAATGTTAACAGCATTGTTGTGTTTTGGCAGTTTGAGGTAAGATAACCAGTTCGTCTGTGGTTGAAGATTCCGGGTGAAGGTCGCGTCCACCTTAGGCCTGATCATGACTTACTATCAGGTGGGATTCAGGCCAAGAGCTTTACCGTTGTGGTTAAAAAAAAATGAATTGGAGAGGCATCTTTCTTTTGATTTATCACAAGTCCATAAGATACTTGTCAGTGATTTTATCCTATGAGACGTTGCCGTACGAAATCAAATTTTGTAATATGGTTGAGGAAGATTTTGACCGATAAAGTCAGTTAAACTTTTTGTCTCAAGCGAGAAAACCCTCTCTCCTCCGATTTAGCCGTCGTTGGGTTATATTTTATAACTAATAGATTATTTTGTCAGTCTATTTTCTTTTAAAGATCTGATAACAGCTGTTTTAATCCAACTCAGTCTATCGCAGTCCACTTCTAGACATAAAATCCCTCTCCAAGGCTGTGTCATTACACCCGCCGATCTATTCTGTAAAAATCTCACGGTGAAAACTTGGGTGAAGTGAGCGTGAAGTGAGCTGTCATTCCACTTGCTGCTAGGGACTGACAGCTCACTCCGAGCTCACTTCACCTAAGTTTTCACGGTGAGATGGCTACAGAATAGCAGCACGCACTACAGGCACTACAGGTCTTCCGCCTACCGCATTCAGTCTATCCCAACCACCTTTTTAAGGTCCTCAGTCCATCTAGCTAATCTTCTATTTCGATTAAATAGACCACTTCAAATACCACTTTAAATAGTCCACAGGGAAAAATTTTCATTTTGTGTACTTTTTCACTAAAAAATACACAAAATGAAAATTATTCCCTTCCCTGTTTTCTTCATCAAAGTGACCTCAGAATAGAAATTAAAATCGGCATGTATCAACAAAAAAGCCAACAAATAAATGCTATGTTGCAACCGTTCAGCGTGATGAGGCGATGCTTAAGCGCTTTAAAGCGATTTAAGCCAAAGGATTTTACGGCCGACAGATTTCAGATATCCACGCCTGCGGACAAGCTGACGGGGGCTATTACGTGTGTGATGGGCGATGGAAATTGGGATAGACATTTTATGTCCAATATTGTTTCAAATTCGATCCCATCACAGTTTTGCGGTTGACTAGCATAATCTTTGGAACTTATCTAGATACCGTAGGTCTTTAGAGTATAAATACAAACATCCTTGATGTGCCAGTATATTTTGTGACACTTAAAATACTTTTTGTAAACCTAATTCCCGATATTATGTTATAGATAACTCATAACATAAACTAGTTATAGCCGTTAGTACTGGCGCCGCCTCATGGGGTTTTTCACTTTTGAATTGTCAAGAAGCCGGTCAGTCAGAAAGATGAAGCTAGTTGCCCCTTTCAAAGCGTAGTAAATACCGGATACTCAGAAAACGGGTAAGAAACTTCTTCGGAGAAGGAATAATCAATCAATAAAGTCCCAACATATTATTATTTACAAATCGAGAAGCAAAACTAAGTTTCTAATACCTATCTTGTGTTCATGATGGTTGTGAAAAATCTTCCAAATTCTATCAATGGAATTAGAATACCATTTTTAAATCTCATAGCAATAGCAACTCCACACGTAATCTGGGCCCTGTCGTCGCCTGCGGACAGCGCGGACTGTTCGTCCGAAATTGCGAAACCGCGTGCGGTGGGCGCGCCACACTCTGGCGCCAATATTGGCACCAACATATGCAAAGCGGGGGTTTAAGTAGCTTTGTAGGTGTGTCGTGGTGAATAGATAACATTTTTTAGATTCTTTGGCTGTTTTAAAAGAGGATATGAAGGAAATATTTGTATTGTGACGCTGCTTTAGTAGCAGTAGGTACGTATTTTTTTCTGGAAAATTGTCATATTAATAAGATATTACAATAACAGTGTCGGGAAGCATCGATTAGAAAGAAAATTTCGGAATTGACTGGTCCTGAGGTAGTTCTCGGCGTGTTCACTATATTAATCACTGCTTGAAATTAAATACAACTAAGAATAGGGATGATGCCCGGGTCAAAAAAAAAAATTCTATTTAGTCCGTCAGTTAGATAATAAAAAAATATTAGACCCGTATTTTTTGCTTTAACATATTAATAAATCTTAGATAAAAACGCATTAAAGTTGGGGAGTGGTGGTCGCTACGTCACAAGTAAGCATAAAATCAACATACTTGTGACGTCATGGCACATTTTAACTCAACTCTGTATCGCCGTAATCTTTTGATAACGTAAAAAAAGAAAAAATACGTGTAGGTACGTTATTTTTTTATAATCTACAAGACGGACAAAAAAAATCTTTACTCATCATCCCTATTACGAAACTACGAAATACAATGAAACTTGAAATTTAGGACAAAACTTTTGAACATTCCTTCGGTCGATCGTAATAGGCCAGAGGAGTAATAAAAAATAAAGACGGTTTCTCCTGTCCTTAACTCATACTGAGCAATGCATTGCATCTGGCCATCTCCTGGGGGTCACATTTTTATATCTTTTGAACTACACTGTAAAATAATCAATACAACATCAACAACATTAAAAATCGAACGCGAAATTCAAATACTTCACAAACAATAAAAAACAAAACAATCTGGCATCCCATAGGATAAAAACAACCCCGAGAGGTAACAGTGCTCACCCCAGTGGTTGATGGCGCGTTTATACCGTGTAACACGAGCTAAGTGAATCAAACTGTCATTCTAGCCGCGTTACCGAGATCTTGTTGAAAGATTAGGAAGGATAAGATGGAAGATTGCTTCTCTAGGTTACAGATGGTACTTGTTGATAGGCCTACACTGTCCTCATTAACACTGTAATTCGAAAACATTGTAAACACCATTTACTTTTAAAAGAGTAACCGTGGAGTTTCTTGCCGGCTCTTCTCCATAGGAAACGACCAATTGGATCCGTGCACCTAGCTTCTGACGTTTCATAAGTGCCCTTGTAGGTTTATGCGAAATTAAATAATTTGAATTTGAATTTGACAGAATAAGAAATCTCGGATACACAAATTAGAATAAGTATTGTATTAAAAGCACAAAGCAACAGTTTCAAAAACCCAACCTTATTCTGGAAATAATTGCATTCATATTTTTTTTAGGTGCGAATTGAAATTCTAATATTGATATTTTCATTTAAAGGTTTCATAAACTAACTGATAATCCTGCTTTACTTCAGTATAATATAATAATAAACCACCTTTCATTTCCCTTTTTTTTAAATAAAATGTTTAAAATCGATTCAGAACAAACAAAAACCTTATAACTGAAAGAATTATCACCACAGTTAGCGGAACATGGCTACCTATTTCAGTTTAAATAATTAGGTTCATAAACTTACGTTTGTTTATAACCTTACGTCTATTTAACAGTTTATGTACACACATATAAACAGAAAAGAAAAAGGAACAGAAAAATACGTACAAAGGTGATGCTTATTTCTAAAGAAATCTCTTCCAGCATACCTGCGATAGGACAGAGGGTAAAAAGACATGTAGACACCGTGTGTAAGAGTAGACGAGAAAATAAAATACATAAAATAAAACATTTAACTATTCACTAATTTAAAAATAAACATAAAATTTGAGCATATACTTACATACATACTTCTAAAATAAATATCACTAAAATATATATACTAATAATTATATTTAATAAGCACACCAACAGTATATTCACTTACAATTTAAATTAAAAAAACTACAAAAAATTACATTTCAGTAACCGTAAGAGTACGAATTGGGCATTTTGTAAATTAGCCGTCTGTAGAATACGCCATTTTGAGAATTAGACGTTCTGAGCCTAAACCCAAATGACATACATACCGTATGACATCACCTAAAAAAAGATCCATGTTATGCTGTCGTAGGTATGCAACCTGTGCTTACTTTTTGCTTAATATCATCCCTTGCAGACGAGGGTGCAACTCCCTCCCTTCACAAAATCACTTTCACTCTGAATGTACACCTTTAATTTTATTTTTTTATGTTCTACAGATTTTCTGTGAACCTCTTTGTGAATGTTATCTCATTATGGTGCAATTTATTGCAGTATTGTTGGATTAAAGGGCCAAAATAAAAATAAAAAGTATTTTAAGGGATAGTTTTGACGGCACGGTTGGCGAGTGGTGGAACAAATATTTGTATGACCTACAATTAGTTGTTCCGGGTCTGGCTGTTTGTGTATGTGAGTTTAAATGTTTGTAAACGCACCCACAATACAAAAGAAATTCCTAGTGTGTAAATTTTTTTTTAAGTAGTTGTCTCTTTTAAAAAAAAAGTTGAATACAGCCTATCTTTGCTTTTACAGAAAGTCCTCGTAATGTCACGTATGATGACAATCATTTCTGCAGAACCGATATATTTTTTATAATCACCTTGAAGATAGGTATAAATGGGGAAACGATACTCGACAGAGTTTTAAGGTTATCCCTATGTACAACTCGCCAGAAGAGGGTCGAGTATGGCATCAGTGGAGCTGAACCCATTGCGCCACTCCCCTTCGGATACTTACGCACCCAGGTAAGGAAACGCACCAGGGGTCAACATCACAAACTATAGTTGGACCAAGGCGAGTGCAGGCAACGCGGCGGTATCTTCAAACTCAAACTCAAAGCATTTATTTCAATTAAACCATTTACAGGCACTTTTGAATTGTCAAGAAGTCGGTCAGTCAGAAATATGAAGCTAGTTGCCCATTCCAAAGCGTAGTAGGTACCTATGGAGAAGAACGGGCAAGAAACTTCACGGACACTCTTTTAAATCAAAAAATTGTTACAAAATATTGGTTACATCATTAACGTTGAAATTATTCATGTGAGAACAATGTAGAAAGACGTGCACGTTAAAAGCGTCCGTAATAAAAATATAAAAAACAAAGAACAATTCAAAAATTAAAATAAGCCATGGCAGCTAAGAGATGACCAGTCTCTACTGACGGCGCCCGTTCACGAACATGACGCATGGATTCCATTGCATTCCATTTGGATCCTTCTGCGAAACAGTCCTTTCGCAGAAGGAGGCCGCGGAAAGGGAGCGGGGGATTACTTCCGCTAACCCGATCCGCAGCAGACGCACCGGGCATCGGCGGAGGGCGGATAAGGCCCTCTTCCAGCCCTCCTAAATGGGTCCAGGGGCGACGGATCTGGGGAAATCCGTCGTCCCCTACTCCTTAGGACCCGAGATGGTGACGCGTAGTGTTCCACGCGCGCCTCTCTATGACGCTTACGTCATGGGGGAGCTTAACACCTCACTCTCCCCTAACTCGAGGTGGCCTGCAGAAGCGGGCCGGCACTAGCCGGGGATCACGGAAGTCGCATTAGATCCCGTGATCCCCGGTGCAAGTGTGAGACGGAACACCGGGGTAGTTTTAGTCAGTAAGAGTCTGACAGGCCCCTCCGCCCTCCCTAGGGAGGAGGACATCCAATAGGACTTCTCACTGTAACCAAAAAAAAAAAAAAGCCGAGTGCAGGCAAGCCAAGGAAGCACTTCCCATGATTTACGGCCACATCAGGAAAAAGTCTCACTGACCAACTAAACAACAGCTGCGTACAGTTATAGCAGCCATAACTGGCGATGGGTAATTTAATAAACACCTCTTTGGCATAGGAGTCAGAGACAGTCCTTATTGCAGGGCCATAATAGAGGAAGACGAGCCAGCAGCTAATGTGCTCTTCAACTGCCTGGTGGTTGCCACCTACAGGGCAAAGTACTTCCGTGAGATTGTCATTACAAACACAACACCTTGCTGGCCTTCCTGGAGGAGCTGGGGTGGAACGAATGATGGATTCCCCCCTCTCCCCCCCGTACGCAAAAAATACGCGCTTTGATATGGAGTTGCAAACACCAACCCGTCTTACTAATACTAATACACAAAAACCTTAACTATAACTTAATTTGAATAATCGAATAGTAACTACATTATTTTTATCTCACGATGCGACCCACGCTTTACTTGTGGTAACCAAGTGTACAAACATGCTGTGAATGTGTGCGTGATGATGAATAACGTCAGCACATAACACACACCACACACTTCCGACTTCTCCATTGTCTCGGACGGTACCAAGACCTCCTGCGCTTACACACACATTCACAGCGTGTTTGTACACTTGGTAACCACAAGTAACGCGCGCGTTGCTTCGTGAGATAAAAACACTATAACTTAAATCTAAGTGACCATCAATCATAAAACACTAACTCACTTGTTTAGCTTAGTTTGACTTTTATAAGGACTTTTGAAGTCTGACTATCTTCTAAGTATATAAAACTAAAATAAAAGAAAAAGGTTTTCTTTATCATCTAAGATCAGTTTTCCATCACAAACTTTAAGGAAAATGAAATGAAATCGTTTCATATTACCTTAAAAAAAATTAAAGTATAAAAAAACTTAAGAAAAAGAAAATAAATGTAAAAACCGGCCAAGTACGATTCGCGAACTCGCACACGAAGGGTTCCGAACCGTATTAAGATCGAGCAAGAAACGTTGAAAAAAACTCGTTTCTTGTATGTGGTATATTCCTTTAATTATTTATTTAACAGTTTATGTATACACATATAAACAGACAAGAAAAAGGAACAGAAAAATACGTACAAAGGTGATACTTATTTCTAAAGAAATCTCTTCCAGCATACCTGTAATAGGAAAATGGATAAAAAGAGATGTAGACAACGTGTGTATTAACTTTATTTAATTTCTATTTGTTGTTATAGCAATAGAAATACACAATCTGTGAAAATTACAATTATTTACCTATTGCGTAACGGTTTATGAGATACAGCCCGCTGACAGACAGACGGACGGACGGACAGCGGAGGCTTGGTAATAGGGTTCCGTTTGGCACCCATCGGGTGAAAAAGAACACTATGAATCTATTTTAACCGCCTTTAATGTTGTATATTGTATTTCAAGTCAGTTTAAGGAGTTTAAGGATGGTTACATAATAATGACGGAAGATACGTCGCGTATCGCGTCGATCGCGTAACGCCAGAACGAACAAGTAGATAATAAAACATTCAACCTTTCACACTCAACCGATTATGCGTTAGTGAGTGAGTTGGGGAACAACGAAGTTACGCTTGACGCATCTTCCGTCAGTTGTGCAACCACCCTAAGTGCGAATTTCGCCCGTGTCTTATAGAAATTAGGTTGTTAAATTACTTTGTAAGAGTCGATCCATCAGGTTAACGCTACGCTTGTCGGACTTGGTCCGTGGATGGGTGACCATCTTTACGTATCGAGAATTTAAATATTATAGAATATTTTACATATTTTCCATGAATATTTGTATGCCTTCTGGTATAACATAGCGCGCTTGTATTTTTTTTTATTACTACTGTTTTATTGTACCTATGTTAACAAGTGATTAAATGATTATGAGACTTCTCCGTGCCTCGGAAAGCACGTCAAGCCATTGGTCCCGGCTGTCATTCGTGGATCTTTGACAGTCGTTACGGGTCGTCAGAAGCCCGAAAGTCTGACAACCAGTCTTACCAAGGGGTATCGTGTTACCTAGAAACTGAGTTCTAGAGCCGACCCCAACATCTTTGAGAAAAGGCTAGGCAGATGGACTTTGTTAGAATCGGTTTTATCGACCATTTTAACCAAAACAATATTTTATTATAATAAATATGTAGGCCGTGTACACAGCCCTGTCCAATACAGTTATGGAAGTATTGGACAGGATTGTTTTTAGTAAATAGTATTTTATAATCCTAAGAACACAGACAGGTCATAATTATCTACTGTTATAACTCGTATTTATGTATTAGGAAATGTACCTATAGTGCCTCTCACATCACTCAAAACCATTTCCACACCATTTTCTCAGACGTAAGTAGAACGTGCATACATAAACATACTTGTCCACTGGTCAGTGATTGATGACGCGCCTCCGAGAAGACTGATGCAGTGTGCCGCTGACCTTACGTGGAACATCCTCAATCACGATATAAGCTTATTGCTGGAATCTAATAATGTTTTGTGGTGGTTTTTCATGTGTTAATAGTTTGATAAATGAAGATTCGGAAGAAATATTTTCATAAATTTTCGTATTATTTCCTTTATTTTATATATTTACATATAATTTACATTTTTAAATATTTTTATAAAAACAAAGAACAACAAAAACATTTAAAAATATAAGAAATAGTAGCCCACCGGTATCGGGAACAGGGTCCAAGCTACCGGTGGTCAGGGCTCCTGAGAGAGGAATCTCCTCACGATACGCGCCGTGTCCAGAAGTACCGCTTTCTGGATCAAGCCCTTGATCCAGCTGCCTAACGAGAGCCTCCTCAGGTGTTGGTCGAGGCTCTTGGCTATTATGCCATTGGCCGTCACGACTATCGGCACAATGATTGCTGTATCCACATCCCACATGTCGACAACCTCGCGAGCCAGGTCAAGATACGTATTATTATTATTATTATTTTTGCCCTCCGAGTGTGTATTTTAAAATGTTCAATAAATATTATTAACAAGTGTTAGGTTTTAAATAATCTTAATAAATCGTTAAACCATCTTAGTCGATTATTGTGATATTTTACTTGTTATAGATCGTTAAACCATCTTAGTCGATTATTGTGATATTTTACTTGTTACACTGGCAACATTGGTATGAATGAATGACGGGAGAGGACTCTGCCTATTTGGCTCGGGACAGCATCGAATGCGGACGAGTTCTACAAGTGTCATCTGCATAAAGAAGAAATATTCCTTCCAGTACCTATTTGACGTGAGTTTTATTATACAAAAGAAGAAAAAAAATGGTTTTCGACGAGTTTAGGATTTTCAAAACGAATTTCTAAACATTGATCTATGTCAAAAGGAAAAATTTTTACACACAGAGGCGCCTTTAAATAAAATTAATTTTATTCTGCTTCCGCATTACTTTAGGAAAACGAACATTTTTGGAAACGTTTGTACTCATAGTAAAAGCTTTAGTTACCTCCAAAACATTCAACCTACACGTATGTTAAAAAATATAATTATTTTAACAGCACAGCGTCTACTCATCTTGTTAGTCCTAATGAAGTTAAAAAATTATAATGCGTGCCCGAAATTGTATACTTTGCCTTTTAATTATTTCACGAGGTTACACCCTTTGGTATCAACCCTACAAATAATGAGGCAACGTAGGTAAAAAGTAAACATGCAACCCTGATTTTGTGTCTACCCGTTACTTTTCGCAAATGAGCCAATTCCGGAAGCAACATCAAGTTTAATTGAGTTATATTAATTTTCATCCATCAAACATTAAAAGTCATTTATTCAAGACTGAGAATCAGCACCTTTTGAAGGTCAAAATAACATAAGACAGTTCACTTTCTAGTGGTTTAGCTAGAAAGAATAAGTGGCGTAACAAACCTCTCCAGTATCCCACTTTATGTCTTTTTTCTCGTGCTAAAATTCTAGAAGTCTTTGCTATGCTTAGGAAGTCGGACGGTTAAGTTAGACTTCCACTGATTAAATCCACTCGGTGACAGTCTTAAGCATGTAAAGGCTCCAGGATTTGCGATGGAACGCACTGATGCCCTGTGCTACGCCTTTAATACATCTCGGAATCCATAGAAACCGGATGCCAATATTACTCTTTTGAAGTGAAAACTTCTTTAGGCGCGTTGAGCACTTTTTGGGTGACCAAAAATCATGAAACTCGCGACATCTTCACCGAATGCTTTCCATGAGCTGTATGAATACTGTGTATATATGTGTTTTTTTTTGGGTGAACAAAAAGCGTGAAACTCGCGTCATTATCACCGCACGCTCTTTTCACTTCTATCGGCAGCCCCCAAAGACTGCCCCGCATGTTTTTGGGCTGAAACAAAATGGCCGCTACATAAAAGTTTACTAACTTTATTAAAGTGTAAAAATCATGCACTATAATATAAGTATTAAATTAAATTTAAAACTAAAGTAATGCTAATAATAATGAAAAACGAGACGATGAAAAAGAAAATGCAGCTTTTTTTTTTGACCACATGGGGCCACATGGCTCTTTAAGATTGAACGCGTGCGTCGTACGTTCGGGTTAAAGATTAATCGGAGTAGAACCAAGAAAATGATTGTAGACCGTAGCAACCACAATTCGCCAGACGTGACACAGATTGCGAACTGCAACGTAGTTCAGTCACACGTATCTTGATGCTGTGATCGTGAACAATGGTAGCTGCGTGGATGAGACGAATCGACTTTGGCTATAACTAGAGAGGCAATGGACAAACTAAAACAATATAGAGGAATTGCAACATCACTAAAGCCGTACACTTGTGTACCCCGTATTTCTGTACGTAGCTGAGACATGTGGACATTACGACAACTGGAAAAGAAAATAAATTGACTCTCTAGAAATGTGTTCTGCCCAGTTTTCGCCGGGCGTACATTTAAGTATCGCCGCTTGTAGATGCTAAAATCCACCCCCAATTACCCACGAAAAACATTGAATAAACAAAACAAACTCGAAATATAATTTACTTAAACGTAGATTTATTTAGCAACGGGTTGGTCGTTAATTTAAGCTTACACTAACTTGGGTAGAACATCGTATCAAAGTTAATCTTTATCATGTTAAGTTTTGACCTTTGACCACTGCAGGAACGGTTTTTATATTGCACGACTTTTCCTGCCGTGTTGGTCTAGTGGTCGCACGCGATACTGCTGAGCATGGTCATGGGTTCGATTCCCAGGTCGGGCAAAGTTTCATTTGGTTTTTCTATCTGGAATTTCTCAGTAGTAGCCTGAAGTCTGGATTTGCGCCCGGTTGATGGCAATATGCTCGCCCCCTATTAATTACATGGGGCTTTTAACATAACTGCCAAAATGTGGATGTACTATAGGTACACTTCTGCCCTATCCTTGTGCGTATGCGACTTTTTATAACTTTGTTTTGCTCGACTTTTTGTGAGTTTTGTTATTTTGCGACCATGATGAAGCTGAAAGGATTATGAATGACATGAGCGCTTTTGAGTGGGTTTTATTATTTTTCGAGGGGTTAATGGTTTTTTTGGGTTGGTATCACATTTTAAATGGCATGGAGGTAAAATTAATGTCATGTCAGCCTAACTTCTACCAGCTTAAGGAGAATTTCGAAATAAAGTTCCTCAAAAAAAAGTTACGGAAATACCTTAATGAAAGTACATTTTATGATTTGATAAATTTCGTTTCATACAAATCAGCTATTTTAATTATAGCTTTCTTTTTTTTGTTATTTTGATGAAGGCACGTATTCTGTGAACATTTTCAATTGGCCTGACCTATTACGGTTAAAAACATGCAGCTCTGTGACAGACACACAAACAGGCAGACGGCGTTGGCTCAGCGATGAATTTGTTTCTTTGTACCTAAACCCAAGTGCACATTACAGCTGCAACCGGCCGCAGCGCAACGCATTTTCATACAAAAAAAGTATGGTGCGGCCCGCCTGCAGAATTCGTTGGTTCATAGAAAGTGTACCTACAAAAGTATTGAAGGACGATTTTTGCATTGCGTTGCGTTGCGGTGCGGCCCACACTATTCTGCGTTAGCCTTAATAGTTAGTAGATAACTTCCAAATAGACCTTATCATCGTATCGTTCCCGGAACGTCCCACTAGAACCACCTCCGACAGTAATTTAAAATGCATAAATCTTCTTGGCTCAGTCGGTCCGCTAACTGGATTCCCCCGAGTTTCAACTTTCCGTTTTATGAATAGGTAATCGTTTGCGATGCGATATCTAGTGGACAGGGATGTTATTTATCTACGTCCAGAATATGATCGCTGTTAGGGTATGTGCGCACTAGTTATGATGAGTTATGTATGGCATTATGTTGTTCGTGTGTTTGTTTTGTCATAAAATTGGCGTTACGTGAAACCATGATAACAATGTTTCAGAAGGGCAGTTCCCGTCTTTTTAAAAACGTTCGTAGTCTAATTTAATCTGTCAAAACTTTTGAGGTATTTTTGAGATTTGCAATTGAGATTCGACTGCGCTTCGTTTTTAACTTCGGAAATTGACTTTCTGATAGGTAGATAAATAATATGTAGACTAACATTATTACAGTTTTTCGTTTAATATAGTTAATTGTAACAAGGTGAGCACTTAATACTTTTAACGTTACGTTGACGGCACGGTTGGCGCAGTGGTTAAGCGATTGACTGCTGCACTGCGTGTCGCGGGTTCGATTCCCGCACGGAACAAATATTTGTATGACCTGCAAGTAGTTGTTCCGGGTCTGGCTGTTTGTGTATGTGAGTTTAAATCACCCAAGATACAGGAGAAATTCTTAGGTAAATGAAGTAATATACATACACACATAACATCACGCTTTGTTTCCCCGAAGGGTTGGGCAGAGGTGTATCTACAGTGTATGTTGGAATCCCAACACTAAATGTTACTAAATACTTATAAATACAAACATCACTAGCTATCTCTATTGAATGCTCGTTCGTTCACTTCCTCACGGATCGGGTTCGCGATAGGTTGACTTTACGACAACGTGCTCTTGCCTAGTTTTTATATGATTGATAGTGAAGTGATTGGAATATAAATATCTCCTTTAAAGAACTGGCTGGTTTTACTGGAAGCACCTTCACTAACAAACACACATTCCCACAGTGTACACACATTCGCCAGTTATGTTCAAGTCCCATATATTGGGTCGAGTTATATGAGTTGAACATTTTGCCATCTGTGTTGGAAATATTGCGAGCACTGCTCCTAACCTAATTAAAAACGAAACGCTTGACTAAAATTTCAGCGAAATTAGAAAAAAATGTGTATCTATATACTCAGAAGAAGAGGTTCTCTCTTAAAATCTTAATCAACTTCTTCAAATAAAACTGAGACGTAAACAAACCCCTCCCTACCTTCATTTTAAAGGCAAAACACTGCACAAAACGGCTGCAAACAAATCTAAAAAATCACTTAAAAGAAAATGGTCTGACACCTATCTGCCCCATTCGTCACGCCGTGTCAACAGTCGTGTGAAACACCCCTATTTTACATTTAATTGCATTTCTTTGTCGATCTCCCTGTTAATCTGGATGCACCCTTATCCTTTGCAAACTCCAGTATACGATGACCTCCTCACCCCTCTGTGTTTGTATACTTTATGTATATTTGCGGGGTAAATGGTTGATGGTCCAGGGTTCTTGGTAAAATTGTGGTGTCTAGACAATGTTTGATATCGAAAAGTATGTGTTAGGCAATGTTTGCGGACGCACTTAGCTCGATTGCGTGTGCTTAATTTTTTGTGAAGTACTGTTGATATTGAATCTGGTGATGCTGGGAGTAATGGATTTCGCAATCTTATGCATTTTCAAGTCAATTTTCTTTAACGGCTTTTTAAAGGTTTTTTTTTTACTTAAAAGAAAATCCAGCTAGGTATATGTATTGAAAGCGTGACACATTATCACAGGAGAGAGTTATTTTAAATTATTAGATGTCGATAGCAGGTAAATCAATCCGTTTTTAACTTCAGAGTTTAAACTTTAAAGGTAATAAAAACGGATTGAAAAAACAAAAAAACAGGTCTTCAGACCCGTTTTTTTGTAATTATCACAATTCATAGTCACAGTGCTTCTCACTAATTAACAATCAATTACTCGTAATTAAAATATTACTATGCTAAATCCAATCCATCGAAAAACGGTCGTTAAAACAATTTTAATTTCCAATAACTCCTAAAGTCCTGAAACCGTTTGTAATTATTTTAATGAAACAATCCGAGACAATCGGTTTTTTATTAATAATTAAATTTTGCCTGAAGCTAGAGCTTGTTAACGATAGCCACTCGGAACGAATCCGCTTGTTATTTATAAAGTTTAAATCCAATCAATCATGGCGAACCAGGTACCTATGTGATTAATTCGTTCATTATATTCTTTTACTCTTAGTTTTTCAACTTATTTTTGCACAATTTTTTTTTTGGAAATTGTCTTTTACCTACTAGCTTATGCCCGCGAGTTCAGCCGCATGGTAGTCAACAATACTATAAAACATATCTGTTCAGTTATTCCAGAGATTACCTCCTACATCCAAACTTACAAACTTTAGCTCTTTAAATCTAAATAAGCTCTTTAATCTACACTAATTGTAGATATAGTAAGGGGAATCAACACTGGAGTGCGCGCCACGAAAGAATGCCGGCGGAAAAGTCAAAATTCAAAATATCTTTATTATGTTTGTTACAGGTCTTAACAGAAAAAATTAAATTCCAATATGTTCTGCCTAATAGGCATACAATAATTATGTATTGGCATTAAATTTAAAATTATTTTACATGTCAAATTTAGTTATTATTAATGTCAAAATACAGTTAAATGTTTAAACAAATCAATCAATAATTCAAGAAATCTTGGATCGTATAGAAGCTTTATCAATTAAAAAGTTTCGTAATTTATTTTTAAATACTGGAAGTTCCTTAGTGTTCAGAATGTCTATAGGTATTTAGTTGTATATTTTTGATGCAATGCCAAAGAACCTTTTGTTAAATAGAGCCGTTTTATGTGGTACCTACATTAGAAATTTTTAACATATTACTTTTCGATTGGAACTACATTTTTTTTACACTAGCGCAGCATCAACAGTACTGTTTTATTATTGATAGAGTGTGGAAAAACAAAATTCCGATCAGATTTCCCAGAAATCCGGGTAGGATTTCTGGGCAATAGGCAACACATCAGTTCACTTTTTGAAATGTCCTTATTGCTGGTGAATATCGGGATAATTGTGTAACACTCCTAGTTGCAATGACAATGCCTTTCATTTTGACAGTTCAATGACGAATGACGTTCGACATTCATTGCGTTATTACTTTGCTGAGCAGACAAGCTTTTCAAACATATGAAGCTGTGGATTAAATATCTTTCTTTCAAAGTCTTTGAGATTATGATTGAAAATAGGGTGTAGGTATATCGGAAGCATACTTATCTAAACAATCATCAACCTTTAATAATTTTTTCATCTTTTTAAATCATCTTCAACGCCCCTGACCCTCAAAAAGTCACTAAAATCTTCAAAAACCTATGCCTTCAATCTATTTAACCCGTCGCTCGCCTCCCCGACACAATCACTCACGGATGACGACACAACCCTATCGCGCTTGCACACGCACTGCATTCACTGAGTTTAATTGTATTTAATCGTTGTGCTGTTTTTGTTGCCGGGAATAAGAGAGGGTTATGATTTATTTTGGCAGGTTGCATATGAATGGAGCAGGTTTAGATACTAGGAGTTTAATGTGGCTTTGTGCTGGTGAAATGTGGGTGAACTATAGGTACACTTCTGCCTAGCCTATAGGGGATGAAAAGCGTGATATTCTGTCGTGCTGACAATAAACAATTTCCTTTATAAGACAGCTTGTTCTATTGCCTTTTTTTTTTTTTGGGTGGGAAATTTATCAAATAACTTCTCCCGCTCTGGGTGGAGCGGGAGGGCGTGTCAGACTCTTACTGACTAAAACCCACCCGTGTTCCTTCCGTTGCCTGTACGTTGCCAGGGGCCACGGTATCCCTTTCGGACTTTCCCGCGACCGCGGGAAAGTCCGAAAGTTCTTACTTCTATTGCCTTAGGTTCTGCCGTCGCTGCGTTGGAAGGAAGCCATATTTGTCTTTATAAGCAGAATCACTTATTTTATCGCAGCCAATCAAACCAACCAAACCTAAACATTGCAATAATATCAGCGCAACATGTTCCTTTCTTCCATACTTCTCTATTAGTCGTCATCTCGGTGGTCCTTTCTAGCCATATTATCTTTCACTTCGTCATCGTCATCGTTTCTTTGGTCTTCCCCTACTCTTATAGCCATTGACATTCTGTTGACATAATCTACTCATTACAATGATTTTTTTATGAGTTGTATTGCAATATGTGGTTAACTTAACTAGCGACCTCGATAATTTTTTAATTTACTTCGATGGTCCTAGTTTATCAATTATAACTTCTAGTTACAGCTATATGTAAGCGGGCACGCCCTTTATGCCTGGAGGCTTTTATTTAGATATTGTTTTCGTTAAGTTATTTTTATTTCAGCTTGAGTATAGTTCTCGATGTTTTTGGTTGGTATATATTGGCGTGTGCTAGCTGTCATATGGCTATTAATTTTGCGTAAATTTTTGTTTTGCGTAATGTAAATATCATTTTGCATACTATTATATAGAATCATTTTTTTCTAACTGAACAGACAGCTGTGCTGCTGAGGAGTTTGTTGCGCCACTTCTTCTTCCCAGCTAAAGCACTAGGAAGTGGTGAAGGGTGGGCGTTTTGGGGGACTGACTTATCTAATTTTGACGTTCGAAAAGTGCTGATTCTCAGCTTAGTTTGCATAAATGACTTTTGAATTTTGAATTTACACTCAAAACTTTCCTCACGACATTTTCCTCATTCCTCCGCATCTCATGCCTATACCATGACAACCGATTTCCGCACAACTTTTCGGTCACCAGTGCCACTTTCAGATTTCCTCTTACGTACTCATTTCTTATTCTATCTATTCGTGTAACACCACACATCCCTCTTAGCATTCTCATCTCAGTTGCATGCAATTGCCTTTCACTCATTCCTTTTGTGGCCCAACATTTAGATCCATATAAGACATTGCAATAATAGGTATGGAACAAAAATGAAAAATGTCGCTACATACACGAATCTCTGTCAAATTCAAAATATTTTATTTCACATAAACCTACAAGGGCACTTATGAAACGTCAGAAGCTAGGTGCACGGTTCCAATTAGTCGTTTCCTATGGAGAAGAGCCGGCACGAAACTCCATGGTTACTCTTTTAAAAGTAAATGGTATTTACAATGTTTTCAAATTACAGAGTTAATAGGTATGAGAGGACAGTGTAGGCCTATCAACAAGTACCAGGTACTTAGCAAGATAGAAAATGGTCGACAGATCTACAGTCTGTTAAGCCTACAATGTTCTCACATTCACAAAATCTAAAAGAAAAGAATCTATATAAAAGCAAAATCAAATAATAAAAATAAAAAGCTATTTAGACCAAATGACATGATTGCCACTAAAGCTATGTAACAAATCTAATTTATTATAAAAAAATATAATATTTTAGGTATATAATGTCAAATAAAGAAGACTGTAATAAAACAATCGTCAATACACCAACATAACACCATGACTATATTTTCACTTTTCAGTTCAATTTTGTACGATTCCAGACCCGAATATTGCCCATAATACTGTTTATTTGAACTGCAGTCAACGTGCGGGGACATCGGCATCGCCCAAAACTTAACCCAAAAACGCTTCCATAGTTTGACAATATTTCAACCCTCCGAACACTATCGTTCAAGCTAAACCAACATGACCTAACTCCCTTTCCAATTTACGTGTAAACGCGGTTATTCGGTTATTTGGTTCATTCGCCAACACCTAGCTATTCGTCAATGAAGGTAATCATCGGACGTCGACCCCAGGGGGACTGACTGATCAATATTTTCGGTATTTCGGTTCAGTTTGACAGTTTTCGATAGGTCATTAATAATGACAGGTGAAATGGAAAACAATTATTTTTCAGAATGCGGAAGTTTAGAATTAAATTCTACCTATTAAAAACAACCTTGAAAGTAGTTTGAAATTAGATAGTTTAACAAAATAATTAGTTACTTTGCTTGTCTAGTTTTTACTTTACTTGTCGAAAATAAATCAGAAACATGTTATTAATATTTTTAATTGTAAAGTAAATTCGAACGTAATTAAAGTTAAAAATAATCGTGTCCTTCATATTTATTTATTTAGTTTGATCATAATAATTGTTTGCCGCAAAACCTTAAACAAAATTCCTTAGGAATATATAAAAATATATGGCCTTCATATTTGATAAAAAATCGTTTGAATTACGTTCATATCGCACATTCGTGGTAGAGCCTCTGGTCAATAATGTTGTGTATGAGAAGTGCCATAAAAAAACATAGAAAATGAGATAACATAGAACCTGAAAAAAGCTCACTTTTCACTCCACAAAAATTGTATCTAAATACGCATTCATTAACAGAACAAAACACTTGCAAAGAACTACATATTTAAACTAATAACATTTTATCGAAAGTGTTTAAAAAGCTATTACGTAATTAAATCATTATCTATGATTGCTTTCATTAAAGCCGAGTCATCTATTACAGTGACCCATTTTAACGCCTGAATAATGCAGTGAATAGACTTAGGGGGTCATGTGTGTATTATTACTATGGCCTTTTGAATAGGTTTTGTAGTCGTATTTTATCTATGAAATTCATGCAAAGAAGTAGATCTCGAAACGACTTGAAAAATACACCATTCACTTTATTGTTTGATATTTTTGCATTTGGGTAGTTTATTTTGTGTTGGGTATTTTAAATGAGGACCGGACAAAATGGTCCCCACGATGGTTTACTAGTGTCTAGTCAAGAGTTATGTTATGTAGCGTCCAGATCAGTCATCAGGTCATCGTTATCAGGTAAAATGAAAAGAACCCGTTGAAACACATCTAATGAGCCTTCACTCGATGGGTTTACTAGTGGCTATTCAAGAGTTCCGCTATCTAGCGTCCAGTTCCATAATCAGACCAGCTCGATGGTACCATGCTATTGTATTATCATTGGAATGCATACATTTGAAAATATTCAAACTAAGATCACCAGAAGTGATTAATTATTATTCAAAGGTCCAAGTAGGTCCTACGAAATATCGCTACTACTTTTTTCACACTGCGGTTTGAAAAGCCGCCTTGTATTATATTAAAATACCTATCTAATAACATATGTGTCGTTATTTTTGGTGCTTGGACCAGCATCCATTCATTTTTGCCGATTCTCCTTCTGATTCCAAAGCACAGAGACCAACATAGAGCATCAAGGGCGATTTCTGTTTGCGGTATTGAAGACCGCACTGGAGGATATCGCGGCGAGATGCAGCGGGATGCGATGACATGCGGCGGGACGCGACGACATGCGGCGGGATGCGACGACATGCGGCGGGATGCGACGACATGCGGCGGGATGCGACGACATGCGGCGGGATGCGACGACATTCGGCGAGACGCGACAGCATGCGGCGTGAGGTCACGGTATGTTGCGACGACATGACGGTATACGCCGGAGCCCAGTGGCATACGGTCGCGGGGGAGAGGCAGTGGAAGCTACTTCAGATTTCCTCCGTGGCATACCGCAGGATGAGTGCCGCGAGTAGTGCACCGGCCCGCGGCGGCCGCTGGCGGCATCGCAAATCATCAGTGTGCGCTGGCCGGCGGCAAATCCTCTTCGATGATGCCATCCCCCTCCGTCCGCGCGTGTGTGCTGGCCTTAAGAATGTATTCAGAGCCTCCACAAGTAACAATTATATTTTTATTTATATAACGACCTATCCGATTAGCCTATCCGTCAAAAAACAGGAGTCTTGTCTTTTCTTAACAAATTATTATTAAGCTTTTCTGATTTCCATCTGGTAGATAGTACCTGTGAAACAAGCCCTTTTATTACTGTAAATAACATAATATACCAACAAGACTGTAATGGGCAGAGGTGTACCTATAGCACACCCACATTTCGCCAGTTATGTTTATCACTTTGTGGAATAATAAACGCCCCCAGACGCAATAACGATAAAACTTCAATTGTGTCTCGTTTAGGGTCCATCAACCGATTAAGTCCCAAGTAAGTCTAAAAATTCAGAAATTCAAAATTCAAAAGTCATTTATTCAAACTAGGTTGAGAATTTGCTCCTTTCGAACGTCAAAATTACATAAGACAGTCCCCCAAAACGCCCTTCACCACTTCCTAGTGCTTTAGCTGGAAAGAAGAAGTGGCGCAACAAACTCCCCAGCAGCACAGCTGTATGTTCAGTTAGAAAAAAATGATTCTATATAATAGTATGCAAAATAATTTACATTACGCAACACAAAACATAATTTAAATTATAACAGCTAGCACACGCCAATATACCAACCAAAAACATCGAGAACTATACTCAGGCAGAAATAAAAATAACTAAACGTAAACAATATCTAAATAAAAGCCTCCAGGCATAAAGGGCGTCTATTGCCATCAACCGTGCACAAATCTAGACTCCGGGCAATGATAAATTCCAGATGGAAAAACCCAATACATGCCCGACCCGGGAATCGAACCCAAATCGACCTCATTCTCAGCAGTAGCACTTGCGACCACTAGACCAACGACGCAGTAAATAGCGGCTATCACCTCAAGAAATATGTACCTACATCTATACAAACCTTACATCGTATATTATTCATTAAATATGCTGCAATGGACGCCATACATTGGCGTTCCACGACCAACATTGGTCATAATAAATTATTCAAATGTTACACAAGTCGAACTCGTGTCAATTTTCCTGTAATTTAGTTAATCGGTTGAAAATTGTCGTCTTTGTAATATGTGATACTTTTAATAGGCTTATATACAGGGTGTTTGGCAGAACGTTGAACATACGAAAATGGTGGATAGGTGGAGTCATCCGCTACTTACTCAGCCCTAATTTATTTGGCCCTGGCCCACGGGATATTAAAAAAAAAAAAAAAAAACTTCTTCTAGCTAACATCTGAATAAAGCAATAATTTTATAAGAATCTGCCAACATAAAAGATTAAAAAAAAATATTGCCTTTTTTACCCATTTTTAATAAAAATTACACTTTAAAGTTAAGAAAATGGTGAAAATAGAAGAAAGAAAAATTTTTTTTTTTTTAATATCCAGTGGGCCAGGGCCAAATAAATTAGGGCTGAGTAAGTAGCAGATGACCCCACCTATCCACCATTTTCGTATGTTCAACGTTCTGCCAAACACCCTGTATACAGTTGTGAGCTGTTTGTTCAGGAACCTTCTTTAACAAACTTTGACTGAAAGTTACTAAATTAACTACTTAGATTATAGTGTAATTTTGATTTTGTTAGCTTTGTCTTTTATCAAGTGGGTTATCAAATACACTATTTACCAATTTAGCTAACGACTCTTGCGGTTGTTTCTAAAATAGTGGTTTAAGGTGATCATGTTTTTCTATTAAACATTTTAAAAGAGTAACGGTGGAGTTTCTTGCCCATTCTTCTCCGTACGAAAACTACCTTTTGGAAGGGGCGACTAGAAACTTTTTTTTTTTTTGTAAATTTTTACGATCAAAAGTGCCTTTTTTGTGCCTAATTGAAATAAATTATTTGACTTTAATTATTCAATTACAGGATTTTTCAACAGTTTTCTTGTCGAAATGTGAACAATGATCGCTACATTTGGAGGCTATAAAGGAATTTCTAAAACCAACACATCGACAGAGAACGTGGTGGTCGATTGTCGACACCCACTGACTGTAGTTGTTCAGCACACCAACGAGGTCTAAAAGAACAAAATACTCTGTTTAATATCAATTTAAAAGTGTAATTTCCTATGTATATTCTAATTTACAACGAAAATTTTCTTTTAAAATCGTGTAAGCAAACACTTGGGCCGTTCAAATCTTTGCAAGGGTCCCCATGCCTTGGGGCCGTTGTCAAGGAAATTGCATTCTCAACCCGGGCCCCTACAAGGGTTCCTCACTACAACACGGAGCCCAATCTTAGAATGGCACTCCTTAAACTAGGAATTGGGTACACAAGTTTTTTTTAATGGGATTTGAATTTTTTAAATTTCTAAATAAGGCTGTTGGAATCTTATTGCTTTTGGATTGTGTATTTATTTCACTCAAGTATTTGTTTTTTTTCTGTTTGCTTGCAGAGTGTGACAAAACATTTTGACCATTCGATTTTTCACACATACATGTGCAGTGTCTGCAACGCATTCAGTTCACTATTCAATCTGATTATTTATACAACTAGCTGACCCAAGAAATGTTTTCTTGGCCTAATTTCGATAATTCATACAAAAATCCTAAATAAAACACCATTTCCAGTTTATTACCAAATTTTTCTTTACCTTAATTTTTTTCTTTGCTTTTTACCTTCTTCGCTTTTTTTAACTATAAAGAAAATTAAGGAAATCGGTCCAGCCGTTT
Organism: Xanthia icteritia; assembly: GCA_949128155.2. Lineage (NCBI taxonomy): Eukaryota > Metazoa > Arthropoda > Insecta > Lepidoptera > Noctuidae > Xanthia > Xanthia icteritia. The sequence goes on from OX421932.2 coordinate 5,845,470, forward strand.
TCAAGTGATGCGCTTACCTTGCTTACCCGCTTGGGGTTGCGGGAAAGTCCGAAAGGGATACCGTGGCCCCTGGCAACGTACAGGCAACTGAAGAAACACGGGTAGGTTTTTATTATTTATTATATATTTATTTAATTTTACAACATTGGTCCACTGGTTACTACAACAACAAACTTATCAACTAAGGGTTAGTATTTATTAACTAATTACACATAATTATTAATACATTATTATTATTATTTCACAATTCAATTCTCATTCCTGCCGCACGGGCAACCGGACAGAGTGTCTAAGCAGTGGTGCATCGTGCTGTTCAGCTAGGGTTTTCAAGATGCGTTTGCTGCTAGTTTTAGTCAGTAAGAAACTGACACGCGCCCTCCCGCTCCGCCCAGAGCGGGAGAAGTTATTTGTTAATTTCCCATAAAAAAAGAAAAAAAAAGTGATGGGCTACCAACGAACAGCATTTCATTTTTATATATATAGAAGATTACTAGCTGTTGCCTGCGACTTCGTCTACAATTCAGGTTGAAAAATAGCCTATGTCTTAACCCAGGTCATGGTCTACTCGTGTGCAAAGTTTCATCGAAATTAGTTCAGCCGTTTTTGCGTGATTAAGTAATAAAAATAAAAACACATAAACATACAAAGTTTCACATTTATAATATCATATATAATTATATATATATATAAGTAGGATAGTTTGGATAGGACTGTTGTTTTGTCAGTATAGTTTTATACAATACAGCACTACAGATTTTTTTGAAGGAGTCGAAAATTAACCAATAGGTACTATTTAGTCATAAATATCCCTTTAAGTGGTACTAACTGAAGAGAACTGTAATCAAATTATGTCCCTACTCCATACTCCCCGTGGTTCAACCAAAAACTTACGAACCTCTTAGTTAATGTGATGCATGATTTGTATAACAAACTTAGCAATTCGCTATCGATTCTAAGCACCGCACTTAATACTTTGACCGTATTTCATACAATATAGTTAACTGGGCCAATCTTGAACGATCCTTGGTCGATTTTACTCAAATAGAAATCCGGAAAATGTTGTTGAACTGGGACTTTTGAGAGGGAAAAGTCACTTTCATCCATTTGTTAACAATTTTAACTACCTCATGTACCGCCTGATTGGTCGGGTTCTTACAGTCTGTCAAATTTCTTTAATAGATTTTCAACTTTATAACTACAGTATAAGGTTCAAAGTTGTTTGGGAAAATTTGACAGTTTCGGGAGGGTTGACGTGCTGATCAAATTGTTGTTGCTGTACTTTGTACAGACGCCAGTGTGTACATACTACAGCAACAACAATTTGATAAGGTGCCGCAATCGCATTTATTTTGCACTTTAGTTGCCAAAACCAGCTCCAGTAGCAGCAAATTATAATGTATAAAATTATAATATACACCGTGAAGTCTTAATGGTTATTTTCCAGAACGACTTGCCATGAGGAGTACTTTCAAAGCATAGAGTAAAAGTAAAAAAATAAAGATGTTTTTATTTTAAAATAATTAAAAATATTTTGATCATCTCGAAAACATGAGAATCAATAGTAACAGGTAACTTGTAGGTTCTACTCTAATCGCACGCGCCACCGACTATGGGAACAGCGATACATAAATGTTCAAAGCAAAATAAACTCTCGCACGTGGTGATACGGCATAAACCATCACTTTTTTTCAAAATTGTTTCTAAAATTTTATTTGTTTATATAAGGATTGTATTACCAAGACAAAACCATTTTGCGGCGAGAAAATAACCATTAAGATTTCACGGTGTATAATTACCTAGACAAAAATTGTCTCAAGCGTGATTAAGAGACTGACAATAGCTAAAGCGCGGTTACTGTCACTGCATAGAAAAGAAAGAAATACGCGATGACACATCGCTGGTAATTTATCAAAAAATATAAAGCTATGATAAGTATGTATTATCTATTTACAGAAAATCTATTGATTGAACTAAAAACGAAAAAAACTATTACGTTAATAATTATGTTGCTTGTAGAATAATCTGACAAAAAATCTGAGTGATTGCATGTAATGTAGGTAAGTATATTAATATGATTTTTAATAGATTTTTTTTTTTTTTGAGATATCTTCCTATTTTTTTCCTATCGTATCAAATTAGTTGTATAGTGCCCTCGCCAAGTCGAGCAAAACAAACAAACAAAGGCATAGCCGTACGGCTTTTCTCGAAGTCATTCAGGAACATTTTCGACCCCCTGTAACTTCATTGTGGAAAAAGCTAGAAGCCTGAATTTTCAGTGACCAAGAGGGCTTTGTATAAATTGGTACATTTTTAAATTACATTCAATTTGAAGCTGTAGTTTAAGAACTATTGCATATCAAAGTTCCTTAATTTTGTCACTGAAATACTCTTTGATCATTAAAATTCTAAGGTACTTTTAGCAGACACACAAACTACAAATTTTGAAAACAATTAGTGTTCAGGTTACAAAGCAAGGAAAAAATAAAATATATCGCAATTTCAGTCCTGTTTTCTAGATATATGAACTGCATGAGTAACTTTGTAATCCTATATAAATAATATGCGATTACAAAGTTACTTTTTCAGTTCAAGCGATTTTTCGTCACTTCAGTTAACAACAACAACTTTGTCATAAATTGTTATCTAATTAGTTAACTAAAAACATTTTTAAGTGACTGTATCAATATTAGACATCTTTATTTCTTTAATAAATAGAATGACTTGGCAATCGCAAATGGCAATAGCATCTACATAATCTAACAAAATCTACCGAATATTAGCGCTGTGAGCGCTTTATTCGTATGTGATTATGTCGCTGTGCTATGGCCAAGTTATTCTATTCATTAGTGAAATAAAGATGTCTCAAATCGATACGGTCACTTGAAAATGTTTTTAGTAAACTAATTAGGTTGTGGCGGCATCTAGATCGCTACATGCGAACTACGCATCTAAGACCTGACGTCACACAAATCCTGCATCGCGCAAGCAAAGTTTACCGCGCGATCAACATATACATACATTATGACTTGTAATTAGACATATTGCTTTCACGACGTGATAGTGTGACCCATAGACCATTCAATTTGAGAGTTAAGAGAAAAGTGATATTTTGTGACGAATTCTGTGAAATTTAAAAAAATAATAGTAGGGTTTTCTCGAATCCCATGAATGTTCGCCTGGGCTTTATGTTGCAAATGGGTCACACTATCACGTCCTGGAAGGAATACGTTGAATTAAAAGTCACCCTTTATGTAACTTTTCACCCTTTATGTGACATCAATCGTTGGGCAGTTGCCCGCCAAACACGACACCCGTCTTGTCGTATGATGAATAAACTTTACACCTTGTTCCTCATGCTTCTAAAAGGTAACAATATAAGGTAAATTTGTTGAATAGATGCTCCCATGGATAGGTACTAAATAAATTAAAAACATTTTTTTTTTGATGGGACATTATCTAATAACTTCTCCCGCTCTGGGCGGAGCGGCAGGGCGTGTCAGACTCTTACTGACTAAAACCCGCCCGTGTTCCTTCAATTGCCTGTACGTTCCCAGGGGCCACGGTATCTCTTTCGGACTTACCCGCAAAACACACTTTACATTAGATCTCACAATGTTTTACGGTAGAAAAACCGCGTTGCGAGACTTGCATTTTTTTATTACATTTTATGTTTTTGATGGGATTATGTTTTATCTAACTAGCATATATCCTGAAGAATATCATATATTTTTCTGTTTTTGTTTACTGCAGTGGATCATTATACTTTTAGGCATTATGAAACTTGCGTTTAGCTCCTGTAGTCGCCTTAATGTGATTATGTAAACTTTTTCATTAGGCATGATTTCGTTTATTATAACACAGTTATAGTCACAGCTACACTTAATACTTCTTTAAGGCTTGACGTACTTAAAACATCGTTCTGTTTCTGTCGATTGTTTGAAGATGACAGTCAGGATTATATTTTAAATATGTTTAAAGTTAAACACATTAAGGGATTCTTGGAGCAAGCTGGCCTAAATATTTTTTTACTATCCTAAAATCTATCAACATTTTACCATCTAATACATTTATAAATACAAATAACTATAAACCAATCCTTTCCCTGACACCCAATCATATAAGGAACGAATAAATGAATAATAACCCAAGCAAAAGATGACAAAAACGTATAAGTAAACGATTTAGAAATACAATTTTCTACACGGGAAGCCACGACCACTGCTTACCAAAGAATTTCGTGTGACAACGCCGTTTTCAAATAGAAATAAAATTGATTTGCGTCAATGGAAATGTGACAGTATTGGATTTACAGTGAGGAGTACGAGGAATGTGTGCTTTGCTGGCATTTGAGGGATGTTTTGCATTTTATTTTACATATTTACTTTATACAGTAGAATATAAATAACACAACTGGCATAACAACTAAACTGGCGAAATATGGGTGAACCTACTAAGTACACCTGTGCCTAACCCATCGGGGATTAGAGGCGTGATGTTATGTGTTATTATATATATATATATTTACGAATTTGAATACTGAATAAATATTTATTATTATAAGTATGTTAAGCTTTTAGTCATAAGTCTAATAATACTTCATTGGTCGACATTCCGTTTTAGCATTAGAATTATTAATAATAACAGAGAGTTGTTCGTCTTTAGTAAAGCATACTACCGTGCATACTATCGTACACTTTACACTTTACACACACACACACACACAAACGAACACACACTACACTACATTTTTCATTTTGTATTCTTTCATTTTACTTTATTTCTTTTTACTTGTGTGCCTTTTAGTCTGTGCTAAATAAATGTATTTTCTTTCTTTTTCTTTTTATAGTTAAAATGTTTAATTGGAATGCTTTGTAAATCCGTAGGCTAGGAAAGGCGAGAAAATGTCTAGGATGTTTGGCAAACTCATGATTATGTTTCTAAAAGGTTACTACTTATAACTTTAGAAATAGTCCCGAAAAATGCAGGAATAAAGTACAGTACCTGGGCGACCGAGCTCTGCTCTTGTGAAAATAGAGAATGCTCATTTAATAGTACAGGATAGTTCATACTAATTCCATGCTGCCATGATAGTAGGTACTAACTAATTCCATGCTACCATGATAGTAGGGTAGGTACTTACTAATTCCATGCTGCTATGTCATTATGCTGAAGTATCCATCTTGTTCTAAATTTTGGGCCACCGAGCTCTGCTCGGGTGAAAATTCAGGGAAATCGAATTTTCCCAGATATGAGACCTAGCTTGATACATTTTTCGCCCCTGTAAACCCCTTTATTGCAACTTTCATTGTAATCGTTAGAGCCGTTTTCGAGAACGTGATTACAAATATATACAAGGTCCCATTAAAATAGATGGACAAATTTTATCATAGCGTTCAGTACGTCTAACACTGATTAAAGTGATTTTATTTTGACCTAAAATAATAAATGGCATTGGGTAACCAACATTTTTAGTGTATTTTCGTTAGCTGATTTACTTTTCTTGTTAGTATCTAATGCGTTTTTCTTATAATTTTTTTACCATTGTCCTTATTTTGGTGGTCTGAATGATTTCTAAAAGTTTGTCCATCTATTTTAATGGGACCTTATATATATTACTTATATATAATTATATATATATGTATATATATTTACAAATATTGCCTGTTTAGTAGTATAGGATAAAAATTATACAATCCTTGCACTTCATCCCAACATTCCCAGCATTGCTTTCAGAAAACCGAAGCCACACGGGAAGTAACCAATAAAATTTCAAAAGCCAAACGTTACGAAGCTGAGTAGGTACAGTCAACAACACATCAGCAACACTTACACTACAAAAACCGACCTTACAGTTACGACATAAAGACCCCGTCAATGTAATTATAGACGTGCAGTTGACGGTACCAGCGGAAATGGAACTGACTCGGAGATAAAACCTAACCGTCAAGCTACATGTTGTACCAACAAAAAACCTAACCGTCAAGCTACATGTTGTACCAACATTAACAATTTTATTATTCATCTACAATCTCCCCTTCATTTAAAAATTCCTAAAATTCCCACCACTTTATGTTCACGCTGGCTGCAACAGTTTATTTCCTGCTAATTAGCAATTCTTCCCGGCACCGCAAGTTGGTTTGTTCCCGACTTGCGGTGCCGGGAAGAATTGCTAATTAGCAGGAAATAAACTGTTGCAGCCAGCGTGAACATAAAGTGGTGGGAATTTTAGGAATTTTTAAATGAAGGGGAGATTGTAGATGAATAATAAAATTGTTAATGTTGGTACAACATGTAGCTTGACGGTTAGGTTTTTTGTATGCTATATTAAGGTATAATGGACATGGATTCTTCACAAACTGTAACAAAGAAAGAAAGAAAAATACGTTTATTTGCATTAAAAACAGAAAACAAATCATAATGCCAAAAAGGCCTCAGCTCAGCATAACGTCAGATGACAACACAAAGTGTACCACCTGTGTTGGCAACACTGCACTTGGAGCGCCATCTGACGGACGGCGAAGGCAGTTTCATGTTGCTGAGGTCCTTGGAGTGGGGGCACCAGAGGCTTTATAATGGCGAAGCACAAACGGAGCGGTCTCTTGGGCTTTCGGATTTTGGATAATTTACTACCATCTCGCTATCATTCATTATTATTTTCTGTAACACCTACTTATATTGTAAAATAAATAATAAACCAGTTGATTAATAGTTATCTCCAATTTATTTAAATAAAGTAAAACCTAAACTTTACATCAGAAGTGACAACAACTTTCACGCCATGGGTAAACAAAAGCGAGGTAGCAGTAGTAAGCGTTCCAAGCGAAAACGTGCTCGCTCCACTTCTTCTTCAAGCTCCAGCGCCAGGACCCCTTCGCCGCCACCAAGGCGGAAGAATAAGGTATCTCATAATTACACCGAAACTGTGAGTAATACAAATTATATTACTTTGAACAATTTCATACCAGATTTTGATCCAATAAAAGATGATATAGACACCTGGCTTAGCATTATTCAATCTTACGCAAATACTTTTTCATGGTCCGATAAAATGATTCGCTATCAAGCTTTAAATAAATTAAAAGGTTCGGCTAAAGTATGGTATGATTCATTATTACGTACAGAAAAGCAGTGGCCTTCATGGGAATGGGTCGACTGGAGGTTAAAATTGTCGGGTAGTTTCCAAATACGTAGAAATATGTTCGATCTTTTAAAAGAAATCATAGATAAAAAACCGATCGAAAACCAATCCCTGTATGAATTTTATTTTGTGCAAAAATGCAAGATAGATCGTTTATGTTTGAATTTTTCTGAACAGGATATTATTTCAATTATAGTAGGAAACATAGGTGATCACAATATTGGTGCGTCTATAGAAGCTATTAATTTTAAAACCAGTGATGATTTTGCTAGTTATTTACACAGTCGTGTGTACAAGAAAAATGTAAGACAAGAAAGTAATTCACGGGACATACAGGTTAAACCAACAACGCATAGTCAATCAACATCCTTAAATCGAACTCCTGTATTCGCAAACTCAACCGTTGCAAGCCAACCGTCCACCTCCAGTGTTGGCCAAGATTATAGTCGAAAAATAATTAAATGTTACAATTGTGGAGGTAACCACAAAAGGAACCAATGCGATGCAAATAAATGCGAATATTGTGGGAAAAGAGGGCACGTAGAATCGAGTTGTTACCATAAGAAAAATTCAACAAAACCTGTAGTGAAACCAGAACAAGAAACTAAATTTATTTGTACAAATCCACGCAATAAGTTTATTAAAAACGTTAAAATATTAAATAAGTTTTACGAAGCATTTATTGATACAGGTAGTAGTTGCTCGTTAATATCTGAATCTCTAGCGGATAAAATTTCTTTGCCTTATATCGCACTACCCTCACCCGTTATTTTACAAGGATTTTCTAAACAAACTTATAAATACGTAAATAAAAAGGTTACGGTTAGTCTTTTTTTAGATTCTATCTATTTGAGTGATATAGATATGTACGTTTTGAATGACATGGTTGGTTGCGATATATTGCTTGGAAGAAATGTAACTGAACGATCTGATTTACTGTACTCGCGTGTAGGCGACCAATTTAAATTTCAATGCGCGAGTAAACTTACAGAATTTTGTAATAATATAGGCGCTATAGATTTAGATACATGTGCACATCAAAATGAATTATTGGCTTTGTTCAATCGATACAGTGATTGTGTTGCTTCAAGTATAAAAGAACTTGGAAAAGTTAACAATTATGAAATGGTAATTAATTTATCTAGTTCACAACCAGTTCAATGCAGACCCTTTAGAACTTCGTATTCGGATAGGCAGGCAATTAGGGAAATAGTGAAGGAATTAGTAGAAAATAAAATTGTACGAGATAGTAATTCCCCTTATGCCAGCCCAGCCCTTTTAGTTGATAAAAAAAATGGCGAAAAAAGGCTCTGCATTGACTATAGGATGTTAAATAAAATTACAATCAAGGATAAATACCCTATGCCCCGAATTGAAGATTTATTAGATAGGCTTCAAGGACATAAGTGTTTTACAAGTCTAGACTTAAAAAGTGGGTATTATCAGATTTTACTACATAAAGATTCTATAGATAAAACAGCTTTCATTACAGAAGACGGACACTATGAGTTTTTAAGACTTCCGTTCGGTTTGGCAAACGCTCCGTCATGTTTTCAACAGATGATGAACAAAGTGCTTGGGAATTTGAGATTTGGCAATGTTATTATTTATTTGGATGACGTTTATCTCGTTACTGAAACAGTAACAGAAAATATCAGGTTATTAGAACAGGTATTGCAGGTATTTAGAACGAACGGTTTGACACTAAATCTAAAAAAGTGCCACTTTTTTAAAAACGAAATCGAATTTTTAGGCTATAAAATTAAACCAGGGTTCATTATGCCAAATGAATCAAAATTACAAGCGGTTAGGAATTTTCCAATACCCAAAACTGTTCATCAGCTTCGACAGTTTTTAGGGCTAATTAGTTATTTTCGTAAATTCATACGACATTGCGCCGTTTTATCAGCACCACTTACCAAACTGTTGAAGAAAGATGCCGTTTGGGTATGGGATGATGTATAAAATCGGGCATTCCATATTTTAAGAGACAAATTAACCTCTGAAAGTATTTTGGCCATTTTTGACCCCAATAAAGACAAGGTTTTGTATACAGACGCAAGTAGGGATGGTATCGCCGGTATACTTACCCAGATCGATGATGAGGGCGAAAAGGTCGTACATTATTATAGTAGGCAAACTAAGGAAGATGAAAAGAAATACCATTCCTTTGAATTAGAATTGTTAGCAGTTGTATGTAGTCTTCAAAAATTCCGATTGTACTTGTTAGGTAAACAATTCCAAATTATTACTGACTGCAGTGCGGTTGAGTACGCCTTAACTAAAAAGGATATTATCCCGCGAATAGCGCGTTGGGTCTTATCGACTCAAGAGTTCTCGTTTGAAATAGTTCATAGGGAAGGATCCCGGATGCAGCACGTGGATGCCTTGAGCCGCAATCCCGTGCCATCCGGTGAAAAATCGGAATCTGAGATAATTATGTCAATTACAGAGGCAGATTGGTTGTTGACAGTACAGGTACAGGATTCGGAGATAGTAAGAATAAGAAATATATTGGCATCAGGAGAGGCCGATGAGCATAAAGATATCTTTAACAATTTTGAACTTTTAGGCGGAAAAGTTTATAGGAGAACTAGTCAGGGACGTAGATGGGTTGTGCCAAAGAAATGTATTTGGCAAACCATAAAATGTAATCACGATGATTTGGGTCATTTTTCAGTAGACAAGTGTGTTGAGCGTATACGTACACGGTATTGGTTTCGACGTCTGCGTTATATTGTAAAAAAGTATATTAAAAATTGCTTGAACTGTATATATTTTAAAAATAAGGGAGGGCCGAAAGAGGGACAACTGTACCCTTTGCCAAAATATGCACAACCTTTCCACACCCTCCATCTTGACCATTTAGGACCGTTCGTAACAACTAGAAACAAAAACAAATATTTATTGGTAATTGTAGATTCGTTCACAAAATTTATATTTATATGTGCTGTACGTAAAACTAATGCGATTGGAGTGATTAATGAATTAGAACGTTTATCTAAAATATTTGGAAATCCTAAAAGAATAATCAGTGATGCAGGTTCTTGTTTCACTTCAAGTCAATTTTCTCAGTACTGTTTAAATAGAAATATTAGGTTACATATCGTAGCGACAGGAGTACCTCGTGCTAACGGACAGGCGGAACGGTTTAACAAAACCATTTTGGATGCCTTAAAAACTATGGGTGCGGATACTAACGATGATAGGTGGGATGAGTGTATTAAGGCATTACAGCAGGGACTTAATAGTACGATACATAAAACTACTCAAGCCGTTCCTAGTGAGGTAATGTTCGGATATAGGTTACGTATGGATAGTGATAGTCTCGCCCCAGATCTTGATAGCGAAGCATTGGTAGACGTGTCAAAGTTGCGCGAAAAGGTGGACGAAAATATTAAGGCCAGTGCAGAGGATCAAAAGAAAAGATTTGACAAAACGCGAATCAAAGCCACACGGTATACAGAAGGGGACTTGGTATTTGTCAAAATACAAAGTCAAAGTAATGATGGTCAAAGTCGAAAACTAATGCCTGCATTCAAAGGACCATTTCAAATAAAAAGTGTCCTGGAGAATGATAGATACGAGATACCAGATTTAAGAGGTAGTCAAAGAAGCTCTAAAATGTATAATGGAGTAGCCGCAGCGGAAAATATGAGACCGTGGATTAATATTGATGATTGGAGCATGAAATGAATATAAAGCAAATGAAAAAAAAAAAAAAAATCAAAACCGTGTTGGCAAGGTATTTAAATAGAACTGTTTTATTGTTTTATTTGATTTGATTGCCAATAATGTTCAAAGAAAACTGTTTATTAATAATCTCTATTCCTTGAATAGTATGTCAAATTAATTTCCCTTTTGAGTTAGCGAGCCTAGATAGAATACTGTACCGCAATAATTGTTGTATTGCACATTGTTGAAATGTAATTATGCTTTGCTGTGTGTTTACAAGGTCAACTTGGTACGCTTGAGTGAGTGAAATACTCTTCGGGTGCAAGTGACATGTCGGCTATAGGAAAACCTGGTCTCCTAAGTGTGGCAAAGTCCCTTTGGGTGCAGGAAGTGGCATTGCAATGCATGAATTATATAAGTGCGCAATACTTCTGGTGTCCTTTCTGAATGCTTTTATTTATTTGTATTTTAACATGGACATATTATATTTTGATTTCAGTATCCTATCCAGACTCGTGAGGTGCCTGGGGCAGGCACCATGCAGCATGGCCGTGTTGGCAACACTGCACTTGGAGCGCCATCTGACGGACGGCGAAGGCAGTTTCATGTTGCTGAGGTCCTTGGAGTGGGGGCACCAGAGGCTTTATAATGGCGAAGCACAAACGGAGCGGTCTCTTGGGCTTTCGGATTTTGGATAATTTACTACCATCTCGCTATCATTCATTATTATTTTCTGTAACACCTACTTATATTGTAAAATAAATAATAAACCAGTTGATTAATAGTTATCTCCAATTTATTTAAATAAAGTAAAACCTAAACTTTACACCTGACGCTGATTTTCAGCTGCAACCCACGAGTGCCATACGCTAGAATAATAAACATAGGGAAGTGTTTGTCCGTTATAATAAATAAATTAAAGGTAATATAAAATAAAACAAACTCATACAAAATCAAATAAAATGTTGTGACGTACATGTGTGTGTGCGCTGTATCTGTGTATTTCCTACATTAAAATAATAAATCTATGCAAAATCGTAAACAACTCATTTTGCTCGTGAATATTCTATTCTACTTCTTCATTAAAACCCTTGAGAAGTGTCAAGACATGACCAAAACTTCAATAAAAAAAATTAAAAACTTTTATTCCATTTAAGTTGGTAGCCTGGAGTCTGGATTTTTGACCAGTTAGTGATAATATAGGCCCCTATAGCACCACAACTGACAAAATGTTGGCGTAAAAGAGTAGGCCCTTTTTAAATGCACCTTTCTATCTTTCAGGCAGTAAAAGCACTAGAATACCCATAGATGTAGCCCCGTAATTGGGTTGCAAGAGATGCTCGATGTAAAGTAGGCACAGGCTCTGAACTTGCTCAAGCCTCCACGTATCTACCTACATTATCTACGTAGGTGTTGGTTGGTACTATGGTACCTCAGTCTTCGTATGTAGGCAATTAGTAGCCCGATCTATCCAACCGTTCAACTTACTCAAAACACACTCTAGACGCAAATTCGAAACACGCCAGTGCAAATATTTTGCCACACAAGGACTGCAGTTAGGCCGTACGGTGTGGCTTGTACCAAATTGTGCACGACTGTGTCCGGATATGTTAAATCTTGTAAATATGGTGTAAAAAATATACCTAGGTACACATAAAATTGTGTTTTTTAATGAATAATAAAAAGTGTTTTTAATCCAATTTTCACCAAAATCACTGACGCTTCCGGAGGCGACATTCAAATATAAATAACTAGTTATTTTTAACCTGACACATACCTAAATTAGTGACAACTACTTTTAAACTAATAATTTTATATATTTATCAAAACCAAAGACTGTCAATTAAAAACTAATCATTACTTACTACTCAACTGTAATTAAAATAAAACTACGAAAAAAAAACAACTAAAATATTCAATGTGTTAATAAAATTCAATTTCCCAGTCGAAGTTGGTTCATATTAACGCTTCGAGAAAGTTTATAACTTCAGGTGACATTGTTCCCACACCACTCCATAGCTCTAGTGATGTGGCTTCGCACAGTTCACACAGTTTGCACTAATTATACCGAGTTATGGAGTCGGTATTCGCTGTATGAAAATTATAGTGTGGGGAATCGATTGTAGTCTATACCTGTGTTTGAATCGATTAGTGTTCCATGCATGTTGTGGTGTCAATATCGAGTAGTTATTAGTAGGTAGGAATAGTTATACTAGGTAATAATGAAGGGATTATGTTGAATTTTGTGCATAATATTATAGTATTAAGAAATTGTTATAACGGTTTTCATATAATTAAATTGATGGAACCCGCAAGTTACCTCCCAATATGTTGAGAATTACTTATTTTCGAGTTCGATATTTTGAATAATCTCGTAGCTGGAAAAACAATTTTTAGCATTGAAAATACTTTTTCGATCGCTTCAGTAATACCCGTTTTCAAAAAAAGTGTGACCGGAGGCTGGCTTCCTCAATTTTAAGACAGAGAAATGAAAATGGTATCAAAAGATGCGTTACTGAATTTATTTATTTATTATAATTGTTAACATTTTTTTTAACACCTGTTTTTGTTCGTCTCTTTTGGGACTGTTTTCAAAGAATCTTAAACATCTCAAAAAGGAAAAAAATGTGATTTTGGAAGGACTTCGAAATGATACCATTCTAGATTCAATAGGATAAACATCAAGAAAGGGGTAAACATCCAGCCTTAATTATATTAATGGCCATCCGGCTGGTCCCGGGATACCGCATGGTCTCCGATGAGGCGGCGAGCCTCCTTGCCGGATTGCTGCCATGGGATCTGGAGCCAAAAGTCCTCGCGCACATTTGGCAGTGGCGCAGGTGAAACGCCGGGGCCTAACTCCGCTGCCGTGAGAAATCACGGCACAGCGGACAGAGCTCCGGCGGGATCTTATGACGTCATGGAGAGTGCGATTGTTGCAATCCAGTTCTGGGCACGATTGCGGCGATAAGTCCCCTTTTTGAGGAGTGGCTAGAAAGGCGCCACGGCGTCCGCAACTTCCGCCTGACGCAGTTCCTCACAGGACACGGTTGTTTCGGGAAGTTCCTGTTCCGGATAAGGCGGGAGGAAACGCCCGGTTGTCATCATTGCGTGGATCGCCCGGAGGACACGGTGGAGCATACGGTGGAGGTCTGCCCGGCTTGGGCAGAGCATCGCCGTGTCCTCGTGAAGGCGATCGGTGGCGGTAATCTCTCACTTCCGGCCCTTGTCCAGGCCATGGAACGGAACAAGAAGGCAAAGGAGGCAGAACGCGTGAAGGAGAGGCAAATTTCGCGCCCTCACGTCCCTAGCCGCCGCAGGAGACGCCCAGGGCGTTGGGATTCGCGGACGGTGAGCAATGGGTAGCTCGCCGTCCGATAAGGACCAGGCCCGGGTCGACGGCGGGTTTGTTATGTTCCACGCTCGCCTCAAAGAGATGTCAACACAAGTGATGGGGTCCGCTAGGGTCGATGCCTGCCCGGGTCGCGGGAAAGTCCGAAAGGGATACGGTGGCCCTGGTAACTTACAGGCAACTGAAGGAACACGGATGGATTTTAGTCAGTAAGAGTCTGACACGCCCTCCCGCTACACTCAGAGTGGGAGAAGTTATTAGAAATTTCCCACCCAAAAAAAAAGGTCATGGGACCATGAGTTCTGTGGATTTTTGGTTAATTTAAACTGACACATTTTTTTAAATAATTAATTGTTTGTTTACTTAACACTGAGGGACACTAAACACCAACAGGCATAATAAAACTTCTATTGTGTCCGGTGATCTTTTTCTTCTTCTTTTTTTCTTATTTTTAGTGTCTAACCGGGTGTCAGAGTTTTTAAAGCCGCCATGGGCAGAGGCCCATGGTGCCCAGAGGTGCATGTGAAGCCCGTCTAGAAACAATCGTGATGAACAATGATGAAGCAGGCCAGATCGGTAGATAAGGATGAGGTAAATCTGGACCGAGACTAATAATTAGTCTCGGTCCAGCTTTACCTCATCCTTAATGTGAAATAATACTAATTATTAGTATTATTTCACTACTCGACACTACGGAGCAGTAGAGTGACCGTGTCTTGATAGCACTTAATTGGGCACTAAATCTTCACTTACATTACATTACTTTACTTAATATTTAAATTCCTATATCCTTCATACTCGTCTACGTATTAAGTTTAAATTCAGTGTAACCCCAAATCGGGGTTCTTCCGTACCAGGATTTACTAAATCACCACCGCTGCGAGGGCTGTGGCTGGACAACCTTCGAGCTGCCCTAACTGCCGTTGGAGGACCGGACCACCTTCTTGGCTGCCACCAGTCACCTACGTGTTGGGAACTACCAGGATAGTGGTTTTCTTTAGGCGGGCTAGAACTTTACACGCGCTCGATATCGAGAACTCACGCCAGCTTCTGCTGGAATCTGAGCATTTACTTTTTATTTATTATATAACCAGTACCCTTAATTTTGTTTTATTTAATTTACCTGCCCTAGCAGGGACGTTACAGTGGCAGTACAGTGTACAGTAGTGGTGTACAGTATTTTTCACATTTTATTTATTAGTATTGTTTTTTAATGTGAAATAATACTAATTATTAGTATTATTTCACATTGCTCAAATACGTTTTTCATACAAATAAGAGACAGTATAAAGCGCATAGGACACTGCCGAGTCTTGAAAACGACCTGAATATATAGCTAGATCACGTTACAAAACGTATCATACTTCATAGTGTAATAACATTTTCACTGGACAAGTTTCCAGTGCGTTATATAATAAAGTTAGTTTATTAGTGGTTGCTAGTTTCAGCAACAATTTCAGCGTGGTTCACGATACTCACGTAATTATAGCAGTTATTAGTAACTTTAATTATGTGGGATAGTTGTGGTCCCTACGGACAGACAATGGGATAGTATGGTGCGTTTGACCTTAGTTTTAGATGTCCGATGTAAAACCAGCCAAATGCGAGTCGGACTCGCACACGAAGGGTTCCGTACCACCGTACAACATTTAGCAAATAAATGTAAATACTGAAAAAAGACGATTAGACATCCAAAATTTTAAAAATTGCAAATTAATTTGTATTCTATAATGAAATAATGATACTGTGTTGAATAAAAAACAAGACAGTCTACTGTCTGGGTGTTTCCTTCCGAGGAGTTGCCAACTAAAGTAAAGAGAGGTCGAAGCGTGAGAAAAAAGATGGTGGCCTCGTTCTTCGGAAGGACAAGTCATTACGCAAAAATTGTTTTAGAGGATCGAAAAACAGTTACTGCAGAGTGGTACACTAATAAATGTTTGAGAAACAACCTTGCAGTAGGATCCTCCTTCACCACGACAACGCCTCGTCACACACCGCCAAGCAAGCAATACAACAAGCGACTACTTGGCGACGTCAGACGTGGAATTACTGGATCACCCGCCCTATAGCCCCGACCTCGCACCATGCGATTTACATTTATTTCCAAAAACAAAAGAAAATTTCGAGGAAAGTGTTTTATGGACGCCGAGGAAGCAGTGGCTGCGTTTCAAAATGCCGTCAAAGAGACATGATAAAACTAATAACTTGCTAGTTTGTTACTAGTGAGGGGCAAAGTTTTATTAAAAAAAAAAAAAAAAAAAGAATGTTAGTTTATATCTTATAATCGGTATTATTTCCATTAGAGTATTTAAAACTGTGTGACAAACCACGTTGCACTTCCAAGTTGCTCGCAGCTGGGCAGGCTATTTGGTATTGGTGCAAGGTCCGTTACGTCGCTAGCAAGTTTCATACCAGTTCACAACTTATCGGTTTCCCATGAATATATCTCTCGAAAAAGAATGCGTTAAATTGTAAATGTTTTGTTGCAGTTCACAATTTCATAATTAAAAATAATATAATCTAACTGAAATAATACCGATAGATCATTAAACTAACGAAGTTCATAATTATACGGTGACATTCCTGTTCAGATTTGTCTGAAGTAGCCAGAATATACTAACTTACATAGTAGAGGCGTTGTATATGTATTATCCATTTTGTGGGAGCGTTATACCACAAGTACCAAAGGCTTTTCGGATTCATGTGCGTATTGTATAATTATCACTTGCTTCAAAAACGGTGAAAGAAAACATCGTGAGGAAACCGGCCTGAGAGATATTTTTCGATAGCATGTGAAGCCAAGTCAGAGACCCATGGGCGGCTTTAAAACTCTGACACCAGGTTAGTCACTAACCATACGAAGAGAAGAAGATAGTACCACAAGTCCAGTTAAACTGTACCATACCATATTGCGGAGTAGGTAATGGTTTGACGAGGTATTCATTGACATTCGAAATAATACGACTTTATAGAATCAACTAACTTCTAACGATATCAATCGATAATGCAAGAATCAAAGTTGGCGTCAATTCTCCCCCTGTTTCCCTCTCACTTCCTGCCGGACGACGAGAAAGATAAGAGCAAGGCTAGCCAGTTTGTGTCGAGTGAAAATATCTATGTGTTTTCAAAGGAATAGTATGTGAATACATAACGTTATCACGCCTGTATTTCCTCGAAGGGTTAGGCAGAAGTGTACCTATAGTGCACCCACATTTTGCCAGTCATATTTAAGTCCCATGTAATAGGGGGCGAGCATATTTCTGTCCACCGGACACAAATCCGGACTCCGTATTTTCAAAGGAATGTAAGTCATCATCAGCATCATCATTTCAGCCAAAAGACGTCCACTGCTGGACATAGGCCTCCCCCAAGCACCGCCACTTCGACCGATTCTGTGCCTCCCGCATCCAGCGGATTCCTGCGGCGTTTGCAAGGTCATCGGTCCACGCAACAATGTATTAAACGTTAATCATTTATTTCTATAAATTAGCTTTAATAAAAACTTTTTTACATATTTATTTAGCTGGATTGGTCTTTTCTATCCGACTATTCTGAGAAGAAACGCCGAGACAAACTCAGAGGTCATAATCTCTTGTAAAGTGCAAACATTATCTTGGTCAGATCATAATAATGAGGAATATGCAGATTAGTGCATGCAATAGTGTGTGTGAGATAATATATAACAACGAATTTGTAGCTAAAAAAAGTTTTTATCTTCGAAATAGTTTCTGTAGAGTAGGGTACTACCAATACTGGTGAAAATCGTGGGAAGGTCTCCTGTTTTTTTTTTTTTCTTTCTAAAACTTATTTAATCGGCTATATGAAATTAAATGAAATTGTTTATTCTGTAAATAGGATATTGCAATCACTTTTACACGTCATATTAAAAAAAAGAAGAAAATGCTAGATGAGTTCGGCGTTTCCTATCTGACTACTCTGAGAAGAAAGACCGAAACAAACTCAGAGGTCACAGTCTCTTTTAAAGTCCAGACATAATCTTGGTCAGGCCATATGAGGACCATGTAGATTAGTGTCTGAAATGGTCTTTTGAGGAAAGAACCACACAGATTTGAGTGGACCTGTCCAGTCGGTGCAAGCATTTGTCAGTAATCGTAGAGCTCAATTCAGAACTTAAGGAGCTCAACTCGACGAACAATACCAAAGAAAGGACATTTGGGTAGGTCACATAAAGTACTCAAACTGCCAGACCATGATTTAAACTAACTGAGAAAGAAAAAATTAAAGAAAGAGGAAAAACAATAAAAATAAAATATCCACATAGTCCTCACATTCACAATAATTAAAACAATATAATACTTTACAAAGTAATCATGTTATTTTGTATATAATTTTCAACAATAATGATAGGAACTACCTTTTAAGCAAAAAAAATGCATATAAGGTACTTCCGCTCTTCCGGTTTATATTAACAGCATAAGTGAGAAAATTAACAATACATTCAGTAAAATCAAAATCAGATTCCAAATACCAAAATGAAAAATTAGATTTCAAATCAGAATCAAAATTACATTAAAATTAAAATCAGAATCACAATTAAATTTTTATTTTATTTTAAATAAAGTACTTATTCCAGGAACTAATTACTAGTTTTAACATCGTTAGTTAACAACTCCTTGAAGTTAGCACCTGCTATGTTATCCGAACGATAACCCTTCGAAAAACAAATGAACGAAATGATGTGCTCCCAAAGTTATAAGTAGGTAGGACCTACCTTACCAATCTAATGCCTGTGCCACCTAACCGCACTACTCAAAATTTTGTTTCAGTGCGGTTAGTGAAAGTGCTCAGGTGCGGTTCGGACAAGTGCTGTTGAAATTAGTGCCCTGAGTGGAAAACCTCCCCATTTTTCCTAACACTAGGTGACACCTAAATGAATGACTAACCAAAAACACGCTGTTGGATTTTCCACGCTCGGCTTAGCGCTGAGAGTTGAAAATCCAACATTGCAATAATATTTAGGCATTACAGCGGCTCTAGTGTAAGTTACTTTGAACCATCTCGACTTTACCCATCGACCGCGGTCAGTCTCAAGTCTTCATCAGTGAAGGGCAGTGAAGGGCCAATCGGAGCGCCGAACGCAGTCGATGCGTAAAGTCGAGATGGTTAAAAGAAACTCACACTAGGTTTCTCAAAAATACATTACAAGTTAAGCTTGGCTAATCTCCTACTAAATAATACAAACTTATAGAACTTGCGATATCTCATAAATTTATATTTAAAAAACAAACAGCAACAATTTCCGTAGCAAACATTTTTTCATGTTAAAAAAATATTCGATTTCACTTAGCTGGGACACTGACCAACTTAAGCTGGTCTCCCGAAAAATATGAAACTCCCTTGTTGCGGAAGATTTAAGGTACGATATGGATTGAGAACGGTGTTAAGTTAAGTTGGTCACTGATCATCCACAAAGATTTTGCAAGCAAAATATGAAGATGAAAGTTGGCTGGTTGGCTGTTTCGTTTTTGTCGAGTTTCTGAAGGAAATTGCCGAAGACAGCGTTGTTTCGGTAGTAGGAAACATGGTGTTTTTCCGATGATGGATACGATTAATCACGTAATATGGCGCTGAAGGGGAAACTCGTTGATGCTCAGTTGTTTTTGGGACCATAATATTGGAATACTGTTGCATGTGGGTATGTGAGTGATAGGTGTGTCAATTTACGAGTTGCAAAACGGTTTTTGCGTCGTACATCGTAAAAACGTGTGTAGAGAAATATTTTACTTTTATTTTTTATATTTACAAATAACTTAGTTAGATAATAAGTACTTTCCATTAGTATACACATAAACGCTGTTCGGGGTAATATGTTGGCTCGCAGGTTTGCTCGTTGTTCAGTTGAAGTGAAGTTAGCATTATTCAAAGCCTACTGCCAATCACTATACACGAGCAGCCTGTGGGTTAATTATACTCAAAGGGCATACAGCGCTCTGCGGGTACAATATAATAATATCTTCAGGATGTTGTTGCGGTTGCCGCGGTTCTGCAGTGCGTCCACGATGTTTGCCGAAGCGCGTACAGACGACTTTTATGCATTAAGACGCAAACAGAGTACGCGGCGGTAGCAATGACATTCTGAAGATAATTGCTAGTAAATATTATCAGTGTCCGAAACACTCGCTTTGGGTGAGCATTGTTGTTGGCACGGTAAAATGAAATGATTCAATTATTGTTATTTTATAGTTATTATAATATTGTGTCGTTATTCTTGTATTTTGATATTGTGCATACTAACATAGTTATAAGTTTCTGTTGTTACTAACCATTATGGATCAAAGTTGTCTAATATAATAAATGAATTGAATAAATCTTAATATACAATCTAACATCTATATTATGTGGAAAATGTTGTTAGTTATACATTTATACTCCCATTTTTGTTTTAAGTTCTACACCATAATATTGTATGTGTAACCGTTTATTTTCCCAAATAAAATTAAAATAAAATAAAATAATACACTAAATTAAAAACTAATTAACAAATAAGAACATAAAATATTTGAAATTGTCTTTAAAAGTTTTGAATTGTTTCTTTAGAAAAGGGTACTTACCTATAAACATAATTCCTTAACATGCTTCATAAAATTTAGAAGTAATTTCTTGAAATGCTTTTGTTCCATAGCTGGTTTACACGCGTAAATACAGTGAATTTTAATGATAGGTACAATTAAATTGTGACAACTTAATTACCTATCATTAAAATTAATATCATAATATCATAATTATTATATCAATATACTTGACCTTTATTTACATCATTGAAATGAAAAATCTTAACCTTAACCTCTTAAAAAAATCCTTACCAAAAACTATTTCATATTAAAACCTCTTACGGCCCTTTGGTATTTATCTAGAGCGGTTCGCACCCAACGATCAACATCAGTCGTTCGAGAGCCCTCAAGAGCTGTAACAACCCCCACAGTTCCAAGGACTTTACCAGATTTCAGAGGGTCGGTAGTTTTTTGTGAAAGCAAACAGTTTATCGAGATTTGTTCAGGCTTACTGGATTTGTAGACGAATGTAGATTTAAGATGAAATATATTTATGGTTTTTCTGTGTTTTATTTTATTGCTTTTGTTAAGAGGTCTGTTGAAGTGTTTGCGGGCTTTTATTATTGTGTTGCCGCGTCTAAAATTGTTTCTCTTAATGTGGTGGTATTATTTTATTTTGTGGCATTTTTGTTGCTTTTTGTGTTAAGTATTGAATACAGACGAATTAGGTAGAATTTTCTTTAAAATATATTGAGGTGCTATTGAAAGGAATCTTTTTCTTGATTGATAGATACTATTCATACTTGTTTTTGTAAAATAAGTAGAACAGTTTGCGTAGTCGTAGAAAAACATATTTTTTCTTAAGAGCAACGTACTCTTCCTGGATTAGGTATAGTAAGCCTCAAAAAGATTTAAACAATGATAACTATTCATTTGACTGTCTACAGATTTTTTATATTTATTTAATGCAACGTTTTACGTTAAATACATTAATAAAGGGAACAAAATCTGCCAAGACCAATAATTATATTAGTTAAAGACAAACAAAACTAAACAAAAAGGCTAAATATTCATACAATCATCATTATTTCAGCCGAAAGACGTCCACTGCTGGACAATGGACGTAGGCATTCACCAAGCACTGCCACTTCGACCGGTTCTGTGCTTCTCGCAGGCAGCGGATCGCTGCGTCCGTCACAAGGTCGTCGGTTCAACTTGTGGGAGGCCTTCCAACGCTACGTCTTCCGGTACGCGGTCGCCACTCTAGAACCTATCCGCCTCATCGGCCATCTGTTCTGCGAGCAACGTGCTCCCACCAACACTTGAATTTGGCAATTGGCACCTTGGGTGTCCTGCGGATCTCATCATTTCTGTTTCGATCACGCAGGGAAACTGAAAGGAGAGCCCTTGTCTAACTTTTAGTCTTCTAATGAGGCTCATTGCGAGTGACCACGTTTCAGTGCCATGTCTTTGGTCATTGGTCAAAGACTTTCGTCTTGAGATACTGCTGTATGTGGGACGACAAGACGACAATATTGCGTACCTTTCCCAACGCTGCTCAGCCGACTCGAATTCGACAATTGACCTCTTCTTAGTTGGACGTACCAAACTGGATAGTTTGTTCTAGGTAAAAATTATCGTCCACAAATTCGAGTGTAGAGTCTCCGATCTTCATGAGAGATCATGATGATTCATACAATATTATGGATCAAAGTGGATTGTAGACAATTAAATGAATTCTTGTCGACGTATGTGTGCTTTTGAAGCTGACTGTTAGTACTAGTCTGTCTGCAAAATGTATTGGTATTAAAAGAAGGACAAAATCCTTGTTTCCTTTATAAAGACCTAAGGTTTAACGCGAATCCGGGGCGTAACTCCGCTGCCGCGAGAAATCACGTAACAGTGCACAGAGCTTCGGCGGGATAAGTCCGCTCTTTGAGGAGTGGCTAGAGAGGCGCTACGGCGTCCTCACCTTCCGCCTGACGCAGGTCCTCACAGTACATGGTTGTTTCGGGAGGTTCCTGTTCCAGATAAGGTGGGAGGACACGCCCGGGACACGGTAGAGCATACGGTGGAGGTCTACCCAACTTGGGCTGGGTAACGCCGTGTTCTTGTGAAAACGATCGGCGGCGGTGATCTCTCGCTTCCGGCCCTGGGCCAGGCCATGGTATGGAGCGAGAGGGCATGGGAAGCCGTCACTTCCTTCTGCGAAGCAGTAATGCTCGTGCAGGAGGAGGCGGAACACGTGAGGAAGAGGCAAATTTCGTTCCCTCACGACCCTAGCGCCGCAGGGGACGCCCTGGGCGTCGGTAATCCCAGGCCAATTCCCGGCCACCATAGGCGCGGGCCTGTGGACGGTAAGTAATGGGTAGCTCGCCGTCGACGGCGCGTTGCGTTCCACGCTCGCCTCAAAGAGGTGTCAGCACAATTGACGGGATCCGCTAAGGCCGCTGCCTGCCGGGGTAGCGGGAAAGTCCGAAAGGGATACCGTGGCATCCTAGGCAACATACAGGCAACTGACGGACACAGAGCGGGACAAGGTATTTGATAAATTCAAACAAAAAAAAAATGGTCTGACCCGAATAAGATACTTTAATAATATATTTGTAACAGTTAGTAAACTGGGTTTTTACTGTTTGCAATATTCATCATCCTTGTTAAACAGATATTATTACTACCTCTCCGATATTATAAATAGAGATTCGAGTCTGTGCGGTGTCTCCAAAGTGATCTATGGCGACCCACGGCTATAAATTATAGCCGAGAACATTATTAGGAGTTTGCAGACACACCACTCCTTTGGTGAGGCAGGACGGCTATTTTGTAGATAAATATATTATGTCGCATGTTTTATTAATGATGGTAATATTGTGATATTTTTGGAAGTGTATTTTTTTGGAATATAGTTTTAGCATCTTATTTTTTCAAACGGTAAGTGCCTACTTATGAAACTTCTATAGGACCATCAGTTTACTTTTCATACGAACATAATATTTTTTTTTTTTAAACAGACCAAATACGTATCGGACCGAGCACAATGAGGGGTTCTGTAGTTGAAATGAATTTATCCCAAGAACAAACTTAATTTAGTAGTAGAGAAAGATGTTCTCCGATACATCGATATACGTCACGGTTAATTCTCCAACTACAAATGTAAGTTTGTAATTGCAAAAAAATATTTTCTTATGTAATAACGCTACAAATTATCAATTTTCGGACTTTTTCCTATACTTGTGTGCTTCTGCAAAATTTCATGATTCTAGGTCAACTTTTTTCAACAACAATATTTGGATTTATTTGCGAGTATCAAAATATGTAACATAAATGGCCATATTTTTGTATTGCGTTGAGTTAGAAGCTTGAATTTTTTAGAGCTCTAATGGAACATAGATCTACGTATTTGATATTAATTTCATCTTGATACCTCGACGCGTTCCTGAGAAAATGGGTCTTGACAGACTGCAGACTAACGGACGGACAACGAAGTTATCCTTTAACAGTTCCGTTTTTTCCTTATGAAGTACGGAACCCAAAAAAATATTTTTTGGTTATAAACCACTACTCATTGATGTTGATGTTGTAAAATCTGAATTGTAAACAAGTTCAAAAGAATAAGAAAATAAAATCATTTTCAAAGTTGTGGTATTTGCAGAATCTTTACTTAAATTAGTAGGTAGTAGGTACCTAAAGAATTTACTTCACGATATCCGTCGTATTATTAAAAACCATCATAAATTAATGTTAGTATGACAAAACAAGTCATTATTTTTTTTTTCCATGACAGAATCAGCAAAACTATCCCTTATATCGGGCTAGCCCCCTGTTCCATATAAAAATAACAAAAAAACTATAAACATTAACAATGAAACATAACTATGCTAATAAAACTCATATTCCATAAACGGTTAGCCTGTATCATCAGTTTATGGTGGCATTCATTTAATGGTTTTACGACGCGTTTAGTGAAGTATAAAAACTGCTAACAAGCTGAGTTAAAGTAATGTTTATATGGGTTTACAAAATTAATGTGTTTTTGCAAGCTGGGAATTGAGGATCTGTTATTTTCTTCCCGCTCCACAAGTTCATAATTTTTTAATGTTTACTGAAATGAAATGTTTCAAAATCACAAGATTTTTTGTAACACTAAGTGTCTCCATCTATGTAATAATATATAAATAATTTATAGTATGTTATATAAAACTCATATATGAAAAGAACCTACACTTTGTAAACAAGCATATTACAAATTAGAGGATTATATCCAAGATAAGAATGCTTGGAAACATGCTGGTACTGCTCCATTCGATAATCTAGAATTCAGACAAAATCAAACTGGTTGCTAATTTGATTGTAGATTTTTATTTTTTTTTATATGACATTCATTTTACATTCTGTGATTACTTCCTCACACACTGACTTATTAATTGTAAAATTTTAGGAAAATCGTCTACTTTTACAATGTTTGTAAATATGTGAGCACCATGTATCTATCACATAATAAATTTATCTGTCGTTGCCTAATTTAATTATTTTGACCTATTGTGGTATAGTAATTTTATTCTTGGTGCATCGTCTTCACATATAATTACATAACTAATGTACCTATACAAAATATTTTAAAACACGGTGGAGTTTCTTGCCCATTCTTCTACATACAAAAACTACCTATTGGAAGCGGCGACTAGAATCATTTTTTTTGTTTTGTAAATTTACTAATATAATAAATGAATAAATGATTTAATAAATTATAATAATAATAATTTAATAAATGATTTGACTTTATCATTATTAAATAAAATAAAAAATAAATAAAAGGTTTGTTCAGCTCAGAAAAAAACACGGTAAAATTTTAAAAAGAACTAGTAACAGATTACATACGTACCTTAGGTGCTAGATTTTTACAAATTCCCTGGATCCCACACTAGGAGTCCCTGTGTCGTGGGAGTTTATATTGTGGGAGATTATAATCTAACGTTAATCTTAATTAAGTTACCAAAAGGCAGTCGGCTTGCAGCATTAGTACCTATTTTATTTGCCTATTTAATTCATCATAAACCAGCTGTGCCCCGGGGTGTCACCCGCATAAGTCTCGATCCCGTGGGAATATTGGGATAAAAACGTCTTCTATTTCAGGTCCTTTTCCAGGTCACGGTCTACCCATGTGCTAAATTTCGTCCAAATCCGTACAGCCGTTTTAGCTTGAAAGCGTATCAAACAAACAAACAAACTCACTTTCGCATTTATAATATTATTATAGTTAGGATAAGTTAGGATGAAATTATGGACATACTTATATTGCAGTGACCATTCGGCAGAAACGTCAATATTTATTTTATACAAAGGTTCAGGGTTACGTAATGTGAAATATACTCGTATATATTAAATAAGTATACTACGTAGACCTGAATTTATACTATAACTACTTACAATTCCGTTCAACCAGCACGGTAAGACAAGCGTAATAGATAAGATTTATTGTTCATACTCAGGGTAAAAGTAAATACGCTTCATGGATACTAGAAAAGAATAAAATAAGAAAGGTTCTACCTATTATTTGAAAGGCTTTTTCTTAAATCTAAACAACGTTTGTCAGTATTTTTTTTCCGTACAGTTTCTCACTGTTTTAAACAAAGTGAGACAATGATGAATGCGAATTCAATGAATAAAATATTTAACTTATATCTCTATCTTAACTTCTCATTATAATCAAAAGCGTATCCCTGTATATTTTTATCACCATCCAATTGCAAACTAGCCAATTAATTAATTAACAAACAGAAAAAACATGAATCCTCTAACTAGCTCCCCAGCACGCTTAGCATGACCACAATAGAAACGGGTTTTGTCGACGGAAGAACAGACAAAATCACAATCTGTCATTTTGTCTATTCTTCCGTCGAAAAAACCCGTAGAAAACCTGTTTCTGTGGTTGCCATGCTACGCGTGCTGGTAAGTACAGAAACAAAGTATTAAAAAAACTTAATAAAGTAATTTGAACGTAACTAGGTAACATTTTTCCGATACAGCAATTCTTCCAAATGGTTATATAATCACTTTATACGAACAATATCGTAATGGATACTAATAGTCGAGCAACAAAAGTGTTACACTTTAATATTACAGAGTGCATGTATTTTTGTAGTAATTAGTCCGAATTTTGTAATGGGATGTGTGAGTTCTGTTTTTGGGGTTAAGGAATTAAAGTTATGTATTATTAAGTTTCATAGCAAACAAATTTAACCTTAAAAAAAAGCAGCCAAGTGCGAGTTGGACTCGTACATGAAGGGTTTCGTACCACCGTACAATATTAACAGCCCTGTGAAGGACGGACGGACAGCGGAGCCTTAGTAATAGGGCCCCGTTGGCACCCTGCGGTATGGAGCCCTAAAAAATTGTCGGGTCTCAACTTTTGGATGAGCATTCCAAAACCCTTGAATAATTCTCTAACGTGATTAAGAGGGAACAAGGCCTGCGAGGAATTTGAAGAATAAAATATATTCAATATTTTTTTTACATTTAAATTTAAAAAAGAGTATGTCTAGGTTCGTATCATTTTCTTTTATGTTAAAAACTTTTAGAATTTGTCTGGTAGTCCCCTAATCTCGGTGGTAAAAACTGGGCATTTTTTTTAATTTTTGGAGGGTCATATATTCTTAACTAATAAGTTGCTGAAAAAAAGGAAATAATAGGAACGTGTCTACAACAGACCTTGATTTTATGAAAAAAAAATGATTGCTCTAAAGGCATTATTCAGGATGAAAAAAGGGGAATACATTTGTATGGAGAATCACAGGCCCTGTTCCCTCTTAAGATGTTCACATTAAAGGGAGTAGCAACCTAAATACAATGCACGATACGTGCGCGTAGCGCGAGCTTTTTTCGGCGTAGCAGGTGCCTACGCAGATTCGTAGCACGGGCCTACGGTAAACTCGTAGAGCTGCTACACTCCAGAAAAATACTGTGTAACAAATAACCTTATGGTACAAAACATAAAGTTGTATTCTGAACAACTGTCAACAAATTCTAGCTTCCACAATGAAAACTAAAAGTAGAACTGTGTAGCTGTACTCATACTTATACTGTTAAACTGAAACCAGGTGGTTTCAGTTGCACACTGTAGCAGCAAGTTATTTAGTTTTCAAATGTAGTTTATGGTTTAATAGTACAAACTGCGTCAGTGTATGATAAATGCACTGAATCTTCTCTTTGAATGGCTACATATATTTTTGTTTAATACGTTGATGTTTAGCAGTGTACTGTCGTAAATACTTTTCATCTTGAGATTCTGACAAGGCTAGATACCCCTTTAAACCGGGACACTATAATTGTACTTCGCGGCAATAATAGGTTTAGTGGTAGTATGAGGATAAGGCTCATTATAAGCTCTATAGTCTGTTCTAAAAGTATCCGATGGAAGTGTAAACAAACCATGTTCAATTTAAATTCTTACCTAACCATTCACTAAAAGGAATTAGTAGTACATTCATCTGTATCGAGGTCTCAAAATATCTCACCACTTTTTTCCAAAAAATATTGTTTGAATTACATTCTTAAATTGTAATAGAAAAATCATCGACGAAAATTGATGTTATAAAAGTTACCTAAATTGTCAAATGAAGCATCTTTGAGGTGATTTAAAATTAGAATTTCGGGTTTAAGTATTCCAATAATCAAAATCAAAGCATTCAATTTGTAACTGGGACTACAAAATGGCGTCTACAGGTATGTTTTCTGCAGTGTGATTCTGTAAGACCTCGTTCTAAAGTTCGAATCTGAATCCGCTGTGAGTTTCTTGATTGGCATTCTAAAAACTCGGTTGTGAATTCGAATTTACACTAGCGCTACCATTGCGAGCGTGTTAGCGAGTTGAACTACATTGACGTGAGATTTTGACCGATAAAGTATGAGATGACGTAGGAAGTGGCATTCAGTAAGGTAATTCCGCCGTCACTTCGACGCTCACTTCGCACTCGAACCCGATTCAAAGTGTCAAATAAAAAGCATCTATTTTACGAGTGAAAATAGAAGAAATCCTATATAAATAGTGTTACAATAATATGTTTATGTCACAGTGTTAAAAATTAGTACAATAACTACTCAGCGGCACGAAATCTTGGCCAACCGCTTATCTCGCAAATACTTGCGATAGCTTTAAGTGTTTCTAACATCGAGATATAAGTACCTACTGTACGTTAGTACTTATATCTCGATGGTTTCTAACGGTTGTTCTTATGAAGCTAAGTCAAAAAATGTTTACCCTTAGTTGAAGATGGTAATTCATTATGTTTGAGTGCACTGTAGCGTAACTTTTAATTCTTAGTTGAATCGGGTTTCTTGAGCGACTAAATTGCAAGTTTGAATTTGTGTGTTGTGAAAGTTTACGGTTAAGTTATTCAGTTATTGTGTTTTCGTGCTTTTCATTCAAACACTAAAGGTGCTTTATAATACAAAAAATACCACTAACACCAGCACAGGTTGCACAGGCCGTAGCCTTAATCGACCAAGGCTTTACACAGCGCGAAGTTGCTGTGGTGCTTAACGTACCACGTTAGTCAATGCAGTATGCCACGAAATGATACCAGGAGACAGGCCACTACTCTCACATATTTACAATACCTATATATTATATTAACTTATATTACCCTACCCTACCCTATCTCTATTCATAACCTCTGCCAATGCTTGCAGCCCTTTCCCCCCTGCAGCCACAGCTTCAGCTAAGATTCTATCTCTCTCTGCACTCCTTTCATCCATGGCCCTCTTTCTTTCCGCACTCCTCTCCAGAAAGCACTGTAGAATTTGTGCATTTAGTTATTGTATCTCCAGCTGCTGTTCTTCCACCCTCAGGAGTCTCTTAGTAGTGGTGGAGAATTCCTTTCGCCGTTGAGATGGTGGAGGAGCAGCTGAAAACCAGCGCTGGGGCTCTGTCTTGCATAGGGTCGCAGCATTATGCTGAGCGATGGCCGTTTTGCGTGGATGTGACACATTTTCCCCTAATTTGTTATTCTCGTGTTTTTTTCTTTGCGTCATATATTTACCGCAAATAAATGTATTTTCTTTCTTTCAACTGAAGACGTGTGACGTGATGCTGAAAAAAGAACACCGATTACTATGATGCGTAAATAAAAAATCTTAAATAGCAGCTATTCGTTGTTATTCGTTTGAAAAATTTAGTTTTGATAGTTATTTTTATGAAACAAGGTGCGCGCCTTCAACGGTTGGGTCATGCCGGTTTTGATGTACTCTTTCGGCATACTCAAATTGACACAGACCGAACTCGATGCCCAGGATAGGAGGGTCCGTATGCTGCTGACTGCACATCAAATGCATCACCCACGGTCATCGGTAATGACACTGTAAATCCCGCGAAAGTGTGGAGAACGAGGCTTTTTAAACGCGAAATCCCTCCACAATCGCGAGATATGCAGTCTCAGGGTGGACTGTGGTCGACTGTGGTCGCGGTGGATAAGGGTCTTACCCCGCTCTCCTTGACCAAAGAGAACTGGCGCAAGCATGTAGTGCTTGACACTAACGATGGCAGGGAGGTGTGGCAGAGTAAGGAGCTTCACAGTCGCTACTTCCAGGCCCTACATGGAGCCGATGTAGATTTACTAGCGTCCGTAGCCTAGCTGCGTTTTGGTGGACTCTTTGGGGAAACCGAAGGTTTTGTCTGTGCAATTATAGACGAAATTATGAGTTATAGTGCTGTTCTTATACCGGTTTAGTCGTAGCGGCACCCGGAGGGGCCGGTTACCGCGCGCAACCGTTGCGCGGCTCCCGAAGGCTACAGGTGGCGCCTTCGGGAGCCAGCGCGCGATGGCGGGAGGTGCCACCGGTCCCTAACGGTTGCGCGGAGTAACCGACCCCTCTGGGTGCCGCTAGGACTGAACCGATTAATAGTCATTGATTGAATAAAATTAACAATATGATACAATTTATGAAATCAAGGAACACACTTCAAACCAAGATTCGTCGCACATTTTAAGTGGTTTGCTTTGACGAATGTTAAGTGGTTCTAAATAACGTACGAGTATAGTAAAAAAAAGCGATGCTAACCTTGGTCCACTGTTTGCATTTTTTGATTGTGCTACCTATTTTATTTAGGCGCACGGCTAGTTCCTCTCACTGGCGTCGACTTCGCTCTCTGGCATTTTGAGTTCTCATTTTCTCAAAAAACCCTTCGCCATGCCGGGTTTCTTTCCATAAACTCTACCAGAGTTTCATCCTGAGCCGACGATGGGTGAGAAGAACGTGTCTCATTTGGACTGGAACATTATTGTTGGATTAGAAAACAAAATAAATACTATTTTAATTAATATCATTTTTAAACTTCACAACCACAAATATAAACTTACTTCATGATTATTTCACAGTCATTCGGCACTGAACGATCAAATCAAAGACATGAAACACAAGCAAAACAACGCAACGTACTATCAAAATATTGTCAATCTGACATTAATTTTTTTTCGTAAGGGAAGCATAGATTATATTCATGGCACAAATTTAGAGTTTTCTGTATTTTTACTTATTATTAGCTGCCTCAAATTCCTTAAAATAAGAAATTTTAATTTAAACATTATATTAGCTAAAATTCTGTGCCAAAAACATAACGATTGTGTCAAAAAACTGGAATCGATAAAACTCGACTAACATTTTGTTGAGTGTGGCAGTCACTAGTACAATATTGGTCGCTTCGGAACTCACTTCACTTCGCAAGTGACTGGGTGATGCTTACAGAATGCAAAATCAAGGTAATTTTGAACCTTATGCGAAGTGAGAGTGAATAGCGAAGTGAGATGCGAGTTGTTGATTGAATTTTACAGAATCGACGTACTGATCCATTTGTTTACATGTTGTCGATTTGCACTTTGAAAGTTTGGGCAAATTGAAAGCCAATTTTTTCAAGCATCTTGCTGATTAGATTAACTTTTCATTATCTCCCTTGAGGGATAATGTGTGATCATCGAAGATCTTGTTCGCCCTTTTTTATCGACGAGTCGGGAGTATTTTATAGCAATAAAACTACACCACACTCAGAACGGAGACATTTATTTTGGTATTTTCGAGGTCTCATAGACCTTGCGTGGTAACGAAACCATAGCGCGAATTTAAACCGGCCAACGCCATCTATCGAGACATGAGGTACTATTTATACAAAATTGGTTTAGGTTTAGTCTATTTTAATATTATGACGTGAACATTCCGCCCACCAAGGACCTAGTCCTTTCAAGCCGCCCACCATGACATAATCGAGACTAAATAAATGGACAACTTCAGCGTTGTACTAAAATCCTTGGTATTCGGATGCTACAATAAACATAAATCCCGTACACAAATAGTTCAGGTTTTCAACAGTATAACATAATTATATGTGCTTACTTTTACATTTCTAAATTTAGTATCTGAGTGGACTGTATATAACATAACAAAATAAACATTTAAAAAACGAACAATAAAATTAACAGTTTATTATTCATCGTTGACAGGTAAAATACATAGCTTAGAAGTTGGGCGTTTGACTCGGGAGTCCTTACACTGAAGGGTGACTACGCGCACTAAATTGTCCTTGCCAGGGTGTAATTCGACTACCTTCCCGTATAACCACTTAGCAGGTGGTAAATTGTCTTCCTTTATGAGGACAACATCACCAACCTTCGGATCGCGCGTACGTTTAGCCCACTTGTGTCGTTGGAAAAACATAGTTAAATACTCCTGAGACCAACGTTTCCAGAAAGATTGAGTCATTCTTTGTGTCAATTGCCAACGTCTCAAGCTACTGACTGTCGCGTGCTCATAATCATAATCTGGTGCTGTTACCAGTGGCTGACCGACCAAGAAATGTCCTGGCGTCAATGGGTTTGGATCTGACGAATTTACACTAGACTGTGATATAGGTCTGGAATTCAGACACGCCTCGATTTGGGATAAAACGGTACTCAGCTCCTCAAAAGTCAGTGTCGGTTCGCCAATTACCCGTTTTAGGTGATGCTTGGTGCTTTTGATCCCAGCCTCCCATAGACCTCCAAAGTTAGGAGAATGAGGCGGGATGAAATGCCATTCGGTTCCATTATTTGCCAAAATAGGCGCAATTTCTCGAGGAAGAGATGCGCATTCATCGCGAAACATTGCTTTAAGCTCTTTTGAAGCCCCTACAAAATTGGTGCCATTGTCACTGTAAAGGTGACTACAATGACCCCGTCGAGCTACAAAACGTTTAAATGTAGCAAGAAAGCCTTGAGAGGTCAGATCAGAGACCGCATCTATATGTACAGCGCGGGTTGCCATGCATACGAACAGACATATGTAGCCCTTGTAGGACTTATGTCCACGACCCTTTGCTGTTCTTATTTGAATTGGTCCCGCATAGTCGACACCTGAATGGAGAAAAGGCTTACTTGGAGTCACTCTGCATGGTGGTAACTGACCCATCAATTGGGTTCTTGTGACGGCTGCATGACGAATACACGGTACGCATTGGCGGATGTGAGCCTTGATCAAATTCTTTCCACGAATAACCCAATATTTAGACCGAAGAAAATTAAGTGTTAATTGGCATCCGCCATGCAGTACACTCTCATGAGCGTCAGATATGAGTAATCTTGTCAAATGGGATTGATGAGGAACTATGATGGGATGCTTCATATCATCACTTAGTTGCGAATTTTGGATCCTACCCCCTACTCTCATCAAGTCCTTATCATCCAAGTAAGGATTCAAAGAAGTCAAACCGCTGCCTTTGCTGACGTCTCTTCCGGCTTGTATTTCCTTTATTTCTGTCTCAAACCAAACGTTTTGACTTTGCTTCAGACAGCAATGCATGGTGTCCGCAATCTCAGAAGCTGCAAGGTAAGGTGGCAACTTTGTCCGTGAGTCTCTGGTAGTCTTTATTTTCAGGAATCGTCTACAATAGGTGAGAGTCCTGATCAACCTACGGAACGATGAAAATCTGGACCACATCAGTTCAATCGGGTGATCCTCTATCTGTGCTGCATGAACCTTGACCGATTTTAGTTCCAGTTTAGTCATTATAGCCTTTGGTCTGCAGTATTCTATGGTATCCGCAAGTAACCACGACGGTCCATGTTTCCAAAGCGAGTCGTCTAACAAAGATGTGGATGTTGTACCCCTCGAAGCAATGTCAGCTGGATTGTTTTTCGTATCGACATAATGACATTGAGTAGAATCAAGGGCATTAAGGATTTCAGACGTCCGGTTTGCGACGAAGGTTTTCCATCTACTCGGGTGATCGCTCAACCAAGCCAGCACGACCGTTGAATCTGTCCAAGCATGTAAGTTGGATTTTTGGACATTCAAGACACAAGCCACTTCTAAAAGCAATTTGGTAACTAAAACTGCGCCACATAGTTCCAATCGTGGTATGGAAATTTGTTTAATTGGAG
This sequence comes from Xanthia icteritia, assembly GCA_949128155.2. Taxonomy (NCBI): domain Eukaryota; kingdom Metazoa; phylum Arthropoda; class Insecta; order Lepidoptera; family Noctuidae; genus Xanthia; species Xanthia icteritia. Next base: position 5,879,550 of record OX421932.2, read on the forward strand.
CCACCTTCGTTTTTGCAGTTACCAGATTACAGTGGACTCGACCTACAGCCTCGATGACTCTGATGTAAACAACTGCGGCGTATGCTACGCTTGACGCATCAGAAAAACCATGCAGTTCAACCGTTTGATCATCGCTTTTTCTTTTCAGCCACCTAGGAATTCTAAAGTTGTTGAGTGTGTGCAACCCACTACGATAAGACTGCCACTCTGTTAAAAGATCCTCAGGCAGTTTCTCATCCCAGTCCAAACCAGCGATCCATAGTTTTTGGATGAAGATTTTAGCGGTAATTATACATGGTGCAATCCAACCCAGCGGATCATACAAACGTGATATCTCTGATATAACTGTTCTTTTAGTTTCAGATGCAGACGGTGGCAACGGCGACGGTGTTGAAAAGGGTAAGTTTACAGTATAATGGAATTCATCGGAATTGCGATTCCAGGTAAGTCCTAGAATTCTAATAGTTTCATCTTCCTTTATTTCCAGATCTCTTCCAGTATCCAGCCTTATCTGTTTTAGCAACTCTTCTCGGTTACTTGTCCATTTTTGCAAAGTGAAACCTGTCTTATTCAATAGTTCATTAAACTCATGATAGATTTTTACAGCTTCTTCATCAGTCTGGCAACCTGTCATTAAGTCATCCATGTAGAAATCTGTCCTAATCCTACTAGCAGCGCATGGGTACGATTGACCTTCATCGCTAGCGGTTTGCTGCAATGCCTTAACTGCCAGGTAAGGTGCACTAGATGTTCCAAATGTAACTCTCAAAAGCCTGTACTCCTTTATATCAGACTGAACGTCATCTCGCCATAAAATCCTTTGAAAGTTCACGTGATCATCAGCTATTTTAACTTGGCGATACATTTTTATGATATCAGCTACCAAGCATACTGGATATTGACGCCACCGCATAACTGTATGACGTAAATCAGCCTGTAAGAGTGGTCCTACCATTAAAGTGTCATTCAAGGAAACACCATCGGAACCCTTTGATGACGCATCAAATACCACTCTTAATTTTGTGGTCGACTTATCTTCACGGATTACAGCATGATGCGGTAAGTAAACAGCGCCAACTTTATTCTTGTCTTTTTCATTAGAAATCTCTTCCATATGACCTAGTGATAAATATTCGTTTATTACAGATGTATATTGTCCTTTAAGCTCGCTATTTTTTGCTAGCTTCCGTTCAAGACTGTATAATCTTTTTAACGCAATTTCCCTTGTGTTGCAGGGCGTTTTACTGGATCGAAAAGGCAGTTTTACAATGTAGCGACCATCTGCATCCCTACATGTGGTAGCAGCAAAGTAATCTTCACAAGCTTGCTCTTCAGGGCTAAGAATTGACTTTTCAGAGCATGTTGGCTCTGCCTCAAGTTCCCAAAACTTTTTTAGGATTTCATTTTCTTCGACCTTAGCGTGCATGCTTAGAATTACATTGTGACAAGACATCACTCCATCTTCATCGCTGACTTCTCCCGATATGATCCAACCAAGGTAAGTATCTTGAGCCATTGTTTTACCCTTAGGGTCCTTGATTAAGCCTTCTTTTAATACTTTAGTATAGACTCCCGATCCTAACAAAATGTCAATTTTGTTAGGCTTATTGAAATTTGGATCAGCCAAATGATTAATACTATTAAGCTCTGGCCAATCCACCAACGTAAATTTCCTTTCAGGTAAAATCGAAGTTACCTTACTCAGCACATAAGCTTTTATTTGAAGGGAACTTCAATAACTGAACAGCAGATTCCGTAATAAAGGAAGCTTGTGAACCCTGGTCTAACAGGGCTCTCAAAACTTGTGGATACCCATTTTTCGATCTAGGATTAATAACGGCTGTAGCCAGAATGACCTGACTATGAATACTTTTTGCAAAATGGGTTGAAATATGAGGTTCAGCCGTGGTCTCGTTCTGTGGCGTTTCCTTTTGCAGTGGAGACACAGAACCGCTTGCCTGTGCTTCTGAATCAGTTTTTAGATGCAAGAGAGTATGATGCTTTCTGTTGCACATTTTACATTTGGTATTGACTCGACAATTAATATTAAGATGACTTGAGCGAAGGCAATTAAAACACAAACCATGAGATTTAACTATTTGACGACGCTGATCGACGGTCTCCTGAGCAAACTTTTTACAATAACACAAGAGATGCTCCTCGGAACAATGTGGACAGGATATTTTTGAAACTACGTGAAATACGTTAGTACTACCTTTAGACTTGCTACTTTGAGGTTCTACAAATTCAAAAGCCCGAAAACGTTTATCCAAAAAATCCCGAAAATCCTTGAAGTTAGGAAGTTCCTCGCAAGATTGACTTACCTGCAATTCCCACTGCTTCCGAGTCTCAACGTCCAACTTGGAGCTAATCAAATAAATAATAATAATATCCCAAGCGTCTACTTGCACCCCTAGATTTGATAATTCATGTAAGCAATCGGTTGTGGTATCTAAAATCTCCTTGAGAGCAATAGATGACTCAGCCGTCATTTGTTTTTGGTTTAGTAAGCGCTTGAGAATACAATTGGCTAAAAATCTCTTATTATTGTAACGACTGTTTAACAGAGTCCAACATTTCTTATAATTTGCATGCGTGATCGGTATGTGCCTTATGAGTTGTGATGCTTCACCTGACAACTGAGATCTTAAATAGTGTAAACGTTGTACATCATCAAGCGATTCATTACTATCAATTAATGACAAAAACAAATCTCTAAACGTTGACCATTCCTGATATTTACCACTAAAAACAGGAATTGTTATTTTGGGCAATCGAGCAATTGATGTCATTTTTGTTTGGCTATGGTCTGGTGAGACATCACTCCTTTCAGAATACTGAGATTTCGGTAAAGCATTTTTTAATTCTACTTTATAAGTTATAAAAGTGTCTGTAACCGCTTCAAAATCATCATTTCTTATGTAACTGGTTGCACTCAATTCACTTGCTGTGTAGTTGACCAAAAGCTCTTCATGTTTTCTTGTGAAATCTTCAAACTGTTTATCTAATATTTCCAAACGTGAGTCCACATTATGCCTGGCTTATTCTGTCTTTTGGAGATTTTTTGAAGTTAATAAGCCCTTTCTGAATGCGACCTTTAATATCTTCCAACAACCTTAACTTAGCCTCCATGATTCCAAATACGGTTAACTTCGGTATAAGCGAATAATTCTAAGTGTCAGTTTGAAATTTCACCAAGTGTTCGTAATTTTTCTAAGTGTTTGAACTGTACTTTAATTCTAGGTGAAATCGGGCATAGATTCGGGGTCTCTTCAATTTTTGACGAATTATTCTAAGTCCCAAGTTTCTTCAAAATATATTTTCTAAGTCCATGCAATAACTTTAAATTTTTACAAGTCTCTGACACTTGGAACTGTTAATTAAACAAATGTACTCACTGTTTTTAAGTTGCACTTTGATCACTTTAAATCACTTTCCTTTAACGCTCCACTTCGCTCCGCTCAGCTCAGCTCCGTCGACCACGCTCCGCTCAGCTTCGTAGACCTCGCTCGCTTACTAAGGTCAGCTCCAAACTTGCACTAATTTGACCAATTAGCTGCTTCTTAACTCTCAACTCCGACACCAGAGGGCGCTTTTAGCTTTTCTCAAAAACCGTTCCGGATCGTAGGACCTTATGATCATCGAAGATCTTGTTCGCCCTTTTTTATCGACGAGTCGGGAGTATTTTATAGCAATAAAACTACACCACACTCAGAACGGAGACATTTATTTTGGTATTTTCGAGGTCTCATAGACCTTGCGTGGTAACGAAACCATAGCGCGAATTTAAACCGGCCAACGCCATCTATCGAGACATGAGGTACTATTTATACAAAATTGGTTTAGGTTTAGTCTATTTTAATATTATGACGTGAACAATGTGTTTTCGTATAATTAAGTACCTTAATTATGTTGTTATATTAATTGTTTAGACTTTAAGACTTCCAGACAAGTAATTATTTAAAACTAGATTAATAATATCTTAAATTGTACAACTTCTTTATGCATGCGGAGTTTACCTGTAAGTGATTGTTGCACTGTTGCACTTACATTTTTGCATGTTACTTTTAGCATACAACCTGTGTAAACAATCATTGGTGAAATAAATAAATTAAAATTAAAATGTTCATTAGATACTTTTGGAACACACTATACTCTTATAGCTTCAGGGAACCGCAGCTTGTAATAGTGAATTACTGATTTGTAAATATAATTGAACGAGTCATCATCATTATCATCAGGCTACAGCAATCCACTGCTGGACATAGGCCTCTCCAACGGCACGCCATTCAGCTCGATTCTCGGCAACTATCATCCAGCCACCCTGCGAGGATCGTCGCTCCACCTAGCCTGAGGGCGTCCTACCTTGGTTGCGGGAAAGTTCGAAAGGGATACCGTGGCCCCTGGCAACGTACAGGCAACGGAAGGAACACGGGTGGGTTTTAGTCAGTAAGAGTCTGACACGCCCTCCTGCTCCACCCAGAGCGGGAGAAGTTATTTGATAATTTCCCACCCAGAAAAAAAAAAAAAAAAGGGCGTCCTACCTTCCGTTTGCCGATTTGAGGTCTCTACTCAAGAACATGTCTTCTCCAGCGGTCATCGGTTCTACGGCTAATATAGCCAGCCCATGGCCACTTCAGCTTGCTTGAACGAGTAAATTAGTGAGAAATCACCATGTTCATCTAAAAATATGATAAATTAAAGTCGCTTTTCGTGTATGTCTCTGTGATAACGATGTTCTTCAAAACTTCGCAACGGATTCTGATGTAGTTCCCACCATCATTTAGAGAATTCATTCCCATATAATACATAAATATTAAACTAACATTAATAAAGAAACCTCTATGTTTTGTCAGGTCGTAAAAACCTTGCGAAGCCGGAACTGGTCGCTAGTAGTAATATAAATATAATGAAAAACTCCGTGCTCAGCAATGGCCCGTCGGCCATTTATCATTTAGTATAATACCTGATAGATATAGGACGTACACCTACTTTATGAGGTGAGGTGGTGGTATTGTATTGAAACTCGGCAGACAGAAAGTGGCATGCAAATAATGAAAGTTCTCCGACGTCACCGCGTTCGACACTCCCTATCACTGTTAAGGGTAGGTTAGCAGCTTAATATTATTATTTTTGAAACACATACCTATATAGCATACTATATGCTAATATGCTATAGCTCAGGAATAGACGAATGAGAAGCTGATGCAGAACTTTTTATAATTAACTTACAAGTGAACGAAGTTTGGGCTTTTTTAACCGACTTCAAAAAAAGGAGGTTATATGTTCGACTGTATGTATTTTTTTTTTTTTTTATGTATGTTCACCGATTTCTCCGCCAATTGTCAACCGATTTTGAAAATTCTTTTTTTATTCGTAAGGGTATACTCCTGAGGTGGTCCCATATTAATTTTGTGAAGATTTGATGTATACTTTGGGAGATAAACGAAGGAACTCCTCATAAACAAACAGTACACGTAATGTGATTTGGATATTGTACTAAAGATCAAAAATAATTGCTGGTTCTATCTATCCATCCGTGGTGAACTAATTATATTCTTCGAAATTTCAATCATTCCACTTTGCCCCATCAAGTCGCCACTGGTGGGGCAAATGCATTCTGCCCCATGGCATGGATTCTTCCCCACAAGGGTTGGCACCTTAGAATTTGTGTAAGTAGGTATGCTCGTATTTAATATTTGATTGGAAAAGAAAGAAATTTATATGTAAGTAAAATGTAACTAGGACTTGTATTCATTTAGATTTTATTTTATTTGTAACAAATCGTGTAATTAACGTATGATTTACAACCCGATTCCTTCCAGAAACAACTAGTAAATAAAAATTAATAATAAAATAATAATACCAGCCTATTACTGTCCCACTGCAGGGCAAAGGCCTCGTCTAATACAGAGAAGGAACGAGCACTGATCAACACGCTTGCTCAAAACGGGTTGGTGATTTCAGACTAATATTAACTATAAGTCCATGTTTCCTCACGATGTTTTCCTTCACTGATGTCAATAATGTCCAAGATAAACTCAGAAAGTTCATATGAATTGAAACAGTCACATTAGAACCCACAACCTCATGCATGAGAGGCGAGGCCTTAACCTCTGGGCCATCATAACATATAAAATTACCAAAAAATATATATTTTACTTAACTATACATTTCTTTCTTTTCCAAACAAATATAAAATACGAGCATACCTACCTACACATTTCTAAGGTGCCAACCCTAGTGGGGCAGAATCCATAAAGATTTTAGACTAGTGGAATCTGCCCCACCAAGTCGAACTAGTGGAGTATATTCCACTGAAAATTTTTTGGCATTCCTATTTGCCCCACCAGCGGGGCGCTCGGAATGTTTCGTTAATTTTTGAGAAATCTTTTGTTATGTTTCCATTATTCGACTGGTATACGAATTTGTGCGGGGTAGGTATAAAGTATAAACACAACTAAAAAGTGAAAAATAAAAACTTTTTTACAAAAAAAAACAACCGACTTCCAAAAAAAACACTTAAAAGAGAAAAATAACTTGAATTTCGGAAGTCGGTGGCAAAAACAATAGTATTTTATTAGATACATATATAGTAAAATATACCTACCGTAATATATATGAAAGCAATTCATAACTATTTCCCTAGGGATATAACTATATCACGGCTTCAACTATGCGAACTGCGAACCATCTTAAAATATAACTATATGGATCTGTATTTTCGTTTTTGCCACCGACTTCCGAAATTCAAGTTATTTTTCTCTTTTAAGTGTTTTTTTTGGAAGTCGGTTGTTTTTTTTTGTAAAAAAGTTTTTTCTTTCATTTAGATAAAACAAATAGTAATATTATATTCACAAAAATAATAATACCAGCCTATTATTGTCCCACTGCACGGCAAATGCCTCTTCTCATACAAAGAAGATACGAGGATTGATCACCACGCTTGTTCAAGACGAGTTGGCGATTTCAGACTTTAAATATTCTAACTAATATTATAAATGCGAGAGTGAGTTTGTTTATTTGCGTGTTTGTTACGCTTTGACGCTAAAACGGATGAACAGATTTGGATGAAATTTGGCACATGTATAGATCATGACCTGGATTTAGACATAGGATACTTTTTATCCCGACATTCCCACGGGGAGACTTATGCGGGTGAAACCGCGGGGCGCAGCTAGTTAAGAGCGTTTATTCTGAAAGTTGGCAACGTCGCAAATAGATGTCAAATATGTCGCTGTTTTGATTAATTTGGCAATATTACTGTATGGAAATAAGAAATGTGGCTAACTAGCGAACTAGAATATTATTAATGAATTGCAATAATTAATATCGTAACACCGAATATTTAGTTAAAAATATAATAAAAGCATTTGGAAACTTTCCAAATGCCCCTTTCACACCTGAAACGGGTACAAGATCAAATTCAATGTTATAATTGCAATTGCATGAAAAAACACTCGATTGTCCTACAAATAAAACCCAGTAACCCCATTTTAATTCATTGCAATTACCTTTTAACAAACAATCATCATAATATTAACCCTAAATATTCCACCACCATCTTCCCTTTAACCCTTCGTCTGCAGCACAGTGGCTAATTAAAGTTAGCTACACACGGCGCGACCGCGACGCTACGGTGTTTGACTACAGCTGTGTTTGTGTCGCACAGTCGCACATGACACGTGCAAATGTAAACAATGGTTATTCTATGTGGTGGCTTTTTGAAGTAATAATTTGTAGGAAGACATGCATTGGTTTTCATATAATTATCTTAAATGTTTTTAAAAGATTCAGTGGGTCGGGCTCAACGGCAAACGACGTCGCGGCAGGTCTGGGCCTGCCGCAGAAGGCGGGATGAGCTGGACTCCTTAAATAAAGATTGGTCCTTGGCAGCTCTGGACAGAGGCTGGTGGTAAGAAGACAGTCCCAGCAGTGGGACAGTAATGTCTAATAAAAAATTCAGCATTTGCACTAAACCTATGCATCGCCTTCATTACGCCCTTGAAAAGATACTCAATTTCGTGTTGCACTATGAATAAATCGCCTAATTTCGTGCCAACACAGTTTCTGTTTTAAATGTAAGCCTTAATTTAGAAAGAAAGAAAATACGTTTATTTGCGGTAAACATGACGCATAAAAAAAAAGAACACAAAATTAAAAAAGAAACAAGGTTAGGGAAAATATGCGTCACATCCACGCAAAACGGCCATCGCTCAGCATAATCCTGCGACCCTATGGAAGACAGAGCCCCAGCGCTGGTTTTCAGCGACAGCCGGCCGCCGGATTTATTTTATTTCTTGTCCACTAGTAATGTTACATATCTCTGAAAATGAACATTTTCAAAATTATACACTCATACATAATGTTTTATTCAATGTGATTTCAGATTGTAGGTATCTTTTCGCAGCAGAACAAACAAACTATCCGCAAGACAATTACAAATTGAATTTAAAATTAATTATGTAACCACCTGTTCAATTGATATTGCAAGTAACTACGCGTCTGTCCAAGCAAATCCTCTCACAATACTATCTAGCAATACTGAAAACAAACCGAGTCCTAGAATAATCCAAACAAAATTAATATGGCAATCACAAAGTGAATAAAATTAATCAACGCGATTGTCATTGTAGTTTGGGTCATTAGCAATATTATTGATGGCTTATAAATTGCATCGGTCTGCATCTGCAATAAAGGCAGAATAGTACATACATGGAGTGCTAACTTGTAGGTGAATGTAAGCGCTTCACGTGTTCAGAATGTGTACATGTCTTCGTATTGTGTCAGACAAAAAAACAGCCCGCATAGCATATAGTGGGTATGTTGAATCAATATTAAGATACGGACTAATAATATGGGGCAATTCAACAGACAATGATAAGACATTTATTGTACAAAAGAAATGTTTAAGAGCTATATGCGGTGTCGGTCCGCTTGAGTCTTGCAGGCCTTTATTCAAAAAACTGAAACTATTGACCTTGACCGGTATGTATTTGTTTGTGGTATCGGTTTTTGTGAGGAAACATAATGAATTCTTTAGATTCAAAGGTGACAATTACACAAAACAGAGACCAAGAGACGCAACAAAAATTTTAGTTCCATTTTGTAATACAACTCTAATCAAAAATAATGTTTATCATAAATGTGCATTACAATTTTTAATGAATTACCAAAGATCATAAGGGAGCTACCATTTAAATATTTTAAAATTAAACTACGTAGCTGGTTAATAGAAAAGTGTTTTTATAGCTTACAAGAATTTCTGCAACATAAAGAAAAATATTTTAAGTTTCCTTTTGCTTTGTGATGTGCTTTATGTAGTTTAAAGAATTGTTGTTAGGTACATAAAATGTTATTTTTAGGTTAAGTTTTATTATGTGTGTACCTCCTTATATTTAAAAAACAAAGGTATTTTTCTGTACCTATAACTTAATAAATAAGTAGGTACTTATTAATGTAAGATTAATTTGCATGCCCTAAACAGGCAAAATATGAACTGTACATTAAACCGCCAACTTTTACAACTGGTAACACCTGTATTTTCTGCAAATAAATGATTCTTATTCTTATGTAGTTGAGGCTAACTGTCAATCAAGTTGAGATGAGACCAGTGAATTAATAATGAAAATCTTTTGCATGTCCCAATGGGTAATGGATTTATTTAGGTTTTATTTTTATAGGTATATGGTTTTTCATTTAAAACAGTTAATAATAAAAAATACCACGTTTCTATTCGCTTTTTTAAAACCTGATTATAGGAGCCCGATGTTGCATATTTATTTAAAGCAGTAAATATATGCTTAATGTTTGCATAAAGTTTTTTAATTAAATGTCATTTTGTTGGCTTTGGTGTAAAATAAACGTAAGCCGTTATTGCCACACCGCGTATTGTAATTTGTGCTATAGAAAAAATAATTACTCCATTTACTAGTATTCCATGTCATCGGTGTTGGACGTGTGATTATGAACTCCATTGATAGATGCTATTTTGTGAATGGCAATTTAATTTATTTTGTCTTTGTTTTTAGATTCCAATAACAGGGGGATACAAGGGAAATTATAAGGTTTATTTTTAATTAATAAAAGCTTTAAATGATAACATACATTATAATGAAAACTGTTTGAAAATGTGTAGGAAATTTCACTTACTTTTTTATGCAGAAAAATTAGCAAGAACATGAAAAACAAAATTTCTCACATCGGTCGCAAGAGACATTGATTGTTATACACCAATCGTTTCCTTTCTAGGATTGATTTCTATGTTTGTCAAATATCTGTACCAGAGATGTTAGTATCGCTTCCCTTACAATTTAATTTGTATATCAATACACGTATAGAGATCCAAAATTATATTATTTACCTCACAAACGAGCACCAATCCACAACAACTCACAATAATGAGATTACTCCAATATTTGCCTACCCTATCAAAGGGGTGCACACATTTGAGAAATTTAAGCGGATTTGTCAAGTTTTCGGCGTCCGACGGACTGCTGAAATTATGTGCACCCTTGTTAGCCGAGCTGCGAGTGACACCACGTGATGGGCGCTTTGAAAAATTATTCCCGGACAGAAACATGGACGAGGGCAAAAAATCAAGGGTTTTGTGTGTCGTGACGGTCTAGAAGGGCCATGTGCGGAGCCCGACGTCATCTGTGAGGTTTTGTTGTCAGGTTTTTCTAAAAATGTTTAAATTGTGGTTAGAGAGAGATGGATGAGTTATTTTTAAATGTTGATAGAAATAGAAATAGTAATAATTTATTTAGCAAAAAGAAGAAATACAATATGCATGTTACGTTATTTTGATATTGAAATGAAATTGTTTATTCTGTAAATAGGATATTGCAATCACTTTTACACGTCATATTAAAATTATATTTAAAAAGAAAGAAGAAAATGCTAGATGAGTTCGGTGTTTCCTATCTGACTACTCTGAGAAGAAAGACCGAAACAAACTCAGAGGTCACAGTCTCTTTTAAAGTCCAGACATAATCTTGGTCAGGCCATATGAGGACCATGTAGATTAGTGTCTGAAATGGTTCTTTGAGGAAAGAACCACACAGATTTGAGTGTACCTGTCCAGTCAGTGCAAGCATTTGTCAGTAATCGTGGAGCTCAACTCAGAACTTAAGGAGCTCAACAATTTATTACATTTGGGCTCAATTTTTGGGAAAATCCTGGAAGAAAATCCTGTGTTATAAGGGGCCATATAAATTTAAATATAGAATATAAATTGATACAGCAGTTCTGGAATAAATCTGTTAAAAATATCGATTTTGGCATTTTAAATATTGACAGAATGAAAAGCTGTGTCGCTGATCAGGATTATATATTTTTAAATAGGTAGCTTATAGATGATGTTGGTTTCATGTAAATATTCCAAAGTTTCAAACTATTCAAGCACATTTTTATACATCATGATTATTATCTAGCTTTGAAACCAATAAATTCTAAGAGAGAGAAAATGGGTAATTTATTGAATTCGCCCTCGAAATTTCAATATGTATTAATATAGCAGTAAAACAAAATTGCCAATAATAAATTAAATTCATACTACATTGATTACATAAGATACGAAAAGTCGTATTTTAAAAGAAATCGTGCAGTGTTATTGCGCATCGTAGTCGTGGGTAGATTTTTTGATGTAAAAGAGGGAAGCGTATTTTTGCTGTTGTAATTCTTGGAAATTCTTACATACATAACACACATCGCGCATGTATTCCCCGTAGAATTAGGCAGAGATGTACATACCTAGAGGGCCCTTGTAATAGGGGGCGAGCCTTTTTTCATACATAACATAATCTGCCTATAATGTTGCCATTGCTGGTACACAGGCCTCCTCTCTAAGAGAGGGCTGTAATCTACCACGCGAGCCCAGTGCGGGTTGGTAGATGTCACATGTCTTCGAATTTTTGGTTCTAGAACATGCCGGTTTCCTCACGATGTCTTCCTTCACCGTTCTGAGAGCAGTGGTGATGAAATTATTTAGTAAAGCGCCTGCCTGGGTTCGAACCCACGACCTACAACTCACAAGTCGGGGCCGTTACCACTGGGCCAGCACTGCTCATTTAGTCATACACCGGGCACAAATCTAGACTCTGGGCTACTGCAGAGAAAACAAAAGCTAGTATCAAAACTCAAAGAATTTATTTCAAATAAACCAATTACAGGCACTTTTGAATTGTCAAGGGGTCGGTCAGTCAGAAATATGAAGCTAGTCGCCCATTCCAAAGCGAGAACCTATGGAGAAGAACGGGCAAGAAACTCCACGGACACTCTTTTAAATCAAAATATGGTTACATAATATTGGTTACGTCATTCAAGTTGAAGTTATACATGTGAGAACGACGCAAAACATTAAAAGCGTCCGTTATAAATAAAAATAAAAACTAATTCAAACATTAAATTAAATTAAAATCGCCGTGGCAGCTAAGAGATGACCAGTCCCTACTGACAGCACCCGTTCACGAACATGACGCATGGATTAGCACCATTCAGCTCAACCATTTTGAAGGGAGCTAAATGATCCAACACACGCGCCACCGCCAGCGAGACATTAGAGTGAGCATGACATAATCTCAGCCGCCAGGTCACATTCAAATCAATGAAAGACATACCCAGTACCTAAATGGTAGCTTTATAGTCGGTATATAGTACTCACACATGTGCAGTATAGATATAGATGCCAATTTCAACTCATCGACTCCAGCATAATGGAAATGCATAATTAAAACAATTCATAAGTAAACCTACAATATCTAGATCTCATAACTTATACCACTCCAGAAAATCTCAGTCGGCCTTTTCCCGGGGAATCGGGATCAACCTCGAATCGAGATCGTAACTCGATCATATTGTAACATGATTACCAGAGCTCCAAGTACTCTCGATGGAAGCTTTTATCTATAATGGTGTGTTATATGGGTGTATCGCAAAGTATACGGTTTAATATAAGGTAAGGTAAGGTTTTCTCTTCTACTCTTACACATCATGGTATCTACCAAATCGGTAAATTTGCCTTCATCTTACTATGTTTTGCGTAAAAGTGTTAGCTTACACAATAATAATGCCGTTTCCATGACAATCAAGTCAAGTCTCTGCAACATTGTATGTATCAAAGGTGTCAATACGAAACAGAAGCGCGACTATTTTTTGACGCGGCAGCGCGAATCTACGAGGTTTCCGGCTACTGGGACCGCAATTAACTAGGACCGCGGTCCCAATCGCCGGATCTGTATAAAATAAATAATTTTCTTCCGGCGACTGGGACCACTTATATGATTACTGAAATTAAAAAAAATGTACAGTCAAACAAAAAATTTTTAGATGTAATAATTGAAGAAAAATCCTTTTTGATTTAAAAACATCATTTATTGATATAAGAAAAACAACCACTGACTACAGTTCTGTTATTTAAAACTTTCGTAATTAAAACATACACTTAGATCGTGTTAACAACAATCAACAAAAAAAAAACACATAAATCGTGCATAACAATCAACAATTTTTAAATAATTATTAACAATCAGAAAGTAATTGTTTATTACAAAATCAGTCTTTAACTGGTACCGTAAATATAATTTAAAAAAACATAAATCACAATAAAAATAATAAACGTGGTAACTTGGTAACTTAATCTATTGCTAAGCGCATAAGATAAAATCATGTCTAGAACGAGTCAATGATATTCATATAAATAATTTATAATTTTTTTCGTTTGACTGTACTAATTTTGGCTTGAATAATAGATTTTTTTAAGTTATCTATGAGTGGTCCCAGTCGCTGGAACAAAAATATTTATTTTTTACGGATCCGGCGACTGGGACCGCGGTCCCAGTTAATTGCGGTCCCAGTAGCCGGAAACCTCGAATCTACGATTGAAATCTTTGGTGTTTACATCTCTTTCTAACTACTTTCCTCAGGTATGCTGGAAGAGATTTCTGTAGAAGCATCACCACAACATTCTGTTATTTTCTTCTGGTCTGTTTTGTGTGTAATTAGATGGATAAATAAAAAAATTAGTTTAAAAAACTGTAACCCGACAACGGAAAAATAAAAGTGATCTACGTTCTAGAGACAACTGTAATACCTACACATAGGGTTCTGTTTGCGCTACAACTTCATGTTATTTTTTATGACTTTTTATTATTTTATTTTATTTACACTGTCATAAAGTTGATGTTTGTTTAAGTGGAAATAACATCAATTCGAAACAATTATTTAAATAGACCTTATGTAGTTTATTTATTTATTTAGAGGTATAAAAATTATGTATTAGGTATGTTGAAACTGTTGGTACTCCCCGTCACTTGTCCATAAGGGTTCATTAGAAAACCAGCGTCAGACAGCATTTGTCGGGCATTCATGCTGAAATTAAGCTTTTTGGCGCAGCCGTGAGGCACACACTATTATTGCTTTATGATTATTTTCACTTTTTATTTTGTTATTATGATTTTCACGAACTGTGTCCAAATACATATTATTCTTTCTTTCTTTTCTTTATCTAAAAAGTACGAAACAAGAAAATATTTCAGACAGAAATCAAGACATAGGTACAAAAATGGTCAAGGTAAAGGTGTCATCTCATGCCATTATAATGTGGTAGGCTACCCTGGCACCCACATGGTTTATTATTTGTTTCATTATTTTGTTTTCAACAGGGCTGACTTGGAAAAAGGATTTTTTATAGATTTTGTAAGCACAGAATGGTAAGATTACGTCTTAGCTTTACATAAGGTTATAGTGTCTGGTAAAACCCTGGCGATTAGCTACGTTTGTTAATTGATTGAAACAATAAATAATATATAAATGCGAATTTCACAAAAAGCGCTCTGGTTACCCTTTACAACTAGGAACCGTGCACCTAACTTCTGGCGTTTGCATGTAAGTTTTCTTTTTAATTTTAAACAGTAATGCTTGTTCAGGGCTAGATTTTGATCAATAGTGCTTAGATATGTGATCGCAAAATTTAAAAAAGTATAATAACTTGTAGTGACACAATGTTGCAATATCGCTGACATAGCAATAAGGTTTACCGCACGGCTCGGGGGCCGCCAGTTCGCTCCTAGATTGGGTTGGAAATGGTCGTGAGTATATCCCTGTGTATATTGTAAAAGTTGACGAAACCATAATTATTCTGTTAAGTACCTGGTACTTGTTGAAAGACCTACACTGTCCTCCCATACCTAATAACACTGTTATTTGAAAATATTGTAAAAGCCCATTATTTTTAAAAGAGTAACCGTGGAGTTTCTTGCCGGCTCTTCTCCATAGAAAACAACCAATTGGAACCGTGCACCTAGCTTCTGACGTTTCAAAAGTGCCCATGTAGGTTTATATGAAATAAAAATATATTGAATTGAATTGAATTAAATAAAGACACAAAGTTTTACCTCTTACTTAAGTTTAATTTCATAACACCGGTTACATAAACAACAACACAAAAAACTCAACTCACAAAGTCACAACCTGACGGCCGCCAGTCTAATACTGCCTACTGTTCATTTCAAGTAGGCTAACTGGGTATCAACTAGGATATACAGATGCCTTAAACTATTTAGTCTACGGCATCTGATAATCCCAGCTACCTCAACTGCCTTAGCTGCCTAGCTGTTCACGCTTGGCATCCTAGCTAGATATTGCTTCGGGCTTATCTGCGGTTGGTTGCATCTCTTCTAGCGTTAGGCGTACAATGCAGCTTGTATAAATGTATTAGTACTAGCACAATCATAATTTTGGTAGGTATATTCATCATTAGGTACTGTCCTCTCATACCTAGTCGTGGTCCGTGGCCCGGTCTGCGGCTAGTTGGCAGTTGCAACCAAGTGCGTTTACCTGGTCTCTGTACCACTGGTCGTGGTCGTGGCCTCCTAGTGCGCGAGATAGATCCCTTACACTGTGATATGAATACATTGGAAAAGCCAATAATTTAAAAAAGAGAAACCGTCAATTTTTTGCGGTCTCTTCTCCAGAGTAAATGACCAATTGGATCCATGCCGCTAGCTCCTGACGTTTTATAAGTGCCCTTGTAGGTTTATGTAAAATAAATTATTTTGAATTAAATTGGTAGCATAATCAGGCTATAATGTTCCCACTGCTGGCAGTCCCAGTAGTGGGAACATTATAGCCTGATTATGGGCCTCCTCTCAGTAAGAGGGAGTTGGCCATCATCCACCGCGCGGGCCCAGTGCGGGTTGGTAGGCACATGTCTTCGATTTTTTGTTTCTAGGACATGCCGGCTTCCTCACGATGTTTTCCTTCACTGTTTGGAGAGCAGTGGTGATGAAATGATTTAGACAAAGTAAAGCGCCTGTCAGGGTTCGAACCTACGACCTTAATACAACTCGTAAGTCGCGGCTGTTACCACCGGCTGGGCCACCATTGCTCTCCACTGGGCCACCATTGCTCTCCACATCTTCTTAGGGTCATCCTTATCCATCCACAGTAACCATTTTAATCTTTCAAAATTTCATTAAAAAAATATTGTTAATTCCGAAGCTATTTTGACCAGTATATTATTAAAAATCTTTACCTGATAAAGTGTGTTATTAAAATATACCATTTAATTAAGATTAAAATATGCCTGGACATTACATCTTTTAAATGAAAACTATAAAATATATCACAGATTTATAATTACGCGCAGCAAAATAATTATGGCAGACGGCGCGCGGCGTGGCGCCATGACTGACAAGGGTCAATGACCTTTCCTCAGCTATTAAGGAACTGCGATTATTGAAAATAATTTATGAATTGACTTATTAAAAGTATTTGGCCGTCAAAACTCCACAAATGGAGAAGGACTCACCATTTTATTCATATATCCAGTTCAACGAAATAGTGGGACCATCCAAAGACAAAACCACTTTGGTTTTTTTTTATTGTAAAGCCCATTCACACGGCGACGATCAGAACGATATTTTGTTACTGTATAATTTGAGATCATACGGTAGTTTCTTGGCAGTTTCATACTGAATTTAATCGTATGAACATTGGGACGTTGACGTCTGCATCAGTACATTGCATCGTCCGAAGCAGGGCGGGTCGCTAGTGAAAGTATATGCGGTACTTATAACAAAAAAACTACTTATTAAAAATATTGTCTGTCTATTTGTTAATCTTCAAAACGGGACTTTCACTGGCAGATAGCTGATGTTATAAGGAGTAACTTTAATTTTATTTTTCTTTGGTATTTTCCTTACAGACTATTTTTATTTTATTTTTTGTAAAAAAGTGTTACAGGCCTTGTAATTTATAACATTGCCAAGGATGAATCTGTGAAGGTGATAAATATGTGATATAAATAAATAAAAAAATAAACAAAAAAAAATATTAAAAAAAAAATAAGCTCGCTCGGGCGAGGCCGCAGGCAGTAGCTAGCTAAAAATAATAAAAAACATAGGTCGTGCAAAAAGCTCACCATTGAAGCATGTATTGAATTTCCTTCAAATATCGAGCTCTCTCAAACCCTCGTCGTCGATAAGTTTAGGAGATTGAACAATCCTCATTCTTTTTATAACTCTCTTTTCACTCTTATTGTTTTTCTAAGTATCATAAGATACTTATAGAAAAACAATGTGTACATAATACGGAGAACTTGAAGAATACCTTTGATTTTCGTTGAAAGTTCAATAGTATCTTCCAATCGGCAGACGTATTCATTTCCTCTAAGCGTCTCATTCGTACGTTGCGAACAGAAATATACTGCACAGGTATATGCTAGTAGTTGCAGTAAAATTAAACAGGAATTTTGTACTGGATATTTTATAGGGAAGGTACACATCTGACGGAAAATGCGTCGGGCGTAATTTCGATAGTATGGTCGACGCACTAACGCATCATCGGTTGAGTGTGGAAGGTCGAATGTTTTGTTATATATTTGTCTGTTCTAGCGTTACGCGACCGATAATACGCGACGCATTTTCCGTCAGATATGTACCGACCCATAGACTGCCTCATTGGTCAAGCGCTATTGCTGAGTATGAGGTCGTGGGGTCGATTCCCGGGTCGGGCAAAGTGTTATTGGGTTTTTCCATCTGGAATTTCTCAGTAGAAGCCTGGAGTCCGGATTTGTGCTCGGTTGATGGCAATAGGCTCGCCCCCTCTTACATGGGACTTAAACAGAACTGGCGAAATGTGGCTGTACTATAGGTACACCTCTGCCTAACCTTTCGGGGATTGCCTGTAATCCCCGAAAGGTTAGGCAGTGATGTTATCTTATATTTATAAGTACAGGATATTTTCTGAATTTCTGTGATAGATAAAAGTAGGAAGGTAACCTATCACAACTTTATTTAAGTGTATTCTTTATCTTCTAACGCCATGTTTTGAGTGGGTTATGATATCTGCAATGGATGAACAGCAGTACCTAAGCCACTCACTCTTCTTTGCTATGGGCAATCTCTTTCCTAACCCTTAAATTTATCCCTAGTATTAAGACGCAGATATTATTAGATTTTTTCACTTTATTTTATGCTCTCCGGGATACACTTTAATAACAAAGCGAGTAATAATTTTAACCTTGTAATGAGTATCTTTAAGTTTGCCCTTATTGTTATTATTAATAGTACCTTTGCTAATTATTTTATATGGAAATCTGTGGATAACGTCGTGAGCAGTGTATTTGTTAACTCTATTAGTTTAGTATTCCAATCATGTGTAATATTTAATATACCTACTGCTGTTTGTTGTCCCTAATAAATAAATAAATAAATAACCATTCACTCTTAAAGTTTTTTGGTATTCTGCATTCCTAAGGGTATAATTATTCTTTAAAGGGTTATTAGTGAACCTTCTGATTTTTACCTGCATAACACCGGAAACTGTGAATATTCGGCGCGACGGTTGCAGCGCCCCTGCAGCAGACTGCTCCATCCGGTTTCAACTTCCTGCTCTTTCCAAATCACGGTTTTTAGTTCGAATACGTTCTATTGGTTTTATTTATACTTTGCTTTCTAGGAGAACATAAAAAGTTAGCGTATGCTTGAAACTATTTACCTTGTTGGTGCTATTGTATTTTAAGAAACTTTAAATATCGTTAACAATCACTGTGAAACTTTGATATTCTTATTTCCAGCGGATTTCATTATGAATAATTTAATTTAATTTTTTTATTGTTTTTTTTTTTCTATTACGGTCGCTTTTAACGTTTTGCATCGTTCTCAAATGTTTACTTCAATATCAATGATGTAACCAATATTTTGTAACCATATTTTCATTTAGAAGAGTGTCCGTGGAGTTTCTTGCCCGTTCTTCTCCAAAGGTACTACACTTTGGAATGGGCAACTAGCTTCATCTTTCTGACTGACCGACCCCTTGACAATTCAAAAGTGCCTGTAATTGGTTTATTTGAAATAAATGTTTTGAGTTTGAAAAATAAAACAAAATCAAGACATCATTTTAATAAAATGATGTCTTGATTTTTTAAATGATTTCTTTATGCATCATTTAATAATAAAAGAATAGAAGACTTCATTTTTATAATGATCTTCATCACCATTTCAGCCGAAAGACGTCCACTGCTGGACATAGTCCTCCCCCAAGCACCTCCTCTTCGACCGATTCTGTGCCTCCCGCATCCAACGGATTCCTGCGGCCTTCACCAGGTCATCGACCACCTTGTGGTGTACCTTTTTATAATAGTGAAGGTGTATTCTACCTTCTCGTAAATTAAGGTACTAAGGTTGATAACACTGAACTTACAATTCATAGACATAGACTTTATGTAGCTAAGCATGTTATGTAGGTATAGAATATATATCTTTCATGTAATATTCTATACTATACTACACAAAAGCGAGCCTTTCCCGTGATTCAATAACAAAGTTTCAATTTCAGAGGTACGTAACACCTGACGTATCCGAGCCAATATCTAAACACCTGGACAATAGACAAAAAATATCTTTGTACATTTACAAAAAGTAACAATGAGGAGGATCAGATATAAATAATATGTATTAATGAGTTAAGGTCTAACAAGGATAGTGTATAAATTGAAGAAAAAGCTGTACGTACATCATAGAAATCAAATTTTGTAAAAAGTCATCGTCATTAATCAAATCTAATTATGGAATAATCGCCAAAACCGACGCTTGTTTTCTGCGAAGATTTTTTTTTCTTTTTCTTGCAAGAAAGTACCTAATTAGATAAAGTACTATTTTTAGCCTAATGCAGAATTGCTAATACCTTCTGATACGAAAAATCCTTCGAAATAAACAAATATTCTTGAACGCTGTACAATTTTCCTGTAGGTATATTAAATCTGTTGAGCATTTTATTTTCCGTCGCGATGTCACGAGGCAATTTGACACCGGAGCTGGACGCCCAGCCAATATCAGGTAAGGAAAATGATATTCTGTCCAAATTGTATGCTTATTTTTCGCAGACAGAAGTCAATATTTTTTGTAGAATGATTCAAAACTTAAACTTTACATTGTAATTTCTGATCTAATCACTATTACAGTGCTACAAGGATCATTTGGCGCTTGAATGACACTGACAGAGGGGCGTTGTTGGTGAGGATTATTTTGTGAAATGGTATTGAAAAATCAAGATGGCGGCGTAAGTTGCGATTTTGTGGCGGTTTTTGCCACGCGCCAAAATATCCTTGTATAGTTATATGTTGTTTTAAAAGTTCAAACCGTGACTAGTTTTAACGGTTCTTAAATACTACCTGATTTCGGAGAAGGGCCAGACGTCAGGTAATTAGAAAACGTCAAACCTAGTCTATTAGCACAACATCTTACCCATTGAAGTCTTCGAAACTTGAACACGTCAACTGTCAAAATCATGAATCGATTACACAAAGCTGTACCGGTACTAGCTACTAAAATTAGCAGCTCTAACCGAGGTCAACTAAATAATCGTACAGCAAGAGAACCCTCGTCAATGGTTGCTGTTACTGACAGCTCCTGGCTGGAAACTTTGGGGTGTAAACAAGTGTTCCTATACAACTTATTTAGTGCTCAATTGGTGCTTAACGGCTTTACCCGCTTCAAGTTTTGATAGACTTATAATGAAGTTGAAGTTATGGAACAAAACTGCTGTGACAGACAAGGAGATTGAATCGTTTGTCGATGCATGTGAGTAGTAACGAAAGCAACTAGGGAGATAAAAATGTGTAAAAAAAAAACAAGTGATTAATATTTTTGAATTGACCTGTCAGTACCTCAACAATCGGATTATGTTATAAGTACCTATAACATACACATCAAGATCCTAATTAAAACGAAATGAATGAAAAAACATGAATGAGGTACTTATAATTGGCGATGGAGATAGAAATGTGCTGAAAGATTGTAGTAAGATTTGTGGCGGCATCTACATCGCCACATTCGAAGTTACGCATCACACTGACGTCACGCAAAATCCTGCATCGCGCAAGCAGAGTTTACCGCGCCATCAGCATATAAATATATGACTTCCCGACATCAATCGTTGGGCAATTGTCCACCAGAGACGACACCTATCTGGTCGGAGGATCCTCCCTTTTCTAAAAAGAATTAGTGAACTCTACACTCTGTTTCTCACACTTCTATAGATTAATTAGCGAAATGTGCCTTCTACCGTAAGTCGCCAAGACTTATTCTGCGGAAAATTATTTTTTTACACAATATTATCTAATAAGTTACCTCAATTCTATATTGGACCAATAACACGGCACACTAAATTCCACCAGTAATCACAACGAACCACAAAAAATATTCCGGTCCCAAAGACCAGATAAGGACCAAACCGAAACGGTCATTGCGCCTCCAAAGAAACTGTTGACGACCCCTTATCCATTGGACAATACAATATATGCCCATATTGTAGCCTTAACACCAATACCGAGAACCCCTTTTGTAAAAAAGGAGGAAAAAATCCTACTAATATAAAATTATGTGACATGGTGTATGTTTGTGAGTTTAGATATAATAATCACGCAAACAGCTGAACGGATTTAAATGAAGTTTGGCATATGGGTACCTAGACTTTGTAGAAATCTCACCGTGAAAACTGAGGTGAAGTAAGCTGTTATTCTGATCGACAAAATTAAATAGTGTCGATCGAAGTGAGGTTAAAGGGTGTGCTGTTGATCTACACGATCCACACACCATTTTTACTGTGGTTTTTAACAGAATAGAGCGACACAGCATCGGATACTTTTTATTATCCCTATACTATGTTTCCATGTGATAATATTAAAGTTCTATAACATTTCGATCTCTCTGAAAGTCACAGGCAATAGCTAGTAATGAAAATATATCAGAAATTGTGAAACCGCGTTCACGGTAACACTGTCATTCAATACCCAGTGATATCCTTTTTTGCCACGCGAATAGACCCGAAGAGAATGGATAGCAATTCAGAGACCCTTAGGGCCCGAACACACGTACCACAAGACCACAACCACACCACAACGACAACACGTGGACGGGCGCTAATTTGTATGAAAATGAATAGTTTGAACGTAAACGAGGCAAAAGAAGTATGTATGGATCGAAGCAGGTGGCGTTCTGTAGTTTCTGCCTACCCCCATAGGAAGAAGGGGAGTTTATGTATGGATGAATAGTTGATTCACACGGACCACATTTAGCCGTCAAAATCAACCGTGTGGGCGATAACCACCACATCAATGCCACGTCGCAGTCGCAACGCATCAGCTACAATCTATCTGTCAGCAAACACTAGCCACAACGTAACAACATCAGAACTAGCAACAACGCAACTGCAAGAAGCTGCAGCGATGCAATTCACACGTAACCACTGCTTGCCATTTTGTCGCTGCGATGTGGTGTGGTTTTGCTACGTGTGAACGGGCCCTTAAGATCTGGTTTAAGTTATAGAAGCGTGATTGTGGATGGTAACACAATAGAAGAGGGAATAATAAATGTTTCTTTTCACGGCCATTCTTTTGGTAAGAATGGTTTGGTATAGATAAATATTGTGGTATTGGGTTAGGCTTAAGAGTGTGCATTCTGAAAGCGGGCAACGTCGCAAAAAGTTGTCAAATATTTCGCTGTTTTTTTAATTAATTTGGCAATATTACTGTATGGAAATATGAAATATGGCTAACTAGTGAACTAAAATAGTGATTATGAAATGCAATAATTAATATCTTCACACCGAATATTTAGTTTGAAAGGAAAAAAAGTATTTGGAAACTTTCCAAATGCCTTTTTTACACCTAAAACGGTTACAACATCAAGTTCAGTTTTCAACATCAAATAGTATCATATTCTAGATTAAATTCATATTTTTCCATCATCTTTCCACCTTCTCATTTCCTATAATCTTGCACCAATCGCGTGTGATCTCGCCAGAGGCGCGGCCACTCCTAGCTGAACATTGAATTTTGTGTCGCGACACATTTTGTGGAAAATATTACTTCGTCGACACGTCCCTGTATTATGTTACCTTTGCAGGATACAATTATGGGATTTTAGGAGGATTTGTATGTGATTGCCCATTCCGCTGCGCTCTGGGTCTCTATAGCACAGCATTATGCTAGTGGAAGCATTTTTGTCACATTCATAACGTGCCAGCAGCTGCCGACTATTTATGTTTTGTGCTCGTGATTATATTTAAATCTATTGTTCTACTCGAGTTAATAGGGATGTTCAGAGTTTTTTCCGTCAGGTAGATTCTTTGAGTATATAACACTGGAGAAGCCTTATGAACACTTCAAATGTTGACATGACAACAGCAGACGCGCGGAGCTTCGTGAAAATGCCTAGCTGTGCTGTTCTGTAAAAAGCGTTCAAATACGTCAAACTTACGTAAAGAACTGAATAACCTTGCATAAGTTAATATTTTTTTTATAATATTTAATTATTTTTTTATTGAAATTCAAAATCCTGACCTATTAAAACATTTCAATTTTCATTCGATTCAACTACCTATTCAACATAAAACATGGCATGAATCGAGTATTTTCCTCACTTTGCTTCTGTAACGTCACCGAGTCTCGCTACAACTCGTTTTTATGTTCATAAAGATCAAAATACTTTTCTTTTGCATTATGAAAATAAACGTCAAATCAGCAAAATTTACATGCACTTAATATGCGATTATGTCCTTTAGTAAAAATGATAGTGAGACTACCGTAGGGTTGAGGTCATGTTTGAAACCAAAATCGAGATGTCGATAATTTCTTAATATGAATTACTTAGTAATTATTTTAGTTTATACATTTTTTTATTGTTCAATGTTTTACATGTCCATTGAAATGGTTTTATATTTTGGTTTTTAGTATTTTTTGTCCTATTTTATTATTGAGATTATTACAAATTTTGTTACTTTTATTTAATTGTATTTATTTTCTGTTAATATATTATTAAAATTTAACTATTTTATGCAACAGCTGTTTTATTTCATGCATTAAAACAAAATTCCGAATGAATATCGAGATCAATAAAAAAAAAAATGGTACGGACTTCTCTTTCCCAGTGAGAAGCTTTAGTTTTTTTTTGTAGGAGCTACCGCGTCCCCCGTCATAAGTGACAGACTTTATTGTTCGGAATATTGCGCATAAGGCTTATCCAGTGTTATATACTCTAAGGGTGGATTATTAAAAAATTTTTTTTTTTTTTACCTAATCAAAAGATTACGACAACACATTGACTTGGATTTTATACTGACTTGTGACGTAGCGAGCCCCCACTCCCCAACTTTAATGCGTTTTATCTGAACCATTTTTTATTAATATAATAAAGCAAAATCCTATCTGACCTCCACAACCCAATAACCGGGTCAAACCATACCTCTTGATAAGACTGGTTGTCAGACTTTCGGGCTTCTGACGACACGGTCGTAACGACTGTCAAAGACCCACGAATGACAGCCGCGATCAACGAATTAACGTGCTTTCCGAGGCACGGAGGAGTCTCGTTATGTAGAATGATCACCCATCCACGGACCAACCCCGGCAAGCGTAGCATACCAGCACTCTCAGATAATTTATATTTGAAAAATAAATTATACTCGTAGTTTGACATGATATATTCTATAGAAAAGCTGTCAAACCACATGTATTCCTCAGACAAAAGCCTTATTACATGGGACTTTAAGATAACTAGCGAAATGTGGGGGCACTATAGGTACACTTCTGCTTAACCCTTCGGGAATTACAGGCATGATGTTATATAGATAAAGAAGTTTTACCTTACCTCTTAACCATGCTCTAAAACAATCAACTGCGCTGCTGGAAGAATAGGGATGATGCCTGGGTCAAAATAAAGAAATTCTATTTAGTCCGTCAGTTAGATAATAAAAAAATATTAGACCCGTATGTTTTGCTTAATCATATTAATAAAAAATGACTTAGATAAAAACGCCTTAAAGTTGGCGAGTGGGGGTTGATACGTCACAAGTAAGTATAAAATCTACATACTCGTGACGTCATGGCACTTTTTAACTCAATGTATCGCCGTTATCTTTTGATAACGTAAAAAAAGAAAAAATACGTGTACGTAATTTTTTTATGATCTACAAGACGGACAAAATAGTATATTATGCAACTAGTGAATAAAGGACGGAATTAAAGCGAGGACCATAAACTAATAAAGTGAAGGATTCTAACGACTGAATCACGACCGTAGGGAGTGATTCATGAGTGATAGAATCCTGAGTGGTGGAATCCTGAGCGACGCGAGTGATTCATGGCCCTCGATATAAATCCGTTTTATTCAAGAGTTGCATACTATACTTTATACCATGACTACGAGAAAAAGAAAGATTTAAGCGAAAATATACATTTAATGAAGAAAAAAGGAAGCTTAAATAAATTAAAATGCACATTAAAATTGGAACAATTTGTTTTCGTACAACTTACAGTATTCCAAAATACCTAGCGCCAAATTACTAATGACTGCAAAGCACACAAAACAGTTTTAATCAGTTTTAATTCTCATGCTAAACTCCTTGTCGAAAATGTCGACCAATCAAATCTCGAGGAGTTATTTGCACGAGGAGTTTGTATGTCGAGTATTCTTTGCACAAGGAGTATTGGTATGTTCTAAATTCAAAAACCAAAACAATGATTAAAAGTGTTTTTTGTTCACTGTTTTCAGTGAATAAAATAAGCTTTTTAGAGGGGGAATAGTATAAAAATATTATATAATTTATTTGATCGAAGGTTTTATAATCATTCTTGTACGAGAGATTTTTGTCTAACTGAACAGACTGCTGTGCTGCTGGGGAGTTTGTTCCGCCGCTTCTTCTTCCCAGCTAAAGCACTAGGAAGTGGTGAAGGGTTGGCGTTTTGGGGGACTGTCTTATGTAATTTTGACGTTCGAAAAGTGGTGATTGTCAGCATAGTATGAAAAAAATAATTTTGAATTTGAATTTAAATCTCCAGAAAATCTCTATCTCGTGACGTAAATCACAAAAAACCGCCAGAAGTGAGGTTGCATCGTATAAAAAGCCCGTTCTACACTGTCACCTCCAATCCGTTTTCAATTAACGTGGCCAGAGGAGCGTTAACGCGCGGCGTACACACCCCGCGTTAGGGTTAGTACACATGATGAGACCGGATTTGAATGATGCGAGTTGTGTAAGCCCGGTCTAGGATGGGTTTAGACTGTTGTGTAGTTTCACGTGAATATCGCTGTAAACTTATAATCTATTCTATCCTGAGAGGTATTTTTTTTTTACACTAGCATTTGCAAAATCATTTATAGAGTATTATTAAACAGAACTGGCGAAATGTGGGAGAACTATAAGGTACACCTCTGCCTAACTCTTCGGGGAACACAATCGTGGTGTTATGTTATATTATTATTCACATAATATGCTTAATTCATTTGCAATTCAACAGTGGCCTTCTTTGTTCGCTCTTTTATAACGAACACAAATAAAAACAAAACATTACTTATATTTTTTTTAATGACAGATATGTAACATCACGCCTAACATTCCCCAAAGGGTAAGACAGAGGTGTATCCATAGTAGGTACACCCACATTATAGTATAGACAAAGATGTCAAGCAATTTAAAAAATAATTACAAAATACTGCACTTTTTCTTATCTCGTATCGCTACCGATCTATCGTGGTTAAATTACAGCTAAATAGCAAAGTAGTAACACGGCTGAAATTTGTGCATTTCAATAATCGTCACTATTACAGTTTATTGAAACACAAAAAAAATCGATCGTCTAAAATTGCAAAGTATTTGCTACAAAAAAATAGAGGGTATGTGCGTACGACCACGTGACAGAAGTGAAAACTTATGACAGGAGCCGAGTTTACGCGATTCAGCGCCAAGTATACGAGATTCAGCGTCACCGACCGACTGGAGCCGAGTATACCCGAGTCAGCGTCACCGACCCGAGCGTGACGATTCAGTTTCGTTCACTATTCAGAAAGGGCGCAAAGTGCACCTAAAGAAGTTTCTACTTCAAAATGTGAGATAATTCCAATTGGATAATTGCATTTTCAATTGTATTCAAAACAACATTGTGCACCTACCCTAGCCCATTTCGCCCGCCCCTTATTCAAATATCTCCCAGACGTGGTAGGATGCTAATTACATAGACTAGGGTGCGTACAGCCCCATTGAATGATGCTCCCGGTATAATACAGACCGGATTTGACTTAGATTTCATTGTGAGGACTTTGCTGAAGTAAAATATAAGAGATTAATGAGATCTGAAGGTAATTAAGTGGTTAAGCCGGTGTCTGCTGCCGTAGAATACGTATCAAGGTAATATTTTTTTCAATTACAGACTTCTTCTTATGTTTTCTTCGTGTGGATAGTGTGGGGCTAACTTTTTTCTTTTTTTGTTTGGTAAATTATCAAATAACTTCTCCCGCTCTTGGAGGAGCGGGCGTGTCAGATTCTTACTGACTAAAATCCACCCGTTTTCCCACGGGGCCACGGTATCCCTTTCGGACTTTCCCGCGACCCAGTCATCGTTCCTACTAGCGGACCCCGCCAGTTACGTTGACATCTCTTTGAAGGGCGCGTGGTACATAACGCGCCGTTGACCCGGGCCTGGTGCTTATCGGACGGCGAGCTACCCATTGCTCACCGTCCGCAATTCCGCGCCTACGGTGGCCGGGAATCGGCCTGCGATTCCCGACGCCCAGGGCGTATCCTGCGGCGGTTAGGGGCGTGAGGGCGCGAAATTTGCCTTTTTCTGCCTCCTCCATCGCGAGCATTACTGCTTCGAAGAAGGAGGTGACGGCCTCCCATGCCCTCTCGCTCCGTACCATGGCCTAGACCAGGACGCGAGAGATCACCGCCATCGATCGCCTCCACGAGGACACGGCGATGCTCTGCCCAAGCCGGGCAGATCTCCACCGTATGCTCCACTGATCTCCGGACGATCCACGCAATGATGACACCCGGGCGTTTCCTCCCGCCTTATCGGGAACAAGAACCTCTCGAAACAACCGTGTCCGGTGAGGACCAGCGTCAGGCAGAAGGTGAGGACGCCGTGGCGCCTATTGGCTAACCTGGTGTCAGTTTTTATTTTAGTCAATTGACATTGACATTATAGAATGATGCCAATAAAAACATTTATGAACGAAAGTTCATACTACTTTAAAAAAAATTCTTATCTGCTGTTAGCAACAAAATTTATAGAAATGTTTGTCGTGCTTTAGTTTGTCGAGCGAAAATTGTGTCGCTCTATCGTTCGTCGATCAAAAGTTTCGTGGAAAACAATCAGTCGCACTAACGTTCGTCGAGCTGATTTGCTGTCGCACCGCTGATAGTCGACATATCGTACTGTCGCTCTAGGATTTGTCGCGTATTTTTTGTCGCAACTATGATACAGAGTCGAAAAAAACACGTTTCTTGTATCTCTTTAATTTTTAGGGTTCTGTACCTGATGGGGGGGTCCCGTTTGGCACCCTTTGGGTACGGAACTATTACTAAGCCCCCGCTGTCCATCAGTCTGTCTGTCTGTCAGCGGGCTGTATCTCATCAACCGTAATAAGTAGACAGTTGAAATTTTCACAGATTATGTATTTCTATTGCCGTTATAACAATTTTTTTTTTTTTTAATTCAAAGTCCAAATTTTATTGTATGGAGACCCCATACAACAAAATTTTTGGATTTTGAAAAAAAAAGTCTAATCCTGGTATATGGGGGGTATCATTGTCTAGAGCTCATAGAGTAAAAAACAAATACATTTATTTTTTTCCAAAATGATAAAATAGGGGTACTCCGTTGTTCGTCCGTCCGTCTGTCTATCAGCAGACTGTAATCCCACGTATTTTCTTCATTTTTGACATGCAATGTTGTATTTTTAACATGTTATTGTAATCTATTGTATTTTTTTGGAATTGAAATTTTTAATGACAGTAATTCATATTTTTATTAACTAATTTATTTAATGACTACTTTGACATTGAATTGTATCCAAAAAAATTGTAATACCTAATCTTTAATTAATAATGAAAAAATGTAATTTTGATGAATATTATCACGGTTAAGCACCATCTCTTCCTACCAATTTGTACGCCACGATATGCGGCTGAACATGTTTGAACTTTTCTATATCCCATTACTATCCTGCATGCAATGTAGTTTGTTAAAACATGTTTAAACAAATAAAATTTACTTACTTACGTAATAGGTAGACAATTGAAATTTTTACAGATTGTGTAATTCTATTGCCGCTATAACAACAAATAATAAAAATGAGATAACGTTAATAATTAAAGGGGGTCCCCCATACAAGAAACGTGTATTTTCGGCCTTCGTGTCGGCCGGTTATTTTGTTTCTATTTCTTTATTTTTTACCCTAACCTTTAACGACAAGTAAGTTCACGCTTTCACCGGAAATTAGCCCCAAAACTAATTCACACCAAGAGCCAAAACAAAAAGACAACAAACACATACCTACCTACCTTGTTGTTTATTTGTAATAAACAAATAAAACAAAGATCAAAAGCAGAGAACGTTTGGGCGGCACCCAGTTTCTATTAACCGAGGCAGGCAAGCGTTAACTCGCGTGAACAACAAACACGCTAGTATTGAAATGTTTCGTGCAATTGTACAAGATGCGATGTGTTGAATGTGATGAGAATATTAGGATTTTGCAGAGCAAGCTAAAGGCTACGTGTATCTATGTATGTTGAAGAAATAATAGGTATCCAAGTATTAGTTCAAGGGCGGATTTCACTAATGAAACTGAACGTGATCAGAACATCTAAACCGCGTTCAAGAGCTGTCAGTGTAATCATCGTTGTGGAGTATTGACACTGACAGCTCTTGAACGCAGTTTAGATGTGCTGATCGCGTACAGTTTCATTGCTCAAATTGGAACTCAGAAGTCCCGAGAATAGAAATATTCGGCATCAAATTAATTGTAGATACATGAGTCCCAGCAGTGGGCAAATAATAGGCTGATTATGCTACGATGAGTTGAGATTTTAGTACCCACATAGGTTTCGGCTAGTCTTTCTTATTATCTTTTTCTATTTGAGCCCGTTAAGTTCTAGAATCCAAGAGTATTATAATAGTTTTAGTTTATCTTGTTCTGTCTACAACATTCCTTGAACTCAACAAACATTAAAGGTTAACCTGATTGTCTGTATTTCCACAAGCTAGCTTTCAAAATAACATAAAATTCACAGACACTTCAATTCCAAGCTCTCAGAACTCATCCCACAAGTACTTAACCACCGAATATTGGATTCTGAAGAACAACCATCATTCTAAAATAAACACAGACCTTTTAAAATTTTGTTTAAATATTAAAAAGCGTCTGAGTGTAGGTAAATCTATTTGGCGTTTCGCAACGTTTTTAATACAATTACGTCGGGGTCCGTTGCCTAAAAGCTCGTATATAATATCATTACTTTCGTTTTCGCCAGAGAGTCGCAGAGCGCGACACTAAACCAATTATGGGGAGTTTGAACGTAGTTTTTGGTATAACCGGCCTATCGCGTTTCAAAGGGTTAGGTTTTGTATTTCGCTTTAGGTATTTTCCTTTGTAGGGCCGTCGAAAATTGTTTTGGCTTTAATTTTAGCATCTATAAGAACAATTTCGGCGAAACAGAGAAGTATTGCGCAACTGAGAACCTTATATTCGTAGATCGCTCATCAAGCTACGCCAGTCTGTCTGAAGTTGAGATAGAACCTTGACTCTTTTAGTATGGATCATAAAAGTAGGTGGCCACCTACCCACTTTTACTACTAGACCAAAACGATACATCTTCTGTCTGTCTTATTAAACTGCCAATCTAAAAATCAATCAATCGATCTGCCTAGCCTATTCTCAACTATATGTTGGGGTCGGCTTTAAGCCTAACCGGATACTGCTGAATAGCAGTATTTTACATGAAGCGACTGCCTATTTCCTCCACAACTCAATTACTACTTAACACGATACCCTTTGATAAGATTGGTTGTCCCCGTAACGACTGTCAAAGATCTACGAATGACAGCCGGGACCAACTGCTTAACGTGCTTTCCGAGGCATTGAAGGGTCTCGATTTTTATGTTTTGGATGGTCGGTTCTAACCATACCCATCCGCGAACCAATCGCGTCAAACGTAGCTTAACATTCAAGATTGCCAATCTAAAAAGCATGAGAGTTCCGTGACAAGCTGAAGGCCTAAACACGTGTAAAGTTAGTTTTTAATCCCAGATAGTAGTCTGACAGCAGGAAATGACAAACTCCAAATTGAAAACACAAACCACAATCATTTGTGTGTCAAATTACTATCTGAGATTTAAAAACGAACTTTAAAATCCATGACATGTATCAACAACTTTGTTCTCACACGATTGGTATCTTTAATCGGATAATATCACGTTTAATTAATCAAAAGACACTTCCCTAATTACATCCACCAAGACAATGCAATATTTATTCTGTATCAACTACACAGATGTTCAGTGGGAGCATCCAAAAAGTCTTTCCCTGTTCCTACCATTAAGTTAACGTTTCCTATAAATCTTTCGAGAAGGTTCCTGGCGATTCTTTTGTTTTCCTTGGTTGTGGCTTGAGACGGAACCGTAAATATTAACTTTGGTGAGTAAGGAGTTCTCTGAGTGGTCAGGTTTTGGTATTGAGGCTCTTCGTCTTTATTAGGCTCCTGGTAGATTATAGTTGCATTGGTTGGAAGAGAGGGCTGTGTATTTGCATGTGTATGTAATTTTGAGTGTTATTGAGGATCGAGTGAAATGGCTTGATGTGGGAAAGGCTTTTATTCAGTAGTGTACTTTAAATAATTCTTATTTGTGGTCAAATAGCGTGGTAGTTCTAACCTAAGTTAACCCATCTGGGTTAGGTTAGAGCAAGAATTGTCGCAAAAGCAGAAAATCTCGAGGCAATATTCGAGGTCGATATTGTGATGCAACTTGGGAGAGTCGTTCAGTCAACCAGTGGTCACAATGTCATATTGACAGCGCCTTTATGTCTTAGCAGTTAGGGCGGTTTTCGTAGAGCAAGTGTTTCCACTGATATGCCGTTGACTATATACCTTTGTCGAACTGAACAAGACACTGCGGATTAATTGGTTGCATTCCAGCTATACTACGCATAATCCACTTTGTTTATTAATTCACTCTGAAAACGATAACTAATAAATATTTTATTAATTGCAGATTGTTATAACATTCATCGCGACACGCGTAGTCACGTATGTATTGTTTACTCGTCAACAAAATAAAAAATAGGAATTTGTTTACAACTAAAGTCAATATAAAAACAAATAATGTTAACAATTATCACCTGCACAGCAATAATAATTTAGGTACTTGTTCGATAATTATTGCAGTTATAATTTAATGTTTAGTTATTATTGCATGGAAAAGTTAACTGGACTTTGGAATTTTAATATGTTGTAATGGGTCGTTTGAAATTATAGTAGATTATTTATATGCTTTATTGCACTCACATAATTCAATACAGATACGAGTTATAAAGTTGTACAAAGGGTATTAAGGGGATGCTGATAATATAGTAGTGTTTTTCTTTGGTGTCTTTAAAAACAGTTTTTAATTGTCTCTCCTTAGAAACACATTTTTAGGGTACATAGGCTTGACATAATTATATTAATTTAGGTAGACATGCGTCACATAGCGCCTACGCTATCTCAAGATCTATTAAAGCTTTTTCCTCCTTTGGACGGGGTTAATAAACTCTCGCTTGGCGTAAGACACCACAGCCATGCTTGGAGGAGCATGGCTGTGGCGTCTACCGCGAACTACCTGCTGCCCCTACTCCTGCCTGCCTGCCTGTTGATCCTGTCCTGCCTCTCCTACATATCTCCGAGCATCCAGTGTCGCGTAAAGCGGACCCGAACCTCATACTTTTATCCGTTCTGTGTTTTTATATACTATTTTTATTTATGTGACTTACGTTTACGGCTAAACGTAACATTACAGCTACCTATATAGGTTAATATATCATTATTATGGCAAGCCTATGTACCCTAAAAATGTGTTTCTACCTTCCTAATACGATACATTACTTTGTTCTTAACTCATCATCTTCTGCTTAGCTTTGTCGACAGTCTAACTGGATGCAAATATTTTACTTGAGAGAAGTGGTAGCCCAGTGGTAACGACCGCGACTTACGAGTTTGTAGGTCGTATATTCGAACCCAAACAGGTGCTTTATTTTGTCCCATGTAGATTATTTCATCACCGCTGCTCTCAAAACGGTGAAGGAAAACATTGTGAGGCAACCGGCATGTCCTAGAACCGAAAAAAATGAAGATATGTGACATCCACCAACCCGCATTGGGCCCTCGTGGTGGATTACGTCCTACTCCCTCTCATAGAGAGGAGGGCTGTGTGCCTATGGTGGGAACAATAAAGGCTGATTATGCTTATATTATATTATCTTTACCATTACACACACACAAACACAAATAATCCAATTGTCAAATGGATACATTGTCATTTCTGATTTCTGCAATGGTTTTATGTTAAATAACACTTGTTCTGCCTGCAATTTCTTTTGTGAAACTGAAGTATGTATGGGCTTGTACCACTGCACTTAATACAAGCTATTTTATAACTTAGAAAGGGTGCTGGTTGCAACACCTACCTGTTTTGTTAACTAGCATAAGTCAAGTGTACCTACAGATGATACTATTTAATGTTAACACTGGTATTATTTGATTAAATAAATCTTTAAATCTTCCATCTTTAAATCTTTAAGTCTTTAAATCTTTAAATCTTTAAGTCTTTAAATCTTTAAATCTTTTTGATCGGTTTGTTCTTAACTATACTTACAATGACTTTTAAATCAAATATTATATTATGTTTAATCAGACTATATAAATAATTGTTATCAGTTAGATATCACTAACGTAGGATGACACCAATAATTTATATAACCAATGCGGTGATATAAATTATTTGAGGTCCCATAAATCAATGAGATAACGGTTTTGAAATCATCTGATAGTATACTATATAATCATAAATTATTAATTTTGACTATTAACTCATTAGAGATTTAACTACCCTAATATTATAATAAAGAGAAGAAGATTTGTATTTTTGTTTGTAATGAATGAACTCAAAAACTACTGGACTTATTTAAAAAATTATTTCACCGGTAGAATGCTATATTATAACTGAGTAATATAAGCTATAATTTATAAAGATATCACGCGGGCGAAGCTGTTAACTAACTAATTATAAAATCAGGTAATAACACAAAGAAAACGAATGATAAATTCAAATGCTCTTAAACTTTAATACAAGGATAGGGTTTCATTCTCATAACATATTTTTGCTTGGTTACTACTTTTTTTTTTTTTTGGCATGGGAAATTATCAAATAACTCCTCCCGCTCTGAGTGGAGCGGGAGGGCGTGTCAGACTCTTACTGACTAAAACCCACCCGTGTTCCTTCAGTTGCCTGTACGTTGTCAGGGGCCACGGTATACCTTTCGGACTTTCCCAGCTAAATTTAAAATCAGCTTGCCATTACAGTTCTAATTAATATTCATGAATGCCACTTACGTAACATTAGTTGCGAACTACGTTCGGTATTTGGGTGAAAGGTGACTACGTGTTACTTTATAAATATTTACGCGTGTGCCGCTAGGCGAGCGGTCGAGAAATAAAGCAGAGAGTACATCGTTTCCGTGGTGTAGCGGTTATCACATCTGCCTAACACGCAGAAGGCCCCCGGTTCGATCCCGGGCGGAAACATAGCTTTTTGTGATTTGATATTTTGAAGATTGGGTAGCAGTCGAACATCTTGCTTGATTTTGCTATTTTTCTTCTTTTTTTTGCTACTCTGATGAAATATTTCAACAATGAATGTCATGACTGTCTACCTAACTTCCAATTTAACTATACTTATGGAGATGAGGCAAAATTTTCAACATGTAGCCATGTTCCTACTTAACTTCACGTAGCCGTTTTTAGGGTTCCGTAGTCAACAAGGAACCCTTATGGTTTCGCCATGTGCGTCTGTCTGTCTGTCCGTCTGTCCGCGGCTTAGCTCAGAGACTGTTAGTACTAGAAAACTGTAATTTGGCATGGGTATACATATTAATCACGTCGACAAAGAGGTAAAATTAAATCATTAAAAATAAAAATTGAACGCCTCCCCTGCACGTAAAGTGGGGATGATTTTGTAACCAACACTTTTGGATTCAGGGATCCGTTTGCGAAATATTAAGCTTTAAAGTGCAAATTTTTGTTTAGAGCCTAGTGTCTCCCCCCCCCCCGACCCCTGCCAGCTAAATGGTTGGTTCTGGACATGTGAAAATTCACAGCAGTAGTATATATAACGAAATTAAAAGGAAAACTATCACAGCTAAGTAGGCTCTACAAGTTAACGAGTAATAATCGACCAACTTACATTTGCAGTTGAAAAAACATGTTCTCCTTTACAATGTTAAGTTTTTTCTCGGGATAAATTCATCCCATCTACGGAACCCTTCATTGTGCGTGGTCCGACACGCACTTGGTCGGCTTTCAATTTAATTTTACGTGCCTTAAAACCAAGTTTCAGCCAAACATGTAGGTTAGGTAGGTAATATTTTAAGAGCTTCTGTCATCGGACATCCGAAACTCAATTACACGATATAGGGATGGCGACTTTAAGCGTTGTATTTTTAACCATGTTTCTAAAAACAGCACCTATTTCAAACTATGATTAATATGATTATGATACCGACATGAAATAATAATAAATAATAAAGAAAAAAAAATAAAAATGATTGATTATTGACATATCGGTCTCGCATGACGGGAACCTCGTGAAAGCCGAGAAAGATAAACAGATTAAATATCTTGACTTGGCTCGCGAGGTTGTGGACATGTGGGATGTGGACTCAGCGATCATTGTGCCGATAGTCGTATCAGCCAATGGCTTAATTGCCAAGAGCCTCGACCAACACCTAAGGAGGCTCTCGTTGGGCAGCTGGATTAAGGCCTTGATTCAGAAAGCGGTACTCCTGGACACGGCGGAGGTTCCTCTCTCTGGAGCCCTGACCGCCGGTAGCTTGGACATCCCGATACCGGTGGGCTACTATTTTTTATATTTTTAAAAGTTTTTTATATTCTAATATTTAAAATTATAACTAATAAGTGTTTAAGTGAAATAAAGGAAATAATAAAAATAATGAGAAATAATAATAATAAAATAATTAAAAAATATTAATCAATAATAATAATGGTGCCTCGTTTCATGTTTCATTAAACACGTCTAACGGGCCTCTATGAGTTGGCTTCGGCCCCTCGTACGCCTTCCAAAGGTCCGGGACCCTAGGGTCCCGAGAAATGTCAAAGACGCGGAAATGTGGGGGTCGAGGTTTCTTAAATGCTAAAACCCTCCACAACCGCGAGATCTGCAGTCTCAGGGAATATTTCCTTCAAAATGACGTGGGGATGCACCGAGATGTGGTCGCAGTGGACAAAGGCCTCACCCCGCTCTCCTTGGCGAAAGAGAACTGGCGCAAACCTGCAGTACTTGATACTAACGATCGTAAGGAAGTATGGCAAGGCAAAGAGCTTCACGGACGCTTTTTCCGGGCCCTACATGGGCCTGATGTTGACTTTTTAGCGTCTGTATCCTGGCTGCGTTTCGGCGACCTCTTCGGGGAAACCGAAGGTTTTGTCTGTGCGATTATGGATGAAGTTATCATGACGAATAATTATCGGAAATACATTGTTAAGGACGGTATGGTTGACAACTGTCGGGCATGCCACCGTCCCGGTGAATCAATCCGACATATTGTTTCCGGTTGTTCTCGTCTTGCTAACGGCGAGTACTTGCACAGACACAATCTAGTGGCTAGGATTATCCACCAGCAACTTGCCATGCAGTACAACCTTGTGGAGTCCGAAGTACCATACTACAGGTATGTGCCCGACCCAGTTCTCGAGAATGGTCACGCCACATTGTACTGGGATCGATCTATTATCACTGACAGGACTATTGTAGCCAATAAGCCTGATATTGTGGTAATAGATCGACGAGAGCGCCGTGCAATGATTGTTGATATCGCTGTCCCTCATGACGAGAATCTCGTGAAAGCTGAGAACGATAAAAAAATCAAGTATCTTGACTTAGCACACGAGGTTGTCGACATGTGGGATGTGGACTCTGCAATCATTGTACCGATAATCGTTTCGGTTAATGGCCTAATAGCGGAGAGCCTCGATCAACACCTCAGGAGGCTCTCATTGCGCGGCTGGGTCAAGGGCTTGATTCAGAAAGCAGTACTTCTGGACACGGCACGCATAGTGAGGAGGTTCCTTTCTCTAGAGCCCTGACCACCGGCAGCTTGGACCCTGTTCCTGATGCCGATGGGCCACTATTTTTTATATTTTTAAATGTTTTTTTTTTTTTTTGTGTTATTTATAAAAATATTTAAAAATGTAAACGATATGTATTAAAAATGAAATAAAGACATAATAATTAAAAAAAAAAAATGAAGCACTTGCATAATCAGCCTATAATGTTCCCACTGCTAGGACCCAGGCCTCTTCGCTTCGAAAGGGAGTGGGCTGCAATCTAACACGCGAGCCCAATGCGGGTTGATAGATGTCACATGTCTTCGAATTTCTGGTTCTAGGACATGCCAGTTTCCTCACGATGCCGGTGTTTTCCTTCACCGTTTTGAGAGCAGTGGTGGTGAAATTATGAACACAAAGTAAAGCGCCTGCCTGGGATCGAACCCATGACCTACAACTCGTGAGTCAGGGCCGTTACCACTGGACCACCACTACTATAATACCAAGCACATATTTTCGTGAAATTTGAATAAAAATTGCTTGAGTTTGATGCCAATATATACAACCTTTAGAGGTAGAGGTGCCCAAGAAACCGCTACAATTTAAATTTTCTACAGACCGTACCAACCCAACTTTTCATAACAGTAAAATACACAAATACAGGTACCCCAAAAGTATTTTTCCAGCTCCAATAAGCAATAAATACATACCAAAGAGGTCTGCATAGCCAATCAAGCATCAAAGCAAACAAATTTCTCCAAATTGGGGTACGCAACTACAATATGGAAAATCTATCGAAGCGGAAGGGACAGACGGAAATAGGCGGAAATACTCGAGAGTAGCCGAGAATGGCCGAAGTTAAAGTCTGAAGTTGTTTATTTTTTTTATGGTACATTACGTTTTGTGCGTAGAATATAAATATTTGTGATTGAAAATCGGTTGGTCAGTTTTGAAGGGGTTTGGGAGTAGTTTAATTGGTTATTGGCTTATGTTGATTGAAATTGTGAAAAGAGGTGCTTTGGAAGGTGTTTTTAAAGTTGGTAAAGTTAACTTTCATCTCACTTAGACTAATAACCCTCTGGTGCTAAACATGACATCAACAAAAGTGCCATAAGAAACAGTACCATAGATAACTCTTCATCGCCGGAACCAATGACATTATACTGTAAAAAATGATAAATGTATAAACACGCTCCGCAAACGCGACACGTCGAAACTTGGCTAATTAGCCTAGTTTTCTTGGTGTTTTCTCTTTTTCACTCTCGATAATTACGTCATGCCGTCCTACTTTCACGTGTCTTCTTAATATGACATTGTTCCGTTTTTGAAGATCGAATGTTGGATAGGTACCTACCTACCTCTTTTATCATTGGCCAACACACACCTCATACAACACAAAACATCATTATCCCAATGTGATTTCAGACACACTAAAACCAAAAACACTTAACGCCCCATTAAAACGAGGAACCACTTCTAAAAACAATGAGAACCCCTCTAATTACCCCACCTAGCTCACCAAAACACACTGGCCAACAAAACTTAGCCAGCAACCGCAAACGACTTTTTTATTAACCCGTAAGGAGAAATAAACAAGGACTTATCCGACTTATCCACATCACCACGCAATTAGTTGGCCACAAAACTTCGTAGAAATGGCCTCTAAAATGAGGCAGTTGACCCACTGACCCTATGGTCACATTGGTCACCAGTTAAGGCTCTATGACAGATGTTTTCACGGCAAAAATTGCTACAGGACACGCATACACGCGAATCGCTAATAAATTGTCCAGTAACATTAAAAATATTCAGATGGCATACACAGAAAAAGTGTGAAAAATTGAACAAGGAAAAAGTTCAGTGGGTATATTTTTTCTGTTGATAGTTTGTTAGGCTGTGGTCGTAATATACGGGAATGACCTTGCGTTGCGTGACAAAAGGAAATTGTACTCAGCGACCGAAAATAACTTAATTAAAAGGGTAAGATATCGAGTTACTTCCTTAGTTTTTATACTCACACACAATTATTTACTCGTATTTTTTTATTTTCCCACGGGGTGTAATAAATTAAGTTTTTGTATCGCATACGCTTTTCCCTAAAATAGGCGTCAGCATGGTTTCCCTTTGAATGTCTTCCTTATAGAGTACTTGTTTAGAAATTCAAACGAAATTAACACGAAGAGAATGATCATGGCGCGTTCAATGTAGTCCTTGTTGGTTTTTGTGGGTGAATTTGTTTTTTACTGTAAACAAAATATATTTATAAATGTGGTGTTAGAAATTCTTTCTTCGATAGTCGGATTTCCGGAATCGATTAATCATTTTTAGATATGTAATTTGATCAATCATAGACATTATCTGTATTTAAATTTAATAACAATATTTAAATACTGCCTACATTAATAATAAAATTAAGTGTTATCGCACGCACTACTTCCGGTTGTACTATGACGTTTTATTATAAATAGCAACCTAGGCTGTTTCCGGTAAAAGATATCATGTGGTGGGAAGTAAGTGCGCACGATCGTTAGGCAGTCGACGTCGAACAGTTGAAGTGTACAAAAATGTAAAGTTTATTTTGTAGAAAACTTAATAAATATTGTGAGTGATACCCTGATAAATTGTATTAATTTCCCTGAACTTTAATAGTGGTAATATGGAAAAGCATTATAATTACTGGCTACGATTGCTTCTGCAATTTTTCTATATAAGAATGACGCGAAATTGTTGATTATTTTTTTATAATCAACAATTTTCAATGGGCAGTGATTTCCTACTGTCTCTTTTTAGTCCACCAAGTCCTACAACCACTCGTCGGCCACAAAACAGAATGTTCTAAACCTCAAAAAACTCCATCTACCCTACAAATAATAAAAGCCGGACCACATGTCCTATCTCACGCATTGCACCCCATCTTGGGCTTCTTTATTGATAAAAATGTTGCTTATCGAAGCATTTCGGGGCTGAATGCAGCGATTGCAACCAGCTGATATGGAAGTTGGTATTTTGATTTTTTCCACTTGAATTGACGGAGGGTGGGTATGATAAGGAGTGGTGAATGTGATGAGCTTGGAACGTTTTCGGGGAACTTGTACGTACCAATTTATTGTATTGTGGAATATCAAGACATCCAACAATCATAATGGCCGCGCTTAATGATCTCTTGGATTTTAACCCAACAGGCGACCTGTTTGCGGATGAAAGGACTAAGACTTTATTGTTATGTCAGAAGTACTGTGAGATGAAT
This sequence comes from Xanthia icteritia, assembly GCA_949128155.2. Lineage (NCBI taxonomy): Eukaryota > Metazoa > Arthropoda > Insecta > Lepidoptera > Noctuidae > Xanthia > Xanthia icteritia. The sequence goes on from OX421932.2 coordinate 5,920,453, forward strand.
TTATGACAGTGTTGTTAACCTTCTTTTTTTTTTTTTTTTTTTGTTTTCATATTTAATGCGGTTTATAATTGTCTCTTTTGTTTTTATAATTTTAAGTTACTGTAATTGGTTGTGTAACACGACCGTTGTAGCTGAATAAATAAATAAATAATACACGATCAATGGCTGCTGGCAAATTCAATGTACCCAGAGTCACTAATTACTATGGTGGCAGAACCCTAAAAAAAACGAATACCATATCTATTATTATTAATAAATTTAAAACTTAGTATTTAGAAACATGTTAAAGTGCTACCTATAAATAATAATTAGTTTTAAGTACGAAGTCATAAAAATAGCTTTATCACAGCAATTAAAATCTTCAATAATATTCCAAAAGAAATAAGGGAACTCCCTCTATAATACTTTAAATCCAAACTACACATGACTTATTGGAAATTGTTTTTATAGAGTAAAATATTTTTTTGATAAAAAAGTAACAGATAAATATAAGATAAGATAATGAGTTTTAAGTATATTATTTATTACCTATTTATTATTGTTAAGTGTTTAAATAGATATAACAACTGTCATTAGACATGTGAAAAAGTAAAAAAAAATATGCTGTAGACAATTTAAACATTTAACATGTTTAAATATTTGTATGCCATGGCGAAACATGTAAGATCATAACTATTTATAAGACCTTAATGTACCATGTTTTAAAGCAAATAAATATATTCTATTCTATTCTAAGTTTATTGAGTGTATAGAGACTCACCGACCAACCACTACTACGGTTTTGTAGGGCTTAGTTTAAAAGTTATACTTACCATATGTGAGTATAGATAAATAATAATTAATAAATAAATAATTCAGGAACTGGACACATCTAACGACATGCTATTTCACCATCATTATCTTTTCAGCACAAACAAGGTAACACAAACATCTTGTTTATTAAACTGAAGCTTAGTTTTTTAGCATTATTTATTAGTCCTTAACAGTTAAATACATATATAGGAACTTACCTATTTGTAGTTTCAAATAAAGCATTGCATGGATAACAAAATCCTTTTTCTTTTTCCTTGTTTATTTATTTTTTGCTCCACGTTTAAGGGCGCGTTTTCAAATCGGACAAAATTCTGCTGTTTTTCGGTTCATTTTGTGACAAAACTAAACCGAATTTTATATAACTAATAACTACCACATATAGATTGGTTCTTCATCTTCAAATGCAAGTAACTTTTGTGTTAAAAATTATAGTTTTTTATATTGTAAAAACGATCTTCCGATGCCATTTTCCACAAAATTAACGATACTGGGTCGAGTTTCAGTACAGTTTTTATTCTATTATCAACATATTTTGAGATTTAAAAAATACTTTAAGTAGGCAAACATACTTATTTCTAAAATCTAGAAAAAAAAATGTTTCAAAATGTCACAAATAGTCGCAAAAAAAATAAAAACCAAAACTATTTTTTTCACATATTTGGTAATTTTTTCACATATTTTTTCACATATTTGGTATAACTAACAAAACGAGCCCAAACTCGGCAGACCTAGTTCTACTCGTCGAGGAGTACCAGTAGCAGTCACCAAAGTACACCTTCAGGTCACTCCATCAAGTCCGGTGGTGAGGTCTCATCATAACTAACAAAACCAGCCCACACTCGGCAGACCTAGTTGTACTCGTCGAGGAGTACCAGTAGCAGTCACCAAAGTACACCTTCAGGTCACTCCATCAAGTCTGGTGGTAAGGTCTCGTCATAACTTACAAAACAAGCCCAAACTCGGCACATCTAATTCTAATAGTCGAGGAGTACAAGTAGCAGTCACTGAAGTACACCTTCAGGTCATTCCATCTAGTCCGGAGGTAAGGTCTCGTCATAACTTACAAAACAAGCCCAAACTCGGCACATCTAATTCTACTAGTCGAGGAGTACCAGTAGCAGTCACCGAATTACACCTTCAGGTCACTCCATCAAGTCCGGAGGTAAAGTCTCATCATAACTAGTAAAACTAGCCCAAAATCCACAGCCCACATCTTTCTACTAGTAGAGGGCTTCCAGTGCCTCCTAGCAGTCACTGAAGTAAGCATTTGTATCTAAGTATTATTTAGTAAAAATACAAACTACAATACGAAATATTTTTTGTAGATGCCTATGTATTATAAAGAATATAGAGAAAAAAAAAATTCAAAGTACCAAAATTAGTTCACTTGACTACTATTCCCGCAATTAACCGTGCGTACACTTGTGTGTGTGACCTTTGTCAATGTAGTAGTTCGATTCTATACCTATCAAATTTGTAAACGCGTCCTTAAAATTTGAATTTTATTTTGTTCGAAATTTTATTCCACAGTTAGATTATTTGTAGATTGGCAGCTTCAACAAGATCATGTAAATATACCTACGTATAGAATGTGAAGTCTACTCACCTCCATTCGTTCATAAACGCTTCCGCTATGAATTTGTACCAAAACCAACGGCGAATTTTCATAAGCCAAGGGAAACAGCCGGAAATTTTATGTTCGATTCGATGTCCAATAAATAGCTTGTTAGAATCAGCCCTATTTGACGAGTGGTATGTCACAGGGTGAGTTTGGGGCGGTTTTACAACCTAGGGGCTATAAAACGATTTACAAAATAGTTGGTGGAAATTGGTTAGTAATAGAATTTTCTTGAAGAAATTATTATTGACAACTTAACATAACAAGACGCTTTTTTTCCCTGAAGTGTTGGGCAGAGGTATACCTGTAGCAGGTACACCCACATTACGTTAAAGTCCCATGTAATAGGGGCGAGCCTATTGCCATCAACCGGGTACAAATCCATTATTATTATTATTGAAGTTTCTGTAAATTTTAACCCAAGCCTGTCTCATCCCATTAGTTTAGGCGATTTTTTTTTAATTCTCTAGTCACGTAAATATTAGTAAATAAGTCAAATGTCTTTACTTACCTACACAAGTTTCCAAAAATATTTTTTCAGGATATAAGTAAAAATCAATAAAGAATAAAGTTCTCTGGTCTGTTCCAATTATTTACGGATTTAAGTAAGACCATACTTACCTAACTGTGTTTCTACACATATTTTTCCAGTTTCGAGTTCGAACTCTAAAACGGTGAAGGAAAACATCGTGAGGAAACCGGCATGCCTGAGAGATATTTCTCGACGGCATGTGAAGCCAAGTTAGAAGCCCTAGGGCGGCTCTAAAACTCTGACACCAGCTACCTAATTACGCAATATATTTTCGTAAACGATTACGGATTTTTTTTTTCATTTTGACAGTTCAACAACATTCATTGCGGTATTTACGTTGTTGAGCAGATTTCGTTTTTCGAACTTATGAAGCAATGGATTAGCAATTTGTTTTAAAACGATTTAAATTCCGATTGATCATGTATTACGTAATTAGGGTTACAAGTTAGTCACTAACCACACCAAAAGAAGAAGACCCATTAAGTCGACGTTACAGAATGTGAATAGAAAGTTGAATTATTTAACTGGTGTTATATTTTAGTACTGGTATGATCATTAAATATTTTCCAAGAATTTAAATATTAACCTTACATAAAAATATTGCTGTTCACCTAACATAGAACTCTGCAGGTGAAAGGTAAAGATAAAAAAGACTACTCACAGCGTTAACGATCAAAGCCGCGGGCGCTGCTAATACAGTAATTGAATTTTATGCTCAATAACCAGCTCTTGAACAAGGTTTTAGCTTCATAACTACTGCTCTCAACTCTTTATTAACTCAATAGAAATGTTAACAGTGTTAATAATTCCGCTTTTTATAGCTGTTTTAAGTAGGTAAACTAGAGATCAACTTATTGACGAATGCCGGCAAAGATTATTGATGGAAACTCTATTGTGGTGAAAATGTGAAAAAGTTTACCTTGCAATTTCAGTTTTAGGGGTAACGTACGAACGTAGAACTCGAATTATGAATTGGTAAAAGGAATAGCCCTAGCTACCAGAAAGCACAATCAAAATAGCTGACTAGCGATTAGTCGGTTGTAAAGAGGCCAACTAGTCGGCCAAGCCGATCACGGTTTCGGGGGTATTCGGAAATATCCGTGAAGCTTCGTTTACAGCTGATTCGCGCGCAAGTCGTAACCACCATCTACGTGCGTGTCGGAATACCTACGCATTGTTTCTTGTTTTTTTTGCAAGTGGTGTTTTTGTGTAAAAAAATAAAGACAATACTGTTATTGTTCATTCAAGTGAAAGAGCTCAATTAAAATTTAATCATGTCTTGAATTTTGTTTGATAAATTTCATAGATATTTTATCTGTACAAGTAATTTTAGAGAATAATTACCAAAGGAAAGGTTGCTTTACATTTCAAAATGTGTAAAACTGATTCTAAAATAGTAATATTAATTAACAATCAAGCTAATGTAATTCCTCTTATAATATATTAATTTTATTGAGAAATACATACAAAGTAAGAAGCCGGATAGTAGACGCTTTTTGCCGAATAGTCGCCGACTACGAAAGTGGCCGGATAGTCGGCGTTACCGACTAATCGGTACAACTATTGATGACTTTGATTTCGTCGATTTCGTAACAGACAACCAGATTTCTGAAAGTCAAAGAAACGACCAGCCCGGAATTGAGAGTGATATATCACGGATATTAATTAATTAGAAAGTATTCATACACTTATATTGAACTAGCCTTTGTCCGCGCGGCTTCGCCCGCTTATTGGTCGGAAATTATCCCACGGAAACTTACTACCTACCGGGATAAAAAATATTCTATATCCTAAGCCAAGTCATATGAGGTCTACATGTGTACCAAATTTAATTAAAATCCATTCTGCCCTAAAGGCATGAAAAGGTAACATCAGACAGACAAAGATACTTTTACGTCTCATATTACTGGTATGGATTTGGGATCATAGAATCAGATTAATGAATGTAGGTACAGTCCGGCCGTCGAAATAATGCGTTCTTGACACCTGTCAGTTTCATACCTGCTAACGAATACTTGTTTTGCGAATTTGATCCTTATTACTACTCACGAACGGCTGGGCTGTTAATGCTATCCACCATCAGTTGAAACCCCTCAAACTTTTACAACCCTTTCCCATAATATCTTAAACCAACCTATTAATTTTAACATGACCCCATCACTTCCCGATCATCATAAAAATATCAATAGAGCACTAAGGCTGCCATTAACCGGGTAAGTGCCCGGACGTAAATCAGTTGAAGGTCGTACAACATACGACCGGGTTGATACATCGCCGATACAGGCGGGTACGTGATTTGTGTGGTAACTGCTTTAGGGCACAGATGAGGATGCAGAAGAGACGGGCCATTTGGATGATTTTGGATTATCTGGAGGTTTTCTAAAGGTTCCAATTGCAATGTGTATGCACCTGATAACTGTAAGCATAAGGGTGCAAAACTGCACTGCTGCTAAAGCAAATCATAAGTGCGGAACACAGGGTCAAAAGAATATAGTCCTATCCTAATCTGATCACTTTTTGACATAGGCAGAAGAAGAATTAAACGTAACACTTCCTACTTGCTTTTTAGAAACTCTGGCTAAGAAATGAGTAATGGGTTGTGGTAGGTACCTACTACATACATGATCGCGGAAGTCGCATTAAATCCCGTGATCCCCGGTGCAAGTGTGAGACGGAACACCGGGCTGGTTTTAGTCAGTAAGAGTCTGACAGACCCCTCCGCCCTCCCCAGGGCGGAGGACATCCATGAGGATTTCCCCAAGTAATCAAAAAAAAAAAGGTACAACTACATGAGTTTTGAAAAAGAAAGAGTACCAAGCCCAAGATTAAAAAGTGACACAATAAAATCAAACTTAAAGGTAAGACAAAGAGTAAACAGAAGTCCATGTTCCCTGGTACTTGTTGAAAGACCTACACTGTCCTCCCATACCTAATAACACTGTTATTTGAAAATATTGTAAAAGCCCATTATTATTAAAAGAGTAACCGTGGAGTTTCTTGCCGGCTCTTCTCCATAGGAAACAACCAATTGGAACCGTGCACCTAGCTTCTGACGTTTCATAAGTGCCCATGTAGGTTTATATGAAATAAAAATATTTTGAATTCGAATTGAATTCAAACAGATAGTTACGTAGATTGTAGTTAGATCAGCCAAAATGCAGCAGACACACATCATCATCTTCTTGCCTTGTCCTATGTTACTTGGGATCAGCGCAACATGTTTTCTTCTTCCATTCTCCGCTGTCAACCGTCACGCTCTCTTTCATATCACTCCTCACACAATCCATCCATCTTTTCTTTGGCCTTCCTCTCCATCCATCAACATTTATATTCATCACTCTTTTAGTCACGTGCCTTTCCTCCCTCCTCATCACATGCCCATACCAAGCTAAAAGATATCCTGTCAACTTTTCGGTCACTGGCGCCACTTTTAAACTTCCCCTTATGTACTCATTTCTTACTTTATCCATTTTCGTCACTCCGCACATTCATCTCAACACTCGTCTCAGCTGCATGCAATCTTTTTTCATCCGTCTTCTTCACGGCCCAGCGTTCCGATCCATACAATACGACAGGCTATTCGGACTTGTAGATTTTCCCCTATAACTTAAAGGGCATCCGTGAGTCGTAAGTTGTTACTGTGACCTGTCGCCATTTCATTCTTCCTGAGTCTGTTGACACACGAAAATTTCAAAAGCTAGGGCTTCAAAGATAAAATATTTGAAACAGAACCTTTTACGTAATGGATGTTCTTTGACCTTCAGTGGGTATTCCCAAAATGTCGAACGTCGTAAAATAATATCATTCTATATTTCTTCCTTATCTTAGTAACGTACTTGGAATTGATTTTGGTAGAATTTCCCTAAGGGCAATCATTGGCGGAAATCTACGTATGAAGGTAACAATCGGGTTGTGTCTCTCCTTTTGATATATCTATGTGATCGTTTTTTGGGTTTCAAATAATTTATATGAAGTGATGATTCCTTGGTTCATTTTACAGTTTTAAAATAATGAAAAAACAAATAAAGAAGAAATCATTTTGAACAACCTTTCCAACGAACATTGTAGTTAAACAACATGTTCTCATATACCTACATTCCACCTGCAAATGTAAGTTTGTTCGCACAATATTGAGAGATTTACCATGTTATTTTATTTTAAGACCATAGACTTCTTATAGGTTTTCCTGTAATCTATGAGTAAAGAACCATCCTTTGTATTTTTTTTTAATTTTAGCGTCAATAATTTCGGAGATGAGGTAATTTTTTATCAATTTTCTTTAATATATCTTTAGAATTATTTATTTTAAAATTATTTATTTTAAAATTATTTATTTTAAAATTATTTATTTTAAAATTATTTATTTTAAAATTATTTATTTTAAAATTATTTATTTTAAAATTATTTATTTTAAAATTATTTATTTTAAAATTATTTATTTTAAAATTATTTTTAAAAAAATGTTTTATTTTAAATAATTTTGAATAATTATAACAAATGAAAGGGCTTATTCCGAGGATCTCAAGATCCTCAAATGAAAGGGCTTATTCTGAGGATCTCAAGATCCTCAGAATAAGCCCTTTCATTTGATATGTCACACGGTACAGTTAGTAAAACGTTTTTTTTTAATTTTCCAATTTTTCCCGAATAGTGACCGCCAATTTCAAATTCATTTATTTATGTTACACGTCTGTATTTGGATCATAGAAATTCATATGTATACCAAATTTCGACTAAATTGGTCTAGTAGATTCGGAGCAAATTGGCTGTGACAGACGGACAGCTAGCTAGCCAGCCTGCCAGACAGACAGACATACACACGTGTTATCCTATAAGGGTTCCGTTTTTTCCTTTTGAGGTACAGAACCCTAAAAATCATGCCCATTTTACGTAAAGAGTAGGTACCCTAAAAAATGTTACCACTTTGTCGCCGTGGTTAAAATATGTATACCCATGCTAAATTACAGCTTTCTAGTACTAAGAGTCTCCGACCTAAGCCGCGGACAGACAGACGGACATGGCGAAACTTCCTTGTTGACTACAGAACCCTAAAAACCACTGTCCTATTATTGTACAGGCACCAGTACATGCAAGTACATAATTAAAACTTTTCATATAAAATTGACATCCTAATTAACTGCACTTGGTTGCTAACCGACTAGGTACGTAAAAAATACTAACAACAGCATGCGTAGCAAGACCACCATAGAAACAGGTTTTGTCGACGGAAGAATAGACAAAATGACAGATTGTGACTGTGAATCTGTCATTTTGTCTATTCTTCCGTCGACAAAAAAAATCTGCGACTTTTTACCAACAACCTCATTCATATGCAAGGTGTAGAAGATTTCACAGAAGAATTTCTGTTCGACAGAAGCCGGCTTCAAATCGTGGACGCGATGGCTTTATTTTGCTGATGGATTTAATATGACACATTGTCAGTAAAATGTCAGTACGTAGAAGGTAACTAGGTGCTGCTCCTCCTGCCTAAAGTGCACATTTCGTGATCTTTGACCCGCACTTGACTTTAAACGTGGTTTAATGGTGGCAACTCAATTTATGTTTTCTCGTCACTGAGATAAATCTATAAATATTATGTAGAGAACGTTGCATTTGGATCCAGAACGCAGTATAGTAGGTAAAAACTTGCATAATATAAAAACTCTTTTTGTGATTAGAAAATCCATGGGCCATTTCAAATGCACTCCTTGGAGTTTCCAATAGTGCCACTGCGGATGGCTCATTCAATCCATTTTTGGGTCACGTCATGAGGGTTTCAGAAGGATGAGGTAGGCTGAAGACCGGTCGTTATTACAAACCTTGGACGAGACCTAGGTACCTATATCCAATAGTGGACTGAAGTGTACCACTGAAGCTATCCAAGAACATTTTTCAACATTTACATTTAAAAGTAGGCCATTTTGTTCAGTTTTTCCGACAGTTACGCTCCCAAATCACGTTGGCTTAAAAAAAAAATGTGTGAGCGTCATGTATCAAATAAAATGATGGGCGATTCTGCTTCGGCATCACGCCACGGATATTTATTTGGGAAAGATATATTTTCGACAGTATTTGGTTTGTTTTCTTGAATGTTTTTGTGAGAGGGGTACCTATTGGTGATATTTTATCTTTGGTAGAATGAAAACTGTTGGTTATATAGGTACCTACTTACAGGTAAAGTAGTGCAGGTACAGCAAGTAGGTAAATCTATAGGTAGGCATTTCCACCATCGGGTCTTACATACAATGGGCCATTTGATTAATTTTGACACCAACGACATTAATTGCGTTAAGTATCTACTTTGTCGAGCAGACCAATGTCTTTGTCGAGCAGAGCAATGTCTTTGTCGAGCAGACCAATGTCTTTGTTGGGCAGACCAATTTCTTTGTCGAGCAGACCAATGTCTTTGTCGAGCAGACCAATGTCTTTGTCGAGCAGACCAATTTCTTTGTCGAGCAGACCACTGTCTTTGTCGAGCAGACCAATGTCTTTGTCGAGCAGACTAATTTCTTTGTCGAGCAGACCGATGTCTTTGTCGAGCAGACCAATTTCTTTGTCAAGCAGACCAATTTCTTTGTCGAGCAGACCAATGTCTTTGTCGAGCAGACCAATTTCTTTGTTGAGCAGACCAATTTCTTGGGTTCCGTACCCGAAGAGTGCCAACGTCAGGACCATTACTAAGGCTCCGATGTCCGTCCGTCCGTCCGTCTTTTAAAGGGCTATATCTTTTGAACCATAATAGGTAGACACTTTAAATTTTCACAGAGTGTACACTCCGCTATAACAACAAATAAAAATAAAATAAAGTTTAAAATTAAAGGAAAGGCCACTACAAATTAAAAAAAATGCAGTGTTAAATATTGTACGGTGGAATGGAACCCTTCGTGTGCAAGTCGGGCTCGCACTTTTTCTGATAAATATGAAGCAATGGATTATCGCCTCCCTAGATGTCTAAGAAAACGCAACAGAGTAGGTACAAATATCTACCTATCTACCTACCTATCTATCATCTCAAATTGGCCTTATTGTGACAGATCATGCAGTCCTTGCCCCCTGCTGGCTGGTCGCCGCCGTCAATTTATATTGCTGAACGGAACAGCTCTTAGGGAGGGGACGTCGTAAGTAGTTTACATAGTTGACGGAATATCTAACTTTATTACTACTACATGATAGTTCCATTACAGTGGATGCTTTAGACATTTTGCTATAAGTAGTTCTATCTACTTGTATTGCTAAGTTAAATTCACGGGTGTCTTCTTACTTGGTAACCATCCCCTCCATACCTAATGGATACCTAGACTGTACATAACGTCTTAATTAAATCTTTTGTACCTAAGTAACAATAGACACACCTAAGCAAGAAAAAAGTCTATGAGGTATTGCGCTTTTATAATTTCTAATGTGGCGATAGTATCGTGGCCGTTCACGACACAGAAGTTAAATGCATGTAAATACGTACGTACGTGCACGTTATAGTCGACGGAAATCTAAAAGCGTCTTCATTTAAATTTCCATACATTTTACTTCTCTGTGTTATCGTGATGCCGTCACGATAATATGATCAAGTCAGAAATTATAAAAGGTATTCAGTAAAAATACTCTGTAAGAATTTATTCAGAACAAAACTCAAACCTAAAACCGAAATCAACAGCTTTGAATTTGTGGTGAGTAGTGCCATCTACCAGTGAAAATACGATTACTATAAACAAATAGTATGATAATGTCCTACTAGATGGCGGTTTCCCATTGAGTAAGATAATAAATATTAATAATATCGTTTCTTTGTCAGCATCTTTATTCCATTTAGTGCATCAGTATGTATTATTTTTAAATAATAAATATGTAAAAGGAAATAACTAATCAATAACAGATAACATTCGTTTTTAGACGTTTTTCGCAACGTCACATCAAATTCAGAACGAGTTAGTGATACCACTGACAGAAATATATCTCCTTATTTTTGTTTAGTTCTGTTTGAAAACAGTGCTTCATTTTATATTATTATCAATGTTAGAAACCAAAAAATAGCACAAATTTGGTACAGAATTAAATTATTGAATTATTACAATGAAACAGTTACTTTTAATAATTTAAATACGAAATTGATTTAAATAAATCCCTGTTTGAAGGAAAAATATAAAAGTCTGGCAACATAGTTGTGACGTTAGTAAACTCGCTCCAGTATTGATCGGTTTTGTTTGCGAAATTATTTATACAAACACTTGTCGCTTTTCGACTAGAAACATCATCATGCATCATTATTGAAGCAACGCGGCAGTATAACAAACGTTTATCATATAATTAAAAAACATTCTGTTGTTATTCGACGAGTGATAAAATCGTGAAAGTTCGTAATACACATCTTGTTGGAATATTGTGCACCTGTGACTTTATTTTTAAATTTTTATTCGAATTATAAATGATGGATAAAAAAATACTTTTTGTTGTATTTGCCACGCTCAGTTGCGTTTTATTGGCATCAGCACTTGAAGTCGATACTTATGATTTTCTGATGCCTAATGTTTGGCCTCACAAGGTAAGTACTCGCCTACAGAATTTATTTATTTCGTTTGAATTTATTTATGTCGTACAATTAATTAAATACAAGTTTTCTTGCTAACATATGTTGTGTACTTCCACTTTATTTTAAACAAAATTTATTTCACTTACCTTTCGTTTTGTAATTCTTCAACAGGTTTAATTAAAAAAATAATTTAGATTTGTATGTGCTGGTAAGACAAATACATACACTAAGATTTAAAATAAACTACTGGTGTTAAAATATTTTCCAATTTAACTTTATGGAGTCTCTAAAAGTTACGTTAAGTACTTATTTAGGTAGATTTCACAAAAAAGCAAATTGGCATATAAAAGAAACACGAGAAGAACATTAATAATATTATGATTTTATACCTGATTCGAAAATTAGGTTCAGTGAGCCGTCACCTAAATGCGCAATACTAAAAAATTGTGAATTTAAATATTTTTAACATTAAAGTTGAGAGTGCGCAATGCAGTTATTATCTCAAAAAACATACTTTTCACTCTCTTGATCATGTAAAAAACTATCTATCTGAAAAAATAACTCTAAAATAACAATTTTCATAAACAGGTTTGTTAGAATGTACCTATTGCTAGGACCTAATTCTGTTTTCTGTATGTGTGTTGTAGCATATTTTGTGTTTGACTTTATCACCCGATGTTAAATAATACTTAATGCGGCTGATATTTAGTAGGTAGGGTTTTACGGGCTGATATTTAGACTATAAATACTTGAAAGTATTTCCAAATGTCCGGTAACTGTATTTTTTATACCAAAATCTTTTCTTAAATTTTATGGATATCAGGTACCTATACTTACATAACGTAATATCATCCCTTGGTTCCCCGAAGGGTTAGTCAGAGGTGTACCCATAATAGGTACACCAACATTTTGCTAGTTATCTTTAAGTCCCATGTAATAGGGGGCAAGCCTATTGCCATATATACAGTAGGCACAAATCCAGACTGAGCAATTCTTGATGGAAAAACCCAGTAAAACTTTACCCTATAACACTTTGCCCAGTATCAGGTATATGTGATGAATATTTGACTTTTTGTTTGAAAGGTCAGAGACTAATCTAATTAAAAGAGTGTCCGTGGAGTTTCTTGCCTGTTCTTCTCCATAGGAACCTATGCTTTGGAATGGGCAACTAGCTTCATATCTCTGACTGACTGACCCCTTGACAATTCAAAAGTGCCTGTAAATGGTTTAATTGAAATAAATGCTTTGAGTTTGAGTTTGAATCAATTCACTACTTAATAGTTGGTTGGAATCTTCCAAAAAAACTGCTAATTTATAATGTGTTTCTTACCTAAATTTACTTAACTTGAAGTCAAAATCAAGCTGGGCTAACTTTTGCATTGAATATTAGGTAAGTTTATTTTTTACCTTTTGAACTTTTTGTTATTAAAAGCGTAATTGCCCATAATTTTCCTCGTTTTGTGACAGATATGATTCTGTATAAAGCAGTCTCTAATAAGTTTTATTCATCACATCTTAAAACCATAGGTGGTTAGACTGGAAGCTGACTCCAACAGAACTTGGATAAAGCTAGGCAGATGATATTCTTAAAACCAATGGCAATGCTCGCCCCTAGGCATTGCCCCTAACTAGGAATTAATTGACTTGTATGCTGCACCGGTCAACGTCAAAACGTCAGTGTCGGCTGTCGCTGAAAACCAGCGCGGGTGGTCTGTCTCGCAAAGGGTCGCAGCATTACGCTGAGCGATGGCCGTTTTGCGTAGATGTGACGCTGACGATTTGTTTTCAAAACTTTTCGAATTTGTCTGGTAGTGCTCTAATCACAGCGGTAAACATGGGGCATTTTTGTAATTTTTTAAGGGACAAATTTTTTTACCAATAAGTTGCTGAAAAAAAGGAAATAACAGGGAAGTGTCTACGCCACACCTTGATTTTATGAAAAACATGATTGCTCTAGAGGCATTATTCAGGAAGAAAAAAGGGGAATACATTTGTACGGAGAATCGCAGGTCCTGTTCCCTCTTAACACCGCTACCTGTCCCTTCGCAGCATAAACGCGTGACGTTCTTTTGACAAGGATATTATGCTGGACTTCAATATCACCACATCTACTAAATCATGAATAAATTATATTGGATGCAACCACTTCAGCTTTATCACAGTATAGGTATGAAAGCCTCATTTGTTGATAAGAAAAGGTCAATACGTGCGTCGGTTGTTCGAAGTGCCTACATAAAAATTGGTCGTACCTACCTAATTGCATTTATCGCTGGAATCAAACGGCTAGATTCAACAAGATTACCTACCTATTCTGCGCGATAATCTAGCGCAAGAGCGCGCTGGATCTAGCCTTTATTATGAATTGGAGTCGCTTTTCGTGTCTGGTCAGAAACGGTTGTTCTTCCAAACTTCGCAACTGATTTTATTGATGCGGTTTTTAACATTATGGTTTATGTGTGTAATATTTCAATATTAAATTAACATTTATAAAAAAGAAATCTCGGTGTTTTTTGAAGTCGTAAGAAGTAGGGGCGGGTGGCTAGTAGATATAGCTTCAGTTACTTAGCTGTAGGCTACTTCTCATCTAAATAAGATAAAAAAAAACATTTGGTTCTACTTTCTCTATTTAGTAGCTGCACCTTTAGGAATTTCGCTAACTATAGGTAAGTACTTACTCTCGTTTTATTTTCGCTAGCCTATGGACTTGCTTGTCTCAAGCAGTACGAGCTCCTAGGTTCGATTCCCAGGCCGGGTAAGGTTATTGGGTTTTTCCGTCAGAATTTTTTCAGTAGCTGTCTGGAGTCTAGATTTGTGTGTGTATAGTTTATGGCAATAGACTTGCCCCCTATTACATGGGACTTAAATATAACTGGTGAAATGTGGGTGTGCTACAGGTATACTTACCTCTGCCTTCGGGCAATATATGCGTAATGTTATGTTATGTGCTGCCTCAAGATAGATATTGCTTCTTAGTAAAAGAGTTTTGTATCGCGCATATATTCGGGAAGAGAGAAGAGAACCCACCCACGATCCAAATCAGCGTCTCATCTCATAAGGTCAAATCCGTACGGTTGTAACAAATTGGGACGTCCGTTGTAGGGTTGCCAACTGTTTTTTTATATCAAGTATAGTATTTTCGAAGTTATAGTGTCTTCAGTGCTGTCTTAGTGCTGTCAAACTAAATTATAGTTAAGTTGTGTCACTTTAGTCTATTTCAGAATGGGAAATCGTCGTTTGACAGGAATAAACAAAATTTTGGCGATTTTTAGTCTAGTTTAGAGGCATTTGTGACAAGAGAACCGGCACCATTGCCTGTAGAAATATAGCAGATGGCAAAAAAATATAGTAGGTATGTTGTATGTCAAAAACATTTTTATTCTTTAAATGCATATTTTTGGCTACTATACGTACCTTTTTACTAGAGTCTAGATTTGTGTGTGTATAGTTTATGGCAATAGATTTGCCCCCTATTACATGGGACGTAAATATAACTGGTGAAATGTGGGTGTGCTACAGGTATACTTACCTCTGCCTTCGGGTAATATAGGCGTAATGTTATGCTATGTGCTGCCTCAAGATAGGTACTTATTGCTTCTTGGTAAAAGAGTTTTGTATCGCGCATATATTCGGGATAAGAGAGAAGAGAACCCACCCACGATCCAAATCAGCGTCTCATCTCATAAGGTCAAATCCGTACGGTTGTAACAAATTGGGACGTCCGTTGTAGGGTTGCCAATTTTTTTTATATCAAGTATAGTATTTTCGAAGTCATTAGAGTGTCTTCAGTGCTGTCTTAGTGCTGTCAAACTAAAATATAGTTAAGTTATGTCACTTTAGTCTATTTCAGAATGGGAAATCGTCGTTTGAAAGGAATAAAAAAATTTTTGGTGATTTTTAGTCTAGTTTAGGGGCATTTGTGACAAGAGAACCGGCACCATTGCCTGTAGAAATAGGTATAGCAGATGGCAAAAAAAAATTATGCATATTTTTTGCTACTATGTACCTTTTTACAATCTAAATTAAGATTGAAAAATATCGTTAATTCAGCTTATATCAGATTAATACTAGTCCTATTGCGAATAATTGCGGTCATTTCGCCATTATGTATTGTAATAAAAATATTTAAGTTTTGCCTGCTATATTTTTTCTTTAGAAATATAGTATTAAGGTCTCTAATATAGCAGGATACTATATTATTTAGTAGGGTTGGCAACCCTAGACCGTAGGTACTTAATATTAACGAGGACTTCATTCGTTAGAAGGTTAGATGTTAGGTTCGACTTGCTGAATTTTTCAACAATCCTGCAGATATCGGCAAAGTTGCGCATCGGTAGATAGGTAGGTAGGTACCTATCTTATGTCCTTGGCGTTTTTCCTGCCTAAGTAAAATGTTGTTCGCAGTGCTTTGTAGTGTGGCTACCTCTATTAGAATAATGTAGAAAGATGCAGCAAGCCGGATTTTCCTTCTTTCCGGATTTGTTTTTTCGTGTTAATTGTTGTCTTCTTTTTTGTTTATATCTTGATTATGCACAGTAGGTGGCCACGTTAATTGCGGCATCAGTGGCATTCTTTAGGTCATCCAAGGTGCAAGTGAACTGACATTTAGTGTGGATTTCACCAATGAAATAAAACGCGTTCAACACATCTAAACGCGTTGCATCCACCCAACCATTTATAATTTTAGGTCAAAATAAAATCACTTTAATCAGTGTTTTTTTTTTACTGGATATCTTTGGTTAGACGTACGCTGTGTTAAGATTTGTCCATCTATTTTAATGGGACCTCGTATAATACGAGAGGTCTCTTTCAAAAAACTTTTTTGTGAGGTCTTTTTGAGCGCCGAGAACACCCAAAAAGAACTAGCATACAGGCGTCTAGGGGTTCAAAAACTGCTAGGAATCCATTTCCAGAAATGTTCTATTCCGAACAGTTACGAGTAGTATCTATGCTTTGTCCACTAAATGTCATAATTATTGGCCGGCCGCATTACTAAAGATTTCAAAGGTTTTACACTGAAGTTCTGTTGTAGACTACCTACCAGTTATTTTATTACGTTTACAAGTGAAAATGAAAGCCCATTCAGAATCAATAATTTCCAATCGTTGATAACATTCAACATTGAATGGAGCACGCCGCTGGGTCTATTTATAGACTCGACCTGTTTTTATCCAGTATCCGATTGACTTTAGGTTGTGATAGTAACTAATAACAGTTGTTATGTTATGTTACATTTCCATTACCTAAGGCTTATTAAATTTTAAAGTTGATGTTAATAAAACAAGATTTTCTTACTCTACATAATGTAACAAAAACAAAAAGCAACTCATGGTAGTTTGAATTTTTTTCAGTAGGGATCTATTCCGAAGCCTTTCAAGAATCTCAGATTTATAGTTTAACAATTATTACACTTGCAATGTTCATGTTCAAGCAGCAAAAAGATGTTACAAGCTTAATTACCTAACTAGGATTGCACATCTAATTGAAAAATCGCGATAAAATATTTTTGCCGGAGAATTATTGATCATTCACATATCCAGTACTTTTAAGTGCCTGATTTTTTCATTTGTTAATTTACATATTTAATATGTTGTAATAATTTTTATTCTTAGTGTCCGAAGTGGGCATGGCTTGCGCAAGCCAGAGTACCCGTTTTCGACCGTAATTTCACCCCTCTGCGAAAATTATAAATATTGGTCCTACAGTTCCGGGAGTTGGGACATTATTTTCTATCTTTTATATTTCAAAAATTGTAATTCGTTTTTGAGATATTTCCAAAAAACCAAACCCCCTTTTTTCCAGTAAATTGTTTTCTTTGCTTTTTAACTTTTGCAATTTTGCGAGCGGAACTTTTTTTCTTTCAAAAATCTACTAAGTACATGCTATTTCGAATCGAATGACACCTTGTTCATATTTCTTCGAGACTCCTAAAGTTGAACAAAAAAGCTCTTGTTGACTAGACTCTATGGTCGACCCCCATGTACTTCAAAATGGTCCTGTTTATCTTTAAAACTATTACAACAAAAAATTATAGGTAAATAATAATAAATAAAAATGTTGGCTTCTTCATTTAGTAGGTACCATAAGTAATTAATTCAGCTTTTTTGGTCAAGCGTTCTTCTTTTTGTCCTTCGCAGAACAGCAATGAGTTTAATTTAGTAGAGCTTCTCGTTCTCCTATTCGTTTAGGTCAAAAAAACTTTTTACAAAATAAAATACAACCTTTCGCCATATATCGTACCTACGTCACGACAGTGTCAGGAAGTATTATAACATAATCAAGATACACAAGTGGATTATTATCGAAGCTAACTCAAAAACTACCCAAGCAAAGTTAATAAAAGGACATAATCCAAAAATGGTTTTTATTATTCAATCATTCTAACCAGCAGGCCTAACATGACGCACGCGACAATTACTCGTTCTCGCGTGAGTAATTTTTATCTATTTTGTCTCTTTTCTCGTTTTCTGACAGCGCCTCCATACAAAATAGTCGACTCCTTCTGTCAAACTTTATGTTTTGTCGACAAACCCTAACATGGCACCTTAGTTATCTCGATTTTTGACAATTCAACACGAGATAATCTCCGATTCTTCTGTCATTAAGTCGTATTTACTCGTCCTCGATTTTGACGACGAGAACGACGAGAAGAGTAGACAAAATTATTATACAAAAAATATCTCCAAAATAACATGGCAGTTTCATAATTGTAATTATTTTAGTCATCATTTTATTTTACAATATATTAATAATGAAAATACTTAGTTTTAAACTACTATTTATGTTGGAACGACGTGTTTTATATGTATTTTTTCGTTTTTTGTATTGAAAATATGAAAAATTATTACCTACATGTTGAGTATTAGGGGTTTATGGGGTTTATAAAGGGGGTTCAAATTTTCATTATTTTTGCGATAGGACACACCATTTTCGAGATATAAGCAAAAGAAAAGAAAAAAAAGTCGAGTTAATTTCCACACCTTTATAATCGCGATTAAATACTTGGACAATCAGAATTTTAGATTTATATGATTTTTGAAATTAATAACTACTAAAATATAGTTAAGTTGTGTCACTTTAGTCTATTTCAGAATGGGAAATCGTCGGTTGACAGGAATAATCTAAATTTTGGTAATTTATTTAGAGTATTTGTGACAAGGAAATCGGCACCATTGAATGAATGAAACGGAATCTCAAGCCGATGTTGCTATCATAAAAATAATTTGTTTTTAATAACTTGCAACATCGGTTTCTCGTCGCGAGATATAGAAGTGTCAAAATGCTTTTTTCGAGTTTACCCGTCGTTTACGGTCATGTTAGGGATTAGAATGACGTCAGAATCGTAGACAAATTTCGACAAAACGAGAAAAAGAGCGTTCTCGCGCTTGTCATGTTAGCCCTGCAGGATAACTTAAATATATTTGGATAGACATCCCAAAAACTAGTGGTTTTAACTATGTCATACATTTTTGAAGACTTCCAATTTTGAGAAAAATCGTTTTTTTATTTTAGTGTGAATTTACTCCTAAAACGAACAAACCTTTCTAATTATCTAGGATAAAGTGAACACAGCCCAAAAACTAGTAAACTTGTCAAAATTGACAATGTTACTGTCATTAATTACTGTCACTAATGACCAGTGATCGGAGTAGGTAGATTGAATTGGGGTCATTGATCCGAAACGTATATATTAATATGGACATTCCTCCGGAATTGGTTAATTATTAAGAAAAAAACCGGAACTTAGATAGGAATTGTATTCAAATGAGCAATATTATATACTTCATAATTTTTTTAACGGCACACAGTCATGATTCCAAGCTTTAGTAAGTAATATTTTACTTGTTACAAGGAGTTTAAAGCACGTTTGGATGTACTATAAGAATATTTTTAGTATTGTGTTTGTTTGCTTAAGCTGTTGAACATACCATCACCAACTTTGAATTGAGTAGTAATAATATCACTACCAACATTAACAATATTTAATTGAATCCGGTAATACCGGAATTGCTTTCCGGAAAAATGGCTTATCCATGTTATTCTTTCTGTGTGCATTTATGATACAAGTACCAAAAATCAATCTACCTACTCCGATCACTGCTAATGACTGTCATTTGATTTTCGCGGGCTACTTTAGCGCATCACCCGTTTTTTCTGTGTGGGAAAGTATCAAATAACTTGCGGCGGCGTGTCAGGGCGTGTCAGACTTACTGACTAAAACCCACCCGAGTTCCTTCGATTGCAGTAATGACAGTACCACGTGTCAACTTATATCATATTTCACAGATGAATGGAATCATCTCTGTCAATTAAAACATTGTCAAAGTGTGTGGGAGGATTTATTTGAGTTGCCATCAACAAATAAAGTATATGTACTAACATTGTGTAAATAGTTTATAATTTTTCTCTTAAAGGAAGGGTTCTAAAATATTATTTTTAAATCCCTTCATTCGCTTTTATTTAGGTGTAGTTTGATGCTGGTTAGATTTTTCTCGGAATAAAAAAATAATAATATAATGTATAATAATATAATAATAAAATAATATAATGACCACCGCGCAAGGTTCCTCCACAAAAAGAATTTTTATAAATCGGTCCACTATTGACGAAAATATCGATGAACATACATACAGATGAACATATACCCTTCTCCTTTTTTGAAGTCAGTTAAATAAGCAGGTTTGCCCGCATGTGGAAGGAACCTAATCTACGATTTCGGTGACAAAAACCGTGTCCGCGAAAGTAGAATTCGATTAGTAAACAGTTTACGAACAAAATTGTTATCATGAGGTAGGTACGTACTAATAGGTAGGTACCTATTACCTATGTACCTAATTTAGTTTAGGCGAAAGCGTCAAGGTAGCCCGCGAAATTCAATTTTTCTTACGTTTTTTTGCAATTTGCAGGTCAGTATCAGGTTGTATGTTGATCTAAATATGATTCGCGGCCGTTTATTTATAGAATTATAATCATAAAATTAAATATCATCAATACAACTCTCTAAGTTCATGTAATCCTATTGAATGACTATTTCATGAAATCATGTCATTTGAGGATTATGCTAACTTAAAGAGTTGTATTCCTGATTCTAATGATTATAATTCTGTAAAGCCATACCTATTTTTTACGGTCGCGAATCAATATTTTAATCAACATTTATAACCTGACACGGTCAGTGTCAGGTTGTAAATTGCAAAAAACTAAAGAAGATTTGAATTTCGCGGGCTACCTTAGCGCATCACCCTTTTTTTGTGTGGGATATTATCAACTAACTTCTCCCGCTCTGGGCGGAGTGGGAGGGCGTGTCAGACTCTTACTGACTAAAACCCACCCGTGTTCCTTCAGTTGCCTGTATGTTGGCAGGGGCCACGGTATCCCTTTCGGACTTTCCCGCTATCCCGGCAGGCATCGGCCCTAGCGGACCCCGTCAGTTGTGCTGACATCTGTTTAAGGCGCGCGTGCAACACATCGCGCCGTCGACACGGGCCTGGTCCTTATCGGACGGCGAGCTAACCATTGCTCACCGTCCGCAGGCTCGCACCTACGGTGGCCGGGAATCGGCCTGGGATTTCCGACGTCCAGGGCGTCACCTGCGGCGGCTAGGGGCGTGAGGGCGCGAAATTCTCCTCTCCATCACACGTTCCGCCTCCTCCTTCGCGAGCATTACTGCTTCGCAGAAGTAGGTGACGGCTTCCCATGCCCTCTCGCTCCTAACCATGGCCTGCCACGAGAGATCACCGCTGCCGATCGCCTCCACAAAGACACGGCGGTGCCCCGTCTAAGCCGGGCAGACCTCCACCGTATGCTCCACCGTGTCCTCATATATAGCGCATCCCCCTTAAGCCACGATATAATTGCATGAGAATTCCAAACATTATGAACGTTGAGTAAAAATTAAATTCATAGCCAATTTTTGTTTAGAAAAATTCTTAAGTTTGGCCTTGCTTAAAGTACAAGGTGCAAGAGTTCCTATGATCAGAATCCCTAACATATGTATTTTTACTTAGTAACAGCTCCGTTGTTACTGGAAATCTCAGTTTCAATCGCATTTTTGTCTCCGGTCTCTCGGAAACATACGATAACATCCAGATTTGACCTTTCGTTATGTTTCTCGAAGCGAACCGCATCCCACCTGCATTTTTCTAAAGGTCATCCCGTGTGCTCTTGGCTCTCCCTGCGCCATTTTTTATATTTAGTTGTAGGTAACTATGTTTATTTATATGTTGAACTATGGCATCACATCAGAAGTTATGAATAAATTAGCATTACTCTATTAAGAAGGAAAAAAACTGTTTATCATTCGTTCTGGTAATTCCAGCGGAGTATTTACATAACAAACATATTTATGCATTGTGTTATCTCTAAACTAGGTTTGTGGATGAGTGTGATGATAAAAATATGATGAAATAACAGTCTATTGATTGTTCAAGAGATAGAAGTACTAACCTAATTAGCACGAAGTGCAACATACGGTGAGACGAGAAACTAAATACCTACCTACTAGCCACAGTTTCCTAGCCTTGTGAGATTTGCTCGGTCAGACTACCTACTAGGGTTGCCAACCCTACTATATAATATAGTATCCTGCTATATTAAAGGCCTAAATATTATATTTTTAAAAGAAGGCGAAACTCAATACAAAATGGCGAGATGATCGCAGTAGGACCAGTATATTGATATCATAAAAACCTGAATTAATAGTTTTTTTCTAACTTTTATTTAGAATATAAAAATAGTTATGAGTCATTAAAAAACCAGTCATTAAAAAATAAAGGTCCATAGTAGCACAAAATATGCATAAAGATGTTTTTTAAACATACCTACTACTTTTATTTTTTCGCCATATACTATATTTTTACAATGGCTTCGAAAATACTATATTTGATGTTAAAATAAAGTTGGCAACCCTACTACCTACATTTAATTTCGTTTGTGTATGAAAATAGAAATGTATCACAGTATCGTTTGTTCCAGGATGAACTCTACCTATGCACGCCCATCAGGATATCACCTCACAGCAATTACTACATAGGTTTGTATATTAGTTCACCTGTTTGTATAATTTAAACTAAGTAATGTACAATGTCAGCACTATCTGCACGATTTACAATAGGTGAAGAGGCCCTACGAGAGGTATCCGAAGTCACTGCATTTTGCTGAGCAACGACCTGCACAGATGCGACGCACGGCTTAATTGTTCTTTTTATTGTTGTTTATTTGTTACAAAAGTAAGCACTAGTAGTTATTTTTCCACTGCTATCGGCATTTTGTTTTTGTTACGATTGTTTGTTTGTTGTCATTTGCCAGTGTCGTAACCAAAGAACATATAAACTCTACGACTACGAGGTAGTAACACGTGACATCAACAAATTGACATCAAGCCATATATGAAAAATCTTCTACTGTTTGAATACGAGGCTTTTGGCTACTTTGTATTTTATGTCATTTTGTTGAATGTGCGTTTTGTTTATAGTGCAGAATAAACAGTTTTTCTTTTTATTAACACCCAAGGCTTTAACAAGCAGAGGGAATTTGTAGTCAATTAAAGACAAGCTCAGTAGTAAACCTTCCAATTGACTATGAAGCGTCTCGAAAATTCAATCCAGAGTCAATAAACTATCATACTTAATTATGATTTCATCACTTGTTGGGACTTCGTTTCGAATGTTAAGGCTCAGTAATACAGAATCCAGGAGCCGTATTATGACGTATTAATGCCACCATTATTCCAGTGTGAGTGAGAGACGGAGCTATACAAGGCCGCTAGCACCATCCTTTTTTCGCAGTGGAATAATGATGGCATTAATACTTCATAATAAGGCCCCAGAGCGGTTTGTGATTGTAGCTGTTTACTAAGGAATACCCCGATCTACGTTGCAATTTATAAGCTTTTATGTACCTACGAGAGTCCCTCGATATCAAGCTTCTTTCTTAGTGCGAAAGTTACTAAAAATAACTTGAATGTCGTTAGAGAGGAGTTTTTCTAGAATATATATATTTGTTTTTTTTACCAACCTTGGTAAACGTAATCCTGTTTTGCATCTAAAATTAGAACATGACATTATGTCCCAAAAGCTGTGAATAAGTTTTTCTGAGTACCTAATTATCAACTCAAAGTTTTGTGGTCTATCTGGGAAATTTTCAGAAGCCCTTTTTTTAAATTGTTTTATTTTCTGATTCGATAGTGGTATCCCTTTTGATCATTCTTTCTTTAACAATAATTTTTGCCTTTGGAAACCTCTGCCTGTTTTGTGTTTCCAAAATTTCTCCCACGATATTTCGGTGAGGAACCTGTAGTGAACCCTGGTAAGGTAGTCAGCTACTGTCTGAACTGTGACGAAACAGAGAAGGTTATCATATCTATTTCGTAACATTAAAACCCCTCCTGATCAATCATTGACACACATACACACACACACACACACACACACACACACACACACACACACACAAACACACACACACACACACACACCAACACACACACACAAACGTTCGTTCACACTGAGACACAAACACTCACAAACTCAATACAGGCTTCTTCTATCCGCTTTTTGTTGTTTCCATATTCTTTTTATTTTTGTTAATCTGTTTGCATAAGATTCTGTAATATCTCCTACTGGGAGAGGGCACTGGCTCTTTTAACACAGGTCTACCACCTAGCACAGGAGTCAGGGACTTCACGTTATTTTGTAACCACTCTCTTGTGTAATAAAGATTATTGAAAGCTCAGCTTCTTATGTTATTGACTGGCTACATTTTTGCCACAATATAGTCTTTTCCTGCAGTTCGTACCCATTCGAGTGCAGACCACTAGACGTTGACTAAACTAAAATGTTTGTTTCAGTGGGATTTGAACCGAACGCCACCATGCACACAGCTCATCATATGCTATTGTATGGATGCTCAGAGCCAGGGTCTAACGAATCTGTTTGGTAAGTAGAAGAAGAAGACACTCAACTTAAAGAAAGCCTATAATATTCCCAATACTGGGACATAGGCTTCCTCTCTGAGAGGGACGGGCCCTCCATTGGCACAAAGAGAGGCTAATGCGAGGTGGGTGACGGACTGTGGAGAGTGAATTGAGAGCGAATTTGTAATGTTTAGTGTACCTTGCTATTTGCTAAACCTGTGCCTAGGTATTATAGAAATCTGCCGGGGTCGCGGGAAAGTCCGAAAGGGATACCGTGGCCCCTGGCAAGTACAGGCAACTGAAGGAACACGGGTGGGTTTTAGTCAGTAAGAGTCTGACATGCCCTCCCGCTCCGCCCAGAGCGGGAGATGTTATTCGGTGCAGCCATATTTCACCATTCGGCATGCAAACATTTATATTATAATCCACCAAAAGCGAGATCCATTAATCCAGAGAAATTCAGCATTTTTTTTTCTCTAATGAAAATCACGCTGCACTGCTGTCTTTCCAACCAATTGGTAATTTATTGTAAATAATTGGGGCCATACAACAGTAAACACTTGCGCACCAATACACACCTGTAACATGTTAACAGTGCCCCCCAAGGCGAGCAAAACAAACAAACAAAGGCACAGCCGTACTATCTTTTCTCGAAGCCTTCAGCACATTTTCGACCCCCCTGTAACTTCGTTGTGGATAAAGCTAGAAGCCTGAATTGAATGGCCAAGTCATTCTCTATATCAAAGAAATAAAAATTAAAAATAGATAGTTACTGAATAAATTAACAGACTTGGTTTTACATTAGATCTTACATATCTTTGCGGTAGAAGACCTGCGTGTTATGTTTTTGATAGAATTTATTATTGTCACGCTTATTTCTTGGGAATACATCAGCTAGACGTTCAAAACGCCTTGTATTTTACTTTACAAACATATCTACTTCGAAAATATAAATACAAGGAAGTGTCAAGATATTGTACTGCTTAAAATAAGGCTTGCAACTGTCTGTAGTTTTAAGTTTAAACATTGATCGAAGACATATTTTTGGCGGCTTAAATGCTGTCTTTATCAGTTGAGTTCTCCCAGGTAATGTAACGTAAGTAATTGAGATTCAAATATACACCGTGAAATCTTAATGGTTGTTTTCCCGCGGCAGAACAACTTGCCATAAGGAGTACTTTCGAAGCATAGAGTCAAAGTAAACAAATAAAGATGTTTTTGTTTTAAAATAATTTAACAAATATTCATCAACTCGAAAACGTGAGAATCAATAGTAACAGGTAACTTGTAGGTACTCCTCGAATCGCACGCGCCGCCGACAAAAGGAACAGCGATGCATAATTAATGTTCAAAGCAAAATAAACTCTCGCACGTGATACGGCATGAACTAGTTTGCACGCAACAACACAACATTTGTTTTCAAAATTGTTTCTAATAGTTTATGTACCTAACGATTGTATTACCAAGACAAAACCATTTCGCTGCGGGATAACAACCATTAAGATTTCACGGTGTATACCTTGGTAAGCCATATTAAATGTTTTGGTATCAATGGAGGATAATATATTTAAAACATTTAATAAGCAGATGAACTTAATTTTTTACACAATATAATTATGTTTTATGTATCTATCTGTAAATAATCCCAAAAATTCCTTATCACTTGCTTCGTCAATATGTAATTGCTGTACTGTAATGTGAACATAAGTTAATTCATGATTTAATTCATTCGCGTTATTTCTAGTAATAAACATTTTATGCGTTTCTTATTAAACACTATAATAATGATGAAATAAAATCGATTTTACTTGCCTAGTTAAGTACGACGATAAGGAAACATCAAAATAAATTAAATTACAATATATTTTACCTCAGCATGTGCGTGGTGTATAAGATTTATTACCTAATACTAACGTATAAGGTTGCCAACATCTGGCAACCAGTCTTACCAAGGGGTATCGTGTTACCCAGTAATTGGGTTGTTAAAATACAAGTATTCAGCTGCATCCTGTTAGACTGTAAAGCCTACCTCAACTTAGTTGGAAAGAGGCTAGGCAGATTGATTGACTTACTTATTTATAATTTCACACGCCTCCGGATCGATAACCTTATGAAGGCAATAAGCGCAGGCCGATTCCCGGCCACCGTAGGCGCGGGCTTGCGGACGATGAGCAATGGGTAGCTCGCCGTCCGATAAGGACCAGGCCCGGGTCGACGGCGCGTTGTGTTCCACGCGCGCCTCAAAGAGATGTCAGCAGAAGTGAAGAAGTGGGTCCGTTAGGACCGATGCCTGCCGGGGTTGCGGGAAAGTCCGAAAGGGATACCGTGGCCCCTGGCAACGTACAGGCAACGGAAGGAACACGGGTGGGTCAGTAAGAGTCTGACACGCCCTCCCGCTCCGCCCATAGCGGGAGAAGTTATTTGATAATTTCCCATCCAAAAAAAAAAAAAAAGGAATCCGCTTGAAGCATAGAACCGGTCGAGGTTGTGGTGCTTAGGGGAGGCCTATGTCCAGCAGTGGACGTCTTTCGGCTGAAATGATGATGTATAATTTTGCATGCGTCCTACAAATCACGTCAGTCCTATACAAAGAACTGTATGTACAGTTTTCAAATAGTTCTAGGTATTTCAGATGACAATTACCGGAAACATAATAGCAATATTCTCGTTAGGCTTGCCTCAATACTGTAATTATAGTTTTCGCACGATAGCGTAATCGTGACGTCAAACTAGGTTTTGACAAAACACAACACTATGGAAGTAGTTTTAGGGTTCGGTAGGTACCATCGGAATCCTATTACTTAACCTCCGCTGTCCGTCCATCTGTCTGTCAAAGTCAAAGTCAAATAATTTATTTCAATTAGGCACAAAAAAGGCACTTTTGAACTTCAACATTTAAATAATAATTGATTCTAGTTGCCCCTTCCAAAAGGTAGTTTTCGTATGGAGAAGAATGGGCAAGAAACTCCACCGTTACTCTTTTAAAATGTTTTCACAATATCTTGTATACATCAATTATATAATTATATGTGAAGACGATGCACCTAGAATAAGATTACTATACCACGTTAGGTAAAAATAATGAAAAATTAAGGAATGACAGATAAATTAATCATGTGATAGATGCATGGTGCTCACATATTTACAAACATTGTAAAATTGTGTGTCATTGGGCTGCATCTCATGAACCGTAATAGTTAGTCAGTTGACATTTTCACAGATTGTGTATTTCTATTGCCGCTATAACAACAAATAATAAAAATTAAATAAAGTTAATAATTAAAAGGGGTCGGAAACGTGTTTTTTTTCGGTGGTTTCTGCTCGATCTTTATAAGGTACGGAACATTTCGTGACCGAGTCTCGGACTTGGCCGGTTTTTGTAATTTATAGGAACTTATTGGGTTTAAGTTTCAAGTTTATTTCATAACAAAAATACATTTGTGTCGAAAATATCTGCACAGTAGGTACACAAAAAGAGGCAACATAAACAATTATAATATAGCTAACCTCGTTCCTCACCCATTATCGAAGTTGGAACGTCTATCCAAATTAAAAGCACTAACTTTACAAACATTGATATTCTTGTTTATATGCACTAGAACAAATAACGGTATCTAGCCGCAACACGGTGACGCTGCAATGGATAAAAGGACACAGCGGATCGCTAGGTAACGACGCGGCTGACGAACTTGCTAGACGTGGATCCAGCACGGCAGTCTGCGGACCCGAGCATATCGTACCCATACCCTTCAACCAAATACGCAGGTGGCTGCAGAAGTTTACCCACACACAAGCGGAACGTTGGTGGACCTCGACACCAGGTTGCAGGCAGTCAAAGGAGGCTATGCCATCTTTGGACAGCAGGCTGACCAGGCGTTTGCTACGCCTGGACAGGAACGGCCTGCGCCTGGTGACGGGGACCATCACGGGACACTGTTCGCTAAACAAGCACTTCCACACAATAGGCATAACGGACAGTCCTCTGTGCAGGGCGTGCATGGAGGCTGAGGAGACCGTTGCGCACGTGCTCTTCGAATGTACGGGCGTCACCCAGATTAGAACAGAAACCCTCGGGTCACCCAGATCATACACAGACGTTCTAAACAGACCAGGAGACCTAATCAGCTTCTGGAGGGAGGTGGGCTGGTTGGAATAACCACCAAACGGCCGCTATGGCCCACGCACAATGGTCCACCTGACGGACTAAGTGCGGAAACCAAACCCCCTAACATAGAACATTCTTGTTTATACACAACAAAGTCCCTAGCAAGTCGACAATATTAAGTATAAAAACAAAGCAACATTTATAAAAACGTCAAAGAGCAATAAATTGATACACTTACTTAATTTAAGTACTACATTTAAGATTTTCATCATTACAAAATTCGCCGATGCTGTTATAGGCTTTATTGATTAACAAAGCCGTGAGTTTATTCTTAAACATGTTCACATTCTGAATATTCTTTAATTCTGCTGGTAATTTGTTAAACACTTACAGACGAAATGATATTGATATCTGCGGTGGAAACCTTTAGCTGTAGTCTAGAACACAAGAGAGCACATCAATAACGCGTTAAAAAATCGCACTGTTGAATTCGCAACGCTCGGCTCAACGCCAAGAGTTGAAAATCCAGTAAAAACCGACATTTCAAACGTGGGCTTACGTACGATGACGTCACTAAACCAAATTAATAGACCCAGCCATGTGATATGAAAATCGATGAATGGTTGATTATAGTGTAACCTTTTATGCGTAATCCAAATCTTGTTGTGCTAAAGCAATACAATAATTTTACGTAGGATATGTTAAGGTATTTTTGTTGTTTAAATACTGTAGTGTAAACGAAACTACGTCCACACCATTTTCAATGAGTGTGCGTCAAATAGCTGTGCTATGCTCCTTCTTTATATTAATTACCCTTTTTTATTTTTTTGTGGTAAATTATCAAATAACTTCTCCCGCTCTGGGTGGAGCGGGAGGGCGTGTCAGACTCTTACTGACTAAAACCCACCCGTGTTCCTTCAGTTGCCTGTACGTTGCCAGGGGCCCAGATTAACGACTTTCGTGAGACTCGTTCATATTCATAGTTTTTGTTTCGAGATTTCACGACTAGCTTATGACAAATTAAGGCTCGTGTAGACTAGCGCGACATGTCGCGCGACGCGACACCAGTCATTGTTCTACTGTTAAGTTTTCTTAGAAATTGTATTGTTAGAGTCGCGTCGCGCTAGTCTGAACGAGCCTTTAAGAATTCAAATTGAGCCTTTATTTATAAGGAATACTAATAGATACATCAGCATCACGCAGCCGCACGGGTCGATCGACCAGGTTAAGCTACGCTTGCCGAGGTTGGTCCGTGTATGGGTGACCATCTTTACATAACAAGACCCCTCCGTGCCTCGGAAAGCACGATAAGCCGTTGGTCCCGGCTGTCATTCGTGGATCTTTGACAGTCGTTACGGGTCGTCAGAAGCCCGAAAGTCCGACAACTAGTCTTACCAAGGGGTATCGTATTACCCAGTAACGGGTTTTGGAGGTCAGATAGGCAGTCGCTCCATGTAAAATACTGGTATTCAGCTGTATCCGGTTAGAGTGGAAGCCGACCCCAACATAGTTGGGGAAAGGCTAGGCAGATGAAGACTGATACCGACTAAGGGTGGATACACATCTGACGGAAAATGCGTTGGGTGTAATTTCGATAGTATGTTCGACGCACTAACGCATCATCGGTTGAGTGTGTAAGGTTGAATGTTTTATTATCTACTTGTCTGTTCTGGCGTTACGCGACCGACGATACGCGACGCATCTTCCGTCCGATGTGCGAGTACCCTTAAGTTTGTCATACATACGGTTAAGTTCTGTGAAAATATCTTAAATGAATATTTAAAGATTTATCATGTTTTAATTCATGATTAATACGAATGAGACTGCTTCTTTGGTCTAGTGGTTGCAAGCGCTACTGCTAAGCACAAGGTCCTGGGTTCGATTCTCAGGTCGGCCAATGTTATTGGGTTTTTCCATCTAGAATTTCTCAGTAGCAGCCCGGAGTCTGGATTTATGCCCGGTTGATGGCAATAGGCTCGCCCCTATTACATGGGATAGATAGATACATAGATATATCGTTTATTTGGTGCACACAAAAGCACGATTAAATAATAACTAATCACATCAATATTAGGAAATAGCTACAAGGTGCCAATATACACCATGATTTTTAATGCACTGTTTAAATTTCAGGAAATGAAAGTACTCATGATTATAAACGACTTTCACTATGGGACCAACTACGAAATAGCAAAAAAAATGCATCTGTTTCATACATTTTCATCGGGTAAATATTGCATTTTTGTATGAAACAGCTGATATTTTTTTCATTATTTCAGAGTTGGTCTCATAGTGTCACGCCCTGAAAGGTTATCATTGAATAAAAAATCACCGTGTATATAAAAAAATATTAAAATATAGGAAAACAAGACGCTGATGACATTATTAAGCTATGACACACTTAGGTTCCCCTCTGGCTAACCTTTAGCGGAAACATGGCGTGATGTTATATTAATTTATGTTTATTATTTTTAGGAGCTGTGGTGAGATGCAGAGCAATGAGATCGATAAGTTATACAGCACTGCTAGTCCATGCCGCTCCGGGTCTCAGGTAAGATTCATACATTTTTTATTCTTCATAACTTACTTACCTACAATGAAAGGGGTTGAATGGGAGGGGTTGGAGGAACTCGTGGCTAAGTAATAACAGCCGCACGGGTCGATCCACCAGGTTAAGCTACGCTTGCCAGGATTGGTCCGTGAATAGGTGATAGATAGATTCATTTATTTGCCTGAAATATGGTATTTTACAGATATTATAACAAATACGTAGTTCTTCATATTCCGCCAACTAAATTCGGCATGCAAATTTTGTGACGATAACAAAGATTCTAATTTAACAAAATAATTAAATTCCATTCAAGAATTGTCTAAATTATCAAATTACAAATTTCAAATAAAAATAATTCAATTACAAATTTTCGAAAAATCAACTTACAAATGATAACCAAAGAAATTAAATTACAAAATATTATGTCAATAGCTGAAAAGGTGACCATCTTTACATACCGAGACTCCTCCGAGCATCGGAAAGCACGTTAAACCGTTGGTCCCGGCTGTCATTTATGGATCTTTGACAATCTTTACGGGTCGTCAGAAGCCCGAAAATCTGACAACCGGTCTTACCAAAGGGTGTCGTATTACCCAGTTACTAGGTTGTGGAGGTCAGATAGGCAGTCGCTTCATGTAAAATACTGGTTTTCAGCTGCATCTGGTTAGACTGGAATCCGACCCCAACATAGTTGAGAAATGGCTAGGCAGATTGATTTAATGAAAAGGGTTGATATCCATTATGTTAACTCTAAAAGAAACGGAACCCTATTTCTAAGCCGCCGCTGTCCGTCTGTCTGTCAGCGGGCTGTATCACATGAACCATAAAAGGTAGACAGTTGAAATTTTCACAGATATTTTATTTCTATTGCCGCTATAACAACAAATAAAATAAAGTCAAAAATTAAATGGGATCCCCATAGGTACAAGAAACTTTTTTTTCGGCGTTTTTTTTTGCTAAATATTGCACGGTGGTACGGAACCCTTCGTGTGCGAGTCCGACTCGCACTTGACCGATTTTTATTATTCAAATTATTATAGCTTTATTGGTGATAAGAAACAAATTAAATTGGTAACTCGACTAACGTGTCACAGTATTCGCGCTACTAATTTACATTATTTCTATTAAAATATCAATGTTATATTTAATAGAACATGCCTCTATCATTTTATTACACGACTGCCCAAAAAGGAGTGTTAACGTTCTCACGGTTCATGTATGTATGTATGTGATTCTCTTTGTTCCACTATAACTTTTAAATGCTTAAGAGAGAACAGGGCCTGCGAGGAATTTGAAAGATAGGTATTTGAAGAAATTATTGCCGTCGTCTTACCTCAAGTCTGCCCACCTAGAGTTCGATAGGGACAGCTGCAGCTCAGATCGATTATATCATAAAAAAATTGACGAGATCGACGTTTCGTATTCCCCTTTTTTCTCCTCGAAAACTGAGCCGATTCAATTATTTTTTCTGCATTTATTTACATCAAAATTTTAAGAAAGAGTATGTATGTATAGACATGCTCTTTCTTAAAATTTTGATGTTCCTATCGTTTTCTTTTATGATAAAAACTTCGAATTTGTCTGGTAGTCCTCTAATCACGGCGGTAAAAATGGGGCATTTTTGTAATTTTTGGTGGGTCAATTTTCTTTACCAATAAGTCGCTGAAAAAAAGGAAATAACAGGGACGTGTCTGCTGTCCGAGTGACATAGACTATAAATATTTAAATTAAATATGGCGGTAGTATGGCTCCATTTTCAAATGTGAAAATACATGAACCCTGAAAACATTACATTTCTTTATAGGCTGTTGTGTAAAAAAATCTTCTATTATTACAATATAGGATCCAATTGAAGGCCTTTATGAGCACATTCCAAAATTATATAATTTATTGGCATACATTGTACATAGGGAGGATGTACTATCAAAGATCTTCATATATAAGCATTTTGAAAACATAATCCCGTGAACATGATGACCACATTTGTTACCGCCCCGGTTCTGTAGCGGCCGAGCGCTGCAAGCAGAAATAGTCCTTACGGTGTACAGATATGAAATTCTTCGATGGTACATGCAAAACAAACATTTCGTCCCCACACTATCCACGCCTCGCCTCGCCGTGAGAGTATAAAACCACCTTTAGTACTTTAGGTACCTTTAGTGTGTAGGTTAAGCTACGCTTGCTGCGGTCGGTTCGTGGATGGGTGACCATCGATTAAGTACATATCAAGACCCGGCCGTATCCTGGGAAAGCACGTTAAGCCGTTGGTCCCGGCTGTTATTCGTGATCTTTGACAGTCGTTACCGGCGCGGTGGTCAGAAGCCCAAAATTCTGACAACCAATCTAAGTCTTAGCAAGGGGTATCGTGTTACCCAGTATATAGGTTATGGAGGTCAGATAGTCGCTCCGTGTTAAATATTGGTACTCAGCTGCATTCCAGATTGGAAAGCAACCCTAACATAGTTGGGAAAAAGCTAGGCAGATTGATTAACTGAGGCCTTTACCAAAAATGTGTCCGAAAAATGGCAATAGGCTAGCCACCTATTACACGGAACTTAATTATAAAGGCTAAACGTTGGTGTACAGTAAACTCCTGTAAACAGAGAACACATCTGCTTATCACCTCGAGGATTCTAGGGTTGAATTTATTTATGTATGAGCCCTTTATTAATATCTTAGACTAAAGTGTTCCATAGGCAAGGATAAAATATACAAAAAATTCAACTAAATCGGTCCAGTAGATTCGGAGCAAATTGGCTGTGACAGACAGACGGACAGACAGACACAAGAGTGATCCTACACGGGCTCCGTTTTTCTTTCGGACGTACGGAACCCTAAAAAGGCGATCGGTGGCGGGGATCTCTCGCGTCCGGCCCTGGTCCAGGCCATGGTACGGAGCGAGAGGGCATGGGAAGCCGTCACCTCCTTCTGCGAAGCAGTAATGCTCGCGAACGAGGAGGCTTGAGGACGATGAGCAATGGGTACCTCGCCATCCGATAAGGACCAGGCCCGGGTCGACGGCGAGTTGTGTTCCACGCGCGCCTGAAAGAGATGTCAGCAACTGAAGGGGTCTGATAGGACCGATGCCTGCCTGGGTTGCGGGAAAGTCCGAAAGGGATACCGTGGCCCCTGGCAACGTACAGGCAACTGAAGGAACACGGGTGGGTTTTAGTTAGTAAGTCTGACACGCCCTCCCGCTCCACCCAGAGCGGGAGAAGTTAATTGATAAAAAGAAAAAACATACTAAAGAAAACCATATATCCTTTATGTATTATGTACACGATCACAGTGATTGAAAACATATATATGAGAATGTATATTATTACTTTAACGCGTGTGTGATAATCTCAGTTTAATGACACTATGAAACAGGGAATTACCGCGCCCCGTGGTCATAGGTCATGTTTGTTTGTATAAGCACAGAATAGTACAGAAGAAGGCGCACCGCATTTTCTGTATGAAGCTACAAGTACGCGGCCGGCTCGTCTTGTATGAAGCTACAAGTACGCGGCCGGCTCGTCTTGTCGGGACAATTCAGTGAACGTAACGTTAGTCAGAAGATATAAGAGTTACGCGATAGAGAGAGAAAAAACTTCTAGGTGAATATAACTGTAGGTAATTAGCGCTGTGCGCCCTGAATTGCATTTTATTGTGTCGTAGCAAGAGTCGCTTTTTATTTAAAAGATTTTGCGGAGTGAACCGTCTGTATTGATTTGTGGTATTAGGTAATCAATCTCGGCAGTTTTACCCTTGATATTGTTTGTCGAATAGTCCATTTCTCTTAGTGTTATCGAGTTGAAATTTTGCAGATACGGGAATAGGTACTTGTAGCCAGCTGATCTGATGATGAAGACGAAATAAGAACGTAAAATCGTTGAAAATAGAATGTTCTTTTGTTATTACTGTTAGCCTGTATCATCCCACTGTTGGGCAAATACCTCTCCCCATTACAAGTTCTTTCAATCCAGGGCTATTGTGGACGCTTGTGGTCGTTTGTTTTGTCCAGCTTGTCTCGCCATGTTCTACGGGGTCTGCCGCGACGACTTCTGGCTGTGTCAGGGCTCCGCATAGTGACTATTTTGGCCCACAGCTCATTGGTAATATGATAGACCTGGTGGGCCAACGTCAGTAATCTGTATTTTGGAACGCAGTGTACTGCGAATATGGTCTGTTCATTTGACGCAATACTGCGCACGTTCTTCGCACGTTAGCAAACGTTATTCCAACTTCAAAAAGAGGACATGCCGTCTCAAATCGAATTTATTTTTCTCATAATAGGCTTTCATCGTTGGTAAGTAGGTACGGTCCACAAGATCGTGACGTAGGCGTTTTATCAATTACATTACGTAGAGAATCGATTAGAATTTATACGGCTTAGTGCAGCGTCATGGCTTCGTGGTTAATCTTTGTGAATCCTACTCTTCCTAGTGTACTATAATTCCTGATCAGAAAATTCAGAACCACTGCAAATGCGTGTATATTATCAGACTGTCGAAAACTTTCGTATTTTGGTTGATTTCAAAACGTTTCTTTGGTCTTCTGTTACTCTTAATCTATACTTCAATACTATACAATACAAGGTGTTAGGGACATCAACGCAGGGTTGCGTTGAATTTAAAAAAATAATCAGCTCTTCCATACATTTTGACCGCGTAGGTATTGCACTTTTCTATGAAACAACAGATTTTTTATTTAATAACCGACACATAACCGAAAAATTTCAACGCAGGGGTTCAGAATCATGTACTGACCATGGTAACAGTTTTCGCATCGATGTCCCAGCCACCTTGTATATAATACGTAATAAAATACTTAAAAAAAAAAAAACTGTCTTAATTAGCTTTTCACGCCTAAACCATGACACCGATCATTATGAAATTTGGCAGATAGGTAGCCTGGACCCTGGAGGAGGACATAAGCTACTTTTCATCTTGGATATTTGTTTTAAAAATGATTAAATTCGAAACAAACGCAGATGAAGTCGCGGACAACATCTAGTTAATATTAATCTTCTAATTATTCCAGATCGTATACGCCTGGGCCCGAGATGCACCCAGTCTCCATCTACCTAAGGACGTCGGGTTTCTTATAGGCAAAGATTCGCCCATCAAGTACTTGGTCCTGCAAGTGCATTACATGCATCGCTTCCCAGGTAAATATGGCTTACTATGATGTTAGTATATTGTGGTTAGATTGCGCAATAATGGGACGCTAGAGAAAGAAAGAAAGTACGAGTATTTATTGAGAGACCAGTTGGTTCTAGTAGTATGACGGGTTGGTGTGCGCAACTCCACGTAAATAAACGTATTTTCTTTTCTTCTTTCTTTCACGTTCAAGCGCGTATTTTGCGTTCGGTAGCCAGTTGGTAGAGTTGTATTGTTTTTTAGGGTAAAGGTCGACACCAGGAAATCGTGTTTTGGGTTTTTGGATAAGTTTACATAGAAAACTTAAAGTAGGAGCCACAAAAAAAAAAGGTCTGGCTAGCTCAAGAGTATCACCACCCAATGAAAAAATCGGATTGAGGATAAATCTTGTAGATATTTGTTATTTTTGAAGTGAAAACTTCTTTAGCGGCGTCACTTTTTTTGTGATGGGTAAAAAATGGTAAACTCGCGTCAGGACACGTGACCTGATCGAAAATTCGTAAGACGTATCAAAATAAAAGAACATCACTTCACTTTTATTATGGATGGAAGTTGATTTTTCTGAGAAATAAACTTATTAATGTAAAATAATTGTAAAAGTTCTGAAGTGTTAAATTTTTTATGTAATATTAATTGTCATGTTTGTGTACGATAGCGCAATAAATGAATATTGTTTTTTACCACATAAATGATAGTACTTTTATACTGATAATTAAAATAATTCGTGCAAAATTATTCCCTAACCATTCCAAAATATCAAAAATGCACAACGTTAATACCTATTCAAGTTTTCACTTCTGCTGGCACTCCCGGAGTGCAACACGTTGATTAAAAAAAAAAAATTCAATAAAAACGTACAAAAAGCACTACCTACCATATTTTGATAACTTTAAGAAGTGGCCTAAACTTCAATAGAGACAACAAAGAACGGTGAACCTAATGACTTTTTCTGTTTTCCATAACATTACTTCTGTTTTGCGTAAAAAGTTGGGAGATTTTCTGAATTTTCAAAGTCGCAATAACTTAACATTGACTTGACGCTGAAAATTCGTAAAATATCGTGTTTAGATATCGATACCGTCACGTCTGCGGAGTTTTGCTAATTAAGTTAATTTGACCCAGTATTATGAACCCCTACACTATTCGTTATAATAAAATATGGTATAAATCCTGTTTACTAAAACTAAAGAAGGTTAAAACAGAAACCTAATTAACCTACAACTGCAAGTTAAAATAAAAGTTATAAAACTAAAACCCAACTACGACAAAAAAGTCATTTGTAAAGGTATAAACAAGACATCAAAGACAGACAAATTAAAAGTCCGGAGTCACGTAATCTGTTCGATTCATCACCTTATGTCTGTCTTTGATGTCTTATTTATACCGTTTTAGGTGACTTTTTGTCGTAGTTGGGTTTTAGTTTTATTTTTATTTAAATTATCTAGGGTTAAAATACATGTATATATTTTTGGAATGTGCTAATTAAGCCCTTTCATTTGATACCCAACACGGCATCATATTTTTTTTTTTAGTTCGTGACTTTTATGTTCTCTAGAGGGAGCCATATTCTATTTAATGTGACGTCACATAGCCTATACGATCAAGGCGCTTCCAACGATATATCATTTGTCAAATTATAATGAGTAAGTAGTTTAGAAGTTATGAGGTAACAGATGAACATACATACATACCCACCGGTCATAATCATAACCCTCCTTTTTGCTTCGTCGTAGTCGGGTAAAAACAGATACTAAAAGTTGTTGTGAGAATAATTGCGTCAAAACATGGTAGTTACCATAAACAATAGTAAAATATTAATGTAAATAAAATATTTCTAACTCGATGTTTATATTTATGATTTATATTTATCAACATCATCGATCGAGTGAATGAGATATTGAGAAATTTATTCATCCGAATGCCAGTGTAATTGTAGTGACGCGCTTTTTTTATAACGACGATTCGTTTGACACATGCTGATGTGGTCTAAGGTAATAATTATTAGTTTACGATTAAGTATCATAATAATCAATATTTTGTTTTGTGGCATGAGAAAAGCGGAATATCTGATCTATTTATGTTTACACATAGCATAGACTCAATGCCATTATGGTTATTGTGTTAGAATGTAATTATGTACGGTGTTCTGTGTTGACAATACTGAGCTAGTACTATTGTTCACTTAAGGCCGTTTCCTCATTGGTCAGTGCGGTACCGCACGGTACTGCTTATGTTTCCTCATTGGTCGGTAAGCACTCTGTACTGAAACGGTACTACACTGCTTTCATTTAGAATTCCAAATTCAAATTAATTCTATTGGTACGA
This sequence comes from Xanthia icteritia, assembly GCA_949128155.2. Lineage (NCBI taxonomy): Eukaryota > Metazoa > Arthropoda > Insecta > Lepidoptera > Noctuidae > Xanthia > Xanthia icteritia. The sequence goes on from OX421932.2 coordinate 5,958,975, forward strand.
GAGCCCATGACCAACAATTTTGCCTTATGGTTTTACGAACTAAACCGTATAAAATCTATACATTTGGTTATTCTGAAATTCTAAAATCCTAATTTCAGAATTTTCCGCGTCTCGTCTGACCTGACCGTACTTTTAAATATGGCAAAAAAAACCGAACTGTTTCATAGCAATCTGTCTGATTTTCAGAATGTAGTTGAACGAGAAATTTTAGATACCGAAAACACAATTTTCTGAAACCATTGCGTCACACAAAAATAAAATGAGGTAAAATAAAACCTATAGCAACCAGTTTGAAAATCTTGTTTTCATGTGAACATTGGTCAGTTGATGCGAATAAATTATTTTTCAGAAGAAAATGTGAGCATGTTATGTGTTTAAACCATTTTGAACGTGTTGAAAATTTTTAGCAATCGGCAACATAGCATTCTGTCTGGAAACTGTTGGACATAATAAAAAGGTTGTCCAGATGTTGACAAAAATTATTTCAGACAAATTTTATGTCTGACGTTATTAATCAGAAATTATTAATAAACCATATTGCGGCGTTTTTACGTACGTTTAAAAAAGCGCTTACCCGAAACCACACATAACATAACGCCTTGTTTCCCCGAAGGGTTGGGTAGAGGTGTACTTGTAGCAGGTACACCCACATTTCGCCAGTTATGTTAAGTCCCATGTAATAGGGGGGGAGACTATTGCCATCAACCGAGCACAAATCCAGACTGGGCTGCTATTGAGAAATTTCGGATAGACAAAACCCAATAACATTTTGCCCGACCCGGGAATCGAACCCAGGACCTTATGCTCAACAGTTGCGCTTGCGATCACTAGACCAACAAGGCAATCAGGAATAACGTTTGAAAAATACTGTTTATTGAAAAAATCATCATTTTTAACCATTGTCGGACTCGTCATCGGTATCGTGAGGGATAGGAGAGTTCCGAAAGGGATACCGTGGCCCCTGGCAACGTACAGGCAACGGAAGGAACACGGGTGGGTTTTAGTCAGTAAGAGTCTGACACGCCCTCCCGCTCCGCCCAGAGCGGGAGAAGTTATGTGATAATATCGCTCCCAAAAAAAAAAAAAAAGGGATAGGAGAGTAACAAGCACCGCGCGTTTGTCGGGCGGCTCCGAAACGTTCTTTTGGTTTTGGTGAAATAATAGGTGATATTTAAAATTTCTGAAAACTGTTTTTTAGTAACCTCGGTAACTAAATAAAAGATTTAAAAAATAATGAACCAGGTTGCTATGAGGCAGATCAGATAATAAAATTACGAAATCTATCTACATTTTTAATGTCAGACATATTGTGATAAAACCGTCTGCGCGTCTGCCTATTTTTTTTGACATAGCAGAAGTGGGCTCCCATAAAACTGTGATGTTTCTGACTGGTACTAAAATGAAATGAAATTGTTTATTCTGTAAATAGGATATTGGAATCACTTTTACACGTCATCTTAAAAAAAAAATTAAAAATTAGCTAGATGAGTTCGGCGTTTCCTATCTGACTACTCTGAGAAGAAAGGCCGAAACAAACTCAGAGGTCACAGTCTCTTTTAAAGTCCAGACATAATCTTGGTCAGGCCATATGAGGACCATGTAGATTAGTGTCTGAAATGGTCTTTTGAGAAAAGAACCACACAGATTTGAGTGGACCTGTCCTGTCAGTGCAAGCATTTGTCAGTAATCGTGGAGCTCAACCCAGAACTTAAGGAGCTCAACTGCCCTCCGAGTTGGGTTCAGAATCATTGCGGTTTTGGCCGTAAAACAATGTGACATGGTTTGGTCGTGGTCTCTCGTACTATATAATTTAGTAGCCTTTGCCAGCGGCTCCGCCCGCCTGCATTTCGGAAATGATTCCACGGGAACCTACCTGGGATAAAAGTATCCTATGTACCCTGTATGTCGTGTGTGTGTGTGTATGTGTGTGTGTGTGTGTGTGTGTGTGTGGGTGTGGGTGTGTGTGGGTGTATGTGTGTGTGTTTTGTATGTGTTGTCCTGTGTGTATCCAGGTCATGGTCAACCCATGTACCAAATTACATCCGAATCAAATTACATCGAAAGACGAACAAACAAACAAACAAACCAACATACAAACGCACTTTCGCATTTATAATTTTATATTTACCTATATAAGGCGCTCGGTAAGCTTTCGATACCGACGCAGTAACGTGACGTCACGTGGTACCGAATGATACCGCACCGCAAACGTATCGACCAGTGAGGAAAGAGCCTAAGACGCAGATATTTATGCCAATGGCCTTGAGTGGTTAGCTTGCGTGTTCTGTGCTGAGGACTCGCCCATCAAGGAGCGCTGTCCCAAATTAGACGCATTTTTTATTTATTATACATAAAACAAAAGGTATTTTAATAAAACACGTACCTATTCTAAAAGATAAATAATTAAATTATCTTTAAAATGGTGAAGGGTCCAGAAAAATACGCTTGATAGTATTTGCGTGATTCTCAGTTTTTCATTCGCGTTAGACATAACTTTACAAATTAATTACACTATGCAATATAAACATAATCTAAAATATTTACAGATTAAGTTATTAACAAAATGCTCTAATTCAACATAATTATATTTTTTCCAAATCATTAGCACTAGGTACTCAGTTAGACGTGTCTTCAGTATAAAATCATTAAAAGTCGGTTATGGTCGCCTTAAGAGTCCATATTCCATAATATCTCTGCTCAAATTCACTCTTTATCTCGCTCGCACACTACTGCTTGCTGACTGAGTGGGGTGCTGGGCGGCAGGAAGGAGGCCCCAAGGCGCCGATAGTTTAGATATTTTTTTTTTACGGTGAAAATAATGATAATTAAAATAAAAAAGCTTGGTATCTGCTTTATATTTAATTCAGTTATTATGCAATAATTCATGTGCTAATTTGAAATTTGGGTGTAAATTTGTATTTTTAAATTTAAATTTACTCGACAGAATACTGTCGAGTAAATTTTATGGAATCGAGCTTTCATCAAACATAGTAACTTAACATTAATCCTCAACTCTACCATAGATTGCACTGCATAATAATAAAATACTGCCTATGAATACTGCCCTGATGTTAAACGATGGTGCGGTGAACAATAAGTCAAGCCCACATACGCACGGACATAGTAAAATTGCGGCGATTTTTTTTCATGCACTTAATTTTCATCTCTGTGCTTAGCGCCGAGAGTTGAAAATCCAACAGTGTGTTTTATCAACACGCTGGGACGTGAGTGCGTCCCAACGCGTTGGATTTTCAACGCTCGGCTCAACATCGAGAGTTGAAGATCAAGTGCGCGAAAAAATCCCACCGCGATATTTTTACGTTGGTCCATCGTGAGTCGATTTTTTCGCCCCGTTCAATGGCGATACGATCGGCGTCCAGAGTTTTTAGATCGCGACGCTGCCGCGCTGATACGAAACGGAGGTACATTTCTGGACGCAGCTTCAGTAGTTAGTACTGAAAGCTGCGTCCAGATATGTTCTTTTTTCCGTACCGTACTTCCGTTTCGTATTAGCGTCGCGATCCAAGAACGCTAGTTTGGACGCTCGTCCAGTACGGCACGGTGGTACAGTGCGCGTCACGTAAAAAGAACGCTGAGCGACTGTGTAGGGTATGTGTCTGCGCTCGGATACAGTCGCATCCTAAAGTTCTAGGCTATTGGTTTTATAAGTGTAATTGTTTAATTGTAGAATCACTATAGGTACTTTATTAGCTACTTAGTACTATGGAATAGACTGGAATCGATAAATTGCTCAGTGCGCAGGTAAACGGCCAGCGTTCTTTTTACGTGAAAAGCAATGTACGGCGACTCACAACTTAAAAAAATGGAATAAAGTCACATTTGTCAAAAAACAAGCATTTATTATTGCAAATACTAACGTAATCCCAATTATTTTTCAGAGGACAAACTCGACAACTCCGGAGTTTTCCTCAAATACACGAAGGAAAGGTAAATATCTGCATTAATTATTCATTTTCTTATCGCGCGTGAAAGAGGGATACCTAGTGGGTACTTACCTAAAAATAAAATTTTGTTCAACGGTATAACTCGATTTTCATAACTGTGCGTTTGGAGCTGTCAAAATCGTAGGTTATGTTAAGTCGGAAGTTTTATTGTAATGTTAGTTTTGAGATACATTTTTTGTTTTGTTTTTATATACGCTTACTGGCAGATAACTTAGTTCTAAACCTTATTTATATTTTCTCTGTAAGTGAATTGTAATTCTATTGTGAAAATAAATATCTTTAACCGTAATTCACCCGCCCGGGTGCCTCTAGTTTGGGGTTCACTGGCAAATAATATTTTCTAACATAGGTATAGGTAATATCGGTACAGGAGGCGAGTCGCTGCGCTGTAACAAATTCATGGGTCAGCGGGGGTGAGGGGTGTTGTACTGCGCAGCGAGCAGCTAACTTCCGAGCCGCCATTAACTTTGAATCGAACTATACCTGGACAATAAACAATTTTCTATTTCTATGAAATAATCATTAACAATAATTGCAAAAATTACTCTTTAATAGGTATTTTCTAGGGAGTTAGTTTTGGGTTAATTTAGCTCAGTACTGTAAGCATTAAGTAAATTAGAAGAACAGCTAACAATGAGTATCTAACACGCAAACGCAGGAGGATCGTTTGAGGGTCAGGTTTATTACGTTTAAACGTGTTATGCTATAATAGACGCTTTCCGGTCTCTTACAACAATATTATCTGAGTACCTATCAAGAATTCTTAGTCGTATAGCCATGTCCCTCAGGCCATTTGTATACGGCACGGTTTCTTTACGGTACGGCGTATAAACCGTGCCGTAAAAAATACGTGTACGTCAACAAGCTTCCATACAACTCTGACGACCGTGCCTATACACGGCGAATAAACCGTAGTTTTTCACGGCAAGAAAAACGTGTGTACAAAGGGCTTAACAGGAAAAAATCGTATGTTCATCGCCTGCTTCAATAAAACCCGATTTCGAAAATGATTTTTTATGACATGTTTTTTTAGTAATTGGAAGTTCGTGCTGACAAATTGCAATTTAATTTTCTCTGTAGAAAAAAGTTTTTCCTCGTTTGGACTACAATTCGTTTCTTAATATTTGACAGGTGCAAATGTCAAACTACAAATTGAAAAAAACAACGACAATCACTTGAAATGTCAAATTAGTATCTGGGATTAAAAAACGAATTTTATTGAAAACGACTCGACTTTTTCTATTAGTAATTAATGTTTATGGGACGGTAGGGGAAATAAGTCTTCATTCACAACTTAAACCGGTATATTTTTCCAAAATATAAATCAGTATTTAAAAACCCACTCGACTTTTCACATCATCGGCATCGTCCTGAAAACAAAACAGAATCAATTCTCCGATTGTTCTAAAACCAAAAAACAACCTAACACTGTTTGTCCACCGCACAACGTCAACGGGACGTCAACGACAAACGAGGTTATTCAAACCGAACGTAACGTCTTGGCGGTGGTGTGCGGTGAAGACGTGGTCATAGTAAAGTATGTATTCATTTATTAGTTTAATAACACAAATGTACACACGGCTAGTTTATGCTGATCTCGCATTGTATAGGATTTCCGTACAATGCGAGGTCAGCTTATACTGGAAATGTATAGCTTGATGTGTAGCCGTGTGTACAGAGGTGAACTTAATGCCATAGACATTTTCTACCATTCAACCTTTGGGTGATGCAGAGACAGACAGTGTTAGGTGCAGTATCTAAAATTTTAGAATAAATATTTATTTAAATATAAGGATATACATATACCTATTATAACTATTACTACTACGCTACTTCGGCGCCGTCATTTCGTTCTCGTTGACGTCCCGTTGACGAGGCAGTGGACAGACGGCCTTAAGCTTCCTACTCTCACATGTTTGGATACACAATCACGAAAATATAACGTGGTAAACACTGTATAAATACAAATTAATAGTAAAAATTGCCTTCTTCAATCAGACACTACTATTATTCCCTACATGTTTTACATTCTATAGGATTGTATTTTTGTATTTGTATTTGTATTGTATTTTTTCAGAATGCGCCGTCAAGCCGGCGTGATTCTGCTGGGGACCAGCGGAGTGATCCCGCCTCACCGCGTCGAGCACATGGAGACAGCTTGCACCATTAACGAGTACAAAGCCATACATCCCTTCGCGTTCCGCACTCACACACACGCCCTGGGTAACCCGGCAATAATTATTTTCAAACTTCCTTTCGAATTCGGTAAACGGGTAGAGTTTACCGTTTTAAAAATCGGGTAAGCTTCGAATTTCGTCGGGTGGTGCAGATTTGATCAATATAACGATTAAGAGCGTTTTTTTATCACGCGGGTTTTGTTAAGCACGTGGATCAGCCCCGCCCCCATTTAGATTCTTTAATTATTGTTTCATCTAAACTAATTTTATTTTATGTATGTTTGTTTGTTTGTAATGAATAAACTCAAAAACTACTGGACAGATTTTAAAAATTCTTTCACGAGTTTAATGCTATATTATCACTGAGTAACATGGGCTATAATTTATAAAGATATCACGCGGGCGAAGCCGCTGGCAGAAGCTAGTAATATATAAACTGAGGGCTATGCTTGGAGTTTCCCTACGTGATCGAATCAGAAATGAAGAGATCCGTAGTAGAACCAAGGTAACCGACATAGCCCGAAGAATTGCCAAACTTAAGTGGCAGTGGCACATTGCTCGTAGAACAGATGGCCGATGGGGCCGAAAGTTTCTGGAGTGGCGACCGGTGACCGGAAGATGTAAAGAAAGAAAGAAAATAAATTTGACTCAGGTTAAGGCACACAATGTTCACAAAAAAACAAAAAAAAAAAACAGATAAAATAAAAATAACTAAAAATAATATTGTGTGCCTCACGGCTGCGCCAAATAGGCCCAGTTCAGTATATTATATACCCAGTGTACGTACGTGCGACGTGTGGTGTGACGGCACGGTTGGCGCAGTGGTTAAGCGATTGACTGCTGCACTGCGTGTCGCGGGTTCGATTCCCGCACGGAACAAATATTTGTATGACCTACAAGTAGTTGTTCCGGGTCTGGCTGTTTGTGTATGTGAGTTTAAATGTTTGTAAACGCACCCACGATACAGGAGAAATTGCTAGTGTGGGGCAACGTTAATAAAAAAATAAAAAGAACTAGTGTCGCGTGACGTAGCGTTGGAAGACTCGAGGCCTTTAAAACGAGGAAAGTCTAATTATTAGCTGATAAGCCTAAATCGATCAGCTCATTGCCAGTATGTTTAAAGGTTCACGAATCGATAATTTACCGTTAAACTTAATACAAGTCCCGTCAATCAAAACACATGCGTATTTAATCCAAACTGAGTGCGAAAGTGAGTTTGTTTGTTACGCTTTCACGCTAAAACGGCTGAACAGATTTGGATAAAATTTGGCACATGGGTAGACCATGACCTGGATTTAGACATAGGATACTTTTTATCCCGACATTCGCATGGGATCGAGACTTATGCGGGTGAAACCGAGGGGCTCAGTTAGTCTTACATAAAAGTTCATTTACAATATTGAAACAGTTCATTTTATTTATATCAAACTATATGTTATTGTAATGAATAAAATTCCAGGCAAGCTAGTAACCGGTTACGTGGTCCGTCAAGACGAAAGCGGTGACGTATGGACCCTTCTCGGCAAGAAGAACCCGCAGCTTCCTCAGATGTTCTACCCGGTAGTCAACAACAAGCCGATAGAGAAGGACGACGTGTTGGCTGCAAGGTGCATCATGAATAATACTAATGATCATGCTGTGAGGATTGGGTACGTAGAAATCTCCCAGTAACGGTATGCGCTTCGGCTATATTCGGAAATACGAACGCCATTTTTTTTTTTTTGTTGGGAAATTATCAAATAACTTCTCCCGCTCTGGGTGGAGCGGAAGGGCGTGTCAGACTCTTATTGACTAAAACCCACCCGTGTTCCTTCCGTTGCCTGTACGGAAATACGAACGCCTGTTGATGCGGTCTAATTAAAGATGTTACAACCATGCATGCAAGTACTTGCCTATTTTGTATTGCCATGGTTAGACAATTCTATATTAAAAATATGCAATTCCAAAAAAATAAACAACTTTTGAGTAACAGATGACAACGTGCGTCCGTAGTAGGGAAACCCGACAAAGAAAACTTCACACAGACGCAATGACAGTGCACTACTACAAAGTACGGCAGTACAAAAAATAGAAGCTTTGCCTCTGTGCGGAGTTACTCTGTGGCGTGACCTTTCGGGCTAATTCAGATACACGAAGATTACCGAAGCGCATAACTTTTCTGGTTTAACTGTATGTTATTTATTTATTTGTTTAATGTTTAATAATAAAACTATAATTGGTTAGCACACAGAATTCCCATACAAACTACAACCTAATCGTCTAAAAACCTTAAAACAACATATTATATAAAATACAAATACTAAAATACTTGTATATATTTTACAAAAAAAAAAATGAGACTTGAGTAAATCGGAAACTATGATAAATATAGGAAAGTTGCCATAGATATATGCATGAAGTGTGATGTTTACCTATAGAATATTCATATTGTCTCCCAACTGTACCCAGTGATTGTATATTACTGATAAGGATAGGTTAAATAAGAAAGAAAATGCTTTATTTCTACGGAACACGTGCATAAGTACGATAGAAGATCAAGCATTAAACCCACCTCTGCACATTTGAAACTTGTGTGCTTAAAGTATTAAATAAATAAATCTATAATAAAATTATAAAGAGGTAATTTTTTTTTTGTTTGTTTGTTTTTAAGTTTGTATGTAGGGGATAATCTTCGGAACTATCAGTTGGATTTGAAAAATTATTTTCGCGTTGGATAGCCCGATTCTTGAGGAAGGTTATAGGCTTGCGGACGAAGTCACAGGCAAAAGCTAGTAAATAAGAAATACGAGCAGTGGTGGCCCAGAGGTAACGACCGTGACCTACGAGTTGTAGGTAGGTTTGAACCCTGACAGGCGCTTTACTTTGCGTGAATTATTTCATCACCATTGCTCTCGAAACGATGTAGGAACACATGGGGAGGAAACCGGCATGTCCTTGAACCAAAAAATCGAAGACATGTGATATGAACCAACCCGCACTGGGCCCGCGTGGTGGATTACGGCCCACTCGTGGGCCCACTAGTGGTATCGTTTTAGGCTGATTATAGAAATACGATCAAATACAAGGATAATACTGTTTTTTAATTTTATTTTTATACAAACGTTAAAACTAAATACTCTCAATTCCACCTCACCATTATTTTTAATACCATGCAATTTCAATTGTATAACTCTCCATACCTAATCGTTTAAATATTCTAAGAAAACACTTCTCCAATTACAGAGCAACAAACAAAGATGAGATGTGCAACTTCTACCTGATGTACTGGGTTGAGAATGACACCCCATTGGACCAAAAGTACTGCTTCTCTGCCGGCCCCCCCTACTACTACTGGAATCGAGCGCGGGAGAATCTCGTCAACATTCCAGCCAGCGAGATTTGAATTTCCATTGAAGGTTTACTACGAAGACTGGGTCAAAAGGATGCTTGTAAAACGGTAATGGATTATGAGATTAGAAATTCTGTCGTGATTTTTGGGGTATAATCATTTTAGTATCTACTCTTCTACTATTGTAGCATTTGTGTATAGATTTTCGTTGTGACGAGTAGTGACAAATTGACTGTCGTCATGTACTCTGTCATGTTGTTTCTATAATAGGCCATAATATATTGATGTTATTTATCCGATTCATTTGTTTCAAAAGACAACCATTTCATGCGTGTTTATTTACTTTTATAAACCTTATGGCGACTGTACACGCCTATCCAAGTGCTCTCGCTAGGTCTCACGAAAAGTCTTGAGTTCACTCTCGCCTAGTTCAGTTAAAGTTGTGAACCCCGAGAGGATGGACATTGAACTAGCTGCTGCCGTTGCTCTACGTGCCGTCAGCAAGCAACACTGGAGACACGACAGTGTACAGCGACACACTTATGGCGACTGTACACACCTATCCAAGTGCTCTCGCTAGGTCTCGCGAAAAAGTCTTGAGTTCACTCTCGCCTAGTTCAGTTAAAGTTGTGAACCCCGAGAGGATTGACGCAGAAATTGAACTAGCTGCTACCGTTGCTCTCTGTGCCATCAGCAAGCAACACTGCAGACACGACAATGTACAGCGACATACTCGCAACTGCCGCGAGATCCTTCAGACTCGGGCACAAAAAACCGACACGGGACGGAGAGCGAGAGAGGAAAGCCGAGACACACCGAGGCGGGCCGAGCTCTCATCTACATTCTCGCACTCGGCCTGTTTCGGTGTGCCTCGGCGAGAGTTTACAGCCGCCATTAAAAATAGTAATGAATCGACTACTAACACGTTTCTTGTGGGATCTAAAACAAAGGTGAACTTCGGACTTTAGAAAGAAATTAAGGATAAATGGGTGTCATAAGTTGTAATCCTTATTTTGTAAGCTCAATTTATGAGTTTAATATTGAATCAACTTGAAAAATATATATTTAAATATTTAAAATCACTACAGACGTAGATTATTTATACAAATTGTTTTTCACCCTTTCCAGTTTTTGTAAAAGCAATGACCAATTGAAATTCTCATATTTTTTAATGAATGACAAGGCTTCGGTGGTAGGGAACAGCAAAATTATGCTAAAATGACATGATCTGAAATATAACGAATACATTCCATGCTAAAGACTACTTTTACATTTTATTTATATTAATTTTAGGTTAAGATTTATGCAAAGATAGACACATTGTATTTATACAATTTATAATTTATAAAAAAAAAATACAGAATTTAGGAAAGATCTGAGAAAATGACTTGATGAAATTATATAATTTTTAGTAGAATAGCTTGAATGAAGACATCTCAAATTCTCTTTGAAATTATCATTTCATTGGACTGGAAAGGGTCTGTTTTAAAAACATAAACAATATTTTACCGTAGACAATCCGTGTTATCGCGACATAAACATTATAAAGGCGTGTACGCACGAACGAACACGAACATCGAACACGGCAGATTAGGTTCAGACGTGTGGACTCGTCAAAAATGTTCTTGGCGATCCATTTCAAATCCATGGCTACTAAAGAGAGCGGGGCGGTGGAGGCTTTTAAGTTAGTAGCTTAAGGCAGCCACAGGATAGCCCGGTTAAGTAGTCATGACCTCGAGAGGTCAGCTACGAGGTGATCTACATTAAAAAAAACAAGTCGGAACTGTGTTCGTATTCGATTTGCAAATTTACGTCCACACGTCCGAACCAAATGTGCCGTGTTCGATGTTCGTGTTCACCATGTTTTGATCGTTCGTACGTACACGCCTTTATATAATTAAATGTTAAGTTAATGTAGATAAGATATAATTATATTTATGTATTTTAACTTTAAAGATCTGAGTGTATCTAATTTTAGTATAAGTAAAATATATATTTACCTATTACTACAAAATCTATACTTCTAGTCAAAATCAGTATGAAAGACTTGAAATCTATCGTAATTATTAATTAAGATCTTTAAAGAAATTAACGATATTTATATAAAACTGATAACATAAGCACGAATACAGGTCTTAGCAGGGATTTTAAATTATTTTAGCTACAACTCGACTAACTTTGAAAATTCATGAACATTTCTGGGTATTGCAACTCCAAAAATTCTCCAAAATTTGAACACTGGCTCAATATTTTGGAAAGCTGACCCATAACGACCTTATTACAAAACAAGGTGTATCTTTAGACTCAGGTTTAAATCAGTGAGCTATTATTGTATTTCTAACTTTATTTCGACAATGTTAAAGTTTTAATTACAAAAAACTGACTATTAAATACAAACTACTATGAATTAAATACTGTTGTATAATTAATTGTAATTTTTGTATTAAGAACTTAACGGCGGTTAGAATAAGGTTTGAAATACAAAAACTGGCGCGCAGGACCTGGCTGAAGGTAAGACTAAAGTTACAAATCTGTTCGGTCGGTGAAGGAAAACATCGTGAGGAAACCGGAATGCCTGAGAGATATTTCTCGACGGAATGTGAAGCCAAGTCAGAGGCCCATGGGCGGCATAAAAACTCTGACACCAGGTTGATCACTAACCATACGAAAAAGTCTGTAATTAGACGGTAAAATTTCATAATCATATCAATTTATAATGATTTACACTAAAACTATTTTACATTTCCATAAACTACATTATATTTTGCTAAAAAATGAAATTACATTTTGCTAAAAAATCACATTACATTTTGCTAAAAAATGACATTACATTTAATTTAATTAAAGCCCCTCTCCTATACGATAATATTTATTGTAAATAGTAAGACCTACAGTATTCCTAAGTATAATCTACTGAATACTTACTATAATAATAATTGATGTGTAACAATTACTATCTTCGGCTGCGAATAATGGACTTTGATAAGATTGCAAGCGGTTGATATTGATAAAATCCATAAATTTGATTTTTGAGGAGAAATTATAAATAATTATGCAGATTGAGTCGACTTGACACTACACAGGCATTTATGAATGAGTCGCCGGAAAGGTAATCTGCGTTCGCAATTTATTCCATTTAGTTTCGAAACATGTAAACAAAGATGTATTTTCGGAAGATTAACTTCATTGCGCTACACGTTAAATGCAGTTTACGCTGCAAATTCAAATATTTTTATGACTCTTTTCAATACAACCGGTCATTATGAAATGGACCTGATTTATAGTAGCATAAAAATTGATTGAAATAACATCAGTTGGAAACTAGAAATTCAATATGGAATAAATATAATTTTTGAATACACCGCGCACCGCCTTGGGAACCTTTGAGTAGGCATAGCAACTGAAAAGCATTGCTATCCATCATTTACGCACATTAAATTCAATATCAAGTGCATGCAATTTGACTTTGTAAATATCATTAGTTTAATGTTAATTATATTATTACTAAGCTCACTTATTCAGGTGCTTTTGTCAAGTATTTGTGGTTAACAAAAGTCTCTGGATGACAATTTTTTTTTGTGAAAAAGTCCAAATTTTGTGTGTGGTTGTACTTATTTTTTAGTTTACACGGTTATATGTATTTGCACATTATTTTATTTTTAAACGTCCACTTTTTTTTTTCACTTTTCATTTTTTCTTATTTTCGAATAATATTTTATTCTAATTCTGTAAGCTATTCTAATACCTATGACTTTATTTTTTGAAATATTTCTAATATCTTTTGATAATCTTTGAGTATATTAGTCATTTGATTATATTATAATGAAGAAATTTATACATAGACTGTTGGATGAAGAATAAAAACGCTTTGGGCTAAAACTAAAGCACAAAAATATTAAAATATTTGATGGATATCATAATTATACACTTACTTACTATTGTTGTAACTTAAAATGGTACGCGTAAATGAGATTTTTTTCTTATCTAAAAAGTGCCTACTGAAATTTATGTTATTACATATATTACTTCTATAATTATCATTCCTTTGACTTTGAGCAGATTTTTTGCACAAAATTCAGTGTAATATTATATTGTTAATTTGTTATACGTTGTCTCTTTGGTGTTTCTATTAGGTTATATTATAATAAGAAATTGCGAATTATTAACGTGTTAAAATGTGTTACTGTTAATTTTCTTCTCCTAGTTGTCAATCCCTGATAGTCAAAAGTTTTAATTGCTTCAGAGGGCATTTAGAATTACTTAAACATTCCAATATAATTTTTGATGTGTAACATCTTTCCTCTCGCTTTCCTGGAATCTGTGGGAGTGATTTCGTGAAAAGGGACGGAAATGTGTAACAGGAAGCCGGGGAAGCGCGCGCTGTTTGATTTGACCAATGAGCGCGCGCGGTTCTAGAGTTGGCCGTCAGCCAAGATGTCAGATGTTATACATCTGCGAATACTGTAATGCTCGCTCGTTTTTATGTATCGTTCACTACCTAATAAATTTTATGAAAATGATCTTTAAAGCAAAACATTTTAGTATTGATGTACGTGTTAAACACGATGGTCCCGTATATAAATGTAAGTTATTCTTTTAGAATAATATTAATAATATTAAATGTTTTAATCATATCTCTGTGTTATGTATGCTGCAAGAGTTTATTGTTAAAGTTGGAAGCGAAATGCGCGATTTTCAGACGATGTGTGTATTGGACAACAACAACATTTCGCCAGTTGTGTGTAAGAGTTGTTAAAAAAATCGTATGTTTACCTGTTTGAGAAACAGTTTTTGAATGGCTCTATCTTTTGTTTCGACACCAAAAGTTTCTTAAAAGTGACTGAAATTCGTACAGTTCGTTTCAACCTTACACTCATGGAACTGCACGCAACGTAGATATACATTGACCGGTAAAATCTTTGACTGTCAAACTGTTTTCAACCAAAACCGTTAATGGACTTCACTTACGTGTCGTTTGTCAAAGTAATCTCTACTACTAGGCCTATACGTGTCTATAAAAATGAAATTTTAATTCCAGTATTGTATGTCTGTGTAGACACGGCTTAAGCCTGAATCGATGTGCCCCGGATTCCTAAGTGTGAACCTCAAATATATGTAGTATAAATAATACTTATCGGAAAAGTGCAAATAAAAACTATTATATTTTATATAGTAGTGTTTTATTTTTACCCGACTACGGCGAAGCCAAAAGAAAGTGTGATGATTTTAGCAGTCTATGTATGTATGTTTGTATTTACGTGTGTTCCACATAGGGCTTCCAATATTCGTTAATTTTAATTATTCGAATACTTCGAATTCAATTTTTTTTACAATTCGAATACTTCGAATTTTCCGAAGTTTTCGAATTGTGCTTTATGACGGTCGTAAACAATGATAAAAGGTCATAATACCTACTGATGTGTGCCCAGGCCTTGCTAAATAAAAACATATTTGTTATTCAAAAATCCTAAAATAGTAAGTATATCATGATGAATGAGTGAATGACAGAATCACATGAAAATAAAAATAAATGAAAAACGACTTTATACGAATTTTTGTAGTGCGACCTTAAAAAATACAAGGCATCGAGACTCATAATTTAAGCTGATATATCTACTAGAGGCAAAAAATACACTTGCCGACTCCACGCTCGTGGAATAGGCAATAATAAATTATAAGCCTGCAATAAATGCAAGTTTTTAGGTCTAGCAGCATCAAAAGAAGCCATTGGGACGCGAACGGCAGTCTCAAGCTCATTTACCCTGAATAGCGATGACGTTGATGCAGGAGCCACGTTGCTAAGGTCTATCTCTTGACGCATTTATTCTTTTAATCTCTTTCTTGCTAAGCTATTCTGACGTTCTTTCTACCTATCTCTAAATTATCTCACCTCGATTAAAGAAATGTCGTTTTCATCATCGTCTTTAATGTGGACATTGTTGTCGTTACAAAAATATTTGTCTTATTTATATGAACCAAAGTTTTAGTAATAATATCATTTGACGGATTTGGAAAAGCCTCAGAAGGTGGTCCTTGATAGAACTTTGAAGCGTTATGCCTCCATATTGCGGACATTTCTTGTCTGTACTTCGAAACCATCAACTTCACCTTCATTGACGCTGTCACTACTTTGATTTGCGTCAGGTTCTATTTCTGTGTCTCGTTCACGGTGTTTTTTTTATACAGGTCATCTAGGACCCCACATTGTATACCATGAGCAATGCACAATTATGGATTGTAGGCATTTGTCTTTTTTCCTAAAGCTCTCATAACACGGGCTCCATCTGTGACCATACACGCGATGTCTTTTTCAAAGTCCATTCAATAGCAGTCAATTGTCTGCCGTGCCTCTTCCTTGAATCCTCGCCAATCTTAGGTTTCGGAAACTAGCGTCATGAAGTTTTGGAGAATGAATGTTCACATTAACATATCTACAATTTACATATCGGTACTACATATCGGAGGGATGTCCATTCGTTTAGTGCGTTCATTTCATGAGTAAAAATATAAACGAGCTAAATTAGTATTCGAAATATTCGAATACTTGTGTCTGTCTTATTCAAATATTAGAACTGGCAAATACTCGAATACTCCAAATATTCGAGTATTCGAATAATAAGCCCTAGTTCCACCGTAGCGCCTAAACTACTGAACCGATTTTGATGAATGAGGTATCAATAGATTCGTAATAATGGCCTGGGTAACATAGGCTATATAAATTCTCCCTGAATTTATTATGGTGGGTTTTGCACGTAAATTTCTAACATCGAAAAAAAACAATGAGATAATCTGTAATGATTATCTCATTGTTTTTTTATTTGGTATCAAAAGCAAGGTCTTGACGAGCACATATATTATAAAATTATTATGTTGTCAAAGTAAATAAATATGTTTAAACTGTTAAAAATAATCAAAAGTAAGACTGCGCTACGTACGGAAAAACAAGTACAACGAAATATTTATATTTTGGATTTCTTCGAAGCTCGATAAATAGTGTTGGCGTCGAAATAAATCGCGCTATGGTTTGGTTCAAGGCACGGCTATTGGAATTTAAATAAAATAGGTTAATTACTGACCTATTGTATTACTCTTATTTACGTTGTCATAACGTTAAGCCGTCGTCGCATGCCATAATATTTTTTTAGGTGTTCCTGGCACCCACATGGTAGGTATACAGGCATGCGAGCACGGCTTTACCTTGACCATTTTTGAAATATTTTCTTGTTTCGTACTTTTTCGATCACTTTTATTTTCCCATAGTCGGGTTACAGTTTTATAAACTTATTTTTTTATTGAGAAATATGTTCGGGAGACCTTGACCTTTTTGAGGAATCTGTAAACAGCATTAGCAGCTGGATGAGAGTTGCCGAGAATCGAGCTGAATGGCGTGCCACTGGAGAGGTCATGTCCAGCAGTGGACTGGACTGCTGTAGGTTGATGAATAATGATAAACAACAATAGACCAATGAAAATCTTACGAATAATCTGTTTGCCTTTGAGTTGCATATATAACTCGATTGTTAGACTCACATGGAAGCAGGGACCGTGCAACCCCGGTTAAGAGTTAAGCTTTTCGAAAGGGTAAGCCGTTTATGAGGTTACCTTTATCTGATGTAACCCCTTGAATGGGTTCTGTGCTCAAAACCCATTAAAAGGGTTATCTCTTCAATATGGATAACCCATTGAATGGGTTCTATACCTAAAACCCAGTGAAAGGGTTACATGATAACCCATTGAATGGGTTCTATACTCGAACCGCAGTGAAAGGGTTACCCCTTCATTATGATAACCCATATAATATAAGGGTTTTGTTCGGGTTATCATATGGTTTTTCAATAAAATTGTGCTAAATAGGTGGTGGTGGGGTGGGGCGAGCTTCACGCGCATTGCTTTTATTTCACTAGATATCGTAGGCTTGTAGACGAAACACACGGAGTAAGGTGATGTGTCCTACAAAGGGTGACATTTTTTTTTTTTTTACGTCTTTTCTTTAAGTTTCTATGAGTATGGAGCTCTATTTTCAGACCACTGTGAGGCAGCACGATCCTTGTTGCGCCCGCGATTTCGCGCCAGCCTGCACGAGCCTCTATTCGTGCCACACGAGAGGAAATCTATCTATTTTCGATCATAATATTTGGCATAAACTAAAAAAAATACGTTTAGTAACCCATTATTAATCTATCCATGACACAAATCACGTATGATCATTTAACAATCAAGTGGTAGGTACTTATAAGACATAACGTCGTTGCACATTGTCCTACATACCTACCTACTTGCCAATTTACTAAACTTCTCCATTATTAGAATGTGCGCTTCGAGTTCATGGCTTCGTTATATTACGTAACTTATTGATAAGTCTACCATACAATTGTTATTTTGAAAATTTAGATTCATAAATTACGTATAAGTCCATTTGAAATATGATTAGACATTTAAACAAACCTTTTTTACAGTCCGTTCAACCGATTCTGATTTCTATACCTTAGGCATAAGGATGGCATTAAAAGCAAAAAAGTGGTTACAATACCAACTGTTTACTGCAGCTGCCATTTGTCATGCCACCAACGCAATAGAAGTCAAACTCGTTTGAACGGACTGTAATAAAGGTTTACTTAAATGTTTAATATTATTTCAAATGGAGTTAAGGCTCTTGCATATTAGCGCGACGCGACTCGAACGATACAATTTCTAAGAAAACTTCACGGTATAACAATAACAGGTGTCGCGACGCGCTAGTCTGCACGAAGCTTGATAGTTACTTAGGTAATTTAACAATCTAAACTCTTAATCTATCTAACTATTGTAAGGTTTTACAGTAAAAGCAAATTATAACAAATAATTAAGTAGGTATCACCTCGGCTGTACAATTTTAAAACCTAGCAACTGACATTTCTAAAAAAATCGGTGTTTTACAATATTTGACTTGCTAGATATTTTCCGACATATTGTGCTTCTCAAAACATCTAAAAATCATTCGCAAACGAAGTTGTAAATAATCAAAAACCTAACAACTACACTACAATTTTGAAACAAGTATAAAAAAACTTATCTATAACCTAGCATCTTACACTAACCAATTGGTAACCTAGCAAGCAAGTGACTGCAGTTGCTAGGTTTTTAAAATGGTAACATTCACTTTAAAAAAACCCGCGGATTGACGCGCCACTCTAGTATGCGTTGAGCGACCACCGTGCGCGCTGTGGCTTTGTTTGTTTAATCGATAATTTGCCATTTGAGATGAATAACCGACAATTTTATAGATCTAAGTTAATAATGAGTGCTTTGAAGGATCAAGACGTTGAATTGTAAGTATATTTGAGTGAATATTAAAACGTTCTCCCTGTCTTCGGTAGAGTTTCCTACGTCTATCATTGCCCCTTCAGGTGCTAACATCTCTTTGAGGTGCACGTGGAACACAACGCACCGTCGACCCGGGCCTGGTCCTTATCGGACGGCGAGCTACCCATTGCTCACCGTCCGCAAGCCCGCGCCTACGGTGGTCGGGAATCTGCCTGCGATTCTCGTCGCCCAGGGCGTCTCCTGCGGCGGCTAGGGGCGTGAGGGCGCGAAGTTTGCCTCTCCCTCACGCGTTCCGCCTCCTCCTTCGCGAGCATTACTGCTTCGCAGAAGGAGGTGACGGCCTCCCATGCTCTCTCGCTCCGTACCATGGCCTGGACCAGGGCCGGACGCGAGAGATCCCCGCCGCCTGATACGAAACAGGAACCTCCCGAAACAATCGTGTCCCGTGAGGACCTGCGTCAGGCGCAAGGTGAGGACGCCGTGGCGCCTCTCTAGCCACTCCTCAAAGAGGGGACTTATCGCCGCAATTGAGGCGTGCCCAGCACTGGGTTGCGACAATCGCACTCTCCATGACGCCATGAGATCACGCCGGAGATTAAAAAACATTTTTTGTAGATTATTGAAATTTTATTATAAATATACATTATTATTATTATTCTGATGGTTTGTTTTATTTCAAATAACTCTTACTAGGTTTATGAAATTGTAGTAGTATTTATTTTATCACTCATTGAGAATATGTAGAAACCTAGTAAAGTACGTTGCTAGGATTTTAAATTGCTTCAATAACATACTTTGACTTCATAAAACAATTTATTCTTAAGTAATTGCACTCTTACACACAATTAACAGTACAGACACAATATCAATACTGTTTCTCATAGCCAACCATATACTGCAAACTTTGGAGTTACTCCCAACAATCTAAGATAAAATGGCATGCCCTTAAAGTAGACAAGTCGTTTTTTTGCTCTATTGTAAAATTTGCCTTGAAGCACTTGCTAGGTTTTGATTTTTCACAGCAGACCGTTAAGAAATTTCCACATAAATTACATTTACTTGTGTTATTTGATGCATCATATAAATAATAGCGATGCACAGCATCTCGTCTTGGTTTTGGCATTATAGCGATTGTTCAAAATTCACAAATACGCACTGACTAATAAATACCTAATAATATCGCAAAAGACGCCCGGGTTCAAAAAATCAAACAGCTAGAATGACAATTGTACGGTCCCTGCAAATGCCTGCAATAAAGTAAGTAACAAGTCCAGACATGAAAAAATCATAATATTATGTAATTTCGTTATCCGGGCCGCAAAGCTAAAATAAACACTATATTACATGCAATAATGATCATAGATCCCTGTTTAGAAGCCGCTCGGTAAGTAGGCACAAAGGCGCTGCCGCGGCCGCTTAACGCGTGCTATTCCATTTTGCAACCTATGCCCACCATAGAGAGATCATATTAAATTGCTCCGTCAGTCGGAATATTACGCTGTTATCGTTTTAGGAGAGTTGAAAGTGTAACCCTTTTGAATGGCTTAAATTAAGCCGTTCAAATGGGTTACCCACATCGTATGGGTTTTTAAATAACGGCTTAGAAAAACCCTATCGAAAACCCTTTCAATGGGCAACGGAAATTTGAATGGCTTAAATTAAGCCGTTCAAATGGGTTACCCACATCGTATGGGTTTTTAAATAACGGCTTAAAAAAACCCTATCGAAAACCCTTTCAATGGGCAACGGAAATTTGAATGGCTTAAATTAAGCCGTTCAAATGGGTTACCCACATCGTATGGGTTTTTAAATAACTGCTTAGTAAAACCCAATCGAAAACCCTTTCAATGGGTAACCCAAATGGTCCCTGCATGGAAGAACCTTAATTGAATTAGGTCTGCACTTCGCTCTATTTTTGATAACTGGATACGATGCATGTCACCCTTTCAAGTCTTCATCTGTCCATATTTTCTTGAAGGTATCTATGTATCTTAGTATGGTCGGTACCTTCCTTAATTACTTTAAGATTCGGCTATATAAAAAAAGAAAGAAAATACGTTTACATGACGCAAGGAAAGAAAAATTTGGGGGAAAATATCCGTCACATCCAAGCAAAATGGCCATCGCTCAGCATAATGCTGCGACCCTATGCGAGATAGAGCCAGCGCTGGTTCTTAGCGACAGCCGGTACACACCCAAAAGTAATTTAAAGACGGTACACACCAAATGTATCTAGCGCAATCTGCAGTCGGCCGGCCGCTGACATTCTTATTTTGCACCACCATTTTAAACCGTCTGATCCGATTAAGAGACATTAAGAATAGAAGCTAGACCTAGAGATTCAATCAATCAACTCAGCCTGTCGCAATCCACTGCTGGACATAGGCCTCTCTCGGGCTACGCCACAACACCCTGTCCTCCGCCTTCCGCATCAAGTCTGTCCCACCTTTTCAAGGTCGCCTGTCCATCAAGCTAGGGGGTGTCCCACACTACGCTTGCCTTGTTCTCCACTCCAGGACTCGTCTGCTCCACCGGCCATCGGTTTCTTCGATAATTATGGCCAGCCCACTGCCACTTCAGAATTTGTGGACCAGCCTGACAGTGTCCACCTAGAGATTGCCACGCATAAACATCTGCAAGGTGTAGGTACCCTTCCCCCCCCCCCCCGCCGTCCCTTGCTCGACGATGCGGCAGCCCGCGTCGATGCTGAGCGCGTAGCTTTAAATTCTCCGATTAATAATCATAATATTATTATATCCTTCATCCAGCCTGTCCCATCTTGATGTCCTCCCCCCAGCGACGGCCTAAGCCGAGGTTCGTACCCCACAGGGGGTGCCCTTAGCGAGCGCTCGCCTAGTTTTTAATTACCATAGTTTTTGCCCCTGGCTGGAGACTTTGAGTGTAGTACCTGCAGGCAGCCACAGGAAAGCTCGGTTAAGTAGTCATGACCTCTGAAGTCAGCTACAAGATGCCCTAGACAAAAAAAAGGTACCCATCTACCTACGTTATCTAAATACATTATGAGATCCACATTTTGAATTTGTACTGCAGTGTCGTTCGCATCTTGTAATTCCTCCTACTTAAATTATAAACGCGAAAGTTTGTGAGATGGATGGATGTTTGTTACTCTTTCACGCAAAAACGACTGAACAGATTTGGATGAAATTTGGCACACAGTTTATAACCTTGATTAACACAGGATACTTTTTATCCCGATATTCGCACGGGATCGAGACTTATGCGGGTGAAATCTCGGGGCGCTACTAGTTTATAATAATTGTTGGTTTTGTGTTCGGTGCCTAGTGAAACGGCATGTAATTAGGTTAGGTACTTAAGTAACTTTTACTTCTGTTGATGTAACATAATATCACGCCAGGATTCCCCGGAGAGTTGGGCTGAAGTACAGACTAAACCTACTTACAACCTGTACATTACAGTGTACAATTATTTATAAGTCAGATCATATGTAATATGGTGCGAGCCATATATATGGTCAAATAGTCTACGGTGGCCACTATCGACCAATGTGTGTGTGGGAGAGCAATTATGTAGGTATAAAATACCTACCTACACATGTTCCTCCTACATTGTCCTTCAATTATGGTCCAAGAGGTTTATTTAACACACTCGACTTAATGTCGGAGCGGATGCGTTCTATTTCTATTTATTATTTCGAGATGTTCATTAATCGACTCCTACATTCTCTCATCATAGTTACACTTTAATAATGGCAGGAAATCCGGCCGGTCTAGAGGAAAAATCTCAAAATTTTCACGGTAGCAAGAGCTACAAGTGTATGGCCACAATGGCGAAAGAGGCAGAAGGCTCATTCAAAACTATATATAAAAGGTAGGTAAGTAAAAAGCTGAAGCAAATTGCTTTTCAGTTGTTAGTTCATATCCAAGTTAGAAGATTTGAGAATTATCATTCAAATTTTTGGAAATTCTCGTTAATTTTCAATCTCATTCTCTTCAGAAAAATATACGGGTAGTGTAATTTATCTTTTCCTGCCTATAGAGCTCAAGTATTTATATGAGCAATTAAGCATTAGAATGGAACAAAAAACGTTCATGAAGTTGTGAGCACGTAACATTGTTGAAACCCTTTACAAATGAATACCTACGTCCTTTGGTCAGGTAGTTACTGTACAAAGTGGATTTTCTTTACTATAAATTTCTGCTCCGCCCACACAAGGGTGCGGCAGCGAGGTAAGTAGAGGGAGGGGGGAGGGGAGTCCGCACGTTTTCTCTACATCTGCTGAGTTCCCCCGCCGAGGCAGCGCGTGGGTCCTTTATGAGCTACCGAAGAGATTCGTAAGTAGGTTAGTGTGCGTACAGTGTCCTTAATTCTGTGGTTAGCCTTGAACTCGGTTTGGGGTTGACTTTTGGCTCCGTTTACTGGTATGCAAAGTTGTGTGGTATGCCTGTTTGGTCTAGCTGTATGCGAGAGGGACTTAGAAGGGGCGGATGTAGAATTTACCTACCTAAATCGTAATTTCTGGAAATATTTTTGGTCAATCAACTAATGCTTCTTATTTTGGTACCTACCTACTTAAGAGCGTTTATCCTAAAAGTTGACAACGTAGCAAATGGCTGTCAAATATTTACCTTTTTTGATTAATTTGGTAATATAACTGCATGGAAATAAGAAATATGGCTAACTACACTAACCGGTCTGCCCTTTTGAAATTAGAAACGTAGTGAACTAGAATATTAATAATGAATTGCAATTATTACATTCAATGTTGAAATATAATACGTTGTTATAATTAATTAGATTTGTTACATACAGCTGTAGTGGCAATCATGTCATTTGGTCTAAATAGCTTTTTATTTTTATTATTTTATTTTGCTATTATATAGATTATTTTCTTTTAGATTTTGTGAATGTGAGAACGTTGTAGGCTCAACAGACTGTAGATCTGCCACCATTTTCTATCTTACTAAGTACCTGGTATTTGTTGATAGGTCTACACTGTCCTCTCATACCTATTAACACTGTAATTTGAAAACATTGTAAATACCATTTTTACTTTTAAAAGAGTAACCGTGGAGTTTCTTGCCGGCTCTTCTCCATAGGAAACGACCAATTGGAACCGTGCAACTAGCTTGTTGCGTGCCCTTGTAGGTTTATGTGAAATAAAATATATTGAATTTTGAATTTTAGAATTTTTAAAATGTTTTAACCGTTTTAGGTGTAAAAAGGCATTTGGAAAGTGGCCAAGTACTTTTTTTACATCTAAAACTAAATATTCAGTGTTACGATATTAATTATTGCATTTCATAATCAATATTTTAGTTCACTAGTTAGCCATATTTCTTATTTCCATACTAATATTATATTGCCAAATTAATCAAAACAGCGAAATATTTGACATATATTTGCGACGTTGCCAACTTTCAGAATAAACACTCGTAATCATGTATTAATATACCTAATTGTTATAAAACGATGTATCATAATGGAAACTAAGGTAGGTACTTACTTTTATTGTTTTGTCTGCTTTATTTTTAAGCCAATTAGCCGAGTCCTGAGTTGTTTTCTTTTTTCATATTTTTGTCTATCAGAAAATAGAGAGTTTATAAACTAATTTGAAGCCAATTAGGCAACTGCCAAAGTTTTGGTGGGTGTTTTGTTTTAGATAAAATCTAAGACGAAAATAGGAACACCTTGTTTGAGATTACACCGCACCATTAGCTATCTTAACCGAAGAAGATAGGAAGAAATACCTAGTAAAGCAACTAAGTAGGTATATCTACCTATTCAGGCAGGTACCTATCTAAAACCCCTATTAAGTGAAGACAGACACACACAGTGAAGATAATATATATCATAGCGCTTAAAAATCCTTTAACGTAAAATATATTATCATCACTGTGTGTGATGACCTTAATAGGGGTTTTATGTGGTGGTCCACGACGACTATTATGTGGTGTATGACGACCTTTACACTACACTATATTTAGGGCCCAATATTTAGATTTTGTGTATTTTATATAGGTGCCGTTCGGGGACTGAAAATAATATTAATACCTAAACTGTTTCACCGAACCGCACTTATCAAAATTTTGTTTCAGTGCGGTTAGTGGAAGTGCTCAGGTGCGGTTCGGTCAAGTGCTGTTGAAATCAGTGCTCTAAGTGGAATACCCCGTTTTTTTAATAGGGACTCTTCCTCCCTTTCTCTTATTACACAATCCCGATTTAGGGAAAAGGTCCCTGAATATCTCGTAGTGTAATTAGGTTTTTAGTGATTATGATGCTGAATTTCCAAGGTTGCGTTTTTTGATAACATGACAGTCAGCTTACCAAAGTTTTGTCCCTGCAAGTCACCGAAAAATTCAGCGAGAAAGTAGTGCAACTACCCTACACTTCGGGCAGTTTATACCAACTCCTGAGTAAGTCCCAAAGGTACCTAGTTGGAAGAAGAACATTATTTTATGATCCTGGCAAGCGAGTCCATGTATCAGTAACTTTGTAAAAGCCATGGTTATTTTGTAACAACAGTCAACAGTGTGTATAGTCGCTGGCACGTAACTTGGCAAGGATTTTGCTTACTGGGAGTGAGTTTGCGCATGTACACTAAGTGCAACAAAAAAATTGCAATTATTATTGTTTGTCACTATTCTGTGGTTATTGCCTTAATTTATTTTTAAACATGTATATTTACAAAAAAAAAAACCATTCTGCGCATCTACGCCTCTTGCCAAGTAACGTGCCGGCGACCATACCTAACATAAACAATTTGACATTGACAGCTCCTCTAAAGGGTACCTGAAACCATAGATTCAGTTTTATAAACTAAATCTATGCCCGAAACGATCAATAGCAATTATTAACAATTTTACGTGATTCAAAATTCAAAAGTCATTTATTCAAACCAGACTTTTAGAACGTCAAAGTTACATAAGACAGTCCCCCAAACCACTTGATACACATTGATGCGCAAATTTATCGTCTACCAAATGCATTTGAAGCGATTGACCATATTACTACAATTGCAATTAATCGTTTCGAGGGGTTTAGCAGCAAGGGTGGTTTTCGTATTGCAAGTGTTACTACTGTGGTGTGCGGTTGACTGCACATCTGACATAAACTACGCGGTTCTATCTCGGCTAAATTTCAGTACTAGCTGGCCCTATGATCTGAACCCAAAGTCTAAAACAAGCTTGCTTCGCCAAAAATGACACAATAGCTTACATAAACATAATCCCTTACACATGCACTAGAATTAACGTCTGCATGGAATTAAATAACCCACACTACCTGCTTATGTTTTACGCAACCATAGTGGGTGTGAAGTAAATATAGTAGTTAGGTACCATACTTATCTACCTACGTCATAGTATAATTAAGTAACAGTATTTTATCTTCATAGAAAACGGCCGAAACGACGCGCGGCGAAATCTCAGTGTACATCAGTACGCAACAGTATTAAGTGCGCGGCAGTTACGTACGGACGCGGAAGGTTTATCTACCGGGCGGCTGTAGGTAATAATTTCAACGTCACTGCCGAGATATAATACTGTTACTTTATTATACTGTGCCTTCGTTGAGTCCATTTGGAGCAGTATGGGGACACACCTGCGGAAAACCATAAATAAGAGTTACGAGACATCACCCTGTTTCTAGTTGTTACGTATGACGTTAATAGTAAACTACTAGGTTACCTAGTCAAGGAGGTGGGAAGAATAATTTAAACGTGTCGCAGAAACAAATTCTCACAATTTTCAAAGTCACAGTGATGAGAAAGTTGAGAATTACCGACTCAGAATTTCGGGTTTCGAAGAAATGAAATTGTTTATCCTGTAAATAGGACATCGGAATCATTTTCACACGTCATACGGAGGTAGCAATAACAAGAAGTATCAGGAAGAACTACCTACGATAAGATAATATCGGTCTTTCGAAGGATGCTATTGGTTCAAAGTTTAAAGAAGAACTGGCAGGCTATAGTCCCTAAATGATTCCATTTTCCGAATTCGAAAAGTCGGCGTGGCATCGATAAGTACGACCAATAAAAAAAAAATGCCTTCTCCATTCAAATTTAACCCAACCCTGTCAACATATTACTAGAACATATGCATATTGTTTCACAAGCCATCGCGTGTAGGTTGCTGTCGGGTGGAGTCGCGTGGCACCGCATGCTGATCATAATTGGCTTCAGAAGGATTATATGAGAAAGTGTTGTTCCGAAGGTGATTGTATTCAGTGACGTCATAGAACAAAGGTGATTACGTGAACTTTAGTTTGGTATTAGGATTTGTGGGTCAATATGCTCTGGTAGTGAATGGGCTGTGTTTGTGAATGCCATGTGAGTATTAGGTACTACAAAATTCGACGCCAGCAATGGATACTACGCTAACTTGACAAAGATGATTTTACAACAACGGCGTTTCAAAGAAAAAAAAAATATATTTTCACTGTTCTCAGTTCTTGATAATACAAGGAATGTCGTTATTTAATTTCTTTATTAATTTTGAATTTAATGTTAGTTTTGAATTTAACCCGAGTTAGCCAACAACACAAAAAAAACGATAAATTAATGTGTAATAAATTACTGTATTATGGAATGTCAAAAGGTGAAAATGCAAAAAAAATACATTAAATTCATATGAATTGCCAAACTACAACTGAAATAAAAAAAACAATAAATTCTTTACAATATTAATAACAACAAAAAGTAATACTGGTAACTTTTTTTTTTTTTGGATGGTAAATTATCAAATAACTTCTCCCGCTCAAATTATACTATACTAATACCTATACATACTTATAATTATACTAATACCTATACATACTTATATACTAATACCTTAGACCACCATTTAATTAGTATTCGTAAGAGTGTACTAAGCCCACCACATTTGTACTGACGTGTCTTTTTGTTACTAACGTTCACGAACGGACTGCACTAGGCTAACTAGAGATAGACGTGGGCTTACTTTCGGCTAAGTCGTGTCTTTTTGTTACTAACGTTCACGAACGGACTGCACTAGGCTAACTAGAGATAGACGTGGGCTTACTTTCGGCTAAGTCGTGTCTTTTTGTTACTAACGTTCACGAACGGACTGCACTAGGCTAACTAGAGATAGACGTGGGCTTACTTTCGGCTAAGTCGTGTCTTTTTGTTACTAACGTTCACGAACGGACTGCACTAGGCTAACTAGAGATAGACGTGGGCTTACTTTCGGCTAAGTCGTGTCTTTTTGTTACTAACGTTCACGAACGGACTGCACTAGGCTAACTAGAGATAGACGTGGGCTTACTTTCGGCTAAGTCGTGTCTTTTTTGTTACTAACGTTCACGAACGGACTGCACTAGGCTAACTAGAGATAGACGTGGGCTTACTTTCGGCTAAGTCGTGTCTTTTTTGTTACTAACGTTCACGAACGGACTGCACTAGGCTAACTAGAGATAGACGTGGGCTTACTTTCGGCTAAGTCGTGTCTTTTTTGTTACTAACGTTCACGAACGGACTGCACTAGGCTAACTAGAGATAGACGTGGGCTTACTTTCGGCTAAGTCGTGTCTTTTTTGTTACTAACGTTCACGAACGGACTGCACTAGGCTAACTAGAGATAGACGTGGGCTTACTTTCGGCTAAGTCGTGGCTTTTTTGTTACTAACGTTCACGAATGGACTACACTAGGCTAACTAGAGATAGACGTGGGCTTACTTTCGGCTAAGTCGTGGCTTTTTTGTTACTAACGTTCACGAACGGACTGCACTAGGCTAACTAGAGATAGACGTGGGCTTACTTTCGGCTAAGTCGTGTCTTTTTTGCTACTAACGTTCACGAATGGACTGCACTAGGCTAACTAGAGATAGACGTGGGCTTACTTTCGGCTAAGTCGTGTCTTTTTTGTTACTAACGTTCACGAATGGACTGCACTAGGCTAACTAGAGATAGACGTGGGCTTACTTTCGGCTAAGTCGTGGCTTTTTTGTTACTAACGTTCACGAATGGACTACACTAGGCTAACTAGAGATAGACGTGGGCTTACTTTCGGCTAAGTCGTGGCTTTTTTGTTACTGACGTTTACGAACAGACGAACGGAACTAGAGATAGCGTAATGATATCGCGCGATTGCAAAAATTACATTCACGTAATGTAAAATTTGTAACTTCGTTATTTTTTCTAACTTCTATATAATTGTTTTGATACTAATTTAAAGTCCATAGGTACTATAATTAATTTGGCGTTACGAAACGGAAATTGCCAAAAATTCAAGTTAGGTGTAAATTGCTGGTGTCTAATGCATCTACGGTGAGTACCTACTTTCGTTTTGTTTAATATGTATGTTTGTGTGCAATGCATCTAAATTATCTTCTAGTAACATGCCATGAAAATCCAAAATCAGTAAAAATTATGAGCTAGGGTTGAACATTCCTTCCTGCGCGTTAGAAGAAGTTTGTCGAGGTACTGTATTACTGCGAAAGCATGTTTTTAATTTGCAAAGTATGCATTGTGCATATTTAGGTAGTGTACCACCAAAATAAAGGTAGTTTAAAAAAAAAAAATACTGAAAACTAAAGCTCCCAGTTCACGTTGGGCGAGCCCGTCGCTCGGCCAACGTTTACTGGGCCTTTATGCGTGATTTGCCGTTTAATTTGTGTAAATATAATAAAATATACTGTTTACTTGGGGCTTAATACATCATCAGTGACCAGATAATCAGTTTAAATATAAACCGTCACTGGATTCGATGATATCAAACCCATATAGGCAGATAACCTTGAAACCACACGACCACATCAACATATTATCCACATGCCTACACTAAGAGAATTCTTTAACAAATATTACCCAGAGATCCCACCTCACACACGCTTTATTCCTGAAATTTAATTTGTAACACCACGTTTCTGATTCGTCTCGTTCCAATGCTGTCAGTTTCAGCCGAACCAATTTCACGTTTCCTGAATATTTTTGGATTTATATCAAAGGTTAAACCCGTATTCCATTTAAGGGCTCCACCGACTGAATAAACGCTTTTAAAAGGATGTCCGGGTCGCTAGTTTAGATTTTGCAGAGTTGTCATGCGGGCGGAAATTTGCGTCTGGGCTTACATATTGATGTTGGTAAGAGCGTCCATTCTAAAAGTTGGCAACGTTGCAAATAGCTGTCAAATATTTAATTTCATAATCAATATTTTAGTTAACTAGTTAGCAATATTTCTTATTTCCATACAGTAATATATTGCCAACTTATTCAAAACAGCGAAATATTTGACAGCTATTTGCGACGTTGCCCACTTTCAGAATGCACGCTCTTGAAAAAAGCTGTTTGACCCCCGCTTTAGGGAGAGTTTTAGATGCATTTTCTAAGAAAGGGTTTTCAAATTATTTTCCTCCATGAGTCTGCCTTACGGCAATGTCTGCCAGTCAATTAGTTATTCGATCAAGGATCTTTTATTTAACGACAACATTTTTCGTAGATACATTATTGCATTTACTAAAATATTCGTGCCGGTGACTTCGTCCGCGACCGATAACCTTCCTCAAGAATTAGGCTATCCAATGCAAAAAGATTTTTTCTAACCGACTATTAGTTTAAAAAAAAATTCACGGTTCCAATTGGTCGTTTCCTATGGATAAGAGCCGGCAAGAAACTCCACGGTTACTCTGTAAAAGTAAATGGTTTTTACAATGTTTTCAAATTGCAGTGTTAATAGGTATGAGAGGACAGTGTAGGCCTATCAACAAGTACCAGGTACTTAGCAAGATAGTAAATGTCGACAGATCTACAGTCTGTTAAGCCTACAACGTTCTCACATTCATAAAATCTAAAAGAAAAGAATCTATATAAAAGTAAAATAAAATAATAAAAATAAAAACCTATATAAACAAAATGAAATGATTGCCACTACAGCTACAGCTAGTAACAAATCTAATTAATTATAAAGCCTAAAGTTCCGGAGATTACCCTCTACATACAAATTTACAAACAAAGAAACAAATTTTACCTCTTTACAATATTTTATTAAGTACTAGCTTTTTCCAGCGGCTTCGCCCGCGTGCATATCAAAAAATCCAACGGCAACTTATCCCAAATTATCCCACGGAACGTACTACCGGGATAAAAAGTTCTGTGTCCTATTCCAGGTCTACCCATGTGCAAAATTTCATCCAAATCCGTTCAGCGTTTTTTTCAAGTGCGGGCAGCTAAAAGAAATCCGACGACTGACGAAACACGAAGTTTGCCGAGGGACATTAAGAAAATAGTTGTACTGTACATAATTATGATCGTAAAATAATATTCACCAACATTCCCGCTAATACACAATTTTTACTTCCCCACCTTTGAACTTCAGGCCTGAATAATTAAACCGCTTAAGAGGGAACAGTGCCTGCGATTCTTCATACAAATGTATTCCCCTTTTTTCTTCCTGAATAATGCCTCTAGAGCAATCATATTCTTTCATAAAATCAAGGTCTGCTGTAGACACGTCTCTGTTATTTCTTTTTTGTTCAGCAACTTATTGGTAAATAAAAAATTACCCTCCAAAAATGCTGATTATAGGACTAACAGACGAATCCTAAAAGTTTTTAACATAAAAGAAATGATAGGAACCTAAACATACTCTTTCTAAAAATGTTAATGTAAAAAGTAATTGAATCGGCTCAGTTTTCGAGGAGAAAAAGGGGAATACGATACGTCGATCTCGTAATTTTTTTGTGATATAATCGGTTTGATCTGCAGCTATCCCTATCGCACCCTACGGGGGCAGACCATATAAGACGTCGGCAATAATTTCTTCAAATACCTATTTTTCAAATTCCTCACAGGCCCTGTTTCCTCTTAATACTTTCTTACACATGAAGTCTATACTTAAAACTTCTAAAAGCAGTTTTCTATTTAAATATTCAGTATTATAAGTAGGTTTCCATGCTTCACCGGAAATAGTGAATGAAGAAAAGTTGACCGAAGTAAATTGCTGGTAGATTATTGAATTACTGGTGTGGTAGGTCAGTGCTTGAACTGGTTCAAGTGTTAGCATGTGACTATGCGGTAACAATGTTCTATTGTTAGTCCATTGTAGGTAAAATAAATTGTAAGAGTTCATGTTTCAGTTTATATATTGTTATTATTTTAGGAAAACTTACAGCTAATACAATTCAATATTAAGTACAATGTGTAAACGATGGCCAATTTACAAGCTTCCACTAACGATTAATGTAGTAAGAGATACGCAAAATTAATTAATTAATTATTAAATTAATTAATGATACAGGGTGTTTGGAAGCTGGGTGCAAAGCGTTGGTGAGGTGCTCTTAAGGTGATAGTTGACACCATTTTGCGAATATTTTAAAAAGCTATGAAAAAAAAATTGAGGACATAACTACGCACGTCTTTTTAAAATTGCGTAGTTCATCATTGCGGATTTCAAAATTCTCTAGTATTTTTTTGAACTTTGCAAAAGTGTTTTTTGCATGGCCCCCATTATTTATATTATATTAAGTTACCGAAAAGTTGGAGGGAGCTTAATAATAAACAATTGAAAAAACAACTAAAGTTATTTCTAACCAACTCTAAAGCATATTATTATAATATTATGGAATTTCTGACAGAACCATTTATTTAGACATAGTTTTTTTTTAAGATTCATCATCGTTCGGCAATTTTATTTTCTGTTTGTTTTCTTCTTCGATACTGCAAGAAATTTGCTACGAAAAAATTTTAAAATCTTTATTTTTTCTTTCTTTCGTCAATCGCACACCTCAACCAGCCGCTTCCAGTCACAAAAACGAAACCAATACAAAACAAGTGATATGATGTAAACTGTACATAACAAAACCACTATCTTATTCTATTCTAATATATCTATTCTAGTCTCGGGTAAATCGTATCGATTGTAGATACATTGTCTGAATCAAATATTGAAGACAATCAGAGCCGGCCACTCGTTATATGCATGTCACTCATGGCCGCCATTGTTTGACGTGACCGTGACGTCACGACACACTGGATAAGGCATAAGCGTTTCACGTTCAGAGGAAATGTGTTTTTTAGGGTTCCGTATGAAATATAACAACTCTGTGACTATATCAGTTGTAATGGCTACGATAAATCCCTTCCATATCTGAAAGTGTTACCAGTTTCATGTGCTGTTTGTCATTTGACCACCTATTTTCGTAGACCCCTTTAAATTATAATAGAATAGAATAGAAATATTTTATTTCAGACCGGAGTCCAAAGGGTTAGTAACAATTTTACTTAACTTCTAGTGTTAGTAGGTAGGTACATACACAGATAAAAATATACAATTAAATTTCAGCGTGGAACCGCATCTACCTTCGCAACATCGGGGAATCCCACCGATCTGCGAATACACTGAGAATACTGTTACGTAGTTTAAAGACAAGAAACGTTTAAACGTCAAAAAAGTCGCTGATAATAACTTATCTTCAAGCAACGTTTATAAATAAACCCCTAAAAATATAAAACCTGACTCAGTACTACGCACTTACCATATAATGTAACAAGTCTCGGGCAATAACACAGCATGTTTTTATGCGTGTGCGCTAGGCACATTCCATTGTCAATAGGGTTTTTTTAGTTAAAGTAGTACAACGTATTATTTGTGTCTATTATTTAAAGTCAAAGTCAAATAATTTATTTCAATTAGGCACAAAAAAGGCACTTTTGAACGACAAAATTTACAAAAAAAGTATATAATTGATTCTAGTCGCCCCTTAAACGCTTGTCGCTTCAGCTTATAACTTACGCCTATTCTCTAACGTGTAATTAACTACTCGTACTGAAGATTTGTAATAATTTAACATACGGAGGTTAGTTCTCAAGAATTAATAATGAGTATCGATAAAGAAGAATTTCTAGTGCTACAAAATGAAGTATTTTTTTTGGATCGATATAGGAAAATCGCTCACAATGGGCCTTATTAGAAAGCTAAAAGTCTTTAAGTCACCCAAAAGGTTATGGACAGGGCTATGCTTGGAGTTTCTCTACGTGATCGAATCAGAAATGAAGAGATCCGCAGGAGAACCAAGGTAACCGACATAGCCCGAAGAATGACCAAACTTAAGTGGCAATGGGTAGGGCAAATAGCTCGCAGAACAGATGGCCGATGAGGCCAAACGGTTCTGGAGTTGTGACCGCGTACCGGTAAACAATGCGTTGGAAGATGCCCCATAAGGTGGACTAATGACCTTGTGAAGGCCGTAGGAATCCGCTGGATGCGGGAAGTACAGAACCGGTCGAAGTGGCGGTGCTTGGGGGAGGCCTATGTCCAGCAGTGGACGTCTTTCGGCAGAAATTATGAGGAGAGCAGATATTTGACAGTCGTCAGTTACTCAGAAGTCCAAAAGTCTGACAACCAGTCTTACCAAAAGGTATCGTGTTACCCAGCGACTGGTTTGTGGAGGTCAGATAGGCAGTCGCCCTATGCAGCTTAATACCAGCAATATTCAGCTTTCAGTTAGACTGGAAGCCAACCTCAACATAGTTGGGAAAAGGCTAAGTAGGCAAATTGATTGTAGAAAATCATAGTAAAATGGGTCCATATACAAGTGACAATCGCTTCCAAAGCGTTTCGTATTTCTACAACGACTTTCAACAGGATTAAATTATACTTAACACTACCTGACCTGAGCTTCGACCCCAGGACTCCATATTATATCATCATCAAGTCTAAAAACCGGACTACGGAATAAAAGAATTCAAAAGTGTATTCGATGAAAATACCTAGATATTCCTACCTAAACTGAAATCAGAGCCGTACCCGGTAAAACGGATGTAATAGAAGGAAGTTCTATATATATAAAAATGAATCCCTATTTCCCTTGGTCACGGCATCACGCGTGAACGGCTGGACCGATTTCGCTAATTCTTTTTTTGTTGTGTTCGTTATTCTCATTACAAAGTTCTTAGGATAAGTAGGTGAAGGTAAGTAGTTAGGGTAGGTAGAGCAGGTAGGGTAGGTAGGGTAGGTAGGGTAGGTAGGGTAGGTAGGGTAGGTAGGGTAGGTAGGGTAGGTAGGGTAGGTAGGGTAGGTAGGGTAGGTAGGGTAGGTAGGGTAGGTAGGGTAGGTAGGGTAGGTAGGGTAGGTAGGGTAGGTAGGGTAGGTAGGGTAGGTAGGGTAGGTAGGGTAGGTAGGGTAGGTAGGGTAGGTAGGGTAGGTAGGGTAGGTAGGGTAGGTAGGGTAGGTAGGGTAGGTAGGGTAGGTAGGGTAGGTAGGGTAGGTAGGGTAGGTAGGGTAGGTAGGGTAGGTAGGGTAGGTAGGGTAGGTAGGGTAGGTAGGGTAGGTAGGGTAGGTAGGGTAGGTAGGGTAGGTAGGGTAGGTAGGGTAGGTAGGGTAGGTAGGGTAGGTAGGGTAGGTAGGGTAGGTAGGGTAGGTAGGGTAGGTAGGGTAGGTAGGGTAGGTAGGGTAGGTAGGGTAGGTAGGGTAGGTAGGGTAGGTAGGGTAGATAGGGTAGGTAGGGTAGGTAGGGTAGGTAGAGTGGGTAGGTAGGGTAGGTAGGGTAGGTAGGGTAGGTAGGGTAGGTAGGGTAGGTAGGGTAGGTAGGGTAGGTAGGTAGGGTAGGTAGGGTAGGTAGGGTAGGTAGGTAGGGTAGGTAGGGTAGGTAGGGTAGGTAGGGTAGGTAGGGTAGGTAGGGTAGGTAGGGTAGGTAAGGTAGGTAGGGTAGGTAGGGTAGGTAGGTAGAGTAGGTAGGTAGATAGGTAGGTGTGCCATAGAACGTAATAAGTACTTAGTGCTACCCGTGTGAAGCCGGGGCGGGCAGCTGGTATAATTATAAAACAAATAATGTAGCTAGCAAATAACATATATTTGGATAGGAAACTAATTAACGGGCGTCGCCGGTGCGTGTATCCTTAGTTGCAAATTTAATCCCATGGCTGACGTCACCGAATCTGTTGTATTATTTCTGGCGTCTTATTTTTTTATTGGTATTTCTTTTATTACATTATACAGAAAACTGTTACCATGGATTCAGTACATGATTCTGAGCACACCTGCGTTATTAAAAAAAATACTGCTGTTTTATAGAAAAGTGCGATACCTACGCGGTCAAATTGTATGGAACAGCTGTTTTTTTTTTTTATAAACGACGAAAATGGATGGATTCAGTTCGTGATTCTGAACAGTAACAGTCTTCGCACCGATGTCCCTGCTACTCTGTATACATACAAATTTTATTTTTAAATATTTGAATATGAAAACATTTAAAAACATAAAAAATTGTAGCAGGGACTTCAGAGAGGCTTCAGAGAGAGGAACCTGCTAACAATGCGAACAGTGTCCAGAAGTACCGCTTTCAGAAACAAGCCCTTAATCCAGCTGTCCCACGAGAACCTCCTTTGGTGTCGGTCGAGGCTCTTGGCAATTAAGCCACTGACTGAAACGACTATCGGCAAAATGATCGCTGGGTCCACATTCCACATGTCGACAACCTCGCGAGCCTAGTCAATTGGTATAATTATTAGATTAATTATTTTGTTATGAATGCTGCAAAGGTGCTTGAAATTGTACGTACGTTGTGATCCGTTTGTTATCTTTCTTAGTAAGATTTTGGTTTACCTAAATAGTTTTAAACAGGTAATGTTTGCTGACAGAGGTTCACTATTATTTTTATAAGAGCTTAGGTACTGTTTAGTATCTTGGGAGAGAAAATATCTAATTATAGATTAGGTACCAAAAAAAAAAGCTTTTTTGGGAGTGAGACGATACGTTGTTTGGTAATCAATTTAATTTGTTTACCGTTTCTACAGTTATACATTTTTTTGACGTAATTATTTCATTCAAATGTTCATCATTTATTTTAATCTCATCTAAATCTCATTATTCCAAGTTCCCCAAAGGCCCTAAGGATTGAAAATACCAAGTGTATGGCTACTTTACTGCCCACCCCTTTGATACAATAACATAGTGCCGTCGTTCACCTACATACGCTTAGCTATTGTTAGCACAGGGCAATAAACACATTTAAATCTCCGCTATTTGTAAATATAGGAATTAAAATCATTAATAAACCACAGTTTTATATGTCAGTGTTTTTTTTTTTGTGTGCCAAATTATCAAATAACTTCTCCCGCTCTGGGCGGAGCGGGAGGGCGTGTCAGACTCTTAAAGACTAAAACCCACCCTTGTTCCTTCAGTTGCCTGTACGTTGCCAGAGGCTACGGTATCCCTTTCGGACTTTCCCGCGACCCCGGCAGGCATCGGACCCCGTCAGATGTGCTGACATCTCTATGAGGCGCGCGAGGAACACAACACGCGGTCGACCTGGGCCTGGTCCTTATCGGACGGCGAGCTACCCATTGCTCACCGTCCGCAAGCCCGCGCCTACGGTGGCCGGGAATCGGCCTGCGCTTGCCGACGCCCAGGGCATCTCCTGCGGTGGATAAGGGCGTGAGGGCTCAAAATTTGCCTCTCCCTCACGCGTTCCGCCTCCTCCTTCGCGAGTATTACCGCTTCGCAGAAGAAAGTGACGGCCTCCCATACCTTCTCGCTCCGTACCATGGCCTGGACTAGGGCTGGACGCGAGAGATCACCGCCACCGATCGCCTTCATAAGGACACGGCAATGCTCTGCCCAAGCCGGGCAGACCTCTACCGTATGCTCCACCATGTCCTCCAGGTGATCCACGCAATGATGACATCCGGGCGTTTCCTCCCGCCTTATCCGGAAGAGGAACCTCCCGAAACAATTCTGTCCGGTGAGGACCTGCGTCAGGCGGAAGGTGAGGATGCCGTGGCGCTTCTCTAGCCACTCTTCAAAGAGGGGACTTTTCACCGCAATTGTGGCATTGTGCGTGCCCAGCACTGGGTTGCGACACCCAGTCCCAAATACTTAATCGTCAACTCGACGCCGATGTGAACTCCTCCTACCGTTATTTAGGAACCCGACGGAGGCGCGTTCCGAGAACCATGAAAACACTGGCCTCGGAATTGTGCAGGGCCACCTCGAGTCCCAATTACCGGATCCTGTCGACGATTGTCGCAACCCCGCGTGTCGCTAGATCGGCCGCCGCCTGGTGCGACCTCCCCTGCACCAGGATCAACTTGTCGTCAGCGTAACAAACGACGCTGACGCCGCTAGGGATGTCGGCGCACAGCACCCATATGTCAGGGTTCAGTTCGGTTTTGTGAATTTAAGCAAGAAGAGTTGACATCATGATATCTATCCTTCAATTTAAAGGGTACTTTAAAAGTTCGTATTTTGCATGTTTTACGTTTTCCTGATAGTTGTGAATGTGCGTGGGTTCTGCATTTCAATGTGCAGTGAGCAAACTTTGTGTTATGAATAGATCCTAACAGTGATCCTAACTAAGCACAATTTTATAGAGGAAACTGTATTGAAAATAGAAAATATTTTATAGTCCAGATAATACAGTAAGTAGGTTCACAGGTTAACAGCAAGTTGAGATGGCATGAGTAGCTTCAAATATTACCTACAGCTATTTGCCAGGGAGCCCCAAACTAGACAGCTGTTGCTAGTCTGTATCTTGAGGCTCGGGGTACGAATTCCAGAGTGGAGTCGAGAGAGGTGATTTCAGGTATGGTATGGAATGTGTTTGTGAGATTTATGTGGGATGTGTATGTGGTGAATGTGTGGTGTGTGGCGTGCAGTGTATGGTGTGTGTGTAAGCGTGTGTTTTTGTTCCCATGGGAATGTGCTTCATTTGAATCGGTGTCAGGGTATTAATTGTTCCGAGTTATCATAACTAGTGTTTTGCAACATTTTCTCTATCATATTTTTGCAACTGAAGTAGTATTTTTAATTTCATAGAGTTTGTTTTCATAGAGAATTTAATGTCGATTAATGAGACAGTAGGCCGGGGAGCGACTAGCTAAAATAAATATTTAAGAAACAATTTTTTTAATGGCTTGTCACAATACGTATCGATACTATAAATGCGAAAGTATCACTGTCTGTCTGCTTTTTTCACTTCTTTTAACGGCTGAACAGATTTGAATGAAATTTCGCACACGGATAGATCTTGACCTGGGTTAGGACATAGGACTTTTTATCCCGGTAGTACGTTCTTGTGGGGATTTGTGGCTAAGTAATAACAGCCGCACGGGTTGGTCGATCAGGTTAAGCTACGCTTGCCGCGGTCAGTCCGTGGATGGGTGACCATTTTAACACGTTAAACCATTGGTTCCAGCTGTCATTCTTGGATCTTTGACAGTCGTTACGGGTCTTCAGAAGCTTGAAAGTCTGACAACCACTTTTACCAAGGTGTATCGTCTTACCCAGCGACTGCCTTTCTGAACTCTACAACCCAGTTAGGTTGTAGAGTTCAGAAAGGCAGTCGGTCCATGTCAAATACTGGTATTCTGCTGTATCTGGTTAGACTGGAAGTCAACCCCAACATAGTTAGAAAATTCTAACCTGCACGCGGGCAATGCCGCGAAAAGCTAGCAAGTAATTTAAGCTTAAAAAAACTAATAAGGATGTTGTGCCCTCTCATGTTGTACGCAAAAAAAAAGTTTAATTTTGTTTGTGTGTGTAGCTCAGAAAACCAATACATAGCGTTGCGAACAATATAGTTTATATAATTGTTTATAATTTTACTAATTTTACTTTATTTATTGTTGACATAATCTACTCATTACAATGTTTTTTTTTATGAGTTGTATTGCAATATGTGGTTAGCTAGCGACCTCGATAATTTTTTACTTTACCTCAATGGTCCTAGTTTATCAATTATAACTTCTAGTTACAGCTATATGTAAGCGGGCACGCCCTTTATGTCTGGAGGCTTTTATTTAGATATTGTTTTCGTTAAGTTATTTTTATTTCTGCTTGAGTATAGCTCTCGATGTTTTTGGTTGGTATATTGACGTGTGCTAGCTGTCATATGGCTATTAATTTTATAATTTAAATTATGTTTTGTGTTGCGTAATGTAAATATCATTTTGCATACTATTATATAGAATCTTTTTTAATGAACAGACAGCTGTGCTGCTGGGGAGTTTGTTGCGCCACTTCTTCTTCCCAGCTAAAGCACTAGGAAGTGGTGAAGGGTGGGCGTTTTGGGGGACTGTCTTATGTAATTTTGACGTTCGAAAAGTGCTGATTCTCAGCCTAGTTTGAATAAATGACTTTTGAATTTTGAATTTTTTTTTAATTTTATAGTGAAGCTTGCAAAACTACACCTCGCTCTGTGCATACGCGCTCACACGCACACATTTACGACCAAACTACACCTCACTAAGTGCACACAAGTTCAAGAAACCGGCCTCACGTCAGTGTTGACAGCGCTGTCTTGGTTTTTTATTTGGTCTGAGGTGTATAGGTATATCACGTAGTTCTAGAAACCCAGAACTTGTGAAGACTTCGAATTCTTAGGAATCTGTTGGTTCAAATATTCCAGTATGTGAAATTTGTTCCCGGAACAACTTAACTCTGCTCAACTTACACGACAGGAGAGCTTAGTGTTGTGCGTTGAACTTGGTTGCCTTTAAATTTTGCGAGAAAAACGGGAAAGCGTCCTACGTATTTCCAAGTTTCTTTTACGATTTTGTGTGGAGGTTTTGATGGCATTCACAGAATTTTTTTAAAAGTTCCATGCAATACTAATATTTATTGTGAATATGAAAGTTATAATAGGCCCAAGCTTGACGTCAAAAGTGGAAAAATGGGGGAATTTTTCAAACACATTATGACGTTGTTTTTGTACATAAACAGTTAAAATGATTTGATGTAAGGCCTAGCCCACACCTGCCGGGGTTGCGGGAAAGTCCGAAAGGGATACCGTGGCCCCTGGCAACGTACAGGCAACGGAAGGAACACGGGTGGGTTTTAGTCAGTAAGAGTCTGACACGCCCTTCCGCTCCACCCAGAGCGGGAGAAGTTATTTGATAATTTCCCACCCCAAAACACATCGAAGTCTAACTGCACGATTTTTGTTCGCGCGGTTTACATTCAGTGTACGGAATTGTAACTAACACGCATTGCTTATAAAATTCCTCGCGATTTTTATCAGTTCTATGCAGATCTCAGCCGAGACAGCTCACGCACACATTTCCCAGTATTATTTTCACTGGCAGCTCAGTGGGGGGAGTTTTCAGGTAAACAAAAGCGATTTAAACAAAAAAAAAATAGGTAGGTACCTCATATGCATGTGAAGTACACTCATCCCGTTCGCATGACGACGTCTGACGTCACCGTGAACCACCCCAAATAAGGGAGGCGGGCGACGTATGAGCAGGAAAAATCCTACTATTTTGTTATGTTTTTGTTTATTTTGTTGTTTGAGGGTTTATAGGATTAGTGCAATACGATAATAATTAACAGGCATAATTGAATTAAAGTATCACGTTATAAATTTCATTTTTAAAAACTACGTCGTAAACAGAATTAAGGTTGGGTTTTAGATTATCTACCAAATTAAAAAAAAAAGAACCTCTACCTAAAGCTAATGCAACCTCTAATTACTATAAACTATTCGCCGTCAAAATCATTTAACAATTCAGACATTAACCTTCAAACTAATTCTTCCAAAACCCTTAAACGGACCTCAATTCAAAGTCGAAAGATATCAAAGGTACTTCATGAAACCGACACGCGCCGATCAGCTGGTAGCTAAGTTCAAGGTTCCCCGGGTCAATGCTGCGCGGTGCGAGGCGGGCAGGGGGGGGCGAGGGAAAGCGTGGGCGTTGCCATGACAACCGGCCTACGCCACCCCCGGCCCAGGTAGGTAGTCAATCAATTAGGGTGAGAACACATTTCTAGTACATAATGACGTTCATAGCATGATATATTGCAGTTTTTTGTTAGATTATAATTAAGATATAAAAGTATTCTTAAGGAGACAACCGTGCTACATGGGCCCATACCTTTATAATAAAATAAGTAAAAATAGACAGTTACATAACTTACCGATAAAAAAAAACTAAAATTTACCATAGATAACTTCCTCATCTCTCAAAATTATGAAAATACTGAAAATATATTAAAAAGTATAAAATAAATATTTCATACAGGCACTTACGCCCACTCACACACGCAAACACATACACACACACACACAATCACACCAAACACCACACTCACACACGCACACACAATCATGTTCAAACACACACGCATAAATTAATAATATTGGAATACTTACATTTGAACCGCACCAGACTTGTAAAGGCAGCTCGATCACGCGTCGTCGCGACGGTGACGAAAGCCCAGTTGGAAATGTCTTGTATCTTACTACTAAGTTATAAAGCTTGATGTAAGGTAAAATTGTAAATCGGTTTAAGTCTTAAACAAATAAATATTGTTTATTGATAGTTGTTGTGTATTCGTCAATTTTAGTAGGGTGTAATTAAAAATGCTTTAAGAAAGACGAATCATGCCTAAAAAAATACTTACCGATTCTTCTCATAGGAGTTTCGTCCTCTAATAAAAAATTACAGCCAATTGTTTTAATGTCTAGGTTACCTGTCACACTACTCTTATCTAGCAGTCATTTTTCTGACTTACGACATAGCTCACGCCGTGTAGGTAGGATCCATCTCGGACACTAGCGGTGGAGTACGTTTCAACTTTATAGCTGAGGGCATAAGGGTGAAAGTGGTCAACCGCCACTGTCCGCGGTTGTACCTACGTCCAGCGCTCCCCGTGTAGACAGCTCCGCTATCAACCTTGCTAACTGGCTTATCTTTTCATGCATGCACATACTAACACGAGAGAGGCAAAAAGTATGTACAGTACGCGGCCGTTGTTATGTCGCATGGCGTTTAGAAAGAAAGCAAATATACAGACTAAGCCATTCAACATATTCTGCAAATAAGAATCAAGTAATAGGTGTTAAGTGCGTTTTAAGAAATTAGCAGGAATGTGTACCTCACGGCTGCGCCAAATAGGTGGGCCTGTTCAGCAAAAATCCCAGGCAACTAGTGCCTGACGCTGATTTTCAACTGGACCTGAATTTGTGAGGATGTAAATGAGATATTTAGAAACATGTAGTTATCATACGCAAACGGTCAAACCATAATCGATAGACTAGAATAAAAAATATCTGACATTTTCCGCGTCTTTACGTTACTTAATGTCAAGTAAATGATTTTGGACGCGGAAAATTCTGATATTTTGTAATCCAGTCTATCGACTTTATAAGGTTTTAACTGCATTGCTATGAGTCAAACATTTTGGTCGTCAACTCTGTATCTACCAGGTTCTAAGTTAAAATTGCACTCAACAATAACACTAGTCATGTCAATTATAATATATAATAAATTACCAGAATTAATTAAAAAATAAAC
Source organism: Xanthia icteritia (assembly GCA_949128155.2). Classification (NCBI taxonomy): domain Eukaryota; kingdom Metazoa; phylum Arthropoda; class Insecta; order Lepidoptera; family Noctuidae; genus Xanthia; species Xanthia icteritia. The sequence continues at coordinate 6,001,977 of OX421932.2, forward strand.
AAAAATTGAATACATTTATAAATAAATTAAAACAATGTCTATTATTTAAATGATTATTTAAATGACAAATTTTAGCTTGATAAGTTTTGTAAAATAATTACAATAGGTATATAGAATAATAACAACTAAGTAGTCAACATAGAAAACCCTCTCCCTCTCTCCTACTTTGCTGTTCCCGACAGGGTCCACAATGATCATATTTTTGTAAAACCTGCCACCTGAGTTCACATGTGGAAGACTGCTACACATCTATGAATGAAAGATACGGCGACGCTATAAGAAGCCAGCAACTTTTTCTAAAACTCCCATGTACCATATCAAGGCATTTTCACGAAGGGGTTCGTGGTCAGGTTAAGCTACGCTTGCCGCGGTCATTCCGTGGATGGGGGATCATCTTAACATACCGAGACCCCTCGGAAAGCACGTTAAGCCGTTGGTCCCGGCTGTCATTCTTGGATCTTTGACAGTCGTTACGGGTCGTCAGAGGCCCGAAAGTCTGGCAACCAGTCTTACCAAAGGGTATCGTATTACCCAGTAACTGGATTGTGAAGGTCAGATAGGCAGTCGCTCCATACTGATATTTATCTGCAATTTAGTTAGACTGGAAGTCCACCCCAACATAGTTGGGCAAGGCTAGGCAGATTTTTATTAAGGGATTTTCTTGGTAGAATGAATAAAAGCTTTGTAGTTTTCAAAATTGACATATTAGAAGACCGACATTATTTTGTTTTTCAAAGTGCCAAAAATATAGGTACCTATATTATTCTCGTTTCTTCCATCTTTTATAAGCGTTTTAGGTTAAAATTGCCTCTAAAGCATTTTCGGAGGACCCACATACTCGTGAACTCTCACTCGAATCGCCAGTCCGTTGCCTCAGCCATTGAGCTCAGTACTCAATTCTTTATAGTTTTTTTTTATATATTCATCGTACTTTTCTCCATAACATAAGTAGAGCTCGGCTGGGCAGAGGTGTTTTTCATCTTCATTTCGTCAGTTATGCATTTCGTCAGTTGCACAAGAGGGCGAGCCTATTGTCATTAAACGGGCATACAGAATGCTACTGAGAACTAACCAGAAATCGAATACTTCACAGTGCCAAACCCGGGAATTGAACCCAGGACTTCAGGATTAGCAGACTGCGAGTAACGATGAAGTCAAGGTCAACAAATTTTTACTATTTGTATTATTTTAATTTTAACAAATCTAAGTTAAAATGAAATGAAACTCCATTATTTATTGTGATTTTATTATAATTGTGTCATCAAAATCATAATATATTTATTTTTACTCTGTCACGTAATTTGAATAAGTATGCCATTCATGAATCGAAGGTGCTTCGAATTTATTTGATCGTTTACATAATATATGATAAATATATCAAATCAGAAATATATGTTTCAAGTTCTTTGTATGCTGTTTATTTGATGTTGTAAACAGGTAATGAGCATCGTGGTTATCAATGGTCGTTCCTTATTATAGAAAATCTTGCATACAGAGGCGTTGGCATTGATGGATTTTCTTACAATATAAGTAGGTACTTTTACTAATTGTAATAATCCTGTAAACTCACTTTCGCATTTATAACTGATATTATAAATGCGAAAGTGAGTTTGTTTGTTTGTTTGTTACGCATTCACGCGAAAACGGCTGAATCGATTTGGAGGAAATTTGGCGCATCGGTAGGCCATGATCTAGGTTAGGACATAGGGTACTTTTATCTCGATATTCTTACGGGATCGAGACTTATGCGGGTGAAACCGTGGGGTGCAGCTAGTAATTTTATAAAATAATATTTCAGTAATCATTAGACAAAAATCACCACAAATATTAAAAAGGATAGCATGGTACTTTACAATAGAATATCGGTGATTAATATTTTCCAATAATATAAAGGGCTTATGAGTATACTAAGTAAAGGCCTTCGGTAATTATTCAATTTAACATAAAATATAGCAACATAGCCATCAAACAATTTCCTCCGACACGAACCTTTAGTGCCTACGTGATGTCGTAGCACGTAGACTCTCGTAGCAAGCTACCGCCTTCAAATCGTAGACACCTGCTACGAACATGCTACGAATTCAGATTGACAACGGGATATCAAAATATAAGAATCATTATTAATGATAAGTGATTTTATTTCTGTAACTAGGTTTGTACAAACACATTTACACAATAAAAATAAATTATGTTTTGAGCTAAAAGTTCGGTGTTTCCTACTCTGAGAAGAAAAACCGAAACAAACTCAGAGGTCACAATCTTGATCAGAACAATTATCTTAAACTTGTTCTAACAAAGGGTTCATCACTCGGTGTAATGGATACTATTTGATTCTGCTAGTAATTAGTGAATTTAACTTTGTAATTTTCAATCTTCACCGTAGCGCGCTTCTTGGAATATTGTTATGGTCAATTTCGTTGAATTAATTGAATTAATTAAAAACAAGGCATAGGATATTATTATAATTTGTGTTTATTATTTTTAACCGACTTCAAAAAAGGGGGAGGTTCTATGTTCGTTATGTTTGTCAGCATTTTTTTTTAGGGTCTACATCTCAATAGGAAAAAACGGAACCCTTATAGGATCACTTCGTTGTCCGTCTGTCCGTCTGTCTGCCTGTCTGTCTGTCTGTCAAGACTCTTTTTCACAGGAACGCGTAGAAGATCAAGTTGAAATTAATATCAAATACGTGTGTCGACGGTCCCTTGGAGCTCAAAAAAAACCAAGGTTTTAAGTCAACGCAATAAAAAAATACGGCCATTTATGCAACATATTTTAATACTCGTAAATAAATCAAAGCCTATAGGGTACCTCTCGTTGACCTAGAATCATGAAATTTGAGGCAAGGTCTCTCAGCACGAGTTAAGGAAAAAGTCCGAAAATCGTTAATTTTTAGTTTTATCACAAAAAAAAAAATGTTATGATTACAAACTTAAATTTTCCGTTGAAGAATTGACAGTGACGTACATCGATGTATGGGAGAACAACTTTTTCAACCATAAGATAAAACCTAACTACGGAACCCTTCATTGTGCGTGGTCCGACACACTCGTTCCCTGGGTGTACAAAAGATTATTGAGCTATCTCTTCAAGAGGATGGGTGGCAGCTGGGTGCTTTTATCACTTTATTCACAATTAGTAACTTTTAATCTTTTTGACTTCGCCCGCGTGACATTTCTTGTTTCCCAACTGCCCCGACGCACCGCATCGCCCGCCCGCGCTTTTGCTTAGCATTCTTTCAACCTTTTTTTCTTTTTGCTCGGCTCCTAAGGGTCTTAGCGTGATGTTAAATAGCCTATAGTCTTCCTCAAGAATTGGGCTATCGAATGCAAAAAGAATTTTTCAAATCCGACTGGTAGTTCTAGAGATTAGCCCCATAAAAAACTAACTTTTCAGTTTTACTATTAATTACTACACATTTCTATTAAACGTTAATTGTTCTAATCGTAATAGAATACTAGAAGCAATTCTATAATTTAATTTAACAATCTCCTGTATTCTTTCATATTATTTATATGTAAAAATATGAAGTTTATCCTTTTAACGCTCACTGAACTTTAAAACATTAATACCTGATCACTTTTTACATTTTCAAAACGTGATCATCTTAGAAATGTTTAGTTATTGTTTTCACAGCAATATTTAGAAATTAAATCTATTATTATGTTTCATTATTAAAAAGAAGGGGGGGAAGCCGACCCCAATTTAGTTGGGAAAAGGCTAGACGGATTGATTAATTAAAAAGAAGAGGCTCGTGGCTAAATAATAACGGCCGCACGGGTCGATCTCAAACCCAAACAATGTTGAAATGAAAAAAATGCTTTGAGTTTGTCAAAGCATTTATTTCAATTAAACCATTTACAGGCACTTTTGAATTGTCAAGGGGTCAATCGGTTAGAAATATGAAGCTAGTTGCCCATTCCAAAGCATAGGTTAATTTGGAGAAGAACGGGCAAGAAACTCCATGGACACTCTTTTAAATCATAATATTGTCATAAAATATTGTTTACTTCATTCATGTTGAAATTATACATGTGAGAACAATGTAGAAAGACGTGCAAGAAAATTAAATAATAAATTAAAATAAGCGGTGGCAGCTAAGAGATGACCAGTCCCTACTGACGGCGCCCGTTCACGAACATGACGCATGGATCAGGGGGTCTACTTCCTAAGCAAAGTCCATAGTTTCGGCCGAAGTTACAGACGCTTCGCGGTTCGTGCTCCGTCTCACTTACGTGTCGTTATGTCCGTGGGTCAGAGGGAGCGCGAAGCGTCCGTAGCTTCGGCTGAAACTATGGATTTTGCTTAGGGAGTAGACCCCCAGCACCGTTTAGCTCAACCATTTTGAAGGGAACTTAACGATCCAACACTTACATGAACTTAACGATCGAATGGATGATGGTCACCCATCAATTACATATCGAGACCTCTCCGTGCCTCAGAAAGCACGTTAAGCCATTGGTCCCGGCTGTATTCGTAGATCTTTGACAGTCGTTACGGGGAGTCAGGAGCCCAAAAGTCTGACAACCAGTTTTAACAAGGGGTATCGTGTTACCCAGTAACTGGGTTGTGGAGGTCAGATAGGCAGTCGCTCCATGTAAAATACTGGTATTCAGCTGCATCCGGTTAGACTGGAAGCCGACCCCAACATAGTTGGGAAAAAGCTAGGCAGATTGTGGATTGTTTGTATTCTTATATCCCACATTTTTTACTTCATAACTACGACATTAGAAGCAATTTCTTAGTCTTAATTTTTTTTATATAAATATATTTATTTTATTTCAAAACCAGGTCATGTGCATGCATTTAAATTGAAATGAAATTAAAAATATTATATAAAAAACATTAAGAATTAATTAAAAGATTAAAAATTAGATAAACATTACAAAAGTCATCAATAAAAACATTATAAATTACAATTTTACAATAACAAAAAGATTAAAATACACTACTGTTTCATCTTAGTCTTAATTTAGGTTTCGATTCCGGCATGCTCAACATAAATAATAATAATATGAAGAGGAAATTATATAATTTACCATTTGACAATCAAAAGATAAACTGCTTTAAAACTTAAATAAAACTGCAAAAACAAATGAATTAAATAATATATAGTATTCATTAATTAAAAAATAGTAATACTATTCTATTTATTACTTAATTAAAAGAAATCTAAAAGTAAATAGTATGGTTAAGTTCCTTAACAGAGAAATGAAGAACTCAGCTGCTCCTGTTCACATCCTCTCTTTTATTAATCACACATCCTTAGATAATACACCTACACATTACATGACAACATAGTATATAACACCTTATATACCTACCTATCTACAAGTATTTAACGATGTCGAAGGCCCAGGCTCTCACGCGCATTGAACATCCGCAATGACCCATGAAGTTTCAGGCCGAGCCAGTTCTATGGGCACTTGAAATGCTATTTTTATATTTACACTTCTTTTACGGTTTATATCTTTTTTGTTGATAAAAAGGTGATGAAATAAATTTATATTGTTTATTAATAAAAATTAAGGGTGGTCCAATACACACGTCATAAAAAAAAAAATACTTATGCCTAGTGGTATCCGAAAATACACGTATGTTCCGCCTTTCTTGATAGTTTTCGAGGTTTTTTTTTTAATGTCTTTATATTTTTTGAGAAACGCTTTAAAAAAGTTCTATCTTTTCACATTTCTTTTTTATTGTTAGGGGTTTTTTTTTTGTTATCTTTCAGACATAAAATAATCACCTTCCTATCAATAACTCAAGATACAATTTTATTTATCGATAAGGTGGTTTTATATTCGAAAAGTTACTCGTGAAAAACGTACTAAATGATTTTAAATCTACTGTTAAAGAATGTTGATATCATGCTTGATGTCAACATTCTTTAACAGTAGATTTGGTAATCGATTATCAGATTATTTTTAAGTCTTTGTCAGGTTGTTGCAAAACAAAATAAAATTTAAGTAAATATCTTAATAAAAGCTTTTATTGAACTAAAAAGTACTAAATAAAACTTACGTAAACAGAGAACTTTAATATTTTCTTAAAAATTGAGGCTTATCTTTAAGTGTAAGAAAGACGTTCACGACGATCAACAAGGTGGCTTGGAGACTGGCCTATGTCCAGCAGTGGACTGCGAGCAAATGAGAAATATTCTAAGAAGATTTCTCATTTTCATTCAGAATATTTGCAGTATAAGTTTACTCAGTTTCTGATGCCCGCTTTATAATTCCTAAGGCTTATCGTCCACGGCGCTACCCAAAAGTACCGTCTAAATTTGTGATTGGTTGCGTCGTATACCGATCCCCATTGAAATATTTGTGCTGTGACTTTCTAGCTACTCATTGGTGATATTTAAAGAAAAAAGAAAGAAAATACGTTTATTTGCGATAAACATGACGCAAAAAAAAAAGAACACCACATTAAAAAACTTGTTTCTAGTTTAGGCAAAATCTGCGTCAAATCCACGCAAAACGACCATCGCTCAGCATAATGCTGCGACCCTATGCAAGACAGAGCCCCAGCGCTGGTTTTCAGCTACAGCCGGCGTTGACGTTATGACGTCGACCGGTGCAGCATACAATGAAATATAATTATGATATAAAAATAAAATAAATTTACAATAATTAATTCTACATAAATAAAAAAGTATAATATTTAAAAATGGCAACATTCCGTTAAGTCGGCAATCGACTCGCGCGCCGTCTGCTTAGAGTAATCTGTTTGAGTTTGTAACTGGTTAATTTTTAGTAACGTTGTAGATGTCGGGCCTAATTCTCACAGTTTCGAATTTGTCATCCCAAATAAAAAATTCAAAACCAATAAGGTCAAAACAATTTGCCATAATTGCCCACCGGTGGCCTCTAGCTACCTTTCCACCGTAACAACGCCATGACGGTGCAAAAAACATAAAAACAGTATACGGTAACATCGGTAATGGCAGAGGACTGGCTCTGAATATTTGAGGGCAATCACTTCGAGTACCTTCATTTCAATTTAATCGCGTCAATATTTTATTTGAGAGAGACACGGAAGGTTCCAGAAGATTCGTCGTGTGATTGACTTTTAGATAGGTTAGCGGGTAGGTACCTTTTATAAGGTTCCGTAGTCAACAAGGAACCTCTATAGTTTCGCCATGTCCGTCTCTTAGCAAACATCAAAAGCTGTAATTTGGTATCGGTATATATTAATAAATCACGCTGACAAAGTGGTAAAATTAAATTAAAAAAAAAAAGAAATTTTGTAGGGATCAAATTCAAAAGTCATTTATTTAAACTAGGCTGAGAATCAGCACTTTTCGAACGTCTAAATTACATAAGACAGTCCCCCAAAAACGCCCGCCCTTCACCACTTCCTAGTGCTTTAGCTGGGAAGAAGAAGTGGCGAAACAAACTCCCCAGCTACACAGCTGTCTGAATAGTTAGAAAAACTTGATTATATACAATATTACTTATGCAAAATAATTTACTTTACGCAACACAAAACATTAAATTAAAATATTTTCTTTGTCACCTAGCACACGTCCATATACAAACGAAAAAGTAAAAAGAACTTAATACCCGAATGAAAGCCTCCAGGCATAAAGGGCGTGCCCGTTTACATATAGCTATTAAAGCTGTAACTCGGAAATCACAAATGATAAACTATGACCATCTAAGTAAAAATAAATAAACAGTTAATTACTAATAACAACAACAAAAACCATGGTCAGCAAGACGACCAGTCACCACAAGCAGCACCCGTTCACGAGCATAACGCAAAGATCAGCCATTACCCCCCTCGCCATATTTGAGGGAAGGAGGCAACCCGACCCCCGAAGCTACCGCAAGCAGTGACATCTAAGGGAGCATGACGAACTTGCTGCCGGTTGCTCAGGCAAGAATAATATGATCAATTTTCGAGGTCGCTAGCTGACCATATATTACAATACAACTAATTAAAAAAAACTGTGTAAAGAGTAGATTACGTCAATAATAAATGAAAACAAAATTAAAATAAATTGACTTATACAGTCAAATAAAATAAAGTAAACAATTAAATTATTATGGAGTTAGTCCCAAGCCTTTTTGTCGTCTAAGTAATCTTTAACTTTATAGAAACCGTGATCATGAGAAGATTTTTTTTCTCGTTTATACCATGGTGTGGAGTATCGTTGGGTAGGCTGTTCAAAAATATTGCGGGTCTGTGAAAACCATTTTTCCATTCAGGGATCCGCTTGCGAAATATCCTCCCTGCCAGCTAAATAGTTGTTTTGGGATATGTGAAAAAATTCACGGCAGTAGTATATACGAGTATAACGAAGTTAAAAGGAAAACTATCACAGCTAAGAAGGCTTTACGAGTTAACGATTAATAGTCGACCAACTTACATTTGCAGGTGGAATGTATGGAAGAACATGTTTTTCAACTACAATGTTTTGTTTGTTCTTGGGATAAATTCATCCCAACTACGGAACCCTTCATTATGCGTGGTCCGACACGCATTGGCCGGTTTTATTATATTTTATTTATTGTGAACTGAGGATTATTATAGTAGACCATTTTTTTTTTTTTTTTTTTTTTGGGTGGGAAATTATCAAATAACTTCTCCCGCTCTGGGTGGAGCGGGAGGGCGTGTCAGACTCTTACTGACTAAAACCCACCCGTGTTCTTTCCGTTGCCTTTACGTTGCCAGGGGCCACGGTATCCCTTTCGGACTTTCCCGCAACCCCGGCAGGCATCGGTCCTATCGGACCCCACCAGTTCTGCTGACATCTCTTTGAGGCGCGCGTGGAACACAACGCGCCGTCGACCCGGGCCTGGTCCTTATCGGACGGCGAGCTACCCATTGCTCACCGTCCGCAAGCCCGCGCCTACGGTGGCCGGGAATCGGCCTGTGATTCCCGACGCCCAGGGCGTCTCCTGCGGCGGCTAGGGGCGTGAGGGCGCGAAATTTGCCTCTCCCTCACGCGCTCTGCCTCCTCCTTCGCGAGCATTACTGCTTCGCAGAAGGAGGTGACGGCCTCCCATGCCCTCTCGCTCCGTACCATGGCCTGGACTAGGGCCGGACGCGAGAGATCCCCGCCGCCGATCGCCTCCACGAGGACACGGCGATGCTCTGCCCAAGCCGGACAGACCTCCACCGTATGCTCAACCGTGTCCTCCGGGCGATCCACGCAGTGATGACACCCGGGCGTTTCCTCCCGCCTGATACGAAACAGGATCCTCCCGAAACAACCATGTCCGGTGAGGACCTGCGTCAGGCGGAAGGTGAGGACGCCGTGGCGCCTCTCTAGCCACTCCTCAAAGAGGGGACTTATCGCCGCAATAGTGGCGTGCCCAGCACTGGGTTGCAACAATCGCACTCTCCATGACGCCATGAGATCCCGCCGGAGCTCTGTCCGCTGTGCCGCGATTTCTCGCGGCAGCGGAGTTACGCCCCGGCGTTTCGCCTCCTCGCGCCACTCCCAAATGTGCGCGAGGACTTTTGCCTCCAGATCCCATGGCGGTAATCCGGCAAGGAGGCTCGCCGCCTCACCGGAGACCGTGCGGTATCCCCGGACCAGCCGGGTGGCCATGACCCTCTGGGACGCGTTCAACCGGCGGGCTGGCCGCCGCCTCAATGAACGCGCCCAAACCGGTGCCCCGTAAAGGGCCATGGACCGCACGACCCCCGCGTATAGCCTCCGGCAGGAGGCGTTTGGACCCCCTAGATTGGGCAGGAGCCGCTTCAAAGCAGCCCCGGCCCGCTCCAGTCTGGGAGCCAAACGTCGGAAGTGCTCCACGAAGTTCCACCGGCTGTCGAGGACGAGTCCTAGGTACTTCATCGTCGACTCGACGCCGATGTGAACTCCTCATTATAGTAGACCATTACGCCTGGAATGTTTCATAGAAATAGGACTTTCATAGTGTAATGTTTCTTTTTATAAACGAGTCGCTCGTTTATAAAAAGAAACATTACACTATGATTTCAATATTCGCACGATTTTTTTAAATTGTCATTATTTATTTTGTTTACACAAAGTCTAAAAGTATGCGGTAAAAACCTGAGAAACTGATCAAGTCACGACCAAATATTATATTCTAAGTCATGATTTTACTGGAAACTGTATCGGGCGGCTGTTCTTATTATATTCTCAGAATATCATTAGGCCTAATATTGGTAATTTATGTTTTGTAGCGTAGCTATAGCCAAATATCAAAGAATGCTAATCCTCCTATACTAGTCACCAATCTGCCTAGCCTTTTCCCAACTATTTTGGGGTCGGCCTCCAGTCTAACCGGATGAAAGAAAGAAAGAACGAAAGTAATACGTTTATTTAGGATGCAGCTGAATACCAGTATTTTACATGGAGCGACTGCCTATCTGACGTCCACAACCCAGTAACTGGGTAATACGAAACCCCTTGGTAAGACTGGTTGTCAGACGTTCGGTCTTCTGACGACCCGTAACGACTGGCAAAGACCCACGAATGACAGCTGGGACCAACGGCTTAACGTGCTCTCCGAGGCACGAAAGAGTTTCAGTATATAAAGATGGACACCCATCCACGGACCAACCCCGGCAAGCGTAGCTTAACCTGTTGGATCGCACCGAGCGGTTATTACTTAGCCACGAGCTAAAATACATAACTATGAATAACAGATATATTTTAATAAGTAAAATACCAAAAATAAATTATAACTTAATAATTATTAATATAATTATAATTATACTACATTAATAATAATGAACAATTTTTAAGCGAGTAAAGAAATAAGCAATACTAATATAATTAAATAAATGAATAGATAGACCTGCATTTAAAATATTAATAGAATAAGCGAATGAATGGATATATAAGTATATAGGTAATAGGATATAAAATAATTCTAACTTAATAACAAGGAGAATTAATAAAGCGCTGTTCCTCTCTCTACTTAAACTTAACGTTTAAAAATTTGCTGTGGCTGACAGGGTCCACAATTGTTTCTATTATTATTATATATTTTTTACGATTTGAACTCCTCACCTGCTCCTTATATTAGTGTTAGCATGCACTAATTAAACTTTTATTTTAAACTAGCTGCGCCCCGCAGTTTCACCCACGTAAGTCTCGATCCCGTGGGAATGTCGGGATAAAACGTATTCGTATGTTGGATTTGGACATAGAATACGTTCACGTTGTACGTTACGTTCACGGTCTACCCATGTTCCAAATTTCATCCAAATCTGTTTAGCCGTTTTAGCGTGAAAGCGCAACTAACAAATAAACAAATTCAATGGCATTTATGATATTAGTCAAAAGTCATTTATTCAAACTAGGCTGAGAATCAGCACTTTTCGAATGTCAAAATTACATAAGACAGTCGACCAAAACGCCTTCACCACTTCCTAGTGCTTTAGCTGGGAAGAAAAAGTGGCGCAACAAACTCCCCAGCAGCACAGCTGTCTGTTCAATTAGAAAATAATGATTCTATATAATGATATTTACATTACGCAACACAAAACATAATTTAAATTATAAAATTAATAGCCATATGACAGCTAGCACACGCCAATATACCAACCAAAAACATCGAGAGCTATACTCAAGCAGAAATATAAATAAGTCAACGAAAACAATATCTAAATAAAAGCCTCGCTAGTTAAAGTAACGCAAGTATAAAAATTAGATGTCTCAAAATTATTGTTACACGTAGGTATAGTAACATGGCTGCCTATTCGGATTCTACAAAATAGGCTTATTTAATTCAGCAGGAGTTACATTCAAAAACAGCATTTCATAGAAATAGTTCCATCAGAGTCGCGTGTCGCTTAGATCGATCGCTCAGTCCATCATCCGCCTGCCTTTTCTCAACTATGTTGGGGTCAGCTTCCAGTCTAACCAAATGCAGCTGAATACCAGTTTACATAGAGCGACTGCCTATCTGACCTCCTCAAGCCAGTTACTGGTAACACGATACCCCTTCGTAAGACTGGTTATTATCCGTAATGACTGCCAAAGATCCACGGAGGAGTCTTAGTATGTAACATCCACAGACGAACCTCGGCAAGCGTCGCTTAACCTGATCGATCGACCCATGCGGCGGCTATTATGACTTAGCCCACAAGTCAGAGTATCCGTGTACGTACATGTACCTACCCATAAAATATAATAAAGTGCTGCAAGGAGCTTTGATACCTGTCCTTTGAGTACAAAGTTGTCCTACAAAGGAAGCTCTATGAATTACAGCAATTCCATGAATTTACTGGAAACTGCAATGCTTGTCTACGAAGATGCGGTATAATATCAAAGGATACTTGTTACTAGTTGGTCGGTAATAGGAACTGATATTCATTTTAAATTAAATGCACCACTCCACTTTTCATAACCTTAAGAATGCACGAGCTGTGATTTTTACCTACCGTACCTTTTTTTGGAGTACCTACCGAATATTGGGAATTGGCTATCTAGCTATAAATATTGGTACTTAGTAAAAGATTCTCCAAGATAATAAGTTTTTTATTTAAAACTAGCTGACCCGACAGACGTTGGCCTGTCCTAAATATTAAAAAAAAAATACCAATTTTAAAAAAGGACGTATCCATATCAGTATAAAAATGATTATATTATATAAGTAGTAGGTATGAACAGACGACAGCACATCAGGTATACCAGGCTGTCAGATTTCTCCAAATGATTGTAAACTTTAAAATGTTAATGGTTAAGTTCAGAATCGAATGTGAAAATTTGACGGTTTATAGTAGCTTGACCTGCTGATGTGTATGCGTAAGGTGGTTCATTGTTTTGTAAAAGAGCGCCTCTCGCCATCAAACGTAAAAATTTGGCGACACAGAGGTGATATTTAATTCAAAATTAAATATCACCTCTGTATTTCATTAAATAAATAAAAAATAACACGATATAAAAAAAAATTGGGGTAGCTTTTTCTATTTTCATTCCATAAAATCTAATTAGAACTATGTTTGTAATATATATATATATATATATATATAAAACGAACATTTTAAAACACAAAAATAAACAAATTGGTCCAGCTTTTCATAAGTGATGCGCTTACTAACGAAATTTCATTTTTATTTATACACACATCAACACGGTCTAGGGATATTTCATACTCAATTAAATAACTCGAAAAGTACTGGCCGCATTGTAATCTTTCATACACCGATTTGTTTGTAATTTATCTCAGACTAATTCCAAATTCAAATTTTTGAAAATTCTTTTGTTTCGGTGGCATAAAAATGTCTTGATGTGTAGGAGAGGGAATTTTCATTTGTGCGAAATTTAGAAAACAATACGAATTACGTTTAGTTACAGTTTTTTTTCATTTTTAAACGAAAGATAAAGTTAAAATTGAGGTATTGTAGCCATGCAACGCCAACCTTTGACGAGGGCGGAGATGTTACGAGCTGTGGGAATGCTGGAAGCTGGGTCTGTTCAGCGTAATGTTGCTGCATGAGGCCATAGGGACACACCAAAATGTAATTTCAAGATTGTGGACACGCTATCGTGCCACAGGTGAAGTAGCGGAGAGGCACCGGGGGCCAAGTCGCATCACTACCCCCAGACAAGATCGATTTTTGCAAATTACTGCGCGAGCTCAACCAAATGCAACGGCGACTCAATTGGTCCAAAGGCTGCGAGTGGAACACCAAGTGCTTGTGAGTGACCAAACTGTAAGAAGGCGACTGCATGAAAGCAATCTACGCTCTCGTAGACCACTCCGGGTCCCACCTTTACGGAGAGGCAATCGTGGACGACGATTAGAATGGGTTCGGAACCACGTGGACTGGGGCCGTGAGCAATGGCCCAATGTGCTGTTCACGGATGAATCCAGGTTCGGCTTCCATCCAGATTCACGAAGGACGCGTGTTTGGCGAGTTCCTGGACGATGGAGCCGTCTTCAGAACCCTCAGGAAGTTCACCCATACCAAGGAGGAACAATTATGGTTTGGGCAGGAATTCGTCTTGGAGGACGGACGGATCTCGTTTGGGTGCGGGGCAATATGACGGCAGAACGATACGTCCAACAGGTGCTGGGGCCCGTAATCTTGCCCCACAGAACACAAATGGGGCAAGATTTCCTGCTCATGCACGACAATGCCCGGGCACACACGGCGAGAACGGTAGCAGCTTGGTTACATACACACAATGTTAGGGCCTTAGACTGGCCTGCTCAATCGCCAGATCTAAATCCCATTGAGCATGCGTGGGATATGCTGCAAAGAAGAGCTCTGAAGGAAGTTCCTGAAAATCTGGCTACAGAAGATCAACTTTTTGCGCACCTCAGAAGGACATGGGACAATATTCCGCAGCAAGACATTGACAACCTTGTTCTGAGCATGCCGAATCGTTGCCGATGTGTTATGAACATCATGGGCGCTTTCTCAGACTACTAACTTCAAGTTTATAAACACAAATTAAATGATTTTTCAATTTTTTTCAGTTTTTACTCATAAATTAAAAGTTAATTCATATACGGTTTCCGTCTATGCTTCATTTTTTTTCCATAAATTCCTGAAATTTTAATCGAAGTACCTTAACCATTATTAAAAAATGGTAGAATATTAAATAACGTATCTTTTAAATATATACATGTCATATAAATAATTAACACATTGATAGTAATTCGCTTTTTTAAAAATATCCCTAGACCGTGTTGATGTGTGTAGATGGACTATTTAAAAAAAATCGGCCTGGTGCGTGTCGGACCACGTACAATGATGGGTTCTGTAGTTGGGATGAATTTATCCCAAGAACAAACTTAACATTGTAGTTGAAAAACATGGTATACCATACATTCCAACTGTAAATGTAAGTTTGTACGCACAATATTGAGAGATTTACCATGTTATTTTAAGACCACAGACTTCTTATAGGTTTTCCTGTAATCTATGAGTAAAAAACCATTTTCTGTATTTCTTTTTTAAATTTAGGCTCAGTAGTTTCGGAGATAAGGGATGGACAATTTTCATCTATTTTTTTAATATCTTTAAAATCATTTATTATTAAAAAATAATAAAAAATCCTCACAACAAGCCTTTTCATTTCATATGTCACACGGTACAGTTTGCAAAACAATTTTTTTAGATTTCCTGTTTGTCCCCGAAATTCATTTATATACGTTACACGTCCGTGTTGGGGTCACATAAATTCATATGTGTACCAAATTTCAACTAGATTGATCATTCGGAGCAAATTGACTGTGACAGACGGACAGACAGACAGAAAGCCAGCCAGCCAGACAGACACACGAGTGATCCAATAAGGGTTCCGCTTTTTTTTTTTGAGGTACGGAACCCTAACAAATACACAAACAAAGTACCTGCCATTTCATCTCTCCACCACCCTTGACTGGTAGATAATGCCTAAGGCTTTAAGTCCGCCTTTGTATCTATGTAGCATAAAGTTTAATTAAAAACAAGTTTCAAGTAATTTCACGGCACCAATATTTCATTACCTATCTCATTTGGTTTCTAACTAGCGAGAATTCGTATGCAAAAATAATCGAATAGCTCTCTTATGTCTACAGAAAGAAATATTATTATCTTAGTCGAATATCCTTGACCTGATAATTGTCGTGCAAAATGTATTGCGACATCCCCGTTCACACGGTAGTTCAGTTGCAGGACATTTTTTTTTTAATCGGTCGTGATTTTTTCTGTGGCTCGTAGCTAATAACAGCAGCACAGGCCTATCGATGGTTAAGCTATGCTTGCCCGGTTCGGTCCGTGGATGGGTGACCCATTCGTGCCTCGGAAAATACGTTAAGCCGTTGGTCCCGGTTGTCAATTACTAGATCTTTGACAATCGTTACGGGTAGTCAGAAGCCCGAAAGTCTGTCAGCCAGCCTTACCAAGGGGTATTGTATTACCCAGTAACTGGGTAGTCGCTCCATGTAAAATACTGGGGTATCCAGCTGTATCCGGATAGACTGGAAGCCGACCCCACCAAGTTGGGAAAAGGCTAGGCGGATGATGGTCGTGATTTTTTCTGTGCAGTAACGGCACGAAGCAAATGAACATAGCTCATGACGTGGGAAGTAGTAGCGGAGCAGACTACCCAGAATTATCAGCTTTATATATACAGAGAGAACCAAATATCGACGTCATAAAAAAAAATTAGATTCCTCATGCCCAGGGGTATCCGAAAATACCCCATATTTATGTTCCGCGAGTTTTTGTAGTTTTCGGGTTATAACTTTTTTGGTATTTTTTTTGAATTTTCTGCCGTCTTTGCAATTTTCATTGTTATGGAATATTCTTTCATCCGTAAAATAATTATCTTCCTATCACTAATTCAAGAGAGAAGGAAGAATATTCCATAACAATGAAAATTGCAAAAAAATAATAATTAAAAAGCCGTGTAAAAAAAACTTTTTTTTTAAAGCGGTTCCCAAAAAATTCAAGTAATTTATAAAAATAATCATAAGTCGTAAACTATCAAGAATTGCGGAACATACACGGGGTGTTTTTGGATACCCGTGGGCATGAGGAATCTATATTTTTTTATGACGTCACTATTTTGATCACCTATTTTAAAGCTCACAGGATTATTAGTCTATACACCTTGGAAGGCCGATTACAGCGAATAACAGAATGTTAATTACTAACAATTTTTTAATGTTTTAGATAGCTTAGGTACCTGCATAGTTTTTAAAGTCAGCTAGAAACTTTGGAAACTACTTTTTGTATTTTTAAATTGAAGTTGAAAATTTCAGTCTATCCCGCTAATAACTTAACTTTCCATCGATACTTTTTTGAGTAACTTGCAGGAATGTTAGGAAGTTTATCATTTTACATATGAAAGTAAAAAGTTCTTACCTTGGGCAGAGGCTAAGCATTGCCATACAACGTGGCAATGCGGCCAGTCTCTTGGGTACATAGTCGACAGCGATGCGGATGAATTTTTCGATGCTATATTTTAGTTTTTCAATAGTTTTAGTTAAGTTTGTGTATAATTTTGCTATTTTTATTAATTAATTAGAAAATATACATGAAGTATTTTCGGATGGACATAAAAAATAAAAAGTTTTTTTTTTTTATAACGTCACTATTTGGTCCACCTGTATAGATAGAATACTTTTTGGTTTGTACCTACAAGCCATGTGCCCAACGCGACGGGATTTCCCATCGGCAAAAACTCCCATAAAAAAGTACTAACTCCCATAAAAACTTTTTTCTCCTATTTAACCGCTTTAGTAGCGGAATTTTCAAATCCTTTTCTAGGGCTTACCTTCGTTGTATAAGGAAATTCTGTGCAAAGTAACATGATTCTTATTTTTATTTTATTGCTTTAGTATTATAAATGTTGGAACGCCAACGTCTCGCTTCTCGGAGGTGGGCGCTAATGTCAGCAACGAACACTAAAAAATTTCTGAATCTGTTTTTTGTTCCAATACTTAAAATATTTGATATTCCATATTTCTAAACCCAGCGGTTTAGGCTAGAAGAAAGAAAGAAAATACGTTTATTAGAGGTAAACATGACGCAAAAATAAAAAAAACACAAAATTAAAAAAGAAACAAGTTTAGGGAAAAAATGCGTCACATCCACGCAAAACGGCTATCGCTCAGCATAATGCTGCGACCCTATGCAAGACAGAGCCCCAGCGCTGGTTTTCAGCGACAGCCGGCGTTGACGTTATGACGTCGACCGGTGCAGCATACAATGAACGCATATTGCACGTTGTTTCAGTGAATTAAAGATTTTTACTTAGCCGAAGAAGAATATGCTATAATATCCGCTCGAAGTAGGTACCATTGAGCTGATAAATTACCGACATAGGTAAATGTAGAAATATGGCATAGGGTGGGTGGCGGTTAAGGTACTTTTGGCTAAATTATCGACAGTATCGCTCAA
Organism: Xanthia icteritia; assembly: GCA_949128155.2. NCBI lineage: Eukaryota > Metazoa > Arthropoda > Insecta > Lepidoptera > Noctuidae > Xanthia > Xanthia icteritia. The sequence goes on from OX421932.2 coordinate 6,019,806, forward strand.
AGTGTGAGCAGTCCAGTGGTATCGGCCCCGCCTTACAAGTTGTATGTCGTGAATTAACCCAGGCAGGCGCTTTAATTTGTGTATTCAATTTCATCACCACTGCTCTCAAAACGGTGAAGGAAAACATCGAGAGGAAACCGGCATGTCCTAGAACCTAAAATTCGAAGACATGTGACATCCACCAACCCGCACTGGGCCCACGTGGTGGATTATGGCCCACTCCCTCTCACAGAGAAGAGGCCAGGGTCCAAGCAGTGGTAACATTATAGGGTGATTATGGTTATTATGCTATGCCCAAAGTGCCCTTATTGCTACTGCACTGTCATTGTCAAATCGTTCCCATAGATATGCTGTTGAATTGTACTTTTAACATTTACTTATACCTAAAATTAAGATTGATAGAAGTCTAAAACAAATTACAATAATCTTAAATATCAAGACTTTGTAATTCAAGCCACTTGAAACACTGTTCCCGAGATTGATAATTAAGAAGTTACAGTACACAGTGTGTGCCGAGTTGCTATTTTAGCTCACGTTTAGTTTTTAACAGACTTCAAAAAGGGGAGGTTTTGAAGTCGACTGTTTTTTTTTTTTTTAAATATTTGTTACTCGATTACTCTTCCAATTATGAATTGATTACGATGAATCTTTTTTTTTGTTTGGTAGGTCATACTTTAGAGGTGGTCCCATATAAATTTTATTAACTATTTTTGGTAGTTTTTGAGTTAGCTTCAATAAAACGTATTTTTCCCACTTGGTCTATATGGATAATGTTGTAGTTCCTGTCACTGTTATTTACATATAACAGGTAGTGGTATTCGAATTTGTGTGGGGTAGGTATCACAACTAAAAAGTGAAAATATTTTTTTGTTACAAAAAAAATACAAATTCGAAAAATTACTTTAATTTCGGAAGTCGGGGACAAAAAACGAAAATACAGAACCAAAGACACCGACTTCCGAAATTAAAGTTATTTTTCGAATTTGTATTTTTTTTGTAACAAACAACCTACCACCAACCATAACTTCAAAAAAAAAAAAACTCAAAAGTGAATTTTGAGTTTTTTTTTTTTTTGAAGTTGGTTGTTTTTTTTTGTAAAATGTTTTTATTAGATGGTATTCTTTATTGGATCCTGAATACTGTCAGATTCATGAATGCTCATAATCAGCCTAAAATGGTCCCACAAGTGAAACACTGGCCACTTCTCTGTGAGAAGGAGTGGTCTATCATGCCATTTGTCTTAAAATTCATGGTTCCAGGACTGTAAGCTAGTTTCCTCACGATGTTTTGGTGTACCGTTTTGAGAGCAGTGGTGATTAAATAAACTACACAAAGTTAAGGGCTCGACTTGGGTTCGAATATGCGATCCCATGACGTGCAACTCGTACATAAATTTGGGCCGATACCACTGGGCCACCACTGCTGCTCCAAGTGAATGCTCGGCAATACAGAATGAGGGTTTTCATGAAAATTCACGCCACAAGAGGGCTTCCATTTCGACAATAAATATAAAATACAAGATGACGTTCATCATTCGTTTCATTTATTCGTTACTACAATCACGACTAATGAAAATATAGGCGCTTTGACACTTTTGACAGGTGCCCGGACCTGACGTCTCAGTGCTGCCACCTAGTGAGCGTCATTTCAGAAAACCCTCATTAACGTCGCAGTGCAGCTGTGTGTACAAGCTATTACATTAGAACATTGTAGTGTGGGGACTGTGGGGTCACACGCAACAATTGGCTAGGTTTTCTTTATACCTACGTGTTTGTCAGGTTTCAGATTAGCTAACTAACGTGTTAATTAAGAACAGGGTAAAATAGACTCGCATACTTAATGAGGTCATTTCATATGTATACGTAATCTATGGATAAAATTAAGTTAAGAGTTGTGTAGTTTGTATCTATAATTAATAAATCCTCCGCTATTGGCGCTTGTCATAATCATAATAATATTAGTATCGAATATTGACATCCGCTGCCTGACCACCCATCCATAACATTACAAAGGTATCTCTTATGTACCCCTTTTTTATTGTACTAACCTGGCCCACATTCATAGCGTAAAAATTAGTTGTTCTTACCATACATTTTGACCGCGTAGGCATTGCGCTCTTCTATGAAACAGCTGATTTTTTTATGGTTTATTTATTTATTGGATCTCCAACAGAGGCAACACCATTTCATGCAAGTTACAGTCTACAAACAGGGACAAATACAGTGTGCGCTTCCAATTATATAGGAGAACACATCATTCTCTTATAATCTAGGTAAATACATTAAGTTTGATAAAGCGAAAATAATTATAATAATAAAATAAATTATAACATAATAAATTAAAACATACATCATGAAATCAACAAAAATTAAATTCAAAGCAAATTAATAATAAAAACATTAAAAAATGAATAATAATAACCATAAAAGACAGCAGACAAAAATTACAGTAATTTTTTTTAGAAATCTTTTTTAAACTTTGACATTTTGCATGTAATATCCAATTCATTACGCTTCGATACTTCGTTATATTAGGTTGGGGAAAAAGTCTTTTCGCATTATAGTATGTATGAACTTGTAATAAAATCTCTTTGGCTATACTATGTGTATCTGGCTGGTTTTGGTATCATTGAAAGTTTAAATTTTAAAGAACATAATTCCAAATTCAAATTAGGAAAATGTGTGATTTTTATTTGTTTTTCGTACTGTCAAGATGAGTGAATCTAATGAAGAAATTCGATACATTTTAAAATTTTACTACAAAAAAGGTAAAAATGCAACGCAAGCCGCGAAAAAAATTTGCGATGTTTATGGACCTAGTGCAGTGTCTGTGAGAGTAGCACAAATTTGGTTTAAGCGTTTTCAATCCGGAAATTTTGATGTCAAAGATGCACGTCGCTCTGGTCGCCCTATTACGGATAAAATGGATGCCATTTTTGAAAAAGTGGAGCAAGATCGGCATATTAGTAGTTACGACGTAGCTGAAGAACTGGGAATTGACCACAAAACAGTTTTGGCGCATTTGAAAAAAACTGGGTACACAAAAAAGCTCGATATTTGGGTACCTCACGAGCTCACTGAAAGAAACCTAATGAACCGTGTACTCATTTGTGATTCTTTATTACGACGTAATGAAACCGAACCATTTTTGAAGAAGCTGATAACTGGTGATGAAAAGTGGATCACGTACGACAAGAACGTGCGAAAAAGGTCGTGGTCAAAGGCCGGTCAGGCTTCACAGACTGTGGCAAAACCCGGGTTAACTCGCAACAAGGTGATGCTGTGTGTGTGGTGGGATTGGAAGGGCATTATTCATTATGAGCTGTTACCACCAGGCAGGACCATCGATTCTGAACTCTACTGCGAACAACTGATGAGATTAAAGCAAGAAGTTGAGAGAAAGCGGCCGGAATTAATCAACAGAAGGGGTGTGGTTTTTCATCAAATTCAAATTCAAATTCATTTATTGGTGTGATTTTTGGTACATTTTACATGAGATCTTAATAATAAATAATTAGTTCCTCAAAAAACTACCTTAAAAGTGTACACTCTTTCACATAATTAGTCATTATTATAAAAAAGAATAATCAACATATTAAAATAAAATAATTACAACGAAACACAACATAACTTAAGACAGAAAAAACTAATAAAATGAAAATAATACATTGTCAAAATTAAATAAATATAAATGTCAAATAACTTACAATTTATCATTAAGGAATTCGTCAATAGAATAATAACATTTTTCCAATAATAGATGTTTTAATTTGTTTTTAAATTGATTAATATTTAAGTCCTTAATTCCATTTGGTAATTTATTAAATAGTCATCATGATAACGCTAGACCTCACACATCTTTAGCCACTCAGCAAAAATTAAGAGAGTTTGGCTGGGAGGTGTTAATGCATCCGCCGTATAGTCCTGACCTTGCACCTTCAGATTTCCACCTGTTTCGGTCTCTTCAGAATTCTTTAGGCAGTGTCAGGTTAACATCACGGGAGGACTGCCAAAACCACTTGTCGCGGTATTTTGATCAGAAGTCCCAAAATTTCTATAGCAATGGGATCATGTCCCTACCTACAAGATGGCAAAAAGTTATCGAACAAAATGGTACCTACATACTTTAGTTAAATGTAAACATACTATGTTAAAAAATGTTTTGAATTTTCTTAAAAAATACGAAGAAACTTTTTCCCCAACCTATTATGATGACAGACTATATCTTTTAAACTAGGGAGCTAGAATCATGTGTTGAATTCATGGTTACAATTTGCTCGTCAATGTCCCTGCCACCTGTATTTACAAGAAAATAGAATTGACTCTAGTTGCTTTTCCAAAAGGTAGTTTCGTATGAAGGAGAATGGGCCAGAAAAATAGTTAAGTATATTAAAATATTTAACTATTTTTTTTTCAATTCAATTGTTTTATAACATTCAATAGTTTTATAACATGTGAAGACGATGTACCCGGAACAAAATTACTATACCTACTACAATAAATAACAAGGTAGGTACATATATTAAAAATTAAGCAAATTTTAATCTCCGTTTGCAAGGAGATTAAAATTTACTACACATAACTAGATTAAATATAAAAACCCAGGTCATAAACCCCCACTTACGTATCGCCACTTGTGTTCGCTCGGTAATCTTCGGCAGCCGACAAAGACGCCGCTCCGGCGCCGACGCCGGCGCACCTGAACCTCTTGACTTATAAGTGGTCCATTTGAAATATGAATGAGACGGTGTAATCGTGAAATATCCTGTAGCTTCAAACAAGATTATAGGAATATTGTTGTTAGGAAAACAGAAGTACCTGAAAGTAATATTTTGGCCAAAGTATATTTTTTTTTGTAAACTTCTGTCATGGTCAGAGATCTCCCAATTTACTAAAAAAAATTTTTTCGATACATAAAAATGTCTTAAATAGGTACCTATATACCGATCTACTTAACACATTTACCATTACAAAGTTAGAAATTCACTTTACGCTTCATTCAAGTACATTATTCAAAACATTATTGTTGGTTGTATCACCATAACCATTCGATTTTTTTTGCAGATGAAACATAATCCAGATGGACGAATAACTCTAAAAAAAATATTGTGATATATTTAGATTTTAACTATTAATTCGCTTTAATTGTTATTTTGAGCCAATTTTATTCACAAACAATATCAGAAATTACCAATCAAAATGCGATTTAACAAGAAAATCCTTTATTATTTTAATCTCTTTAAAAGATGGAAAAGAGAAGAGCTATTATAAAGATGTGCTTAAGTACGTCAAACAAGGCATAAATGAATGCGTGTGGGCGGTCCTTAGACGGCTTAGGGTTTTATTCAAAGAGTATTTTGTTACCAGCATAAGAAATCTTTAAGCTCTTCGTGTTTATAGTTTCAGTAGCCATTTTAGGACCCTTTTACTACAAGCAGTTCAATTGCGTTACCTACATGCTCTCAATGAAAATTACTTTTATAAAAATCATCATCATCATCATCATCATCATCATTTCAGCCAAAAGACGTCCACTGCTGGACTTAAGCCTCCCCCCAGCACCGCCACTTCGACCGATTCTGTGGCTCCCGCATCCAGCGGATTCCTGCGGCCTTTACAAGGTCATCGGATCATCTTGTGAGAGGCCTTTTTATAAAAATAAAAAACTAATTATAAATTGGACGGACCACTTTATCAAGCAAATTAAACTCTATATAAATGAAGGGTAGGTAAATAATAAATAAATAATTTATATTCAGAAAAAAAAACGACCATAATGGAATAATAAGTACCTATAACAAAACTTCCCAAAAATATTTAAGTATAAATTAATACGATTCTGTGAAGATAAAAAAGGGAGTTTTATAAACAATGCTAACTTTTTCAATTCGAATTTAAAGGTTCGATTTAGTCAATTAAATTGCTCGGACTGTTACTAGGTAACTTTAGTTTGAAAGTTACTTAATTAATGAACTGTTTGGTAACTCTATCAGTTAGCAATTTAGGGACATATAAATTTGTTGTTGAGTTAATATCTACGCTGGTTTACAGCGGAAAAGTTTTGCAACTACGTATTATGTGAATAGTTGTTGTATGTCGGTCTGAATAAAACAAATAATATCTTACAGGATAATCTATTAATTTTATGATGCACCATATCACACATTAAATTTACACATTAAATGCTGCGGCTTAATACAGACAGCTGTGCTATTGGGGAATTTGTTGCGCCACTTCTTCTTCCCAGCTAAAGCATTAGTAAGTCGCGAACGGCGGCGTTTTAGGGGACTGTCTTATGTAATGTTGACGTACGAAAAGTGTTGATTCACAGCCTAGTTTCAATAAATGGTTTTTGAGTTTCAATAGACATCTAAGTTCCGAATTGTTTTTGTTAATTGAATTTTATCCGTTCTGTTCCATCATTGATTGAGTTTCTCCAAATGAAAAAGACAGTTGTCATACTAATGTCAGTTGAATACGGATACTAAAATGTAACTGTATCTTTGTATTTGAATAAATATTTATTTCCCAATTTTTCGTGATTGCACCTACCCCTGTTTGTCTCTGTATTAACAAAAGGTTAATAATAAATAATAAATCGTTTATTTATAAAAAGGGGCACGTTTACAATAAGTAACTTAATAATTAAAATAGAGCACAGTTGCTTATTTGCCTGAACTAGGTTGAACCTGTGTTTCAGGCTAGGAAGTGCATAAATACTTAATGTAATAAATTAACAATGAGTAAATAGTATAAACTAAATTAAAATTAGGTAAATCAAAATAAAATAGCATGTTAAAGTATAAACTAAATTAAAATTAGGTAAATCAAAATATAATAGCATGTTAACAATTCTATTTGCAGACAAAAAGTAGATCTTCTGTCTGTGCATAATCTATGGCTAGTAAATATTCAAGTATAATTTTTTTACAGCTAAAGTAATTTAATTTATAAATACTAAGTTTTCTATTTAATCTATTGTACAGAAATGGGCCTAAGAATGTAAAAAATCTTTCTACAAAGACATGTTTTGAGGTTGTATTAGATGTGCATACTATATCATTCCGTCTCTTGTTAGTATTGTCAGCAGTGTAGGTAAGCATGGTGTGCTGTTTTAATACTAAGTGCATAATGAAAAGTTGGCGAACAGTCAGCACGTTGCATGATTTATATAGCAGATCTGTGGGAAAGAAAAAGGGATGGAAGTTTGCTACCTTTAAAATTGATCTCTGAGCTCTTTCAAGAGGAAGTAGATTGGTTTTTGGTGCACCACCCCATGAAGTGATGCAGTATTCAATTATAGATTGACATAGGGCCAAATAAACTTGTTTGATTAATTTTGAATCTGCAAATGTTCGCAATTTTTTAAAAACATATATTAATTTGCGCACTCTTTTAACTAGACTTTCAATATGTTTTCTGAAAGACAGTGTCGTCCATTATTACCCCGAGGTATTTTATACTGCTCGTTTTGAGGATAAAAGGGCAATTACACATGTTGACTGAACGATTTCCACACTGATGGGCATATAGATGAGGGTTAGTAATGTTAAGTTGAGGCTTGCGCATGGAGAAGTGAATGTATTTTGTCTTGTCAGCATTTAATGTTAGTAAATTGCTTTGAAGCCAATTAGTCACAGTATTAAAACCTAGTTGAGCAATTTCGAACAATTCACTACTGGTTTTAGCGGTAAATATTAACGCCGTGTCGTCGGCATAGGATATTATTTTGCCGTCTTTAATATTCAGATTACACAAGTCATTAATATAAATCAGGAATAGCGTTGGGCCCAGAATACTTCCCTGGGGAATACCAAAACCAGTACTTTTCTGCTCATCGCTCGTAATATTATCTATTCTAACACATTGGTATCGGTCATTTAAGTAGTCCACAAATGGTTTCAGCGGCGTTCCCCTTATTCCTATGGCCTCTAATTTGTTTAAAAGAACGGAAACAGACACCGTGTCGAAGGCCTTGGCTAAATCAAGGAAGACTCCCAGGGTCTGGTTACCTTTGCCGAGCTCTTCTGAAATATAATCGGTCAGGGTATGCACCGCATCGGCTGTGGATAGTTTGGCTCTAAAACCAAACTGCGCAGGGGATAAGAACTTATTTTTTTCTAGATAGTTAACTAGTCTACTGTTTATTATTTTCTCTAGTATTTTTGATATTGAGGAGAGTAGCGATATTGGCCTATAATTATTTACTAAGTCTTTACTACCAGATTTAAAGACGGGGATTACAACTGCCTTTTTAAGACAGCTAGGGAAAATTCCTTTGGATAGACAGATTCGAAATATATGCGTTAAGGGAGGTACGAAAATATGCTTAAAGAGTTTTAGGATCTTATTGCTTATATTATCCCATCCAATTGCACAGTCATCTTTTAGTCCAGTAATGATTCTGGTTATTTCGTCTTCGTCAGTGTCCAGCATAGCAAAAGATTTCAGGTTGCAGGTATTGCTTGATTTTTGGAAAGGTGGTTGGTCACAATAATGTTTCGGAATCTGTTCAGCAAGAGTTTTGTTGAGTTTTGTTTGAGGTTGACTGGTAGATAAGGCTATGGCTTTAAGTCTGCCTTTGTATTTTTGTGTGCTTAAAGTATTAAATAAGTAAATAAAATGCAATGTGAATCGATAATTTATAAGTGACACCGACATGAGAAAATAACTCTACTTAATATTTTTAGGCTCACACTTTGTAATTATTGTGCTTTGATGAATTTCTGTAACTTATTATACGGACAACTTCCTTCTGTCGTATCAAGTTGGAACTGGCTATAGGCAGATCGTCTCAGTCCGTAATATTCGTTGCGTTCTGTTGGGAATACGTTTATCTATAGAAATAACCGGACAGTGCAGCCTAGTCATCATCATCATTTCAGCTGAAAGACGTCCACTGCTGTCCATAGGCGGAGAGAGAATTCAATTTGCATTTCCAGCTTTTAAAAACAATACTTACTTTCCTATTTTTATATTTCTACAGATCCACGTAAATGATCGGAACGCAAAATGAATAGCAATATAAAATGTATTAATAAAAGTCACTTAGCTCTTAATACTGGATATTCTGCAACACTGTTTATTATTACAAGGAAAAGGTAGGAGTAATATGATGAAAAAATGATAAGCCACACAGATGCTGGTTTTTAAAGTTTATTTAGCTTTACTTGCGATGAACAGTGCAGGTTTCATTATTTCAGCCGAAAGACGTCCACTGCTGGACATAGGCCTCACCCAAGCACCACTTTGACCGGTTCTGTGCTTCTCGCATCCAGCGGATTCCTGCGGCCTTTACAGCATACTGATTGCTTGATATGCATGCGCTTTTAGATTGAACAGCAAAACGTAATCATAACTACACCATTCTGCTTTTTCATAATTTTTTTGAACTGAACGCTTTTTTTGATACTTACTGGGTTTTTTACCCGACTACGGTAAAGCCAAAAGGAAGGGTTATGATTTTAGCAGTCTATGTATGTATGTATGTTTGCTTTTACGTGTGTTCCACCGTAGCGCCTAAACTGCTGAACCGATTTTGATGAATGAGGTGTCAATAGGTTCGTAATAATGGTCTGGGTGATATAGGCTATATAAATTCTACCTCAATTTAACGTGATGGACTTTACACATATATTTCTGACTTCGAAAAAAATTTAATTGAGATAATCATGGCATAACTTGTATCAAAAGAAACGTATTAACGAGCACATTACAAATATTTATCTATATCATATTGTCTAAGTAAATAAATATGTTTAAATTGTTAAATTACAAACAAGCTAAAGTGATACAAAATAACATGATTACTTTGTAAAGTATTATATTGTTTCAATGATTGTGAATGTGAGGACTATGTGGATATTTTATTTTTATTGTTTTTCCTCTTTCTTTAATTTTTTCTTTCTCAGTTAGTTTAAATGATGGTCTGGCAGTTTGAGTACTTTATGCGACCTACCCAAATGTCCTTTTTTTGGTATTGTTCGTCGAGTTGAGCTCCTTAAGTTCTGAGTTAAGCTCCACGATTACTGACAAATGCTTGCACTGACTGGACAGGTCCACTCAAATCTGTGTGGTTCTTTCCTCAAAAGACCATTTCAGACACTAATATACATGGTCCTCATATGGTCTGACAAAGATTATGTCTGGACTTTAAAAGAGACTGTGACCTCTGAGTTTGTTTCGGTCTTTCTTCTCACTTCTCAGAGTAGTCAGATAGGAAACGCCGAACTCATCTAGCATTTTCTTCTTTTTTTAAATATTTTTTTAATATGACGTGTAAAAGTGATTGCAATATCCTATTTACAGAATAAACAATTTCATTTCATTTCATTTCAGACTGCACCTATTATCCTACTAATTCTACTATATATATTATATAATTATATAATACTTATATATAACATTATAAATGTGAAAGTTTGTATGTTTGGATGTTTGTTACTCAATCACGTAAAAATGGCTAAACGGATATTGATGAAATTTGGCACACAGATTTACATATAGGATTCGACCTCCAAGCGGGCGAAGCTGCGGGTGAAAGCTAGTACAATAATAAAAAACCTGATAAAATGACACTAAAGAAAATAGTAACGATTTGTAATGACACTACCTTAATACCAAGAGAGGAACAGTAAAACCGAAACACCCTTCGGAATTTGACAACTAGACGATTTGGGACGGAGGTGCTATATATGTGGCCACTTTGTTTCGACTTACATGTATTTCTTTTACATCATGGCATGTCATACTGTTTGTCACTATCACATTATAAAATCTATTGAAAATAATCTCAGAAAACAATATATATAATTATTTAGTTATAAGATACACAATACTCAGCTACATATTTTCCTCATTCGAGTTCTGTCTCACAAAGTCGTTTGGTAGTATTGGTTTCGTTGTTTAAAAGTAGGTCAGTAGGTCTGCCTAGCCTTTTCCCAACTATATTGGGGTCGGCTTCCAGTCTAACCGGATGCAGCTGAATACCAGTATTTTACATGGAGCGACTGCCTATCTGACCTCCCCAACCCAGTAACTGGGTAATACGATTCCCCTTGGTAAGACTGGTTGTCAGACCTTCGGGATTCTGACGACCCGTAACGACTGTCAAAGATCCACGAATGACAGCCGGGACCAACGGCTTAACGTGTTTTCCGAGGCACGGAGGAGTCTTGGTATGTAAAGATAGTCCCCATCCACGGACCAACCCCAACAAGCGTAGCTTTACCTGACGGATCGACCCGTGCGGCAGTTATTACTTAGCCACGAGCTCCTCCTGTTTAAAAGTAATAGTAGTCGGTCGGTTGTTCTTGCTAGGAAATATTTTTTCTCTGAATATAATTATTTAGATAAAAGATACATAATACTCGGGTACATATTTTCCTCATTCGATTAATTACTGACCTATTGTATTACTCTCATTAGTGTTGTCGTAACGTACATCAAGCGTTAAAACGGAAAAGTATAAGATAAAAATTTAAGTTTAAAAATCTGTAACGCGACTACGGAAAAATAAAAGTGATCTTAAAGGTACGAAATAAGAAAATATTTCAGACAGAAATCATGACATAGGAACAAAAATGGCCAAGGTAGCCGTGGTTGCGTGCTTGTATACCATGTGGGTGCCAGAAACACCTACAAAATTATAATGGCACATGCGACGACGGCTGTACCTTGACCATTTTTGTACCTATGTCTTGATTTTTGTCTGAAATATTTAGTACTTTTAAGATCACTTTTATTTTTCCGTAGTCGGGTTAATTTTTTTTAAACTTTTTTTTTTAACAATATCTTTGGACTATTATCACTAGCACTGCTTAATAACTATATTAAGATCTACCGTACAAACAAGAAAATGTTAAATTCAAATTAAATAGTTAAGTGCTCAATATAATGTTACAATAAAATACCCTTAATATTATACTTCCTTCCTACATTTTGTAGTATTGGTTTTACCTGATCTAAGTCAAACTATTATTCTGTCGACTGTTTCTGAAGCAACATCTATATCCATGCACTGCTATCAAGTTGTTAACAAATGTTATAATTATGTTCAGGAGTTCATGTTTCCAATAATTATATAAGTTAAATTAAATGAGCCTCGACCAGAACTCGGCTGCATCAACAGCTTTTAATCGAGGCTTTTATTTAGATATTGTTTTCGTTTAGTTATTTTTATTTTTGCCTGAGTATAGTTCTCGATGTTTTTGGTTGGTATATTGGCGTGTGCTAGCTGTGTCATATGCCTATTAATGTATACTTTAAATTATGTTTTGTCTCGCGTAATGTAAATTATATAGAATATTTTTTTTTCTAACTGAACAGACAGCTGTGCTGCTGGGGAGTTTGTTGCGCCACTTCTTCTTCCCAGCTAAAGCACTAGGAAGTGGTGAAGGGTGGGCGTTTTGGGGGACTGTCTTATGTAATTTTGAAGTTCGAAAAGTGCTGATTCTCAGCCTAGTTTGAATAAATGACTTTTGAATTTTGAAAGCGTTAGCAGTGGTTTTGGAGAGCTCCTACAGACTTCTAGTGGAATTACACAGTGAGCAGGGCAGGACTTGGGGCCTCGTTTGTGATGTGGCTAAACGTGAACAATTGGAGTAAGTGATTAAAAGTGAACAAGTGAAGTAAGTGACATTAACCATGTTTGGGATGGACACCAATGTTATCCTGCTTCCGGGCACTTACCTGTTTTATACACACTACATATCATTAGTGCTGACAACAGCTACGTTCGTGTGCGGAGTGATATCATGGTGCATCATGAAGAAGTTTCGTGATTTCTCAAACTATGTGTTTCTCAACACTATTTTAGCGAATACCTTACTCTTTGCCGTTTCGACGATGATCATGTACGAGCTTCACGACGAAAATGGTGTCGCAAAAACCATAATTACTATTAATAACATTACTATTAAAAATAAGTGTCATTATATTTACTTATTAACCGCAAGAAACCATTGATTCATGGTTATATTGCATAATATAGGTACATTACGTAGATATTTTAAAAGCTTTCTGAATATTTGCTGCTTGAAAATATTTAAAAAGCAGCCTTTTTGGTTGGGGTGTGCCTTTTATAACCAAATTTGGATTCTTGTAATCAATTTTAGTGATTTACTGAATAATTTATGAATATTGGCTCTAATTCTTTTAGGTAGTGGAGGTTTACCTTTTTTGTACAACTTATTCTTTTACATAATGTTTTTCCGTAAATATTACTGGTGTAAAATACGTTGCAATTTTATTACCAATTTTAGATTTATGCTAATTTTTTCTAGATTGCTGCTTTTAACAGAAAATATTTCAGAAACATTTTATAACTTTATTGCACTTGCATTGGATATTGTTTTGATCGTTGTAAATATCAAAGGTTACGTTGCTGATCACGGTAACAGTGACCTTGAAAGATACAATAGGGATGATCTGATCAAGTTAGCTCGAGCTTCGCTTCCACTGTTTACATAATTAATTAATACAACACTAGACAAAATCGAACTGGTTGTATTTTTTATTACTTTTTCTTATATGGCATTGATTGTACATTCTGTGATCACTTCCTCACACACTGACTTATTAATAGTAAAACTTTAGGAAAATCGTCTATTTTTACAATATTTGTAAATATGTAAGCACCATGTATCTATCACATAATTAGTTTATCTGTAATTGCTTCATTTTTAATTCTTTTTACCTATTGTGGTATAGTAACTTTATTCTAGGTGCATCGTCTTCAGATATAATTAATGTATACAAAATATTGTAAAACATTCTAAAAGAGTAACGGTGGAGTTTCTTTCCCGTTTTTCTCTATATGAAAACTACCTTTTGGAAGGGGAATCAATTAAATTTTTTGTAAATATTGACATTCAAAAGTGCCTTATATGTGCCTAATTGAAATAAATTATTTGACTTTGACTTTGAATCAATTGAATGTTGAATTAAATTATATTCATTAATATTATTTTACAACTTTTATACGGGTTCATTTACTGATTCCTTATCCGGAGTATATAGATTTAATCGATAAACTAGTATTGTAATAAAGTACTTTTCCCAGATGTGAGACCTAGCTAGATCGATTTTTCGCCCCCGTAAACCACTACATCGCAACTTTCATCGAAATAGTTAGAGCCGTTTTCGAGAACGTGATTACAAATATATATATATATATATATATATATATATATATACGATATATACGGTACGGGGTACAGCACGGTAGTTACTAGCTATCTATTAAAGCAAAGTTTTCCTTAACTGAATATTCAGAACTACCGTAAGTATGACCATGTTTCTCATCTTCGCAAGGAACTCAAGTGGCTCCCAATCCGCCTTCGCAGGAACACTCGAATCTTATGTCTCCTCTTCAACGTCTTACACAACCCGTCTTATCCTTCCTACCTGCGTGAGCGTTTTTCTTACGCTCGCCCTAGCGACGCACCGTGTAGATCACACCTTAGATCCCTCCTTAAATCTCATCCTCATAAAACAAGCTACTATTCCTATTCCTTCTCTGTCCATGCAGTAAGGTTGTGGAACTCACTTCCGCCTAGCATTCGTGATTTAAAAACTGTTTCACAATTCAAATATCGAGTAAAAGAGCATTACCTTTCCTCTCAACTATACCTATAGTATGTATGTTTATATATTTAAGCTCTATGTATTTATTTAAGTATATATTAATTTATTACGTTATACCTACGTGTAGGTTTATTTCAATATTTTAGTTTAAGACTTCGCATATTTATATTTTTCTCTTCTTGTTCTCACACATTATAGTCTACATTTCTTTCTCATCTCTCCTATCGCAGGACTGCTGGAAGAAATTTCTTAACAAATAAGCAGTACCTTTGTACTCATAATTATGATTATGTCTTATCTGTATCTATTTTTCTGTGTGTACAATATATATATATATATTATATATAAATAATAAAATAAATAAATAAACTACAATGTGTCAAGATATTATTTATATATATGATATACTAGCCCATGACTTCGTTACACACCGTACTAATTAACAGCAACATTTTTATAAAACTACCTCGGCTCCCGTCGCATAGCATCGCCCGCCCGTACCATTATTCGTTTTCGCTTAGCGTTCTTTTTTTTCCTAAAGGTCATAGCGTGATGTTTAATAGCCTATAACCTTTCTCAAGAATTGGGCTATCAAATGTAAAATATGTTTCAAATAAAAAGCAAAGGGCTTTAACAGATATATATAGTCCTCCAAACCGTATTTCGGCCACGGCGGCCAATCTCAACGGAGACCAACCAACGGAGGCCTTCAGCGCGGGAATGTTATATGCACAAGTGCGTGCGCAGACACAGGTGCACTCTCTCTTCCCCCACTCTCATAGTCCGATGGGACGGCAATCCGACACAACTGGAGTGAGATCAGACGGAGGACCAACGGCTCAATGTGCTTTCCAAGGCACGGGGGTAATAGGTAATACGGGCTGGTTTCCGCAACTCCACGTCAAAGCGCGTATTTTGCGTACGGGTGGGAAAAATCAGTTATTCGATCCACCCCAGCTCCTCAAAGAAGGCCAGCAACGCCTTGGTGTTACTGGCAATCTCGCGTAGGGTACCTGGGTTACCGAAGTACTTTGCCCTGTAAGTGGCGACCACTGGGCCGCTTAACAGCACGTGAGCTGTTGTCTCGTCGTCCTCCATGCAGGCCCTGCAGAGCGGACTGTCTGTGACTCCTATGACAAAAAAGAGATTTCTTTAGACATAAGCATCACCTTTGTACGTATTTTTCTGTTCTTTTCATTTTGTCTGTTTACATGTATGTACATAAATGGCAAAAAAATAAATAAATAAAATGCAAAAATCCTTTTGTTTTTAAGAATTTGTAATATGTTTCTTATTTATTCTTCCTTGTCTTATTTGTCCTTGTCTTTCTTCCAAGTGCGAGTCAAACTCGCACATGAAGGGTTTCGTAGCACCGTACAATATTAGGAAATTAATGAAAATACTAAATGAAGAATATTATTATTTTTCATCTTAAATTTTAAAAGATAAAGAAGATTTTTTTTTGTTCGGCGATTAGGCCCACCAAAAATTGTGGAGTCTATTAATGTTATGCATGTTGATTTACGTAAAAATTGACCTACATTTCGATTAGTGATATTTATTAACTCGCCAATAACATGGCTGAGACCACCAAAATTAAGGTGTAAACCGAAAATGAACAACTGCAGTATAAATACTACAGCGCAGAAAGAGCAGATAATGAACAGCTGCGTAATGTTATTTCTGATATGGAAAAACAGATAGAAAACCTCCAACAACAAGTGAGGTATTTGCAGCATAAAGCACAACAAAGTACAGCTGCAACCAGTGAGCCAGCTGAGCCAATAAAAAGTCCAACACAGTGTCCTGAATACTGCACGGATTCAGAGGAGGAGCTGGCCAGGGAAACTCAGTGGATCAGGCAAAAGAGCAGGAAAAAATGAAAATAAACACATCGCCCACTCACACTGCCAACATTGAACACCTAGAGACTGTTCTAACCGAGAAAGCGAAAATCAAAAAGATTCCGCCACCACCGCCAGTAGTAGTAGATGGCGTCGAGAACTACCAGGCTTTGTTTGACTTACTATCGAAGTCTGAGTCTGGTGATAAATTCACTACTAAAATGAATGGGAAGTGCGTTAAAATAAACGCAGTGAACGAAGACACATATAGGTCTATTACAAAGTTATTAACTGAAAATAACTTTCTCTGGAAAAACCTTCATTTCACATGCGAGCCTGCTAGAATAATTGAAGACTTAAAAAGTAAAGTTTTCCAGATTGAAGATGCAGCAAACAAATTGAGGTGGAAAAATAAGGAGCTACTGAACATGTTTATGATGACTTTCAGAAATGAGGAAGACATAAATAAAATATATAGTATTAAGTCAATATTAGGATGTAAAGTAGAAGTACATCCTCTCCATACTTCGAGGCTAGTGCCACAATGCAAGAAATGCCAGGCGTACGGACATACACACAAATACTGTTCTAAAGAACCTAGATGTGTCAAATGTACAGGCAAACATCTGACTACTGACTACAAAAAACCGGCAGACGAGAAGCCAAAATGCATCCACTGTGGGGAACCGCATCCAGCTAATTATAGAGGATGTATAGTAGCCCGGGAAATGCAAGGCATAAAAAACAAAATTATGAAGAAGCCGGCAATAAAAGGCCAGCGCAAAATCATTTCATTACATGGCACAAAACCCTCACAAGAAAACATACGCGCATATTGCAGCCAAAACTGTCAACCTTGCGAATATTCGTGAGAATGTTAATGCCGTTCGGATCGACTAGAAAATAGCGCTACGAATGCTATTTCCAGACCGAAAAAATGAATCCATTAAAAATAATGGCATGGAACGCAAACGGGCTACTTAAACATCAACAAGAATTAGAAGTAGTCCTGATCACAGAAAACATCGATGTATGCCTTATATCTGAAACTTACTTTACTGAGGAATCATACATAAAGTTCCGAGGATATAAAGTGTACCATGCACTGCACCCTGACAAATCTACCCGAGCTGGTAGCACGGTTGTAGTCAAAGAGAATCTCTGTCATCATGAAGAACTTAAGTACGAATGTCATGAAATTCAAGTTGTGGCGATTTGTATTCAATCTCAACTGTATCCAGTCACCGTAGCGGCCATCTACTCGCCTCCGAGATACAATATAAAAAAAGACCACTATGTGAGGTTCTTACAGCAACTTGGACAAAGATTCATCTTAGGTGGCGACTTCAATGCTAAAAATACGCATTGGGGGTCAAGACTAACCACAACTAAGGGAAAGAAACTTATGAGTGCCATGAAAGAGCTAAAGTGTGAAGCTATTTCTACCGGAAAACCAACTTATTGGCCAAGCGATCCATGCAAAGTTCCTGACCTAATAGACTTTTTTATAACTAAAAATATATCTCCTAATTATTTGAGCATTGATGAATGCTTTGACATGAATTCGGACCACTCACCAATAATTTTATCAGTATGGCATCGGATCCTACGCATAGAGAGCAATTCTATCCTTTTAAATACTTATACAGACTGGGAAAGTTTCAGAATAGACCTGGATAATACAATATAATTAAGAGTTCCATTAAAAACTCCGGAACATCTAGATTTAGAATTAAGTAAATTTACAACTAGTATACAGCAAGCAGCCTGGAAAAACACACCGGGTCAAAGCAACCGCCTACCCTGCAGGAATTAGGTGTCTCATAACTGAAAAGCGGAAACAAAGAAACAGATGGCATCAGACCAGATGTCCACAAGATAAAAGACTGCTGAACAACCTTACTAAGCGTCTTACGCAAGAAATTCAGCACCACAATGACTCGTTAACAAACAGCTACCTTAGCCAATTAACGAGTGATACTAAACCGGCTACTCGTTATGGAAGGCTACGAAGCACATGAAACAACCCATCATCCAAATTCCTCCTATCAAGGAAGAAAATGGAAAATGGGCAGTGACGGACGAACAAAAAGCCTTAAGGTTCGCTGACCATTTAGAACGAATTTTCCAACCAAATGGATCCCAGACTCACAATGCGAGGATATTAATTCAGGGTGTTCCTGACATGTGGAAAGTAGCTGAAGTCATCATGATAGTCAAGCCTGGGAAGCCATCTCATGAAACAACATCTTACAGACCAATCTCACTGTTACCTGTGTTGTGCAACGTGGCGTATCAAACTCAATGAAGGCAAGTCTATCCACATTCACTTCACTAATAAAAAGCCACAATACTTCCCGGTATTCATGAATAATCAACAAATACCATACGCGAATACTGCTAAGTATCTTGGCATGACACTGGATGCAAAACTGCGCTGGAAAGAGCATGTCAAAAAGAAAAGGAGAACCGAACTAGATATTCGATACAAAAAAATGTATTGGCTACTTGGTAGACAGTCGCCATTGTCAATACCCAATAAATTGTTGTTATACAAACAAGTTTCAAAACCTGTATGGACTTACGCTGTACAGCTGTGGGGCTGCACCAGCCAGAGCAATCGTCAAATCATACAACGTTTCCAAAACAAAGTACTAAGGGATATAGTCAACGCGCCCTGGTACATTAGAAAAAGCGACCTTCACCAGGACTTCGATATGGATGTCGTAAACACAACACAGACTTCATCATCATGTGAATGTCGAGGCGATCCAACTCCTTGACATCACTGAATTAGTGCGAAGACTAAAAAGGGTAAAACCTTTTGAGTTACTTTAGTGCAGTGTGAGTGAATTTAAAAACTGCAGTGCAAGTGCTGATTGTTTTATAGAACACGTGAATGAAGTGTTCCCCTTAACATAAAGTGAAAAAGAAAGGCGTTATTGGACGATTTCTTAATTTTATAGTTTTAGTAGTTTAAGTTATATTTAATTTACATATTAGCTAACTTGGCTAGATTGTAATGTCAATAAAGTATCATCAGCTACGATACTTTACCAAAGGATAAAAAAAAAAAAAAAGTTGATTTATTCCTCAAGACCTCTAAATTACAGTAGTAGTAATAATTATGCTTCGTCTAACGAGAATACTGAGGAATACGACCATAACCTAAAAAATCACTCTAAAAGAGCTATTGTTTAGTGAGTAGGTTGGCTTCACCGGTATTATAATTGAGTAAAATAGTGCACTGTTCAGTAATAAATAGTAGGAATAAAGGGTATTTTGAACGGTTCAAGATATCAAAAGTCACATAATATGTAACGAAGCAATTTTATTACTGTAAGTATATCAATTTCAACGTTAGACGCCTTAGAAGTAGATAGTATTTCATCCGCAGAGTCAACAGGCACAGTATATGTGTTGTGCAAATCGACATGGAAAGTAAATATTCCTGTATCCAATTCTCCATAATAATTAAACAGTTTCTCTAACTGAACAGACAGCTGTGCAGCTGGGGAGTTTGTTGCGCCACTTCTGTTTCCCAGCTAAAGCACTACAAGTGGTGAAGGGTGGGCGGTTCGGGGGACTGTCTTATGTAACTTTGACGTTCGAAAAGTGCTGATTCTCAGCCTAGTTTGAATAAATGACTTTTGAATTTTGAAAAGGGTCAATACTTTCTTGCGTTGAAATCTTACTGAACAATTAATACAAAATCCTTCTGGAGTACATGCTGTACCATCTTGAAGATTCCGTATTCATTATAATTATTCAATATTACACACAGGGAAACAGAAATATCAATTTAATGCAATTCGAAGACAACAGAAAAAATTAAATGAATTAAGTGTTGTTGTCACTTGACACTTGTCTTTCTGACAGTATCGGATAGTGATGCGGCTCGATTTTATTTAGCTCATTACTCGAGTAAATAAAATAAATATATTTCCTCTCGAGCTGCCCGTCGATGTAGTCTGCCTAGCCTTATCCCAAATATGTTGGGGTCGGCTTCCAGTCTAACCGTATGCAGGTAAATACCGGTGTTTTACATAGATCGCCTGCCTATCTGACTTCCACAACCTAGTAACTGGATAATACGATACCCTTGGTAAGACTGGTTGTCAGACTTTCGGGCTTCTGACCACCCGTAACGATTGTCAAAGATCCACGAATGACAGCCGGGACCAACGGCTTAACGTGGTTTCCCAGGCTTGGAGGATTCTCGGTATTTAAAGATGGTCACCTATCCACGGATCAACCCCGGCAAGCGTAGCTTAACCTGATGGATCGACCTGTGCGGCTGTTATTACTTCGCCACGAGCTCCTCGATGTAGTCACAATTAGATAAGTATCACCAACCCTGCCATTGAAAATGATAAATTAGTTATTTTTTTAGGTATATTACGATTAATAGATGTTACAATACAGGAGGCCCAAAAAAAACTATCTCGTTTGCATTTAATAATGATACTATGAATTACAAAGTTATTTTTTACAGTTGCAGAAAATCACTCATATTTAAATAAAATATCTTATAAATCGGCGTTTTTAGTATTCGTTGATTATATACAGTATATGGTACATGATATACATAAGTTTCAAATTCCTAACTTGTTTAGTTGTTGAGATAGAGCTCGTACAAAATGGTCGAAAACTGATAACCCTTCCTACGGCCCGGCTTCAAAAATTAATAAAAGGTTCTTAATTTTTGAAGATAAAAAAAAAAATGTTCTCTACTCGATGAGCTCTAGACAACGACACCCCACACGCCAGGGTTTACCCATTTCTTTTTTCAATATCAAAAGTTTATTCTATGGATACCCCCCTTTAATTTGTAATTTAATAAAAAAAATAGTACTAGTTGTTACAGCGGTAATAGAAATAGATAATCTGTGAAATTTTCAACTGTATACCTATTATGGCTCATGAAATACAGGTCGCTGATCGACAGACGTACAGACACACAGACGGACAGCGGAGGCTTAGTAATAGGGTTCCATTTGGCACCTTTCGGTAACGGAACGCCAAAAATAGCGCAAGAACAATGGAAGTTCCAATCAAACTCAATATAGCGTGTGAAAATACAACATCTGACCATACATTACTATTATTTTACAATTATCAACGTATGGTAAAATGTTATCAAGTAGGTAGGCCCCTGGCAACGTACAGGCAACTGAAGGAACACGGGTGGTATTTAGTCAGCAAGAGTCAGAAACGCCCTCCCGCTCCACTCAGAACGGGAGAAGTTATTTGATAAATGGCCACACACAAAAAAAAAGGCTTTTATACACAAATGCAGTTACTGACATTAAAAATATAGCCAACAGCAGTTACGCTAGAACCGCACTTATCACTTTGAACAAACTCCGACAATCGCCCTTACTGCTAAACAATACTGGCGCTGTCAAAGTAAATTATTTACCTTGGCGTGAAGTTGGGTGGGTTCTCCACATTTTTTATGTAAATAACGTGTTATTAAAGGCGATTAAACCCCTTTGAACTGTCTTGTAAGCGTTCGTTAAAGTGATATCCTTAGTCGTTTGCGTAGCGTTTATTATTAACGTGGCAGCCCTATTTTGTAGCGGATCAGTTTATGCGGAATTTACAATATTGTCATTTTCATTTTTAGCTATAAATTCCATAATAGAAATCAGTTCCGTAGTTATATTTTTACAGAGCAAAATTGCGACGAAGTAAGTAAAGTAAGTAAGTAAATAATTTATTTGCGTAAAACATGGTATACATTGATGTTAATATTATTACAGTAGCTCAACATGTTTCGCTAAGATATAACATAGCATGCAAAAAAATTATATTTTGACAAAAGGAATCAACATCTCTCATCCATAAAATCTTTTAGACTGTAAAAATTACATTCATTAAGCCACTTGTGTAATTCTATCTTAAATTTCCTAGAGTTCAATATTTTAAAGCGACTTGGTATTTTGTTATAAGTACGTACGCACATTGCTAGGCAGTTTTTGTTGTATTCTGCAAGTCTTGGCAAGACTATCAGGCAATCTCACAACATCAACGTCATCATTTTAGCCGAAAGACTTCCACTGCTGGACATAGGCCTCCCCCAAGCACCGCCTCATTGACGGTAACTTCATCGATACACTTTGTGGGAGGCCTTCCAACGCTACGTCTTCTGGTACGCGGTCGCCACTCCAGAACCTTTCGGCCCATCGGCCATCTGTTCTGGTAGCAATGTGCCCTGCCCACTGCCACTTAAGTTTGGCTATTATTCGGGCTATGTCAGTTACCTTGTTTCTCCTACGGATCTCTTCATTTCTGATTCGATCACGCATAGCCCTCTCCATTGCTCTTTGGGTGACTTGCCTTCTAATGAGGCCCATTGTACGCGACCATTAAGGGACTTACTAGAAAATGGGCAGCAGCGTTCTCTATGCATTTTACCACCATACTGCGATCGCCAACCCGCCTGCCAAGCGTGGCGATTATGGCAAACCCCCAAAAATGACAGGCTCAAAAAAAAATTGCAACAATAGATAATAAATAGTAGTTTTTTTTATTTCAACCTTTATCACCCCTTTTTTGGGCAAAGTTCTCCCCCACATCTTTCCACTAATCCTTGTACGTTGCCTTCTCCGGCCAATCTCCCATACGCGCCTCTAAGTCATCACGCCAGCGATTCCTCGGCCTCCCTCGGCGACGGCATTTTGGCTCCCACTGCGTGACAACTCCGGCCATCTGTTTCGATAAATCCTACATACATGGCAGGATGTGGGCAACAAGTCTGCTGGGCTAAAGTGGGGTTAGGCGGGCCTTGTATGTATCATTGTATGCAATTTAACTACAAAAATAAAACATTGGAAATATTAACGTTGCGAACCATACAAATACATTCGAACTAATATCTATTCCCTTTCGAGATAAATACTATATTATTCGAACTCCCACACAACGGCTTAAGAATTTCTGAAACGCTTTATGCTCGGTACGCTCTATTGCTTCTTTACCTCTGATAAATCCTAGTTCAGCTCACAAAGCTCTCCGAATTCAAACACCTGTTCCCTTATTTTTTTTAATATTCACAGTCTGATCTCTATCTGTCAAAATCACCTCTATTTTTTCTATACGTGACATTGACTATCGCTGAGATGAAATTGCTTCAAAATTTTGAACGGTTTTAATTACGGATATTGGTCCTCTGGATACTTACAGCAATGAATTTGTAAAGAATAGAATCGTGGTCTGAAATGAAATGAAATGAAATTGTTTATTCTGTAAATAGGATATTGCAATCACTTTTACACGACATATTAAAAAAAAATTTAAAAAAAAAAGAAGAAAATGCTAGATGAGTTCGGCGTTTCCTATCTGACTACTCTGAGAAGAAAGACCGAAACAAACTCAGAGGTCACAGTCTCTTTTAGAGTCCAGACATAATCTTGGTCAGGCCATATGTAGATTAGTGTCTGAAATGGTCTTTTGAGGAAAGAACCACACAGATTTGAGTGGACCTGTCCAGTCAGTGCAAGCATTTGTCAGTAATCGCAGAGCTCATCTCAAAACTTAAGGCTCAATCCCACGCTTTTTTATCTTCTAAATAATCTGAAACTTTATAGTACCCTTTTTTACAAAGTTTGGTTTTAATACAGCTTTTAAATCGTTTAATGGGTAAGTTTCGAATATCAATGGGAAGTTTGTTGTAAAAGCGTATACATTGACCCATGAACGAGTTGCCTACTCTGTGGAGACGTGTGCGATGTACAGCAAGGTTGTGTTTATTCCCGGTATTTAAACTATGAATACCGGTCATTTTCTTAAAATTTGATATATGTTTGTGTACATGTAATAGGTTTTCAAAAATATATTGTGAGGATGTTTATTTCTCTGAATTTTTCTCAAAGGGAATCACTTGGACCTAGGTTGTAAATGGCTCGAACAGCCCTTTTCTGTAGAACAAAGATAGTATTAATGTCCGCACAGGTTCCCCAGAGAAGAATCCCATAAGACATAAGACTATGAAAATAACTAAAATAAACAATTCTGGCTGTATCTACGTCAGTTATCTGTCTAATTTTTTTAACAGCATAAGCGGCCGAACTAAGCCTTCCTGACAATTTTTCTATGTGTGAGCCCCATTGTAATTTACCGTCAATAGTTATTCCAAGAAAAACTGTTGACTCTACAGGGTCCAACTCTATTCCATTAACTTGAACATTAGTAGTTAGCTGCCTGACATTTGGCGTTGAAAATCTAAGGAGTTTAGTCTTTTTTTCGTTTAGGAGAAGATTATTTACATTAAACCAATGCACAACTTTAGAGAGTGCATCGTTAACTTGTTCATAATTGACTAACTTTTGATTTTAAAAATGAGGGAAGTGTCATCTGCGAATAAGACGATCTTGTGATTATCCCTTATGTGGTAAGGTAAGTCATTTACATAAATTAGAAATAAGAAAGGACCTAGAATTGAACCCTGCGGAACGCCCATGGTGACCGCAGATCCTGCAGATCTCTTGCCATTAACATCGACCCTCTGAATTCTGTTGTTCAGATAAGAAGTCAGAAGGTCAAGAGCCTTGTCCCTCATACCATAGTGGTACAGTTTCCTGATGAGTGTGTCATAATGTACGCAATCGAAGGCCTTGGACAAGTCGCAGAAAATGCCAAGAGCATCTTGCGACTCCTCCCAGGCCTCGAATATGCTCTTCAGTAATTCCACGCCCGCGTCTGTAGTTGAACGACCCTTTGTGAAACCAAACTGTTTTAGATGAAGTAAATTATGTGCATTGAAATGTCCTAACATTTGTTTTAAAATTATTTTTTCAAACATTTTGCTCTTTGATGGTAAAATTGAAATAGGCCGAAAATTTGTGGGATCAGTTGTGCTGCCAGATTTGAACAGTGGAATCACTTTGCTAAGTTTCATCAGATCAGGAAAAACACCAGATGCAACACAAGAGTTAAAAACGATTGCTAAAAAGGGTGAAATAACATCAATTATTGAAGACATGGTAGGTATGTACTGATAATCCCCAAAGGTCAGCAGTTTTCTTTACATCAAGATTTCTAAAATATTCTATAATGTCTTTAGCAGTAATAATTGTGAATTCAAAAAGTTTTTCACATTCTGGTACACATTCTTTAAGTATTGAGTAAGCAGAAGTGGAGGATGACGATGACAGAGTTTTGGTTGTTAAAATGGGAATATTAGTGAAAAAATTTTCAAACTCAGTGGCCACCTCCACGTCTGCCTTAATATCTACATCATTGATTTTTAGATGGAAGTCACGATTCCGTACTGTCGTTCTTCCCGTTTCTGAATTAATAATATTCCAAGTTGTTTTAATTTTATTTCCAGAAGATTTTATTTTATTTTTAATGTGTATGGCTTTTGCTGAGGAACAGGCTCTTTTAAAAGTTTTTGAATATTTCTTAACGAATTCTTTAAAAGTTTCATCATGGTTATATGATTTTTCATGATACAATTCAAATAACCTCTGCCTACTTTTATAAATACCTGGTGTTGCCGAATCACTTAATATAATGCGGTCACAAACAGGCAATGTTTTTGAGGTGAAAACCTTCCTAAACTCACAATTGATGAGTTTAAATAGTGAAGCATAAGCTTGATCCGGGTCATTATGATAAGGCAAACCCGGTAGCTTTTCCATTAAATTATTTTTAAATTGTCCTAAGCGACTTTTATTTACAGGAACAAAACTCACTAGTTTTCTTTGAGCTCTGACTGTTTTCTGAGAGAAAGTGACTAACTGGCCACATTGATCAGAGTCCAGCTCATTTATAATTAAATGGCTAGAAGGTCTTAAGTTTGTAAAAATATTGTCAATACAGGTAGCACTAGTGGCAGTTATTCTAGTCGGCTCAAAGAAAGTATTGTACAAATTATACGACTTTAATAAAGTTATAAATTTATTTACTACAGCAGATTTATCCAGTATATTAATATTGAAATCTCCACAGACTACAACTGTTTTATTATTGTTACAAGTCTTTAACAATACTTCTTCCATATATTTCTCAAAAATATCATATGAAGCACATGGGGACCTGTACACGCTCATTACAATGAACTGCTCAAGCTCAATGCAAGCTATTTCAATAACTCGCTCAACAGAGAGGCTCACAATATCCTTACGTTCTTTAAATTTCATATTGTTACGAACAATTATTAGAGAGCCACCAAGTATCATATTAACTCTGCTGAATGAGCTGGCAACCTGGTGGTTGTTAAAGCTGAGCATGAACTGATGGACTTTTAGCCAATGTTCAGTTACACATAGGATATCAGTATAACTACAGGTCATGAACAGCTCCAATTCTAATTCCTTACCTATCACACCCTGTATATTTTGATGAACAATTTTAAGAGTATTACTAGCTTTACCCGGCCCGGCTTCGCACGGGTAGCACTAAGTACTTATACCTACCCTACCAAACTACTCTACCTACTCTACCCTACCTACCCTACCTACCGTACCTACCCTACCTACCCTACCTACCCTACCTACCCTACCTACCCTACCTACCCTACCTACCTTACCTACCCTACCTACTATAAACCTCACGGAGCCCGAGGCCTTTCCAACGAATGCAAAACCGTGGAAATCGGTTCGTGCGTTCTGGAGTTATAGCGTCAGGAAGGAAAACCCGACTTATTTTTATATAGTAGATTATTATTACATTTATTTAGATTACTACTATTTGATGGGTGAGATATTAAAGAAGATTTTTTTTTACATTTTGATGATTTAAATCAGTATTTAATTTTTTGCATTTATTAAGCAAGAGGTTTCCTCTATTGTCCTAATTTCTAATTTAAATGATAATTCATGTCATTAGTTGTTGCCAAATTATTGGCAGAATTATTTAAAATGTCATTGCATTGCTCAAAAGAAGCAAGTTGTTTAGCCAAATTTTTGGCTGAAATAGAAAAAAAATATGATAGCGACACAGCTGTCTTTTACAATAGTCAGAAAAATAGTACATAACAATATTATATCTATCTCTTGTCAATTTTAAATTATTACCAACATAATTGTTATTGTTAGTATCAATTAAATGGAACAGATTATTATTGAAAGTCCAATTATACAACGTCATATTTAAATCAAATCTTAAATTATTTTCTTCCTGTGGCAAACTGTTACTATATGGGAATGTAAACAACACAATTTTTCTTAAACAAAGATTACACAAAGTTCTGTAGTATTGAAGCAATTCTCCTTTGTTCACATTTCCCCTATTACCCATCAAAATTAATAATGTAGTATCCTGGCTAAAGTTAAATTTAATAATTTCATAATGTCAAATAAAGAACAACCAGGCATACAGTAATTTATTATGGAGTGTCTTGGATATTCATCTGTCAACAAGTGGCCTAACTCCTTTCCAATCTCATCGCAAAATAATACTACATCATTTTTTACAATTTGTTTAGATTGTTTATTTGAACCAGTGATAGCAGGAAATGTCAAATCAAACAGGGCTGCAGTAAGGTGGTATTGCGGGTTGTCCATGAATGATCTGCCGTAAGTACTTTGGGTGGTGTTTGACACTGCTCACAGTTGTTTGTTTGTGAGTTTACCAGCTCATTTATTGCCAACACATATTCCCTTGTAAGAAATCCTCTTGTAAGGAGGTCCTAATGGTTTTATTATTTATTAATGCAATACGCTGGCAGGTAAACATAAATAAAATAGGGTCCCAGTGTGATTCTGAGAGATTCGCGCAAAAGACTAGAGATAAAGAAACAGTTTAATCATTTAAAGAGGTAGAAAAATCGTTATTACACCACTAAAATCAACGATCATGAGCTCAAATCTAAAGTCTCAATTTTATAACTCACACAAAAATAAAAAAAACATTTTGAGTTCCAAAACGTGTTCATTTAATTTTTGTCACTGAAACTTAATATACCTATTAGGTCTTTACCTATGAAATTGCCGTTCTGCAGTACTGGCCATTTCAAATCAAAATAATTTTTGTTTGGCTAAGAATTCTAATTTCAAATTCATTTTATTTTAAAAACATGGAATTTTTTTTCCAAAAGTAGTCACATGTTTATTGATTAGTCTTACATTTTCATCGCATTTCAATCTTTTTCGTCATCATGGATACGTTAAAAATCCGAGTAATTATGGAATATGAGTACCGTCGTGGCAGCAACGCGGCACAAGCGGCACGCAACATCAACGACGTTTACGGAGCTAACACTACAAACCAACGCACCACCTGTTATTGGTTTGCTCGCTTCCGTTCTGGAAATTTTGACCTGAAAAATGAACCTCGCGGTCGTCCGAAGACTTTGGTCGACAATGACGAATTAAAGGCGATTGTGGAAGCTGATGATACACAATCTACGGCTGAATTAGCAGCAGCTTTCGACGTTAGCGTCAAAACAATATTGGTCCATTTGCGTCAAATTGGCAAGGTAAAAAAGCTTGACAAATGGGTGCCCCACGAACTCAATGATCGCCAGTGCGAAGTACGCGTCGAGACGTGCCTTGCACTGCTCAACAGACACACAAATGAAGGAATTTTGAACCATTTTGCACTGTTACCTGCGATGAAAAAAAAAAAAAACTTACCCCTACAAAAGTGATGGTCACTGTTTGGTGGTCTAGCGCCGGTGTGATTCATCACAGCTTCTTACCAAACGGGGTGAGCATTACTGCAGATGTGTACTGTGAAGAACTGAACACAATGATGGAGAAGCTGGCACATCTCCAACCAGCATTGGTCAATCGCTCGTCTCCGCTGCTCCTGCACGACAACGCGCGACCTCATACTGCACAGCAGACGGTCTCCAAGTTGCAAGAACTGGGGTTGGAAGCTCTCCGTCATCCGCCCTACTCACCAGACCTTGCGCCTACAGACTACTACTTTTTCCAGAATTTGGATAACTTCTAGGCGGGAAAAAAATTCAATACCCGAGAGGCAGTACAAAATGCCTTTGAAGAATTTGTTGCCTCCCGTCCAGCTGATTTCTTTAAGAAGGGCATCAATAAACTGCCACTGCGTTGGCAAAGATGCATTGATTGCATGGGTGATTACTTCGATTAATACAAATAAAAATACATAAAAAAAATCGTTTAAATTTTTTCATACAAAACGGCAATTTCATAGGTAAAGACCTATTAACTATGTATATGCTACATACAAAATCGATATAATAAGTTCGGGTCAACGAGTTTTGACCTTGTGTTGAATATTTCAGGGCAAGTGCTAGGGATTACGGGGGCCCGGACACTTATCAAAATTTTTGGCCGTGGGTACTCTCCAAGGATTATGCGCGCCAGTGGGTAGTTGAATATTTTGTTGTTTAAATGTTTAGTTTCGGTACGAAGTTGTGTGGGCGGCGTGTTATCGATTGTCCTTTCTATAAGGTCCCATATATGGACAAACGACCAATAGATGGACAAACTTTTAGAAATCATTCAGACCACCAAAATAAGGACAATTACAAAAAAATATAAGAAAAACGCATTAGATACTTACAAGAAAAATAAATCAGCTAACGAAAATACACAAAAAATTTTGGTTAGGTTATTTTAGGTCAAAATAAATTCACTTTAATCAGTGTTGTTTTTTTCTTGGATATCTTTGGTTAGATGTACTGAACGCTGTGTTATAATTTGTCCATCTATTTTAAAGGGACCTTATATATTGTGAAGCTGTTTAGTGTTTGGTTGTTATATTTATATATCGTTTAGAGTAGTAGGAGCGGAGGCGCCTCTGACTTTTCGGATACATAATTATGCATCGTGAGGAAACGAGCATGCCTGAGAGATATTTCTCCACGGCATGTGAAGCCAAGTCAGAGGCACATGGGCGACATAAAAACTCTGATACAAGGTTAGTAACTAACCACATGAAAAAGAAAGAAGTAGTAGAACAGCCAAGGGAACCGACATAGCCCGAAGAACTGCCAAACTTAAGTGGCAGTGGGCAGGGCACATTGCTCGCAGAATAGAGGCTCGATGGGCCGAAATATTCTGGATTGGTGACCGCGTACTGGAAGATGTAACGTACCGGAAGGCCTCCCACAGGGTGGACCGATGACCTTGTGAAGGCCGCAGGAATCCGTTCGATGCGGCAAGCACAGAAACAATTGAAGTGGCGGTGCTTAGGCGCGTCTGTCCAGCATTGGACAGACGTCTTTCGGCTGAAATTATGAATGTTGTTTCGTGTTGCGTTAGCCTAGGTTCGCACGGGTCCTGACGACTGGCAGCATCGCTATCCTGCGGAAGCCGCAGCGAACAATGGCCGTCAGAGTCATCAGGAGGTATCACACGATCTCCTACGAGACGGCTTGTGTACTGGCCGGTTCCCCGCCCTGGGACCTCGAGGCGAAGGTACTCGCGTCACTGTATCGGTGGCGCGAGGACTCGAGGGCGCGAGGCGAGAGGCTGACGCAGCGACGTTTGGAGCTGCGTCGGTCACAGCTTCACGCAGCCCTGGTGGCGGAATGGCGGGACAGGCTTTCACGCCCTACCGCCGGCCCCGTCACCATCGGGGTGGTCCGGCCGGTGCTCGAGCGCTGGCTCGGGAGGAGGCTCCCTGTCGTTTTGGGTGGCGCAGGTGCTCTCCGGGCATGGTTGCTTCGGGAAGTACCTGTGTCGCATAAACAGGGAGCCGGACGCTCGGTGTCACCACTTCGTCGACTGTCGGAAGGACACGGCTCGGCACACGCTGGCAGAGTGTGCCGCTTGGGAGGAGCCAAAACTCCAAACTTAATTAAAATCCAAACTTTATTCAAAGGCATACTATTCTATCAACGAATACTTAAATGATAAGAATAGTTTGGTCGCTGTGATTAACTCAAGACAATGTTTAAATGTTCTGTCTTCAGAATTAGCTTACCTACCGACAGGTTATATGAGTTTATATAATTGTTTATAACTTTACTTTATAAGTCAATTCATTTTAATTTTTAAATGATTGTTGACATAATCTACTCATTTCAATGTTTTTTTTATGAGTTGTATTGCAATAGCGACCTCGATAAATATTTATTTAACTCGATGGTCTTAGTTTATCAATTATAACTTCTAGTTACAACTATAAGTAAGCGGGCACGCCCTTTATGCGTGGAGGCTTTCATTTAGATATTGTTTACGTTTAGTTATTTTTATTTTTGTTCTCGATGTTTTTGGTTGGTATATTGGCGTGTGCTAGCTGTTGTCATATGGCTATTAATTTATAATTTAAATTATGTTTTGTGTTGCGTACTGTAAATTATTTTGCATACTATTATATAGAATCAACTTTTAACACATCAGAATTTGACAGGCTAATTACTGTCATCATTTGCATCATCTTACGTCAAATAAATATTATATTATATATTATCTGCCTAGCCTTTTCCCAACTATGTTGGGGTCGGCTTCCAGTCTAACCGGATGCAGCTGGGTAATACGATACATATACTGGTTATACTGGGTAATAATAGGTCTTTACCTATGAAATTGCCGTTCTGTATGAAAAAAATTAAACGAATTTTTTTCATGTATTTTTTATTTGTATTAATCGAAGTAATCACCCATGCAATCAATGCATCTTTGCCAACGCAGTGGCAGTTTATTGATACCCTTCTTAAAGAAATCAGCTGGACGGGAGGCAACAAATTCTTCAAAGGCCTTTTGTACTGCCTCTCGGGTATTGAATTTTTTTCCCGCCAAGAAGTTACCCGATAAGGTGGTGCGTTGGTTTGTAGTGTTAGCTCCGTAAACGTCGTTGATGTTGCGTGCCGCTTGTGCCGCGTTGCTGCCACGACGGTACTCATATTCCATAATTACTCGAATTTTTAACGTATCCATGATGACGAAAAAGATTGAAATGCGATGAAAATGTAACACTAATCAATAAACAAATGACTGTTTTTGGAAAAAAAAACCATGTTTTTAAAATAAAATTAATATGAAATGAGAATTCTTAGCCAAAAAAATTTTTTTTTAAATTTGAAATGGCCATTACCGCAGAACGGCAATTTCATAGGTAAAGACCTAATATGATACCCCTTGGTAAGACCGGTTGTCAGACTTCCGGGCTTCTAACGACCCGTAACGAATGTCAAAGATCCTCGAATGAAAGCCGGGACCGGGGAGGCTTGACGTGCTTTCCGAGGTACGGAAAGTTCTCGATATGTGGTTACCCATTTACGGACCAACCGTGGCAAGCATAGCTTAACCTGATCGATCGACCCGTGCGGATGTTATTACTTAGCCACGAAGGGTATACATAATTACTGTAGAATATCGAAGTCTCAAGCATAATTGAATCACAATTATTGGGTATCGTGCATCAACATGCAGGTATGTTTGTAGGAGGAAGGCGCCGATGTCTGTAACACAGTTAATACTAGCACAGACATCGTCGTTAACTCTATCTTTAAATTGCTCAAAACTCTGTACATTGTGTTTTTGTTTAGGATAGACGAGTTGTACCAACATTATTGTTTATAAAAATTATTAAATTATTAATTATTAACTGTTTGGCCGTTAAGAGTATTAACCGATTGTTTGATTCGTTTTATGTGGTGCCAAAACCACCGATTTTAATGTACGTCAGTACGAGACATGGTAATGTGTATAACGGGGAAGGGTACGTCTCTCTCGTTATTATCAGCCATGTTTTAACCACTGTGGGCGTACTATGGGTAGTGTTGGTTATTGCGCAATAGAAAAACCATTTGCAGTTCCGATCAAATTATAATTTCACTGGTCTGGTCATTTCTTAGCTGCCATGGCTTATTTTTTTTTTTTTTTCATGGTTTTTGTTTTTATCTTTTCATTACGGACGCTTTTAATGTGCACGTCTTTCTACATTGTTCTCATATGTATAATTTCAACATGAATGATGTTACCAATTTTTTTGTATCAAATTTATTATTTAAAAGAGTGTCCGTGGAGTTTTTAAGCGTTTTTCTCCATAGGTACCTACTACGCTTTGGAATGGGCAACTAGCTTCATATTTCTGACTGACCGACTCCTTGACAATTCAAAAGTGTCTGTAAATGGTTTAATTGAAATAAATGCTTTGAGTTTGGGTTTGAGTTTCCGATCAAATTCATTACAATTCACACACTGTAGGTACTCGACACAACTATACGGAACGCGCAACAATTTATAAACGTGTTCACTGCTTGACCGCCACCGAAAAACTGCTTATCCACCCGGTCGAGTGTTATGTTGTAGACTCTGTCAAGCGCCGCTAGGCGGCGCTGGCGGCCCGATTTGTCAAATCAGTGACGTATTTCTGACATGTAGATGTTCTTTCGAGAACGGAACAAACTTAAGACCATAGAAAGTCTATACTTAAGACCAACTGCAATAGTCACAACTTAACCTTACCTGTCTGCGTAGCAACCATTCAAAGACGAGCTTCTTTTTATGCACAGCCATCTTAAAAACTGGCCAAGTGCGTGTCGGACCATGCACAATGAAGAGTTCCGTACTTGGGATGAATATATCCCAAAAACAAACTTAACATTGTAGTTGATAAACATGTTCTGCTATACATTTCAACTGCAAATATAAGTTTGTACGCACAATATTGAGATATTTACCAACATGGTAAATATCTCAATATTGTGCGTACATTTTAATACCATAGAATAGGTTTTTCTGTAATTTATAAGTATGGAACTATTTTCTGTATTTTTTTTCAAAATTTATAGCTCGGTAGTTGTGGAGAAAAGGGGAAGAATGCTTCATTTTCATCTATTTTCTTAAATAACTTTATAACTCTTATTTATATTGAGACCTCATAGTCCCTTTCATTTGTCACATGGTACACAATAAGCAAATTCACTTTTTATTTTTTTTGATTTGACCCCCATAATCAAAATTCATTTATTTACACGTCCGTGTTTGGGTCATAGAAATTCATATGTATACCAAATTTCAACTTAATCGGTCTATTGGATTCGAAACAAGACGGACGAAGACGGACAGACAGACATACACACAAGTGATCCTATAAGGGTTCCGTTTTTTCCTTTTGGACGTACGGAACCCTAAAAATACCTACTTCTATTTAATGATTGCGATGCGATCTTGAAACTAAAGTACTTATCTACCTTCTGAGTAGTGGGCGTATTTGTAAAGAATACGTCTAATGAGAAAATAGACAGGGCTTAAGATTTGGCGTTGATAAATCCCGGGGCGTCGGGGAGGCAATGTCAATAAAAATGCGATAGATTCTCTCATTAGTGGATTTTGTGACCTTGGCGCATGAAGTCAGCCTTCGCGTTCCATAAATTCTTTTTTCTGTTATTACCTAATAATTTTTTGATACAGGACTAATTAAGGTTGGTATAATTATCGGCATACGGCGGCCGTGGGGGTCGTACCTAAATTAACAAATAACAGCCGCACAGGTCGATCGAAAGTAAAGCTACTCTTGCCACGGTCGGTTCGTGGATGGGTGACCATCCATTACATATAAAGACCACTCCGTGCCTCGGAAAGCACGTTAAGCCGTTGGTCCCGGCTGTCATTCGTAGATCTTTGACAGTCGTTACGGGTAGTCAGAAGCCCAAGTCTGACAACCAGTCTTACCAAAGGGTATCGTGTTTCCTAGTAACTGGGTTGTAGAGGTCAGATCGGCAGTCGCTTCATATAAAATACTGGTATTCAGCTGCATCTGGGTAGACTGGAAGTCGACCCCAACATATATTATTTGGAAAAAAGCTAGGCAGATTGATAATTATCGTCGACTGAACGGAATGTTGCCACTTTTAAATATTATATTTTATTTATACATGTAGAATTAATTATTGTATATATATTTTTTTTTTATCGTGATTATATTTCATTGTATGCTGCACCGGTCGACTCATAACGTCAACGCTAGCTGTCGCTGAAAACCAGCGCTGGGGCTCTGTCTTGCATAGGGTCACAGCATTATGCTGAGCGATGGCCGTTTTGCGTGGATGTGACGCATATTTTCCCTAAACTTGTTTATTTTTTTTATTTTGTGTTCTTTTTTTGCGTCATGTTTACCGCAAATAAATGTATTTTCTTTCTTTTTTCTTTATACTACATACCTATATAATAATTATCCGAGAAGGCATTTAGGACATGGAGCGTTCTTTAAAATCAGGTTGCCTGTTATGGTCCAACTAGGGCAAAAGCGTTAACAATGGAATCTCAATAAAATCAATTTGTTTTCCTAGCCTTTTCCCAACTACATTGAGGTCGGCTTCCAGTCTAGACGCATGCAGCTGTATACGAGTATTTTACCTAATGTGACAGCTTATCTGCCCTCCACAGCCCAGTTATACAATCCAACAACGTGAACCACATTAGAATTACTTTATTGCTTTTGATAATTGTTAATGGCGGATTCCGGTAGGTTTGAACCCAGGCAGGCGCTTTACATTGTGTAAATTATTTCATCACTACTGCTTTCAAAACGGTGAAGGAAAACATCGTGAGGAAACTGGCGTGTCCTAGAAGTAGAAATTCGAAGACATGTGACATCCACCAACCCGCACTGGACCCGCGTGGTAGATTACAGCTTACTCCCTCTCCAAGAGCTCCTCTTTTCGACTGTGTTCGAGCAGTGGGAACATATTGGCATCTTTAGAATAGATTCGAAATCCATTCCAAATTTTACAAAAACCTTTCATCATTATCTCGACATCCTAAAACAAAAGCTACCCTAAAACTCTAGTGTTCAAATCAATTCTTTTACTTTCAAAGACATAGACAAACATCTCTTCCAATTTCCTTTTTAATTTCGGAATGTCAAGTTCAGAATAAACTTACAAACTACAAAGACTAGACGTTTTTCTCCTACCTTTTGAAAAACTGTTTGTTTAACGGTTTTTCCCGCTAATTTTCCCGGGTGATCAACAAGTGGCTACCCGGATGGAGCTCTGGCTGGGTTCCGGGGGGGGGAGTGAGTGTCGAAAGGAGGGAGGGTGTAATCCGTAGCTCCGCAACTAAGCCCCTGGAGTAGGGTAACTCGAATTTCGTTAACAATATTTGGTTATTTGATCTTGGTTCTATTGCATTGGATTTTGAATTTGGTGAAGTGAGTGAATCTGCCGTCTGTTGTAATTGGTTGTACTGAGTAACAAATACGATAGAATTAGTTAAATGGTTTTCAGAAACATAAGGTTTTGTAGAATGAACTATACAACAACAATGCCGCATTTTTTATTCCCAAATAACGTTCCACTGTTGAGCAAGATGCGACGTTATTTGAGCATAAATTCTCAAGGAGATGTTCCAAATGAAAGAAGATGAAACACAGCCACCCTACTCCAAGGCAACCATTCGTAGTCACGTACTTAATGTTGGATTTTATTGAAATCGTGTTTTCGTGTCGTAAGTTTTTTGCTCCAGTGAGGACAGAACAGGTCTTGTAAAGTATTCTGTAGATGATTATTGTTTAGATGCCATTGATGCTCATACTCGTAGATGAATATTTGTTTATCTGTACTGTAACTTAGCTAGGAATTACTAACACGCCTTTTTGTGAGCATTTAAAAGCAACAAGTGCTGTATTGAAACTTAGAGGGGCAAGTTGCCAGTCTGTGATTAACCAGGATCATAAAATTTACTAGAAAACTAGTTGTTGCTCGTGACTTCATCTGGGATGAAATTAGCCTATGTTTGTTTCCAGGTCATGGTCTACCCATGTGCCAAATTTTATCGAAATCCTATTCCTAAATCCTATTTTTTTAAAAACTGCGTATCTTTTTTTCCATAATAAAGAAGAAAAAGAAAGAAAATACATTTATTTAGCACAGACTAAAAGGCACACAAGTTAAAAGAAATCAATTAAAAAGAAAGAATACAAAATAAAAAGTGTAAAGTAAAGTGCGTTGTAAGATACTAGCAGGAATGTGCGCCAAAAAGGCCCAGTTCAGCAAAAATGCCAGACAACTAGTGCCTGACGCTGGTTTTCAACTGGAGCTGAAGTGTGAGGTGACGGATGCGAATCAGTTTTATACTGCAATGTGTGTATGTATACTTAAAATAAAATAAATTTGTGTAAGATAATAATATATTTCAATACTTAGATATAGGTATACAATAAAAATTACAAGACAACAAACAAAAACATATTGACAAATAAATGAGACAGACGCGTGATAAATCTAGACATCATTCGAAACGAACAAAACCTGTTTTGAACGATGCCAGACTTCCACGTTCCAACACATAATAATAATACGAGTTACCTCTATCTTTCATGAATCAAGATTTCCACAAAGTGTTTGGATATAACCAAAATTGTAACCGTCAAGGTTACCATATTTGCCTGAACTAATTGGGATAGGTATAAGATGTATATCTTGCTAGTTTAAGATTTAGCTGGGAGGTAGCTGTCTTTTCTTATAACACCACATTATTCTAATAACTATGTAGCGCCATTTAGTCCATTCCAATGAGTAATTTAGCATAAACAGTTTTACTCATCTCCTGTACAAGCAGAGATCTCCCATAAATACAAATCTACCCATAAAACGATCATGTACTATCAAAATCAATATCCAATACCTAATCATATTTAAAAATAGAACTGAAACGATTACATAGAGCAAAGTATAAGCATTACACAACAATGTGGTAGGCGAGACGACAACGCCTGTGATTGGTCGACGGCGGCCATTACAGCCGTATACGGAAAGCGCGCGCGTATCGTATTACACTGCGCTTACGCAGATTTGATAGGGTTGGTGCGCCTAGTTTTTGATATTGATTGGAAAATTCTGAAAATTAATGCGATTTCTAATGATTGGCAGTTTAAAGATATGATTACTGTAAAGTTTAATTGCTTCAAAGACTTTTGCAAAAGATTCGGTCATGTTTAGAACAAATCAATCTACATAGCCTTTTCACAACTATGTTGGGGTCGGCCTCCAGTTCTAACTGGATGCAGCTGAAACCAGTATTGTACATGGAGCGACTGCCTATCTGACCTCCACTACCCAGTTACTTGGTTACCCCTTGGTAAGAATGGTTGTCAGATTGTTTGGCTTCTGACTACGCCTAAAGACTGACAGCCGGGACCAACGGCTGGTTAGAACAAAATAAATACAAGATATCTGACCTACCTCTACTTTTACTTGTTTACCTTGGCACGTAAATATTTTAAGTGTGTTTCCTCTAAATTAATTATTTACTCATACGATGTAATTAGTGTAATTACACAATCATGCTATTTACCGTACAAAGACACAAGGTAAATTACGGCAAAGCTACTTACTTGAACATTTTCTTAATTATTTTCAGCTTCACTCAAAATTCAAAACTTACTCATTCTTCTTCAGTTATTTCACTTTTAGGTGGAAATCATTCACGTGTTTTTTTCAATTCATTCCCAGTTCCCAGTTTTCATTCGAGCGTCACACCCACAAAAACAAACCTAGCTTGCGTCATGTTAAAACGAAATTGATATCGCACGTTTCGCGAATTTCCACGTTTTCCCAGCTGTTTACAATTTCGCAACACCCTCTAAAACTTCTTGTAAGATTGCCGTGAAAGTATACAACTTCCAATTTGTTGTTTGCTAACGTCAATTTGGTTAACATGCGTAGGTACCTGTGGTAGGGTAGCTGCAGGTTTCTTAAGGAAAGTTGGGTTAAAAATGTTTGCAAAACTGGTTTTGTTGTCGCCCCTATAAAACAATTTTACACAAAAAAGCATCGCGTAAACATTTCGCCACTGATTCTCTATCTAATAAAATGATCTTTTTTCTATATCCTATTTATGGAAAGGGATTTTTTTAGGTGCAGATTATATATCCCCACAGAAGAAAATACACAGAAAAATAATACTTTCAATTAGTAAATAACATTTTGATTTAATCTTGTGTGGGTATATCAAGACATACAAAAGAAAAATGACACCTCACTAATTACTACCCATGTTTCTGTTAGGAACGGATCTCAGCTTCAGTAATTATTTTTAATCAGACTATGAAAAGGATATACCGTCTGGTATCGAGTATTGATTATAACGTCTCGTCGAGGAACTAAGAGCGGTAGGATAATAATCGGAGATACTCGTAGCAACTAGTGATATAAACAATGAGTCCAAAATCTGATTGATATTGTCATGTCAAGAAAATAACAATACTTAGGCCGTATTCTCGCTGGCAGCGGACAGCGGGGCGGTGCTCGAGGTTTCCACACATTATTCTGAAGGACAAAGATAATTTGAAGAAGTTTCAGATAAATGAGATAATTTTTAGCTTCAAAAATGATTTATTACATAAGTCATCTAGATTGTTGTCGGCCTGTTGCCAAGTTTTTTTGTCAAATCAAACAGTTTTCAGTGCATTCATTAATGTTTTTTCTATTCTTAGTACTTATGTATGTTGAACATGTCTGTATGTCTAAGTAGGTGGGTGAGTTTCATAAAGGATTCCGTAGACAGGCGGGACACGACTGGTCGAACAATTTCTATGAAAACTTCACGTTGTTCTACCGATGTCCTGTCTGCGGGACCCTTAAAGCTACAATGACAAATTATAACTTCATTTCCCTTTTACTTGACATAAAGGTGTGTTTTCTTATTTGACCACAATCCTTTCAACAAAGGTTTTGTAGCAAAACAAAGTTAATAAATAATACTTATTGATTATGTCACAGTTCACATAGCTGGCCTATTTCGAAAACTAGACAGGCCTTTTCAATTAAAACCATCCTGACAGACAATTACTTTCGCATTTATAAATAAAATAACATAAAAATACCATAATAGCCATTTATTTCCTGTAAACTATATATTTTCTTAATATGTGTTATTTTTGTTTTTATTTTAGTATAGCTTTAACCAAATCACATATATAATAAATATAATTTTTATTATAAATGCGAAAGTAATGTAATCTACGTTCACAATTTAGTTGCCAAACATGTAAACAAACACGAGTTTTAGGAAAAACAGCTGTAATGCCTGTACTTAAGGTTCAGTTTGCGCTACAACTTCATATTTTTATGACTTTTTCAACAGTGTCTAAAATCAACTTTATTTACACTACTGTAAAGTCGATGTTAGGTTTAAGAGGAAATAACATCAATTGGAAACAAGGATTTGAATAGACCGTAGTAGTGTCATTTCACGCTAAAACGGCTGAACGGATTTCCATGAAATTCGGCAGACAGGTAGACCATAACCTGGATTAGGATATAGGATGCTTTTTATCCCGGTAGTACGTTCCCGTGCGATAATTTCTGACCAAAACGAAGACGAAGCCGCTGGTAAAAATTAGTAACAAATATTTTGATACTTTTTTCGGTTTTTCAGAGTTGTCCCTATGGTAAAAGTTTATTATTTTCATGATTATTTCCTGCCCCTGCAATTAAATTGCCAATGAATGCAAACAATTACGTCGACGATTTCCCAACATTTGCAATTGTGAAACAGAAACAGTCACTCATCCACAATTCGACCTCAGCAATATCTCAACCACAGCCATTCAACGAATATCTCTACATTGTTTAGTGTTGAAACCAATAATATTGTTACTGCCGTTCGTTGTACTGTAGACAGTTTACTTTATAACTAGCTGTTAATGGTCTGAGTTAGTTTATTCCTTATTTAATACCTATAGTTATATTATGGTGTTAAGGTCATTTGTAACTAAGATGAAATAAGTAGAAATAGCACACAAATGTTTTGAAAATAAAGGGAAACTTCGTACCAAAGAATTCGCTCTGAAAACTACTTGTCGGCAATCTCCTGGGTGGTTTTAATGTCTAAAACAAAATAATCCACCTTTAACTATCAGGTTAATAATCTGACAGTCTGCCAACTTGAGTAGAACTAATCAAAATTGAAAAAAGTCACACTAAAAAACAAAGAGAAAAACAAGTACTATTATCTATAGAACTTTTTCTTTTGTAAGGTATTGCAGGCGGGACAAACAAAAGTAACACCATATTTTAGGTTATTGGTATAATTTTAATATACCCAATGACACTCGCGCAATAAAGAGGAATCTAACGACATATCATTCATCAAAATCAGTTAAGCCGTTTACTAGCTACGAGGGAACATAGGGACGGACATACATACAAAAATACATACAGGTCAAACACATAACCCTCCTTTTTGGGCTTTGCCGTAGTCGAGTTAAAAAGTTGTTTGAGAATATTGGAATTAACCGCAAATTTGATTAGAAGAATAACACATACAGTACCAGTCATATCCAATTGTTCACTCCTGAAAATTGGCCTTTTTCAACCAACGAATGATGCCCTGTATAGACCGCTTTTACAGTTATAAAGCCGGATTCTCGGCGGCAGTGGGTAACGGGGTGGTGACGACAGCGGCGCGGTCAAATGCATAGTTTTATATGGAACTGTCATATTATTATATCATAGTTTTATGTGGCTCCTCGCGCCGCTCGCGCTCCTATCGAGAATAGTTCCATAAAATTAAACCAACAACCTAAATTATGGTGTTACTTTTGATTGTCCCGCCTGCAATACCTTACAAAAGAAAA
This sequence comes from Xanthia icteritia, assembly GCA_949128155.2. NCBI lineage: Eukaryota > Metazoa > Arthropoda > Insecta > Lepidoptera > Noctuidae > Xanthia > Xanthia icteritia. The sequence goes on from OX421932.2 coordinate 6,061,702, forward strand.
AGTTCTATAGATAATAATGCTTGTTTTTCTCTTTGTTTTTTAGTGTGACTTTTTTCAATTTTGATTAGTTCTACTCAAGTTGGCAGACTGTCAGATTATTAACCTGATAGTTAAAGGTGGTTAATTTTGTTTTAGACATTAAAACCACCCAGGAGATTGCCGACAAGTAGTTTTCAGAGCGAATTCTTTGGTACGAAGTTTCCTTTTATTTTCAAAACATTTTATGTGCTGTTTTTGGTACTTCTACTTATTTCATCTTAGTTACAAATGACCTTAACACCATAATATAACTATAGGTATTAAATAAGGAATAAACTAACTCAGACCATTAACAGCTAGTTATAAAGTAAACTGTCTACAGTACAAAGAACGGTAGTAACAATATTATTGGTTTCAACACTAAACAATGTAGAGATATTCGTTGAATGGCTGTGGTTGAGATATTGCTGAGGTCGAATTGTGGATGAGTGGCTGTTTCTGTTTCACAATTGCAAATGTTGGGAAATCGTCGACGTCATTGTACATACAGGCTGACTTTGCATTCATTGGCAATTTAATTACAGGGGGAGGATTAATCATGAAAATAAACAACTTTTACCATAGGGACAACTTTGAAATACCGAAAGAAAATACAAAATTTTTGATACTAATTTTTACCAGCGGCTTCGTCTTCGTTTTGGTCAGAAATTATCGCACGGGAACGTTCTACCGGGATAAAAAGCATCCTATATCCTAATCCAGGTCATAGTCTACCTGTCTGACGAACTTCATGGAAATCCGTTCAGCCGTTTTAGCGTGAAATGACACTACTAAGGTCTATTCAAATCCTTGTTTCCAATTGATGTTATTTCCTCTTAAACCTAACATCGACTTTATAGTAGTGTAAATAAAGTTGATTTTAGACACTGTTGAAAAAGTCATAAAAATATGAAGTTGTAGCGCAAACTGAACCTTATGTACAGGCATTACAGCTGTTTTTCCTAAAATTCGTGTTTGTTTACATGTTTGGCAACTAAATTGCTAACGTAGATTACATTTACTTTTGCATTTATAATACAAATTATATTTATTATAAATGTGATTTAGTTAAAGCTAACAATACTAAAAAAAACAGAAATAACACATATTAAGAAAATATATAGTTTACAGAAAATAAATGGCTTTTATATTTTTATTTTATTTTATTTATAAATGCGAAAGTAATTGTCTGTCAGGATGGATTTAATTGAAAAGGCCTGTCTAGTTTTCGAAATAGGCCAGCTATGTGAACTGTGACATAATCAATAAGTATTATTTATTAACTTTGTTTTGCAAAGCCATTGTTGAAAGAGTTGTGGTCAAATAAGATAACACACCTTTAATGTCGAGTAAAAGGGAAATGAAGTTATAATTTGTCATTGTAGCTTTAAGGCTCCCGCAGACAGGACATCGGTAGAACAACGTGAAGTTTTCATAGAAATTGTTCGACCAGAGTCGTGTCGCACCTATCTACGGAAGCCTTTATGAAACTCACCTACCTACTTAGACATACAGACATGTTCAACATACATAAGTAAGAATAGAAAAAACATTAATGAATGCACTGAAAACTGTTTGATTTGACAAAAAAACTTGGCAACAGGCCGATAACAATCTAGATGACTTATGTAATAAATCATTTTCGAAGCTAAAAAAATATCTCATTTATCTGAAACTTCTTCGAATCATCTTTGTCCTTCAGAATAATGTGTGGAAACCTCGATGTACTCATACTCAACTATATGATGCGAGCCAAGTCACTACACCGCGTTGAGAAAAAACAAATGCACCACGGCTGCCGTGTAAACAAACATGCGCGGACGCAACTCAGAAGAGGCGGCGGCAGATGTGGCAGTAGGTAGGAAAGAGGCTTGTTATTTAATTTGACTTTACTTTTTATTTATGCGAACATTACCTACTACAAAGCGATGAAGCTGAAGAAGATCGCGTCGATCCAATCAATTTAAGCCGTTCAAGGATAACCGTTAGTCATGGTTTGAACTTAAAATGTGGAGCACGTGAAATTAAATGTGTGTGAGCATCCATGGCTAAAATTATGCAAAAGGCAGATCAAAAATAGATGGATGAATTGTCCGAGAGATGATAGAGCTAGAAAGGAAGTGATAAATGCAGATTTAGATACTTCGCCGATCCCGAATAAATTCCACGTAAAAGGCATTCAGAATGGGTATCTCGAAAAACGCCAATGCAATGTTTTACGAATAAAATAATGTGGCTATGAGTGAGTTGTCTCATTCGTAATTATTATTGCAATACTGTGCTGAAATCCTTAAATCTAAACTAACAGTTTTGTAGAAAAAGATACCTACAAGAAAATGAAAAGTGACCGATCCTTATCAAAATACAACTCTCAAGTGAACCCACATAAAATCTTTGTCAACAGATCAAAGAGAATGTCAAAGAAGAGTCGCATCTGCAGCTCACTCTATGTCGAAACGTGAGCCAAACGGTGTTGGAGGGCGGGCGGCGCGGATAGGGGCGCGGAGGGGGGAGGCGCCCCGTATATGGTGTGCGTTGGCGCAGCTACTATACAGTGGAGAACAAAAATTTGTAACACATTTCATTGTTATTTTTTTGATTAATTGTTAAATAACACAATTGTTTTTTTTTATAAGTAGGTTTAGTTTTTATAAATTTACTTTCGTTTTGGTCATACAAAACAATTTTTTTCACATTTTCAGTAATTATGTAGTAGGTAGGTACTCATGATTGGACAGTCAATAACTTTGACCGTACCTACATAAATAAAATTAAATACTGATTTGATATTAGTCAATACCAAATCTGTAAAGTTTCGCCAACTACTTAATTTCAGGATTTACTGATATATATCAGTGGACATTATATCAATGGATATTTACGTGGACAGATACCAATTCTTTATTATTGTGAAAACTAGAAACTTTGCAGATTCAAAGGTTAGCCTAGCAACATTTGACAAAACACTACAATTTGGATTATCTTTCCCGAAGTAACAATTTTATCATACGTTTCGGGGATTCACCAAATAACGTGTAGTACCGTTAGATTTTTATTGAAATTCCAACCTTGTATCCATAATATGGGGTTTATAATAGGTAACGTTAATACAAGGCATTCCCCTATAGTTAATCATTTTCATTTTATGGGCTCCACCGTACCATTCGTTTTTTTTTTAAATAATGTTATAATTTTAATTTAATTAAATGTTGATTATGTAAGATTGATTATTATTCATCAAATATTAACTCTAATATTTTGTTACTTCTAATATGAAAACGTCAAATAATTAAACACAAAATTATAAACCATTTATAGAATGAAAATCTCATCTTTTTTATACACGATATAAATCGGATATATATCAAATATCGGATATTTTGATATTTATTATAAATAACGGATTTTTATGAACCCTGCTTAATTCAAAGATACAACGAATATAGCTTCAAACTTTACCATCAAAATTAATTTAATATAAAATAAAGACTGTGAGGCATATTCACATTAGCGAATATGTTCTGTAAAATTCTTACCGTAAAAACTTAGATAAAGTGAGCTATGAGATTTTTACGAAATAGATCGGCAGCTATCTATGATAAATGATAATAGAATAACTATGTCTTGGCAGCTGACATTTCCTTCTGCACAACAAACATTACGAAACTAACTTTTCTTCACGATCGTTCTCGCCGACTGTACCCGGGGCGCCGGCTGTTGTCGGGTGCTGCGCGTGCGACGCGACGCCCCGCCCACTCGCCTTTGTGTGCGTGCCTATGACGCCGACAAGTCTTTCACACTCGCAACGGACTCATTCCTTCAGCTACTAGCATTCGGACACCACTGAAATTCAATACAGCTTTTCCTGCCAAAGGTTTTAAGCAAAATGTTAGCTGTTTTTCTGTCTGTTTGGGTGATGTTAACAAAAGAAAATAATTAATGAAGCTGATGGGTCATTGCAATATTAAAAGCATTGTGTTATACTTGAATACACGTGTATATTGATTATTTTTCTTTGGAAAACATCACATACCTACCTACTTCCAGCAAGAAACATTAAAGGACGAATTTCAATAAATCCATTCCTTCATTGTTTTACACGAAATGTGATTTAATCAGGATATCCTTCCAATCTAAAATCCCCAAGGATAAGTACTTTTATTAGATCTTCTACTTACTGAGATATACAAGGTGTATTTGAAAGGTGTGGTCAGAATTATGGTTGTGTTCCAAACTATCAAACTGAACCACTTTATCCATGGTATCAACATCAAAAATGATCAGTCATCCCATACATTTGTCTCAAGTAGGTATTGAAGTTTTGTATTGAACGACGGATTACTTTTTGACCACACCTTTCTGATACCCTCCGTAGACATAATCCTAGAAATTCGTGGTTCTTTTTCGAGTCAGACATAGTCATTTGTAAAATTCAGTGTCAACCCCTCAGTAGATTTCCAATGTCATACAAAAAATGAAACATAGGTAACCTAAGCATGAGTGACACCTGTCGACTGTCTTTATGACTAATAGGCAAAACTTCGACTTTCAATCATTAGTAACAGCTAACATAGTATTGGCCAGGTCTTCCCGTCATGACCCAAATAAATCGCCAGTTAACCTGGCACGGCAAACACTGAGTGTGACCTGGAATTGTCATTGAACTCTCAGAAACGTTCGCTCATTTATTTTCATTATTGTTCGAAGAATTTTGTGACAGCTGTCAATAGTTGGACAGGTTTCTTTACGATATAGTGACCTCCGCTACTTAGGCTGTATTGCTTTTGGCGTTTAGTCTGGAAGTCAACTAAAACTTTCATGGAAATGGTATTAACAAGCTCTTGTGTGCAACCTTCTACGGAATATTTGTGTGTTTCTTTTGCCTACCAAGAGTGGGTTTTTTAATAAACCTGTGCTTTTTGTCAATCCTTAGCAACATCCCTATTTCTTCCACTTGTCTCGATGTTGTGCTCAACGTCAACTATTTAGGAATCAATACAAAGGGTCCCGCCATCCTCATCTACTCTCTAATAAAGATTATTAGGAGCTCGTGGATAAATAGTAATAGCCGCACGGGTCGATCCATCAAGTTAAGTTACGCTTGCCAGGGTGACCATTTTTACATACCGAGACTCCTCCGTGCTTCGGAAAATACGTTAAGCCGTTGGTCCCGGCTGTCATTCGTGGATCTTTGACAGTCGTGACGGGTCGTCAGAATCCCGAAAGTCTGACAACTAGTCTTACCAAGGGGTATCGTATTACCCAGTAACTGGGTTGTGGTGGTCAAATAGGCAGTCGCTCCATGTAAAATATTGGTATTCAGCTGCAACCGGTTAGACTGGAAGCCGCCCCAACATATGTAGTTGGGAAATGGCTAGGCATATAGATTTTTAGGATTTTTTATATCCCTCAGGATCATTAGCCTACCAAGAGTAGATTGTATATAATAAGCCAGTACTATTTTGCCACTCCTTGGCAACATCACTATTTCTTCCACTTGTCTCTGTGCTTATTGCCAAATATTGGGGATGCAATGCAAAGGGGCCCGCTATCTTCATCCACAGGGAGTGAATGAAGATGGCGGGACTCTTTGCGTTGCTTCAAAGATATTTATTTTCTTTTCAATTATTGAAGGTTTATCCTTGACAAAGTGTACCTTCTCTGGTTCTTACTCAATCAATCACATAATTTATTAAATCGATAAGGGTTCTCTCGTTTCCAGAAATTCTAATTTTAAACCAAGATCTACAACATCATTGGCTCACAACATCCTACCTTTCCATATAAAGCGATGAAATAAAAATCATAACCTAATTAGTTTGACCGGTGGACGGGAGTACCAGTAGGAAGACTTGAGGCGAGTATATAGGTCGAGTTACTGGCCCGTTGCCAAGGAATTAGTCACCCAGTGTGTAGCCAACGCATGACGATAGCGTTAAAGGTTACTTTGATACGTGAGACGGGGATTTTTGGGATTATCTTGTGAATTTTGTTCCATTGCAGCAGAGTGGTCTGAATGGGTCATCATGGCGTCACTAGTTTGTTGAAGTTTATACACGTACACTGTACATTCAAATTTTATGTTTTTATGTTTTTTATTTTTACTTAATTCTTATTTTTTTGAATGAAATTGACAGTTCAATAGGTGACATGCACTAACTATGTGGATAAGGCATTTGTTTGAAAATTGCCTCAAATAATTGCTCCTTGACTACGGTCATCTTCTTGTGATTATAATTTCTTCAAGAAAGAATCTTTTTGTGAATTCATCACTCAATACCGCGGAACTTGTAAAACTTCTTTTACTAAAGAAACGCGATACTCTGTACATTAAAAGACCTTGTTCCAGAAAATTGAGTGAGTCCTACAAAAACTGCAGAAAATTATTTTCTTTTAATATTTTTTTTTTATAGGTTCCGTAAAGGTTTTGACTTGTGAGTCCTATTTACCTGTAAAGTTTTGTGTGAAAAAGTTAAAATATCAACTTATGCTTAGAATTACCATACTGAATTAACTCTAGTGAACTGAGCAAAATAGTAATTAGTACTAGCACATGCAGAGAATACATTGAAATTAAATCAAGTTAGGTATGATAATCAATGTGAATAGTGTTGATTAAGAGTGTATTCCGAATAATTATTATTACGTACAGTACGTAATAATGTCTAGTAATTTATACAAACATTTAGGTATGAGTTTTCATTGTTATAATCCTATACTACTAGGTATAAGTGTTTTGCTAAAATATTGTTCTGTGGGAAAAAGTTATTCAGAGTTCTGGTATGAAAAGAGATTCGTAAGCAATACCAATTTTTTTGCGTTTTTTAAAAACCCTTTTTGCAGAGGGCATTTAAAACAAAGAACTATATTTATTAGCTTACAAAATTGTTTTAAAAAAAACTACAATATAAAACACCTTTAGTTGGCGTCTGTAATATTTTAGAAGTTTCAAAAAAGAAAAAATACCGCCACGGTGTACTCTTTATAGACGACGCAACTTACATAACGCTGCCAGGTTCATTCACCTAGCAGATACCCTTAAACATAACGTAACATCTCGCCTGTATTACCCGAAGGGTTGGGCTGATGTGTACCCATAGTACACTCGCATTTCGCCGTCGTTATGCTTAAGCCTCATGTTTGCCATCAATCGGGCACTAAATCCAGTCTCCGGACTGCTACTGAAAAATTCCTAATGGAAAAACCCAAAAACATTTAGCTGGACCTCGGAATCGAACCCAGGACCTCATGCTCAGTAGTGAAATGAAATGAAATGAAATGAAATTGTTTATTCTGTAAATAGGATATTGCAATCACTTTTACACATATTAAAAAAATATTTAAAAAAAAAAGAAGAAAATGCTAGATGAGTTCGGCGTTTCCTATCTGACTACTCTGAGAAGAAAGACCGAAACAAACTCAGAGGTCACAGTCTCTTTTAAAGTCCAGACATAATCTTGGTCAGGCCATATGAGGACCATGTAGATTAGTGTCTGAAATGGTCTTTTGAGGAAAGAACCACACAGATTTGAGTGGACCTGTCCAGTCAGTGCAAGCATTTGTCAGTAATCGTGGAGCTCAACTCAGAACTTAAGGAGCTCAGGAGCTAAGGAGGAGTAACGGTTGCGATCAGTAGATCAACGAGGCAACCTATAAAATAGTCTAAAATATTGAATGAGGTCAGTGAATCTGACTGGTGTATGTCTCTCAATGGCTACGTTACGCTTTCCGCGAGTTTTCGGCTAAATATTTACCACGTGGTATTTACTATGAATGGATCAATTCTTCGATTCGAGGAACTCGAGGTAAACATTATTTTTTTATAGCTTCGGTAGGAAGTTCAGTATCAATTGGTTTTTCACGAAGAGTTGAGGAAATAAGTCAGTTTATAGTGGGAATGTATTATCAGATTGTGGCGGCATCTACTTCGCCATATACGAACTACGCATCACAATGACGTCACGTGAAATCCTGAATCGCGCAAGCATATTTTGCCGCGCGACCAGCATATATATAACTTCCCGACATCAATCATTGGGCAGTTGCCCACCAGACACAAAACCCGTCTGGTCGGAGGATCTTCCCTTTTCTATAGAAGATGAGTGAACTTTACACCCTGTTCCTCATAACTCCATAAGATATAGATAAATAGATAAACCATTTGTTTAGTGCAAACAAAAACAATAGCACAACACACAAAGGCACAATTAAAATATTACAAAACTAGCTAACTTTTGCCCTGGATGTCAGAAATTATACCACGGGAACGTACTACCGGGATAACAAGTATCATATATATTAATCAAGGTTATAAACTATATGAGTGCCAAATTTAATTCAAATCTATTCAGCCGTTTTTGCGTAATTGAGTAACAAACATAAAACCTTTCACATTTATAATATTATTAAGTAGTTGCGCCCCGCGGTTTCCCGCATAAACCTCGCTCCCGTGGTAATATCGGAATAAAAAGTATCCAAAATCCTAACCCAGGTCATGGTCTACCCGTGTCTCAAATTTCATCTAAGTCCGTTTAGCCGTTTTAGCGTGAAACCGTAACAAACGAACAAACAAACTCATTTTCGCATTTATAATATCATTATTATTATAGTTATTATAGGGTAAGTAGGATAAGGTAACGTCTGATTATTTTTATGGTTCATAATTAAAATGACGCCTTATTTTCGGGTCGCCTCCAAAAACTCACCTTAAATATTTTCATTTAACTGATTTAAACCTTGACCTTGACAATAAACATTAGACGCTTCATAAAGTAGAAACTTCAACAAAGAAATTTAAGTAAACAAGTTTTCGATTCGAGAGTAAAATTAAATCAATAAACTAGCAGAGTGGAGGAAATACCTACACAGGAAAGTCGTCCAAGGACGCTGGAAGGAAAAATAACAACTTAAAGTTAAAGATTTTATCTAGGAAATCGTAAGGGAGGAAGTCTGTCTTGAAGACTTAGTAACGTGGGCTGGCTTAGTAAGTGGTTACCTGTGACTGACTCCAGTAACTTCAATTAGGAACTATTTTTATATTTTATAAAGTGTCAGGAACATCGGCGTGCAAAACTGTTACCTTGAATTCAGCACATGATTTTAAACCTCCTGGCGTAGAAATTAACCGTCGGTTATAAAAAAAAATACTACTGTTCCATAAAGTTTGACCGTGTAGGTTTTGCACTTTTGTAGGAAACAGCATATGGATTTTTACCATAGATGACAAATCTTACATACAATCTAACACTAAATGAAATGAATAACTAACTATACGAATAAATACAAAATAAAAAAGAACATTAGGCGTCGAAGTACTCGTCCGCATCGCTGTCATCTGAAACGTGCCCCGAAGACTGGCAACATGGCCACTTTGAATGGCAACATTACCACGTTGAATAGCAACATTGCCACATTGAATGGGAATATTACCACGTTGAATGGCAACAGTAGTTTTTTTTTACCGATAAAAAAATTCTACGCTTCGGGGGTTGATATCCCTGACAACCTGTATAGCTGCCCATACGAGAGGACTCCACTCCTTCAACTCCAATGAGCTTTATGAAGCCTTATCACCCTCTAAGATACAACTTGAAACTTCTCATGAGCCTGTAATTTCTCTTCACGGTGCTTTTCAGACGAGAAAGGTAAGATAAGGTAATAACGACGAGCCATTTGGCCCTTTCACAATGTGCACTGTTTACAAACTCAACTACAAAAGTACTAAATGTCAATTAAAATGAAGGAATCAGGCCACTATGGTGCACATGTTGCAAAACACATAAACACCATGGATGGCCAAAGTTTACCAAACAAGTCAGAATTGAATTGACTACTAATTTATCACAATCAAATGCTTCGTAAAATTTATGGACAACATCTCTAAACTCTGTTTTCATTGTTTTGTTTGCGTAAACACCTTGTGTGTTTTAACTTTGACCTATTTTATAATTACGAACCTGAAATCTGAGAAAACCAAGGAATTTAGTAGCAAAAACCATCTTTGGTAAGTATTACAATAATTAATTATTATTGTTATGAGTTGCCTTGGGTAACCTGGAAGTAAATAAACAGACTCCGGATCCAGGTTGGCTGAAGCAAGGGAAACCTGTTCAGGTAGAGATTCATAGACGACTCTGCCTTGTAGTGTAAATGTGGAGCTGTTCCACAAACGATGGGACACTTAATATCATGTACTGCGTGTGCTGTCAGCTGCACGTTTCGGGAACTGATTGACGCTTGTGATGGCGCCAAACAGATAGCCGAATTCTGGGTGGAGTTAATTTAGATTGCCCGATGACACGCTGAGAAGAACCAATAGAATATTGAAGACGTTTCAACCTTAACAAGTATTCTATAACGTTTTTATCATAAACTAGCGATCCGCCCCTGCTTCGCACGGTTTCTAGGACTTGACAAAACATCGAGGTTTTATGTATTCTATATAAGTTTAACATTAATCCTAACAAATGCGAAAGTGAGTTTGTTTGTAAAGCTTTCACGCTAAAACGGATTTAGATGAAATTTGACACATGGGTAAACCAAGACCTGGAAAAGGATACCTTTTATCCCGATATTTCCATGGGATCGAGACTTATGCGGGTGAAACGGCGGGACGCAGCTAATGTTATATACTTATAAACCTTTTGGAATAAATTCTCTAAATGATGATGAAAATCGCATCAAAATCCGTTGCGAGCTTTAGAACAACAACGCGGTCACACAGAGAGACACAAAAAGCTACTTCAATTTACATTATGTATAGATATCGTCTTTCACTGCTTCTTTTCCTTTTAAGGTTTCAATTAATTGATTTAAAAGAGCACTTTTATGAAAGGTATCAGTTAATTTCATCTCGAACAACCTTCAGAATATATTTTCCGAAGCATGTTTTTCGCCCCCACTAATTTATGTTATGGCGACATTCAAAATTATATTAATTTTGTTTTGCTTACTAACTCCGTCTTCATTTCGTCATCTAGAATAGGTAGGCCGCCTTTCAACAAGAAAAAGCGGGATAAAATTGCAATAGATGATTGATGTATTGCAAGCGTTATAATTTATCCTGTTTGGGATTACTGTTGAGTCTATAATACCTCTAATTGCTTAGAAAAATCCTTCGTTATATCATCAATACTGCAGAATTAATTTTGAAATAAATATATTTATGGTAAATTTGAGGACTAATGTTAAGTACTATGTTTGACGAAAATATGATTCCATAAATATTTCTCGACAAAAAAATGAGTAAGTTTTTTTTTTTAAACGTTGCCCCACACTAGGAATTTCTCCTGTATCGTGGGTGCGTTTACAAACATTTATTACTCACATACACAAACAGCCAGACCCGGAACAACTACTTGTAGGTCATACAAATATTTGTTCCGTGCGAGAATCGAACCCGCGACACGCAGCGCAGCAGTCAATCGCTTAACCACTGCGCCAACCGTGCCGCCAAACAGAACAATAAGCCGCTGATATAAAAAAAAACCTTAAATTAGATCACGAAACTTTGGATAATAACTGAACTAAATATAAAACTGATACGTTGTTTTAAATTTTTATAATTACCATTATTTTCACCGTAAAAAGAAATTACCTAAACTATCGGTGCCTCGGAGCCAACTCTACACCGCAGTCTCACTCTCACTCAGTCCGCGAACAGTAGTGTGCGAGCGAGATATAGAGTGAATTTGAGGTAAGGTATTATGAACACATATATATTATAATATATGGATATTTTTTGTAGCCTAGTTTAGTCTAAGCACTAACCTAGGTAAGCATTATTAAATATGTTGAAAAGTAAACTACATTGCACCCAATATTGACATTTCCCGCACAAATTGCGGAATACCTATTAAAAAATCTACAGAATGTAAAATGGCATAAATAAAATGATAGACGCTCTGCTCCACATACCTAATATCAAAGAAAAACTCAGTGCTTGAGAAAATAACACATAAGTAAATCTTGTTATTGTGATCACGAACGTCCCCAATAAATCAATAGATTCAGTACATCTGTAATCATTAAAATTATGAATAACACAGCTACAAAATCAATTAGTTCGCTACTAAAATAAATTAGCACAGACATATTTCCGAAACAGAAAATTTATTGGGACTGTCCGCGATAAGATTCAAAGATGGCGACCGTAGCCTACGCCCACATAACTCGGACTTGGCTGAGGAAACATAAATATTGCTGAAACAGTCATAGGTGTGTCAGAATATTGTCACTAGTGCGATTTTTCGTTGCGTTTTGTTTTATAAATACACGTTCTTTAGATTTTTATTGCGTTTATTAGATGAAGTAATGCGTAACTAAAGTGACATTGAGGAACTAAAATTCACCATATTTCGTGATGTAATTGGTATCAATTCATTAAGTTCCTAGTCGGATGATATAACCTAATTGTCAGTCAGTCTGCAGTCTCTTTTAGCATACATTCAACAATCATTTAGTTCAGTCGAGAAACCCATAACTAAAGTGAAGAAAATATATGTAAAAAAAAAATTTTGTCTTTCCTTCGCCATAAAAATGGATGTGTATTTTGACATCGATTCATTACATTGTAATCGGTCAATCTTTATTACTGCGCATCTGTTGCAGATTTTAATTTAGGTACAAGAACTTACAAAAAATAATGCCGTGCTTAGGAACTAGGCGGCCGAAGCTGGGACGAATAAAGATTAATTATCTACAATAAAACGTTAATCGACTTCATAAAATTCTTAAATTCATTGACAGACAATGCACAGCCTAAACCACTTGGTCTATATAGAGGCATGAAATTATGCACAGGAGTTCCCTAGAGTCTAGGGTGCATATCCTATCTGTGGAAGGGTTTAGGATTAATTTTACCCTAAATTAGTTAATAAGGAGATTTAAATTTGTATGTATGTTCATCATTTTTGCCGACGGGAAGTCCGGGCACATGGTTAATCTATAATAAATGGATTAATATAAGGAATACATTCTCATATCGGATGCTTCTTAATTTATTATTTCAATAACATCGCTTTTTAGTTGTCTCCATCTTAAGCTTTTCCAGTAAATAAATCTAGTACCTACCTACCATATAATTTAAATTATAATAAATCTAATAATTTCTAAACTACGCATAATATCTCTTACGCTCTAATTTTTTTAACACTTTAACAACTAAATTAATAATTATTTTTATTGACGGGAAACGTGTACGCGTCAATTCCTACGTAATAATAAAACTCATGGTCGTATTATTAAAACGAAACTAGTAAACTTTTATTGAGACACGTATTATTACATTCGGACATTTTTTTATTGAAACGGTCGAAGAAAATTAGGTTTAGGGAAATGTAGTATATAATTAGATTTTGTGGCTTTCTGGGCAGGATATTAATTCAGATTTATTACAGTTGTAACGGCAATCATGTCATTTGGTTTATATAGGTTTTTATTTTATTTATCTTTTATTTCTTTAATATTTTGTCAATGTAAGAACGTTGTAAGCTTGGCTTTAAATTAGTAGACCATTTTCTATTTTGTTAAGTATTTGTACTTGTTGACAGGCCTACAGTTTCCTTCCATACCTATTAACACTATAATTTGATTACATTGTAAAAACCATTTATTTTTAAAAGAGTAATCGTGGCGTTTCTTGCCGGCTCTTCTCCATAGGAAATGACCAATTGGAACCGTGCACCTAGCTTTTGACGTTTCATAAGTGCCCATGTAGGTTTATAGGAAACAAAATATTAGATTTTTATAATCCTACTACTGGAACTCCCTTGAATAACGTTCTTCTTAAAATAACTGATTGAATTTGTGTTTTATAATACTGTATTTTAATTTCTACTCTGGACTTTCCGTTAAAATAAAATCCTTTTTACTTAGCCTATACTGCTCCACTGCTGGTAAAATGCCTACTTAAAAAAATATATATAAGGAAAATGGTGAATAGTTAAAAATGAATGTGCCTGCAGCTGTAAGCATTGAATTACAATGAAAATGAATCACTTTTATGTTCATAATTTCAGTTAAAAAATATTTGTCCTAGTTCGGAAAGCATTGTGTTCATAGATTTCAGATACCTATGTAATGATTAAATGTCCAATAAGATTAATTTATATACACAGCTTTGCACTGCAGACTGATTAAAATCCGAATGCACGCAATAAACCATATTTGACATATGGAACTTATTACTGGAATCCAAATTACATCCAAATGATTGGTTGCAGTCTGTTAGACTTTCGAATAATTGAAACCAGCTGATATTCGAAACAGCTCCAGTCTGGTCAGAGCCTTTGAACCGTATTAATTGTGCTGACATTGATTAATTAAACAGCTTAAACTGGTAAAATTCGCAGCCACCATTGTCTCTCGTATTATTAACAGGCAAAAGAGGATTTACTGTTGAAAATTGGAGTTATTATAATATCTCTGTTAGGTTAGCTTACTACTTACTTACTCAAAAATTATATTTTCAGGGACTCCAAAAAGAAAGACGCATAATTAGATGTATTTGAAGTAGTCTTTATTCAATTTATTTCGTTTCATCGTTTCGTTTGTCTTAAGCAATTAACTGGTGGACAGCAGGCAGTTTCGGCGCTTTTGCTGTGAGTTATTGATTTAAACCATCTTTCTTTAATAAAGCCCTTAAGTTTCATTTTTTCTTTCAAAGAAAGAGGTATATTTCGCAACCCAGAATCCACAGTTTTGCAAACTTACGAAGGAAGGAAAACAAAATAGAAGACAAGTCTCACTACGTTTTCCCTCCAACTGATTACGTGAATGCCTCGTTGGTCAGTAATTTCAAGTGCTACTGCTGAGCATAAGGTCCTAGGTTGATTCCCGGATCGGGCAAAGTGTCTTTATGGTTTTTCTATCTGGAATTTCTCAGTAGCAGCCCGGAGTCTAGATTGGTGCCCGGTTGATGGCAAGAGGCTCACCCCCAATTACATGGGACTTAAACATAACTGGCGAAATGTGGGTGTACTGTACACCTCTGCCTAACCCTTCGGAGAATACAGGCGTGATGTTATGTTATTACGCGAACAATTAAAGATTAGTTGCTGGGTACATTATTGCGGATATTTTTCGTAGTTTTTCAGTAACCTACGCAATCAGTTGCGTGTATATTTTATGCATAAATCGTTCTCGGTTGTTTATCTGTTAGGGACGTAACGCAAGATCGGCACGCCGACATTTGGCTAGACGAGCATTCGAGGTCATCGTCTCTTAACGGGTAGGGTCGGGAAAACAGTTTTCTTCGAATATTCGAACAACCTAGCAAAAGACTTAGCTTTTGGTGTTAATACAAGAAGACTTCTTCATTTACTGTGTTCATGAATGGCAAAAACCATAATCTTTCCCCATTTGATCAAGGAAAATGCAATCAAAATAATTGAATATGCTGGAGTGGTGTTTTTGCCTGAGCATTTTAAGGTATCCGTCAATGTAAACAGACGTGGTGCTAATAAAAACTGTGTTCAATTTAATTCACCTATTTTTTTTTTTGCTATAAAATAGTTATATTTGTCGGAAATACGTTACTGAGTTGACTAATCGGAACGTCAGCGCCGCCTAGCGGCGCTCGACAGAGTCTACGTAATAACGCTCGGACCGGCCGGAGTAAAGCAGGGTTCGTCGGTGGCGGTCAAGCAGTGAATACGTTTAAAAACTGTCGTGCGTACCGAATAGTTGTGTCGTGTACTTACAGTGTGTGTATTGCTTGTGTGATTAATTTAATCGTGAATTATAATTTGATCTGAACTGCAAGCGGTTTTTCTATTGCGCAATAACCAACACTACACACAGTAGTTAAAATATGCCTGATAATAACGAAAGAGACATGTAGGGTATATGTCTCTTTCTCTCCGTCATATTTATAAAAGCAGGTGAATCTTCATAAATACGTTTGATTTTAATTGAAAAACTTTTTAACAAAAACTTTAGCCAATTACTAGGCAAAGCTAAGACTTCTACATAATCCTGTAAACTAATATCTAAACAACTCAACTCACCAAATCACGGTAATTTACCACCAACGCGAGTAATAAACCCATGACGTCAACTAAATCTAGGGTGAACTAAATTTCTTCTGCCGACCGTACTACTTTGGTACACACATATAAATTTTCACCACTACAACTTTCAGTCCTGGCGTTTAGCCAAAAACTCCTGTACTTATCTGTGATTCGCTCTTATATTCGAGTTCTATAGAAAAAATATATCATTGTCTTCGACGTTTTCAAGCAATTAATGTTATAACGTAACGTTTGGATACTACTGACCCTTAATCAGTAATATGGTCAATTTATTTATTTTCTGTAGGAAATGTAGGGATTATTTACATTTATTTAGGTTTTTATCATTGACGATTTTGTAAAGATTTGGATGGATATCTCTTAGAAGAAGCACTTGCTCTTTTTCGCAATGGAAATCACAATCTGCTTAGCCTTTTCCCAGGGGCTCTGTTGGGGTTGGTTTCTTGTCTAACCAGATGCAGCTGAATACCAGTGTTTTACATGGAGCGACTGCCTATCTGACCTGCACAACCCAATTACTGGGTAATACGATACCCCTTTGTTAAGACGTGCTTTGACTGGCTTTTTTGTCAGCTCTGTGGGGTTCTGACGACCCGTGACGACTGTCAAAGATGCACGAATCGGCCTATCGTGCTTTCCGAGCACCTTTTAAATCTCTCTATGAAAAAAACACAACAAAGAATTCTCCATTTTTCGTTTTTTCATTAATAACACACTATTAACGAAGAAACATAAATCCATTGTGGTCTTTTAGGCATAAATCTAAGAAAAATTCTCACGAGCTACATAGCTTTCGAAGAAAATGCGTCCCAAATGAGAATGTTTAAAATCCCAAGCGTTCCTTGAATTGTCTGCGATACTCTGAATTGCTTGAGTGGCAGCATGGAAATATGAGGGCACTAATTTAAAATTTAACACTTTCTACTCTGTTTACCAACTAGTTTTTTTATTATCTTTTTACAAGGACCCTTTGTGTTTAGAAAAGACGTAGCCTGTTTAGATACAACATACATATACGATTCAATTAAACTGGTGCAGATAATACATTATATTACACTAACTGCCATGTTAAGTGGCAATGGGCAGGGCACATTGGTCGCAGAACAGATGGCCGATGAGGCCGAAAGGTTCTGACTTTGATGACCTTGTGAAGACAGAAGGAAGGAAGGAAGCACAGAACCTGTCGAAGAGGAGGTGCTTGGGGAAGGCCTATGTCCAGCAGTGGACGTCTTTCGGCTGAAATGATGAATGATGACAGCAGTGTGTGTAGTGACAGAAATAGTTTGACCTGTCCAACGTCATAGCCCAACATCAGTCCATAACCATTAACGTCTTGAAGACAGACTAGGTACACAAAATCAAACCTGTACAGCTCTGTTGAGCACAATCCAGAGATATTCAGAAAAGAAATATTCCATTTGTGAATTTCTCCGGAATTTCCTATAGCAGTTGATATAGTACAAGAATTAAACCGGCCATAATTGAGAACTGCACAAGCAGAATCTGCTAGTGCACAGTTCTCAGTTATGGCCGATTAATTTTATTTATTGCAACTGCATGAAAACTACTCTATGATAATAGTTGTCATGCAGTTGCACTTGACTGCATTACTAACAACGTTATCAGCCAAACTAAATACAACATTTTCATAGCTTGTCGATTATGGCAGATTCGAATTCTCACATATCCTTTCTTAGTAGCATTAAGGGATGTTTCGATTAGACAAAAAAACATATTCCTAGTACATAAACTACTCAGTGCTTTATTTTACATTAGTTGGTAATCTTTGAACCTCATACATTACAGTGCAGACGTCATGGATTACAAGAACTTCTGGTAAATGATTTATTTTGTTTGGAGCTCTCTTCGATTTGTAAACGATGTTTTTGATGACGTAATAGCCAACTAGAATATTTAATTTGCAGCGTCTTTTACTGACAACATTGTCCGCATTTAAGTGGTCTCACCACTTAAATTGATGTATGTATATCTTAACCGGATTCCAGAACTTCCATTTAGAGTACCTATTTCTGTTACTAATAGTAAAAAACGGTGAGAGATTTTATTGTTATCAAAGAAAAAACATACTTTAATCAGCAGTGGCTTTAATTAAAATCCCTTAAGGAAATCGCAGCAGGCCATAATCCTGCTGTAAGGCAAAGGCCCTTTTATCACACAGAGAAAGCACAAGCGTTTATTATGCTTTCTCACCGTGTATTTATTTGCGATATTCGCCCAATAAGTCCATCACCTGAAGGCGTGTACTCTCATACGAATAAGAACATGGTGAACACGAACATCGAACACTTTGTTAGCATGTGCCGCTAACAAACATCAAACGCTGTGTTCGTCAAAAGCGATCGTGGTGATCCAATTTTGTTATTCTGTGTGGACGGTGTTCGGAGAAATTTGTGCCTACTTCACAGTCGACCACTTCGAACGGCGAATCCATGTCTACTAAAGAGAGCGGGATGGTTGAGCGTGAACACAAGTCGAATGATGTTCGTGTTCGCTTTGTTAATTTACGTCCACGCGTACGAACCAAATGTTTCAAATTCAAATTCATTTATTGGTGTGATTTTTGGTACATTTTATATGAGATCTTAATAATAAATATTTCGATGTTTGTGTTCGCCATGTTTTGTTCGTTCATGCGTACACGCCTTTACGTTGTGTTTAAGATGTAGGATCTAAAGATGAATAATACTTGCCTACTACTACACATACTTCATCAAGATCTAAGGAAAGATGAAAAGTACCTGTGTACTATTATACCCATTCTACTTCTCCTACCTAAAACATTAAGCATAACGTGTTAGCAGAACATTAAAACAATATTTTTCCATAAATTTCTCGTGACACGAAATCCGTAGTAGGACAGACCGCCTGTTGCTCTTGGAATATTGCCAACAGAACGCCGTGCGGTTCTTCACGACAGCTTGTTCCACTAGATAATGTCGTCTATAAAATTTTGGACATGTTTTAGAGAATTTAAATCTTCTGGATAGGTTTGTAGCCAACGATTTCTAAGTGCGAGTGGTTATGAATTGGTTTGGTCTACTTTCTTGTCGTTTAGGACGAGTTCACGATTTAGTTTAAATATTCAGAAATTAGCTGTAGTAATTGAAAAAAATAATAATAATTATATTCATGCGCGTTCAAAAACTATCCTTCATTCTTGGTACAAATTAAAAAAGATATTGAACTAAAAGTATTTTTTTCTTTGACGGATCCACCATCGTCTTATTTATCCAAACTTTATATAATACCACTACTTTGTATTTTTTATTTAGGTCTATATATTAATATTTTTTATTTAACTACAATAACTACTAAAATATATTATTTTAATGAGTAAAGATGGCTTTTGACAGCCTATGAACACCCACGTCCTACATGTAGGTATTGATACGGCTATTTATATCTAATACTCCACACCATAATTTGTGTGACCTTAATTAAAATAATAATCATAATCAGTTGGTAGGTGCTAAACATAGGTCACTTCAACATTGTTACTGTGAGAGTTGAAAAATGTCGTTAATATTCTGTTTGGTATCTAAGTGGTCTAGTCGTGTTTGCCTCCGATGGAGAAGTAATTGAATAGAGGCCTTGAGTCGTCAAATGTAACGATGAAGGAATGTTGAAGAAGGGCCATAAACTATAAGGCACTTTTGAACGTCAAAATGTACAAAAATATTGAATTTATTCTAGATGCCCCTTCCAAAAGGTAGTTTTCGCATGGAGAAGAATGGGCAAGAAACTCCACCGTTAAAATGTTTTATAATATTTTGTAGGTATAAGTACATTAGTTATAGAATAGAATATTTATTTGCGTAAAACATGGTATACAAGGGTGTTAAATACAAATTGAGGCACAAGCATGTTTAGCTAGGATAAAACATAGCATGAAAAAATTTTAAAGACAAGTTAAGCAACAACAATCGTCATCAACATTTTTCATCTATAAATTCTTTTAAACCTTAAAAACTACACTCGAGTCATCAACTCATCACTTATGAAATTTAATTTTAAATAATATTGTATTTAACGCTTAATAAGAAATGCATATAATTATATGTGAAGACGATGCACCTAGAATAAAATTAATATACCACAATAGGTAAAAAGAATTAAAAATGAAGCAACAACAGATAAATTAATTATGTGATAGATACATGGTGCTCACATATTTACAAACATTGTAAAAGTAGACGATTTTCCTAAAATTTTACAAATTTATTTTACAATTCATAAGTCAGTGAGTGAGGAAGTAATCACAGAATGTAAAATCAAAGTAATATATATATTTTTTATATTATACAATTGAATTAGCAACCAGTTTGAATTGTCTAGATTCTAGAATATCCTATGGAGCAGGACCAGGATGTATGCGTTAAGTCAGGACCCAGGCGTTACGGTGTGACTTAGGACTGGTCCTAACGTAGCGTAATGTGGACGTAACGCCTGGGTCCTGACTTAACGAATAATCTAGATAAATTTAGAGAAATTTGTCTACAACAGACCTTCGCCTTAAATAGCCTGTATGAGGCCAGCCTAATACAGGCTATTTAATGCGAAGGTCTATTGTAGACAAATTTGTCATTTAAGAAAGAAAGGCTAACGTTTATTTGGACACGGAATGCAAAACACAAAATTGAAATAAAATATTGATTTAAAATGATAATCATTTCAGCAGCTTGTCTCATTGATTAAGACAAAAATGTCTTTTCATACACTGAAAATAAAAGACCATCGATCACCATTCAGTTAATTCATAATGATATTAACGTAGCCCAAAGGTAAACTCTAATTATTATAGCCAATAGTCTCTTACCACACCCACGTGAACTGATTTATAGACGTCGACGTGATTTACCCACGTCTTGGGGTAGTCAAAACAATAATCGTTCATATTGAGCGTTGATACTTGTTGCTTAAATAAATAAGAAAGTTTTGTGTGAACATTGAACTTGTCGGTGGATACATCAATCACCCACGGTTGAGTACTTATCACCTACAGTTGAGTACTTCTCGTGATGTATCGGTCCCTTTTGTATGCCATTATCATATTGAATAACTAATATGTGAGAACATATATTTTTACGTGGTGTACTGAGGGTTGTTCAAGGTTTAGTAACGGAAAGCAGTGCATCTCTTTTGCTGTCTTCGATCCTTCTATGTTGGTCATTTGTAAGCGGATCACTTAAGAACTGCTGGACCGATTTGGCGATTTTTTGTTTTAAATTGTTTGTAATAGTTTGAATAAGGTATAAACGGAAGGAAAAATTTGATAAGTTGCCGTTGTTGCCGTTTTCTATGGGAATTTTGTAGAAATTATTGAAATATAGACAGGACGATGTCAGTCGGGTCAGCTAGTGAAGGATGAAATGTTAATTGATTCTTCAAAGAGCAAAGGATACTCAATTTTTGCCATTAAAAACTAAGAACCACCACAGATAAAGGTATGTTGTGTGTTCTTTGTAGCTGCTATGCAGAAAATTCTACAGGCAAATCACACCTCCTTGAAAATAATTGAAAGAAAGAAAGAATAATATTTATTTGGGCACAGTTCGTGAAACACATAATACCAAAATAAAAAGTGAAAATAATCATAAAGCTATAATAGTGTGTGCCTCACGGCTGCGCCAAAAAGGTTCATTTCAGCATTAATGTCCGACAAATGCTGTCTGACGCTAGTTTTCTAATGAACCCTTATAGATAAGTCACGGGGAGTACCAACAGTTTCAACATACCTAAGACATAATTTTTATACCTCTAAATAAATAAATACACTACATAAAGTCTATTTAAATAATTGTTTCGAATTGCCTTACAAGCAACCCCCCCCTCTGTGAAACAATAAAATACCTTGAAACAAGCCTATAAAAGACAAAATAATGTAATGTAATAAACGGTTTACGGTAGAACACTAATCTTCTATCAGCACCGCGCTAAGATACGCTATTAATCAATCCGATTTCAATTTCCCATGAGACCTTGTGGAAATCCCGACCTAGATAATAACAGTTGAACCAGTTACTTTCAATACAAATATATTCAATGAATGAAGTTTATTCTTGCCCTAGTTTCAATTCGAACTATGTGATAATTGTTAATTACAGAACTATCGAGAAATTTGGTTGAAGTTTCTAAATTAATGTTGGTTTTAAATAAAGTGTCTGAAGCTTTCATTTATTTACCAACTTCAGCTGCTTCCTTCGCATCCTAGGGGACAACTTCTTGTAACTGGACAAAAACTATTCAATAAATGAATCCAAAGACACAATGTATATATCTAAATCTGCCTCATCCAATTCTGAACCTACTACCATTGTACCTACGAAAATAGAGGGAATTGAGCATTTACCGTAATTTCCACCAGTTTTCTAGCCACACGGATCGATCTAAGGTTAAGCTACGCTTGCCGCAGTCAGTTCATAGATGGGTGGATGGGCCATCCATTATATATCGAGACCCCTGTGCCGCTCGTTAAGCCGTTTGTCCCGACTGTCATTCATTGTCTGTCTGTCTGTTTGACAGTGTAGGTAGTCAGAAGCCCAAAAGTCTGACTACTAGTCTTACCACGGGGGATCGTGTTACCCAGTAACTGGGCTGTGGAGGTCAGATAGGCAGTCACTCCATATAAAATACTGGTATTCAGCTGCATCCGTTTAGACTGGTAGCCGACCCGTTGGAAAAAGGCTAGACACATTGATTCCATTAGTTATTGTTGCGCTTATTAGACATACAAAGATCATAAGTTTATTATGCGATAAAATGGGTACTTTACGACATTACGATGTATGGCAACACTCATGCATACCTCACTGAAACTTAGCACATTTTTCCCTTTAATTTCTCCATTCACAAACATTTAGTGTCTGGCCGTTTTCCAGCATTCCATGCAAAGTTATGTCATACGTTTTTCATGAAACACTAGTATGCCTATATGTTATGTAGATATCTTCGTCTTCGCTATAAACTGCTAGAACCGCAATCAAAGATTTATTACTCTGTGGTTTTCAAAACATTTATATGGATGCGTCCGCGCCGATTGACGCATTTCAAAAGATCCGAATACCATTTCGTGACTGATAACTAGATACCTACTCGGTATTTGAGTGTATATTTTGTATTAGTGCCGCTTACTTTTGTGTTTTTGTTTGATCTATTCATCAAATCGCTGCACTTTGGGGCCTACGCGCCCAAGAAGCTGCGTCATAAGTCTGTATCTTTAGGTAGAGATTCTACACACAAAACGTAAACTGGTGCCTCTGAAAGCGACCATACCTTGTCAATGCCAACATAGGATTGTATTTCATGCCCCCCCTCCCTCCACCCACCTAATCATTAACAATGTCCTCCTGAAACCCATAACTAACGTACATCATCTATCTTACACACAACGGCAATCAGTTTCATGGTCCAACCGCAATAAAACCTCTTTTATACATCATGAAAAACATGTTACCGGCGCGGCGGGCTGCGCGTACGCCTCTGACGCATATCAAAGATGCGCGACGCCATTTCTTTTCCACTGTACGCTCCCGATTTGGCTCGCGGCCAAAGACGCCGCCTGGCGTTCGGCCAACTCACCAAATCACCCCCTCTTGACGCTTAGCGGGAGAGCTTTCGATAGTGATGGCGAAAATCTGTCGGTTGCTGAAAATTATTCGATTTTTTTGTCGATGTTTTCGTTGTTGTTTAAGTTCTGACTTTTGACTGATTTAAAACAAGAACTATAAAAAAGCACAATTTTTATTGTATTGTCAAAAGATTTGTCTGTAAATATGCCCCAAATTCTGGAAGGCGACTGCTATCTACTTCAAATTAATTATTACATAATTACTCGTGCACAAGATAAAATCCAGATGTGCATTAATATTGAAGCGCGAACTAATTAACGTAAACAACAGACACGTGCGATATTACCCTCATCCTACAAACTTGATGACAGATAAATACTTTGCAGGGGGCACTTCACCCATAATTTGCTAGAATTTCTACAATAAACCCTGCTGTAATAATACAATGTTCTTATTATTTTCAAATCTAGATAGTAATAATCCTTTTTTAAAGAACTTGGGCCCTGTTGGGTAATGTAAGCGTTGTTCTAGGTATGCCGAATTTTGATATTCGAGTGTTCGTTTTCGACGCGATTCGACAGTCGAATCTCGTCGCGCCCCGCCAACAACCGAAGCTTACGCGATCAACAACCTAAGGACATAGTTGAAACACATTCCTAGCTTATTGGTGTAGACTTTACGATTGAAACCGAGTCGATTCAACAAGCAGAGGTTGGCTACTATCATAACAGATTTATTGCTATTCATTTGGGTTGAACTCAATGGAACATCCACTTAGTACTGAAGTGTTTTGGTATTGAATGTCCGTTGTTTTTTTTTACACACATAACATAACATCAGGCCTATATTCCCCGAACGGTTAGGCAGAGGTGTATCCTATAGTACACCCGCATTTCGCCTGTCATGTTTAAGTCCCATGTAATAGGGGGCGAGCCTATTGCCATCAACCGGGCACAAGTCCAGACTCCGGGCTACTACTGAGAAAACAGTTTCAGTTTTTTTAAGGGTTTTTTTGTATTATGATTTGATTTTTTGTAGGTATTGTGAAAACAGAACGTAGCTTCCAAATAATTTCCAAAATTTTATGATTTTCCTTTCTAGTCAATTTTGAGTTACTAGAATATTAATATTTATGTGTTATGTTACTGATTGACTTGCTGTTACTCTGATTGACATTATTATTATGATCGTGGTTCACTTACTTTTTGTTTCCGTTTGACATTATAATAGTCTTATTTTTTTTATTGCTGTTACTGCAGTGACATAATTTTTTTTTTGTAATTTCCAATGATCTGCCGCTTATTTTAGATTTTGAATTGTAAACCTTTGCATGCCCACGTGGCGGTAAAATATGGAGAACTTTATTATAAAAACACCTATGTACTATATCCATGTTTGCAAAGAAATAGGTAAATGATTTGAGTTGATTTGATTTGAAATGCATTTAAGTGTAAAAAACAGTTAAAAACTAGAAACATGTGCATTTTTTCAGATTGTTCAGTGTTTATGTAGAGTTATCAGAGGGACTACTATATCGTCAGAAGCTCAGATGAAAAATTGCATATTTTATTTTTAAATCAAGTTAGATTCATATCCCTCCCGCTTTAAACCTACCAGGTGCTCAGATTTACTTTTTAAAAAATGTTCTAAAGTCAAAACAAACATACAAAAAGTATTATATTTTTTTTTTATTAAGTCCGTCATTTCGACATGATAAAAACTTCGAAAAATAATGTTGAATGCATGATTTTTTTAAGAAATAAAACATTGGATGAAGTCTAATATTTTATATGAATCACATAAATGACGCAAACCGTCATGACATCATTGGCTCTATATCTTACAAAGAAATAGGAATTGGAGTATTTTTTCAATGACGTTTACTAATGTTCATTTGATTTGCCGCGCTGTGCTATTAACACTATTTCTTGGATCAATTCTAAAAGCAATTTGATTGGTTTGGATGTAAAAGTACGTGGTACAAGAATGTCGGCACTTATTGAAATAATTCTGTATGAACACACACACATATCAGACTATTTGTATTAGGTTAGGTTTACTGGCAAAGATTAATCAGCAAAGTAACCGTTAGTTACTGTGCTGATTAATCTTGCCAGTAAACCAATCGATCAAGCTTGCTATTGTCAGTCAAAGATACCTAATTTTTTTAATGAGCGAAGGTGTCAAGCGGCCTCACTTGGTCCGGGATAACTTGTCTTCTATAATATCTACGGAGTTTTAAATTATTAAATTTATATTATTATTTTATTTTATTTAAATTATTTTATAGATACCTCAGACGAAAATGCGTCAAGAATATTGACATTTTAGAGTTTCCGAAAAGGTTCGCTGTTTTACACCTCTTTGGAATTTCGTTATCTTGATAATAGACAGATGAACCTGAATTATCCCTATACAAGTACATAAGTATATATGCATTAAAACAACGCTTGTTTTGAAGTAATTAAACAACGTTACAGAATGGCCCATTGCGTGTGAGTCACTAAAAGTAAAGCGTCACAATTGAGTCGCAGCTGCCAAAGGATCTCAGTTTACTTTGCGCACGGCGCACGTGTCGCTGCAAACACCTCTATCAAAAACGACACATGTCACATTATTTGCTTACGCCAATTTAATCGTTATGCTAAATTCAAAAGGGTGGCTCTCCCCTGGCAGCTTTGTGGGTTCGCTGAGGTAATTGAAAGCCAATTATTTATTTAGAAAGAATTGGTGTGTTTTAACGAATTGTTTTATAATTAGGTGGAAGTGGTGCAGTTTGTCATGATATTTTTTTATGAAAAGAAGACCAGTAACTTACCTATTTGGTAGATGAAGCCATTTTTTATTTCAAAAATATAGTTCGTGTTACCTTCTAAATTATTACATGTGCTATTGCAGAAACTCAGTTGACTCAGTGGTAAAGTCTGTTTCATTCTTCCTGCATTTTCCGATCAACAGTCGAAGATAATAATAATGCAGTCATCATCAAATTTTGCTTCACCGTTACTGCAAAGCCAAAAAAAAACTACTCATAGACTTAAAATCATTAGATAAATCCCGTAAAACTAAAGTTACGGTTTCTCATTTCAAGTGAATTTACGAGAGCAAGGCGCAAACGCAGCTGTCGTACACTCAACACTTAGTGGAAACACTTTCACTACAAAAATCACCCTTACTGCTACTACACAAAGGCGTTGTCAATGTCAAATCGTTACCACTGATGTGCAGTTGACTGTAGGTACACTCCCGTTTGAGACAGCTGCTTTGTGTAAACCTTGGAGATGTATGTATGTTGGATTTCTCCAAGCTATTGTTTTAATACTGATTTGAGGATTAAGAACATTGTTTTTGAAACTATAAACAATTATATGGGCCTGCTTCACCATTTCCCGTTAACTTAGGCGCGGGATATACACAAATGGCGAGTGGCGTGGGCGTGGCGACGGTTTGACGCGGACACACAACGCCCGCGCCGCACCGTCGGCGTCGCCTCGCCCGCGCCTCGCCTCTTGTGTATGTTCCGCGCCACGTCGTTCCTATACATTCGGTATGAAATATGGAACGGGCAGCGCAACGCCCGCGCCACACCGTCGCCACGCCCGCGCCCTTCGCCACTTGTGTATGTCCCGCGCTTTAATTGGCAGATAATTTCATACAAATTCTGTTCCATTTTCGATTTTTTTCGGTTAGTAGTAGCTATTCGGAAATCGTGTTGATGACCTTAGGGCCAACTCTTCACAATCTTGATTTGGGATCCCAAACTTTACTCTAAGCATCAACTGTAGATCTATTTTACCCTCCCTATCTCCCTCTCTCTCTCTCTCTCTCCCGTCTCCTATACATTTGTGTCAAGTTGTTTTTAGTTACACTGACCTGTAACAATTTCTATACAATTTTAGTGATGGTGACACGCCATCGAAAGATAAACTTTTTGCTTTGATTTTCGTGCTGTTTTCGGTTTCGACAACTTCGTACTGCATTTTTCAGATTTATCGCAAACCATTAGTGTTGCTTTTTATTGCAATCGCATTACCTATGCATATTTTAAACAACCGAATCTCATTTTAACTAAGTACTTTACTGAGTAAGCTAAGAGACTCAAAAACATCTTGGCCTCTGGAACACCATTCAGTTCAATCTTTGGCAGTATCTCGTCAACCTCGTACTAGTTAAAATATGTCTTGTGTTGACCATGCACCTTCTAAAAACCAGAAGCACTAATTCCTTCTGAGAAATTATGCCTAATTGATTTGTCATCCATTTGTCTTGGCAAGCGTATTGAATGTCGTTACATGTTCTTGAAACAGGTGGATGCTTGTCGATCCCTCTGATTAAAATCTCTGAGTCACTTACAACACCCACGGGAGGTCCCGGTGAGGACTATTATTAGATCAGACTATTTATAGCAAAGTGGAAGTCTTAATCTGGTGTTGTTTTAATTCAAAGTCAAATCATTTATTTCAAAGAGGCAAAAAAAGACACTTTTGAACGGCAAAATTTACAAAAAAATTGAATTGTTTCTAGTCGCCCCTTCCAAAAGGTAGTTATCGCATGGAGAAGAATGGGCAAGAAACTCCACCGTTACTCTTTTAAAATGTTTTACAATATTGTGTATAAGTACATTAGTTATAATAATTATATGTGTGGACGATGCACCTAGAATAAAATTACTATACCACAATAGGTAAAAAGAATTAAGAATTAATAATGAAGCAATTATTAATTTAGTATGCTAATTGATTTTAATATTTTTTTTAAACTTCCGTGGTCGAAGATATTTTTTCTAAAACAATGGCCTGGCCTGGCCATTGTGTTTCATGCTAGTTCGGGAGATAGCAACAACAAACCCATTGATAAAGAAAACAAGCTGCCTAACTTTGAATTAACCACTCAATCAATCTGCCTAGCATTTTCCCGACTATGTTAGGGTCGGCTTCTAGTCTAACCGGATGCAGCTGAATACCGTTTTTGACATTGAGCGACTGCCTATCTGACGTCCACAACCCAGTAACCGGGTAATACGATACCCCTTGGTAAGACTGGTTGTCAGACTTTCGGGCTTCTGACGACCCGTAACGACTGTCAAAGATCCACGAATGACAGCATAACCAAATTATACTCTAGACCAATATTAAGTGGGTTTTTTTTCTTAAAAATTTTCTGCTGAATTTTCATAATAATGTTTGCATCGTAGAACCATTGAGCATACAGAAACAGTGAACCTTTAACCTAGATTCGTCATAAAATTACTATTAGTAAACGTATAAAAGTCAACTTTTAAACCTTTTTCGTCTTTATCAAACATTAGGTATCTTCCGCCAGTAGTTTCGCCCGCGTGTATATATCTTTATTTATTTTTTTTTTTTTTTTTATTGTTTATTAATCATTAACAGTTTACATACATGTTTAACTTTTAATTAAACATACCACACAAACCATCGCGGGTTTAACAGTGGTATGGCCAGAAATATAAATTACTAGCTACGCCCAAGTCTCGATCCCGTGGGAATTTCGGATAAAAAGTATCCTATGTCCTAGCCTAGGTCATGGTCCACCCATGTGACAAAATTCATTCAAATCCGTTCAGCCGTTTTAGCGTAAAAGCAAACATACAAACATACAAAAAATCAAATCTTTTCTCTTTATAATATTAGTTTAGATTCAGATAGTCTACCTATGTTACTCAGTGATAATATAGCATTATACTGGTGAAAGAATTTTTAAAATCGTACCAGTAGTTTTTGAGTTTATTTATTACAAACAGAAAATACAAATCTTTTCTCTTCATAATATTAGTGTAGATGTGTAGGTGCAAGACATCTTCTGTTACCAAGATAATTGTCATAAGCATACCATTATCTACTTAGTAATACTTATCATAGGTGAGCACATTATGTAAAATGAGTAGTTTTTTAACGCATTGTCAAGTACAATTTACGTCACAAAGGAAACTATCCTGAGAATATGCCGTTAAAAAGATGCATAGCAAATGAAAAATATGATTTTAAGAAGAAAGAAAATGTAGAAACGGTAGTTTTATTTTTATTTTTGTATTTTTTTAATTTGAAAGCAGTAATCCCTCTTAATCCCCCAGTAGGCGTTTGCCCAGGAGTGGGACAGCGTAGACTAGTAAAAGAAAAACCGTCTAGTTCTTTTATTATTCTATGGTCATGCTATCACAGATTGATTTATGGATTGAAAAGTGTGACGATACTAAAGTACATCCATCAGACCACGGGCAGTACCGTCTGCATTTTGTTGTCTGGCTAATAAGTACCTATTTAACACACCACTTATTGAAACTTATCTGGCAAAATATGAGTGTACTATTAGGTACAACTCTGCCCAACCTTTCAGGGATAACAGGCATGATGTTATATTATGTGTTTTAAGTATTTTACCTCGACACATATATACATATAATATAAATTAAATTAGATTTGTTACAGCTGTAGTACCAATCATGTCACTTGGTTTAAATAGGTCTTTATTTTTATTTTATATAGATTCTTTTCTTTTAGATTTTGTGAATGTGAGAACGTTGTGGCTTAAGCGTCGTGCAGACTAGCGCGACGCGACAGCGGTTATTGTTACACCGTGAAGTTTTCTTAGAAATTGTATTGTTCGAGTCGCGTCGCGCCGTCGCGTTGCGCTGGTCTGCACGAGCCTTTAACAGACTGTAGATCTGTCGAACATTTTCTAACTTGCTAAGTACCTGGTACTTGTTGATAGGCCTTCACTGTCCTCTCATTCCTATTAACACTGTAATTTGAAAACATTGTAAATACCATTTACTTTTAAAACAGTGACCGTGGCGTTTCTTGCCGGCTCTTCTCCATAGGAAACGACCAATTGGAACCGTGCACCTAGCTCCTGACGTTTCATAAGTGCCCTTGTAGGTTTATGTGAAATAAAATCATTTGAATATATTTGCGGGAAAACCTACGTGAGTATACGTACTTACGTCTATAGGTACATTTTGTACTTCTTTTTCGCTAGAATTTCATGAAGCCCTTGAAAAATGAAAAGCAAGGAGTAAGGTTCACGAAATATCTAATTTATTTTTAAAACATTTCTCTTTTTACACGACACACGAAGTATCAACACGATTTACATAACTCCAATATTTTCCTTAGTCCCATTATACCACGTACGCTCTTCGTTGAAATAATTTTGCACCAGGTGCCTACCCGCTGACTAATCCAGCCAAGTCGCAACCGAAGCGACCTGAAAACTGTTTGCCACCATTAATACTGGCAGCCATTAAACAGAAACAATTTACGATGACTCCTCATAGTATCGTAAACATCATTACGTAACCAAGCTTCCCTTTACAAGGTTAGCCGTGTTACAGTGTGAAAATGATGATGTGTTGTGCGAAGTACTCTGATTTTCATATTTTGTATTTTCCGCTCTCTAGATTTATTATATATATTTTTAAAAGGTCAATTTATTCAAAAACATTTTTTCTGAAGTTACATACAGGTTCACCTTTTCTAAGTTTCTTGCATTGTTTAAGCTAATATAGACCTTAAACTACAGGTACATGATTTGCCAACTATAAACAAGCTTTCGAATAACCTGTTATTGTTATTCACAAGGAAATGAGGCTGTTGTTGATTTGTTTTATGCCATCTTTGTGTACTCGTAAAACAAAGAATTTGGGCCTTTATGTAAGTGGTCTTTCCGATGCACAAACAACTAAAGTACCTACTACCTAGCGATCGCAAATTTCGAAAACCGTGATTTATCATCTTCCGAGCTGAACAGGTACTTAAATCTCACTACAGTTATCAGGTTTGAAGTTAACTACGTCATCGTTAGGCTTAAAACTCACATTCCCCAAAATTCTCTTTACTACTAAAGAGAACTTTGCGGAATATGAGGTAGTACCTAATTGTTGCGGTTTCGCTGAGATTGTTCGCCATGGCTGAAATTCGGTCTGGAGGACTATTAATGTCAATTTCAGGGAGCTTGTAGGGGGAAAATTGATTTCAGGAATTCGATTATTACATTGATTTTTTGTTGATTCTGCTTTCACGTAAAATTAGTTATTGATTGTAATCTCTAATTCCATGAAAATTTATCACTTAGAGTTTTCTTTTCAAATAGTTATAAATAATAGGCTTTGCTTTGTCAACAAACTTATATTATTTTAGATAAGCACAGCTTGCGATTCCTAAAGTTCATCGGTCTACCTTTCGTCTAAGATTTAAATCGCTAGATTTGCCCTCACCGTACTTAGTCACGCGAAAAAGTGTCCATACTCTACTAAGCTAGTTAGCTCACACATTATTAAATAGCGTTTCCATGACAATCAAGTCAAGTCACTGCGTCATTATGTGTCAGAGGTGCCAAAATGAAACACAAACGCGACTATCTTTTGACGCGGTAGGGTGAATCTAAAGTCGAGTCCATACCAACGCACGCGCACGAACCGTGCACACTAGGCGCCTCGAATGGCTATGACGCGTCACATTCTACGCGCGCGCGCATGTTGCGAACGGTTCGCATGTAAGGATCAACACCTGCGCAATTGAAGGTCACGCGCATGAACCCTGAAGGGAAGGTGTCCATACTATGTTCCTAAGATGCACGCGAACCGTACTGTTCGTATCCACGAGAGGACATTAAAGGATCAACAACAGCGCAATTGAAGGCCACGCGATGAACCCTGAACTGAAGGTGTTCATACTATGTTCCTATGATGCACACGAACCGTACTGTTCGTGTCCGCGAAAGGACATTCAAGTTGTAAGCCAACTACTCGCTAACCGCTCGCGAACATATCCAACGGTGTCCAAACTATGTTCCTAAGATGAACGTAAACCGCACTGTTCGTGCGCGTGCGCAGGTGTGGACCCGCCTTAACGATTTAAATCTTTGCCTTTCGTATCCAAATTAAAATCCAGCCGACGAAATGCCACCAATTTTTCTAGCCCTCACAATTCTTGCCATATAAATCTGGCAACATAACCTCATGATCTCATCCCGAAGTTTATGCGATCGTCTCATTGCTGTCTATACTTTGTCAGCCACAACCAAGACTTCAAACAAATAGGTCGAGACACAATCGCCATCCGGATTGTGACGTACCAAAACTATTTTGTGGTAATTTGCCAAAATCTGAGCGATCGGGAGCGCAAGCGCTGATCTGTCGATTAACGGTTTTTGGCCGGATAGCCCATCCGGGTGAATGAGTGTTTATTCATTAATTTAAAGTGAATTCCGTCAAGGTAAGACAATTTGTGTGAGGTGGATTCCAATTCATTCTTGAACTAGATTTTTTGGTCTAGTTTAGGATTTGATCCTTTGTGTGCTTTGTTATTACCTCTGCCGAACGCCGTAGCACGGTTTTTGTGTATAGCATAGTTTAGTTATCCCCACCCCTTTAATATTATTTTATAATCTTTAAAAGTTCACAAACAGATATCCATAAAAGACGAAACATTTAGAAGACATTTCTAACTCATAATTCAAAGTCACTGAAGTACAAAAACACTCCATCAGTCCACGGAAAATTATTTCTCCGTTCTACATCTGAACCATCATCGGGTTACCGAACAGTGAGAAAGAGAGAAAAAAAAACAATAATTAAGGAATCTTCAAGATCTCCAGCGGTTGGTAACGTCGCTCGACGGGAGGCGCGGCTATATTTAGATGCGCGCGCGCCGGTGCGCGTGCTTCACCGCGCATGCGCGACGTTAGAGATGTGTGCGTGAGACTTACGCAGTATGTACCTGGGAGAGCAGTGAACTTACGATGCAGGTATATAACAAATTAAATATTTTATCAAATGTATTTTTCATAGTTACTAAGATAGAGGTTGGTCTTTATTATGTGCCTTAAGATACAGAGTGGTATGTTATTGGATAAAATTGGATAAGAACCGAAAAAGTTCGTGTATACTGGAGTTTTGGTACTTTTTGGGAAAAGATAAATTATATCCGACAAAGGAAATAAAGAAGGAAGAATATAAAGTTCGATTGTTAGTTTTATATAATTATTATTTATTTAACATGTAATTTAGGATCTTGATCATCTTCATCACTTTATCATAATACAAGTAAAAGAGTCATAAAAAATATTGAAGATAAAAGAAAATTCGAGATTGTTTTTCTCATGTTTTGACACTAAATTACGGTAAAAATTTGCAATGATAACATTTACGACTGTAATAAGAATTTATTGTCATACTCTTCTGCCTGACCTTTTGTATCCCAAGGTCAGGCAGAAGAGTATGACAATAAATTAATAACAAGTTTTAGACAAGTATCAATTATTTGTTTTATTTCATGCGGTCCGAACAATAGCGAGCCATATTTCACTTAGTCTGCATTTCATGGAAGACTAAGACCGGTGGTACAGCATTTACTACTACAATCATACCTGTAATGCTATGAAATTGCCGTTTTAAGGCTTGCTTAAATTACAACGAAATGCCATTGAATTTGCTCACGATAATAGACCATCGGAATTTTAACGGCTTCTTTTAAGATCAATTTTCACAAAAAAATTACAGTGCGTCAAAAAAAAAAACCTCTCGCTGTAGATACTCTGTACAGAACATAAGTACCATTAATAATAATATAACCCAAAGACAAGTATTTGTTGATAGAAACAGTGCAGGGACAGGTGGCCGGCCCGTCGTCTGCCAACGCTCCAATAATTCAATAAAACAAAAGCAATTCAGACAAGAAACATGTTACAATGCTTTTAAAGACAGCGAGACAATAAGTTAACAATATAATTATTAAAATATACGAACAGCTTGTCATAATTGAAATGATTGAAGAAGAAGTAAGGATGGAGACAGCAAAGAAAGAGGCTGATGGTAAACTCTTATAGCCGACTGATCATTTGTACTGCCTTTTCGCAACTATGTTGGGGTCAGCCTCCAGTCTAACCGGATGCAGATATTTACAGGCACTTTTGAACTGTTAAGGAGTCGGTCAGTCAAAAATATGAAGCTAGTTGCCTATTCCAAAACGTAGTAGGTACCTATGGAGAAGAACGGGCAAGAAACTACACGGACACTCTTTTAACTCAAAAATTTGTTACAAAATATTGGTTACATCATTCATGTTGAAATAATACATGTGAGAACAATGTAGAAAGACGTGCACGTTAAAAGCGTTCGTAATAAAAAGATAAAAACAAAGAACCATTCAAAAATTCAAACAAATTAATATAAGCCATGGCAGCTAAGAGATCACCAGACCCAACTGACAGCGCCCGTTCACGAACAGGACTCATGGATCAGCACCATTCAGCTCAACCATTTTCTTTAGTAAGGCTAGTAGTCAGCATGTAGATACTGATGGCTAGAATTTTACAATACAAAAGCAAGAAGTAAATATTTCAATACGATAGGAAAAGGAAACATGAGGATAGATACAGACTAATAAAAACCCAACTGGGCGAACTGGAGCGGAAGTAGGCGAAAATGAGCTGAAGAGATGAAGAAGCATGAAAGAGACAAAGAGAGTGTCAGATGTCATAATCAGAGGCATAAAACAAAGACTTTAAAGCATAGTCGGCTATAGCAGACAATAATTACGTGCCTACTCGGCGTCCGTCCAAAACGAAAGTTATAATCCACATCGCCTTAATGTATCATATCTTGGACACTTTGCACAGAGTAAATCATCAACAGGCGCTTGTACTTTAACTATGTGCGAATTTTCAGAAAATAACATTACTGATTTAAATGAAGAAAAAACAACAAAGAGTTCTGGAATCTTTTTGAACCGTTTTGCTTTAAGTTTTTAAGTTGATTTAATTTTTTTTTTTGACTGGGTAACTAAATTGTTTAGTTGGTTATCAATTTATAGTACCTAATTTTATAGAAGAAGTAGATGTTTGAGACTGACCAGAATCACCACATGCTCCATTTTCTTTTCCAAACATACCTACTGTATTTACTAAACACAAACAAAACACGATCGCTGTCCATCACATCACTGTGATACTCTAAAACTAGAAACTGTCTAAAATAATTTATTTAATTCTAAAGTCCCGTCAAACAGACGGACTTTCTCATTAATAAGTATGCGCATGATTCACGAATCTTTCCTGAAATGTCGGTAGCGTCTGGTGGGATGGTGGCAGCATGTGCGAAGATTTGAGAGTTTGGAATACCTACAGGATGTGATGATAGGTTGATTCATAGCTTTCGTTCGAGACTTTGTTTTGGGGTTTATTAAAAAAACGTCTTGGAATGTCAAGTCTGCTAGTGCGCAGAACTGACGCATACATACATTACAAATTAAAGTTAAAGATTTTTTAACGTTTTATTTGTTATTTAGGCATTTCAAAGGTTTAACTTATATTCGCTGAACTTTATTTTGACTATAGTAACGATGATGAAATGATTTCTTTCTTTAAAACTTCATTTACTACCAGCGGAATAAAACATTTGAAACTACCATGTAAACACAGCAAGAAAAACAGATCTCAATACCTAACTAAAATTTCCACACCACACTTGCTGTTGAATCTGAGGCATCATAAACAGATTTTCCATGCATAACAATATAGCGCGCATTACGTGCCACAATCGCTTGCAGCGCTCACTCACACATGCGCAGGCGCGGCGGCCATCTTGCATGCGCGTGGGCAGCCGGCGGCGAGCGGCACGTGCGAGCTATTTTGGGCGGCGCCCGCCCTGCCCCGCACCGCCCGCCCCGCGAGCTCTCCACTGAATTGCGTAGACGCGACGATTGATTTGATTTTATTCTTTTGTGTGGGGTAGATGGTTTCATTTGTACCTAGGTCTTTTATTGAAATATTTGAGAAGATTATTTAATAAATGATTTGATTAAATTAACTAATGTAATAAACATAATTTTCAAACCTTGAAATTAAAATAAGTTATCTTTCATCAATGTTAGTCATCCTATTACGACACATAGCTCCGACTGCACTAAAACTTTACAGAATTTTCTAGAACATTCGAGAATCGTCATTACAACATACCAAAGCACAATCGCTTCTGCCCCCTTCTTCTTTAATCTTTGCCGCCATACCTAGCCGTGGTCACTGGCAGCCCGTCCTGCATTTTCCTTCTTGATTTCGTATTTAATGAGCCGTCCACAAGCCTACAGATTGTGTTGTGTAAACAACCATAAATTCCATGTTTTTTTTTTCTTTGACTGTCATAGGTTACGTTGGGGTTGTAAAATGTACGCGTTAATGACTTGAAATGCCGCTTTTAAAATCGAAGTCATAAATGTTATTTATCCAAAATGTATGTAGGAGTACCTATAACTAACTTACTTTAATATAATTATTTTGGGTAGAAAGTGAATGAAAAATATATAAGCAAATCTTATATATTTTTCATTATATTATTCTTTCGTAAAAAAAACCAGGGAAAATGGCCCAAAAAGGATGAAACTAATGCTCTAGGACTGTGCCTAGATGGTGGCGATTACTGAGTAAATCTGATGCAATAATAACGGTCATGCATACCGATCAACATTTCAATTTACCTTGCACGAGCTAATCAAAACGCATGCATATGGCTTGATTGATATTTAATCAGATTTTTGAAGTAATCAGCTAATTACTCAAATACCTTATACGATCTTTTGATCTACCCTCATCAGAAGTAATTCGATATTTGAAGCTAAAACACCCACAGAATTTAATATAATTATTACCCTGTCCCTTAACTGAATATGAGAAAGGAATTTTGTACTAAACTCTTTCATAAATCAAAATACTTAATGATTTTCAAGAGGATGGACAATAGAATCCTTCTATTTTGATTGGTAATAGAAGGTTTAAATTGTCCATCCTCTTGAAAATCATTAAGTATTTTGATGTCTAAATCACTCTCATTAACTGTGTTGTCTGTTAATTAAAATTAAATATTATTATAACGACGATACAAAAAAAAAGGTCCTATTCAAGATTTGCAGGCGAAAGTTCCCACTGCATATTGACTAACTCAACTAACTAGAAGAGACACATCTCTATACCACCACCACACATACAAAATGCTTAGTAGGCATACATCACAAAACAGCGCAGTTCCCTTCTCGCGAACCCGAAACAATCAAACACTGTCTCGTCTAGAAACAGGAAATCCGCGAGAACTATCGGCTCTAGTCTGACGCCGTACGCTCGGAAAACTGTGAATAAATGATAAATGCTACTTCGTACCCTTCACTTGTACTTCAGTCGTGGAGCTACGAAAGTTAGTGTTTATTCAGTCTGTCGCCTGTCTGGTAGGAGGAACTTGAATACTAAATGGATGTTTTGTGCATTTGGAAGTTGGATGTTGAGGACTGTTCTGGTTATTGTCCTTTATTCATTTTCGTAGACATTAAGAACGTTCATAAAAACATTTAAAGTAGTGAGCCACGTGTCATGTGCTGGACTGGAAATAAAATCTAGCTAGGTCTGGTGGTTAAGGCTCCAGGAAGAAAAAGCATTTTCCGCTCAAAAACCTGACTCAACTATTCAGAAGGGTCGAAACTTACGCCTTTTTATGTCGTTTCTTTTTCTTTAGTTATCTAGTTTGGTTAATTGTTTTGTGTAGGTAAGTAATATTTAGGACCAAAACATAATAGTTTCATTATTAAATTGGTAATAGTGCTGATACTAAAGTGAGGATAAAGTTTACTCTATAAAATATGATGTGTTAACAAGCTAAAACCTTGGACATTTGAAAGACTTCTGTTGATTTGAAAACACACTAGTAGATAATGACGTCATCAGTAGGTATAAAAACTGTTGTGTGTTGTTTTAGTGATGCAAGCTTCATCTGTAAAATGTTTCTGCCCGTTACTACGCAGGGATTACACCGATACGTACGCAATGTTTGAAAGCTTATAAATCATAGGTTCGTGTAGGTATATAATATGTTATGTAGAGAAAAGTTTGTTATTATTTTACCGGGTTCACTCAAAAATAAGTTTAGTATCGTAATAATACTTTTTTTCATTATATGGTTTCATATCAGACAGAGTGGCTAGTTCCCACTCATTGATGACGATCAATCTACAACAGCCAAGATGTCTAAACATGAACCTAGGTTTTCACAGCTGCCTATAATGTACCTGTTGCTAGGACACAGGCTTCTTCTCTCCAAGAGGGAGTGGGCTGTAATCCACCACGTGGGCCCAGTTCGGGCTGGTAGATGCCACATGTCTTCGAATTTTTGGTTCTAGGACATACCGGTTCGGTCACGATGTTATCCTTCACCGTTTTGAGAGTAGTAAGAAAGTAAAGCGCCTGACTGGGTTCGTACCCACGACCTACAACTTGTAAGTCGGGGCCGTTTCCACTGGCCCACCACTATTCACTGTTACGCTAGATGCTGAATAGTTAAAGCTAGAGTAGGTACATAAGTAGGTATAATATGATAAATGCTGGCTAAACATCAGTCAAACTCAAACATTCAAAGCATTTATGTAAACCAATTACAGGTACTTTTTAACTGACAAGGAGTCGGTCAGTCAGAAAGTTGAAGCTAGATGTCCATTACAAAGCGTAGTAGGTGCGAGTACCTATGGAGAAGAACGGGCAAGAAACTCCACGGACACTCTTTATTAAAAATCTAAATATTGGCTCCATCATCAGTATGTATACAATAATTTAAAAAATCCTGTCCGATCCAAAAACGGCATACCTATAGATACTGCAATAACATTACCTAAAAGTAATAAAAAATCTTATTATTATAGAAAATAAAATAATTATAAATATAAATTTATTTTGCTATTTAAAATTCTCATTTTTTTGTACCAAAATTACTTTAAATCCATAAAAAAATTTGCAAATTTTCAACAGTGGTCATAAGTTATGACTTGTAGACACCCGCTAAATGACGGCCACCCGGGCCCCATGTAATCCGGTAAAATTCCCTATTGAAGAAAAAGTGAAGATTTTTTCTGAAAATTTCCGCATATATAGACTCTCAGTACGATACAAGTACTTAACAACACCCTCGGATCGGTTTTTTTACATATTGTAATTAAAACCAAGTGACGTATTGACCTTTCCAGCTTCTCAGTCAGAACAAAGAAAGGACAGTCCGTCACTTAAAAAAAAATAATATCGTAATTAATAACGTTATTACTCAAACATCTTATTCTCCGTTTAAATAACTTACATGCACTTGCTTTTAATAGTATACTGGCTATAAAAAGCTAGGTATAAGTGGGCACACAAGTAATTGTACCTTCGTGGCTACTGTGATTGAAACGTAACCTATCGTGAGTTCTTCGAGAATATATTTTTTATGTTCGTGACTGCACACTGAAGTGAAGTGAATACGCAAGTGGTGTAGCGTTGTAGACAATCAATAGTCGGTCATTGTGGACAGAGGTAATGGGAATAGTGGTTGCAAGACGTTCACGTTGACATTTTTGAATTTATGGAGTACTTTTACTCACGATTGTGCATATTTACAGTAAAGGAAATTAATGGTGATCAGCACTACAATTGCGTAAAACACTTTCTTTAACATCCCAAAGGACTTTTGAAAGAAACTCCTTATCTATTTCTTCATAATGTTTTAAATATTCGTTTGATCGGCGACGTAAATAACGCAATGAATGGCGTAGAATTTTTTAAATAATAGGCATTGCAATTGTTAGTGTGTTACACAATAACCACGCAGATGTATTAAAAAGTTTTGCTAAAGACAGTTTTGGTAGACTGGGCCAAAAGAAAAATGGGAGCACACTTTCTGTAACTTTAGGTCTGATGGTTACCTGTAGGTTTTCGAGCTTAACTTAGGTCATTGTAGGGCAAAAAAATTGTATATTTTGTGATGATTTCGGGTGTTTTGGCAACATATCCTCGACGTTGGACTGACTTTGCTTTGTATTCCAATATTGATCTTTACCAATACAATTTGGGCCTTCGAGCCAGATTCTTAAACCTAACTTCGCAATCTTAAATGAAAAACATCTAAAACAGATTTTTTATGTAAAATCAATTAACTTAAGGTCGATACCCTCTTGCCCACGCTGGATAAACATAGAAGATAATTATAATAAATTAATCAAAAACCGTTAATATAAATAAATAGATTGCGGGCGTAGATCTTTCAATACCCTACGGGTCCTGTACAATAATGGTTTTAGAATGATGTTGGGTTTGCTTCGCTTTTGCAGTGCATCATGTATGTTTACTAAGGCCAGCTCGGACAGCTTTACGGCACTAGTACGAAAAAGAGTGGCCTCCCTGATGCGCCGCGTGAGAGGCAGCACCAACAGCTGGTTGAAAGGTAAATTAAGGTAAAGAAAGGTTGATTGCTCGGTTGTGAGGCACTGGAATATCGTCCACGAATCTGTATGTGCCCTTAATAATATTAAATAGCGAAATTCTAAATAATATTAATAAATAAATAATTATCAATTTTACTAACATAGTTATAATATGCAACATTTATTATCTGAAATAAAATTCTTGATAATATATTTTTTTTTGTTATTTTTTAAATATTTGTTTTTAAATAATAGGTCTTTACTTATGAAATTGCCGTTTTGTATGAAAAAAATTTAACGAATTTTTTTCATGTATTTTTTATTTGTATTAATCGAAGTAAGTAGTAAGTAAAAATGCATCTTTGCCAACTCAGTGGCAGTTTATTGATGCCCTTCTTAAAGAAATCAGCTGGACGGGAGGCAACAAATTCTTCAAAGGCATTTTGTACTGCCTCTCGGGTATTGAATTTTTTTCCCGCCAAGAAGTTATCCAAATTCTGGAAAAAGTAGTAGTCTGTAGGCACAAGGTCTGGTGAGTAGGGCGGATGACGGAGAGCTTCCAACCCCAGTTCTTGCAACTTGGAGACCGTCTGCTGTGCAGTATGAGGTCGCGCGTTTGTCGTGCAGGAGCAGCGGACACGAGCGATTGACCAATGCTGGTTGGAGATGTGCCAGCTCCTCCATCATTGTGTTCAGTTCTTCACAGTACACATCTGCAGTAATGCTCACCCCGTTTGGTAAGAAGCTGTGATGAATCACACCGGCGCTAGACCACCAAACAGTGACCATCACTTTTCTAGGGGTAAGTTTTCGTTTAGGGCATTGTTTAGGTGCTGAACCAGGATCCAACCAACTTTCTGAGCGCTTGCGGTTATCAAACAGAATCCATTTTTCATCGCAGGTAATAATGCGGTTCAAAATTCCTTCATTTGTGTGTCTGTTGAGCAGTGCAAGGCACGTCTCGACGCGTACTTCGCACTGGCGATCATTGAGTTCGTGGGGCACCCATTTGTCAAGCTTTTTTACCTTGCCAATTTGACGCAAATGGACCAATATTGTTTTGACGCTAACGTCGAAAGCTGCTGCTAATTCAGCCGTAGATTGTGTATCATCAGCTTCCACAATCGCCTTTAATTCGTCATTGTCGACCAAAGTCTTCGGACGACCGCGAGGTTCATTTTTCAGGTCGAAATTTCCAGAACGGAAGCGAGCAAACCAATAACAGGTGTTGCGTTGGTTTGTAGTGTTAGCTCCGTAAACGTCGTTGATGTTGCGTGCCACTTGTACCGCGTTGCTGCCACGACGGTACTCATAATTATTCCATAATTACTCGAATTTTTAACGTATCCATGAAAAAGATTGAAATTGCGATGAAAATGTAACACTAATCAATAAATAAATGAAAACTTTTGGAAAAAAATCCATGTTTTTAAAATAAAATTAATTTGAAATTAGAATTCTTAGCCAAACAAAAATTATTTTGATTTGAAATGGCCAGTACTGTAGAACGGCAATTTCATAGGTGAAGACCTAATATTAAAAAAAAAATATATGTTAAACAATTTAATAAACATTTTAATCTTACGACACGTTTTCAAAAATAAAAACGTCAAGTTGGCAGGAGTCGAGTTTGGCAACAATTTGCTTAAGTTTGTTTTGAAAGTTGTTTTTTTATGTGTCACGTTTTAAGCTGAGGGTGAAGTTTTGAAGTCTTACAAATACTTTCGAAGCCTACCGCAGGTCAGCGACTTTAACGTTGTGTTATGTAAAATGTAGGCGGAAAAAGGCAGCGCACGTTTTTTTTACTATAGGAATTCTTACTTAGATATTTGAGATGTTTGCTTCAGAATGTACAAATCCTAAAATGTCAAATGTTGTGTTGCTGTACTTTGCTCAGTATTTTTTTTTTTAATAAGGGACCCAATTATGTAATGACATAATTTGTTGTTAAGAAGAATCGTTATAGAGAGTCATGGACTATTAACGTCGTTGGATATTATATTATTTTTGTTCTCATACCTACTAATCATTCTCCAGAATACCCAAATTGTACCTAGTAGTAGCAAGAGCAATGCTTGGTACACACGCAGTGACTTTAGTTGCCGGCAACTCGATGATGATTTCAAAAGCTTACGTATACGAACAGATTTTGACGGCCGATTCATCACTATCTATGTCAAAATCTGGGTCTGGACGTAGGATTTTGACATTGGCCGAAAGTCCCTGCATGTGTAGCATTATGAACGATCCCCCTTACAACAGGCACGGATAGAAATTTTTGAACGAAGTTCTTTAACGCGGCTTACGGTAGGAATAAACTGGCAGAAATCGTCACGTAACGAAAAAGCGTTATGCCCGAAAAATTCAGTTTCAAGTGTCAAAACCTTTTGTTTTAGTTTTTTAATACAGGGCCATCGAGTATAAGTTTTTAGCTACTAGATGGCTCTGTATTAAAAAACTAAAACATGTGACACTTGAAACTTGAGACAAACTAGATGGCTCTGTATTAATACATAAGTACCTGGTCGACCAAGCTGTGCTCGGGTGAAAATAGAGAATGCTCATTCAATAGTACAGGATAGTTCATACTAATTCCATGTAATAGGTACTTACTAATTCCATGCTGTCATGTCATTATTCTAAGGTTCTCTTGTTCTAAACTTTGGGCGACCGAGCTCTGCTCGGGTGTAAATACGGAGAAAACTAATATTCCCAGATATGAGACCTAGCTAGATCGATTTTTCGCCCTCGTGAACCCCTATATTGCAACTTTCATCGAAATCCTTACAGCCGCTTTTGAGAACGTGATTGAAAATATATATATGTATATTATATACAAACATTGCTCATTTAAGGCTCATTTATATACAGCATAAGGAGCTTTGTTCCAACCGGTTCTCCCACGACACCTTCCGACTTTATTTTGCTTGACAGGTGATAGATGATCGAATAGTATTAGAAGATCTATGTATACAAATTATAAAACAAAGTCGCTTTGCGCGTTTGACTTTATGTCCGCGTTGTTCTTCTAAACCACGCAATAGATTTTGATAATGTTTTCACTATCGTTTAGAGAATTTATTCCGGAAGGTTTATGTGTATAATACGTTAATATTAAAAACATGTTTACCTAAAAAATCTCAATGTTTTGTCAAGTCTTAAAACCGTGCAAAGCAGGAGCGGGTCGCTAGTATTATATATTATACAGTGATACAGTAAATACCTGTAATGCAGGGAAAGAGACACAGAGTGGTTACCTATTAAAGCTAGCCTTTGTTTAGACACACGTGACATAATAATGGTTTCTGTACAATAACGATTTCGATCTCTCTGCCTTTGTATTTACGAGTCCATTTGGAACAATCAATGGATGTCGAATATGGAATGATAGAACAAAAATGGAAATTATTGTTTATATTTACTGACACAGATGTGTGTTCCTAGTTTCTACAAAAAACAAGTGAAGACCACATAAA
Organism: Xanthia icteritia; assembly: GCA_949128155.2. Classification (NCBI taxonomy): domain Eukaryota; kingdom Metazoa; phylum Arthropoda; class Insecta; order Lepidoptera; family Noctuidae; genus Xanthia; species Xanthia icteritia. Next base: position 6,106,041 of record OX421932.2, read on the forward strand.
ATCATTATTAGTTTGACACTGATCATAAGAAAACAGGCGTATTGAATCATGTTTTCGGATCAACAATCAACATAACTATAGCCTTTGGCCTGGCAGACATAGGCCTATTTTTACAAGGTTTTAAAAGACACTGACATTCGTTATAGGAAAAAGAAAAAAATTTAAATGATTTACATACTTAATTTCTTTGTTTTAGCATCGCTGCGTTCCAAAGTCATATCTCTGTGAAGCTTGATATCTTAAGGTGAAAGCTATGCGATAGCCCGCGAAATTCAAATTTTATTAAAATTTTTGCAATTTGCAGGTCAATATAAATAAAATATGATTCGCGGCCGTAACAAATAATGATGTATTTACAGAATTATAAGCGTTCAAATCACCAATCATCAACTATGACTATTTCATGAAATCATGACATTTTACGTCAATTCTTACTTAGAGAGTTGTATCAATGAGTGTAATGATTTTAATTCTATAAATACACATTTATTACGGTCGCGAATTGTATTTTGATCAACATACAACCTGACACAATTACTTGCAAATTGCGAAAAAACGTAAGAAAATTTGAATTTCGCGGGATACCTCAGCGCATACCTATTTTTTTTTTGGTGTGAAATTTTAAAATACCTAACTTTTCCCGCTCTGGGCGGTGTGGGAGGGCGTGTCAGAATCTTACTGACTAAAACCCACACGTGTTCCTTCACTTGCCTGTACTTGCGGGGGGGCACGGTATCCCTTTCGGACTTTCCCGCGACCCCGGCAGCGCATGCATGCCCCTTAAGTCAAAACAACTTGACTTAGCCCCTTGCATCGCTTTAGATAAAACTGTCCTTCATTGTGTCACAAACTATCAGTGTGCCAAAATTCTAGACGATCGGTTGAGGCATTGAGGCGTGAATGCAGGATAAGCGATCCATCTGCCTAGCCTTTTCCCAACTATGTTGGGATCGGCTTCCAGTCTAACCGGATGCAGCTGAATACCAGTATTTTAAATGGAGCGACTGCCTATCTGACCTCCACGTAACTGAGTAATACGATACCCTTTGGTAAGATCCCCCCTTTTATCCCCTTTATTCTCCCTAAACATGTTTCTTTTTTTATTTTGTGTTTTTTTTTTGCGTCATGTTAACCGCAAATAAACGTATTTTCTTTCTTTTTCTTTTTTCTTTGTAAGACTGGTTGTCAGACTTTCGGGCTTCTGACGACCCGTAACGACTGTCAAAGATCCACGAATGACAGCCGGGACTAACGGCTTAACGTGCTTTCCGAGGCACAAAGGCTTTCAGAGGGTTTTGAGGCGGTATTTAAAGATGGTCCCCATCCACGTACCAACCCCAGCAAGCATAGCTTAACCAGGTGGATCGACCCGTGCGGCTGTCATTACTTAGCCACGAGCTCCTCCTCCTCCTCGAATGCAGGATAAGCAAACAAAGATAAATAACATTTAGGTACAACAAATTCCCGTTCAAAATAATAGTCATAGAGAAAGTACTTTATAGTTAATGTATGTCTGAAATCACCAACCCGTCTTGAGCAAGCGTGGTGATTAATGCTCGTGCCTTCTCAGTCTGAGAAGAGTCATTTGTCCTGCAGTGGGACAATAAAATTGACTGGTATTATAATGTTTAGGGTTCCGTAATTGAAAAGGAAAAACGAAACATCACTTCGTTGTCCGTCTGTCTATCAGTCTGTCAAGCCCCATTTTCCCAGGAACGCAGGAAGGTATCAAATTGAAATTAATATCAAATACAAAGATACTACGGTTCTTTGGAGCTTTAAAAAAATTAAGCTTCTAAGTCAACGCAATAAAAGAATACGGCCATTTATGCGACATATTTTGATACTTGCTTGTAAATCAAAACCTAAAGCGTAGGTACTTCCCGTTGACCTACTAGAATCATGAAATTTTACAAAAAGTAAGGTCTCACAGCACAAGTAAAGGTAAAAGTCCGAAAATCGTTAATTTGTTGATTCATCACAATATTTTTTTGTGATTAGAAACTTACATTTTTAGTCGGAGAATTGACCGCGACGTATATCGATGTATGAGCGAACATGTTTTTCAACTACAAAGTCAACTTTTTGTGGGATAAATTCATCCAAACTACAGAACCCTTCATTGTGCGTGATCCGACACACACTTGGCCGGTTTTTAATAGGGAAACAATTATACCTATTAATTTCATCCATTCTCCGATTAGCAATAATGTAAAAAGATAGAGTCTACACAAGTTTTTTGACCGGCCCGCCCAAATCTCATACATTTTATTAACATCACTCTATATCTGGAAAGTTGCCAATGTTATTTATAGAAACGATTTCAAGGATTCAATAGCGTAAAAACACATATGAGTCGAACCAAACGATCATCATAATGCTAAGAATATTAGGAATTGAGAAACTGAAACAAAGATGTTAATGTTTTCCAGTAATTTTCCTAAAAAGTTCGAGGTTATGATTTTTTTTGGTACAAAAAAATTAAACTAAAGAATCGGTGTAATATCCTTTCATTAAATGTAATAAAAGTATTAAAAATCGATAAGTAAACATTACTTAGTAAAAGTAAGTTATTCAGAAGCTATCTTAAGATATTTCAATTCAGTTATCATTTATCTTTAAGTTTTGTTCATCACATATGCAAGATGATCACATAATAAATACCGGATATTAGGGTCCATATGAATTGTTAAAATTCCAGCGGTTATTTCGACAATATTTTCACTTTAATTTTCTGAAACGTACTCTTCACACGGGTTGTAAACTGTTCGACCACAAAGAAATTAAGCGCGAGGTCAACTCAAAAACAAAGTGACGTATAAAAAGGGCCACAAAAAATGCCAAAACTGTGGCCAGTGGACATTTCATATAATTATCCCGTCATTAATGGGCCGCTGAAAACAAAAGGCCCTGAAAAACCCTTTGATTTGCCGCTCCATCACATTTCCCCGGGTCAAAGGCTTCAAAACTCAATAGGGCCTGAAATTTGAGTGAATCTACTTTCACGTGTTGCTTCATTAAATTTCTATAAAATTTTCTGCATGTGTGGTGAAAATAAGAAAAATAAAAAATCCTCGAAAATTTTCTCGACATCACTTTGAAGCTGCTATAAACTTTTATTTAAGAAGTTTTGAAAGTTTTTATATACATCATTATTTACTATTTCAAAGTTTTTAATAAAATGAACTTCATACTTTCATAATCCGGAAACAAATTAAGGCATCAAGCGCGTTTTTATGTTTATGACCACTCGTAAAATAAATTTTATTTAGAACGTTTTTTTTAGGTAGGAATAAAAGGCATGGTCTTGGTTATGATGGCATTATCAATGCTATCATAACCAAGACCATATCCTTGGGCTATCAAAAAAAAAATGTACTAAGGCAATTTTATTAACAGCAGTTGTCAAATACAGAATTCGTTTATGAAATAATAAGTACAACCTTTTTAATTTACGTTTCTTTGTAGCAATTTTAATAAACAAAAAATTTGGATGATAGTCGAATAAAAAAGGTGACAGGAATACCGCAGATACAGCCAAAACGCCAGCGAAAAAGACACAATCGAGTTGGATGCACCAGGTAAATCAGTGCATCACACCAAATTCATCCGTGGTGAGTGATATCGGATTATAAATGAGCGACAATAAGATGGCCGACCTGGCAACATGGCGTCCAATTCGTAAATGGAATGTCATAAGTTTGGCAGTTACTTACGTATCGGTCGCAATGGGTGGCGGGAGGTGAGTGAATGGACGCGGACGCTGCGCTGGCGTCATGAGGAGCAGCAGACGGCGTCTCACTAATTTTACCATCTGGCTCGCACGCACCACTAAGTTTAGCCGCCCCAAGATAGCCTCGGTCCACGACCCATCGCGCATAAACTTTTCACAATTAGACTATTATTTTTGGTAGCAAAGTCAGTCGGTCGATTATTAATAGAGGCTTTTCCGAGTTTATATTCGTTACGTGTGTTGTGGTGTTAACTTTTAGTGAATTTATACATAGACGCTTATAAATAGGATGTGCTGAAGTTTCGTCTGACGGACGGGGGAATACCTTCCTGAAATATCGTACTACGGCCGGTGGTTTGCGTGTTTTCGGACGCATTGGTAAACGATTATTTATACATTGATTGTGAGGATTTTGCTCGCGCGAGTAAGCGTACGCGGCGCGAGATGCGGTCCTCTCCCGCGCAGCGAGGCGGCGGCGGCGTAGCTCTGAGGCGTAGGGCCACCCTGATGCGTGACCTCTAAGTTATAACACTGATTGTTTTTATATGCAACATTCCATTCTCTTAACAATCCTTCATAGAAGACTCCTGAAGGTTTTTTAAAATTAATATTACATGTTTTCAAGTCCTAAGTAACGGGGATTTATCAAGCAATTTCTTACTTTCGTAGCCCTTATGCTACGCACCTACAATGGAATATTATTAAATCACATAATTCCAGTTGATGAATCTTGAAGTTGTGTAAAGTAGGAAATAGGTTTTTATAAAATATTTTTTTTATAAAAGTTGTTTATAAACAACTTTTATAAAAATAAAAAAATATTTATTTATTTATTTTATTATTTATGTACACACAGAAATAGACACAATCATAATCAATAGACATAATCATAATTATGAGTACAAAGGTTTTAGTATAAACTTTTTATTTAGTTATCTATTAATACTTATGAACTCAAGTGAAATATAGAAGCTATATTAGCTTCTATATGTTATTATACTTTTTTCTTTGAGGATAATTACGAGTATGTCCAGAACTGCCTAAAGTTTTTCACTTTGACCTTTTTTTCTATGTCCTGCACGTGTAGCATGAACAATTCTCTCTTCTCTCCGAATTCTCTACGAAGAATAGGCATATCTATCCTGAGTGTTATTTATTTTATTTTTCTTCATTTTTGACATCGCGCTGTAAAAATGTTTCAACGGTTCTTCTGTTTCTATGATGGCTATGCTACGCATACTGAACTACTTACAGCTTTTTGTTTCCTACACCTATCACACTTTTTTTTTTTTGGGTGGGAAATTATCAAATAACTTCTCCAGCTCTGGGCGGAGAGGGAGGGCGGGCACCTATCATCCTAAAGCCTAGTTAATTTCTTGCCAAGGCACACCCTATTATGGACGTTCTTCAAAAAATACCAATACCATTTTCATTTCTATATTTCACTCTTTTTTTAAGTAGCCGCTTGCTAATTACCAGTGATCGGAGTAGGTAGATTGATTTTTGGTACTTGTATCATAAATGCACACAGAAAGAATAACATGGATAAGCCATTTTTCCGGAAAGCAATTCCGGTATTACCGGATTCAATTAAATATTGTTAATGTTGGTAGTGATATTATTACTACTCAATTCAAAGTTGGTGATGGTATGTTCAACAGCTTAAGCAAACAAACACAATACTAAAAATATTCTTATAGTACATCCAAACATGCTTTAAACTCCTTGTAACAAGTAAAATATTACTTACCAAAGCTTGGAATCATGACTGTGTGCCGTTAAAAAAATTATGAAGTATATAATATTGCTCATTTGAATACAATTCCTATCTAAGTTCCGGTTTTTTTTTAAATAATTAACCAATTCCGGAGGAATGTCCATATTCATATATACGTTTCGGATCAATGACCCCAATTCAATCTACCTACTCCGATCACTGCTAATTACACACCTACTGTATAATGAGTTCTTTTAACTTCCTCTTCAAAGATAACAGCTGTAAAAGTCGGTAATTTTTACCCTATAACCTATAAATAAGTCCTCTAATAGCGACTCACCGTCGTTCCTTACATTGCGTGCCTACTAATTTCCGCGACAATGCTCTATGATTTTCTTCTTTACTCAATAAATGACTGTGAAGAGCTTTCATAGGAGTAACCCTTTCTTTAAATGATTATCTACTGTCATTTATTTATTAATAGGTTAGCCTACAATTGCTTACACATTTCATTTTATTGAAAAATACACGATATAAATTTATAAGTGCAATAATTACAACATGCATGTATTAAGGTAAAAACAAAGCATACATCTAGCAATATAACACACAAATCAAGAATCTAATTAAATTAATTTAAAACAAAATGAACAAAAAAACAATGTTATATAGAGTGGCAGATAAATAGGTAAAATTAAACTAAGATTAAGTGTTTGGTTTACATGTTATTAACTGTATAATTGTTGCAGAAACCTCATCTTAAGGCAGTACAGGCAGGAGTCGAAATGTTTTTACACATTCAATATGGAAGAGGCAATTCCTATATTTGATATAGAAATTGCCTATTGATTGTCGCTGACATGAGATTGCGACTAGTTTTTATAGGGATTTCTTAATATATCACCACGCCAGCATTCCCCGAAGGGTTAGGCAGAGATATGGCGGGATACGTTTTTAATTACTCGAATTGGCCTTCAGGTTTTATTACAAACATTATGAAGTCAGGAATATACATTGACGAACTTACATTCAAATATAGCAGCCATGGCAGAATGCCGTTCAACAGAAAGTTCAACGACCATCCCCCAAACAAAAATAATAAAATATCCTCAAACAATTGGAAAATCTACTTCTGAATAATAAATGGACCAAAAACTAAAAAATACATAACACAAAAGCTGCACTGTCAAAAACCATTATGACAACAGTGAGCTGCGATATAAACTGAGAACTAAAGGGGGGTGTGCACTCCCCACACTACGGCCTGACCCGCCAGACGGGCAAAGGTATTTTAGTCTGGCCTGATCTGTCAATTTGAATTAGCAAGTGCAGTAACAGCCGAATGGGTAATTGAGATGCGGAGTTAATGCTCAGCTGGCGATGTATACTGAATTGTGGTAGGTCGAGGTATCCATTGCTTTGTATGGGAGTGAGGTTTATTGATTTGGGAAGGATGGAGGACCCACTTATTTCTTTTTAAAGAATATTCCGGAGTGGAATGTTTTGTACGAGTATTTTTAGTTAAATGATGGCGTGGCTACGTATTTTTGTGGAATTCCTTGAATTTAAGTCAACATACACCAGTCATAGGTAAGTGACCTGCTTTCTACTATTGCATTAAATTGTTTGAATGAATAATTATTATTCTTCCTAAAAGATCCTTCTTATACAACGTGGATTACAAGGTTGTGTTCCACTGGACAATTAATTACCTGTGCTTCGCTCAAAGTAAAGGCTAATCTAATACAAAACTTTTTATGCACTTCACTAAGTTTCTTTCAGACAAGTTATTCATTTCCGTAATTAATTACATTTTAACCGGTCGCCGCTTACTTTTTCCTCTTATACTTAAGACTTTTAGGAAAAATACCAAATCGTTTCTTTTTTCACGACTAATTTATGGTGACGTCACAGTCATCTGCAAAACAATAACAACACCGTCCTGTAACGGTGTTACAACAGAAAAAAAAAGAATTGTGACAGGAAGCGAACGCAGCCGGTAAGCACAAAAAATTCGGCCCGGTCATCGACCCGTGCGTTTGCGGTGGTGTGTGTTACCCTTAAAACATCCGCCGTGAAATGATTCCGTTTTCCTAATTTACCTTAATTTTCAGGTTGACTTCAGCCTTGATTTAATTGATATGAGCGAGCCGGGAGCAATTTGAGACGTACCTAAGTACTTACGTAATATATTGAACGGTGAATTCTGGATTGATTGGTTTGAATTTTAGTTAACCAGTTAATTTAATGTTGGAGTATTATTTTTGAGTGCTTTCGTAGATTTTCCAGGAATTTGTTCAGATGAGTGAGTTTATGTACAAAAACTTTATACTGAGTTAAAAAAACATTTGAGTGATTGAGACGTAAGAACTAATTTATGTAGTACACATAATATAAATTAGAGATGTAATAAGAATAAGCAAAAATAATTATTTAAGAAGTCATAAAATACCGATGGCGTCAAATTATTTATTTTTTTGCTCCCAAATAGAGATTTTTATTTACACAAACGTATTAACATGATTTAAAAACTAACAGACCTAAAATAATAATATGTACAAGTATATAAAAAGGGAGGGGGGATAATTATAGGGCATCAAAAAATTCGTCCGCATCGCTGTCAACAGGAAAAGTGCCCAAAAGGCTGGCAGCATCAAATTAATTAATTTTATTTCTGAACCTTTAGGATAAACAACTTACGAAATATACATAAAATAATATGTATTGCACCCGTTATTCAAAGAAATAAACCAATTGACAGTGTATAAAATTTCGTCAAACGTGTTTCGAATCAATTGTCACGGCGGGTTCATTATTTTGTCGTTGTCTCGCACCCTCCACGGAAACCGGCGCCGGCGCATCGGACGACTGAAACTGATTTGTAAAAGTTCTGAGGTACGTTTTTTTGTGGTTTAATGTTTTATTTATTTTTTATATTTCTTAAAATAATAAGTAATGGGCTTGGGTTTTCTTCTGGGATTTTTTTTTTCTGCGTTTTAATATTTAACTAAAAATAATGAAAAGCTTATCTTAAATTTACCCTACTAAGGATTATCACATGTAATAAGCAATGCAACATTTGGTTAGCTTTCGTATTTAGTGAAACTAATAATTTACAGAAAAATTAAGGTACACGTTACATATGATTAGTTACGTAATTTCTTGAAAAAGAACGTTTATGAATTTTATAACTAAGAATGACAATGAAACACACCGGTAAAAAAAAAATCAACGCGTTGCACTCCGGGAGTGCCGGCAGAAGTGAAAACTTGAATATTAACGTTGTGCATTTTTGATATTTTGGAATGATTAGGGAATAATTTTGCACGAATTGCTTTAATTATCAGTATAAAAGTACTATCATTTATGTGGTAAAATACAATATTCATTTATTGCGCTATCGTACACAAACATGACAATTTAAATTACATAAAAATTTTAACACTTCAGAACTATTTCAATTATTTTACATTAAAAAGTTTATCCCTCAGAAAAATCAACTTCCATTCATAATAAAAGTGAAGTGATGTTCTTTTATTTTTATACGTCTTACGAATTTTCTATCAGCAGTGCTATTCTGTAAAAATCACACGGTGAAAACCTAGGTGAAGTGAGCTGTCAATAGTGTCCATCCCTAGCATCAGTGGAATGACAGCTCACTTTACGCTCACTTCACCTAAGTATTCACAGCGAGCTGTCATTTCACCTGATGCTAGAGATTGGCACTATTGACGGCTCACTTCAAGCTCACTTCACCTGAGTTATCACGGTGATTTTTACAGCATCGGTCGGCAGGTGGAATGACAGCTCACTTCACCTAACTTTTCACAGTTAGATTATTACAGAATAGATCGACTGTTGCTAGGGACTGACAGCTCACTCCGAGCTCACTTCACCTAAGTTCTCACGGTGAGATGGTTACAGAATAACAAGTCAGGTCACGTGTCCTGACGCGAGTTTAACATTTTTTTACCCATCACAAAAAAAGTGCACAACGCCGCTAAAGAAGTTTTCAGTTCAATAACAAATACGCGTTATTTTCAAAAATCATCTAAGAGCAGTTTTTGACAGATTTGCTAAACAAAATCCTTTAAAAAATCACAATGGCGTGTACACATTTATAAATTAGTAGACTTGCCCCCTAGAAGTATGTAACTCTGCAAGGACAAATACAAAACGCATTATAAACATGAAACGTGGCTACTAACTGCACGTGTAAATTTTCACAAGAAGTAGAAATAATCACGGGTTTGAATCAAAGCAAAACAGCATTTTAAATAGCCCTTCTAGTCGAAAATTATCACAATTATTCGCGGTCTGTAATTAGAGCCTTTGAATACAAAAGTATAAGAGAGTTTACTTCAGGTAATTGTCCTTAATAGCGTGGTTCATTATTTATTGAAGATTTCCAAGTACAGTTGTCAGGTCTTGCGTTGTATTAAGTTTTTGGGTGATAGGATATTTCCTAAATATATTTTGTGAAATTCTTGAAGGAATGATTGCGAATGCGAATGTTGGTTCGCCACAGAGGGGTTCTGTTTTAAAAGGTTTTTACAAAAATAATTGAATTTGTAGCACTCTAATCATGACAAAGTGAAGATTTTGTACATGATTTTTGTAAAAACTTTAAAAGTCCAGCTTTAATTCTTAGCTCTTATCTTGCCCTAGTAGCACACTAAACTTCTTTTAAGCAGTTAAAGAATACCAATTTCATAAACTAACATATAGATATAAGCCATATTAAATACAATTTACAACCCAAAACATTCAAGCAAGTACGTTAAACTCGAACAAATCTTTCGAGTCCCTACACTACAGGAAAGATAACAAAAAACATAATAAAATCCGACATACGACACGGAGTGAGCACCCTCAGTTCCTCTGGGCCCCCCTCCCTTGCCCACGTCCACTCCCCCCGTTTCAGCCGCATCCGGTGGGACACCTGCGCACACGCCGTCACGCATGCGCATTGAGTTATTAGTTTTTAATACTCTTCGCTACGGTTCTGAATAATGAACTTTTTAAGCGATGATTGAATAGAAAAATGGGTTTGTAATTATGGTAGTGGTGATATTTGTGGGAGGGTAGTTGAGTTGCTTGATTAATGGTAAATTTTATATGGAAGGCTTTTTGTAGATAAAAATGTATCTTAAAGTGTATCTTTACTCAACTAAATAACAGTTACTCTAGAACCATCTGTCAAGACAGAAAAAATACATAATGATTTATTTTATTACTTTAGAGACCCATAAGAGATCAGTGCCCGATGAGTTTTCGGAAAAGGTAACAGGTTAGTTGATTCCAGTTCAATACGTATGGAATGTCACATAGGTATAACCCTTAAATTCTTCAAAATGTTCCATATCCCCCAATTTTCCATAACCCTCTTTCCAACAGTTTCCATACCGGCTATGCAAACAGTGCCGTCTCTATACCTGCTGCATCCATTATTCAAGTACCGCTAAGTGGCAAAGCCATCCGGTTCGCTGCCCATATATTATTCAGGCTCTGACTTGACACGTCGGCACTGACGCTTCCACCCCCCGAGGGGGCCGACGTCAGTTCCATTCCCAATTATGCACACGCTGAAATGTCACAGGCACTTAGCCCAGAATGACCCTTAAACCTATTGGCCTTTTATTTTAGTGTTTTGGGTTAGGGGTTCGGTTCAACGCAAGGTCGGGTTGGGTAAGGTAGGTAGTACATTTTTTTTGGTTTTTCCTTGTCGTGTAAATATGTAAATTGGTTCGTTAATTTAACTTTTTTTGTGTCCGTTTTGGGTGAAAACCCAAACCCAATGTTTTTGGCGTTGTGTGTGTACCTACTTAAAAAAAGAAAATGTTACAATGCTCATAAAATAAATCCGTGAATTTGACGCTTATTTCTATCATTGTTAATATTCAAACAATTAAGAGCACATTGTTTTTGAGAAAATGGCGATTCCGGGCAATTTATGACATAAACCTCCTCAAAACCTAAATATAAATTACCTACTCACAAAAACGAAAACAATGAAATCAAAACAAAGTAATCACAAAGTCCAAAACAAAACAGGTCTAAAAACGCTTTATAAAATCACTACAATTTAAATGCAATTCGCGACTCTTTTAATCATTCCTGACGTCTGAACCATATCCAGCGCTGCATTCAGCAAATGCAGCGCTTATTTTCGGATCATGGAACACAGAAAACCGCTTAACCTAACCAGGGAGTATATTAATGAAAATTGAGTGACATCCATTGTAACACTCGGACTGTTTTAGACCAGACCTTATACGAATCTAGGGCAAGATATTTCCGAACTAGCTGGTGTCCACTGCAAATTAGTGAAGTTTCTTGATTGCTGCCGGGAAAAGGGAAATTAGCATATTGTATTTCTGTTCTGTTTATCTATAGGACTTAAACAATGCAGTGTTTTTGGTAGGTAGTAAAATGTCGTTGGTTTGGGATATCAATCCCACTTTTGCACTTTTTTACACAAAACTAGACTTTTTGACTTTATTTGTACAAATCTAACCCCATGTTTAGATCAAGATATAAAACATGTATTCTACTTGTTGTGTCTACTAGTTTTGTTTATCGGTTACACCTAAAACAAGTTGTAACGATAAGTTGTAAGCAAATAATTGTAGAACACTTGTCAAGAATGTCAAAAAGATGAACAATACACGACTTGTTTCATCACAACTTTTTTATGATTGTAAACATGGGGGTTATCAACACATGATTGTATAATACAACAGAAAAACAGCAAATGAGAGCTGGATTGAATATCTTAAATCAACAACGTGCAGTAAGAGAGCGTAGTGGGCAATCTACCTACCAAAGGTACCTTATCTGTGAAGAAGGCCTTTATTTAAAATAGGTATTACGTAATTGAAGACTGAAATTAAATTCATGATAATTATACTGATAGACATGAATGGAAGCGTGCTAAGCAGATACCAAATAAATAAACATAAGAGTAGTAGGATAATAGCATAGTCTTCGGCATTATACATCTTAGTAATAGTGATATTGTAACATAACTAACAAAATTCACACATCAAACCTATGCTGAATATTGATTCTATTTTACAATGTTATTATAAACGTCTAGACAGGCTTTTCGAGTGTAGTCAGCGGATATTCCAGGCGCACGAGTAGCGTGGGCTACCACTTCAAACCGCTTTCAACAATGTCTGATACAGTTTTGCTTTTGTACATTGTATTAGCCTTTGCAGACTGGCGTCTGTGTACAAACAACATTTAGTTACCCATCAAACCCATGCTGAATATTGATTCTATTTTACAATGTTATTATAAACGTCTAGACAGGCTTTTTGAGTGTAGTCAGCGGAATTCCAGGCGTACGAGTAGCGTGGGCCACCACTTCAAACTGCTTTCAACAATGATACATCGGCGTCTGTGTAGACACAACATTTAGTCTAATCTTCTTTTCGTGTGATTAGTGACTAACCTGGTGTCAGAGTTTTAAAGCCGCCCACGGGCCTATGACTTGGCTTTACATGCCGTCGAAAAATATCTCTCAGGCATGCCGGTTTCCTCACGATGTTTTCCTTCACCGTTTTTGAAGCAAATGATAATTATACAATACGCACATGAATCCGAAAAGTCAAAAGTGCCTTGGGTTTCAACTGGAGACCTATGACTTGGCAGTCTGATGGTCTATACTCACTAGGCTATAACTGCTATTTCGTTTTATGTAAAACATAGTCTTTTCTCCTGATAAAAACTTTAATTTCTACTCATCTGCCTGTGAGAATTGCTCATGTTATAGTAAAAAGTCATAAAGTTGGCAGCGGGTCTGATTTCCTATATTTTTACTTGCTTTAGCATTATTTCGTGGACCTTATTGAAAAATGCGCTACGGAAATGTTATGCATACTCAGCAGATAAAGAGGCGCAGTGGTGGCCCAGTGGTAACGGCCGCGACTTACCGAGTAGTAGGTCGTAGGTTTCAAACCCTGGCAGGCGTTACTTTCAGTAAATTATTTCATCACCACTGGTCTCAAAACGGTGAAGGAAAACATTGGGAGGAAACCAGCATGTCCTAAAACCAAAAATTCGAAGACATGTGACATCTACCAACCCGCACTGGGCCCGCGTGGTGGATTACTGCCCACTCCCACTCGCAGAGAGCCTTTGTCTCAGCACTGGGGACATTATAGGCTTATTGTGCTAATAATTCCAATGCTTGTTAACATAATAAACAACCTAAATCCACAACACAATAATACTAATGATTTATTATGAAGCTACAGGATTTGCTGATAATGTGACAATTAACGAGTCCACGTGTCGGCTCACCAAGCCGGCAATGTGACTTACCCACGGGACACCTATTGAGTTAATATTGTTTGCATATTAACATAATATATACGCTGGACAGATTGTGGCGACAGCAGTGAAGCGATGCAGCTGATTTGTTGACTAGACTGGAGTTTTAAATTTTGAATAGAAGTAATTCTCGAATCTGGTCTTTTGTTTCTTAAATCTAAGTTTTATTATATTATTATTATTATTATTTTTAGTGGCTAATGGCGAGTAGCCTGTTTGAAAAAAACATTTCAAACGCCTATAAATCTTTAAAAGAATCTGATACCATAGATCTATTTTCTAAGTACTTGTTGATAAGCCTACACTGTCCTCTATTAACACTGTTATTTGTTAACATTGTGAAAACCATTAACTTTTAAAAGAATAACCGTGGAGTTTCTTGCCGGCTCTTCTTCATAGGAAACTACCAATTGGAACCGTGCACCTAGCTTCTGACGTTTCATAAGTGCCCCTGTAGTTTATGTTAAATAAAATATTTTGAATTTGAATTTAAGGAACATTTCAGGTTCACATTATATTCGACGCCATTGCTTTTCGATTGGAATATAGTCCACAAAATTAATTGAAGCTTTCCGTTTAACTTTTATTGGTTATATAGGTAGTTTGTTTAAAAGTTCTTGTAAAAAAACATATGATTTGACTTTTTTTTTCCAGTTTGGTGAACATAAATATAAGAAGCAGCAGTAGATTTTTTTTAGAAAGTTAAAAATTCATGGTAAATGTAATAATGCATAATGATGAGTACAATGACCCCTTTAAGCGTTGTCAGTTATTTCAAGAACTTATTATATATCATTAAACAAAAAAAAGAGAATAAACAAAACACTGCCAGCACTATGGCGATAATGCATACACACTTCACCTATGCACAGCCTGTCTTATTAGTTGAATAGTTAATACAAGCTTTCCGTCGTCGCCACTTTCTTAATCGTACCGATTAGCAAGTCCCACTAATAACACATAAATGCTGTTTGTTTACTGTTTTGTCTGTTTTCTGTAAGGCGTAGATAGACTGGCTGGTAAATAATATAATGCATGGCACCTATGTTAGTCGGGTTTCTATTCTACATTGTGTTTTTAAATAATATTGTGTAGTTTCATCTTACTCTCCATTGCTCGCAAGAAAACGCCGTTAGACTTTCAATTAATTATTTCAGTCATTTTTTTTTAAATAACGAAATACTAATGTGTGTTATGATAAGATAACTGTCCAGTTTTAACTAAGGTTTACCTATTGGTTCACCTAGTTGGCCCCTGTGACTTTATTAATTGATTATGGAAAACTAACTAGACGTAAAACTGAATCTCATTAAGTCCGATCTTGGAACCTAACTCAAGTTCTGAAAAGCCGTTTAGCGTCAAGAGTGGATTGAATAAATAAGTAAGGCAGCCTAACAACAAAAAAAGTGGAGTTAAACACATTTGTAATCTAAACGACGCGTTTAAAGCCTTCATAACTATATGAGAACTCAGCACATGTCGCCAATTGTTATACAACACATGGCTTCCCCATAATAAACATTTATAACATTATTATACTTAATCATAATCATTCTTACTAAAAATGACAATTTATGTGAACGAATTGACATCTTCACAGATAAAAATGTATACGATAAAAATGTTGAAACTTTTTATACAAAAGATCAAGTGAATCGTAACCACAACCTTTTCATGGATTAATAAATTACTAAACTAGGAGAAAATCTTACCAATTATATTGCAATTAAGTAATTGATTTTGAAACTGGAATTGTTTAACTCATAAACTTAAATTAAATGAAATTGTTTATTCTGTAAATAAGATATCGGAATAAATTTTACACGTCATATTTTATTTATATATTTTTATTTTTTAAGGGATAACCAAGCCTGATTATACCAAAGCTTAGCAAAGGTCACTCCTTAAAAAGTCTTAAAGATAAAGGATTAAAAATGTTACCTAGGAACAATAACCTCTAAAAATTCGACTCAAAAGCCACAGAATCATGCCGTACTGCACTGGTATGAAACTATAATAGTTCCAGATATAGGAGCAATTACTCTATCGTAGTCTGAGGCATCGAACATCATAAGTGTTGTCGAACTAACGTTTGTCTGTTCATTACTGTGAAAGCCTATCGAAGAGACGCCGCAGCCGACTGCCCGTCTATAATTCAGAGCATCTCCGCTATGTACCATTTTTCTGTGGTGTTATTTTGTAGTGTAACCTTTTGCTGGTAAAATTGATTTAGACTTGGATGCCATTGTTTATTGGGTTTATTTCTTATTTTTGTGATGTTGAAGGTCAACTTTAATGTCGTATTGACTTATATTTTCTTTTAATTGATGACATGATCGGTCATTTCTGAAATTGAGTTTTATACACAACAATTTGCATAACAATTTATTACCTACGCATTACTTATCTTAGTACTCCGGCGCATTACCAATTATTATTATTAATTATAGTATGCGGAGGCACACGAAACCACAAAATTATACGTTGTCTGTGACGGAATGTTGACACTGTATACGTTCTGAAATCATAATCAATGTATACAAATTATGTGCCTAAAGTAAGCCTACATTTAAAAAAAAAACATTGGACCTTTTGAAAAAAATTGCCACCCATATCTTCGTTTTACATAAATACAAAGAAACGGACAATATAGGTAGGTAATAAGTGGCAAACGACCAGTTTTCAATAGTTCTCTATAAGCGGTTTCACTTCAATTGCCGGTGCATTTGACTGATTACAGCCATCAAGACGCAGTTATGTGAAATAATATCAATGGTTCTGTATCATAAAAATAATATAACAATACGAAATAATGATTCAGAGATAATTACGAGAAATTCTGACATGTGCCGTCCATCCATTACACGAGTTATTAATTAAAATTCAAACTGAAAGCTGTTGAAACACAATATGGATAAACATCAGTACAGGTTTTAATTAAGCAAAATAAAACATGCCACTGTTTCTCCAAATAATTCTCAAGAAAGTTCCGCTTTACTGAGTAAAATTATGTTTTAACATCAATCAAAATATAAATAGAAATGAAATAGCCTGGCGATTAGTATAATTTTATCCAAACCCTAGTATTTTAGTCTTCACGTTTTCAGTCAGTCGGTCAAGGATCCCTCGGTAGTCGTATTTACGGATATACGGAACTCCGAACCGATCGATAGTAGGATTTATAAATAAATACTAGCAACACACATCGACTCGTATCATTACAGTTGACAACTCGGACAGTTCCTAGCGAACGGCAAAGTGGTTGAAGTTGAAAAGTATGACTCTGCAATTTTATCATTACTAGGTAGGGAGGTAGGGATTTCAATCAGTTAAATGGTAGTTTCATTACGTATTGAACGGCTAGTAGCAGGACTAATTTACTTGAATTTTCCACACGTTTATTTTCATACGTGGTATTTGAAGGAGTAACTACTATCTAACTGTTCGAAAATGTAGGTGCATTTTATGTGCAACAGTTTTTGCGGGCTCAGTTTTTGGGAATCAATTATGCTTTCATTTCGGAGCTCTTTATTAAGAACTTTGAAAAGATCATCGCATATTTTAGTATCGATTGCTGGGAGACATGTCCATGTAAATACTTCTTTAGACAAACAATCACATTTGGTCAGAATAAAAGCTGGCTCCAACATAATTTTGAAATAGGAACGATGCACTTAAAAATCATAACTTTTTATAGGAAAGGCAACGAGACGTGTGATTGATTTGTTTATGCAAGTTGGAATTAGAGTGGCCAACCTCTTGAATGAAAAATACATTACTGATGCCCAAAATATAACTGCATGGTTGAACTGTATCCAATAGTATACAATTTCCGTCTTCAACAGGAACACATTGTTGCAGTTTTCGGCACAATGCCAGTAGTAAAACAAAAGGGATTAAGCGCACATGTTTCGAACGTACTAGAATTCTATCATCGCCCGTCCACGTGCTTACGTAGGTAGGTTATGTGTCTACGCATTTAATGTTCTACTTTCAGGACAAAATCATTCTAGTTATCTTTGTTCCTAACTCAAAAGTATTAAGATGGATAAAATATGTGTGAGACACTGATAAAAATATGAAAAGCAAAATAAATCAAGTTTTCATGAATCCATACTGAAAAGTTGTTTTTAAAGTATTTTTTTCAACCTGTAGGTACTGTCTCACTGCTGCAATGTCCCGTAAACGCACACCAGCGTTTCCAGGGCCTCCCTCGGCGACGACGCCCGTCTTGTGGCACCCACTGCATGACGACTCTAGCCCATCTGTCCCAATGCATACTGTATACCTACATGGCCCACCAACTCCAATCTCAGATACGAATTTGAATTTTTAATTTGGAGTTTGACATTTGCACCTGTCAAATTAGTATCTGGGATTAAAAACAAACTACAGTAGACTTATTGCCCTGATCGCAAAAGGTAAACAGAAAGAAACAGAAATCGGAAGGTAAACAGAAATCTTAAAAATATAAGTTTGTAAATGACAACAAACTTATATTTTTTGTTAATGCTTTATATTAATATCCACAAAACACGCATTTTTGCAAAAAATCAAGTCAAAATCGTGATTGTAAATTCCTAATTTGTACCTAAAAATGGATGAAGAAAATCAAATACTCGTAACTCCAGACATATTTCTCAGAAAATTTACCTTTTCCCACCCATTTTCTTCAAACCAACAATTCCGTGGAATTCAGATTCTGATACCCAAAGACTGTGCATACACTAAAGTCAAACAAGTCTGACTATCGTAGGAATACGTATTTTGTCTGTTTGTAAAACCGAAAACGGTTTTACAAACAGACAAAATACGTAGACTTCAGACAATTTAAACTATCTGACTGTCTTCCATGACTATCTTTGATTTCAGCTTTATCCAGCTTTTATAATTTCTAACGTGATAATATAGTAAGATAGATAATAGATAAATCCATAAAATACTTATATAGAAATACGTGCACGTTATAACATTATCGAGGACGGAAATTTAAAAGCGTCTTCATATATTTTCATACATTTCACTTCCCTGTGTTATCATGATATCGTGGATGTCCACCATACTATCGTCACTTTAGAAATAACAAAAACGCCCATCGTCTGCCTAAAGGTTGGGATTCCTAAAAATGGGTTACCATAATTTTACGACGGCCGTTCATATAACTGGAACGCGTTTATTTGCACTGTTATGACAAGTCACCGGTGAATATGACAGATTTTTGAGTCGGCCATCATTTTGTGGCAGTTAAATAAATAAATAATAAATTAATAATAACTTTATTTCCAATTTTACAATTTGCCTATGGCAATAAGCTAATTCTATGACAATATTCTTTTAAAATTGCATAAATCACTGATTGCTCCACTGGCACCCATGCTAAGATTAAACTTGTGTTATGTGTGCCAGGGCTCTCTCTGTTAATACATAAATTCCCAATTTATACAAAACTAGTACGGAGTCACATTGGGTAAGAGCTATCGATTGAGTACAAAAAGAAAACAAAGTTATAAAACAAAGAAACAAACGATAGTAAAAATGTATAGCCTCTCTCTCGTGTGAATTAGGTGAGGTTTGTGATGGAAGTTATATGACAGCACTGCTTTTCTAGGAAACTCGACCATAATGGAAGGTTTCCTAGCCTGGTCTGATCACAGCATTAGCTATGAAAATAACGCACGCAAATGATATTATGAACAGGAGTTGGTGGACACCGAGAATGTTGTCCTTACTTAAGATCAAACTTAAACAACGTCAATTTATATTAGATAGGTATCATATTAATAGAAATAGAATAAGAATAAAAATAGAAGAAACGGTAAGGAAAGGCGAAACTATTTCTAATTATTTTTGCTATTACTGGCTAATCACGTCCGGTAATAGTGGAAGCTGAAATAATTGCGAATAATGGAATTCCATAACATACCAATATGCTGCCCAACAGCATCACTGTGTTCGGGTTTATAGAGTACTAGCTTTTACCAGCGGCTTTGCCCGCCTGAAAGTTCTACCGGGATAAAAAGTATCCTATGTCCTAACCCAAATCATGGTATATGTGGCAAATTTCATCCAATTTCGTACAACGAAACGAACAAACAAACTCACTTTCGCATTTATAATATTATATATATTATATAATTATAATGCTAAGTTCGGCCGCGTATGCTGTTAAAAAAATTAGGCAGATAACTGACGTAGATACAGCCCGAATTGTTTATTTTAGTTATTTTCATAGTCTTATGTCATATGGAATTCTTCTCTGGGGAACTTGTTCGGAAATTAATACTATCTTTGTTCTACAGAAAAGGGCTGTTCGAGCCATTTACAACCTAGGTCCGAGAGATTCCCTTCGAGAGAAATTCAAAGAAATAAATATTCTGACTGTAGCGTCACAATATATTTTTGAAAACCTATTGTATGTACACAAAAATATATCTAATTTTAAAAAGATTTCCGATATTCATAGTTTAAATACGAGGAATAAACACAACCTCGCACTCGCACCGCACTCGTCTCCACAGAGTAGGCAACTCGTTCATGGGTCAATGTATACGCTTTTACAACAAACTTCCCATCGACATTCGAAACTTACCCATTAAACGATTTAAAAGCTGTATTAAAACCAAACTTTGCAAAAAAGGGTACTATAAAATTTTAGATTATTTAGATGATAAAAAAGCTTGGGATTGAGCTGCTCGCTCTGCTAAGCCTTGTGCTAAAATCATAAAATCAATACCAGTATTATATAAAAATTACATACAAAATGACATTATTACTTTGTAAAGTTTTTTTTTTTATTTTTTAAATTTTTGTGAATGTGAGGACTATGTGGATTTTTTAATTATTATTATTTTTTCTTTCTTATTTAGTTTTAATGATGGTCTGGCAGTTTGAGTAGTTTATGAGGCCTACCCAAATGTCCTTTCTTTGGTATTGTTCGTCGAGTTGAGCTCCTTAAGTTCTGGGTTGAGCTCCACGATTACTGACAAATGCTTGCACTGACAGGACAGGTCCACTCAAATCTGTGTGGTTCTTTTCTCAAAAGACCATTTCAGACACTAATCTACATGGTCCTCATATGGCCTGACCAAGATTATGTCTGGACTTTAAAAGAGACTATGACCTCTGAGTTTGTTTCGGCCTTTCTTCTCAGAGTAGTCAGATAGGAAACGCCGAACTCATCTAGCTAATTTTTAATTACTTATTTTTTTAAGATGACGTGTAAAAGTGATTCCAATATCCTATTTACAGAATAAACAATTTCATTTCATTTCATTTCATTTCATTATAGTTTTTTTTTTTTTTTTCTTAACTTATCTAGGTAATTTATTGTGTATCATCTTAAATATAATAAACATCTAACACTAATATATATAAATTATGTACAAGTAGGTATACAGAGTCAAAACAAATGATATTAAAAAAAAATTAAGAAAAAACTCACTGGGCATCAAAAAATTCGTCCGCATCGCTGTCAGTGGGAAAAGTGCCCAAAAGGCTGGCGGCATTGCCACGTTGGATGGCAATGCTGATTCTTTGACCTAAACATTGGCCAGCCCTCTGGTCACGTGAAGATTCGACCAACCGCTTTATATAATTATAGTTTGGATTAGAATAGTTCAGATGAATACAGTAAGCTTAACTTCAGCGCACGCTACAAAAGTAACGTTAATTCCAACGATTTTCGCACTCGTTTCGAACAAAATATTGATTTAGTTTGAAGACTCTACTTATTCATATCTATGAGTGATACTAATTGAGCTTGTCGCATAAACTTAAACAAAATTGCTAGATATAAGTACGATAGTTGTATTTTCGATATAAAATACAAATGAAATTATATTAAAATTTAAAAAACCAAACAAAATTTTTTTTTCCACTCCATCACCAGACCCTGTTCATCATCTATCTATAACCTATTCATTGAGACCATTCCAATGAACCCAAAAACGATACCTTTGCTGAAAGTTGGTAAGCGAGTTGGGTATCCTGCAAATTCCAGATGATGCTGCAGCATCAGTTCAAGGTTACTATGTTCTTCTAATATTATTGAAGTAAAAGTAGGATACCAAATTTCAAATCGATCAGACCTTTGGAAGACGGTTACATCAACTAGAAAAGAGCTGATAATCTTCAAACGGTTGATAACACATGTTTAAGAACCATCGCTAGAAAATCTGCTTTCAAATAAAAAAACCGCATTCAAATCGGTTCACCCGTTTAAGAGCTACGGTAGCACAGACAAACACACACACATAGCGGTGAAACTTATAACACCCCTCTTTTTGCGTCGGGGGTCAAAAATGCTTCGAATTGATGTTACGTTAGGTACAATTCGCGTCAAATAACTTTGCCGCTCTGAAGTAGACTACAAATGACAGCGCAGTAGTCAATCTTACTTATAAATTAGTAATGCGCATGCCAGCACGCATGCGCAACCTAACTTCAGAACGGCAAAGTTATTTGACGCGAACTGTAGGTACTCCGCGCGTTCATGTTAGGGCTGCTGGTGTAATTACAGGCAGATTTTAATTTTGACTACCTGAAGCCATTGATCCCTTCTTTAATATTAACTTCACTGTAAATTCAGAAGAAAATAAACAGGGGTTTACTTTCATGTGATACCTGTATCACATTCTCAAGAGAATATTTTAAAATGCTATAGTTTTCTTTAACCTGTTTTTCTACTAAAATAATACAACGTATAACTTACGAAACCGAATATTTCTAAATTATGGTCAAATAATTACTTTTCAGTAACTTTCTAACCATCTCTCCACGGAATAAATCGAATCTACATGCAAATATCGCTTGGCATTGACACCCAAGTTACTACCTCTGACAATTTCATAGGACCTTCAAAACTTTTGTCGTTATATTAAAATAACTACAGTTGAAATGCTATGGGGAAATGAAATGCCACTATGATGGTTACACGTTATCTACGTTCGCAATTTATTTGCCAAACATGTACACAAACACGAGTTTTAAGAAAAAGAACTGTAATGCCTACACATAAGGTTCAGTTTGCGCTACAACTTCATATTTTTTTATGACATTTTCAGCAGTACTAGTCGGTCTAAAATCAACTTTATTTACACTTTCATAAAGTTAATGTTTTTGTTTTGTTTGTTTGTTTAAGTGGAAATAACATCGATTGGAAACAAGTATTTAAATAGACCTTATATTAGTAAGTATAGTTTATGTTTTAGAATGTATGTTTACTGTAGGTAAAGGTTGATCCAATTTTAGTGACCTATTAGTTTTTTGAAAGAAGAAAGAAAGAAAGAAAGAAAATACGTTTATTTGCGGTAAACATGACGCAAAAAAGAACACAAAATTAAAAAAATGGAAACAATTTCAGGGAAAATATGCGTCACATTCACGCAAAACGGCCATCGCTCAGCATGATGCTGCGACCCAATGCAAGACAGAGCCCCAGCGCTGGTTTCGGTCGGTTTTTAACCGACTTCAAAAAGGCGGAGTAAATGATAAAGTTTTTTTTCGGCCCCCTGTATTGTAACGTCTTTTAATCGTCGTAATATACCTAAAAAAGTAACCAATTTAACATGGTAGATTTTTTTTAAAGAAGTCTAAACGGAATTCCGAAATAGTCATAAAAAGAAAATGTTTTGATAATGCACTCAATTGATTCAATTCCAGTTATGGTTGTCAATGTCTTAAATGCATGTATGCGTTTTTAACGATTTAATGAAAAATTTACAAATTATATACATTACAGATCGAGGTCACCAAAGCCGCAGGTCACAGCAGGTCCTCTTACGTTTAATCCCATTTTTAAGTTTGCTTACTCTCGCGTAAAGTGGTTTAATAAAAATCGACGTGAAACGGATTTTAGTTATTGGTAGCTTGTCAGTTTGACACTAGTGATGTTACTCAGTCATTATCTGTCAGGCACTTAATTGTCCTGATTATGTAATTTGAAAACGAGGGAGGTTCCCAGCAGCTTCTAACGTTTGAAAAACTTATAGAAAAGAATCATAGAAAGATCCAAATACCGCAAGAGCAACCGTTCAATATCCGTACATTGGGATTTCAATCAGTGACATTCTGCTAAGATAGTTTGTAACGAGCGTTTTCTCCTACTTACATTCCACTGTCAATCTGATAATCAATAACGATACAATGACGATTTTAATAACAAATTAGACGTTATCAACTGATAGCACTAACCCACAGAACATGTATTTTCACTCTTATTAAAATTTTGTGACTCTGTACATCACAGTATTTTGACGGTTTATTACCTACCTACGTATTGAATTATAGAATTAAGAATAGCAGTAAACTAGTGTGGCTGTGTTGGTTATATTTATCTAATCGCGACTACATCGAGTGGCACCTCGAGAGAAAATGGACTCGAGCCTTTATTTTATATACTCGAGTGACGAGTTAAATAAAATCGAGACGCATCACTATCTGACACTATCAGAAAGACAAGTGTCAAGTGACAACAACACGTCAGACATTTTTTTTTCGTGTCTTTCGAATTGCATGAAACTGATATTTATGTCTTCCTGTGTGTAGTTGAAGGATTATAATATTTAGGGAATCTTCAAGATGGTATAGCATTTACTCCAGAATGATGTTGTGTTCAGTTTGATTTCAATGCAATGTGCGAAGACATTGTCCGAGACTGCTGTAGATGTGCGGTAACTTTTGAACGCATTAAGATTTAACGATTAAAGTATTTTTATTTTCACAATTTCACACTTTAAGTATTTTTTCATCTTGGACGCGGTATCAAGATGAGATGTAAAGCGGCCTGCATCTTTTTTGGATGAAATACTATCTACTTTAAAGTCGTCTGACGTTACATACTAACTGTAATAAAAATGCTTTGTTACATAATGAATTTAATTAATTAATCAGGAAATTATCA
This sequence comes from Xanthia icteritia, assembly GCA_949128155.2. NCBI lineage: Eukaryota > Metazoa > Arthropoda > Insecta > Lepidoptera > Noctuidae > Xanthia > Xanthia icteritia. Next base: position 6,130,731 of record OX421932.2, read on the forward strand.
AATAACTTCTCCCGTTCTAGGCGGAGCGGGAGGGCGTGTCAGACTCTTACTGACTAAAACCCACCCGTGTTCCTTCAGTTGCCTATACGTTGCCAGGGTATCCCTTTCGGACTTTCCCGCAACCTTGGCAGGCATCGGTCCTATTTTATGAACCGTTCAAAACACCCTATCTTCTTACTGAACAGTGCACTATTTTACTAGATTATAATACCGCTGAGGCCAACCTATCCACTAAACAATAGCTATTTTAGTGATTTTTTAGGTTATGATCGTGTTTCTCAGTATTCCCGATAGACGAAGTATAATTAATACTAACACTGTAATCTAGAGATCGTAAGGAACAAATCAACATGCGTTTCATTAATGGATGCCACAATTTTTGGTGGGCCTAATCTCCGAACAAAATAAACTATTTCCTTTAAAAATATTTTACAAAAATACAATCGAATTCCAAAAAAACACACTACAAAGTGGTAAATAACTTAAATTCGGAAATCGGTGGCAACTGGCAAAAATAAAACAAAACTAAAGACACCGACTTCCGAAGCTAAAATGATTTGAACCTTGTAGTGTTTTGTTTTTGAAAGTGAGTTGTATTTTTGGTAAAAATACACATGAATTACGGATGCTAAATACAAATGATATAAATCTGAATCCCGCAATGTTTGAAGACTAAGGCCTTAAACCAGTGCGTCCTGCCCGTCATGACATACGATGGCGAAATGTGGACACAGTCAAGATTTTCCACAAATGCAAGAGCGCCATAGAGAGCAGGCTATGCTTGCGAACAGGGGCGACAGTATGGACATAGATAGCGATCGCTATACGATCGAATTCGGTCGCAAAATCGTAAAGGCATCACTAAACTCGCGCGACGTGCTTCACAAGCACGGGATTTTTTCGAGCTTGTCAAGTAATTTTGATCATCAAGGGACGCCATTACGACTTTGCGATCAAATTCGGTCGTATAGCGATCGCTTTGTACGTTGAGACTGCCGCCCCTGGTATGACTGTTCGTTCTTCAAACTTTGTATGCGTTTTTGTGTGAACTAAAATAGTTTTAAGCACAATTTTACCAACAAAATGGATCATGGTGAACTTAAATTAATTAATTAATTGTTCGATAATTTTCGTTCAAGAAACTGGCAGTTTGTCAACTTCGCAGTATATTTTTTTACATCTCTATTTCAATTTTGATTCCTGCTAAACGTATCTGAATTCAAGAAGACATCCCAAATTATTTAAATAAAAGTTCACAGACCTATTCATGGTTGTATTAACGACTTAGTAACTCAGCCGTTAATATTGTTAGTGTAACATTGTACGGTAGGAACTTTAAAAGTGTTTTATAACTATCATAAAATCGAACTATGGTGTCAAATCGTAAACTTTCACTCACTCGTTAACAGTTCGTAAGAAAATTGTGAAAAAACATTATCACCCATTATTTCATTAATGTCTTCAGTAGTTTTTGTTCTACTTTCTTGTTTACCTGTAATTTTGTTTCTCATTATGTTTTTTATGCCAATTAGTTCAACGGATTAGATACGTCCAGATAGTTGAGTTTAATATGTGATTAATCAATATAAAATAATAAAAATGTGATTAAATGTTGCTTTTAGAAAAGCTCGTGGCTAAGTAACAACTGCAGTACGGGTCGATCCATCTGGTTAAGCTACGCTTGCCGGGGTTGGTCTATGGGTGGGTTACCATCTTTACATACCGAGACTCCTCCATGCAAAGAAAGCACGTTAAGCCGTTGGTCCCGGCTGTCATTCGTGGATCTTTGACAGTTGTAACGGATCGTCAGAAGCCCGAAAGTCTGACAACCAGTCTTACCAAGGGGTATCGTCATACCCAGTTACTGGGTTGTGGAAGTCAGATAGGCAGTTGCTCCATGTAAAATACTGGTATTCAGCTGCATCCGGTTAGACTGGAAGCCGACCCCAATATAGTTGCGAAAAGGCTAGGCAAACTGATTGATTAAATGTTCCTTTTTGCCAATAAGGTTGGTTTGTTCTTGAAGCACCGAAAATTAATATTAGGTCTAGGTTATGATTTTCCTAAACCTACAATATAGGAAAGTATGGGGTAATTTCATAAGGGGTTGAATTTCCTCAACGACGTTTCCTATTAAGTTGATTCTTTAAACAAAAGACATCCGTTTAAAAGGGTTCACGCTTGACCTCGAGTTTGTTAAAATGAGCGGTAAATAGGGCATGGTTAGATCAGCGAGATGGTGGATAGCTGTTGGTGGATAGCATGGTTATATCAGCGAGATGGTTGGCTTTTAGCAAATGACGTTCATACTTATGAGTATGAACGTCATTTCATCATTTTTAATTGTCATTTTTTTGTCATAAAAAGTACTGCTCAACTATGGTTGAGCAGTACTTTTTAGGAGATAGTAACGCAAGTATATAACGATATTGGAAAACGTATTATGGAAATCAAATGGAGAATGGCAAGGTGCAGTGATGATAGGCGAAGTAAGGCAGTGACCGAGTTTCATCCAAGGGCTGGAAAACGAGGTGTCGGTCGTCCAGCGGCGAGAGGGGCGGACGACATTGTTACCATCGCGGGCAAAACCTGGATGAGGCTGGCACAGGAGTGTGGGGATTGGCACAAGAAATGAGAGGCCTATGCCCAGTAGTGGGCGAAGTCTGGCTGTGGATGATGATGAACCCAAGTAAATACTACGCAGTTGAACTAGCTGAGCGAAAATTTAAATAATCCACCATGTATACCAGCAACTAGTTATATTGGACCTCGTAAATAAAATTGCAGTTTAGCTCTTCTGATAAACTATATTAATCAAAAATTATAATAATACCATTTATTTCAGGCAACACACGCATGGGGTGTTAGCAAATAAGGCTTAAGAGGGAACAGGGCCTACGATTCTCCATACAAATGTAGTCCCCTTCATTCGTCCTGAATAATGCCTCTAGAGCAATCATTTTTTGTCATAAAATCAAGGTCTACTACACGTAGACACGTCCCTGTTATTTCCTTTTTTTCAGAAACGTATTGGTAAAAAAAATATGACCCTCCAAAAATTACAAAAATGCCCCATTTTTACCGCCGTGATTAGAGGATTACCACACATATACGAAAGGGTTTTAACATAAAAAAAATGATAGGAACCTAGACATACTCTTTCTTAAAAATTTAATGTAAAAAATAATTGAATCAGCTCAGTTTTCGAGGAGAAAAAAAAGGAGAATACGAAACGTCGATCTCGTCAACTTTTTATGAGATATAATCGGTCTGAGCTGCAGCTTTCCTTATCGCACTCTACGGAGACAGACTTGAGGTAAGACGACGGCAATAGTTTCTTCAAATACCTATTTTTCAAATTCCTCGCAGGTCCTGTTCTCTCTTAAGACTATGTGATGACTAAGCGTTCCCGTAGTGCCCATAGGGCCCGTATTCGGGGAACCGTTTTCATTAGTCGATAGAGAACGATTGCGGTACCGTATACCGAAATCGTTCCCTGCATTGCGGTGCAGGTTCTCCGTAAGACCCTGCACCGCACGTTTGGCAGTTGCTTTAAAGGTTTATTTTTATTGGTCATTTTCATCGGGTGCGCGTCTCCGCACGCTTTTTACCGAACGATGAATTTAATTGGTCGCTACGCCCGCTACGGGGATTCCCCGCAGGCGGTGCGTTATTTGCGTTATCGAGTTATGACTTTCATTAGTCATTACGCCGCCTGCGGGGAATCCCCGCATGCTATATATCGACCGAGCTATCGACTAATGAAAATGAGCCATTAACCGCACCCTAACAGAATTCCTGTATCAAACGTGATAATAATGGCAATGATCATATTTCATGATAACAGCAAAAAGGTAAGCTAAAAGGTTCTGATAAAGATGCTAAAGATATGCTTAGCTATCGAAAATGACGCCCGAGTTCTAGTTTTAACCAATCTCATTCGATATGAAATACAATCGTAAGTAAACTGATAAAATTGAACTGATAGATTGTATTCGTGGTATTATTTTACTCGAATTCTTTGTCTGTCGTACCATCGAAGAAGTTCATATCTATAAGTAAGAACTATTTTTGCTTGTAGTGCTCGGCCGCTATAGAACCGGTGTGGTAACAGATGTGGTCATCGTGTTCACGGGATTTTGTTTTCAAATTGCTTAGATATGAAGTTCTTTGATAGTACCTATGAGGAAAAAAAACATTGTTAAATATCAAACAGTGTTTATCTTTGACTGAATACTGTTTTGTTGCGAGTATGTGCACCCTCTGTATTGTTTTCATTTTATCTGCATGTTTTCGTAATCTGTTAAGTTATCATTTATTTTTTCTATTATGGAGTTTTACATATAATGGCTATGCGTATGACAGTCAGATTATACCCTAAATACATACTGCTACGGACTATATTTGAGCCCTGAACCTGAACAGACTCTTTGCATCATCGCCATTTAGTCGAGATAGAATTTTATGGGATGAACCATCAAACCATCTATCATCACCCTGCTGCTGTTATACCTACATGAATAAACGCCCTGTATGGCCTAACACTGTCTCCTAAGATACAGGACTACCTAGTTTAGGAGACAGGGTTACCTTGTTTTTAATTTTTTTGTACATCTGCTCTTGTGAATCATGAATCTTGTGTGTTTCATAATAAAGATTATTATAGATTATAGATCACCTGCCCTATCAAGTCCCAACTATTGGAGTCGGTTTCCATTCCAACCGGATTCAGCTGACTACCAATATTTTACATGGAGTCACTGCCTATCTGACCTCCTCCTCTGTTAAGCTACCTATATTATTCAGAAATCATTGGCACGCTGTAAGATCCCCATATCCCTAAGCAATGTAATAAGAAACAATATTTATGACCACCCTACCAGAGCATTATGGTGCGGCCACTCTTGCATTCATCTGAAATCGCTGTACACGTGCCCCCAATGATTTTTAATGTTACTCACTGTTTCTTGTGAGTAGACTAGTGTGGATGCGACTAGAAATATTATTTAAATTCAAATACAAAATATTTTATTTCGTATAAACCTACATGGGCAATTATAAAGGGTCAGAAGCTCGGTAACATAAGCATAATCAGCCTATAATGTCACAGACCACCTCTTGGTGAGAGGGAGTGGGCAGTAATCCACCATGCGGGCCCAGTGCGGCTTGGTAGATGTCACATGTCTTCGAATTTTTGGTTCTAGGACAAGCCGGTTTCCTCATAATGTTTTCCTTCACCAGAATCTCGGTGCACGGTTCCAATTGGTCATTTCCTATGGAGAAGAGCCGACAAAAAACTCCACGGTTGCTCTTTTCTTACTACTTAAAGTTATAGGTACTGTCTTGCACCATCATCAAAGACGTCCACTGCTGGACATAGGCAAGCACTGCCACCTCGGTTCTGTGCTTCTCGCATCCAGCTAATTTCTGCGGCCTTCAACAGGTCATCGGTCCACCATGTAGGAGGCCTTCCAACGTTACGTCTTCCGGTACGCGGTCACCACTGCAGAACCTTTCGGCCCCATCGGTCATCTGTTCTGCGAGCAATGTGCCCTACCCACTGCCACTTAAGAAATTCTTCGGGCTGTGTCGGTTACCTTGCACCATCAATAAGAGTTATCGCAAATCGCTAACTGTAATTTAATGCGGCGCACATTAAAGTGTTTTCTATATAATCTTAGCAATCATTAAAGAGGTTTGATTCTTTATCAAGTACGAAGGTCGAATAGTTAATTTTTTATTGTTAATAACGATTTGAATTGGATTTCATAAGTGCCTAAATTATTACAGTAGGTAAAGACAACTTATGAACATGTTGTGATGTGATGGGAAGTGATAAGGGCAAGATAATGAAGATGTGATAAAAGCGATGGAATTGTAAAGGGAAGGATCTCTATAAATACTTCAACTGAGTAAAGTAAGATTGTAGGGAATACTTGCTAAGTGAGCATATCCTTGCAAAGATCCATAAATGTGGAAAAACGAACGAGGCTTGTAATCGTCGCACGTGCAATTTCTGATCTATTTGAACTTATGAGGTAGTTCAAGGAAAGAAACGGAATGACGTGGAATAGTTACATCTAGCAAAAGTGCAATAGGTACTGTCGACCGATACATAATTTGATATAAATATCTTCACATATTTATCTGTGTGACCGCGATGTTCTTCTAAAATACGCAACATATTTTGATGCGATTTTCAGCTTCATTTAAAGTATTTATTCCGAAAGGATTATGTGTATAATTGTAAATCGACTAGTCGACGTCAACTGACAATTAAATCCGTATAGTCGGAACAACTGAATGAAATCGCAATTAAACTTCTAATCCTACTCAATATTCATACATTTTTCAACTCTCACATTATGGTTACGATACTTCCACATGTTTCTACCGTGCGGGAGCGAGGCGTGCCGCAGCCGTCTCTTGTGGGCCATGTGGCCCCACATCCGACGCACCTTGTTCAGGTTACAGAGTGACGAGTGCCGCGCTGTTGTTCGAATGATTCAGATCCGCACATTATTATACACTAGAAGATTATTATTATTCAAGTTTTTTTGAATGAAGATTCCTTCATTCAAAAAAACTTGAATAATAATAATCTTCTAGTGTAATTAGAATCGGTTAACGTCAAATTTCTACGTCTAGAGAATTCTCTCAGAAATTTGACGTTAACCGATTCTAATTACACCAAGTTATTAAACATGTATTATACATGTTGTGGTTACTGTTTTCGTTATCTTTTACACGTAAAACATTTTGTAAAGAATAATTGTATACAAAACTTGTCAAACATTTATTTATTTATTTATTTAATACTTCAAGCACACAAATGTACAGAGACGGACTTAATGCCATGGGCATTTTCTACCAGTCAACCTTCGGGTTCATTTCAAAAAGGTGAACTATACAGTTAGCAAAACATGTCTCGAACAACGGCAATACTTATATGATACATGTAACTAGACAGATCAACTACTGTAAACTTGTATAAGACATACAACATGTCTTGTATAACAATACAAGACATGTTTTTGACAAGTCTTATACAAAAGTCTTGTTGAAAACAAGTATCACAACTTGTTTATAGATGTAAACGCGGAATTACGAGTGCCTTTAAGGATATACAACTTAATTTGAAGAAAAAGGGACATATATTGCGAAATTCCGATCCCGATCCGATTCTAATTACTATTGATTGATGGTTTTCTAGATAGTACAGACTGTACATGTGGAAGAAAATTGTGAGTACCATAAATGACAGCATACTCAAGGAGACGTATTTATTCGAATTTGAATTTTAACTACACACATTAAACAAGTCTAAGCAACATGTAAGGTTTTGATCGATTTTTACCAATATAATACATTTATATTTCTTTTATAAATAATAACTAAGCATTTTTTGATGCATTAGTGACTAAAGCAACAAAATCCTTCATTCAATTGTTCATTTAATCACAATAATTAACCATATGTGTACCGTGCATACGTAGTATATAATAAAGTTAAAACAAAATTAAACTTTTCATGGTTTACAAAATTAAAATAAGATTTGTTTTTTAATTATTTAGTAATTTAATACAAAGAGTTTTTTTTATGGTTAATTATCAAATAAATTCTCCCGCTCTGGGCGGAGATGGAGCATGTTCCATGCATGCTCGATGGGATTGAGGTCTGGCGATTGTGCAGGCCACGGCAATATCCGAATGTTTTTCATTGCCAGGTACTCTCTGGTCCTCCGAGATGTGGGCGAACGCGCGTTGTCATGCATCAGCGTAAAATCTGAGCCCAGACTTTGTGTAGATGGGTGAACATAAGGCTCGAGAACATCTTCAATGTAACTTTCAGCGTTCATATTGCCATCTACAAAAACGAGCTTAGTTCGTCTGTTCTTCATAATACCCGCCCATACCATCACTGTGGAGCCACTGTAAGGGTGCACTTCCTGGACGCATCTCAGCCGTTCAGCTTTTTCGGGACGACGATACACTACCCTTCTCGTATCAGGCCGAAATCCAAACCGGGACTCATCACAAAATAAAATTTTATCCCATTGCTCCTGGGTCCAGGTCAAGTGTTCCGGACACCATTAGTTTCGACGGGCGCGATTCCGATGGCGTATAGGTGGGCACCTAATTGGACGTCGTGCTCGTAGGCCGTATTCATGCAGTCTATTTCTCACAGTTTGGTGGCTAACAACAACACCGCTTGAGAATTGTAGCTTTAAGCCTATCTACCGAGTGGTTAACATCGGCTGACGTCTTGCAGTCAGTTGTACGAGTATGTATCGGTCATATCGAGCAGTTGTACTCCTTCCACGTCATGGGTGCTGCTCAGCAGGATCCCCTGTATTAAAGTAACGCTGCCAAAGACAACAAATCACGCTCCTATTGGCACCAAAATGCCGAGATACCTGAGACTGATTTCTTCCCGCTTGTAGCATTCCAAGAGCTCTCTGCATTTCATCAGCAGTCAAATGGCGTCCGTCCATGACATAAAAAATGCCTCACAAGTCACAACTCATTTTTTTCAAAACCTGTATATCTCAAAATGATAAAAGTGAGATGAATACCAAATTTATCAAGCAACGAAATAACATGAAATCGGGAAAAATATTAGCATTTATTTTAATGAAAACAAAACACAATGGAAAAGCTTATATTTTTAAAATCAGCCAGTATATGTTTTAGATAACAAAAAGTTTATATACCAATCTATTTTGTTAAGAAAAAAATAAAGTATCAATTAATAAAACATGCAGTTTGTGTAAATGTTGCGTGTTGTTTAGACTTTTTTGATGTGTGTATATTTAAATTACATTAAAAACGTATGTCACTTAGAAAGAATACGGTGTTTCTCAGTTTTTTTTTAAACGTTTTATCTGGTAAATAAATATCTCACCTAAGTATCATCTATGTGTTGATATTACACCAGTTTCTACATTTTATAGCTAATAGAGTATTCAACGGCTAATCATCTTGCGCTGAGATAAAATGGGTTTATAACATATTTTGATTTACCTAGCCAGAGTAAAGTTGATCAGTATGTTGTTTTAAGTCTCGTATGGTAGGTATCTCCCCTTTTCATATGCCTTCCTCTATAATAATAACGAAACATTTTTGTAACGTTAAGCTAACTTTAATCTCCTCGTTTTTAATCTTTTGCAAAACCATTTTTAGTAAGAAAGTTTAGCTCAGCTCAGGTCAGATAGGCAGTCGCTCCATGTAAAATACTGGCATTCAGATGCATCCGGTTAGACTGGAAGCCAACCCCAACATAGTTGGGAAAAGGCTAGGCAGATGATGATTACGAAAGTTTAGCATTATTATTATTATTTATTTATTTATCATGAATATTTATTATTTATTTAGCATAACTGTGAGTGATATGCTATCATAATTTACGTAGGTTTCTTTTTCTTACTAAAATAAATTTCTTAAAATATATATTATTTAATAAAATAGTTTGTTTTTGGTAGTGTCTTGTTTAGATGTCAAAGCATAATTCTAATAAATCCCATGTGGTTCAGGAACTACACTGTACCTACGTAATCTGGACTTTTGGTCCATCCATCGCTTGAACTTATATAAGTGCCACCTAACGTAAAAGCAAAACTAGTCATATTGGTTTAATGTCCCTTAGGAAATACTGGTCTATTAACTGAGACGAAACTATTTTCGGTCTTATTATAAAACGAGGTTTTTCTCTTGACTTGGTTTAATCCATCGAACAAGTGTTTGCAAAAATAAAAAAAAATAAAAAAATCTACGGTTTGCACTCCGGGAGTGCCGCCAGAAGTGAAAACTTGAATATTAACGTTGTGTATTTTTGATATTTTGGAATGGTTAGGGAATAATTTAGTATAAAAGTACCATCATTTATGTGGTAAAATACAATATACATTTATTGCGCTATCGTACACAAACATGACAATCTTACGAATTTTCGATCAGATCTCGTGTACTGACGCGAGCTTAACATTTTTTACCCATCACAAAAAAAGTGCACAACGCCGCTAAAGAAGTTTTCACTTCAAAAACACCTTTCAGTTATGTTACCTACACCACACAGATTCGAATCCCACTACCTGCTATGTTAATGACAGTGACAGGAAGTTATTATAACATAATCCACATACACAAAGTGGGAAAAATACTTATTATTGAAGCTAACTCAAAAATTTCTCAACCAAAGCAAGCAAGCGCAAGCTTTTACTACCAAATGAAAAAATAATCCGCAATTGACGAAAATGTTGTTGGAAATACATTTAAAAACAATACATACGAACATAGAACCTCCTCCTTTTTGGAAGTTGGTTAAAAATAATGTAACTGACTGTAATAGGGTTCTTTATATAAAACTGACAACTTATTCCGATACTTACTACTTCCGATACTACGATTCAAAACTGACAGCTGAGCTGTCAGTTTTGAATTATGAACGTTACACTAGTCGGAAAAGTACGAAATCAATAAAAAATGGCTTCGTGGTTTTTACCTGGGGCTGGAGATCTATATATCTTGTTCTGTAAAAGACGAGTTGATATTCATATAAGTACCTATTAGCGATGTACCAGAAAAATACTTCCACAAAATAAAAACGAAATCTCTGCCAAACTGTTTACACCACGAAAAATGCAGACACAGATGTGGGGACCCGGAGGCCTGCAAATCTGCATTTTATAGCTTCCACCGCGCCTGATAAACAAACTTAACTCTAATTTTAATAAAACAATCATGGCTTCAAGTAGCTCGTAATGTTATTATTAACTTTATGAATGTTATAACTTATAAGTAGTCTTGATTCGGATGTATAAATGTTAGTATTATTACCTACTAGCTTTTGTCCACGGCTTCGCCGGCGTGAAGGTCGAAAATTATTCCACGGGATCGTGCTATCAGGATTAAGAGTATCCTATATCCTAACCCAGGTCATGGTCCACCCATATGTAAAATTTCATGTTAATCCGTTCAGCCGTTTTAGCGTGAAAGCGTAACAAACAAATAAACAAACTCACTTTCGTGTTTATAGTATTATACAAGCTGCGCCCCACGGTTTCATCCGCATAAGTCTCGATTCCTGCTAAATATTGGGATAAAAAGTATCCTATATCCTAACCCAGGTCATGGTCTACCCATGAGTCAAATTTCATCAAAATCTGTTCAGCCGTTTTAGCGTGAAAGCGTAACAAACAAATAAACAAACTCACTTTCGTGTTTATAGTATTATAGAAGCTGCGCCCCGCGGTTTCATCCGCATAAGTCTCGATTCCTGCTAAATATCGGAATAAAAAGTATCCTATATCCTTACCCAGGTCATGGTCTACCCACAAGTCAAATTTCATCAAAATCTGTTCAGCCGTTTTAGCGTGAAAGCGTAACAAACTCACTTTCGCATCCTAACTAATATTATAAATGCGAAAGTGAGTTTGTTTGTTGATTTGTTTATTTGTTTGTTACGCTTAGAAGAAAACATGCGTCTTGCTCTTGGCGTTAGAGCGTTCTTACTATGAAGCGAATTCTATTCACATTCTGTTTATTTGACTTGAGAAACTATTTTTAATTGAATATTTTGACTACCTAAATGTAATTTATGATTATTTATTTATGCATTGACGGTATAAATTTATTCCATATTGTTCTTTTTTCGCATGCAACCATATTTGTACGCCTCTTGGCATAACATAGCGACTTATGAACTTTAATTTAAGAATTGTATCCACTACCTATGTTACACAAATAAAGAAATAAATGCTTTTGAAATAAATTAATGCTTGTCCCAATAAATACTTTTTCTTTCTTTCTTTCTTTCTTTCAAATGATTATGATTATGTGTAATTAAACTTTTTGCATTAAATATATTCTTATAAATTCAACAACGTTTAAATATGAAATACTAGCTGCTGTCCGCTGCTTATCCCGCGTGGACCTTAAATCTTACTCTTTTTCCAAAATAAAAAAGCCTAAGTTACTCCTTATAACTTTAGCTATCTGCCAGTGAAATTTCCTTCAAAATCGGTTCATCCGTTTCGGAGATTTGCCGAAACAAACAGATAGACAGACAGACAGACAGAATTTAAAATAGTTTTTTTTTGTTATAAGTACCGTATAAACATTCATATCATTTAGTAAAAAGCTGTTATTTTGACATTACAAACAGGCACTTTAATTTTATTTATTTTTATGTATGTATTGTAAGTATGTAGATAGATTTAACAAGATATAATAGGTAGATATAAATTATGAATAGGTAGGTTTTTGAATTGTGAATGTTCCAGATGCATAGGGCAACGCATTACTTATCTACCCCACTTCTCCCCGTGATTAAAGTAAAAGCTGACTAAAATACTACAACATTAATACGACAGACAGTACCAATCTTAATGATAAGAATCTGCGGTGAAAATACTTACCTCGGGTCGATAAGAAACTCCGGCCACTCCTCACGACTTGATTGTTATAAGGCTTTTTAATTACACCGATTTATCGATGAATTTCATAATATTAATAGTACATTACTGTCGCGGCCCGTAACTGATTGATGGACGATAGCCGAGGCACACATACGTTCATCAATGCCTGGTTGCAGCCAAGACTTGTATAATATTTTTCTCAAATAATGCGTGGAAATTCAAATTGAGTAAATTAATTATAAATTCCAGAATCAATGACGAACAACGATAATTTTTCACGCGCCAATATGTTCATTTGTTTCTTTTTTACTTTAAACAGCTCTATTTGCAAACCAAATCTTTGATAAATTACCTCCATGGTTGCCATGTGTAGGACCGATGCCTGCCGGGGTTCCGGGAAATTCCGAAAGGGATACCGTGGCCCCTGGCAACGTGTAGGCAACTGAAGGAACGCGGGTGGGTTTTAGTCAGTAAGAGTCTGAGCGGGAGAAGATATTTGAAAATTTCACATTAAAAAAAAAAAAAATGATTGCCATGTGTTGAAGTAAATTCGTTCCATTTTTAAATTACACGACGGATATCAGTCATAGTAATTTAATTGGGCGCTAAACACGATAGATATGGATTTTCATACAAACATTGCCGGCCGGGCGCGCAAGTATTCGACCAGTACAGCATTTTCAATTTATCTCAAAGAAGATTGTCAAAATAATGTTCGATTTTCCAAGCATGTTCGAGAAATAATAAGCCAAAATAAGTGAGCAAGGGTTATTAAACAATCATTTTGAAAAATTAGAAATAAGATTTCAGAGTCAATTTAATTTGGAAGTTGGTTGTTTTTTTTTTATAAAAAAGTTTTTTTCGTCTTTTTTTTGAGTTGTGGTTGAACAATGTTAAGAGATTTTTTCACTTTTACACCACACCCGTACCTCCTACATCAATAAGCCAGGCCATCACACTTAAACCTATTAGTTCATATCTTGAAAACTACTGAACCGATTTTGATACATACATACTTGTCGAATTGACAACCTCCTTTTTTTTAAGTCGGTTAATTAAAAATACCTATTATTGTGGAAGTTATATACTTTAATCAGTCTGCCCAGCTTTTGTCCACCTATATTGGGGTCGGCTTTCAGTCTAACCGGATGCAGCTGAATACTAGTATTTTACAATGAGCTACTGCTTATCTGACCTCCACAACACAATACTTGGTAAGACTGGTTGTCAGACTTTTTGGGCTTCTGCATACCCATAACGACTATCAAAGATCGTAGTAATACAGCCGGGACCAAGAGCTTAACGTACTTTCCGAGGAACGGAGGGGCCTTAATATGATTCCCCATCCACGAAACAACCGCGGCAAGCGTAGCTTAATTTTTAGATCGACCCGTGCGGCTGTTATTATTTAGCAACAAGCCCCTCCGTGTAGACATCTAGAATGTTCTAACTTGAGACACCAAAGACGCGATAGTTTGTAAAATAAGTTTATAATATGATAAGGTTTATTGATAATCCTATCTGATCCTCCATCAACTACCATAATATCTCAAATGTGATAACAGCATCTCGCTTTCGAAGACTTTTATCTTAAAGGGCACGTAAATAATGACGCATTTTAGATGTTTTTCTAGGTTTTATTTTTTTCAGTTACAATATAAAGATGTTCAAGCATGTTGTTAAGTAACAGTTCAGAACACCATAAAACTGATGCATTCGTTTAAAGTTTGTAAAATGATACTTTGGTAATGTTGCACTATGGAAAGATATCATCGTATTCTATTAGTATGCTATTATAACATACACTTACTAGTTTCAAAAACAACAATGTCTATTCTTGCAAAAATTGAGTTGTCTATGCTTTCCAATTGTATTAGTAAAATAGCAGTTGATGCACCACTCCGTATCCAACAAAAACAGCAAAAACCCGTTTAAAATCACAGTACAAAATCAATGTATGTTACAAAATCAACAATATATAAATTAGTATTTTGAATCCTAAAAATTTTACATGAAATTTTACAAAAGTTTGTTGTTTTTGAAACTAGTAGACTCTTATAACTAAAATTATTATTAATAAAGTAATGATAGAATGAAAGAAATAACTTAAAATTCCTTCAAATGGATTTCTGTGCGAAATCCAACGAAGGTTCTGAAAATTCTTAGCAAAACAGCGTCAGTAGCACTTTAGTCTACAGATCAGTTTTTTATGACAGTATCTGGGAGGAATGAAGATGGCTCAGCAAAGAAAATAGACTAACTATTAAAAATGTATATCCGACTGCGGTAGATGCGGAATTACCATCGTCGTCGGGGGGAGCTTCCGTAGTAATGTCATCCACGGGAGGGGGTTCCGTAGTGTCTGTATCAGCAGTGGGATCTACTGTAGTAGTAGGATCGTCGTCTTCGTCATCGACTCTATCAATTATCGACCAATTACTTTGGGCGTCCAGGAAATAAGAAGAATAAATATTTTCCCAGAAATTAACAGTCTCAAAATAAGGGTTTTGTAATGGAACTTCTAAGTTGCCGCCTTGAAGAATTTCCGAATTGGAAAGCATGCGGAGGTAGTTAAAATTTAGGCTTGAATATGGCAACCAAGGTATTACTGAAGTTGTACTATCTGGAATCCTGAAAAATAAAATTGATGAATTACTTGTTAATTCTTATTTTTTTAATAATATTTGTAGAAGTAGGTATACTCACCCAGTCTTAGCAAAGTTTGTCCATCTTTCTACAAGAATGTCTCCAATAGTAAGGTCTCTATCGGATGTTCCCGTGGCAGGAGTATTGTAGAACAAATAAGCCAATTCTTCACTGTGAGCTGCAGAATCAACATTGATAGGACCCACAAATGGTTCTCCGAGAGTTCCTGAGTATGAAAATTCGAATAAATAGACCGGTGATCTAGAAGCGAACATTCGATTTCTGACTTCCCTTATAGAAGATACTAGCATCATTGTGTCGCCATGATATTTCAAATAATCTTGAATGTGATTCATATCAATTGGATTTTCCTCGAAGTAAAAATCTCTTATTCGCTGAGCTACTGACGCCTGTTCAGCTTCGGTATCGAATTTTAAGTCTGGTTGAATGAACTCAGTGAACGTTTCTTCCATTCGCTCCAGCCAATCATCATCAACCGCCTCTTCGGATCTGATAGTACCTTCGTTTTCTACAAAGCTAATTATGAGGGGAATTTGCAAAAACTCAGCATCACGGATGATTTGAGCGGGAGTTTTAATTAAGAAAGGTTCCACACCTTCCAATTCCTGTCTTTCCACACAAGGGGCGAAAGCTAGTGAATTATCAGTTAAATCTAAATCGTTTATTACACCCATCAAAGCTGACACACTAGTTCTGGTAAAGACAGCTGACAACTGTTCAATGGTTTCAATTTCATGGCCAAGTGCTTCAGCTACTTTGAGGGCATATTCCATGTTATCTCGAGATACAGCCCATGGGGCTAACGCATTTCCACTTTGAGCGATTGCTTTTTGAACTAAGCCTGTAGCCATGGGGGACATAGTTACTAAGTCAACGGCAGCTGCCCCACTTCCGTGACCAAAGAGGGTAATATCTTCAGGGTTTCCTCCAAATTGAGCAATATTTGATTGTACCCACTTTAATCCTGCAATAATATCTTTTAATCCAGCGTTGCCTGGTGCGGTTTCGGTCCCAAGACACAAGAATCCTAAGATAGATTCGCGGTAATTCAGAGAAACGACGACGACCTCCTTTTCAACAAAGTTTCGAAAAGACAGATCTCCTCCATTTACTCTATCGAACTCCTTTCCTTTGATCCAAACCATGACAGGCAGTCTTCTTGTAGTATCTAAAGTTGGCGTATAGATATTTGCTACCAAGCAATCTTCGGTCCCCTCATATCCAAGACCCAAGGCTCGAACACATTTTATGTCTTTTCGGTTCGCCACAAAGGGAGTTTCGAAGTTTGGAGCTGGCAAGGGTGCCTGTAAATTAATGTTTGTTTAAAACGTTGATGATTTAAAAAAATATATATATATATATTCTTCATATCACTCAAACGTCCTTCAAAAGAATCGGATCTAACAGATCTAATCTGATTATTAGACACTTCAAAAATATATTTATCTTGCAATAAAACACAAATTTTAGTTTTTCAAATTTTTTCAGTACCTAACTACTAAGCGTCACAGTCAATTGCATATCCACGGCAACGGTCGTGTATGAAGTTTGGTGTGTATGTACTTATCTTCATACAAGACAATATCTGCATATACTGGTTTTGTTACAATTCATATAAAGTTTTATGTGACTTGTTAACTATTTTCATTATTATGATTTACCTTGAACCTGTTGATGCCCGATGTGGAGTCTGCGTATGGTATTCCATGGAACTCTATGTAATTCCCGTCGGTTGCCATACTGCCCACCACGGCACCTTGTGCGATGTTAACCGTAGGCGCTTGTTGGCCTGCAGCCAATGCTGCTAGCACAGAGCAAACAGACAATAGTAATATCATGTTTTCTTTGCAACTGCTGAATTAGAACTGGATATAGAAATCGAGGAGAAAACGGAATCATCTTGATTAGATCAGTTTAAAGTTTTTTTTTGTTTGATAATGTCATGATGTCAGATAATGTCATCAATACGAGGATAAGAAGAATCCGTAGATATGAAAATAATACGATGATGAATTTGAAAAAGATGCCTTTAAGATGACAAACTATTTTATTTATCTATTTCAATACTGTTTAAGATTGCTCAATGTTTTTTGGTGCTTCAACCAATGACTATCTTACAGTAATAATATCTATATCATTTACCAAGTTAATTACTAACCCAATTGTTATTTTATGTACAGTCAGCCTCAAAACGATGCTTCATCGACAAGAATTCATTTGATTGGATACAATTTGTGTTCTATAATACTGAATTTATGTATAGCTATAATTAAGTAAGTACCCAATGTGTATTATGTTTTGTGGCTACTCATTGAAACAATGCATGCATGTTTTTCATGCATTCATCATCATCATCATTTCAGCCGAAAGACGTCCACTGCTGGACATAGGCCTCCCCCAAGTACCGCCACTTCGACCGATTCTATGCCTCCCGCATCCTTCGCACCCCTTGCCTCACCGTGACCTTGACCGCTACCGTAACCAAGGGTAGGTGGGCCGCCGGGCACTAGCGGCCATTTGTTTTGGTGCTTGTCATTTCATGCATTGTTCATAATAAATACGCCTGTTATATAATTTTATTTAGGTAACAGACATTAAAATGTCTTTAAAATTATTGTAATCAGATGTTAATCATAATTAATTTGAAGCAGTTTTTATAAATGGGAAATTACTAGGGCAAAAAACTACCTACTAACTAGGGGAAAATATTTGCTCTATAAATTTTATTATTAATAATCATAATAAGATTTAATATTTTATTATTTAGTCAATGTTATTCAGTCTAACTCAATCAAACAACACAATATTATTTCAAAAATGAAAAGCATCTCGTAAAAGGGAACGTTAAATAATGGGCACGCTGTAGTAACATTTCTGTATTATAATTATGACAATGTTATATACAGTGAAATGTACACATAATAAAAACAAATTCATAGGCACTTCAAAAGTAATAGTATAGTAATAATAGTAGTAATAGTATATAAATAAAACATATTAAAAAAAAGTCCTGATTTCTACGCGAAATTCAAAGATTCCTAAAATTCTTTAAAAGTAGCATTTTATAATAATGAGCTGCTTTTATGACAGTATTTGCGAGGAATGGAAATGGCTGAGCAACGAAAACAGACTGATTATTAAGAAAGTACTTGCAACTGCATTAGATGCAGAATTAGGATCTTCATCACTTTCACCACTCTCGGGAGGGTTTTCCGTAGTAGAATCTTCCGTAGAACCTCCATCTGTGGTACTGTCCGCCGTAGTATCTTCTTCCAAAGTACTTCCCTCAACAGTCACTCCTTCAGTAGTTATTGCATCGGTAGGAGGTGATGCTGTAGTCACGTCTTCAATAGTGATTGCATCGGTAGGAGGTGATGCTGTAGTAGTGATTGCATCGGTAGGAGGTGATACTGTAGTAGTGATTGCATCGGTAGGAGGTGATGCTGTAGTAGTGATTGCATCGGTAGGAGGTGATACTGTAGTAGTGATTGCATCGGTAGGAGGTGGTGCTGTAGTAGTGATTGCATCAGTAGGAGGTGATGCTGTAGTAGTGATTGCATCGGTAGAAGGTGATACTGTAGTAGTTATTGCATCGGTAGGAGGTGATACTGTAGTAGTGATTGCATCGGTAGGAGGTGATGCTGTAGTAGTGATTGCATCAGTAGGAGGTGATGCTGTAGTAGTGATTACATCAGTAGGAGGTGATGCTGTAGTAGTGATTACATCAGTAGGAGGTGATGCTGTAGTAGTGATTACATCGGTAGGAGGTGATGCTGTAGTTGTGATTGCATCGGTAGGAGGTGATGCTGTAGTAGTGATTGCATCGGTAGGAGGTGATGCTGTAGTAGTGATTGCATCAGTAGGAGGTGATGCTGTAGTAGTGATTGCATCGGTAGGAGGTGGTGCTGCAGTTACTCCATCTATAGTACTCCCCTCCGTAAGAGGAGGTTCGGTTGTATCGTTTATCTCCCAATTACTTTCGGCATCAAGGACATGATCAGTATAAATTTGGTCCCAAAAGGTAACAGCGTCGAAATGTGGGTTTTGTAATGGTACTTCTAAGTTACCGCCAACAAGTATTTCCACGTTTTCAAGCACGCGGATATAGTTAAAAATTTCTCTTGATACTGGAGCCCACGTAATTAGTGAAGTTTCACTTGTTGGGTTACTGTAAAAAGAAATATTGCAAATTAATTTCACGCAAATTCTTAAAATGATAAAAGAATTAGGTGTCTAATTTATATATTTATATTATTGTCTAACTTGAACTCCAGTCTGCCTAGTCTTTTCCCAATTATATTGTGGTCAGCTTCCAGTCTAACCAGATGCGGCTGAATACCAGTATTTTACATGGAGTGACTGCCTATCTGACCTCCACAACCCAGTAACTGGGTAATACGATGCTCCTTGGTAAGACTGGTTTTCAGACTTTCGGGGCTTCTGACGACTCGTAACGACTGTCAAAGATACGAGTGACAGCCGAGACCAACGGCTTAACGTACTTTCTGAGGCACGGAGGAGTCTCGGTATGTAAAGATGGTCACCAATCCACAGCAAGCGTAGTTTAACATGGCGGATCGACCCGTGCGGCAGTTATTACTTAGCCACAAGCTCCTCTCGTTTTTTTTCGTTTTTATTGAAACGACATTGCAAACTTGTAAATGACTTTCAATTTTATATTGTTTATGAACACTGTATAAGTTAGCTGTAAGTGTTCCGAATAGAATAAAAAAAAAAAGTCTACTCACCCAGTTTTAGCAAAGTTTGTCCACCTCTCTACAAGAATGTCTCCAATTATATGGTCTCTATCGGATGTTCCCGTGGCAGGAGTATTGTAGAACATATAAGCCAATTCTTCACTGTGAGCTGCAGATTCTGTATTTATCGGACCCACAAATGGTTCACCGAGAGTTCCTGAGTATGAAAACTGATATAAATAAATCGGTGACAAAGAAGCGATTACTCGATTTCTGGCTTCCCTTATAGACGATACCAGCATCATTATATCGCCATGATACTTTAAATAATTTCCAACCGTTGCCATAGCAATTGGATTGTCCCCAAAGTAAAATTCTCTTATTCGCTGAGCTACTGCCAACTTTTCGGATTCGGTTTCGAATTTCAAATCAGACTGGATGAAGTCAGTGAACGATGTTTCCATTCTCTGAAACCAATCATCATCTACCGCCTCTTTGGCTCTGATAGTTCCTTCATTATCTACAAAGCCAATTATAACAGGAATTTGCAGAAACTCAGCATCACGAATAATTTGAGATGGAGTTTTAGTTAAAAAAGGTTCCACGCCTTCCAATTCGTGCCTTTCCACACAAGGAGCAAAAGCTAGTGAATTATCAGTTAAATCGAGTTCGTTAATAACACTCATCAAAGCTGATACACTAGTTCTAGTATAGACATTGGACAACTGTTCAATTGTAGTTATTTCATGACCAAGAGCTTCAGCTACTTGAAGGGCATACTCCAAGTTATCACGAGTTACAGCCCATGGGGCTAACGCATTTCCACTTTGAGCGATTGCTTTTTGAACTAAACCTGTAGCCATGGGGGACATAGTTACTAAGTCAACGGCAGCTGCCCCGCTTCCGTGACCAAAGAGGGTAATATCTTCTGGGTTTCCTCCAAATTGCGCAACATTTGCTTGTACCCACTTTAATCCTGCTACAATATCTTTTAATCCAGCGTTGCCTGGTGCGGTTTCGGTTCCAAGACACAAGAATCCTAGGATAGATTCACGATAATTCAGAGAAACGACGACGACCTCCTTTTCGACAAAATTTCTAAAAGACAGCTCTGGTACATTTGCTTGATCAAACTCCTTTCCTTTAACCCAAACCATGACAGGCAGTCTTCTAGTAGTATCTAAAGTTGGCGTAAAAATGTTCGCTACCAAACAATCTTCGGTGCCTTCAAATCCAACACCCAAGGCTCGAACACATTTTATGTCTCTTCGGTTCGCTACAAAGGGAGTTTCGAATGAAGCTGGTGGTATCGGTGCCTGAAAATGAATATTTATTGAAAACTTCGATAATTTTCGAAATAATCTTGATTCACACAACACTTCGTGCGCTCTAAATAGTGCTGCATCAGTTGGTACATCAGAAGCCGGTTGAAGCCATACATTTTGTATAATGGCGTGCAGACTTTCTGATGGCGGATCAGTCTACATCACATCTTCATACAAAATGTATGACTCCGATAGTGTTGTGACAAACCTACTGATGCATCACGGTACGACACGTAAGTCTTGTGTGAATCTGACTAGTATCATTCAGAAATATCTTAAAAAAAAAAATATTTTCTGAAACTCCGTTTTATTTTTTTAAGTCTAAACATTTTTTTTTGTTTTCTAGAATTTATTGATTGATTTAAAATTTACTATTTTACATTAATTACTAGTACCTACGGGCAACTGCATATCAATAGTAAGTAATAACAAAACCTTTATTAGACGAAAGTAATATTGTAAGTTTCATACAATACTGCTACTGGCTTTATAAACTGATATAATAATAACTAAATAAATTAATTAAATAAATTAATAATTTTATTTTGATATATGTCAAAATAAAATATATTTAAAAATATATTAAATTCAATTAATCTTTTTTGCAATACATAATGTACACATACAGATACAAAGTATTAATAAATAGAAACAATTATGGACCCTGTCGGACACAGCAAAATATTAAATACCTCATTATGAAAGAGGAAGAGCGCTTTAATGAATTTCCTTATTACTTACTCAATATTTAAATTATTTCCTATCTATCTACTTTTTTACAACATTATTATTAATTCTATAATTATCACTCATTTATTTATTCTCTGAATATAATATGTGCACGTAAATTTATTTATTTCTTTTTTGTATTAGTTTACATATTATTATTGCATATTTAATTATATGCTTAAATATTATGTATTGCAATTAGTGTATTTAATATAGTTATATATTTAAATAAACATTTAATATGTTCATATATTTTACCTCATTTGTTTTTATATTTTTACTTATCTGGTAAACAGTTATATCTATTTATTATTGCATTTATCCGTTTGACATTTGTCTATTGTGTAATAACTTTCATTAATTAAGAATTGTTTTAATTTATTAAAAGAAAATATTTATATAAAAATATGGTTTTGTAACCTATCACAATTTTAGTTACCTTGAACCTGTTGATGCCCGATGTGGAGTCTGCGTATGGTATTCCATGGAACTCTATATAATTCCCGTCAGTTGCCATACTGCCCACCACGGTACCTTGAGCGATGGTAACCGTAGGCACCAGTTGGCCTGCAGCACATGCTGCTAGCACAGAACAAACGAACAATTCTAATATCATGCTACCTTTGCAACCGCAAAATTAGAACTGAATATCGGGAGAAAACGGATTCATATTTATTTTAGATAAGTTTAAATAAATGCTTCTTTTTTGATAACACGTCATCGATACAGTGATAAGAAGACTTAATTGATACGATACTTAAGACAGCCCTACGACTTAAATAGTTAAGTCAGATACGAAACCGCGTATACACCGTCGAGAGGGGAAAATGTCCATACTCGCAACTGAAAATCGCCAGACGACAGCCAGATGTGTTTACAAAGGAACTTTTTACCCACAACCATCAGTGAGAACGCGAAACAAAATACAAAATTTGTTTTCCCATTTGCATTGAACCTTTTATTTAATGGCGATATTTATTCAAAACACGCTCCTATAAGATTTCGCGTTTTCATTTTATGAAGATATTTTAATTTCATATTTGAGTCTACTAGTTGCAAAAACAGCAATGTCCACTTTTGTAAAATGTCCACATTTCGTTTTTTTTTTTATCTTTCGTAATACTAATTTATATATTGTTGATTTTGTAACATACATTGATTTTGTAATGTGTTTTTAAATGGGTTTTTGCTGTTTTTGTTGGATACGGAGTGGTGCGTCAACTGCTATTTTACTAATACAATTCGAAACCATAGACAACTCAATTTTTGCAAAGTATGGACTATAGACATTGCTGTTTTTGAAATTTGCCGGGAAAATGAATCATAACATTGCATCAATGAAACTAAGACGAATAACGTGCAAATAGTAGGCGAATTGAAGGAAAGAGAGAGCCCTAGGTCGGCAAGCGTTTGAAAGTTAAAATTGTTGTACTTACAAATTATTTTATCTTATTATAAGTTATTTTATGATTGGCCACTAGCCCTACCCGTGAGTTAAATACTCGTAAATGTCGTCATTTTAGCGGCACGTTGTATATTTAAACTGCAATACATCACATGGTGATTACTCCCCTTTCGCTGAGTAAGTCTCCTCGTGTTATTGCGGCTTAATACGATAGTGACTTTCCAAAAAAATACTTTTTTGGTGACGAACAATAATCATTCCGAGTAACCTTAAAGGATTTTTTTGGATTCCATCAAAAATAATAAATCGAACCCTAAAGGCTCATCCACACGAGGTTGATTCGTGTTTTTTGACGAATCGTCTTTTTTCACGATTCGTTTTTATTTTTTTGACGGTAGCCATGCTTTTTAAATGCCCGTGTTCACACGCATCACGAATCGTGAAAAATGATGGACAGGTCTTAAATCACGTATCGTCTTTTAAAAATCACGTTCGTCGGAAAGCATGTATCGTGATTTTTTTGTGACGGATCCGCTGCAGCGCTTGTCCAAGACTGAATTCTGTCACGAATCAAGTGTGAACATATATTCGGATATTTTGACGAATCGCGAAAAAACTCGTTTTCGTATGCAATGTGAACATGCATCCGTCATGACGTCTCTCTTTTTTTTGACGAATCGTCAATGACGGACCCCATGTGAATAAGCTGTAATAAGATCACTTTATTGTCAGTCCGTCAAGATATATCAATATTTTTGCCAGGAATGTATAAAGGTATCAAGTTTAAATTAATGTAAATACTAAATAGTTACTAACTAATTTAATATTAAGGTTCACGTTGTATTGTATGTGTAAAAACTTCAAGCTTCTCAGTTAAAGCAATCAAAAGATGATGAAGAGAGGGCCATTTATGTCACATTATTTTGATACTCGCAAACTCACTCATCAAAACCTATAGGTTACTTAATAGTTTCCCTGCACCTAGAATGTGGTTCTCACAGCACAAGTAAATGAAAAAACACGTTAATATTTACTTTATATCACGATTTATTTTTTGCGATTACAAACTTGATTTTTCAGTTGATATAGTAGTTTCGGTGGTACGGAACCCTAATGCGTAAATGAAACTCACACGTGGCTGTTTTCTTTTATAAATTGATGATTTATATATTGCTGTTGTATGTTTGGGCTTCGTTTAACTATACGGTTTAACACATTCAAGGACACTGAACGAGAATTAATAGGAGTTTTATTTTTATAACGCCTACGGGCGTTTAGTGTCCCTCAAAGTGTCAAGTTTGTACAATACAACGATTTCTTACTGAATAAGTAGGTAATTTAATAATCACCTTATTTACAACCGTTACTTGAAACTAAGAGACATTTAAACGTTAAAAAATATATGATAATCAGACTGACGTTAATCGAACGTGATTACAAATATATAATTAATTATATATTTGTAATCACGTTCTCGAAAACGGCTCTAACGATTTCGATGAAAGTTGCATAGGGGTTAACGGGGGTGAAAAATCGATCTAGCTAGGTCTCATATCTAAGAAAATTTGTTTTCTTCTTATTTTCACCCGAGACAGCTTGGTCGCCCAAAGCTTAGAACAAGATGGCTACCTTAGAATAACGACATGACAGCATGGATTAAGTAAGTACCTACTTACTATCATGACAGCATGGAATTAGTAAGTACCTACTATCATGGCAGCGTGGAATTAGTATGAACTATGAGCATTCTCTATTTTCACCGGAGCAGAGCTCGGTCGACCAGGTACTTAATTTAAAGCAGCGTTTATAAATAAGGGGGCAATGACTAGGACTGTTTCATAATAAAAGTGACAGAGCAAACTCAATCAAACACCACAATATTATGTCAAACATAATAAAATCATCTCGTTAAAGAGAACGTTAAATAATTGGATCGCTTTAGTAATATTTCTGTATTATAATTATGACAATGTTATTCACAGTGAAATATAAACATGATACAAACTCATAGGCACTTAAATAGTAATAACGTGTATACAATGTGGAGACAACAATACGACAATCAATGAAAACACTGGCAATACTAATGCATAAGAGTACTCGTGTTTTGGAACAATCAAATAAATCCCAGCATCGAAATTAAAAAAGTGATTTTTTCAAACGAACTAAATAGTAGTGATGGCCTGACTATGGGTTTTGCCAATTTTTGACTAGCTATAGTGACGAAACTATTCGATATATTTGATTGAATTTTCGTATGCAGTTTAATTTCCTGTCGTAATGTCGTCTCCACCTTTTATAATAAAAATTATAAATCTCAAAAAATATATCCAAAGTTATGACAGAGACGGTCTCTGTCATAACATTCAATTATCGTGTTTTATTCTTTAACAATGTACAAATAATGATTTCTGAACATAATATTGTAAGGTATAAATTTTAGAACACCATAAAACTAATGTTGATATTGGAATTCGTCCAAAGGGAACCCAATTACTAAGCCTCCGCTGTCCGCCGGTCCGTCCGTCTGTCTGTCTGTCAGCGGGCTGTATCTCATGAACCGTAATAGGTAGACAGTTGAAATTTTCACAGATTGTGTATTTTTATTGCCGCTGCAACAACAAATATGGATTTAACCTCTGAAATTAATATCATAACGCTGTAGGTACAGAAGAAGAAAGTACCTACTGGCTAGGTAAATAGAGCTATTCCATAGAGCTATACAATTACATTAAAAAAATATAAATATCCCGCAAATTTTAGTCAGGTTCTTTAGTATCTGATAACGTGGTTGTTTTATGTCATTGGAACATCTATTAACATAATTATAATAAAATTAGTTCTCCAGACTCCGGAATCATTTCGTTCTAAAGCAACAATTTTAGATATTCTCGCTGTCAATGGTAAAAAGTAGAGTAAACAACTCGTGAAAAAAAATCATCTCTGTCCTTGTATCCCTCGCTCCCCTCAGGATTCTAATCTAGAATCCCTCACTACGCTCGGGATTCAACTCTACAATCCTTCGCTGCTCTCGGGATCCAACTTAGTCCCTCAAATTAAATTCCATTTTTTTTTCACTTGCTGTATAATCTACTATTGTAACGCATATTCGCGCATAGTCTCACCTTTGTTCTTTAACCTGCTGATCAAGTTTTCCAAGAAGTGAAATAAACAACAATTAAGGTTTTGTTTATAAATCAACGCTTTTTACTGCAGGGACCCAGGAGTGCTCATGAATTACAGCTATTTGCTTTCTTTCATATATTTACACCCAGAAATATACAAAAAAAAAAAATATATAAAATAATAATTTAATAAAATTTGTTAATAACATAATCAACCGATGTTTTAGAGGACATGACTTCACGTTCCGATTAACTTATAATGCCAATAGAATACACAGTTACGCGAGCGAAGCCGCGGGTACAGCTTGTAAATAATAAACTAACAAATCCATGGTATTGGCTTCTGCACATAAGTCAAAGGTTCCGAAAATTCTATTTACTGATTTGTTTTTATGATAATATCTGCGAGGAAGAGATATAGCTGAGTAATAAAAATAGACTGTCTATTAAGAAAGTACTGGCGGCTGTTTGAGATGCAGAACTAGGATCTTTATCGCTTTCACCACCTTCGGGAGGAACTTCTGTATTACTGTCATCCGTAGAAGGATCTTCCATAGAACCTTCATCTGTGGTACTATGCTCTGTAGTATCTTCTTCCGTAGTACTTCCTCCGCAGTAAATGCTTCAGTAGTGCTTGCATCAGTAGTCACTCGTTCAGTAGAACTTGCATCGGTAGGAGGTGGGGCTGTTGTCATTCCTTCCATAGTGATTGCATCGGTAGGCAGTGGTGCTGTAGTAAGTTCTTCTGTAGCGATTTCAAATTCAAAGTCAAAGTCAAATAATTTATTTCAAATAGGCCCTTACAAGGCACTTTTGAACGTCAAAAGTTTTCAAAAAAATTAAAATGATTCTAGTCGCCCCTTCCAAAAGATAGTTTTTGCATGGAGAAGAATGGGCAAGAAACTCCACCGTTACTCTTTTAAGATGTTTTACAATATTTTGTATAAGTACATTAGTTATATAATTATATGTGAGGACGATGCACCTAGAATAAAATTATTATACCACAATAGGTAAAAAGAATTAAGAGTTTAAAATGAAGCAACAACAGATAGACTAATTATGTGATAGATACATGGTGCTCACATATTTACTTGATTGTATCGATAGACGGTGGTGCTGTAGTTACTCCTTCAGTAGTGATTGCATCGGTAGGAGGTGGTGCTGTAGTACCTCCTTTTGTAGTACTTCCCTCCGTAGGGAGAGGTACCGTAGGAAGAGATGTCTAAGTACTTCCTTCCGTAAGAGAAGGTTCTGTAGTATCATTCATTCACCCAATTACTTGCGGCATCCAGGAAATAAGAAAAATAAATGTTTTCCCAGAAATTAACTATCTCAAAATAGGGGTTTTGTAATGGAACTTCTAAGTTGCCGCCTTCAAGAATTTCCGAATTGGAAAGCACGTGGAGGTAGTTAAAATTTAGGCTTGAATATAGCAACCAAGGTTTTACTGAAGTTGTACTTTCTGGATTCCTGTAAAAGAAAAATAAAATGTAAATTCTTATTTTTTTAATCATATTTGTAGAAGTAGGTATACTCACCCATTTTTAGCAAAGTTTTGTTCATGTTCTCTACAAGAATGTCTTCAATAGTAAGGTCTCTATTCAGTGAACGTTTCTTCCATTCGCTCCAGCCAATCATCATCAACCGCCTCTTCGGATCTGATAGTACCTTCGTTTTCTACAAAGCTAATTATGAGGGGAATTTGCAAAAACTCAGCTTCACAGATAATTTGAGAGGGATTTTTACTTGAAAAAGTTCCACACCTTCCAATTCCTGTCTTTCCACATAAGGAGCAAAAGCTAGTGAATTATTAGATAAATCTAGTTCGTTCATAACACCCGTTAAAGCTGATACACTAGTTCTCGTAAAGATATTTGACATCTGTTCAGTGGTAGTTATTTCATGGCCAAGAGCTTCAGCTACTTAAAGAGCATACTCCAAGTTATCTCGAGTTATAGCACATGGGGCTTTAATCCTTCAATAATTTCTTTTAATCCAACGTTGCCTGGTGCGGTTTCAGTCCCAAGACTTGGATTTGGATTCTTGTAATCCTAGGATAGCAATCTTCGATGCCTTCGAATCCAACACCCAAGGCTCGAACACATTTTATGTCTCTTCGGTTCGCCACAAAGGGAGATTCGAAGAATGGAGCTGGTAACGGTGCCTGAAAATGAACATTTATTAACTTCGATAATTTTGAAAATAATCTTGATTCACACTATACTTCCTGCAATTCACGTAGCGCTGCATCAGTTGGTACATCAGAAGCCTGTTGGAGCCATACATTTTGTATAATGGCGTGCACACTAATCTGATGGCGCATGTCTACATCACGTCTTCATACAAAATGTATGACTCCTATAGACTTGTGACAAACTTCCTGATGCAGCATCGCATGACACGTTAGTATTTGGGAATATAATTTAAATAATTTAAAAAAATCCTTATTATCACAGAAATACCTAATTATTATTTTATCGAAGACTTTTTTCTTATTTCTCATTAAATACTAGTTACTGAGCAGTGGTGCCCCAGTGGTAACAGCCGTGACTTACGAGTTGTAGGTCGTGGGTTCGATCCTAAACATTTCATCACCACTCTCAAAACGGTGAAGGAAAACATCGTGAGGAAATCGGCATGTCCCAGACCTAAAAATTCAAAGACATGTAACATCAACCAACCCGCACTGGGCTCGCGTGATGGATTACGGCCCACTCCTCACAGAGCAAGCCAGAGGAAGCCTGTGCCCCAGCAACAGTGTGGATTTTTGAGATGGGGCATTAAGGACAGCTACCTTAACCGTTGAAGCTACAGGTAACAGTATCATCACAACGGTAATGTTTTCCCATTGTTTGTTTTATTTGTGCTTATATTTATATATAATTAGGTGTATTTATTATATTTATAGTTTTAAATAGGTTTATATGTATATCTTTATATTTAAATGTAAAAAATCTTCTTTTCTCGCTATTGCACCTACCACTGTTTGTCTCTGCATCACCCGAAGGTTGACTGGTAGAAAATGCCTATGGCATTAAGTCCGCCTCTGTACATTTGTGTGCTTGAAGTATTAAATAAATAAATAAATAAATAAAAGCTACAGGTTGTACAGTTAGCAAGAATATGGGTGGTTTTTACAAAAACTACCCATTTTCTAGCTAATGCCTTGCTAATGCCCTGCATATGCAGGGTCCACCCCTGCATATGGTATGCTATGGAACTCGAAGTAATTCCGTCGGTTGCCGCACTGCCCACCATGGTACCTTGTGTGATGTTAACCGTAGGCGCTTGTTGGCCTGCATCAGACACTGTCAGCACAGAACAGACGAACAATAATAATACCTTTACAACCGCGAAATAAGGACTGAATATCGAGGGAAAACGGATTTTTATTTAATTTTTATAAGTTTAACTGTTTCTTTTTTTGATAACGTCATCGATATAATGATAAGATTACTTAATTGATACGAGACTAAGGACGTTTGTCCACCACCACCATCAACGGGACGTGATGAATGACGTGGGAACGAGAAACGAGATTATTCGAACCCAACGTGACTTACTGGCGATCCTTTGTCCGCCGCAACCAAATGCGGCGGTTCAGTATGTTATGGTAGATAAAATAAAAGCCGGGCGAACAGCACCGCCACCGCTACCCAGTGTGACGACAGTGTGTGGACAAGATCAAACGTGTTTTGTATTGCCAGCTTATCGGCCCGTCACAATGTTCGGCCGATTTCTAGCGGTCGCGCCGAACTACTCGAAAATTCGGGGGCCGGGATCCAGACGCTCGGATAACGAACGTGCGGTGAACGCGCGTCCATGATGTATGTATCGCTACGTGCTTCAGCGCCGTCATCTCGTACCGTCACTGGGACGTCACGTTCAGTTTGAATAATTTCGTTTCTCGTTGACGTCTCGTTGACGGTGGCGGTGGACAGAAGGCCTAAAATATGTTCTGTGTTTAAAAACTGCGATAAATCACTTGGCGACTATCGCCTACAATGAGCCTCGTGTGGACATACTCTCCTATTGACGGGCGAGAAATAATTCCCTTTCGACGGGCGAGTAACTCTCCTTGTGTAAACGCGGCTTAATACAATAGTAGTGAGTTTCCAAAAAATAACCTTTTTGATGACGACCAATGTGTGACTTTAAATTTTTTTTTTCTAACATTGATTTAAATAGCTCTTTTCATTTAATTTTGTCATACTGAAGAGGAATTCATGTATAACGTACCATTTTTTCATGTTTTTTATTTAAAATAGCAGGATAAAATAGGATTAATATTAATCATTCACATTTTGATTTTAATTCAGAAATATTTATTTTATAATAAATATTGCTATATAATTATTATAACTGAAACAGAGCAAATTTGACCAAAAAAATAAATACTATAAACCTTTTAAGAGCAAAAATTATGAAGGACAAATTTTTATTCTTATGAATTGTAAAATCTTCTTGATTTACGAACTACCTTTTTAGCATTCCATCTCCCTCGGTAACGTTCTTCTATCTTCTTAATGTGTTGATGAAAGCATTCACATTGTTCGTCACTCACCATTGCAAGATTAAAGGGAAAAAATCAATATGAGATTGCAAAAAGTGATTTTTTTAATTAAGTTGTTATGTTTGTTGCTTCTATAGTAAATTTATTTTATAATAGTATATTTGTACTTAATTATCGCATTAGGGCAACCTGTAAAGTTTGATTTATGTCTTATTTATTATAGTATTGTTTTTATTTTATTTAATTATAATTTTTCCACAAACAAAAACACAGGTCCTAAGTAGCAATTCAGTTGACTCTCTATGTTTTGCCACGTCGTATAGTTAGTTGCAGTAGGTATATTCATTAAAATTAAATTCAGAAAAAGTATAAATGAATAAATTAAGTATTACAAATTAAGTTAGGTAGTTTGAACTAAATAATGAAATGACATTGTTTATTCTGTAAATAGGATATTGCAATCACTTTAACACGTAATATTAAAAAAACATAGGTTTTGGAGTTCGACGTTTCCTATCTGACTATTCTGAGAAGAAAGACCGAAACAAACTCAGCGGCCGCAGTCTCTTTTAAAGTCTAGACATAATCTTGGCCATATGGGGACCATGTAGATTAGTGTCTGAAATGGTCTTTTGAGGAAAGAACCACACAGATATGAGTGGACCTGTCCAGTCAGTGCAAGCATTTGTCAGTAATCGTAGAGCTCAACTCAGAACTTAAGCAGCTCAACTCAACGAACCAAAGAATATCAAAGAAAGGACATTTGGGTAGGCCGCATAAACTACTCAAACTGCCAGACCATCATTAAAACTAACTGAAAACAAACAAATTAATGAAAGAGGAAAAAAAATATCCACATAGTCCTCACATTCACAATAATTAAAACAATATAATACTTTACAAAGTAATCATGTCATTTTGTATATAATTTTCAACAATGTCAATATTTATATAAAACTGGTATATTTTAATAATTTTACATAATAATTAAAATGTCAAATTTCACGGTTTTATCACAAGGCTTAGCAGAGCGAGCGGCTCAATCCCACGCTTTTTTATCTTCTAAATAATCTAAAATTTTATAGTACCGTTTTTTACAAAGTTTGGTTTTATTAATACAGCTTTTAAATCATTTAATGGGTTATATAATTATTTAGTTATTAGTTAGTTATAGTTATTTAGTTATTATTATTTAGTTTGGTTTTAATACAGCTTTTAAATCATTTAATGGGTTAGTTTCGAATGTCGATGGATTTTTTTTTGCTAAAGCACTATATACACTGACCCATGAACGAGTTGCCTACTCTGTGGAGACGTGTGCGATGTACAGCAAGGTTGTGTTTATTCCTGGTATTTAAACTATGAATATCGGACATTTTCTTAAATTTTGATAATTATATTTTTGTGTACATACAATAGGTTTTCAAAAATATGTTGTGAGGCTACAGTCCAATTACACAATATGCAATTTACAATAATATCATTGTCGTCAAGAAATTCAACTACAGTTAGTGTATCAACATTTAAGCATTAGAAAAAGTGTTAAAATAAGATAGTGGTAACATTATTGATGTTAGAAAAATCAATCGTTCTCGAAATCGTTAGAACCGTTTTCGAGAACGTTCTACGTATATATATACATATATACACAAATATATACGTTTTTTGCTATTTGCGGTGAGTATCAGGTTGTATATTAACCTAAATATGATTGTTGTATCAAATGTTTATTTATAGAATTCTAATAATAAAAACCATCACTACAACTCTCTAACTTCATGTAATCCTATTGAATGACTATTTCATGAAATCAGGACATTTGAGGATTATGCTAACCATATACTATTCTGTAAAGCCATATTTGTTACGGTCGCGAATAATATTTTAATCAGCATACAACCTGACTCTGACCTGCAAATTGCATAAAACGAAAGAAAATTTGAATTTCCCCCTTAACTAACTTAACACAAAGGTCCATGGTCCATTGTATTTGTCAAAACTTCTAGCTTCTCAGTCAATGAAATCAACTACTTATTTATTTATTTGATACACCAACAGCACATACAAATAATTTAAACAGAACAATAACATACTACAGGTTCTGGTATGTATGCCTAACAAAAGTATACACAGCATTCATCACAAAACATCATCGTAGTAAACTAGAAAAAACTAAAAAAAAAACTTAAAAATAAACGAATATAACAATTACACAAAAAAAAATAAAATATGTTACTTAGAAAGGTAGAAGGTGAAAGGGTTATGATATGAGTGTGAGTAATATCTAAGATTAAATACGAACATGAATTTACAAAAAATATTATATATTTATTATTTAACTTGTGATACACAGTGTAAGTCGGTTTCTGACGAATTACAAAAACTATTGTAATTTCTGCACATTCGGATCAATGGAGCGTTCAGATCAGGATTGGATGTGCGGAAAGGGATATGAAAAATATACCAAGAATGTGCCCAGAAACAAGGTCTCACAGCACAAGTAAGTAAAGGGAAAAAAATCGTATTTTTTTTGTTTAAATCACAATTCATTTTTTGCGATCACAAACTTGCTTTTCAGTCGAGCCATAGTAGTTTTGGTGGTACGGTGAAAAGAGTGTATATTTTTAAACTGGTGATTAATAATTGTGTCGTTGTCTGTTTGGGCTTCGGTGAACTTTCCGGTTTAAGTCGTATGGTAAGAAGTTATCTTACTCAATAATATAATCACCTTATTAATAAATGTTGCATAAAGTAAAGAGACATTTAAACGCTACAAAAATAATTTATTAATCATAATTAACTTAAAGCAGCGTTTATAAATAAGGGGGAGAATCACTAGGACTGTTTCATAATAAAATTGATACAGTAAATATTTATTATTTAGTAAATGTTGTCCAATCTTATTCAATCAAACACCACTATATTATCTCAAATATTATAAGCATCTCGTTTAAAGGAACGTTAAATAATATTTCTGTATTATAATTATGACAATGTTATTTACAGTGAAAATTATATAAATAGTACAAACTAAATCATAGGCAATTAAATAATTATAATATTAATTTTGCAAATGTAATACTTTGGTAGTACTGCACTATAGATCTTATTTTGTTTATGCTACACACACAAATAAGTAAATCTAAGATGATTATTAAAATGTTTTTTTTTTTAAATAATAAACTAACAAGTCCATGATATTGATTTCTGCGCGAAATTCAACGGTTCCGAAAATTCTTTAGAAAGTAGCATTTTATTCTACTGAGCAGTTTCTTATGACAATATCTGTGAGGAATGGAAATGGCTGAGCAACGAAAACAGACTTATTATTAAGAAAGTACTCGCGACTGCATTCGATGCGGAACTAGGATCTTCACCACTTTCACCATCCTCGGAAGGGGCTTCTGTATTACTCTCATCCGTAGGAGGATCTTCCGTAGAACCTTCATCTATGGTACTATCCTCTGGAGTATCTTCTTCCGTAGTACTTCCCTCCGCAGTAAATCCTTCAGTAGTGCTTGCATCGGTAGTCACTAGTTCAGTTGTACTTGCATCGATAGTCACTTCTTCAGTAGTGCTTGCATCAGTAGGAGGCGGTGCTGTGGTAACTCCTTCAGTAGTGATTGCATCAGTAGGAGGTGATGCTGTAGTAACTCCTTCAGTAGTGATTGCATCGGTAGGTGGTGGTGCTGTAGTAACTCCTTCTGTAGTGATTGCATCGGTAGGAGGTGGTGCTGTAGTCACTCCTTCAGTAGTGATTGCATCGGTAGGCGGTGGTTCTGTGGTAACTCCTTCAGTAGTGATTGCATCGGTAGGTGGTGGTGCTGTGGTCACTCCTTCAGTAGTGATTGAATCGGTAGGCGGTGGTGCTGTAGTAACTCCTTCAGTAGTGATTGCATCGGTAGGTGGTGGTGATGTAGTCACTCTTTCGGTAGTGATTGCATCGGTGGGTGGTGGTGCTGTAGTCACTCCTTCAGTAGTGATTGCATCGGTAGGCGGTGGTGCTGTAGTAACTCCTTCAGTAGTGATTGCATCGGTAGGTGGTGGTGCTGTAGTAACTCCTTCAGTAGTGATTGCATCGGTAGGTGGTGGTGCTGTAGTAACTCCTTCAGTAGTGATTGCATCGGTAGGAGGTGGTGCTGTAGTCACTCCTTCAGTAGTGATTGCATCGGTAGGCGGTGGTTCTGTGGTAACTCCTTCAGTAGTGATTGCATCGGTAGGCGGTGGTGCTGTAGTAACTTCTTCAGTAGTGATTGCATCGGTAGGAGGTGGTGCTGTAGTCATTCCTTCAGTAGTGATTGCATCGGTAGGTGGTGGTGCTGTAGTAACTCCTTCAGTAGTGATTGCATCGGTAGGAGGTGGTGCTGTGGTAACTCCTTCAGTAGTGATTGCATCGGTAGGTGGTGGTGCTGTAGTAACTCCTTCAGTAGTGATTGCATCGGTAGGAGGTGGTGCTGTGGTAACTCCTTCAGTAGTGATTGCATCGGTAGGCGGTGGTTCTGTGGTAACTCCTTCAGTAGTGATTGCATCGATAGGAGGTGGTGCTGTAGTCATTCCTTCAGTAGTGATTGCATCGGTAGGTGGCGGTGCTGTGGTGACTCCTTCAGTAGTGATTGCATCAGTAGGTGGTGGTGCTGTTGTAACTCCTTCAGTAGTGATTGCATCAGTAGGTGGTGGTGCTGTAGTAACTTCTTCAGTAGTGATTGCATCGGTAGGAGGTGGTGCTGTAGTCACTCCTTCAGTAGTGATTGCATCAGTTGGCGGTGGTGCTGTAGTAACTCCTTCAGTAGTGATTGCATCGGTAGGCGGTGGTTCTGTGGTAACTCCTTCAGTAGTGATTGCATCGGTAGGCGGTGGTGCTGTGGTCACTCCTTCAGTAGTGATTGAATCGGTAGGTGGTGGTGCTGTAGTAACTCCTTCAGTAGTGATTGCATCGGTAGGTGGCGGTGCTGTAGTAACTCCTTCAGTAGTGATTGCATCGGTAGGTGGCGGTGCTGTAGTAACTCCTTCAGTAGTGATTGCATCGGTAGGTGGTGGTGCTGTAGTAACTCCTTCAGTAGTGATTGCATCGGTAGGTGGTGGTGCTGTAGTAACTCCTTCAGTAGTGATTGCATCGGTAGGAGGTGGTGCTGTAGTCACTCCTTCAGTAGTGATTGCATCGGTAGGCGGTGGTTCTGTGGTAACTCCTTCAGTAGTGATTGCATCGGTAGGCGGTGGTGCTGTAGTAACTTCTTCAGTAGTGATTGCATCGGTAGGAGGTGGTGCTGTAGTCATTCCTTCAGTAGTGATTGCATCGGTAGGTGGTGGTGCTGTAGTAACTCCTTCAGTAGTGATTGCATCGGTAGGAGGTGGTGCTGTGGTAACTTCTTCAGTAGTGATTGCATCGGTAGGTGGTGGTGCTGTAGTAACTCCTTCAGTAGTGATTGCATCGGTAGGTGGTGGTGCTGTAGTAACTCCTTCAGTAGTGATTGCATCGGTAGGTGGTGGTGCTGTAGTAACTCCTTCAGTAGTGATTGCATCGGTAGGAGGTGGTGCTGTAGTCACTCCTTCGGTAGTGATTGCATCGGTGGGTGGTGGTGCTGTAGTAACTCCTTCAGTAGTGATTGCATCGGTAGGAGGTGGTGCTGTAGTAACTCCTTCAGTAGTGATTGCATCGGTAGGTGGCGGTGCTGTAGTAACTCCTTCAGTAGTGATTGCATCGGTAGGAGGTGGTGCTGTAGTCACTCCTTCGGTAGTGATTGCATCGGTGGGTGGTGGTGCTGTAGTAACTCCTTCAGTAGTGATTGCATCGGTAGGAGGTGGTGCTGTAGTAACTCCTTCAGTAGTGATTGCATCGGTAGGTGGCGGTGCTGTAGTAACTCCTTCAGTAGTGATTGCATCGGTAGGAGGTGGTGCTGTAGTCACTCCTTCAGTAGTGATTGCATCGGTAGGCGGTGGTTCTGTGGTAACTCCTTCAGTAGTGATTGCATCGGTAGGAGGTGGTGCTGTGGTAACTCCTTCAGTAGTGATTGCATCGGTAGGAGGTGGTGCTGTAGTAACTCCTTCAGTAGTGATTGCATCGGTAGGAGGTGGTGCTGTAGTTACTCCTTCAGTGGTGATTGCATCGGTAGGCGGTGGTGCTGTAGTAACTCCTTCAGTAGTGATTGCATCGGTAGGTGGCGGTGCTGTAGTAACTCCTTCAGTAGTGATTGCATCGGTAGGTGGCGGTGCTGTAGTAACTCCTTCAGTAGTGATTGCATCGGTAGGTGGTGGTGCTGTAGTAACTCCTTCAGTAGTGATTGCATCGGTAGGAGGTGGTGCTGTAGTCACTCCTTCAGTAGTGATTGCATCGGTAGGCGGTGGTTCTGTGGTAACTCCTTCAGTAGTGATTGCATCGGTAGGAGGTGGTGCTGTGGTAACTCCTTCAGTAGTGATTGCATCGGTAGGAGGTGGTGCTGTAGTAACTCCTTCAGTAGTGATTGCATCGGTAGGAGGTGGTGATGTAGTCACTCCTTCGGTAGTGATTGCATCGGTGGGTGGTGGTGCTGTAGTAACTCCTTCAGTAGTGATTGCATCGGTAGGTGGCGGTGCTGTAGTAACTCCTTCAGTAGTGATTGCATCGGTAGGTGGCGGTGCTGTAGTAACTCCTTCAGTAGTGATTGCATCGGTAGGTGGTGGTGCTGTAGTAACTTCTTCAGTAGTGATAGCATCGGTAGGAGGTGGTGATGTAGTTACTCCTTCGGTAGTGATTGCATCGGTGGGTGGTGGTGCTGTAGTAACTCCTTCAGTAGTGATTGCATCGGTAGGAGGTGGTGCTGTGGTAACTCCTTCAGTAGTGATTGCATCGGTAGGAGGTGGTGCTGTAGTAACTCCTTCAGTAGTGATTGCATCGGTAGGAGGTGGTGCTGTAGTTACTCCTTCAGTGGTGATTGCATCGGTAGGCGGTGGTGCTGTAGTAACTCCTTCAGTAGTGATTGCATCAGTGGGGGGTGGTGCTGTAGTCACTCCTTCAGTAGTGATTGCATCGGTAGGAGGTGGTGCTGTAGTAACTCCTTCAGTAGTGATTGCATCGGTAGGTGGTGGTGCCGTAGTCACTCCTTCAGTAGTGATTGCATCAGTAGGTGGTGGTGCTGTAGTAACTCCTTCAGTACTGATTGCATCGGTAGGAGGTGGTGCTGTAGTCACTCCTTCAGTAGTGATTGCATCGGTAGGCGGTGGTTCTGTGGTAACTCCTTCAGTAGTGATTGCATCGGTAGGTGGTGGTGCTGTAGTAACTCCTTCAGTAGTAATTGCATCGGTAGGAGGTGGTGCTGTAGTCACTCCTTCAGTAGTGATTGCATCGGTAGGAGGTGGTGCTGTAGTCACTCCTTCAGTAGTGATTGCATCAGTGGGGGGTGGTGCTGTAGTCACTCCTTCAGTAGTGATTGCATCGGTAGGAGGTGGTGCTGTAGTCTCTCCTTCAGTAGTGATTGCATCGGTAGGAGATGGTGCTGTAGTCACTCCTTCAGTAGTTATTGCATCGGTAGGAGGTGGTGCTATAGTCACTCCTTCAGTAGTGATTGCATCGGTAGGTGGTGGTGCTGTGGTAACTCCTTCAGTAGTGATTGCATCGGTAGGCGGTGGTGCTGTAGTCACTCCTTCGGTAGTGATTGCATCAGTTGGCGAAGGTTCGGTAGTATCATCAATCTCCCAATTACTTTCGGCATCAAGGAAATAATCAGTATAAATGTGGTCCCAAAAAGTCACTGTGTTTAAATGTGGGTTTTGTAGGGCTACTTCCAAGTTACCGGCATCATTTATTTCAACATTGTCAAGCACGCGAATATAGTTAAAATTCTCTCTTGTTATTGGAAACCAAACGACGTGTGAAGTTTCACTTGTTGGGTTACTGTAAAAGGAAATAATAATATATTATTTTACGCAAATTAATAAAATATTTTGGTGTCCAATGTGTCTATACTCACCCAGTTTTAGCAAAGTTTGTCCACCTCTCAACAAGAATGTCTCCAATTATATGGTCTCTATCGGATGTTCCCGTGGCAGGAGCATTGTAGAACATATAAGCCAATTCTTCACTGTGAGCTGCAGATTCCGTACTTATCGGACCCACAAATGGTTCTCCAAGAGTTCCAGAGTAGGAAAACTGATATAAATAAATCGGGGACAAAGAAGCGAATATTCGATTTCTGGCTTCCCTTATAGATGATACCAGCATCATTGTATCGCCATGATAGTTTAAATAGTTTCCAACCGTTGTCATATCAATTGGATTGCCCCCAAAGTAAAATTCTCTTATTCGCTGAGCTACTGCCAACTTTTCGGATTCGGTTTCGAATTTCAAGTCAGACTGTATGAAGTCAATGAATGATGTTTCCATTCTCTGAAGCCAATTATCTTCCAATGCCTTTTTGGCTCTGATGGTTCCTTCATTATCTACGAAGCCAATCATAACAGGAATATGCAGAAACTCAGCATCACGAATGATTTGAGATGGAGTTTTAGTTAAAAAAGGTTCCACACCTTCCAATTCGTGCCTTTCCACGCAAGGAGCAAAAGCTAGTGAATTATCAGTTAAATCGAGTTCGTTAATAACACCCATCAAAGCTGATACACTAGTTCTAGTATAGATATTTGACAACTGTTCAGTATCAGTTATTTCATGGCCAAGAGCTTCAGCTACTAGAAGAGCATACTCCAAGTTATCACGAGTTACAGCCCATGGGGCTAATGCGTTTCCACTTTGAGCGATAGCTTTTTGAACCAAACTTTGACCCATAGGGGATAAAGTGACTAAGTCAACAGCAGCTGCTCCACTTCCGTGACCAAAGAGGGTAATATCTTCAGGGTTTCCTCCAAATTGCGCAATATTATCTTGTACCCACTTTAATCCTGCAATAATATCTTTTAACCCAGCGTTGCCTGGTGCAGTTTCGGTTCCAAGACACAAAAATCCAAGGATAGATTCGCGGTAATTCAGAGAAACGATGACAACCTCTTTTTCGACAAAATTTCGAAAAGACAGCTCTGGTATATTTGCTTGATCAAACTCCTTTCCTTTAATCCAAACCATGACAGGCAGTCTTCTTGTAGTATCTAAAGTTGGCGTAAAGATGTTCGCTACCAAACAATCTTCGATGCCTTCGAATCCAACACCCAAAGCTCGAACACATTTTATGTCTCTTCGGTTCGCCACAAAGGGAGATTCGAATAATGGAGCTGGTAACGGTGCCTGAAAATAAATATTTATTGAAAATATTTTATTCGATCATTTTCAAATCCGAAGTATAGAGTAAATGAAGATACACACTATACTTCGATTCGTCACGTCGTGCGGTTCACGTCGTGATGCATCAGAAGCCTATTGGAGCCATATATTTTGTATAATAGCGTGCGTCTATACACGTCTTCATACAAAATGTATGACTCCGATAGATGTGACGAACCTATTGATGCATCACGGCACGACATGTTAATCTTGTCTGACTTGAATCATTCAAAAAGATCTTTATCATATTTAACATTATATAAAATATTTATTTGTATGCTTGGCAGATATAAATATTATTTTTATTCAAGACATTTTTCTTATTTTCTTGAATTTGATTTGATTATAGACACTTATTGATTTAACACGTTCAATGCGGCACCGAATAGACCAAGCTTGCCATGGATGCGGCATGATTTCCATGTTTCTTCTAACTTTACCAAGGTGCTTCATGAGCATTATTTTCCCACATCATCTTTAAGGCTTAGTATATATTTATAGATTTTTTTTTAAAGTGGCAAGTTATATTGTTGTTTAAGTATGCCACATAAACACCATTCAGTTTTTTTTTTAATAAATAGACATATGTAACGTCCTAATGACCCCTGATGATCCCTATGCCATGTCAATGTCAACAATTTTCGAGTAATTTTGCCCTTTTTAAATTTTAAAATATATGAAATAAAAATGTTAAATGTCAAATTTATAAAAAAAAAATTGATATTTGCATAGGAGTCAAAAGGGGTAATTTTGTTGTAAATGACCTCTCCTACATTCCCATAATGGATTGCCGACATGATATAACCAATAACCCTGTATAAGGTAACAGTGATGGAAAATATTATTAAATTTAAACATCGCTAATAAAAAAACAACTAGATTTGATAACCTTTTGGTAACAGTAGGAACACTTTGTCTCTGAATTAATCTTAATTAATAGGAAATAATGACTATATGAGAACTTAAACGTAAATTAGTAATAATACTTAAATGATGATCGTGTCACTGGTCTGTTTTCTACAAATAATAAAGTTTTATTATACTTTACATCTGCTGATGAAAAGCTTTAATTTCTTTCGCGATCTTTTCATTTTTGTAACTTATATTGATAAAATCGTGCACGCACGCATCGATATTATACAGCAGAGCGCGCGACACGACCACCACACAGTGCGGCATCAGGTGCAGCTTGTCTATGTCAATATACTTCTCATGCCGCACACAACGCAAAATATTATACTACTGTGCGTCATGAACATTATTTTGCCAATGAATTTTTTCAACAAAATACGGTAGACTTCCAAATATCCACATTCATATTATATTTTCTCTTTTGTACTCATGGAATATTATATTTAATAGTAGACCCCGTCGCACCAGGGTAAACTGGATTTGACTGAAAAGAACTGCGATTTTAGGTGCCACACCCCGTAAAATTGAGTATGGCCCTGTACTGTTCATGAAGCATCGAACGTGTTAAATCATCTGCTATGAAATATTTTTTACTATTTTACCATTAAATACTAGTACGGGCATGATATCAATGGTAATTGCTAAAAAACCTTTATCAGCGGAAATGGTATAGTTTATTTGTAACATATATTACTTTCATATAAGACAGACTCTGTTACTGGTCTTATAAACTGTTATATACAAAATGTAAAAAAACTTTTCTGATCCGAAAGGCTACAAGGCTATAGGTACTGCAATAAAATTACCAAAAAGAATATTTGATTTTATTATTAGTGAAAATAAAAAGTTATTGCTATTTAAAATTCACATTTTCTGTACTAAAATTACCCAAAATCCATTAAAAATTAAAAATAGAAAATTTTCAACAGTGGTCATAAGTTATGACTTGTAGACCCCCGAAAAAAAATAAGACGATTTTTTTTTCTTGATTCCTGTAATTTACCACATAAATGGACTCTAATTTACACCCTCACGGATTGGACAGGTTTTTTTTACATATTGTATAATTGGGGTCGTCTTCCAGTCTAACTGGATGCAGCTGGATATCAATATTTAACATGAGTGACTGCCTATCTGGCCTTCACAAACCAGTTAGCTGCCGACTATGTGCTCGTGATTTTTTCTTATTGCTCGAGTTAATTAACTTTTTGTATGTACGTAAGTATGTATTTTTGTGACGAAATAAACCAATTGTTGTTTTTTTTCTATTAGATTTTGGGTATAAAAATGGATTTTACGTTAAAAAAAAATCTTGCAAACAACAAAACAATATGAGTTACCTTGAACCTGTTGGTGCCTGTAGTGGAACCAGCGTATGGTATTCCAAGGAACTCGAAGTAATTCCCGTCGGTTGCCGCACTGCCCACCACGGTACCTTGTGCGATGTTAACCGTAGGCGCCTGTTGGCCTGCAGCAGATGCTGCCAGCACAGAACAGACGAACAATTCTAATATCATGCTACCTTTGCAACCGCGAAATTAGAACTGATTATCGGGGGGAAAACGGATTCATATTTAATTTAGATAAGTTTAAATATGTATTTCTTTTTTTGATAACGTCATCGATACGATGATAAGAAGACTTAATTGATACGAGACTTAAGCCGCGTTTACACGAAGAGTGTTTCTCGACCGGAAAGAAGGGAGAATGACCATACGAGACTTGTAGGCGATACTCGCCAGGTTTAGCGCACTCATGTGTTTAAAAAAACTTTATTACTTTCTTTAAAGGGCGCTGCGTACCTTTTTAATGTGTGAAATAAGTTCTACTTTTAAACTGCGATAAATCGCCTGGCGATTATCGCCTCCAAGCGTCGTATCATCATTCATCGTTCTCAACTTTCGACGATCGAGAAACTTGCCTGGTGTAAACGCGGGTAAATGCGATATTGAGTTTCCAAAAAAAAATCCTTTATGATGACGAACAATAATTATTCTTCGTTATCATAAAGGAATTTTTAGGCTTCTGTTCCTCAATGACCTAAAATAGAACTCTAATAGGATTAATTTGTTGTCCGTTAAGACCTTTTTTGTAACGAATGTATGAATAATGAGAAGAACTATGGTCACACTCACTTATCAAAACTTACAGGTACTCTCTACTGATTTGTTGCCCGTTCACCTAGAATCATGTGGCAAGAAGCAAGATCTCATAATCCAAGTAAAGGAAATAAAAACCGACCAAGTGCGTGTCGGACCACGCACAATGAAGGGTTCCGTAGTTGGAATTAATTTATCGCAAGAACAAACTTAACTTTGTAGTTGAAAAACATGTTCTCCTATGCGGAATTTATGGGAGTACATGTTTTTACAACCGCAAATGTAAGTTATTCGATTATTACTCGTTAGCTTGTAAAGTTTACTTAGCTGTGATAGTTTTTCTTTTAATTTCATTATATATACTACTGCCGTGAATTTTTTCACATATCCAAAACCAACTATTAAGCTGGCAGGGGGGTTTACACTTGAGCTTAATATTTCGCAAACGGATTCCTGAATCCAAACTGGGTTTTCACTAACTCACAATATTTTTGAACAATTTTTCCAACGTTTTTTTTTCTGATGAGAGAAAAAAAAACATCCCCACTTTAAGCGTAGAGGAGGTACCTTAAGAAAAAAATTGTTTAGTGATTTTATTTTACCACTTTGTCGGCGTGATTAATATGTATACCCATGCCAAATTACAGCTTTCTAGTACAAAGAGTCGATGAGCTAAGCGGACAGACGGTCAGACAGACAGACAGACGGATATGGCGAAACTAAAAGGGTTCCTTGTTTACTACGGAACCCTAAAAAAAGTTAGTTACTATGTAGTTTATATCACTTTTTTGAGACCTTGTCAGTAGGTAGTAGTTTTGGTGGTATGGAACCCTTAGTTCGCAAATCAGACTCGCACGTGACTCTTCTTTTTTTATTGATAATTATTTTAATTTTCAGGGCACCGTTCAAGATTGCTCAATGTTTTTCGTTGTTCCGACCAGTGACTAAAATAATATTTGCTGATATCTGTATATATATTTTATATACCTATAAAATTATATCACTTAATGATCGTATAAACATTAACTGAAATATATTATTAGCTTTGTCATATTAATTTTTTTTTGCATGAAAAAAAAAAGATGTTTGAAATTTAAATTAACATTACTCCATTTAATCATGGTAGTAAATTAAATTATAGAATTTAAAACATTTTGAGGCCCTATAAACAACGAATTGGATCAGACATCAACACAAAGAAAAATATGCCGAAATGTGTGCCAAATAAAGAGGTCAACGACCTAATCCAGTTGATTTGAAGAAAAAAATAATGTCCCTTTAGATACCGTTATTCCACACACTCCTTTTATTGCAATATAAACCGTACGGTAGTTGATATAAGGGTCAATTTTTTCTAAAGTTACTTGTGGTCCA
Organism: Xanthia icteritia; assembly: GCA_949128155.2. Lineage (NCBI taxonomy): Eukaryota > Metazoa > Arthropoda > Insecta > Lepidoptera > Noctuidae > Xanthia > Xanthia icteritia. Next base: position 6,175,239 of record OX421932.2, read on the forward strand.
TTTTTTCAGCGGTTCCCTTAGCGGGGGTGGATGCTACGTGTGCGAGGGGCGGGGGGTAGCGGGGAGATTTCACAAAATGTGTGCAACACGTGTGTGCGCCCGCGCCGCTCTGAATTCATGAGAATTTCTGATTCATTGACTCTAGTCATATTTGAAGTGAATATTTGTTTTGTCATAATTAACTTTTTTCGTTATTCAGACGGCGATGATTCATTTTATAGTGATATAGTTTCTTATAAATATTAGTAGGCGGTTCAATCAAAATATTATCATGACGACGCTGTTTTCAGACTTATGTTTTCATAATGTCAAAATCAGTACCAAAAATAACATTAACATAGTTTTAGTAGGTCCTACCCTTTGCTCACTGTATTGCGGCTCTGTAAAACGACTGAAGACGACTTAAATTAATCCTGCAATTTTAAATATTCGATAAAGTGTAATTATCTGTTTTGAAAAAACATTACTTATCTAAATATCTAGTAGGTATTTTTTAATCCTCAGTAGGTACTTAATCTAACCTTTACCCAAAACTGTTATAACCAAAGCAAACTCTGACCTTTTAGGTCTAAAAGTAACGTTTGACGCAGAAACCTAAATAAACCACTAACCTGATATTATTCTCTAAAACATCCCGAGACTTGGAATTCAAAATCCATTTAGGAAAAGACAAATTTCCCCTAAATTGTATTATCTCCCGTCTCCCGGGCTGGCACGGGATGCGATGGTCCAAAACATGTGCTACACCACGTGGGTCCTACGCACGAAAATATTAAAACAAACAATCATAAGTGACGACTAAACATCGTTGAACATCCAGCCTTAGCTGTCTACAAATTAGATCTCAATTTGAATGGTACAGATGCAGTCATTACGATGGGAGATGCAAATCAGTGTTACCTTGTGGGAGACTCCAATGAGACAGGCGAAAGGTTAAACGTTATGCGTAACACATTGAACAACGTGCAGCTCTGAGATAGGAAAAAAATGAGATTTGTAAAAAAAAATTGGCCCACTGTTTAAAGGATTCTGTTACTTTTAAACTACAAAGGGCCGAATTCCTATAATGTACGGACCGTTAATGGTTAAAATTAAGATTACCAATAATGAAACAAAGACCTCATAGCATTGATAGTAGACCGTCCAATATGGAAGTAGCTATCACAGGTAAAATTAGCTTACGAATCTGCATATTAATTATGCCCAGTTTGGCAATAAAAATGTTATAATTGAAACCGAGCGAAAATTATATGGTGATACAGACCTACATCATTACTTCAAAGTAATAATTTTAAAGCCGATGGCCTCAAGAAAAGAATTTATCAACTGCTAATGTTTCAGCTATACCTTCTAGACAAGTGACAATCACTTTCAAAGCGTTTTGTATGATTTGTACAACAACTTTCAACAGGAGTGACATAAGATGTTCTCGTAGCTTATAATCAGTCCAGTTTTTGACTTTTCCAATATCGATATCGGTGTTAGAACGTCACTGTGTAGGCTCTCTCGTCTACTATATGTAGCGACATGAACTCAACGTAATGCAGTCGATATAATAATAAGTGACTCAAATCTAGCCATTATTAAGGGAAAACTGAGGAGTAAACCTGACCTTGGGAAGGCCGCAGGTCCGCTGGATGCGGGAAGCACAGAAACGGTCGAAGTACCGGTGCTTGGGGGAAGCCTATGTCCAGTAGAGGAAGTCTTTCGGCTGAAATGATGATCGTGAATAATGAGGCGTAAACTGAGGAGTCAAAGGTTTGAAGTCCAACAAAATCCTTCTTATTCGAAACTAAACTCAACCACAATCTGGTTTAATCTGTGGTATAGTCGCCGGCAGGGAACTTGGCAAAGTTTTGGAGTATTAGGAGCAAGTTTGCGCATGTTCACTTAGTGCAACAAAAACATTGACACTTTACATTACAGACATTATTGCTATAAATTATTTTTGAACATGTCTTTTAAGAAAACAAGCGAAAACGAATCCTGTGCATCTACGATTCTTGCCAAGTTACGTGTGACTATAGTTGAATGCCGGTTTATTTTGTTATAATCTTTAATGTATCGTAGAACACATGGCACTACAACTTACAGGATATTGAAAACTGCGAATGCTTTACTGTATAACAACGTGTCTTCTTTTCAGTTTTTTCAGTAGCCTGTTTAATTCTTACAATTAACGTCTAATATGCAACACCACGTTGTTTTAATTACAAGTAAAACGTAAACCAATACTTTGTTTAATAACAATAATATTGAGTTTCCTCCACCATTCGTGATGTTGTTCTGATTAGTTTAAGTTTTTATTGGTCGGCCGCAAGAGGGCGCCTTGGTCACGTTCCGTTGGTTTAATGTGTAGTGGGGATTGTTTTAGCGTTTTGTGTACACATACGTGCTAACTGTAATAGCGGAAACCAGTCATAAGCTGCCATGTATAGGCAGGCAATTACTCTGAAAAGTTTGCCGGCTATGGACATTTTAGGAGTTCAAATACCTTGCGTTTAAATTGGGTTTTATTGTAGTTTATGATGTAAAAAATCCACAGAACTCATGGCCCCATGACATTCCGACGCATTGAAAATTACTTTATTTAATTGGCACTTTTAAATCGGAGGTGTCACCGAAAGGGATAAACATCCACCTAACCTTGAAATGAAATTGTTTATTCTGTAAATAGGATATTGGAATCACATTTACAGGTCATCTTAAAAAATATTTATTAAAAATTTGCTAGATGAGTTCGGCGTTGCCTATCTAACTACTCTGAGAAGAAAGGCCGAAACAAACTCAGAAGCTCAGTCTCTTTTAAAGTCTGGACATAATCTTGGTCAGGCCATATGAGGACCATGTAGATTAGTCTCTGAAATGGTCTTTTAGTGCCATGTGGGCACTACAACTTACAGGATATTGAAAACTGCGAATGCTTTACTGTATAACAACGTGTCTTCTTTTCAGTTTTTTCAGTAGCCTGTTTAATTCTTACAATTAACGTCTAATATGCAACACCACGTTGTTTTAATTACAAGTAAAACGTAAACCAATACTTTGTTTAATAACAATAATATTGAGTTTCCTCCACCATTCGTGATGTTGTTCTGATTAGTTTAAGTTTTTATTGGTCGGCCGCAAGAGGGCGCCTTGGTCACGTTCCGTTGGTTTAATGTGTAGTGGGGATTGTTTTAGCGTTTTGTGTACACATACGTGCTAACTGTAATAGCGGAAACCAGTCATAAGCTGCCATGTATAGGCAGGCAATTACTCTGAAAAGTTTGCCGGCTATGGACATTTTAGGAGTTCAAATACCTTGCGTTTAAATTGGGTTTTATTGTAGTTTATGATGTAAAAAATCCACAGAACTCATGGCCCCATGACATTCCGACGCATTGAAAATTACTTTATTTAATTGGCACTTTTAAATCGGAGGTGTCACCGAAAGGGATAAACATCCACCTAACCTTGAAATGAAATTGTTTATTCTGTAAATAGGATATTGGAATCACATTTACAGGTCATCTTAAAAAATATTTATTAAAAATTTGCTAGATGAGTTCGGCGTTGCCTATCTAACTACTCTGAGAAGAAAGGCCGAAACAAACTCAGAAGCTCAGTCTCTTTTAAAGTCTGGACATAATCTTGGTCAGGCCATATGAGGACCATGTAGATTAGTCTCTGAAATGGTCTTTTGAGAAAAGAACCACACAGATTTAAGTGGACCTGTCCTGTCAGTGCAAGCATTTGTCAGTAATCGTGGAGCTCAACTCAGAACTTAATTATAAATCTCTCGAAACCACAATGGTATCATTTTGAAGCCCTTTAAATTCTCCAGGACATTTATTTTTTTCATTTTTACGATATCTCGTTTTGTGTTTCAGAAGTTGAAGATGCTTTGAAATAAGGCCCAAAATAAACCGGTCAAAAATTGACCTCATTTTTAATAAAAAAAAAATTACCTAAATATTAAAAAAAGCATGCATCCCTTTCAGTAACGCATCTTTTTATTCCTCTATCTCAATAACTGAGGACGCTAGACCCCGGTCGCAATTTTCTTGAAAACGGGTACTGAAGCAATCGAAAAAGCATTTTCAATGCTAAAAATCATATCTCTATAGGACCTAGGAGGAGCAGTCATAAAGTAATGTTATGATTTTCTACTTTCATTCAGGAAAATAATAATAATACTCAATATTATTCGGAAATGTGTTTTTCCCTAGGTTCGTAAAGGAAAAATAGTGTCATAGGAAGTTATATAATACTTTACTTCTTTCTAAATGCGTTTCAGTTCATTTTTGCTTGCTTGATTAGATAACGTGTCGAAAGTCCGGTATTGTACTCTAAGTGCGAGTCGGACTCGTCCACAAAAAGATCAAAAAACGCCGAAAAATACACGTTTCTTATCACTTCCCTTTCATTATTACATTTATTTAATTTTTATTATTTGTTGTTATAGCGGCAATACTAATACTCACACCCACACCCGCACCCCGTACAACCCGCTGACAGACAGACAGACGGACGGACGGACGGTCGGTTCCGTTTGGCACCCTTTGGATACGGAACCCTTAGTAAAAAATATCAATTACATCATTGCCTATTTTTGCATGCAGAAAATAAGGAAGAGGATCTACATAAATAATTATTGAAAATGTACAGCTGTATGAATTCACCTTGTACTAAATAAATACGTTATTAACATAGAATAGGGATGTTGAGAAAAAAAAAAAAATCCGTCAGGTAGATTATTAAAAAATATTAAACACGTATTTTTTCTTTTTTTACGTAATCAAAAGATTACCGCAATACATTGAGTAGGCAATACGTTAAAATGTGGCATGACGTCACGCCCCGGTAGATTTTATACTGACTTGTGACGTAAGGAGCCCCCACTCCCCAACTTTATTGCGTTTTATGTAAACCATTTGTTATTTATATGATAAAGCAAAAAATACGTGTCTAATATTTTTTTATTATCTGACTGACGGGCAATATATTTTTTGATGTCGCCTGTCAACATCCCTATTTTGTGTCATCACAACTACACTGGTGATCAGTGGCCATAATGACAGTCCATCAATAGTCTATTCACGCCCTTCCGCTCCACCCAGAGCGGGAGAAGTTATTTAATGATCCACAAAAAAAAGTGTGTTTTTTTTGTGGATCATTAAATAACTTCTCCCGCTCTGGGTGGAGCGGAAGGGCGTGTCAGACTCTCACTGACCCACTCGTGTTCCTTCCGTTGCCTGTACGTTGCCAGGGGCCACGGCATCCCTTTCGGACTTTCCCACAACCCCGGCAGGCATCGGTCCTATCGGACCCCTTCATTTGCTGACATCTCTTTGAGGCGCGCGTGGAATACAACGCGCCGTTGACCCGGGCCTGATCCTTATCGGACGGCGAGCTACCCATTGCTCACCGTCCGCAAACCCGCGCCTACGGTGGCCGGGAATTGTCCTGCGATTCCTGACGCCCAGGCGTCTCCTGCGGCGGCTGCGGGGCGTGTGGGCGCGAAATTTGCCTCTCCCTCACGCGTTCTGCCTCCTCCTTCGCGAGCATTACTGCTTTGCAGAAGGAGGTGAGGGCCTCCCATGCCCTCTCGCTCCGTACCATGGCCTGGACCAGGGCCGGACGCGAGAGATCACCGATCGCCTCCACGAGGACACGGCGATGCTCTGCCCAAGCCGGGCAGACCTCCACCGTATGCTCCACCGTGTCCTTCGGGCATTCCACGCAGTGATGACACCCGGGCGTTTCCTCCCGCCTGATACGAAACAGGAACCTCCCGAAACAACCATGTCCAGTGAGGACCTGCGTCAGGCGGAAGGTGAAGTCGCCGTGGCGCCTCTCTAGCCACTCCTCAAAGAGGGGACTTATCGCCGTAATAGTGGTGTGCTCAGTGTTTTTCTAACCTAGTGTCAGAGTTTTGTATGCCGCCCATGGGCCTCTGAATTGGCTTCACATGCCGTCGAGAAACATCTCTCAGGCATTCCGGTTTCCTCACGATGTTTGATTGTTATGGATTTATATAATACGCACATGAATCTGAAAGTCAGAGGTGCGTGCCTTGGGTTCGTACTCAAGACCTATGACTTTGCAGTCCGACGGTCATACCACTAGGTTATGCAAGATCCGCTCATGAAAGCGGATTTATGAGCGCAAGTATTCACTTATCGTTTTCACTTATATTAAAATCTATTCTTTTTGAAGCCAAAAATTAAATCGAATCTTTTTATTTTTATGCAATTGATATCCACGGAATCGGCAATGTTAACCCATTTTCGTGTAATTAAATAATGTACAATAACACCATCGTTATTTTATGATTTCATCAAATGTTATTTTGTTTAAGATAAGATAAAATAATCATTTATTTGCTCAAACATATGTACAATACAAAGAAATTGTCAGCATCTAAGGGATGTAAAAATTAGAGATAATAAAAACAGATCATCACGTTTGCTTTAGCCTTAAACAAGCTTGTAAATATTAATAAAGTTAAATATAGTATAGAGTAGTGTGTCTTTTTTTTCGTCTGCACATTGGCATCGCAAATTGCTGCAGCAAATGTAGACTAATCCTTAACGTCTGGTATGTAATTCCAATCTACATTATCGTGAACTTGCATGCCAAAATGTTAGATTAATTTATCGAAAACAATCAAGTTGCACATTGATATCGATCAATGACGTTCGTTTTGGGAATTATCTACTACTGTTATCACGTAAAATGATTACTCATATCATTATACCTAATAAAATGTTAGGTTAATCCTTCAGATATTTTTAAACGCCAGCAATTTATTTTATTATATTTATTATCACGACTACTTGTATTAACTAGGTTTCAGTACCTAGTTAATACATGTAGTCGTGATGTGTAAGTAGAGTGAGTCGTCTGAAGTGGCTGTTTCAGTACACAAAAAAATACCAAATAATTTCTAATCACATTTCAATATCATGACATTTTTACTGTAATTATGTTAGAGTCGTTGAGATTGTGTCTCATCTAGTGATTGATTGATTGTGAGTCATTCTTAATTAGTGACGTCGAAAAGAAGTTAGCTGTAAGTACCTACATGAGAATTTTTTTTTTCACTTAGGTACCTGAATTTGTTTTTAATTTGTGAAACTGCTGCATTAAAAGGGGTTAATAAAACACGAGTTATAGTTTACACCTCGACGATTACACATTTTATTTGTTCAAAATAAAAATAAAACTTGCTGGTAGCGTCTAAAATGATGAGGTAATTTTATGTCTTCATAAACCACCACATTAGAAATAGTAGGTAATCTGAAGGGTGGGCCATGGTTTCCCACTTGGTAAAGTCTTACCTATCTTATACACAGGTAAGATTGGTCTATAGCGCTAGAAGAGCGCTAGCTGTAAATCAATATAATATGGGGTCGTAGTATAATAGATAATAAACTTATATGTATTATATTTGTCATCTTATCTCAGAGAAACGTGCACACTTAAAAAGAACTTTATAATTTTTATTTAAAACTTATTCCAAATTCGTTTGATAATCGAATGCAACCAGAGCTATTTTTCTATCAGCCTTTACGACATAAGGTCACCTTTTGCATGTAACCTTTACAGTACCTATTCCAGACGAACGCTACCTATTGAATTTCCATCCTTATGTCAAAATCGGAACTAACGCCGCCATCTTATTTTTTTCTAGTGACATTTCACAAATCAATTGCACGCGGTTTCTATCGATTTCATTGGAGCGCCAAAAGGTCCATGGTCAGTTGTCATGTGACGCGATTGGTATCACTGAATTGTGCAGTCATGTAGTACGGTTCTGTCAGTCGCCATTTTGAGCTCTATTAGTATTGAAACTAAGACTTCAAAGTTCAGAGCTAGTTTTTTTTATTTACAGATATCCTTTCTTGTAGTTACCAGAATGTGAATCTACGAATGATGAACGGATGAAGCTCAATGCACCGTGGTTTATTGTGATTCTGCTGAGGATCAATCTGAAGAACATTGTATCGCCCCCTTGAGACAAGATTTCTTCGAAATCAATGAAGAATTAGGAGCTCACGCTCAGCAATTGCACTTGCCACCACTAGACCATATGAGGATAATACTTATTACCACGAATAATAAGAATTTGTGTAATTAAAATTATACCATATTGGTTTTGTTTTATTTCGAGCTCGCAGTTCAAAATCATTTTAATTCCATCTTGCCCTGGGGGTCTACCACAATCCAGGAACAGGGCAGGTGACGTGTTCGGTAGGTCAAAGTGACAGTTTAACAAAGAATCCATTACTACGATGAATTTCATGAAGTTCCTCTCTGAAGGACCATACGAACTTTTCCACGCTTCCTTGACAGTTATTTTCTAAGAGTTATGAAATACTTATGTATCTACAGTTTTTTAAGATTTTACGGAGCATCTTCATTAAAAATCCGGATTTCCAACAAAAAACGCAACATTTTCATTAAAAAAAAAACATTTCTCTTCCATTACACTTATTGGTACATTAAACTCAAAAGTCTCCCTGAAGACTGCGCTCGCGCGGTTGGCGAGGGGAACCGTTCAAAAATAGAATCTTCATGGATTCCTATGCTTGCATATTGCCATGGTGCTTGAACGTTAGCACGCGCCTAAACTAAGCCGTTGTTATTTAAGTTTCATTAAGTACGGGAGTCTACATCTGCATTATTTTTATTAGACACGAAGAAAGGAACATAAAAATACGTACAAAGGCATGCTATTTCTAAAGAAATCTCTTCCAGCATACCTGCGATAGGAACGTGGATAAAAAGATAATAGGTCTTTACCTATGAAATTGCCGTTTTGTATGAAAAAATTTAAACGAATTTTTTTCGTGTATTTTTTATTTGTATTAATCGAAGTAATCACCCATGCAATCAATGCATCTTTGCCAACGCAGTGGCAGTTTATTGATGCCCTTCTTAAAGAAATCAGCTGGACGGGAGGCAACAAATTCTTCAAAGGCATTTTGTACTGCCTCTCGGGTATTGAATTTTTTTCCCGCCAAGAAGTTATCCAAATTCTGGAAAAAGTAGTAGTCTGTAGGCGCAAGGTCTGGTGAGCAGGGTGGATGACGGAGAGCTTCTAACCCCAGTTCTTGCAACTTGGAGACCGTCTGCTGTGCAGTATGAGGTCGCGCGTTGTCGTGCAGGAGCAGCGGAGACGAGCGATTGACCAATGCTGGTTGGAGATGTGCCAGCTTCTCCATCATTGTGTTCAGTTCTTCACAGTACACATCTGCAGTAATACTCATCTCGTTTGGTAAGAAGCTGTGATGAATCACACCGGCGCTAGACCACCAAACAGTGGCCATCACTTTTCTAGGGGTAAGTTTTATTTTTTTTTATCGCAGGTAACAATGCAAAATGGTTCAAAATTCCTTCATTTGTGTGTCTGTTGAGCAGTGCAAGGCACGTCTCGACGCGTACTTCGCGCTGGCGATCATTGAGTTCGCGGGGCACCCATTTGTCAAGCTTTTTTATCTTGCCAATTTGACGCAAATGGACCAATATTGTTTTGACGCTAACGTCGAAAGCTGCTGCTAATTCAGCCGTAGATTGTGTATCATCAGCTTCCACAATCGCCTTTAATTCGTCATTGTCGACCAAAGTCTTCGGACGACCGCGAGGTTCATTTTTCAGGTCGAAATTTCCAGACCGGAAGCGAGCAAACCAATAACAGGTGGTGCGTTGGTTTGTAGTGTTAGCTCCGTAAACGTCGTTGATGTTGCGTGCCGCTTGTGCCGCGTTGCTGCCACGACGGTACTCATATTCCATAATTACTCGAATTTTTAACGTATCCATGATGACGAAAAAGATTGAAATGCGATGAAAATGTAACACTAATCAATAAACAAATGAACTTTTGGAAAAAAAAATCCATGTTTTTAAAATAAAATTAATTTGAAATTAGAATTCTTAGCCAAACAAAAATTATTTTGATTTGAAATGGCCAATACTGCAGAACGGCAATTTCATAGGTAAAGACCTTGTTGGCGACGGGACCCTATCTATGCACCAGGGCACAAGTAGCAGGTAGTCTACTAACGTATATTAGCGTGATAGATTGCAAATTTTAAAGTTTTAACTTGTTTTTTATTAGAATTTGTATATTATAATGTTATTTTGAGCAATAGGACCATATCCGTGCACTAGGGTACAAGTAGCGGGTAGATTGCGACGGAAATCTTGTAATATTTTCATACTAAATTGTAGATTAGGAACATTTATTGTATGTCAAATTAGATTCCAACTAGAATTGATTATTGTGCTATTGTTTAGGTATATTCATGTTAGATTCATATTAGATTTGTATTAGAATTCTTATCTTGAGCCATTAAGAGCATTAAAACTAAATTTGAAAGGAAATTTTTGTAAGGAAAAATTGTCATAGATAATTACGTAACTTGAAAACATACTTTTTTGTTTATGGAGATATTTTGCTAATTTTGGTCTCAAATGAAAGGTGTAGGCTTAAAACTAATTTGTATGTTTAGTTTGTAAAAATCGGTCCATGCAATAAAAAGATATAGTCACTTTTATGTAACAAAATTTTACTTGACTAGATGTATAATTGTTTGTTCTAAAATGTTTTAATTACTTAAGTAAATGACTTGTAATCGTGTTTTATATAGATATTAGTTATGTAAGGATATAATGTACTAAGTTTTATAAGGTTTTTTGAAAAAGGGCAAAATAAATGCAAAATTCTGAGAATACGGCTTGCACCCAAAAATCCTTAAGGATTTTAGTATAAAAGGCGTGCAATTTTTTTATAAAATGTAGTCGTAAATCAACCATCAACAAGGAATCAACTAAGCAAGCTGGAGTCTCAGAATTAAGTCAAAAACAAGGTGTCTTATTTCTTAAGTCAAAAACAAGGTGTCTTATTTCTTTAACAGACAGTCTGTGTCGTGGTCTCTGGGTAGTGATACCCAAAACCAGGTACGTATTCAGGGGTACGTGGTGGTGTGTGTAGCCAGCAGAGCCGTCTAGGCTCAGGTAAGTACGGAGCACACATCAAAATCAGTGGGAGATTGTCCCAGGGCGACTGCGGTACTGTAGGTACCTAGGCCGTCCGCAACAGTTGGTCCTTCGAGTTCCGGATTCCCTGCAAGAAGATAGAAGAGTTCAGAACATAAGAAGACTTCAAGATGCCGGTTACCAGATCGCAGAAGGATGCCCCCTCACGCTCTGCGTCCCGTCCAACGGAAAAGGACGCGACAGAAGAAACGGCAGGGTCAGAAGGGGTCACGTCCGCGTCAGGGTCATCGGAGACTGAAGCTACATCGAACACTTCTTCGGGTACCACGACTACGGAAGAAACCACGACATCAGAAGCTACGATTACGACTGCGAACACGGCGGCGTCCGAGAAGAACGGACAGAAGAAGCAAGGTGCCGCCCAGAAGAAGACGAACGAGAAGATCCCAGAAGATACTCCGGAACAGGGAGGCCATGGCTCCGCCACGACCCTGAAGCCGAAGGGGGTCGTTCGTCGAGCCAGGTCCACGAAGACCACGAGTTCTACAGCCAGAAGACGCGAGTTAGAAGCCAGAGAAGAAGTAGCACGCCTGGAGTTGAAGCAAGCACAGGCTGCGGCAAAGCTAGCCCGTGTCAGATTGGAGCTGGCACAGTGTGAAGATGGGGACTCTGTGGATGAAGACCTGGCAGAACAAGAAGATAGAACAGCACAGGTGCAGAACTGGATCCAGTCATCAGTATTGGAAGATGGCAACATGGAGCAACCAGAGCAACGAAACCAAACGTCAGAAGAGCCTCAGAAGGTCAAGCCTGAAGTGAATGCTGCAACGAAAGGAGCTTCGATCGAGATTCAAGCATTGACGACAGCGTTAAGAGAAGCTTTCACTTCAAGAGGCGGACCAGCAGCGCAGCCGAAGTACATACACGAGTTACCCTACTTCGACGGCAGCAGCAGCGAGTGGTTGGCGTTCAAGGTCGTCTACGAAGATACAGCACCGATGTTCAACGAAGTTCAAAACATGGCGCGACTCAGAAGAGCGCTGAAAGGCAACGCAAGAGAAGCAATCAAGAGTCTGCTGTACTCCGAAGCTTCTCCGTTGGAAGTAATGCAAGCCCTCAGGAGAAGATATGGAAGACCTGATGCGCTGGTGCTGGCTGAACTGGACAAGGTCAAGGCACTAACGAAGATTTCAGAAAACCCAAGAGACATCTGCATCTTCGCAAGCCAGATCAACAACAGCGTAGCAGCAATCAAGGGACTGAAGAAACCACAGTACCTACATTCACCTGAGATGGTGAAACAAATAGTGGAGAAGATACCTACAGTTCTCAAGTTCCGTTGGTACGACTTCACTGCAGCATCAGAAGAAGGCGAGTTCTCCGACCTGACGTTGATATCCAGATTCTTGAACGCAGAAGCAGACAAGTGTGGAGCCTTCGCGACTTCAGAAGAGAAAAGCGGCTTCAAGAGAATCCAGCGGCAAGCGGCACATTCGACCAAAGAAAAGGACTTCAAAGAAAAGGATTCAAGAAAATCAGAGAAGACTTGCCCTGTATGTGAGGGTGAACACTTCCTGGTTGAATGTCAGAAGTTCCAGAAGGCATCGGTGCAAGATCGCTGGGCAGCTGTAAAGAAGAGTCACGTCTGTTTCAAATGTCTTCAAGGGAGACACAGGAAGGAGAGCTGCAAGAAACCACCGTGCAAGGAATGCAAAAGGTGGCATCATCATTTCCTGCACGTCCAGTCAGAAGATAACACTTCTGAAGACAAGAAGAAGGAGACACCGCAAGAGGTGGCAAGCGTCACTGCATCAGTGAATGCAGTCAACAACGCAAGAGCATACCTGAAGATAGTTCCGGTGGAAGTCTTCGGGTCACAAGGATCACAGAAGATATTAGCTCTTATGGATGAAGGGTCAACAGTATCACTTCTGAACAAGAAGGTGGCAGAAGAAATCGGCGCTCAAGGAAACAATGAAGAACTTGTCATCGAAACAGTGGGCGGCAAGCTGATAAGGAAGAAGGATTCTCAAGTGCTGGACCTGACAGTGAAGGGGGTTCATCAAGAAGCCAAGAAGACACTGAAGAGAGTCCGGACCGTTGACGAGTTGAAGCTTACGCCGCAGTTCCTGGACAAGAAGAGGATTCAAGACTGTCAACACTTGAAGAAGATTGCCGATTCTCTGTACTACGAAGGAGAGTCACCACAGCTGCTCATCGGGCAAGACAACTGGGAGCTGATCGTGACTCAAGAGATAAGAAGAGGGAAGCCAGGGGAACCAGTAGCTTCGCGAACGGGACTTGGATGGGTGCTCCACGGGTCAGACATTGGAGGTGCAAGACCGGTACACTTCATGAACACATGTCTGCATGTCAACACGCCAGAAGAAGAAATGCATCAAGCAATCAAGGATCACTTCGCCATCGAAGCACTCGGCGTGCAACCGAGAAGACCCACTACGGACTCAGAAGGAAGAGCACTCACCATCCTGGAGAAGACCTGCAAGAGACTTGAAGATGGTCGATTCGAGGCTGGACTTCTGTGGAAGAACGAAGAAGAACGGATGCCAGAGAGCTACATTTCTGCCAAGAACCGACTGACTAACATCGAAAAGAAGATGGATAAGGATTCCCAGTTGAAGGCAGAGTACTGCAAGCAGATACAGCATCTAATCGACAGCAAGTATGCAGAAGAAGCACCCGCTGGACAAGAAGACTCCAAGAAAACATGGTACCTCCCTCACTTCTCCGTGGTTCATCCGTTGAAGAAGAAGATTAGGATCGTCTTCGACGCTGCAGCCAAGTCAAAAGGAAGAAGCCTCAACGATGCTCTGCTGCCGGGACCAGATCTACTGCAGTCGCTGTTTGGAGTATTGCTGAGATTCAGACAAGGACCCCTAGCAGTAGCGGCTGACATCAAGGAAATGTTCCTGCAAGTTCGCATCAGACCAGAAGATCGAGACAGCCTGAGGTTCCTGTGGCGTGGAGATCGACGCGACGTGTCACCGAAGAAGTATAGGATGACATCAGTTATTTTCGGTGCAACATCATCTCCGAGCACAGCAATCTACGTCAAGAACCGAAACGCGGCTGACTACAAGGAACAGTATCCCGAGGCAGTCAAGGCAATCGAGCTGAATCACTACATGGACGACTATCTGCACAGCTTCCATTCAGAAGAGGATTTCAGAAGAGTGACAGAGCAAGTAAACTTCATACATAAGAAGGCGGGCTTCGAACTCAGGGGATGGGCATCAAATCAACCTGAGCTGCTGCGAGACGTGAAAAGAGAAACCACCGAGAAGACAGAAGTCGACCTTGGCGAGAAGGAAGAGAAGACATTGGGACTACGTTGGTTCACAGAAAAGGACTCTATCGGCTTCAGGGCGAACCTCAGGAATACGCCAGAAGAAATTGCAAAGGGACTTCAGGTGCCGACGAAGAGAGAAGTCACCAGCGCAGTGATGTCGACCTTCGATCCGTTGGGATTAGCATCACCGGTTCTCGTCCAAGGCAAGAAGCTGCTTCAAAACACATGGCGAAGCGGCGTCGGTTGGGATGAAGAAATAGAAGAAAAGGAGTACGAAACATGGAGAACATATCTGGAGAAGATGAAGCTACTCCAAGACCTGCAGATTCCAAGATGCCTGGCGCCACGTCGCACCGAGGGGGAGCTGCACACGTTCACGGATGCCAGCGAGACGGCGTATGCAGCGACGGTCTACTGGAGAACAGAAGATCAAGATGGAACTTACCACGTCAGCTTGGCGGCAGCAAAGGTGCGAGTCACTCCGTTGAAACCGGTATCGATTCCAAGACTCGAGCTGCAAGCGGCCCTCCTAGGAAGCAGATTGGCACACTCTGTTGAGGAAGAAATGGATCTGAAGGTGGAAAAGAAGACATATTGGACAGACTCCAGCATCGTACTTTCTTGGATCAAGACGGACCCAAGAACATTCAAGACGTTTGTGGCTCATCGCTTGGCTGAGATAGAAGATCTCACCAAACCTCAAGAATGGAGATGGGTACCCACAGCACAGAACCCTGCAGATGATGCAACACGCGACGTGCCAGAAAACTTCAACTGCGATCACCGATGGTACACCGGACCAGACTTCTTAAAAAGAAAAGAAGTTCACTGGCCTGCGGCAAGAACCTTCAAAAAAGAAACCACCGGCGAAGAGAAGACAACAGACATCGCAGCGGCAGTAAGCATCACCCACCCATCACCGGATCCTGAAAGGTTTTCATCATGGAAGAGACTATGGCGAGCCACAGCAAGAGTACTGCAGTTCATACAACTCTGCAGACGCAAGGAAAAGGTCAACGTCAGCAAGAAAGATCCCGCCTGGAAAGCGACACAAGGAAAAAAGAAGACAGTTGAGAAGCAACGACAGTCTTCAAAAGTAACAGAAAGGAACTACAAGCCGCTGGACGCCGAACTACTGGAGCAAGCTGAAACTCTACTGCTGAAAAGAAGTCAAGAAAGAAGCTTCAAAGAAGACATCAGGTGTCTACAGCAAGGAAAGCAAGTAGAGGGCAGCAGCAAATTGAAGAAGCTCGACGTAGTGTCGGAAGACGGTCTCCTGCGGCTGAAAGGAAGAATCGACGCAATACAGGGCGTAACCAGAGACTACAAGCGACCCGTCGTGCTCGACAGCAAGGAAAGAACAACACGACTCATCTTAGAAGAGTTCCACTGCCGTTTCAATCATGGGAATCATGCAACGGTCATGAACGAGATAAGACAACGCTTCTGGGTGCTGGGACTACGATCGGCAATCAAGACAGTTCAGCATCAATGTCAGTGGTGCAAGACGAAGAAGGCGAAACCTCAAGAACTACCGACGGGTAACTTACCTGTCGAACGGCTGATGCACAGTAACCCTCCTTTTACGTGCACCGGCATAGATTACTTCGGCCCGATGACAATCACCGTAGCAAGACGTCATGAAAAAAGATGGGGAGCTCTGTTCACATGCTTAACCACAAGGGCTGTGCATATTGAGCTTACGCCGTCACTATCTACCGACAGCATGGTCATGGCGCTACGAAGATTCGCCGCAAGAAGAGGGATGCCGAAAACAATCTACACAGACAACGGGACCAACTTCGTCGGCGCGAACAAAGAACTGAAAGAAGCATTGGAAGCCATGAAACAAGAAGACTTCACTTCTGAAGCAGAGAAGATCGGCGTGCAGTGGAAATTCATCCCTCCGGGTGCACCCAACATGGGCGGCGCATGGGAGCGTCTGGTGCGATCCATTAAAACCGCACTGGACGCCACACTCAACGAGAAGCATCCACGAGAAGAGGTACTCCACACCCTCCTGCTAGAGGCCGAGCACATAGTCAACTCTCGGCCTCTCACCCATCTCTCCGAGAGCCTTGAGGAGGAAGCACTCACTCCAAATCACTTCCTCCTCGGGCGGTCATGCGGCGCTACGAGAGTCGGCCACTTCGGAGACAACGAGCTCGTGGGCAGGCACACTTGGAAGGCTACGCAGCGACTTGCCGACCACTTTTGGCAACGTTGGCTGCGAGAATACCTGCCCACCCTGCTGCCGAGGAAGACTCCAGGAAGAACCAGCGCCACAGACCTACACGTCGGGGACATCGTGATGATCGTCGACCACAGCCTGCCGAGATGCACTTGGCCACGCGGCAGAATACAGCAAGTGTATCCAGGACCAGATGGGCGAATCCGCATCGTCGACGTCGAGACAAGTGGAGGTGGAGTGCTGCGAAGACCCAGTTCGAGAGTGGTGCTGTTGGTGCCGGGAGTGTCGCCGAGTCTGGAGAATGGTGCGACGCACGAGGGGGAGAATGTTGGCGACGGGACCCTATCTATGCACCAGGGCACAAGTAGCAGGTAGTCTACTAACGTATATTAGCGTGATAGATTGCAAATTTTAAAGTTTTAACTTGTTTTTTATTAGAATTTGTATATTATAATGTTATTTTGAGCAATAGGACCATATCCGTGCACTAGGGTACAAGTAGCGGGTAGATTGCGACGGAAATCTTGTAATATTTTCATACTAAATTGTAGATTAGGAACATTTATTGTATGTCAAATTAGATTCCAACTAGAATTGATTATTGTGCTATTGTTTAGGTATATTCATGTTAGATTCATATTAGATTTGTATTAGAATTCTTATCTTGAGCCATTAAGAGCATTAAAACTAAATTTGAAAGGAAATTTTTGTAAGGAAAAATTGTCATAGATAATTACGTAACTTGAAAACATACTTTTTTGTTTATGGAGATATTTTGCTAATTTTGGTCTCAAATGAAAGGTGTAGGCTTAAAACTAATTTGTATGTTTAGTTTGTAAAAATCGGTCCATGCAATAAAAAGATATAGTCACTTTTATGTAACAAAATTTTACTTGACTAGATGTATAATTGTTTGTTCTAAAATGTTTTAATTACTTAAGTAAATGACTTGTAATCGTGTTTTATATAGATATTAGTTATGTAAGGATATAATGTACTAAGTTTTATAAGGTTTTTTGAAAAAGGGCAAAATAAATGCAAAATTCTGAGAATACGGCTTGCACCCAAAAATCCTTAAGGATTTTAGTATAAAAGGCGTGCAATTTTTTTATAAAATGTAGTCGTAAATCAACCATCAACAAGGAATCAACTAAGCAAGCTGGAGTCTCAGAATTAAGTCAAAAACAAGGTGTCTTATTTCTTAAGTCAAAAACAAGGTGTCTTATTTCTTTAACAGACAGTCTGTGTCGTGGTCTCTGGGTAGTGATACCCAAAACCAGGTACGTATTCAGGGGTACGTGGTGGTGTGTGTAGCCAGCAGAGCCGTCTAGGCTCAGGTAAGTACGGAGCACACATCAAAATCAGTGGGAGATTGTCCCAGGGCGACTGCGGTACTGTAGGTACCTAGGCCGTCCGCAACAGACCTAATATGTAGACAACATGTGTAACAGTAGAAGAGATAACAAAATTCATAAATCAAAGAAAAAAACAACTCACTAATTTAAATACTGCTATTTACTAGGAACCTTAAAATTAAAATTAAAATTGACAGGTATTTTCAAGACTGACTGATTGTTGAAGCTGTCAATTTTCTTTTTTATTGACCTGAAGGCCAGCTGTCAAACTTGTCAAAAATGTTGGTAAATTGATTGTATTTTTGACAGATGGCGAACGAGATGCGATTGCGAACGTTCTTAAAAATTACGGGGATTGCCACTCTGACATAAGATTATGATAGTACAATTAGGTACGTTTTTTCAGCATTGGTCTTGAAAAGTGATGCGGTTGTCAATAATTTTGACTGACCTATAATTGATCATTTAAATCTAGTTTACAAGTAACTTCCACATTATAACGTCCAAACTTTTTAAATATTTTTTGTAGGTAATTAATTATACCTATAAGTTATTAGAAAAAAAAACTATTATACTACGAGTTTGATATTTTCTCCGTTCTTTACAGTTATAGTTACCTATATTTTCATGAGGATATTCTTATATCTGAATCTGGATAGACTGGAAGTCGACCCCAATATAGTTGAGAAAAGGCTAGGCAGATTGATTATTACATCTGAATCTTCTTTTAAGTAGGAATAGTACCTACCTACATGAATAAAAACAAATATAATCTAGTTGGAATCGTACATGCATATAAAACTATAGTAACAAGTATCAATCTGAGGGGTAGAGCGTTTAACTTCTGACAGATTTATAGTCCACCGCTGTGAGACGCTGCAGATAGTAAATTATATGTCCTTATTACTACAGTTGATTAAATAGAGAGGGAGGGACTCATTATCTATCATAGTATTTAATAGAGATGAAATAAATAAAAAATCCGGGAAATAATACGACAAATTCGGTTCAGAAATATTATTTTATAGTTCGTGGTAAGAGTTGCATTATGCTGTGTCCTTCTTTCTATCCATGGCTGTGGTACAAAATGACCAAGAACATGAGTATTTTTTTTTTTAGGTAGGAACTCTCCCACGTATACCTATCAGGTTGTCAGCTACTTAACCAGACTTTCCTGTGGTGTGCCCCAAGAATTTACGGCCTCCAGCCAGAGCATAATCTTATAAACTAAACCACTACACACTAAGTGCGTCTCCTCAAGCTCTATAACAGCCTGCTGCAATGACCAACCACCAACACAAGGTCTTCGTAAAAATCTTGTCTAGGAAAGTACTGCCATCACACCCATTTTATGTATGTCTGTCGAGAGCATTGCTGAGTTCTGGATTGAAGAGTATGGGTACCGGGGTAATTACAGACATTTCTTTGTCAGTAGGTTGAAAATGCCCCCCCCCCCCTGTCGCAGAGCGTTTTCCAACCTGCCTTCAATACCTGTCTACATGGCCTGCTTACGATCACCAGCTTACGTTGCATGAAACTCAACATCGTACCGTAACAATCATTCACAATCTGTTTCATTCTCGTGCACCTAGCTTCTGACGTTTCATAAGTGCCCTTGTAGGTTTATGTGAAATAAAATATTTTGAATTTTGAATTCTAACACTTCGACAACATTCATTGCGTTATTTACGTTGTTAAACGGACAAATTTTTCGACAATTGAAGCAATGGATTAGCAATATATTCTTCAAAATTATTCAGATTAAGATTGATTTTGTGTGAATGAAACTGAATAAAACGATCCGCTAGTTGTGATTGATTAAGTCAAAAACTTTATTTACGTACAAACTTAGTTCACGAACTCGTGACAATTCTCCCACAATTACAAGTAAGTTAATAACTCGAACATACTGTTGTGTTGAATTACTTTCGATACTGAAAGATTCTAGAGCTATTAAGCAATTATTATTACGCTAGCTGTTCGTCGCCCGGGTGTATTTCCGACTTTTTCGTTGGATTTTCCAAAATTTTCTTTAATGCAAGTTTTGTCTAGACAATTACGTTTATTAATTAACAAAATCAGCCAAATCGGTCGGGCCATTCTCTACTGATGATCTTTCATACGTGCGGCAATGTTTTTTTTATTTATAGTTAGCTTTTTTTTGTACTCAAAATAAACTAAACGTGAATAGAGATGATGAATAAACTATTACAATTATATTATTAAAAAATATTGGACACGTTTTGCGCCACCAAAAGATTACGGCGATCCATTGCGTTAAAATGTGCCATGACGTCACTAGTATGTAGATTTTATACTTCCTTGTGACGTAGCGACCCCCACTCCCCAACTTTAATGCGTCTTATCTAAGATTTTTTTAAATAATATGATAAAGCAAAAAAGACGTGTTTAATATTTTTTTATTATCTGACTGACGGACTAAATAGAATTGCTTTTTTATGACTCAGGCATCATCCCTATTCATGCAGGCCTAGTACTTTTTGTTAGTTATAAACTATTTGTGCGCCCAACCAAATACTATGATTGGTGAGATAATACTAATGATTGTAATACCATCTTAAATCCATGCAAGCCTAGTACTTTTTGTGAGGTTACTCTCAGAAATTGTGCACAACGTGTCGTGGACACAATACCGTATTGTATGAGGATAACTTTTTTTTGCAACATCCGATTTTAATTAAAGAAAGCCTATATATATTCTGCTCCAAATTAATCTCTGTTCTACCTGTGAAAACTACATGAAATTCAAACAAGCAGACAGACAGACAGACACCGGATTCTACTGTTTTATTTTATTATATGTATAGATATACTATTAAGCAATATTTTGTACGCCGAATAAAATGGATGAAATCTTATTTTCTTATTTGATTTCAAATTATTTAATTGGTTTGTTGTGTATAATTAAAACCAATCAAAATTACTCTTACCTATAGACAGTTGAAATGTTCACGGATGACGAACCGCACGACAACAAATAAAAAAAATAAACATACAAGAAACGTGTTTTTATTTACTAAAGTATTAAAAACATATATATATACATGTATGTACGGAATATATATATATGTACGGAACCTTTTGTGTGCGGGTTTGACTAGCAATTGGCCGGTTCTTTTATATTATAAATCGTGTGAGAAATTTTCATGTTCAAATAGCGAAATATGTGTCAGCACTTCCTGAATTTAGGCGTGAACTTATGTTATGATTGTTTACTGGTTAATTGACTTCATTTTAACAGGCTACCTACAACTTTAATCAGCCTTTTTTCCGGGGGTTTAGCGAATTTCCCAAATCAGCAAAACAAGACTGCTTGCTGGTCTCAATCAATCTGCCTATAAAACCTTTTCCCAACTATGTTGGGTCTGCTTCCAGTCTAATCGGATGCAGCTGAATACCAGTACTTTACATGGAGCGACTGCCTATCTTACCTCCACAACCAAGTAACTGGTAACACGACCCTCCCTTGGTAAGACTGGTTTTCAGATTACTGGGCTTTTGACTACCCGTAACAACTGCCAAAGGTCTACGAATGACAGCTGGCACCAATCGCTTAACGTGGTTTCCGAGGCACGGAGGGGTCTCGGTATGTAAATATGATCTTACAATCACAGACCAACCCCGACAAGCTTTCCTTAACCTGATGGATCGACCAGTGCGACTGTTTTTACTTAGCCACGAGCTCCTCTAAAACTGCTGGGCTGATGTATCCTTAAGGGGGATGCGCTTAGGTAGCCCTCGAAATTCAAATTTTTTTTCTTTTTTTGCAATTTGCAGATCAGTGTCAGGTTGTATGTTAATTAAAATATGATTCGTGACCGTAACAAAAATAGCTTTACAGAATTATAATCATTAGAATCAGCAATACAACTCCATAAGATAGCATAATTCTCAAATAATTCTATAAATAAATATTTGATACGGCCGCGAATCATATTTAGATCAACATACATCCTGACACTGACTTGCAAATTGCAAAAAAACGTAAGAAAATTTGAATTTCGCGGGCTACCGTGACGCTTTCGCCTTAACTAATATTATAAATGTGAAATTGAGTTTGTTTGTTTGTTTATTACGCTTTCACGCTAAAACGGCTAAACGGATTTGTTTGAAATTTGACAGACCAAGACCTAAGTTAGGACATAGGATACTTTTTATCCCGATATTCACACGGGATCAAGACTCATGCGGGTGACCCCGCGGGGCGCTGCTAGTGCTGTATAAATCTCACTGTGAAAACTTTTCTTCTTTCTTGTGACAAGATTGTCAAAAGAAAGAAGTGAATTGTCATTATACCTTATGCTAAATATTGACACTTTCACTAGATTTACGAGAAACAAACAATAAACCATCTATGATAATCATAAAAATAGTGCCATTTTAATTTACTTTATGAAACGAAGATATTGGATGCATAAGTGTTAGAAGTATTGTTCATAATTTGTGATAATTTCACACCTTAGCCAGCCACGTGCCTGTTTCCCATAGATTATTTTAATGTATGTTTCTTCGGTTTGTTTGCACTTCTAGGTATTGTTCCTGTGTGTAATCATAGCGTAATTAAATACGTTTCCCGCCTTAATACCTATTTATTTATTTTTAGTACCAATAGTTCAATGGTAATGGAATTAACTGGCAAGGGAGGTTGTGATTACGATCGCCAACCGATGCACTTGTGTGAGGTGTATTTATCTTTTGAGAAGAGCAAAAAACTAAAGAAACTACAACTTTTTCCAAAAGGTTTATTTTACATTAAGTAAGAAATAATATTTTAATAACAAATAATTGTGCGAGAGTCTGAAATTCCTTAATTAAAGTCATGATTTCAAATGTCACCAATTCAAAAGGTACAGACAATTTCAAAAAAATAGTTATCAACACAGGAATCCTTATTCCGTTCACTAACACTTTTTCTACTTATAAATCTCCGGTACAATTTCCTGTAATATAATTACAGATAACCATTTCAAATTCAATCTTATGTGGCACTCTATAAAACTCAATTTGAATTTTCGCCAAAATGTGTACATACCTAATGCAAAGAAAAAAGAACTTCTGCGGGTCTAAATTGGACTTTGAAGTTGGGAAGTTAAGATTGTTTTTGCAGTGTAAGTTTGGTGGTTGTTATGAACCGACGTGGGTGTTTAATGGCGAGGAGTGAGGCTTGGAGACAGCTGTCGTTCCCTCGGGCACCACTAAGGGTTTTGTTTACAGCACACTCTAATGACAAAGATCTCCACGGTACCTACTGAATTGCTTTACTTTGAATATTTACTCACACCGGATTTGTGATGGGCACTTCGTGTTGTGTGCAAGAACGTTGCGGGTAAAAATCTAATAATCCCGTAGCAAAACTGTACCCAGATTCAGCATTGAATTCAGCGCTGGGGCTCTGTCTCGCATAGGGTCGCAGCATTATGCTGAGCGATGGCCGTTTTACGTGGATGTGACGCAAATTTTCCCCTAAATTGTTATTTTCGTGTTTTTGTTCTTTTTTTGCGTCATGTTTAGCGCAAATAAACGTAATTCTTTCTTTCTTTATTTCATTGACATTGATCTGACGGTCAATAAAGCATAAGCAGGCTTGAATCGTATTTGTACATTTACGGGCTTAAAAACTATACACTTAGCAAGATTCGAAAACGATTTTCTCCTAAAGTATTGGTAGAAATATGGTGTTACGAACATAGTATTTTGTTTGATTATTATATTATTACGCCTACGGATTTTTAATTTATCTGTCTGTGATGTCTTGTTATACCTTTTTAGTTGACTTTTTTGTCGTAGTTGGGTTTTAGTTTTTTAGCTTTTATTTTGTGCTTTTGTTTTGGCTTGCGTAATACATAAAAAGTTGCGTACTAAGACAACCTGTTGAGATGACATCGAAAGTGATCAAAAATATGTAAAGGCATTGAAATACGAGCTCTGCTGACATTTGGATAACGATAGAAACGTTGAAAAGCTCACTTAACCACCAACCATGATGTCTAGGCTAGAATTAAACTTTAAAAAAAGTATAATTCACTTTATTGTTAAGCTCTGCAAGAAAATAACCCCCCTTCAAATCTAAAATCACAAATAATTACTATATAAAACATAATCTTTCAAAAAACCTAATCATTTTATTGTAGCTTCCTAGTTATTAAATAATGATTAAAGGGCGTTGTATTTAACAATACCTTCAAAAACTTGACATTATAATTATGTAGGTACTGACGACCCATTCATCAATATTTCAAATCGACCTTGGCCCTTATGGTCGTCATTTACAGTGGTCAAGGTTTCATGAATATCAATCGAACAAATCGTTTGAACTACAATTTTTTTCTAGCTTAATATAATATTTATAAAGAAATTCGACTTCCTAGAAATTACCAATTAATCTGCCAAGCCTTTTCCCAGCTATGTTGGGGTCTGCTTCCAATTTAACTGGATGCAGCTGAATACCAGTATTTTACATGGAGTGACTGCCTATCTGACCTCCACAACCCAGTTACTGGGTAGCAGAATACCCCTTGGTAAGACTGGTTTTCAGACTTCTTGGGACTACCCGTAACGACAGTCAAAGATTTACGAATGACAGCCGGGAGCAACAGCTTAACGTGCTTTTCGAGGCACGGCGAGGTCTTGATATGTAAGGGTTTCTCACCCATCTACGAGACGAGATTTAAGCTACGCTTGCCGCGGTCGGTTACCGCGACAAGCGTAGCTTAAATCTCGACCCGTGCGGCGGTTATTATTTAGACACGAGCCCTAAATTAAAGTTCATAGACATTAAATAACAATCTTTTGTTTCAATTTCCAGTAGTTTTTGACGGAAAGTTGTTGCTACGTCACCCCCAATCCAGGGTGAACACGTGACTCTATGGTTTTGAAGGGCAAACTTCTTTGAACAGCTGATTGAATTTAGTTTGTGTGTGTAGGGACGTAATACCGCAAAACTTTGACAAATCTGTTTGGTATATAGATAGCCGAACCCTACCAAGTCTTTACTAAGTAATAAATACACAACAAAAAATAAATTAAATCAAGAAAATAATTTAAGGAATGAATGTGTTTAAGGAATTAGTGATCAGAACCCCAGAATCCCTTTCATCCCCGTCAGAAAGGCTGGCTCAATAGTGGAGTAAAACAAAAGAGGGCTAAACTCGCCATTAGCTTGTGAATACCACCCAGATATGAGCAGGAATGACTGTCCACAAGCCCACTATGACTGAAAGTACTGCTTTTCAAAAATACGCCAGCTTCACAGTCTAAAAACGCAGTATTTAATGCCTTTGCATGGAACGAGAGACCTTTGTAACCTTTAAATAAATAGTACATGTTAATAATACAATTTGCAAAATAAGTAAAGGTACATAGCTGAGCCCTGCTCTACTAGCTAGGTTATGAAAGCCTGTAGAATCGAGGAAATTGTAGTTTCCTCTTGAAAAGTTATACAAGAACACAAATCCAAAAACCTCTACAAAGGAAATAATACAAGACTCATAAATTATATAATTATAACAGAAAATTTACAAATTAGCAATAACAGATGGGAACCCGTTCAGAATTGAGAGAAATACAGAATATTTTAGAGCATCTAAAAAAATATAAGCAGAAAATTGCAGACACCATCTCATGCATCGTAAAATGAATATAGAAAACAAGTAGATCCCTTTTCATAAAATATAATAAGCAACTTATTCTTATATCGGCAGAAACATCTTTTCTAATAATCTAGCTATGAATTCATCATAGCAATAATGTCGATTATCCATATTATCTTGAACAATTCAATTACTTCAGCACCTATTTACATTTTAGCAGGTCAATTTATATTTAAATGGTCAAAATTTAATTACTAGTTCATTATATCATTTATGGCTGCTACCCACACCAAAAACTTTAGACCTCATCGCATAAAATAAACAGTTCGACATTAAACAAATCCCTAAGCTAAATAATTAGTTATACCAACATTACCCCATTCAAAAATTTGTACAAAACTAAACTAAATTCATTCAACATTGTACCGGCTTGTATTTACAAAGTTCAGTTTCTTGTTCAACAAATTGTTTGTTGGTTTAGCAAATATAAATATTTCGCTTGTTAAGAGATACTGAAATTTTCATTTGTTTAACTAAACTTGGTAATTCGAGCTCTAAACAAAAATAACAAGATAAACACGGCAGGTAAGTCCAGTAAAATAATAAACCTATTTATTTTTTCTCTAAAGAATAGAGGATCTATTACTCAAACGATATGTTACGAAGGTCGATTTTCTAATCATTTTTGTATTTATTTAACGCTTATTTATATAAACCTTCTTCAGGATTTACTCAAAACCAGATCTAATTTGAATAATCGTTTCAGCTCCTGAAACGTTTTTATAAACGAAAAGGTTACGACTATAAATAATAATTATTATTCTGATCAGTTGAGGATACCAAATAAATTATAATAATACATAATTCATTATGCCGTGATTTCTTTCCGTGCTGGCCGCCCGCAAAAGCACACGCCCTAGCTGAAGAAAGCTCTGTAGGGCGGGCGACTTCCTCGATCGCAGCTCCTCTAGCGGCAGGCGGCGGGAACTAAAGATCGAGCGGCGATTGGCCACTTTGCGTGACGTCACGCCGTTTCCAACCAATGGGAGGAAACGCGCTCTTGCTCGGCCGCAGTCCTCGTCGCCGCGCCTTCGTATGAGCCGTGTGTCGCTGCCGGTCTCCCCCCGCACCCCGCGACGAACCGTCTCACCCGCATTCTAGTTGTGGGTGTCGCGCCGTGCAGTCCTCGCGTGTGCCGCTCAACTTAGTGCGCCGTTTGTGAGTGCTTTATATCCCGCACGAGTGTCAGTGTGACGGAGGATCCCGTGCCACCCCGCGGAGGATGTTAACAGCGCACGGTGAGTGATGTCGGCGAGTCGACGGTCGCTTATCTCGCTGCGGCGCCACGTGAACGCGCTCTATTTATAAAATGTAAACACGCAGCTAATTTGATTTGAGACTATATTGCGGTATTGCTACTTAAAAGCGAGAGTGCGCGTCCGGAGCGCGCTCAACTAGCGTTCGCAAATTAACAATAAAGACTCGGCGCGCGACGGTCGAGATTGCCGAGTTCCTGTAAGACGGACGTGCAAGTGACGTGTTGATGTCGATGATTTTAAAAATTCAGTGTCTAGACCCTGACGTGAACATTCAAAAAGTGGATATTCGTCAGTTAACCTTGGATTGGTTCAGGGCTGGCGATAGCACGATAACGTGACCTTGGAGCGGAGTCTCGCGAACGCCGGCCGGCGCTGGAAGCGCGCGAGCTCACGGAAAATGTCCAGACAAACAACGATAATGGTGTCGCAAACACAATGATAATTCTGTTAATGTGAGAGATTCGTGCAGGAAACACAATGAGAAAATATCTTTAATATGCACTGTCAACTGAAACATTAAGACGGAATTTAAATACGCTGATCTCATTTTAAAGACAATTAAGCAAACTGAACGAGCGAAACAACAAATTAACAAATGACATTGATTGCCGTCATCGAGACTGATAAAGCAAAGGAGATCAGGCTAGTAATTTCGATGCGTTTCAATTAACGACGTGCAAGACTGTTTAAGTGACTAATGAAACGGTCCAATGATTAATTCAAATGAACATGAATCTGCTTAAGTTAAGTGGAAGTACCCAAGAAATTGTCGTAAAGTATTTAATTATCTGCCTCAACAGACAACATGCTACAAGTGTTCCCTTTTCTAAATGGCAGTAATTTCTACAACACGGTTTTCCCTTATAGCTGTTGCATTTTTTTTATAATGGCAGTCGAGTCGAGTCTGTCCGGTTGAGATACCTCGATACGGTCAGGTTCGAGGCGTTGGTCCCACGCCTCGTTCCACATACTCAATTCTTTCGATTTGCAATCGTATGGTCAGTTGGCCTGACACCGATCAAGTGATTTACGTCTCCACTAAGACAATTAAGTTCAACAACCGAAATGTCAACTTCTATTATTGTTTGAGAACGAATAATATGAATCGCATGGCAAATAATTAAATACGCAAGAAATGTTTTAAACAAAACTTGTCCAAATGTTTACCAAAACCTCATCGTGCTCCACCAAGGTCATAACACGTTTAATCTGAAAAAACTGGTAGCAAAAACGAAACTTAACAAAAATTAAGAAGATTTGGGATTCTCATTCGCACTTACGCACATTCGAATGTTGAAAGAGCAGTCGCCATATGTACTAATGTTCGTGTTCTGTCTAGCGTATAAGAACTGCGTACATGTGCGAGTAGGACGAAGATAATTCGCATCGAGTGAGCGAACCGGCCATGCGAGATGCTCAGCCGTATCATAAATATTAATCAGGCACTGGTGTCAACAGCCACCGCGTAACATGACACCGCCACGATCCGCTGCTAGCCTGGTACTTGAAGTAGTGCCCAGACGCTGTACTCCAGACAAACATGACAACTGAAGTAGGACTTATGACAAGGCTACTCATAGAATGGCAATAGTAAGGACGAAAAAAATGCAAATATTACGCAGTATATAACAAACCCTGCACTGAAGTAAGAGGCATTTTGCATCAGATTTTAAATACTTCAGAAGATAGCACGGATCAAATATTTGTTTTCTCTTAACTAGCTCTTTCTGCTGCAAACAGACTTGTGGAATAGTGATAATGTTATCGTTTGCACATCCGTTTGTGCTTACGCATTCAGCCATGACCTGCCCTACAACTCTCAGACCCAACTAGTGAATGCACTACAGTTTTATGTTAATTTGCTCTAAGAATTTGAACAGTACTTTATTTATGTTTTAATTACTTAAATAATTGATTAATGAGGTTAATTGAAGTTAAAAAACATTTCGCTGAACCCTATTTGAGACTCGATCGATTTCTTAGATGATATTTTGTTTTTCTGTTATTTAATGATTGGTTAGCAGCTAAAGTATTTAATGCTGTTTTGATCTCTGACCTTTTTGAATATTTTCCATCAGTTCTTTCAAGAATGAGTTGTCCTCCGATAAAATTAACGTTACAATGTATCGGAAGTCTTGGGTGTCGTCGTCGGTTCTTCGCACTATCGACCTTCATGTTTGACATTTTACATAAATCCACGAACAGGTTTCACTTATGTACGTACGTAGAAATAAAAACAAGTATTAGACCCTAATTTGTGTGTTTTCAAATTAACTATGAACACACTGGGTGTTCAGTTAATAGTACTAGATTTAAAATAAAAATACTAGTTTTTATTTAATAAAATATTATGTGATAATGAGTTACTGTTTCGATAAAGAAAATATTACTTGTATGAACAGTTGCTTATTTAATAGCTCTATTTTGTGTTAAATGATTGCAAGTCAAAGAAGTAAATTGAAAAAACTCCTCTTGACTCTTATACCAAGCATCCACTTTGGTCACAAACATGCACTTAAAAGGGAAAATACATTGTTCAATGATGCACTTACGATTAAAATTGAATCAGTAACATTATTAATTACTTATATACCTATCACTTGCTATACATGTTATTATTATGATGACGACAGTATTACACCAAGTACGACGTTCAAATAATGGGCGACGATGCCGAGTTATGTCTCGAGAGTTGTTTTGTATAAGTAGACGTGTACTTAAAATGTAATTAAAAACGAGTTACCACTACGACAGCTCGGCTTAGGGATAATAAAGATTTAATTGCACAGGTGCTGAATAGAATAAAATGAGTGAAATTATTCAAAATAAAACAGAAAGAGAGCCCTCCACTGGCGGGAGATCGTAGTCAAGAAGATTATCTGCGGAGACATTTCACACGAATGAAGACTTTATCGGAAGAAGGATTACAAAAGTTTGAGCAGTGATCGAATCATTTTTAACTGATTAATCTGGAATGTTCACATTTTTATTGTCTTTTTAAAAACAAAGATAAATGCTCCAACATAAAACAAATCAAGCAAATCATATTGAAAACTCAGATATATCTAGTTTGTTCGTAGATATGGTAACAAGTAAAATATTAAGAAAAGCAGTTTTAAAAG
The DNA here is from genome assembly GCA_949128155.2 of Xanthia icteritia. Taxonomy (NCBI): domain Eukaryota; kingdom Metazoa; phylum Arthropoda; class Insecta; order Lepidoptera; family Noctuidae; genus Xanthia; species Xanthia icteritia. The sequence continues at coordinate 6,205,132 of OX421932.2, forward strand.
AACTTAATTCCAAAGAATTTTTATCATGAAAAAGTATGAGAAGTGAGGAGACACAACCAAACGGGTGGAGCTGCTTCGAGGCGAGATCAAGACGCGCCGGTCACTTTTTGCTCGACAACGATGCGTGTGAGCACATCTGCAAAGTTTTTGCTTCTGTATGTGTGTGTACGAACACGTTTTTTGCTAATGTGCGGGTATGCGCCAGCGGTCCGCTTGTGGGTTCCCGACGTGCGTGTTCAACTATCTTTTTTGTTTTTTCTTCATTAATATTGTTCATTTTATTACTGAACTCTACTACTGAGTAAATAAGAAAATATTTCTTTTATTCTTTGTTTTTAACATTATCAATATCGTTAGCGTTAACAACAGCATTGTCTGTTCATATTACGTTCATAATACTATCACCTGCCACTGCTGGAAAGACATATTTTCTGAAAGCATACCTGCGTATGAGTGCATATATATAATAAAATTGTTATACGTATGTCACCTTACATAAAAAGATAATTTAGAATGACAGTAGAATCCATGTATATCTATGTACCGAAGCCTCATATTTATTTTTAATATTAAGTTGACATGACTTTAAATGTAATAGTTAATCAAAAGGATCAATGAAATGTTAAGGCTCTAATAAAATGATAATTTGATACCAGACTAGGAAAAAGCATGTTAGTATTCGCCCGGCGAGGAAACACAGCCAAGTGCTGTTGCTCCACATGTGACTTTATTGATAAACGTGGAAGGTTCACTTTTGTTTGATGAATTCAAATAGACATGTAACGTTTATTGATTGTGACACTCGTAATAAGAGTCACGAGTTGTTGCGTAATGCGAACAATCTCGTCCACTTCATGTAGAATACTAAAGCGGATTTTTTCTTACTATTTGTTTTAGTACTGTTGATATTCTTTTAAGTATTTTTTCTGTAATTTAAAGGTTACTATTACGATAAATGTGAATACCTCATCCTTATTATGGACCTAAAAATAGCTGCAGTTATTCTTGACATTGAAATTACTTCACTCAAGTGCAATGCCTCTAAGCGATGAAACAAACAATTGTTTAATAAAAAACATAATAGGATTACTCAATTGTTTACCTGTTCATCATCGCTAATATAATGTTACTTGAAGGTTTTCAATTTATCGTCATTACTAAAATATTGAATGTTAAAATTTCAGTTTCCCAGTCCTCATTAAGTATGTTTATCGTCAAAGGACGAAGTGGGCGTTCAGTCGGTGTACCCTAAAGATTCTCAGATTTCAATTAGTTAGGCGGAGAAAATCGGAGAAAATTCCATGTAGGTTCATTATTCAAGTTCATTTTAGTTGAATTAAAATATTCACTCAATATCGGAGAATTAAATCAATATATAACAATACCTATATGTAATAATATCCACATTAATTTAAGAACAGATTTTATCCTAAATATATCTTTGGACGCATTTTATTTAGCACTTAGTTTATAAATAGCAGATTTTTTGTATAGTATCATAACAAAGTCATAATGATAATTTACCTTGCAGCAAAATTATGTTCGGTTTTCCCAATGACAGGGAGTCATTACATCTTATCAGTAAAGAAACAAGCCATCATTACAATAAATCTTCCCACATCATCTTCCCAACCCTCGTTGGATACATTAACAAATGTATATATACATTTTTTTACTTTGTTACTAAGTTTTTTTTGTCACTGGTGATAGATGCTGTGGTTTCAAACTTAAAATCTTCCACGTACAGCGTCACCCTGGAGCATTCGTTGACAGTCGCGCGTCGAGTGATGGATGTGCTCTTATCGCATTTGATAACCTTCCGACGTCTTCCCCCGGTACCCCACCACGGAGATGCGATATTTTAGCGAAAGTGCGCCTATAAATATCAAGAAACTACATTTTGGGATGGATTTTTATATTTAAGACTCTGTTTTTGAACTTGGGTAGATAGAAATAATTATATAATTTTATTTGTTTCCAATATTGAAAATACAAAAAAAAAAAACATTTTCTGATGTGACTTGCAATGAATATATATCATTTAGTTTAAACAAGCTATTACAAAGTGCAACGAAGCAATGCAATAAACAGAATCTAAACAGTGTTTTGGAAAATTACTTCTTTAGAATTTTAGATATTACCCAAAGTCACGTGACTCAACAAAAAGTTTGAATTAAAGACCAACAAACTATAGTAATCGAAGCATGAAAGTATTCTTGAAGACACTATGTATGTCTACAATCAGCAAAGTAACATTTCCAAACTGTTGACTTGTGATTATTAATGTTATCTCAAAAAGAAAGAATAAGATCCAAATAGATATAGAAAGTTACTTTAATTTTTCCACTTGCAACAACAATATTGTGATGACACAGATGATCTTCATATTCCTAATAACGCTTACTAATTTTCTTTGATCTTTGACATTTTAATCTTCTTTGTTGATCTCAAAAACAACAGATACATCTTTGTTTCAATTGTCAGTCTAGTAACAAGCCGTTATCGCGGAAGTGTTTGTACTAGTAGGTAAATTTACTCTGTCAGGAGCATGATCTACTGCAGACAAAGGTCAAACGTTTAGATAACCTCGTGACTTTTCTTACATTGCGAGTTTTTACATCTCCGCTCACATAAAATTCCCTTTCATTTTCTTCTCTGATTCTATTACAAATACTCAGATCATCATTCCTGTTTTATTGTGCAGAATACTTTGAACCTCTCATGCAATGCATGTTTTTTTTATTAAATGATCATCTTCTTGCTACTCTTGTGCCAATTTATTTGGCATCTAAGCAGTACGTCTTTTTCTATATATCTATTAGCCACCATTTCAGTGCTCACTTTCTTGTTCACTATATTTCTTTAACCATAGAATTGTTTCCACAGTTGTATTTTAAAACTTATCTTCGACATATCGTATTTCTTGTGAGCATTGGAATATTTTATTTTATCTTGCTTTCTTTAACAACTTATATCCTTATGTTTTTGCTCCAATTCACTTCGGTAATCAGTATCAATGAACAATCCAATACTGGAAAAGGGACTTTCGAATGACCTCGCTCTGACCTTATCACAGCCCATAATTATACAAAAAAGGCGATCGGCAGAAGTGAGAGGGTATTTTTTGTTTTTAAATTAATGAGCACCCTTTATAAATCACAAATAATCTGACATGTATGTAGAGATTTCTTTAAAAATGCATTCTTTATTGCAAGGTGATTTTTTACTAATAATATAGTTCGAATAAGTGATAATTGATTTCTCTTGTCGCTTTTTAAATGGTAAATAATTTTGCTAATTGACATTACTTACAATTTGTCGGATTCTAAAATTAAAACCGGTATTTCATGCAAGTATACCTGACAATTTGGCAATGCAAAGTAATTGGAATTTAAATTCCATTTATGTAATTCCATTTCCGTGTTACTACAATCAACCGTTCCGTTACCGTTTCTGCTACAATCAAAATTAAGATATTCTAACAAATTGTTGATTCATACATATCGACTTAAATTACTAGTAGCCAAGACAAAAATCAAATCGTGCATTTTCTACGGTGCAGTCTTAAAACAATCCATATAGGTAGATAAAAACTAAATCCAAAACTTGACACAGCCTAATCCAAACACATATCATAATTAGTAGAACATTAGCATTAACAAAACAATTTTATTTGCGAAACACGTTCTGTTCAAGCTGCGACAGTATCTTTGTGTCCCGTTTTCATTAGTGAACTTGTCGCATGTTATCGCACGCCGTGGCTAATGGTTCCATATCAAATATTGACTGTTTTGCTATCGTATTACGTCATCCATCCAGTAGTTCTACACCACTTGAGTATTGGTGTCTGTCGATTTGAATAATCATAAGTGCCAATACTAAAAGGCCGCGGTCTTTGATGTTTATTAGCTCGAATAGTTCATATGTATTTTTCTTTTATGAGTAGGAGTACTAGACTCGCAGATGTTGCACTTCGGTGTTCATTAATGAATTACTATTGTTATGGTTATCGTTTTCAGTATGGAGAGCATTGGATGCGGAAGTGTATAATATGCAGTGGTTTTGATATCTATCTGATATGTCGTTACTCTCTTTCACATCGTCTATATTATTCTAGTCCTTTCCATTTATAATTATATCTTTAAAGATAATCTTATCTTTTGTGTTTTCCACGAGGATACAATAAATGACGTAAATTGCGTCCGTGTTTTTTCTTTCTTTTTCTTCACCGACCTGTTTTGAGGTAGTTTTCAAATCAGCAAGAGTTAGATTCAAATACCTAAATTGATTCGTTTTTTACCTCCATGTTTTTTTACTGATCCTAAAAACTAGTTAGCCGAGTTTTGGATTCTAGTTTTGAGACACCGTTTTGTGTTTATTTGACCAATACGTACACATTCATACCAAAGAGCAGGTTTCTACAGCCAATCCATACCTTCGTGGCAGACTGTAAACACCTATGATTGGCGGGAGCGATGTGTCTTATCTCACTCATTGTCTCCAAAATTATTTTAATATTTGATTATAATATTATTTATATAAACGTTACATTATAATTAGGTGTGGAATTATTTATAGTTGCTCTGATTACATTTTTTTTTTATCATTCATGAGATTTTCTTAACTTTTTACCTCATTTTCTTTTTGTTCTGCATAAGATGTTCACATTTTATCTTCTTATACGTAATGTATGCTGATAGTAAAAAGTATTATTTCATGCAACTGTACAATACGCGTACAACTGTAGGTATCAATAGGATGTGGAAAAAAGCGGAAAAGGCGACGGAAACAATAAAAACTAAAAATCTTTATTCATATAATAAAAGATGCAAAATGCATATAAAAGATATTTGATGTAATACAAGATCATATCATCGTCATTGCCTTATTATACTCAAATAAAATTTAATTTTGCATTAATTTAGATGCATTTTATCAAAAAAATAATTTTCTGCGACATCTCAAGATCACTGACGTCTGAAACTAATGTTGCTGACGTCAAGTTTAAATTACCCTTGATCAGCTGGTAATAAAATTATATTTTTAGCACTTTATATTTATACAAATATTTTAAATTTGAGAAGTGGATATTATAATAAAGAAACCCATGTACGCAAATCAAAGTTGCAAAGTTTCGAATTTTAATACAGTCATATTTTAACTACAAGACAGATCAAATTATCTATTCAAACTTTCGTTTTAGAGGACTGCTGCTGCAGAAGATCCATGATTAACGTACATGATCAATAAATAAATAATAATAATAAATATTCATATCAAATTCAATCCACACAACTAAGAAACTTAATCACTACGGAAGATACAAAACCAGTTTTATTTTCCTAAAAATTCCACCGTTTGAACCTTGAGATGTATTTAATTATATAATATCGACACAACTAATGTCATCTAATAGCGAATGATGTATTAAAGTGATAAATTTTCCTAAGGTCATGCAAATATTGATATGGAGTGATAAGACGACCCTGCATTGTCTATCGCAGGTTGCTTCAATACATCTTCCGCAGTTTTCAAAGATGTTTACTAAGCTACTAGAAATACCCTTGGTGCATCGGAAGAACATGTGTTTAGTGTAAACTCTCCATATTATGTCACAATAACTTAAGCATTGAAGATACTTTCGCCAAATATTCTAGTTAAGAATTTAAAAAAACATATGATTTAACTTGGATCATGTTGATGAATAATCACAAAATTTAAAACTACGAAAACTTTACCTTCTTTGGATATTATCAAATTTACAAAAAGGTGACTGAGCATAATGCGTTAGTGAATAATATGAAGTGCACTCACCGTTCAGCTCTGAAGTGTTTTCCAAGCAAACGAGTCCAGTTTTCAAACCCAGAGTACGTAATTGTGCTCTCAAAAGTAATCTGAAAAGTAAAGAGAAAGAGGAAAACAAAACACTATACATACAATAATTTAAAAATCTATGATCGAATGTATCAAAACAAATGACTTGAGAATGGTATTAGATTATTTTGAATGAGGTGTTCAGTAAAATGTTTAAATTTATTTTTAGTCCAGAACCGTTGAAAATTAACCTAGCAGTCAGGATCACTTCATTTTATCTATTTATTTTGTAACAATAGGCTAAGGTCTTGGTTTCAATAGGTATTATTATATTAAGCTCATGTAGATGTGCTCTTCTCTCTCTATCTCTACCAAGTACCTACTGGTGCTGTATTAGGTTATTCAAATTTTTATTCTGTGTAACTATTTTGTCTTCCGTCATCCCCCAATATCAATCATGCATGTAAAAGGATTCGTTTTCACTCACGTACCTGTCTACATATATTTCTTCATCATTCACCCTTTCAAAAGCAGTGACGTCAGTTGATCTATCATATAATATGTTTAAATGATTTGCTTCATGGTCCTCAACAGTAAATATGTCAAGAAACTTTTTGGGAATTGTAAACTTGACAAGGCTATCAGCTATCCTTTTTGCCTGCCCATTTAAAGTAATAACTTAAACACCATTGGCCATGATGGTTGACTTGATTATTTTGTTTATTGATCAAAGAGAAAGGCAAAATATCTAAAGAATTTTGAGACACTTTGAGCTCGAACAATTTAATTTAAAATTGAGACAAGTTAATTTGATATCCCTATAATTTGTTTCAAAATAAGTCTACGAGAAACCATAGGAGAGCATGATAGCTACCAATCTTCATTTGAAATCATTAGACTCACTTCTTCTTTTTGATTTACCGTTTCATAGAAGAATTTTATGAGGGACTTTTAGTCAGAAAAATACTTGTGGTATATTATTCTTATCTAATACATTGGTGCAAAAGTTAAAATGAAATCAAAACCAAACCAGAATATCATCATTAAGCCTAGGAAAATTCCTAACAGAAAAAAAAGACCTTTCATTTTCGCACGCACGCCTATCTCAAACATTCAAAAACCGTGCGACATTAAGTACACATCATTAAAATTGGAAGCAGAAGGTTTCCACCGTGGAAACTCAAATCCGCTCAGCCGACACTTACGTGGGCGTTGGGTTCGGAATGAATGAACGCTTCGGCTCCTTTCGGAAACGCTCGACCATCTCCGCCACCCAAGGTCACAGGCGAAGGGAGGCCGACCCATTTCCACGAGGATCGATGGGAGCGAGAACCACCACCCCAAAATTTGGGTGTTTAGGGCTTTCGGCATTTTCAATGTCAAGTGATTCATGTCGGCTGTGGTTATGAATTTTACGTGTATATTACTGTATGTCGTGACTTCTGATTGTTAGATCCCTGGCTGTTTTGATTTGCACCCACAGGCTTTTGTTTTTTCCGACTGGCCCAGGGCTAACGTTCGAAAATTCGCCTCGATGGAAATCGACTTTGTTTTTCTTTTGTTTTTTATTGGGTAAGTAACTGGATCCCTCAGGAGTCTTTTACTGCTTGTGAAGTCACAACAATGTTTTATTTCTTGTATCGGATTTCTTTCAGCACGCTTAGAATGACCAAAATAGAAACGGACTTTGTCGACTGAAGAATAGACAAAATGACAGATAAACGATCACAATTTGTCGTTTTGTCTATTCTTCCGTCGATAAAACCCATGCAGTTAATTATTTTTCTCGATAAATAAACTTTTCCTACATTAAAAAATGTTTTGTTTTAATCCTGTTTGATATGCTTTCCGTTTTGATTTAATTTATTAACTTATAAAGCGCATAAAATTTTGAAGCAATAAAGTTTATACGATGTGCTTCATTTACAATTTAATGTTGATTTACTCAATAACCGAGTCTTATTACAACTGAATATTGTAAGTTTAATAATGCCAAAGAGTTATTAAGGCTATTTAATACTACTATTAACTCCCTCAGCTGATACTATAGCATTTAAAATTGAATAAGGAAATAACTTTACCTGAAACTTCTGCATTGCCATAAAATCAGGGAAGCATAAGCATGGCAGGGATTCCAATAATTAAATAAATGTTTCTACTTTAAATCCTGAAAATCTAAACCAACTTTTCCTATATTAATTATACCTCTTCATTATATCCTCGGAAATCACTGTAAAGGTACAAAAATATAATTTTAAGTGTAAACTGTTGTGCCTTCTCCCACGGCTTCACGACGGGTGCGATTAAGCTAAACTAAATGCACAATAACCGCGTGCCTTCGGCCGCTTATATTAAATATCCTTATTTTGAATAGTTATCCTTATCAGGTAATATTCTTTACTTTTCTAGAATAATTTCTTACTATTTAATCAATTGAAAGCAAGATTTGTATGGAATGACGAGTTTTATAAAGCCGGGAAATCGGTTTTATATCTAACTTTCTTCTGCCAGCAGCTTTACCCGCGTGATATCTTTATAAATTATAACCTTTGTTACTCAATGATAATATAGCATTTTACTGGTGAAAGAATTTTTTAAAGCGGTCCAGTAGTTTTTGAGTTTATTCATTACAAACAAAATTACAAATCTTTTCTCTTTATAATATTAGTTTAGATGAATTCTTCAACTAGTTCCTTAGCAATGGCTTAGTTACTTGTTCTATTATTTGGAACCTTATTCATTTGCCTTACCATTACTTTCCATCATGCGCCGTTTGCCCTTTTACCTGTGCACTTGATGACCTTATGACTGCGTCAGTGGGTGTAGTTCACGAAGCTGAATTTTGGGCCAAACATATTATATGAAGACTCGTTAGAGATTGCCATCGATACGTTTAGAAGAAGACTCATTAGAAAAGCTTTATGCAAACCCAACAACTTCACATAGTCTTCAAATTCAAAGAATAACGTGAACCATTTTTCTGTAGAAATGACACGTAGTAGTCTTCGTAGTAGTCTTGCTACAAGGCCCATGTATTATCCTTAATTGATAATAAATTATAGATTCCCGCTTATTATAATTTGACAGTTACTTTAATTTATCCACTACATTTAAAAGGAACGTGGAAACTTGATATCAAAACAAAAATATTATCATTGTTATCACTACGTTCAATAATCTCGTCTTATCAATTCTTCAATAACTAATAATCATAATTTATCGGAAGATTATTCGCTATCAATCTTAGGGGATACTTAATTGATATTTCTGCGTAAATCGTGCGAAGTTTGTCGTAAAATCGTAATGGAAAATATAAAAAATAGCTAATCATTTTCGTGGTGATTGGTATTCAGACAAATTGCCATTTTCTTTCGTTTTATTTTTACTTCCTCTGAAATATGTTTCTCAAACGATACAAAACCCCTTTTCTTTTGAAATTAAAAAAGTATTGTATCTATGGACACCAACGACGCCAAAGAGCAAAACGAATATTCATTTAACAAAAAAAATAACTCATGAGAAATCTTCCCTTTATTTCGTATCAGAAGATTCCATCTCAAGTGCACAGATAGGACTAAAGATACTGTGAACATCCAGAATGACATAAAACTGTGTATATTTGCAGTGATGCCCCTATGAAACTTGATCTTCGCAGTAACAACCTTGAAAAAGCTGGTCTCCGAGAATGTCATTACGTGCAGTATTAGAAAGTAAATTATTGTTTGACTGCACAATAAACTCCTGCATTTAATGCACTTGACATCGCAGTGACAGAAGACAAAGTCCAAATGCTAACAACACGACATAGATGTCACACTACATAAAATCACTCAAATAAAAAACCAGTGCAATAAATAAAATCATCTTTCACAACTCAGTATAGAGATGAAGCAAAAAAATAATTGTATTGATAAATAGGACTCGTGTCTCCTTTATCTCAGCGTAGTTGGCCGATTGTCGTGATAACCAAAGACTTCCTACTTCGGACGGCTGTCTGCGCTTGAGTTGCGAAATCGCTCCGTGCATTGTCTATTCACTTCCTCACTTATGACCTTGAATGACGCTCTATATCGAATATCGGGTCTACAGTAAAATAAGTTGGTATTACAATTAACTGTAAAATGTGTAAAGTTCGATTCAAATTTAATAGCGGCTCGGAAGTTAGCGACTCGCTGCGCAGTACCCCACCCCTCACCCCCAGTGACACATGAATTCGTTACTGCGCAGCGGCTCGCCTCATTTTCCGAGCCGCCATTAAGTTTGAATCGGGCTGTACCTAACGGTATATTTAAAAGAAGAGCTGATTAAATGGCCTTGCTCGCCAATACGATACTGCTATCACCTATGTCTACCTTACCCTCATTTACCCACCTTTTTAGCCTTGTCTGCCTGTGCTGTGTTTTGTCTATGAACAGGATCATCTTTTATCATCATGTGTTTTGTGGTTATGATAGAATATCGTATAGAAGAAGGATCATTTCCAAATGACCAGTTATTATTGCTGTTTTCTCCAGCTATCTATTTGAAGAACCATTTTCTGGGCAGTTTGACCATATCCCAACCCTGATAATTTTTAGTGCTTTAACAGTAGTCTCGTAGAAAAAGTACTTACCGTCGTCTGTTTTGTTCGCGATGGGAATCCAAGTAAACCGTATTATACAGTGAAACATTTCAACAATATAATCGTTCACTTTAACGATACAGCTGAATTTGAATACCAATGTTAAATGGCTAGGTTTAACAGAAATATCTAGATATTGCGGCAGATATCAGGCTGGTTGTAAATTGACTTCGTAGATAATATTCAATTGGTTGAAAGATGTTTTAATCTAACTAAATGAATACAGTTAAATGAGATGGAGATATTAAGACTATAATGCGGTGACACATGAATTGTGGTAAGCTTAATTATGGGGAAGATAAATAATAAAAATATATTTAATGAAAGAGAGAAGGCTTAGAAAATAGATACATCATCATCGTGCTCTCATTGGTTTGAAAAAGGCAGTCGATGATGGATGTTAATGATGAATGAATATTTACCATGAATATTGTTGTGGCTCAACTGTAAAGAAGAATTATCTAACAGTGCATTCAGCAATCAATTGATTAAATAATAACTAGCTTCCACCCACGTCTTCGCCTTCATTGTATGTCGATAAAAAGTAACCTATATGCTATGTCCTTTTCCAGGGCTTAACGTATCCCCATACTAAATTTCATCAAAATCGGTCCAGCCTTTTAGCCATGAAAGCGTTACAAACAAACAAACTTACATTCTGCATTTATAATATTATTTAGGAGATGAAATCTGGGATGGGTTCAAGCTAGAAATAGTGCAAATATTAAAGGTTCTATGATTATGAAAGAAACATTCACAGCCGAATGCCAGATTTAAAGGAATTAAAATGGCTGATGATTCTAAAATCTAAAACAACAATGGATTCGCCGACTACGAGTACCTATATTAAAGGATTCTTAACATCAAATCTTATGAGGAAAAAACACAATGTAATAAACCCGGTTTAAATTCACGATACATAGCGTAAAAGAACAAAAAAACGTTCAGTCTCATACGAATTAATTCGAAATAATGAATAATTAAATATTTTGGCCGCTACTACAACCAGTCAAGGCCGCGTGGTTACATACTATGAAAAGTAAAATAAAACTAATACATCTGTGCAAATTACTAAGGAGTACGAAAAACTATGTAAAATATTAACAGCATCCAAATAATGTAGACGTTTAGTCTTCTTTTGGTAATGATAAATTAATTTTCATTAGAAACTTTTTGGATCTAGCTTAGTATATTATACAGGGCGTCATTTTGATTTTAATCACATTTGGTCAGACGTAAAATTACGCAACTGTAATTGACAACCCCATCTCGCTGTTAGAAGATAGCTGATAACCTAGCAGGCAGAATGCTGCCTGCTAGGTTATCAGCTATCTTCTAACCCAACATTAAACTACGCTGTTTCAACCTACCTTGCATACTCAACTTGTTGTTCTATTTACCACATAAGGATTTCCTTTCGCGCTAAACCCCATTCACATACGCTTTATGTTCTGCGCAAAATAAATCTGAGTTTTCCGTTGTACGTTTATACGAGTATTCGCAGCACTACCAAACAATCGTCTTAGCGTGGGTGGCGCTATGCAGCGTGAATATTAAGTGATACCAACCACTTAATCCTCCTCTACAATAGAAGAAGGACGCATGTCCTCATGATGCATTGGCGCCAACTAGCGGAGATTAATATAATTTTTGTTAATTGAAACGGACTTGGAACATGTCTTCACCAATTGGCCAACCAATTTTGGATTCTGGAGCGTCTAAATATAACATTTTCAGATGTCACAAGACCCAGAAATTTAGTTGTAACTAGTTCTTTAATGTTCGCAATTCGGGTCATAAGTATAAAAATGATGGGTGCTGAAACTCCCGGGGTTACTCAGCCTTCGCAGAACTTGAGTCACTGTTGTGTCTATTTTTCCGACCTTTGTACTTTGTTTTTAAAGGACAATCACTTGGCTTGTTTTAAATAATACCTATTTCTCTTCTTGCGAATTGTCGAGAAACTCCATATTCTATGGAAACTGGCTCCACTCTCCTATCTTCAGACTACCGTTTTCATAGTCAATTGCCGAGTTCCGTTTTGATTAGGGATTGCACGTGCACTTGACGACCGCATGTTTGATATGATAACTATCTGCCACTATCTCGTTACTTACAAAGTTGAATATAAAGATACAGATGCCATCTGACATCAACTTTTTTTCCCGTAAATGAACAGCAGATTCACTGAATTTTATTCCTCCATTGCCTACTCAAGGATGCATATCCAGTACGGGCTCTACGTACGTCTTCCCTACCGCGCCCCCCGGTCTACTCCTTGTTATGCAATTGCCTCTGTAGCTCAATAAAGCATGAGGCTCCAAGGGCTTGTGCGAATCTCGGGGTTCATTCGATTTATCGAGTCTAGTTAACCACACTGGGGTCGGTGCATTTCATTCATTCATTCATTCATTCAGGAATTTCAAACATCCCCTTAGCTTTCGTTTACATCCAATTTTAATTAAGATGAGTAATTATTCTCTCAACTTACCGACTCATTTCATCTCGCTCATGAGGTAAAAATTCTCGTAAAATATTTTTTTCCTATCACGTGAGTAGCTCGTTATTTATTATTTTCATTGGATTTATGTATCTCCGTACATTTTGTCCTTAAAATTCTTTGCTAATTTATGTGGGTAGCTATCATGTCGACTATGTGAAGTGATAAGATTCTTTGTACCTACATACCAGGTAATTAAATTACAAACCGTGGTTTTAATTAACATACATTTTCATCTGAAACAATGGCAATTTTTTTGGAATTAAGAACAGTTGAAAAATGATTACTTAGTAAATTAAATAAATTGTATTATTTTTCGAAACTGTTTTTAAAGATTTGAATTTCGCTTTATTTAAATAGTCTCTCGTGGCCGAATTTTGGGCCGGATCTCTTTAAATTGCCATCAACACGCGAAGAAGAATAGTCTCTAATATTATAATATTATTTATGAGAGAACTTCCTATATTTTTTATCCCATTATTTTTGTCTTATTGTAATAATAATATTTCAATGAAGCGGCGACCTCATCTGGAGAACACATGCGAAACACATTAGATCAATTACTATTCGGAAGAAAACTTAGTTAAGCAACTAAACCCTTGCTAACCTCAAAACACTTTAATGAAGCCCTGAACACAGTTCTCTACCCAAAACCCACGCAGATTCGATTAAACTTAATTAATGACTGTAAAAACTTCCCAATACACTTAATGAAATAACAGACAACAACAACGACAAAACAAAATAAATTTTAATCCAACGCAGTTAAGATACATTTTTATTCAATCATGAATGCGTATGTTTACAATGGTACACGAAAAGTGACGTATAGTGACCTCCACGTTTTTCAACAAGTCCTACCTTTCAACTTGGTTCAGAGCGGTGGATTTGCGGAAACATAATAAGTTTTTTTGTGAGTTGATGTCGTAACTTCACCGTCACGGTCAATGTCGAGAAGTCGGCCTTGCGACTCACTCGAGCACGTCTCACGCTCGATATCGTCCGAATAGTGGACATCTAGTTACGTAAGCCAACTATTAATTTGCTAATGTACCCTCGCGCAGTGAATTTAAATCGAGTGCTAATCGAATCAAATCGTGTTAGTTGGCGACGCTCATTGGTCGCAAGTTTGATTAGCAAAACTTTAATAGTGCCATGTATACTAATGTACGTTGATTTTGTTGATTTTGATTCGCATGCGTAATTGAGAGATAAATAAGTCTTTGTTTCGTGTGTACCAGGGCTTACAGAAATTGTTTTGTGGTCACAAAAACACAATTTTATTACAATAATGTGTGTAAAAAGATGTTAAGAAAAAACTAAGTTTTATCTATGGTTAACTGAGTCTTTAACTTAAAATTAAATCAAATTAATGTCAGCAATTTTAATAAAAATACATCTATAAGACTGATATGCTCCCAAGTGCACTTTCTCCATTACAATGACCTGTCTAATAGTCAACTGATTGGCGATAACCTCAGTTACGACGTTCTATGTCAATCGTGCACAATATAACCAATAAATTGCACCAAGTCATTGACACTGTTACATTACATGAGTAACATTAGTATTATCAAGTGTAAGCGTCATTGCTCGCCTCTACGGTCGCCGTATTTTTAGCCTAGGCCGCACTAAAAATAGTACAACAGTTATTACTGAATTAATATTTCTAAAAACGGATCGTCTACGCGCGGTGATAACGCGGCCGAGACCGATAGTACGAGTGACGTCTCGCCGCCATATTGGATTGTTTGTTGTTGACGGATTTTTTGTTATGCCAGTAGTTTTTTTAATTATAAAAAATGTTTGCTTCTAAATTGGAGGTGGATTGCGATTAATTAAATATTTATTTACAAGTTAGCAATGTTGTTTATGTTGGTGTTAAATACTTGTGTATTATTTTAAATACCTAGGTAGATAGTTGTAGTATTACTTACCTAGTATTCATAGTGCGTGAACCATGAAGTACTTATAAAAATTATAATTAATTAGATAATCATACAGTCATCATCATCTGCCTAGCCTTTTCCCAACTATGTTGGGGTCAGCTTCCAGTCTAACCGGATGCAGCTGAATACCAGTATTTTACATGGAGCGTCTGCCGATCTGACCTCCACAACCTAGTTACTAGGTAACACGATACCCCTTGGTAAGACTAAATAGATAATGATACAGTATCAGTTTAAATAGGTATCGGTTTTTAGCTTTACGGTCAGTTCACACCGAGACGCGATTTGACGCGACGCTACGCGCACTTTAATCAAATATCGAACTTATTTTCTTCACGAAAAGGTACAATTTCAGTGTGAGCGTGAACGCATGTTGACGTACGCTGAGATGCGTGGTGCTGTGCAGTTCGTGTACCTTATTGTGCAGTAAATCAATTCGATATTGTATCGGGTCTTAGAAAAGCGCGAACTGATTACACGTGTTGTTAAGTTTATCAAATGCTTATCAAAACATAAATAATTTGGTGCTGTCTAGTCAAATAACCAGTTAATTAAAATATTTTGTTAGTATGAAATAAAATAATACGGACTAAAAAACATCACATCTTATGTTTGCATACGCAACAATAAACTATTATGTAGTTACCTACCTACATTGTTTTATATACCTTTCTCTTATTTAATTACTTAGTGAAAGGCGTACCTACGTAGGTATATCTAATAACATCTGTTAACCAATTTTATTTACGGTTATAAAAAATCGAAAGAAACATAATATTTTTTATAGATATCATATCAATGACACAGTAAGCTTTATTTTTATTTTTACGTCTTTTACACAATAACTAGACTGCAGGCGATTGAAATTGATTGAAATTGATATAAAAAGAAAACTCCTGCTTTTCATCATAAAATATCTGTCGCAACTAAAACAAAACACAACTTAGCATTCTTCTTAATTTTAAATTCAATGCAACATTTTTTTTATTTACTATACTTTGTAACAACGAATCAATGGTCACGCCTCCCCCTTAAGACCTCGGCCAAGTATTTTTTGATATTGGGATAGCTTTTTTTTTTTGTCTAGTTCAACTCGTAGCTGACCTTTGAGGTCATGACTACTTAACCGGGCTTTCCTGTGGCTGTCTTAAGCTTATACACTCAAAGCCTCCAGCCAGGGGCAAAAACTATTCATTCGGATAGCTCAAAATCATGACCTATTAAAGAGGTGCCATAAAGAATAAAAAATCTCGACGAATTAAAAAGTTATGCACCATGTATTCTGGTAGTTTACAATCAGGCAGACACAACAAATAAGAAAGCTCTCTCTTTTGTTCGCGTTCTATATCCAAGATTTGAAATGTTCCTGTCTATACGAATACCTAGTAATTATCTGCAGTAAGTACCTACCGAATTATAAATGTAAACATGACCCCTCAGATGTCAGAGACCATGACTTATACCAGACTAGTAGATAAGACAGTATTGTTATTCGAATATAATGATATATTACTCATCGTACATTTTTCCTAGATGGCTCTAAGTCCCTTTGTCATTAATTAAAGAAAATTATGACTAGTATTGCATTAAACAATAATTATCTTGACTTGACAAAAAATACTTTTTGTCGAGATTGACAGTTTGCTCAATGCCTGCCTATTTGCCTTTCACAACTATTAGTGACTTTATGATAATTAATAAAACCCACAAATTCAAAAATATTGCTATATGCATGCAGGGTACAAGATGCAATATCAATTAATTATTTCGTCAAATTCATCACTTATACTTTAAAGTTAACAAACGAAGCTACCAGCCATTATGAAACATGTCGAAATATAAAATCGTACATTATACGAGTAAATGCTAAAATATTAACCGGTTAGTGTGAACGCTGCCATGACAGTTTATCCGAAATTGCCCTTTGACACGCCAGTCTGACTAGTATACGAAGAGGTATTGAAAGTCTAAAATATAAGCCTGTGCTCGACAATCGATCCAAAAAAGGCATTGATTATCAATTGGAATAATTGGTCATTTCGTCTTAAAAATTATTTCACTCACTCAAAATACCCTGAAAGCCTGAAACGGATGTTACATACACAATTGCTGAAAGAAAAAAATCTCTAGGCAAATAAATCATAATAGAGTTTAGCTTGTCACTAATCACAGTTACAATAAAACTTACAGACAGACTTTTGTCAGAACTTTTCTAATCTCTACCTAGTTTCGGCTCTACCTGCGTCAATCTGACTTTCCACCTTACCTATTTACTAGGTCGCTAGCTAGTTTAGGAAATGAGCTCTGAACACGCATGGAGTCTCTCATGTCACTTCGTTAGTTCGGGTCACGGTATCTCGCGACGTAACTAAATAGGTAAAACTAAAAAAAATATTATGACTAAATCATTTTATTATCAATTATCATTTGTAGTGCTGAATACGACAAGTGATTATTGATATAAATAACAATAATTGAAATTACGTATTCCTATTCTATAATTGATTTTTTTAAACTGGTTGGCATAACAAATGTAGATGGATCTCTTAATTGGATAAATTATTAAAACAACAAACAATGTCTAAATGTGTTTTATATTATAATTTAAGGTTATTTGTGACGTCAGAAGGATATTTTTTTATTCGACACTCTTTAATTAGCATAATGTTTACGTATCGTAAGTGTTTGCGTGTATATTGAAATGAAATGCATTCATTTGCATTCTTAGGCCTGAACCAAATTTGGCGCAAAATGTGGCGTTGCCGTGTTATGCTAATAATTAAATGTTGTTGTTGTTTAATTTCAGTACGACATAAATGTAATTCTCAATCATTGTAATTATCTTGTTTCAGGTATGTTCTGGTCCAGTTCTTGTGTCAATTCGAATGAGTTCAAGACACGGTCGTCCGGTGGGGCATAATATCAATTCGGTAGTACGCACAACTTGACCTCCGCGGTGGGTGTTCAACAGTATTCGACGATTTTGGCCGCGCTTACGTCACAGCATTTACGTGAGTATTTTTTGGAACAATGCCCTCCGTTCAAAACCCGATAGTATTTTATTTTTTTTACTTTTGGTTTATGGACTTGGGTTAGAGTTTATGATAACAATATACCATAGTCATGCTCTGTTTAGATATTTGAACTTACACATATAAGTAGCGGTAATACTGAGAACGCATAAGAGCGGAAAATTTATGAGAAAGATAAAAAAATTAAATGCAATAATATACGATACACAACTTCATATTTTAAACTTGGATAATCATTTAATTGTGCTTATCAATCCAAGACAGACGACCCATATTCTGTTGTCAAAACAATATCTTACGAGTTTGATAATTATTTTATAAAAAGATAGGCCAAATAAATAAGTTCACGTTCCCTGTCTTTAGACTTCTACTGATATCTTATCGTTAACATTTCGCATAATCTCTATCGTAAACAAATCATGTAAGTTTATCTGTATGGAAAAGATTAAGATTGATCGGTTGGCAGAAAGATAGACTCAACCAAAGTTATGTCATGGACGGAAAATGACAGTAAATGTTCTGTACTTTGAAGGTTCTTTTAGCATTTATTTTATTATGAGTTTTAACGTACCTGTCCACATTCGCATACTATAAAAGAGAAGCAAAGTAAATGACAAATTTTTTGAATGATTCTACCTACTTACATATAAGATAAATACATGATGCGATGTAGCTACCGCCGCGACTGGTGCCTTAAATTTGATTATAGGTAACTGTGATTTTATATCTTATATCTTTACTAATTAGTACTCTTATAAACAATACCGGCTTTTAAGAATATTTATTTTACGAAGTTTTTTATTTAATTCTATAAATTAATCGAAGTGATGTCAAAACGTCTGCAAAGCCCCAACGTATGACATCACTGACGACGCCTTCTGATTTTAATGACAAGCTGCTTAAGATTACGACATCGTGTTAATATTTACGACTTTAGAATAAAATCGAATTTAAAACAATTTTATCCTTGACAAAAATATTGTTTTTCTGTCCATTATTGAATTTACGTACTAAATCTTAGTGTATTCAGTATCATAATGAAAAATCCTATACTAATATAATAATAATATAACGAGGTAAAAATTTTGAGTTTGTAAGTATGGGGTAATCTTCGGAACTACTGATCCGGTTCCGAAAATTCTTTCACTAATGAGTAGCTACAGTATTACCAAATGGACATATTTTTATTAAAAATAGAAATTTCATTCCGACGAAGTCGCAGAAGCTATCTTAAGAGAGAACAGCACCAGCGAGGAATTTGAAAAATAGGTATTTGAAGAAACTATTGCTGTCGTCTTACCTCAAGTCTGCCTCCGTAGAGAGCGATAGGGACAGCTGCAGCTCAGATCGAATATATCACAAAAAAAATTGACGATACGTTTCGTATTCCCCTTTTTTCTCCTCGAAAACTGAGCTAAGTCAATTATTTTTTACATTAAATTTTAAGAAACAGGTCTAGGTTCCTATCATTTTATTTTATGTTAAAACACTTTTTGAATTTGTCTGGTGGTCCTCTAATCACGGCGGTAAAGATGGGGCATTTTTGTAATTTTTGGAAGGTCTTATTTTCTTTACCAATAAGTTGCTGAAAAAAAGGAAATAACAAAGACGTGTCTACAGCAAACCTTGATTTTATGAAAAAAAATGTTTGCTCTAGAGGCATTATTCAAGTAGAAAAAAGGGGTATACATTTGTTTGGAGAATCGTAGGCCCTGTTCCCTCTTAACTAAATAAATGCGAAAGTGAGTTTGTTTGTTTGTGCGCTTTCACGCTAAAACGGCTGATCGGATTTGGATGAAATTTGGCACATGGACAGACCATGACCTGGAGAAGGACATATGCTACCTTTTATCCCGATATTCTCATGGGATCGAGACTTATGCGAGTGAAACCGCGGGGTGCAGCTAGTAATACATAAAAATCAAATAAATATCTATGGCCATAAATTTTAAATTCCATCGTATTAATCCCTGCCATTAGGTATGCACACTGCCATTACTTTTATTAACTATTCATAGCGTATGGACTTTAATTTTCTAACTACCCTACGATGATTATTAAATCTAATGTAGATAAAGTAGCTTTAGCCGGTCAGTACAGGACGGGTATCTTAGTGGAACGGCCGGATTTTTCTGTGAACACCTGTATTACTAGGGCTGTCGATTGATACACCCGTTTAAAGTCGCGCTGCACTCGGAACAGTCATCTGAAAACTATATTTTATGAAATAATATTTTTTTGCTAACACTTTTATTCCGCACAATTGTACTATTTCACGATCAAATGACGACTACACAAAGCATATACTATCTGTAAGAAAACTCTGTCTGATCCGAAAGGGGCACATTGGTACTGCCATAACATTACCAAAAGGTAATAAAAAAAATTATTATTATTGGAAATGAAAAGGTATTGTTATTTCCATAAAAAAAACGCAAATTTTCAACAGGGGTCAAAATTTATGACTTTTAGATACCCACTAAATGACCTGGTAAAATTCCCCATTGAAAAGAAAAGTTTCGTATTTTTTACATGTTTATATGTTACCAGACGACTAAATTTTTCCATTAAAACGACTTTTTCCCCACCCAGAAACAACGATATTATGACCGTTATTTCTAAGTTTTGCCAAAGTAAAATACATTCAGTTGCCATAATGAAAATACATATCAAAGTTTGTTACAATATTAATAATTTGTGCTTTTTAGTGTTGCCACAGTGGTAATTATAATTCAGAATTAAAATAATACATTTCTTAAAATTAAATAAAAGAAATCACGACAATATAAATTTGCCTACTCAGATTCTATTTTGGTCTTTCGGCGGCTAGTGTTGATTAGTTGCCAAATACCATTTTTTTTTCCAAGATTGCTGCTTCACCAATCTCGTTTTCTGTCAGACAAAAACATTTTCCTCGTTTGAGAACACCACAATTGTAAAGGAGTTAACACCACACCAAAACAAGTTTTTTAATCTCAGATCATGTATTGTAAGGTACAAAAAGTTGAAGATACGAACCTTTTAATTTATTATATTCTAGGACCTTTTAATTATCGTAATTTTACTTGGCAACTGATAATAAAATACGTTTTCAAATTAAATGGTGTTTCTTGAATCAGCATCCAAACTTCCATTGAATATTACAAAGCGGTCACCACAAAATGGTCTTTTTGAACGATGTTCTTTTCTAAACGTACACCTTCAAATTACACAGAATAAATGCTGAAGTTTTTTTTTTTCATAAGCACCAATGCCAACCCTAGACCGCAGCAGACTAGGGCACCAATCAGGCGCGCCACTGCGAGCGTGAACTGCGCGGACGCATCGCTTCGTAGATAGTAATTTAGTGTCGTTGCTACTTGCTACCGAGCTAGCCTCAACCGGTCCTCTAGCAATTAAGTGACACAGTAAAAGTATTAAAAATAATAACTTTTAACGCAAGCCTTTTACATCGCGTCGTTAAAAGGGTATTAGTTATAACTTATAAGCTAACATAAATACCTAATAGTCGTTTTTTTTTTGTCTTGGGTCGAAAATTGGGCTGAGAAAATTCAAATTTTCTTAATTATCTTAACTAATATTATAAATGCGAAAGTGAGTTTGTTTGTTATGTAACTTATGTAGTAAAAATGGCAAAATAGAAACCGTACCGATAATTTATTCAAAACATTTTATTTTTAGTAAATACATCCAGTAGTTTTTCTATAATATCTATACGCCCAAAGATCTGTTCATGAAATTTCACGCGCTCGTTTTCGTTATAAATCATTTTCTATTTCACTAAATAAATGAATTAATAAATATATAAATAAATCAATAAAAACTAGATAAATAAATACTAAATAAATAAAACTAAATAATTAGACTAATTTGCATGCGTCACGCCCACCAACGAGTCCGTAAGGAAAAAATGTAACTTAGAGATACAACCTGAATTTTTTTGAATTTCGCTGGCTTTATCTGCGGATCCACTATAACGCGAACTAAGTCACGGGCAGCTAGTAAGATAGTATTAGTAGTTCCATTTTTTTTTTCTTTTTGTTGTAGATTTTTATTTCCACCCATCTCGGGATAAAATTCACCCTGTGGTTAAAAGATTAATCAAGCGGACTTAACAAGACTTCATAAAACTAATTGCCAAAAGTCAGAGTTGATGAAATTCTTGGAATTAAATTGATAACTCACTTTGCAATTATAATTGTTGTATAATCATAGCAATCACAATACATGTTTACAAACATGATGTATTGTAGGTCTCTCGATTCTTCTCAGAAAAATTATAATTATGTCAAAATAAATGTAAGCTCAGTGCTAAGTAGGTACAAATTAATATCGTTTGTTTCACGAAGGTCACCAGTTACCCAGTAATCAAACCAATTAATGTTTTTTCTTACAACTAAATTCGGAATTGATTAGGGTTTTAGTACTTTGATAACATCTTCATATTCATTTTTACACAACTCTTTATGTGAACATTTATAAAAATTAAAAATAAATGAGCGTGCTAACGCTTAGTAAGGTTACAAACGCAGCGGTCGTAAATCCATTATTTCTCAATTCATATAAAATCTGTAATATTTTCCCTAAACTTGTTTCTTTTTTTATTTTGTGTTCTTTTTTATTTGCGTCATGTTTATCGCAAATAAACGTGTTTATTTTTTATTTTTTTAATAAAAATATTATGCAATAACGACAATTCTTTTGTAAACGCCTTTGACGTATTTTTTTATTTATTTATTTATTTTATTTTAGGAAAGCTTACAGTCTAATAACTATAATTATAACAATAATTTATATCTAATTTGCTAATAACAAGCTTCCACAGATAACTACAAAAAAAAATTCCTCATCGTTACTTCCAAAATTATAATATAAAACTACCAACTTTTAACAAAACAATACAAACTAACTTGTATCTATACTAATACTTTAATTCATAATACTTTAACTGTCGTAAACTAACCGTTTGTCGTATCTTCAAAAGACAGGTAGGTACATCAGCTATGGATATGAAACATCATTAATTTTAATCAAGACATAAAATTTATTGCAACGTTGTATAAATGTCATACATTCTTTTTGTTTGTAGGTTAACTTTTTAATCATTGTGATTTAAAACCTAATTCCTACAACCTGTCTAGTCCTAGGTGCCTAGTGACAGGTGCAACGCCGTTTATAGGCCTACCCACTTTTTTCAGCGACATACAGAAAATATATAAAATGCGCCTTATTGCGTTGATATAAAGTTCAGCACGATTGAATAAAAAAATTGTAGAGCCTATGCGCTTACGACGTTCCCATGCGATCTTCACGTACAGAACTTTTTTTTTCTTATCTGAAACGGGTCTGCAATGAGAAGATTCTGGTTTTGCAAGGCAACTTGCAATGTCGATACTCGATACTATCGACTGGATAGGTATTTCGGTTTTGTTTTAAATAAACTACACCTAATTTTGTAGCGATAGCATGTTGTATTAGTTTATGGTTGATTTTAAAACTTGGGAACATTATGTAACCACATTTTGAGAATTCACGATGGTCTACACAATCCAATATGTAACAATTTGGCTAGAGCTAAAAATTAGTTTTGCAAATATTGGATCTAGTACAATATGTGTTGCAGAAATTGTGGTTTTAAAATATTATCGATGTCGTGGCCAGATCTTAAAATTGATCATTTCATGAAAATAACATCGACCACTGGTCACATCATAATGTGGCCTGGTCAGATCATTGAATACTCAACGTTTGACGAAATAAACAGTTAAATGCATGCTTACTTCATGATATGGCCAAACATTTGTGATTATATCGTAAAATAATTGGATTATCCACCGGTAGAGGCGTTGATGTCGCTTGTTTGTTGTGCATCATGGCGGCGGCATATAACAAATCAAACAAAGTAGTGTGTCCACGCAAAAAAGACGATAGACTTTTATTGGGTTTCCAAATATGATAAGCGAAACACTTGGAAGTAGCGCTCGCCAGCCAATGCTGCCGCGGCGTGAAATGCAACATAGCCCTTAAAATTCGTTTAAAAAAATTAAAAATTTACGCCTCTTATGTGGCACCCCGACCAAAGGTTAGGTTAGAAATGTGATAAACCGCGCGCGAGCCAAGCGAACCCAGCGAGCGGTGCCGCGGCAGCGGCCAGCGAGCGCTACTTCCAAGTTAGTCGCTTACTACACCATAAACCATGGATACCCTACATTAATGATATGGCCGAACGTCGAATGATTAAACGTTGACGTTTAAACGTCATGGCCAATGTTAGCTGGCCATTTCATGAAATGGTCAATTCTGAGATCTGGCCACGACATCGATATCCATTCATACTCACTTAGGTACTATCGCTGACACTGGCGCCTAACCACCAATAAGATCGAAAAGTGGAAAGGCGCCAGTATCCGCGATAGTAGTTAACCAACAGATAAAAATTGTTACGCTCAAGCGATGTAAAATATTCTGCACCACGTAATAAAACCGGTTTGATATCACAAAATAGTTTTGCTACTAATAAAATATACATAATCTTGAAAATAAAAAACTGAAATCTTGAACATTTATCTACTAAAACTCTTCTGTATAAAACCATTATTGCTTCATAATAAAATCTATACTCTTTCCATGAAAAGGTGTAATCTATTCAACTATTTAACTGCAAATAATTTTCAATGTATTAATATGACTGTTTATTATATGACGCGTCTGCAGCTTGTGAGTTGTAATTTTACATCATCTGAACTTAATTCGCTGTGGAAGACCACATTACCTGTCTTATGTCTTTGGCGCCATAAAATGTATAAGTAAAGTTTTTTTATTTTTTTATGCATTCTTTATCAATATTTTGTATTTAATAAAAATGTAATCGACGCTGAGGCGAAATCGAAGTAGGTTAAATTATAATCTATGTGAAAAATATCATAATTATTACTAAATGCAACGTTGCAGGCCCTGTATAAAAAAATGTAAATGCCCTCCGTGACTAGGACAGCTTCTTGTGACCTTGACGGCGGCCATTACTTTTTTTTCGCGCGTTCAATGTTGCCAACCCGACGCTGCGCGGTTCGTTCGCTATTTCGTTTTTATTTTTCGTATAAGGAAACTCGTTATGCAAGTTCTTTTTTTTAAAACTAGGTATTACAGCAATTAATTGCGTTAATTTCTTTAATTATATAACATTATTTTAAATTTGATAAACCATAATTACGTAAGGCTTAAATAGCTTGGCAATTTAATGTAATCTTTCTTCGCTCACAAGTAAACGATAAGCGTTTTATACAAGAATCACTCTAGATAATGTTATTTATCAACTTATCATAATACATCATCCAACAGAATGTGAGATTATTTTATGATTTTCCCTTCATGTTTTAAAACAAATAGTCTTTAATTTGATTGCTCATGGAGACAATGATAATGAACAGTAGTCTTGCAACCTCATTAATGGGTCAATTTGTCTAAAACCATTAGAGGTTTGTTTATTTTTATCCTATCACTTATAAGCACGTCATGTGGTACTTACTATTTTTAACTTGACCGTTACCAGCAACTTTGATTTGTTTATATTCATATAAAAATAGTTTTAGTGATTCATAGGTGTTCTAAATTTAGACGTTTGAAACATTGACATTTTATTAATTTTTATTCCATACATTGAGAAAGAAGTCTCTTGTAAAGAATAGTCATTTATTTTTATGGCAGCACAGGCGTCGTAATTTTAGATGTTCCTGCAAATTATAACCACATTCCAATACTATCCCTATCAATGTCAGATAAACTAAATTACGTTGACACTGCAATAATCTTATCATGTTATTTGGCAAATAACGCGTGGAAGTAAATAAATATCGATTGCGATAGGCATTTGGCAAGGAGCATGTGATGCTGTTATCTATCACGCTTGACAGAGCTCTGTAATCCGCTTCCTAGAGGAGATAGCACGTTTGCCGGATTTGCCGACGAATTTTGCTAATCGGGCGTTAAGATTAACTAACGGATATGTTAGTTTATTAGAAACTTGAGTTTACTTTGGGCTAAGATGTTTACTTTACCTGAAGATGATGTGGTTGTTTGTGGTTTCAGTTAAGTTTGTAGTAGTTTTAGTAATTAGGAGGAATTGGCAGTATTTGCTTTGCATGGCACGAGAACAAGATTGTTTTTTTATGTCTCTAGGCCGTAGAGACATAAAACACAGACTACTAATGATTTTTTCTTAACCTTGGTAAAATAAAACATTTATATTAAAATCTTTTTTGCAAACTAAGGAACGTTTGAAGGCATGTAATTGATGATTACTCAAGAGTCCTCAATCAGTTGCAAATTGTCTACATTAATAATGACGTCACACAATCCATAGGCACTTCTTCTTAACACACTTACAGATTTCGATATTACACTATAATCTTCTAAAGTCAAACGTAAAACTAGTTTCACAAGAAACGTTACATAACTTGCATCTAAAGTAACAAATAAAAAAAGTAACTAGGCTGATGACCGAAGATCTAAAAATCACAAACATAATGCATAAAATAGTTGAAACTCGCACTAGTCCCAATCTTTCCACTTTCTTCCACACGTCGTTAGCACCAAATTCAAGGACAGAGACGATACACACCTACAAGGGCGTAGTCAAGTTCCCCATGATGCGTGAAACAACAATTTTCAACTCTACTAACTAGGTAAATAAATGCTAGTTTTGCTTGAAAAGTTTCTTAAGACTCTCGGCTCGCAGATTGAATAAACAGCTTGACACAGATTCGCGTTTTGGGTCAGATGGGTGCGAGAGTGCTGTAAACAAAATGCTATACCCGTTACGACATCTCACTATAGGGAAGAAAGAATTCGGTAGAACTGATGCCAACGTTATCGCTAAGAGAGTTTGTTTTACTAGTAACAACTTTTTGCTGATAGAGAACTATTTGCAGACTATCTAACGATACACATTCTTATCAATGAGTACACAAATCTGACATTCTAAAGGTAATTGATATCTATTCGAATACTTCGCCTAATCAAGTACCTGTAGTGCTAAATTTTGATTTTGATACTGACACAATACCTGAAAAAGAAAATGAAACCGGAACATTAGGTACATTAGTAGGTATCACAACTGAAATAATCACATGTTAAGTAATGTTTGTAGATTATTTCGCAATGTGTTTTGACAATACTGATAAGATAGCAGTCCTGCGAAAGCTACAATTAACCGCATTTTTAATACTCATGCCCACACATGAAGATATTACTGCTAATAAAAATAAATGCAAGCAAAAGTTTTTAGAAGTTATGGAAAGAAAATTGATATTTCATTTCAGGTGTGTAAATAATGTTGTCATTGGCTGAAAGTTTTTAGTTTTCGCTCGATAAAATAAATTGAAATGACTCCCACATAATACATATACTAGAAACTAACAACAATTTGTGTTTCTAAGGACCAACATTTGCTTTAGATCATTGTGATGATCAATGTTTTTGAACATTGCACTAGGTATCCAGTTCTTCTATATTCCAAAATCTCAAAAACATACGACTTATATAGAAAGAAAAAAAACACATCGAAGCTGGTCACCCTATCGTCATATCCAGTGTGGCGATACCATCACTCCTGGCGCCATTTTTCCCCACACATTAGCATCTGAAGAGAACACCACTTAATACAATTTGACATTGTAATCTCCAACAACAAAGGAATGACCTGACATCGCCTTATCAGTAACTTGCTCAACCATTTTATCATATCCACCTCGACAACAACGAACTCTTTATATTTTGCTAGAAACGTTACATATTCAACAGAAAATATAATTTTGTAATGAGTATCAGGCTACATCTTTTCAAAAGAGAGGAACAAAATGATCTCGTTGAGTGCAATAACTTCCTTAAAGGATGATATTAGAATTTAAGATGTTAATATGCTGTTTAGTCTCTGATCTGACACAGGAGAAGTTCACAAGAATGTAAACAATCCGAGTGAATCGAACTACAGCTTCATTTAACTCTGTTGCCGAGAATTTCTAAATCGTCAAGCAACAGGTTGATCGGATTCACGTGTACCATACATCTATTATGTGCATTTTGATTCGAGTTTCAATGCCGTCCGATAAATTGGGCTGTATTTTTAAATCAATGTTATATATCTCTATTAAAGAGCAAAATTATTATTAGAATTTGGCCAATAGCATAGTTATAGTGGAATTCAATAGAATGAAAAGAAAAAATACAGACCATCCATAGTGTAGGAATACTATACAAGTGTAGGAATACAGGTATAATAAAAAAGCTATATAACGAATTCATTCGATGCAAACAGAAAGATAAGAGAAGCTTAAAGTTGGCTTAGTAGCAGTAAATGCTGTTAGTATTCAATTATAGCTAGATGGGCTTTTGGGATTTCACTAATCCTTAGCAGTTACTAAGTATAATATCTATTAAAAGATGATAAAACAAGCTCGAGTGTAAAATAATCTTGACCTTTACTAATAATTGATTAGTAAAAGCCATTGGAGTATTTGGGATAGAAAAATTAATCCAATGAAAACATTTTCTGGAAACAAAATCTAAATTGAGACTTGAAATGATGAAGGGGGAAATTTTTTTTAAACAATATTCAAGAAGAATAAAATTAAATCAATATTTATAGCACGCGAAGTATTTATACGTGCAATTAAAACGACACAGTTCTCAGTTCCGTAGTCTATTACACTTCTAATAGGTACTAATGTCCTTATAGTTGGAAAAGCACGATCAGGCGCAGCATTTGAAGTATGCATCATTCACACTGTGTCGCGGTAAGCAGTTGCATATTTCATATGTAGTCACACGTCTTCCGTACAATGGCTTACTACTGGCATAAGATTAAGTGCATTGTCGATGTCACCTTCACGTTTAGTTCAAATTGAATGTGGATAGTAATTAATGGCGTTAAAGAGCCACTCGTCTTTGATTCCCAAGTCAGGAATTTCATTTAGCCTACAATTTAAATGGTTACCAGAAGGTACCAACCCAAAGAATATAATTATGCTCACCTATAAAATAGGTTAGGTTATGTTTTGTTTTGCTGAGCATTTTATCCTTTTCGATCATCAGAATCTTCTATTTTGCCTGTTGCTGTTGAACTTTCCTTCATGTTAAATATTTATGTTAATAGAGAGGATCACACTACTAGAGATTGTCGGTGTATGCGTTTCATATCAAGTGTTAGTGTTTTGGTATAAAATTCATTGCTTTCAGAGTAAGTACATTTTTAGGGTTTAGGAATTTGCATCCAGAATTGCACTATGACCTTTTCAGAGCTTAAAAAATAAAACTGCAACCCACACAGACAGTAAAATTCCAAGAAATTTTATTTCAGTCCAGTTACGGAGAATGTGAAATACATATAAAATATATTTTTTTTTTTTGTGTGGGAAATTATCAAATAACTTCTCCCGCTCTGGGCGGAGCGGGAGGGCGTGTCAGACTCTTACTGACTAAAACCCATCCGTGTTCCTTCAGTTGCCTGTGTATATTTTTTGTGCTTCATCTATTTTAACAAAATCTTCTTTAGATAGGTCTTGACTTATCTGATACCCGTCCATATCACTTTGTCGGTCAGCAGATTGAATTACACTTTGCCAGTTTTCGCAAGTCACAATAATGGCATCAGTTTGCTCGGATTTAATTCGAAGTTCAACTTTTGTTCAGGAAAACTTTCCTTTTCCTCTTAGATATCTGATAATCCAATAAAGATTACTGTCACTCTTCCGATATCCTCTATCACAAGGAAAGTTCATAAAGTTAATACAACATCTTTCGGATAATGTAACGAATTCTGACTTTTCACCTTTTCAGTATTTATTGTCGTCTGCTCAAATAAATACGTGTGTTTCGAATCGATAATGTTTGAATAGTACGCCCATATTCACGTTAGTTGTTCGTTTCATGGCGTTTGATCGATGGACTTTCACGACTAATTTTTCAAGTTGTGTATGCATGCGTCAGACTCCGATAATGGGCAAATGAAAGCAATGAGTAACACAGTGGTCCTGGGGAAAATTGTAAGAATCAGAGAGTACCTAAAGGTTTTTACGTTGTACGCAAAGGTCTATACTATAGCTATAGACTATTACTTACGTATAAACAATCATAGGTATTGATGATTGATTTATTCTTGACTTTCATATCCTAGCAATTACGAGGTTTTACCATTGTAACATTTCTAATTTCAAACTAAATAATAATCCACTCAATGTTCCAGTTTTCCAATGAAATGAAATTTCAACAGAATCCATCATCATTAATTAGCTAGCACTCTGTTAACAAGTAGCTTCAATTCAGCATACATTAACCAATTCACAGATTGTTGAAACCGACCTTGTCAGTCAGTACCAACAATGTGAGTTTGTGACAAACGTTTGACATATCACTACGAACCTTTAGTAATTACAATCGTACCATCACGTCGGTAAACGCAACTGAATGTAATCTCCAACACCCACACATGTTTGTACACACACAACCACTGACAAACATTTGTGGTTTTCTTTATCAATACGTACGGTGCTTGTGTGGTTGTGTTAGTGGGGTGACGTCATGCAATTGTCATCGCTGTCACGGCTAACAAGCGGCACTCGGTCACTGTTCTTGGTTCTGTTCTGCGTGAAAATTTTTATTTGTTTATTGTAACAAATGTTTGTGATAAATGGTTATGTTATTGTTGGATTCTTTCATTGTTCTGTTACAAGCTGTAAAGGTTATAAGAAAGTTGTTTTATTAATTAATGATTATATCTCTACATTTTCGTCAGCAACGTTTTCGTTGTCAATATTATTCAGTTTTTTTGTCAATGTCGAAATATGTTGGAATGAACTCAGTCTACCTAGTTTGAACAGGTTTAAACCACATTTTGCTTCACTGACAAAACAAGGACAATAATTTATTATATTACGGATACAACTCAATTCCAGCCTTGTTTTAGTCGTAGGTACCATGTTACTCTAATGTTACATTGTGTCCTGACCGAGAAACATCATTTAAATTTCCATCGCGCGACCGACACATGTCTATAATTTGAGCATTCCTTGTAAACCCACAATTTATACTTCGCCTATTAACACAATCATTTTTCATTGGGGCTGTTCGTAAAAAGTTAATATTCCTAACCGTTTAATTTGCAAGCAGTCCTTATAAATATGAATCATTCTGTTTGTTTCATTTAAATGGATCAACTGTAATACGTGTTCTGTGCTGTAGGATTATAATAATTAAAGTTGGTGAATCTGCAAATCAATTAAAATATTTTCATTTATATTAAAATCATTTTTTGCAAATGTCAGATATCTGAACGAAAGTGAGAATGGCAAATTTTCGGCTCACATTGAGATTGTTGATACAATTGCTGTTTTGACAGGTGCTTAACGGTTTCTAGTGAGCACACACGTGTTTGAACGAATGGACTTTTGAAAAAAGAACGAATCACTTTCTTTTTCACTGAACTTGACACGGGTCGAACAGTTAGGTGACACAGCTAAACAAAGCGTTTAGCTGATGTCATAGCCACGCGACTTTGTTACTCGTAAACATACCTACGTAGTTAATGAACTGTATTGAACACTGTTTGGGCACATTGTTAGGTCTTTGAATGGTAATGTTTAAATCGTATTGTGTTTAAATCTGAAATGCTGTGAAATAACTGAAAATTTTGAATCAATTTATTGTTTCCAAATCTATAAATTGCTGTTAGTGTTTGATGTAATTATAATTATACTCAAAAAAGCCTGATTCTGAAATGTTCCAACGTAGGTTTACATAATTTTCCGTACCAGGATCCTCATTACTCTAAACTCGGTCTTATGCTATTGCCTTCCGCCAAATTCAAGGACAACCCTTGATTCGGGTTCTCTCGAGTCTCTTTTTCACTGGGAAGTAACACAGTCGGCGGTCGACAGTGAGACCTTGCCCCCCTCCCCCCTCCCGCTGCCTGCCGCCGCCGTCCGCTTACGTCATCCGCGCCATCTTGCGACAGTGACGCGTTGCTTGGCAACCGAACACACGCGACGCACTTAGACAGGTTGTATCGCGATTTTATCATGCAAATTGATTTTTTATGGTTACTCCAAAGATTCGTTAGCATTTTCCGTACGAAATTGCATATTATATTATATTTAATGCACGCCTATTTTGCATTTTCTTAGTTTCTGTAGTTTTCGTTAAGGTTTTAAATTTTTACCGTGAAATGTCCGTTTTCTCCAGACGTCACCAATAATTATTTATTACATCCCGTGCATATCTATAACTTTTGGCAAACCGTGTTTTTCTCAGCTGCTTTGAGTATTCATTACAGCTAGTTTTTTAAATTGCATTAACACTTAAACCAATTATTCAGACTCTGACACATGGGATGCCTTCATCGCTTTCAGCTGTCAAGCGAAATTAAAATTGCTATTTAATTGCTATCTAATCTCTTTGTTGGAAACATAATACACGTGCAAGCTTTTCTGTAGAGCTTACAATTTATTTATTTATTAAATTTAATTAATTAATTGAATTATTATTACTGGCATAAAAAAAATGTGTACATTGAAAGTGAATCCCTGACTCCTGCGCTAGGTGAAAATACCTGTGCTACAGGGGCCAGTGTTTTTTTCCTAATCAGTAGGTTCTGGATTTTATGCAATCACATAATTGAATTTACTAGACAAACAAAAAAATATAAATTAAAATAGCAAAATAATTGTTAAATCATTAATAAAATAATTATTAAATTTATTATTAAAATAGTTATTAAATTCATGATAATAAAAAAAATAAAAATAAAAATTATGACAACCAATGTTAGGATAATCTCCTCAACTATTGAAATACGATCATCTAAATCGCAACTATGACCTACATAAATATAAGTTACACAAATGATTAAATCACCAATATTAATAAATCACCTTATATGTTATTTTACAAGTATCTAGGAATAATACTATCGATTGCAAATTACAATCTTAGATCCAAATTTCTTACTAAATACTAATCAAGTCATTGATCAATTTTAAGAAAGAAAATCGGTTTTCCGGGATTTCCATAAAAATATTTTACTCGTGATGGTTACCTACAATATTATCAAAAATGTAAATACTACGAAGTCAAGTTTATGTGTATTACCTAACAAATATTTGCGCTTGCGCTGGAAAATCTTACCTACCTACTTATTGTTGTTATTACGCAGTTTAGATCTCAAACTATGTAGTCATCCAAATGTCTTTCTAATATAACTGGAATGTGAGTTTCTGGGGAACTATGTGGTAGATAGCCTTGTTTCGTAGAATCTTATTAAGAGGTTGCATTTGAAACGTAACATCTGAAGTGAAATCTGAGGGAATTTTCCAATTTACAGAGAAAATGTACCTACCTACTTCCTCTACAGGAATTATAAACTCTTCTTCGAATGAAATGGCGATACCAATATAACTGTTAAATAAATACAAAAATAAGAAATTCCATGAAATATGTTACTGAAAAAACCTCGCAGTTACCAATACATGTTATCAATCAAATGCCTACGTCAATTATTTTGGCATTATTCGAGCATATTTGAGGAAGTACGGCCCCTTTATTGAGAATTTGTCAAAAATGTACAATACGGTAGGTATTTTACATTTATGTACTACGTGCCATAGTTAGCGTACATTTTTCCCCTACAAATACGTCATTCATTTGTATTTTTTCAGGTAAAACTGAAAAATAGTATAGTTTTTATGTGCGAATATAAAAATTATTAATATCACATTGAATTTATTCAGAAACAATGCAATTCTATGTTCAGACGGTTAAAATTCCCTGAAACATTACGTAACTGGTTGTGAAATCTATTTTAGGAGCTGATTAAATTATCTGAAATCTATTTAAGAAATACATCCTGCTGAATAACTAAAGATAATT
The DNA here is from genome assembly GCA_949128155.2 of Xanthia icteritia. Taxonomy (NCBI): domain Eukaryota; kingdom Metazoa; phylum Arthropoda; class Insecta; order Lepidoptera; family Noctuidae; genus Xanthia; species Xanthia icteritia. The sequence goes on from OX421932.2 coordinate 6,238,963, forward strand.
AAGAAGACAGTGACAGACGATGTTGAAGTAGGTTTAAAAAAACTAAAACATAGCAGATTAATAAAAAAAGAAAGAAAGAAAAAGTATGTATTGGGACTCGCACAGGAAATCACAAATTAAACTAAAACACACTAAACATAAATAAAAAACAATAAAACAAAGTAAAATTAAAATAATAGGAGGTCCTGTACGAGGCCAAAAGGCTCCTATCTCAGCACGATGCTGCGACATTTATTTTTTAAGTTCGCAGCATCGTGCTGAGACAGGACCCTTTTAGCTGCGCTAGTATTCTATTAGATGATGATTCTGATGATTTGACAGTCAGTTGCTTATTTTGATACTTAAGTAGATTTTACTAAACTTCCAATTGTGACTTAATCGAGTCATGTCAAGTCATGGGAACAATTATAATTAATTTAAATATCCCACTTAAAGTACCACTTATGAACGCATCTTTAACAGTCAAACCAATGCGCGATATCAACTGGTATAGAAAACGTTAGCAGAAATCAATTAAGGAAAAAAAACATAAATAACAACTTTGCTCTTATTCTATATTATGAAAATAATCTATTTATTTGCTGTCTCGTTGATCTAGCAGTCGCATGCGCGAGTGCTGATCTTGGGGTCCTGGGTGCGGTCTTCTGGTTGGGAAAAGTGTAATTGGGTTTTACTGTCAGGCATTTCTGTAGCAGCCTGGAGTTCAGATTTGTGCCTTGAGTTGCCTGTTTACATGGGAATGAGACATAAGGGAAGGTTCCGACCCCCGCGTCACTAATGTTCTCCATACGTTTTCTACAGGTTTATATGAAATTACATTCCAAGCACTGCCACGCTGCACAGCCGCAGTAACAACGCCGCGGCAGTACTGCTGCGTGCAGCGTTGTTCGGAATCATACCTTTAAGAGGGAACAGGGCCTGCGAGGAATTTGAAGAATAGGTATTTGAAGCAACTATTGCCGTCGTGTTACCTCAAGTCTGCCCCTGTAGAGTGCGATAGGGACAGCTGCAGCTCGAGACTGATTATATCACAAAAAAGATTGACGAAAACGACGTTCCGTATTCCCCTTTTTTCTCCTCGAAAACTGAGCCGATTCAATTATTTTTTACATTCAAATTTTAAGGAAAAAGTATGTCTAGGTTCCTATAATTTTTTTTTATGTTAAAAACTTTTCGAATTTGTCTGTTAGTTCTCTAATCACGGTGGTAAAAATGGGGCATTATTTGTAACTTTTGGAGGGTTATATTTTCTCTACCAATAAGTTGCTGACAAAAAACAAAAGACAATAGGGACGTGTCTACAGCAGACCTTGATTTTATGAAAAAAAAAGATTGCTCTAGTGGCATTATTCAGGAAGAAAAAGGGGAATACATTTGTATGGAGAATCGCAGGCCCTGTTATCTTAAGGCAGGATTGCAAGTCACGTGACGCACCAATATCGCGCAGCATTGCTGCCGTGCTCGGAATTTATTCTCATATAAACCTATAGAAAATGTATGGGGACCAGTACCCCTATTTGCGTAATACACGATCAATCGGAACATGAATCGTTTTGAAACAAATTTCTAATCCATAGCTTCAAAAGTTCGAAAAAAAAACTGCTCAACAACGTTAATAACGCAATGAATGTTGTTGAACTGTCAAAATGAAACAAATTTGTCGTAATCGTTTACGAAAATGTGTTGCGTAATTAGTTTAGCAGTAGTGACGCAGCAACATTACCGCGTGCAGCGTTGTTCGGAATCAGACCTCTTAACAAAACTGGGCCAAATGTGGATGATGGAGGTAGGTACCTACCTACACTACTACTTTAGGTACTCTGCTTTCCCACTCGGGGAATACAGGCATGATCTTATGATACTGGCAATAATAATAACCGTACATAGCAATAATGTGGAATAACAAAGCTTAATTGTCGGATAATAAGATGGGTCAAGTCATGATGTAATTAGTGCACCAGTTTATAATTATAAATTAAAACATTGTACTGTGTTTAAATAGAGTCTTTTGTAAGTAAGATCTAGAGTTGTTTTGAATGTAGGTAACGAAGTTGATGTCAATAATCTTGACACAGCTAAAGATCAAACAATAATTTTCTACAGGGAAGGGCTTTGTCGCACATGCGATTATGCTGCTGTACTAATCCATTGCTTCATAAGTTCGAAAAAAAAATCTGCTCAGCAACGTAAATAACGCAATGAATGTTGTTGAACTGTCAAAATGAAACAGATTAGTCGTAATCGCTTACGAAAATGTGTTACGTGATTAGATAGCTGGTTGGCTTACAAAATCATATCAATCTCTATTTTACATAACCTTAGTAATAGTAATTTGTAAAGTAACCCATTTTTTTGCGACTATGGATAAAACTATGTGACCATTTTCATCCAGAAGCCCTGGCACGAATGCCCGACGTAAACGCAACGTAACGTACGTAACGTAACGTACGTAACGTATTTTATTTTTCACTTTTTAGTTATATTATCTACCCCGCTCCAATTCGTATACCACTACTTGCTATGTAAACAAGAGTGACAGGAAGTATTATAACATCATAAAGATAATAAAATTTATATGGAACCACAGCGCAAGCTGCCTTTACCAAATAAAAAAAAGAATTTCCAAAATCGGTCCTCAATTGACGAAAATAACGAAGAAAATTTAAAAAAATATAATACAAACAGACGAACATATATAACCTCCTCCTTTATTGAAGTCGGTTAAAAATACACAACTATCCTATATGATTTTTGTTTAAATTCTGTAACAGTAAAACAGTGTAACAGTAAATATCAATATTACTCGTATGCGAAACGAGTATACCTATTTAATTTTAAAATCGTTCGGATTTGTTACTTTTACTCCGTGCGTTCGTGCTCTGCCACAGTTCTTGTTGGTCCATTTCGATTGCTTCAAACCTTTTTCTTTGGTATTGTTCGTCGAGTTGAGCTCCTTAAATTCTGAGTTGAGCTCCACGATTACTGACAAATGCTTGCACTGACTGGACAGGTCCACTCAAATCTGTGTGGTTCTTTCCTCAAAAGACCATTTCAGACACTAATCTACATGGTCCTCATATGGCCTGACCAAGATTATGTCTGGACTTTAAAAGAGACTGTGACCTCTGAGTTTGTTTCGGTCTTTCTTCTCAGAGTAGTCAGATAGGAAACACCGAACTCATCTAGCAATTTTTATTTTTGTAATATGACGTGTAAAAGTGATTGCAATATCCTGTTTACAGATTAAACAATTTCATTTCATTTTATTTCTTAGCAAGGGATTATTATTATGCAGACTCATCGATTAAAGTTAAAAATAAAATATTTTTTTTTCTTGATTCGCACGAATAATATTATTTAAAAGTGTTGATTCGGCCGTTTAGGACGAATCACCAATAAGCCGAGAGAATGCGATCTTGACACCTGTCAGTTTCATACTAACGAATATGTTTTGCGAATTTGATCCTTATTACTACTACAAATTATTTCACTGACGAACGCAAAGGAACGCATTCTCTCAACGGCCGGACTGTAATTCAAATGACAAATTTTTAGAAATGACCAGACATCATGTCAGCTACTTAAATCCTGTTATAAATTATATACGTCTTATCTAGTCAAGTCGTAGTCAGATTTTGGTCTCGTTTTTATCCATCCATTCCACCTGTGAAGGCCATCCATACGAGTCAACAATCTTAGTCTGAGGATGTCCAAAATTTGGCACCAGCGCCACTCAATCTGGCACGTCGCTTGATAACCGTAGCCAAATATGATTAGTAAACAAAACGGATTACAATAATTATGTCAATAATGTCATGAATGTCATAATTTTATTATTCCGTTTCATGACAATCATTTAAGATTTCACAATTGGTTGAAGTCTATTAAAACTTGGTTGAAATAATTACTCTGTGAAATATTTTTGTAATGGGTTTCAATCAATTTGAGTGCATAATTGTTGTCCTAAAACAAAACCATTTACTGATTGACAGATGTTTTCTTTTCCTTTCATTGTTTCCACACATTTTTCACAAAACAACAAAAATAGCTACACCAATACATAAATAAATACAATTCCCAACACTTCATTTATTTCGCATCCCAACATATTTAAATTGTATATTTATCCTGTATAGACATAGGATAAAATGCAATAATAAATAATCCTAGAAATTCCCCAATGCGTCACCTTGTATAGGTACATTAGGTACATTGGACTAATTATTCGTTTCGATAAATAAAAGGTGCGTCAATTACCTACTATGTCTTCTCAAATATTGGCGCCAAGGTTGAACCAGGTTTTCTCATCTATACTAGCCAATGTTGGCCCTAAGAATAATCACAAAAATTGGTAACGGTTTGGAATCAAAAGTTCATAAAAGTCACAGACGATCGAACGTAATAGATTGTATTCCTAGAAATGAAATAGAAAGCGTCAGTAAACAAGATCGTTTGAAACTTAATTTAATATTTTGTACTACAAAACATGATTCTGCATAAATTTCTAAAACTTCAAACGTTTATCGAAGCATAGTGATCATAATTCGATGGCAAATTGTTTTACAACGTGAGTGACATAAAGAAAAAACTTAGTAAGCTTAGCAGAAAAACCTACAGTAATCCTAGGTTTCCAACCTGACAAGACTTTAGCTTACTTACTTGTCATTCAAGTTTACCAAACATTGTTTCCAATTGACACGACACGAATGTTATTCTACTAAGGGTGAATTTAACCAATGATACTGACTACGATCACCACGTCTAAACCGCGTTCAAGAGCTGTCAGTGTCAATAATCCACAACAATGATGACAGCTCTTGAAAGCGGTTTAGATGGCCATTGCGTTCAGTTTCATTGGTGAAATTCTCCCTAAGCCATTTAAGTAGGGATCCTAAATGAATGAAGGTAGGTACTTGGAAATTTATGAAGACCATCTTTCGTAGAGTTCATTGCTTAATTTTTTCTTCCAATGTTGTGATCGACCGTTAGCGTCATGACATCTTGTGATACGTCACCGCATTCTCATGGATAGACCCCGTTGTAGACATTTATGTGATCGTTTTCCTTATAAGCGTGGAATTGTATTGTAATTTATATGTTTCGCGAACCAAGTTTATTAGACGTGTCAAAGTATTGAGAATTAATTTATTTTATTCCAATTATAATTAGTTTGAAAGTTTTTTTTAAGGCTCAGCTAAGCATGTATAATTAATTTGAAGGTTGATTCTAAGGTCCATGTGAATTTATTTAGTTTTAATAAATAATTTTAGCTTCTGTTGATTTTTTATTCATTTTATTAATATGCACCAGATATTGGCGATGCATGTACGATGACCAGTAAAATATTAGCCTACTAATAATAACTCTGTAGTTTCTGCCTACCCCCATGAGAAAACGGTGTGAGTTTATGAATTTATGTAATATAGTTTGACCGAGACCGCTGTATCGCGCCTCAGGAATGCGCGGCCAGGCGGGGGGCAACGTTGACCAATGAGCAGCGGCACGCCGTGAGCGTTGATGAATGAGCGGCCTGCACTGCCCCCCCGTCTCGCCGCGCACATACCTAAGGCGCGGCACAGCGGTATCGGTCAAACTACAATAACCAAAACAAAAGCAACTTTATTAAGTACGTTGTTTAATAGCTCTACGTTCTAATAGTTCTAACATAAAACTGCATTTGCCTATACTTAAACAAAGTGTCATGACACTTCACAAACATTAGCTACAGGACTGCAAATAGTCACTAATTCCTACCTTACTGGCGCACCTCACATTTATCAAATAAAACATTCAATTTTTAACCGCAACCGAGTGGCGATAAGTACAAGCCACACTTGCAAATAACCCAGTAAAAGGCTAATTATTTGTTCATTTATTTACATTTCTGATGCTTCAGTTTTGTATTTTTTCACACATTTCCTTAGAACTGGATAATTTCCAGTCTCGCCTTGTATGCGAAAATATGCGTGTCTCTCAAAGGTTAATTATGAGGAGTCCCTTTGTTCTTCGGAATTTTACTTATTATCAACATGTTCTTTTCTTGAGACCAAAAATTTGGTACCCACTTACTAAGGTACCATCGAAGAAGTTCATATCTATACACCGTAAGGACTATTTCTGCTTGCAGCGCTCGGCCGCTATAGAACCGGGGCGGTAACAGATGTGGTGACCACGGGATTTTGTTTTCAAACTGCTTAGGTCTGAAGTTTTTCGACATATTTCAACATACAATAAACATGTTTTGAGGGTCGATATAAACCAAATAACCTCACATGTTACGATCCTTTACACACTCTATTACCGACGTGTTTTTTCCGATAAACTCACCAGCATAAAAAACAAAAGCAAATCCTCCGAAGCATCGGAAAACTCCGGAAAATTTGATTATTTGCGGAGTCGCAAATAATCACATTTTCACTTAATATCATCATCGGGTTTCCGCAGGCAACAATTAAATCCGCAGGACTTACACGTGCCAACACACACAACCATTTATTCCCTAGTATGCACGTGTATTTAAGCGTGTGTGTTTGCGTGGGATGTGCAAAGTGCCACCCTTTCAGTGCAACCCACCTGTGCGGTTAAGGTCGAGCTGTGAATTCAATCAAATTAAATGGATATACACTGCTTCTCATTTGTCTTGATTTAATTAAATAGAATATTAGTAAACAAATATTTTAGTGTTTATTTATCTAGATAGAAGTGAACTAGATATAAATAAATTAAGAAGGATGAGAAAAAGCTCTTTTTTGCCAAACCCTTTCTTTAAAATTCTAGTAAAATTATTCGAACGAAACCCACGCTTTTATTCGTCTTTTCTCAATACAAAATTACTGTCAAAACAAACCGATACTGATTGAGTCGAGACTCCATCACGATATCACATTATGTACATTAGGATTCTGGACATAATAAACGCGTGGGGGTACCCCCATTCGCCCTACCTCCCCCCTGCAGCTACAAGGTCGAACCGCACCGTTCTGACTAGTTGCGCGGTAGGGCCTGTGGTAGGGTGGGCAAAACAGGTGTTTGAGTTATGTCGAAATTGCAGGGATTCGTACTGTAGACCGACTGATTATTCGAGATTTATTTTAGAAAGATGAATGTGATGATACCTTTATTTTGTGTCGTTTGTGCTTAGCTGTGAAGTGGAAATCTGTTAATTGGGCTTTGAATGCGGAAAATATGTCTAATGTAGGTAGATTTAAAGTCGGGCGTAGTTAATAATTGGTCCCGTTGTAGTGTACAATCTTGTGGTTTGTAAAATACCAGTACCATAGGCTTAAAATTAAGAGTACCTATTTTATTTTAAATACATAATGAATTTAATATTTTAAATGATATTTCTTGAAAAACCTCATAAGGTATTTTCAGTGCTGTAAGTATACCATAAAGCTCCCCCCCCCAGCTTCTAATTTCCCCTTTACAGCTTACAACTCCACCCGACTAACAGCATTATAATTGAATTAATTATCTGACAGCGCTAGGGCTCTTGACCAAGAAAAGCTCTACAATATTGTGAGGTACATCCCTATCTTGTTCCACGAGGCGTTTCCATAGCAACCAGATTGTGCCGGCTCCCGCCATGCCTTGTTGCATCCGGTATTTTCGCACAGTGAAATTAATTTAACGGACATACAAAGGCATGTTAGAGATTGATTTTGGTTAGCAGATAATGGCAAATTGCTACTATTTTATTATAATTATTGTGCCTTTGTGTCACCATTTAGTAGATGTTTTTGATAATACTACCATTCGAATTTAAAAAATTACGTGGTCGTACACTTTTGTCGCTAATAATTTAATTGACGCCCTTATCATATTTTTAAAAGTATTGTTAAAGATTCGAAGTTTTTGTGTCCACAAATCCCTTTGTATCGAGTAGTATCGAAGCTTTAAAGCTCGATCCAAAACTTGAAAATATGGACATAAAAAATTAAACCCCAATATTTTTGCATCGAACCAAGGGATTTAATCCAATCATTGGTAATAGGGTTGTTGAAAATATGGGTACAATAGAAAATAACATTCAAAAGCATAATCAGCCTATAATGTCCACACTGCTGGGACAAGGCCTCCTGTATGCGAGAGGGAGTGGGCCGTAATCCACCACGCGGGCCCAGTGCGGGTTGGTAAATGTCAAATGCCTTCGATTTTTGGTTCTAGGACATGCCGGTTTCCTTACGATGATTTCCTTTACCATTTTAAGAGCAGTGGTGATGAAATTATTTACACAAAGTAAAGCGCCTGCCTGGGTTCGAACCCACGACCTCCAACTCGTAAGTCGGGGCCTTTACCACTGTGCCACCAGTGCTCAACGTTGGACTTGGATTGCAGAGTAAAAACATGCAACTAACACAGAAATTTTATTCAAGTTGTGCCAGTACATCTGATAGATATTGTAGTATGTGGCCTCGAATCCGTTGGTATGGTTATCCAATAACCAATATTGTAGCTATTGTGATGATAATTAATTTACTGTGGACACAATACTTTGCGTATGAGTTTATGTTTTGTATCAATCTTGTTTGTTAATATTTTCGGTCATTGTGCCGATTTATATTAAAATAATTATTTTTAGTCATTACAAATACCTTGATTATGTTATTTAAATGATAAAAAATATACCAGCTTAAGATACTAGAAATTCTAGTTATCTTAATAAAATCGATAAAGGTACTTTTTTTGAACCAGTAGATTCGAGTTTAGCTTAGTTTAAAAGAAGGTATATACGAGTGTAGCACATTTATCGCGAATATTCGTAGCATTCCGTTATGATTTCGTGCGATTTCTGTTCCGTTTGACTGTAACACTTGGCAAATTCCCATATTGACCTACAAACAAAAGATAAGCGGAGTGAATCAGCTTCTTATTATTCCCCACATGTTTTAGGTGGGAAGTGGGGAAAACATTACTTATTTCAGTCTACTGCAAAATCTAGACCACCTATCAAAGATTTTAGAAAAAGACAAACAGTATGCTAACCGCAATCTTCTGCAACTACTGGCGCGATTAAAAAGTAGTTCGTTGCATTAATCAGTCATAAAGATCACTCCACCACTTTCTGAGAAATTTCTGTAGAAATCATTGGTAGAAACGGTTCTTTGTGTAACCGATTTTTTTCGTCACCTTCCTTTTCGAAGTCTTCTCAAATAAATATCCAGACCACATAACATTCGCTTTGTACATGTATAATACATTAATCCTTCTCGGAATTTTCACCTTGAGAGTAAAATCAAAGGTGTGCAAATTCGATAAAGATATTAAATCCAGACTGAAACCCCTGGAATATCTACAAAACGTATATATATATATATGACGTGTATATACGTCGAGCTACCGTAGGCGCGGTGCCTGGAAACCGCTCGCCCACGCACTTCGATCCTTGACTACCGATTTTTTCATTACTACCCAAGTGAGTGTCATTATTGAAAATTTGATCTTTGTCACAATCAAATTTAAATGTATTTGTCTCGACTTTATGTGCACAGGACTACTAGTTTACCCAAAGAGATTTGTAACTTGAAACTTCAGTATATCATTCAAAATGTACCTAGTTGTTTTCATCATTGATGTTTTCTTGTTTATTTTCTTCTCCTGTGTTTATTTTAATGGGCAATTTATTGATTGGTCCATATTTGGAATCTTTGAAAGTATCCCAGCTAATTATGTAAACAGCATCATATATCGTTATGCCCAATAAGGATTGTAAATGTGATGATATTTTATATTTGCTTAAGGCTTCCACGATCCAAAATTGAATGCAGTTAATTAATGTGAGCGTGTTTTGGATTTGGCATAATTTGTTTTGCAATTTAAATTATTTCTCTATTACCTATTCTGTTGCAAATAACTTTACAATTTTAACTGTTTCATTATAAACTTAACTTGGGAAATGTTCAATTTGAATAAGTCAGAGAATTTATTATTAATTTATTTGCGGATATACACTATGTATATCCACAAATACCTAAATATAAATTCTCTCATTGCTCATCGCTGGACAGAAGCTTGTCTTCTTTTAAACCATAACCTTAATTTAGTATTCCTCTTTCAACATTATTGTAGGTTTCTTTGCTATTAACCAGCTGTAGGTATACCTATTTCGTCATTGCACTTCTCACTCCAAGGTTCCAGTGAAACATTCCTGTTAAAAGCGCTCTACAGAGTAAATATACGTAAAGAGTTATTGGATTCGGGGAATTGAAGAAGTGTGGCACGTGTAAAATTTTCTCTTTAAAATTGTTCATTCGTGATATATGGAATTGAGGTCGGCAGTCATGATTCTTGGGTTTACAATAATTTTGTCAAGTCTAAGGATGATTTTATGTGTGATTGACATTATTATCTTTTTCTAGCCTAGCATCTAGAAAATTATTATTGTGCTCATCTTTTTCTTATTAACATAGACTGACTTGTAAAGATCTAGATCATGGCTACGATCTTGAGAAGGCAGAATCATCTGCGCATACACGCTTCATTTAACACTCATTTTGTTCTCATATTTCTTTCAAAAGCCACGTCATAATGCCTTAAAGGCATTACATTGATCATATTCGCTCTAGACAGAATGACAATGATGATGACATTTCGGGGAAATTGTGCCAGAATTCTCGCTCACATTTCTACGTCTATACGGGGTGAGTTTATAAATAATTTTACCTCTTCACGGTATATCCCAATTGAAATATAAAGAGCGCTGAAGCCGCTAAATCTCACTTCCTTACTACCCCAATTTGAGGTTCTGAACGCAATGTTTCCAAGAAAAACATGCGCTCTTAATTTGCGTTGTTTTTTTCTCCTTTTTTTCGCTTGTCGGGGTAATTCCTCCCATATCTATACAGACTTTCCTTTTTGAGTGTTGCGTTAAAGATATTCTCAGTTATTTACCTCTGAGCGAGGCCAGTTCACGGCTTTACGCTTATGTTAACCTTTTAAGAAAAAAACTTAATGAGCCGTGAGAAAAAAGGGAAGGACTGCGTCGTCGTTAATGCTTAGGCTTCACTTAAATTTGCATACACTCTCTTCCAGTTCATTTAATTAAAGTAAATAAGGCTGAGGTCAATTTGAAAAAAGGTAAAAAGTAAATAGATTTTTTATGAACGCATGGTACTGGAGGCTTTCAAGCACTAGCGATAAATAAGTTAGAATTATATGGCTCCCTGACAACAAAGCATTGATTAGGTAACTCTAGGTATTTTGATTAAACCAAAATTTTGTCCTGTTTATAGAGTCGGGATGTGTAATCCAGTAGTAGATAAAAAGTTGAAGTAAAATCAAGTTTACCTCAATTAAATACCTTTTGCAACAAAATCATTAAATCGAGGTAACACTATAAATGTTTCGGTTACAATCTCTAAGCGAAGCTGATAATTAGACCACACGATAATCACCTGCAGAGGGAACGTGATAATGCATGATTAGACGCAAGTGCCGCGTAACAAGCCACCTATAAACACAGTGACCTGACACCCCCTGCCCCGCGCCACCCTGCACCCTACAAACACCCTTTGACCTACACACCGGCAAAGCCAGTTTAATGCACACAAACCCACACATGCTCAACTAAACACACACCAACAAGCTTTCATGCGTAGGTCAACGCACACTCGCAGCGAAATGGGGGAAACTGGGCAAACATGACACCGTAAACTATATTTCAAGCACACATACGAACGTTCATGCACCAACTCACACTCTAACAGAATCGGAATTTTGCGGTAGCGCGAATAATAAAATCTGTCTGTTGCCAACTGAAAAATGGCGGAATTAAATGTTGACACTTTAATTTAGACTGTTCAAGTCCTAATCGCGAGGCGTCAAAATGAAAACATTTTTCGCTTTCACTTTTAATTGCTTCTAAAGAAAATATTCCATGCAATAAATTTCAGTTTTACGAGCTTAACAAGACGTCATTTATTTTGAAACAATATATTTGAGGGGTATTTTTAACATCAAACGGTACAGTACTAGTAGTAAGTAGAAAATATAATGATCTGAAATTCAATATTTTTAAAAATCGGACGAGGGTAAACGTCATGTGTTAGGCATGTTTAATAATGTAAACTACACTCCAACTACAAATAAATTAATTTTCTCACAAAATTTAAGAAATAACCAATCTTATATCGGCTTTAAAAGCAACTTACAGTAGAATAATAAACACTAGCATATATTATATATGCTGCAATGTTCTTGTAACATGATGAATTATGAAATTAGGTCACATAAAAAGCAACCTAGAACTTAATCACGTCAACAATGTCCCACATCACGCACTTATAGAAACTAAGGGGCCTAGGGTCGGTCTAAGGGTCTGTATAAATGAAACTATTTATTTGTAAGAAACTAAAAGATATTTGAACTTTGACGAAGATAGTGTCGAAGTTAGATATTGAATATTCGTGTTCATGTCCCCTTGTAACTCGGAAAAGCTCACAGAATAATTTATAAAGAATTGTTGGTCTTAGAATATGCTGAGATGCTGAAGATAATAAAGCTAATAATACAACATAAAGTCAAAACAATACATATATCAGTGCTAATTATTTCCACGAAACAACTATCATGTGTATTAATTAACAAAATCAAGGATGAAAAACCAAATACTGTTTTACCTGCTAATAAACTATTTAAAATGAACAACAATATTGATAACATTGTTTTCATATACCTACATATTTTCCCTTTGCATATTAATGCACGTCATATTCCCGGTGAGATGTTGCTTACCGATAATGTGATTAACACGACTACAGCAGAATTATTGTCGTAAGCTTAGTACTAAGGTGTGTATCATGAAACCTTGCAAGAAACATACGCCCTTTGCAACCACTGACGTGTACCACCCTCGCGTGTTTGCCGTGGACCAGCGATAAATTACTTATGTATCGTTATGTTCTTTTCTCTTACAAAGTATATAGAAACGAAATGCAGTGCTAATTGAAAATAAAAATCATAACTGAGCTTAAGAGAAAGTAAATGAGGCAAGGGATGATAAACTAAATATTACAGAGATGGTGTAAGTCGAAACAGTTATTAAAAGCTCTAAAAAGGATCAATATTTTAATATCGTCCTCAAAATAAAACACTACTCTTTCTATCTATCCGCTTAGCAAGCAACTCCCGTTTGTATTCAACAGAATTCCAGTGGATATTTCTGAAGACTTGTAACAGAAAACAAATAAGAATACAGCAACAGATACATCGTCAACTGTGCCGAAATTGCTAGAACCAGAATAATCGTTATTTAGGCTTAATAAGTTCTTCCTTAATTTTTTGTATAGTTTTAGATCTTTCTCAACGCATCATACTTAATTTGATTTGACAATGTTAATTCATTCATATCAGATTAGACAGGAATTCATTACTCAATGACTTCCTGTCACTTGATTATTATCCAAATAATCCATCATTATCCTAGTCCTATCGGCTAATTGCTGACCAAATTCGCCAATATTGTGTTTTATATTATCGGGAGCAATGAATGGTTTGTAACCTCATAGTTTATTTTTTCCTTTACATCTTTATTGTGTCCATAGACCGTTGTTTAATTATCGTCCACGTATGCGTAGACACAATACTTAGATTCAGGGATCATTACTATTATATTTATAGCAAAAGCGCACAAAAGGTTATGTGTTTCTATGAATATTGGTACTGTTGTTATGGTGTCGTTAGTCCTCACCACCTACGGTACTGTAACAGATACATTTATAGCAGTATTCATTTTCGTAGTTTTGGTTATAATTGCGCCTTCTTTTCATGTTCAGTTATTGTTAGGAAAATTAATCCCTTTCTCATTACTAAAATATCAACCAGTATGAATTTAGTTTCATATTGTATAGTACCTATATAAGATTTTAATCATAAAAGTTACAAAACCTACTTAAATAAATATACTAGCTACTAAAACATAATATATATATTTCTCTACTTCTCCGTTTCTTATATTGCTTTCATTACACCCACGGCCAGTACGTAAATAATAAACTCTATTAAATATTCCAATATCGTCTCTTGGAAAATTAATTTCGAATACTTAAACTTTTTGATAGATACCATTTCGAATACTTAAACTTTTTGATAGATACCATTGAGGTATCTATCAAAAAGTTTAAGTGACATAGAATACTTGTTTTATCTCCCTACGAAAAGCATTAAAGAAAAGAAAAAAATCTTTAAAAAAATATTAACAAAAAAAATTTAAACTAATAATTTATTCAACAAAATGCATCAAATAGATGAGGATAATCAATGCAGAAATGGCTTGAAAGTTTCAAATCAAATTAATTTTGTGGGTTGGTTTTTTTTCTATGGTTAATAATGATAAAAACACAGAACCAGCTAAACTAAACTGCAATGAAAGATAATAACACTACAACGCTCGCTACAAAAACGAATCGATAAATACAACATTTGTCAAAATCCATCAATTTACATGCTACGAGGGAACATCCGCCATCCGTCCGCACTCACTGCTAAAATAGTCACCATGCAGAATATACAAAACAGTTCGAATATCATCGCTGTAGTCTAATCCCAACAAAGAGAAACATTACATTTACCATAAAGCGCGTACAAGACAGCAGGTCACACAGATTTACATAATAACCCTACTATCAGCCCACATGACCCCGTTTTTTGCCTAACTGTGCTGTTAACATTGGTAATCAACGTTTTCCTGTTACAAACACTGTGTCTGTGAACTATCTCATTTTACAAATACAACTTTCTCGTGTGTCCTAATTTTGAGTTTAGAATTCTTGCCATCTTCAAAATTTTGATTTGGCACTCCACCACTTACACAGTTTTTGTATTATCTGTTTGCGATTCTCATATTTTCTTCCATTCATTCTTACTTGATCCATAAGAAAATAAACTTCACATTTGGGATTGTGCCAAATACTTAATGAAATGTTTAAACGTAAAACGCCTACTTTGTTTTTTTCGTTATTGTTTAACAAAGGCGGGCCATGAATTATGTATGTCGATATATGACATCCATACCGTCAATGACAGTTTCAAGTCGAAGAGATTTGCGGATAGTCATCTTGTGAATATTCTTTTTCTTTTGTATCCTTGTAATGATTTTGGAACAAAGTTCCTTAACGCGGCTTGCGGTAGGAGTTGACAGAAATCGTCACGTAAGGAAAAAGCGTTAAGCCCCCTCCATGCGAAATTCTCTCTCTCATCTCTTTCTATTATATACCAGTGTGTGTTCGTGTGCGTGCAAGTATCGCATAAGGAACTTCATTACTGACGAGGGTACACCAAACGCACATTTTTAAAAATTTATGTTAACTTCACTGTTACAAGATAGTCGATTCCTGCTATTTATTAGCTGGCATAATTATCATTCCATTGATAATCTTCGCTATCTTATTATATGAGAAGGTTTGCATAGCGAAGTATTATTATTTTATTACGTTCTTGTCACACTCATAGATTAACAAGAGACTATATCGGACCCCAATATTCCAATAAATCTGGTGCCATGACTGATTACGTAATCGTTGTAAACATTATCACTTAACTGTTAGTTAGGCACGTAGTAGGAATGTGTGATGTCCGGTTGGTTTGTCTCTGACCTTGCTTTGGAGCTTATATTATTATGAATTTATATCTACAAAGTTCGTTATTACTTTGTGCATGTGCTTTTTTGTTTGATAACATGTTTTTTACTTTATATCCTAAAAAAATCTAAGTATGATTAACCTCAGTTTCAACTGGACACCATATATCATCTATAGTATTAGAAATAATAACAATAATTTTAAACAAATTTATGCATTATTGAATATTATAATACAAATACTTATTTATTATACATGAAGCCCATTTATCACCAGTCACAAACAATCATGAGGAAACACGTTCAAAACAATCACTTACCGACTATAATGCTTTGAGAACAGTGACAGATAGCACTATCTGTTATGATGGACATCAGCTACTGGATTATGGACAAATCGAAAACGAAATGTGTGCTAACGATACCAAACCAAGAGATAAACAAAGCTATTTATCCATAAGGATCATAACCTAATACTCTATACGATTACCAAAATACTATTCTGTTTACGTAATTATCTTTGCATTTTTGTTACGTCACCCTGTTCTATAATATCTGTCATCGGCCTTGTTTCGCTATGGTCACAATCACGACCATGGCTTCATGGCACAAGCGCGATGACGAGAGCTTTTGGCCTTAATAAATCGTCATTTACTGCGACTTTATGACAATAGCAATAAGGGACATAATATTAAGAATTGATTCATGTTATGATTTATCACTATCGTTTACTTGGAAATGTATTTTATTGGAAGCGTTTATGAGTTAAGCTTTGTGATTTTAGTACTCAAGTTTGGTTTTGTTTGTCTGCAGGTAGCAGCTGTTGACGTCCGCAGTAGCAGCCAGCCCGAAGGCAACTCTTTTTCTCGCCCCCGCTCCCCGCATCCCCTTCCAAGATTGCTGCCACCATGGGTCGGAAGAAAATACAAATATCCCGGATTACGGACGAACGGAATCGACAGGTTGGCACTTTTAAACAAAAACTTTTTTTTTACACTAAGATTTACAGCAGTAGGATATATAGTGAGTATAACAATATGACAGTTGCACACACAGTTACGTCGGCCAGTTTGTGCTAATAAATATAGGTAATAAAATTATTACAAAAAAATTTCGAAACAGAACCGACATTTAGAATAATGATGGATGGTTACTTCTTAACATTGCCCAAGGCGATGTTTGAGCTTATGTAACTGTAACCGAAACTAAAAGTGATACGTGCAACGTGCAATATGAATTTTGTACATAATAGTAAAGTGGAGGAGAGTGAAATGACCTTACCATGAGGCATGACCTAACAGATGCGGCCTATCAACACTCCCACTGCAAAACATTATCGCGACGGGACAACGACCGCTCCCGCTTGTAATTTATTAATTATACGATTACACTGTATATCAACCTTGTCCAGTTTATTATGACCCTACAAAGCACTCTTCATCTGCCCCTCTCTCAAAGCACATTTTTAATTACAAGAGGGCAGAGAAGCTCTTTGAATGTGGTCTAGTAATACCAGCAGCAGACATGGAAAATTTAAATTGCGAAGGTCAATTTGCTTTCGGCGGTCCAACTTCCTTTGTTCTTTATGGTATCCTAACTAATGTTATAAATGCGAAAGTGAGTTTGTTTTGTTATGCTTTTACGCTAAAATGACTGAAAGGATTTGAAAGAAACTTGGTCTATATTTGGATACCTACCTTTTATTCCGAAATTCTCACGGGATCGAGACTTATGCGGGTGAAACCGCAGGGTGCAGCTAGTTTAAAATAAAACAAGATCATTCTGCAATCAGACAATACATTCGGTACCTATAAATAACAGGAAACATGTACAGTATTTACTAATAGTGAGTTGTTCGGGTTGTTCCTAAACAAATGAGTTTAGCAGAACACCTATCGATTTTTTAGTGTATTAAGGAAAATTACTAATTAACCGCAGATGATGTGTAGCTACGAACAATGGTGCATTATTTAATAGCTTGAAATATTGGAATTTAAAACGTACTGAATGACAAATCACTTTGATGAGTTCCAGTAATAATTATTTGATTTCGTCCGTGACCCAATAAAACGCTTTTGTTTTCATTTTATCAATATCGAAATTAAAGAGTCCGTGTAGTGTAATGATATATTTTGTGTAGCCAAGCTTGAAAATTAAAGTAGTTGTGGTGGTTAAAAACTCTGTAATTGCTTTATGAACTTAGTAGTTTGACCCTGGGAAAATTTTAGGGATATTTCAATAATTTCATGGATTGTTATTAACTTCCCCATAATCGTCGTTACCTTGTCA
The DNA here is from genome assembly GCA_949128155.2 of Xanthia icteritia. Lineage (NCBI taxonomy): Eukaryota > Metazoa > Arthropoda > Insecta > Lepidoptera > Noctuidae > Xanthia > Xanthia icteritia. The sequence goes on from OX421932.2 coordinate 6,256,826, forward strand.
AAACCACCTACAATAGTTTTATGTTCCTTTATTTTCCTCAAATTAGTCATCTGAATGTTTCAGGTGACCTTCAACAAGCGTAAATTCGGTGTGATGAAGAAAGCTTACGAGCTTAGCGTACTATGTGACTGTGAGATCGCCCTCATCATCTTCAGCTCCAACAACAAACTCTACCAATATGCCAGCACTGATATGGACAAGGTTTGTGAAGTTCACTTTTAATTCTTCGAATAATTTTCTTCTCTTTCATATTTTCAGTATTACTTTTAGACATTACCTATTCTTAGTACAGTAGCTAAGTCTAAATCGCGTCATTTACCAAGTAATTTAGTTTTTCATTCTATACGATTACACTTTTACATTTCTGGTTGAATTTTACGCTATTTTCATCCGAATTCTTTTATAATGTCATCTTTATTGAATGTATGAATTTGTAATAAGATTCTTTATAAATGTATTCTGGAGGATCCACGTACCTAAAGTATTTTTCGAATTATGTAAATTCATACTTTATCATCTTCGTTATTAATTATGTATGTAAATTCTGTTATACTAGCTTCCTGTTCTTCGTAGTTTTTTATATCATTGTTAATGACGTTGAGAGATGAATGCTTAGCATTTTGTTCGATATGGTTTTCATTTAAAGCCGTATTTCTAATTTGAAGTAAGTTATGAGTTTAAAGGAAAAATTATTTCATTCCAACAGTAATGGAATTAATTTCTTCTAACGTGGTTCGCAGTTATTTATCGTTACACGGCTAACACGCCCCACTTATAATACTAAGCTTTTATATTTTAATGAAACTCTTGGTAATACCAGCTAGACTCAGGTTATTTGCATAAACATTTTTTTATGGTTATACCGCCAACATTGACTAAATAAACCGCCCATAAAGACCAGAAGGTTGAGTCAAATGATCTGCCACTATTTGTAATTTTGTATTTAATGATGTAATGTAAGGTCAAGGTTACTATGTTAAACAACACAATATGCTAAACAAATAATATTTTTTTCAAACAAATATTGTATTTGTAGTTAAACAACACTGTTGCTATGAAGCTAATGTTATATGTGTAATTCGCAAGATGGTAATAATAAATGGAAAATAAATGAAAATATGATTGCTTTTAAAGAGTAACCAAGATAAATTGAAAATATATCAATTAATCAATAAAGATGATTTGTAGAGATATCTCAGTCGAGACGGCTTGTTTGTGAAAGATCTTAAGGAAGATAGATTTGTGAATAATGGTAAATTTATTTAAAAAACCAATTATGTTTATTTCTTTGCAGGTTCTTTTGAAATACACGGAATACAACGAGCCGCACGAGTCCCTGACCAACCGCAACATCATCGAGGTACATTAAGTACGGCGTCATCTGTGTGCTCGTGATCGCAATGCAATGTCCATGCAAAATTGACTTATCCCATTAACCGCGTGCTTTGTACTTACACACAATACCCTAATGCATACATTTGATACTAAAACAATCCCTGATATAAACAAGCAAATGTTGTTCGAACCTCACTAGATTATAAATGTAGATCTCGTACCCAAAGACCTTGTGTAAACGATATCACATCAATATACACATAGGAATAGACAAACACGAGTAATAAAGCAACAGCATGTTTATTTCCTGTTAGAAAAAAGGATGAAGTACAAAACACCAGACACCCCGTTTTATACTAACAGTTTATGATTAGATACCCCAAATATTTATGTTATTTTTTCCTGTACCAGCATGGGTTTTGTAAATATATTTTGTGTTTATTTGAATTAACCGCGCCTACCTGACTCCGATGTTGTGATACAAGGGTAAAGTCAGTGTTGCATCATTGCGTTCGACACCACACAAATGTACGCTAAAAAATTTTGACACGTACAATTTTACCTAGTTACACTGTAGTTTTATTGAGAGCACTGTTTTATTTTGAACCCTCCACTACATACTGAAGTGATAAGATCTAAACAAACGAAACAGTAGCAATTACGTTTAACGCGATTGAAGCTGATAACGCTAATGGTGTGTATAGAGGGTGTAATCTAATAATTTAACTGGATTTTAATGCATGCCAGATTAATACAGTACGAGTAGAGTATTTATAAGTTTGGCTCGTCAAGCCACCTGAGCTGTGTTCGCTGACACTTACAGGCACTAACGAAGAAAGAGCATAAGAACGGAGTGATGTCCCCGGACAGCCCTGAGGCTGAGCCTGAATACAATCTGACACCAAGGACCGAGGCAAAGTATTCCAAGATTGATGAGGAATTCCAAATGATGATGCAGAGGAACCAGTTGAACGGGAGCCGAGTGGGAGTGGGCGTGGCAGGAAGCAACTACAACCTGCCCGTCAGCGTCCCAGTTGGCAACTACGATCAATCACTACTGCAAGCTAGTCCACAGATGCATACCTCTATCAGTCCACGGCCATCGTCTTCGGAAACCGATTCAGGTAAATCAAAATCTAATTTCTATCTACACTATTTCTGTTTTGGAAGTCCTTTAGTATCATTGATTATGCACACAGTAATTAGCATTAGTTATTTCAAATCAGTTTTCGAAACTAGCTTTGGATGCCTTTCATACATTTTATCAATCTGAAAATATTCTTCAACTAACCTAAACGACTTTACTAAATCTAAACCTTCTCTCTATTCCAGTATACCCAAGCGGCGGAATGCTAGAGATGTCAAACGGCTACCCAGGTGCAGGATCTCCACTAGACGCCGGATGCACGCCGTCGCCGTCGCCCGGGCCGGCGCCGTCGCCGCACCGGCACGGACACAAATCGCACGGCCACGCACCACCGCCGCATCACTCACCGCGGCACAATAACTTGCGCGTTGTCATACCCAACTCTATGCCGCCACCGCAAGACGACATCTCTTATGCTGGAGAGGTGATTGTGAGGCACTTTTTTATTATTTTATGTTTGTTTAACCCTATCGTAGTGCACTGAAGGCCCCACTTCCTATGACTCCAACGAAAAATCTCTCCTTTCTTTCAGTCCATCCAAGAGATAGCCTTGTGCGATAAGAACGCCTATTGTACACTAGTTTTAAATATGTTTGTCCTTTTAGTTTCATATAGTGTATAATAAAGTGTTTAATAAATAATATTATGGTTCGCGGCTATAGTTTGATTCTCTGAATTTATTTTTGCTAATATACAGACAAAAGTCAAAATTAAAGTTTACATTAAAGCCTCGTGCAGACTGGCGTGATGCGACTGACACCGGTAATTGTTCTACCGTGAAGTTTTCTTAGAAATTGTTTTGTTAGAGTAGCGTCGCGCTAGTCTGCACGAGGCTTAATTATCAGATCAGATACAGATTTCTAACTAGAATTACTGCAGGCAGATTCATAAAATTTGATATAGCCTTCAAAATTTGGAACTTTTGTTTAGATGAGATTGAATTTTTAATATGTTTCGTTTCGTGTTGACTGTTTTATTTTATTTTGTTTATTTTGTTCTTTAATTCTATCTAAAACTTCAATAGAATCATTACAATATCATAGGGCAAATTTCACCAATGAAACTGAAGGCGATCAGTACATCTTAACCGCGTTCAAGAGCTATCAGTGTCAATATTCCGTAACTATGATGACTCTGACAGCTCTTGAACGTGATTTAGATTTTCTGTTCAGTTTCATTGGTCAAATTCGCCTGTAACATTATAATCGATGACGATTATGATCTTAGTTTCAGATTGACTGGAGTGACCCTGTATTTTCTTATTTCCAGACACCTCTCGGCTACTCAGGACTCGGCAACTTCGGACCACAAGACTTCAGCATCAACTCGGACATGGGCATCGGACTGACGTGGGGGGCGCATCAGCTGCAGACGCTACAGCACAACAGGTACATGTCTGTGATCACTTTCATATCTCTTTTTATTTGTGTCGCTTATGACCCTTTTGATGCGATCGGACTGTGGGCTTGTGTTGGGTACTCGGTGGTAAATGTATGGGTAAAGTAGGTGAATTCTGCTATTCTGTGTGAAAGTATTTACACATATCTGTGCACTTCGCCATCGTGTACCTGCCGTCGGCTATACAGCCTGAACGTGTATAAAAGGATTATAGAAAATCTTGTTGACTGAGTTTAGATTTTGATCTATGAAAATGAAATAGATAGATATAGAATACTCTTTAATATTCACACCATATAAATTACAGACATAATCCTAGTCGTGGAAAATGCGTCATAAAAATTCAGAGTTAAAATTAAAATATTCAATTGAAAAAGAGAAAGGGCTCAGTTGATGAAGATTTCCGCAGTTTTTGTCCTCTAATTTAAGCTTATAGTTGAGACTAACACACGAAGTTTTTCAGAAACAAGAAAATAATTAGAATAAATATTATTATGATATAAATCCGTGGGTTTAGATAAACAATATTAGTTCTGAATATCTTCGTTTATAAACTAACCAAAAACCAAAATGAGTTCCGCCGTGACAGTGTTATCACTGCCGTGACCAGGATTCGAACCTGGGTTACTACGGCCACAACGTAGGGTCCTAACCACTAGACGATCACGGCTGTCGGAACCACTGGTAACCCAACCGAAAACAACAATCTCTTAAAAACAGTTACATCACATTTCATGAACATTCACGGTTGCGTGCGCCAGAGTGAGCAAACAAGCGTAAAAATGGCAAATTAACTCGTTAATTTTCAGTATTAATCAATTTATCATGACGCCTATCTGTGTTTAAAAGACATTTTCTGTAGTTGCATATATTGTGTTGGCATTACTCACATTGCCTAGATGAAAAAAACACTTACCACATTTAAATTACAACCGAAGTAATTTAGTGAAAAAAAAGAACTAAACGAATTAAAATTGCCGGTTGCCATGTGAAGGCATTTGAACCAAAGAAAGAAAAAAAAACAAAAACACATTGAGAGGCACGTGTGTGAACAAAAAATGAAATATTACACGTTACTGGTACACATTCGATTGTAAAGTAAGTAATGATAAAAAAGTAATATGACACTATTAATAATAAACAAATAAATAATTAGGCTGATTGATGACTAATAATTAAGTTGTGTGAAAACTTAATTGTTAGTTATTTCAAGATGAAAAGATTAATAAGCCAGAAGATTAATAAAGTTCCTATTCAAAACTGAAAAGTTTTATCCACCTATAATAAAAAGTATAGTTGATTTGAAAAGAAAAGTTAATGAACAGAGAAAAATCAGTGAAGTTTCTAAGAGATTGGAAGGCTGGCAAAAAATACAAGGACATTTTGCCAAGGACACAACGCAAGATAAAAACTGGCATCAGATTGTCTTCCGGAAGGCATAGCGTGTCAAATGAATGGCCGTCACGCATGAACAGTTTCAGATTGAATTCGTATTAAACCACCGAAAAAAGAAAGAAAAACCTCAAATTAATTTGTAAGAGTTTTTGTGCCAAGCAAGTGTATTGTTGAATCTGATAAGACATTCGATAAGAGACCCTTACAATGTTCTTTTGAATTATGTTGATGGAGACAAATTATAACCATTTTCAAAATGTGGACAAAGAATCGACCAAAAGGGACGAAATATTCATATGAATGCCTGCGTGATAAACTATCAATTAGCAACTAGGCCGAACAACAAAAACCACGAAAATCCATATCCATAACTAAAGTTTATTATTATTTATTAATTGCCATTGTTGGCATCCATCGATATTCCACGAATCTATATAAACCTCGTTGTCTTTCTCAGCAAATCATTTTTTAACTTCTTTCCCAGTTACAAAAAAAAAAAACAAAAGATCATATATCCGCCACCGTGACAGTGTAATCACTGCCGTGACCAGGATTCGAACCTGGGTTACTACGGCCACAACGTAGGGTCCTAACCACTAGACGATCACGGCTACTGGAGGCTGTGGCTGTATCAATAAAATTAATGGTGACTTTGCTTTGTGAAAGTCACTGACCAGTTTTCTTTTCAACTATTCGACTTTAGTGCCCTTGCTCTTGTTATTCAGATTCCTGTAGTAGTTCTTATAGATCATAAAAGATGGCGTGTTTTTAAATAACAGACTATTAAACAGCAGATTCTTCAAAATTGGCGCTTTTGTTTTTTCGAGATGTCATCAATAAATCAACCCCTCTAAATATATGAAGTTTTCCACATTTTTTTTTTTTTAAATATTTTCCTTTATATTATGAAGGTTAGCACTAACAAAAGATTTTAGAAAATTCATCCCCTAAAAGCCTTCAATAGATCCACTAACTTAAGAAAGTTTGTGTAGAAGTTCTTCATTTTGAAGTTACAAACGTGGAAGACTTCTGTTTATAAGTAAAATAAGTTGTATCATCCTTTTTTTGGAAACTCATGCCCTAATGCTCTTGAGAAGTTACTAATGGGAATTACCTTTTTTTTTTTTTTTTTGGGTGGGAAATTATCAAATAACTTCTCCCGCTCTGGGTGGAGCGGGAGGGCGTGTCAGACTCTTACTGACTAAAACCCACCCGTGTTCCTTCCGTTGCCTGTACGTTGCCAGGGGCCACGGTATCCCTTTCGGACTTTCCCGCAACTCCGGCAGAATACCTTCGACCTTACGGTTTGTTCTATTATATTCCTCCGTATATAATTAGATTGTTTAAAATACTAAGTTGCTGTACCAATAAACTATTCCTAAACAATGTCAATAAATAATAGATCAATAACATACTGAACATAATGATTAGACTATAGGAATCAACAGATTGATGACTTCCTTTGTCAGTAAAGAAGTTTGGCTATTGAAAGTGCACTGCCAGCTTCATATGCAGTCAATCATCTTACAAATAAATGGAAGTATTTGAAATATTATTATTGGATAATTATTTATTGCAATATTAAGTTGAAACTAAAAGAGAATAGCAGCTGTCAAATATTTGCATGAGATGTCAATTTTCAATCATCAGTGTCATTAGAAAATACAGTAACATTGCAATTTAATTTAAATTGTAATCAGAAACATAATGAACATTAGCATGATAGCCTTCTAAAGTTTCTGGAAAAAGCTATCACAAAAACCTATAAAAATTTGGGCTTCCTGGTAGTAACATGCAGAATTTTACTTTTTGTCATTAGAAAATACAGTAACATTGCAATTTAATTTAAATTGTAATCAGAATCATAATGAACATTAGCATGATAGCCTTCTAAAGTTTCTGGAAAAAGCTATCACAAAAACCTATAAGAATTCGGGCTTCCTGGTAGTAACATGCAGAATTTTACTTTTTGTCCAAAATATTTGCTCCGCCGCGACAGTGTAATCACCTGGGTTACTGAATCAGTGAAACAAGTGATACGAATACGATTGTTACGAAAGTCACAAATATACTACTGCCCTTGATTTTCGGCTATCAAGAAATTCCTACACACTATCAAAGATGGCGTGGTTTCGATCATCAATAAAAACAACCAATTTATTTTTGCATTTTTTTGTACCATCAAAATGAGACAAGACTTGACGAAAAAAATCCTTTTATGATCTGTTTTATTTCCAGTATCTTGGATTTTAATTAGTGAGTTATGTGAAACCACCATCTTCTCTGGTATTCCCTTCTTTTTGACACGTTCGTTACTTACTCTGGCCACCAGACTCGTGCTGCAACTCTTGCAATATTAATATTCCAAAAAATAAACTCCACCGCGACAGTGAAATCACTGCCGTGACCAGGATTCGAACCTGGGTTACTACGGCCACAACGTAGGGTCCTAACCACTAGACGATCACGGCTACCGGAGCTGGTGAACGTTGCACCAAAAACTGCAACTTTATCGTTCACAGCCATGCCAATAGACCATTATGAAAAAATTACCCTGTCCCCCGCACATGTGCAGAAACAGGGTGACAGAGGGGGCTTCCTTCAGTTAAACGAAGTATTACTTTCGCTTGGTCGCTACGCATGACTGCGCCAATCGAGCACAGATAATTACAACATAAATTAACTTTATCGTTGCTACGGGCTCTTTAAGTTCTTTGCATGTTTCTAATTGGCTGTTATGAATTAAACATAATGCTAATACGGGCTTATCAGGTTAACATACTGCCGTTATGACAGGTACTAGTGTGCTGGCGCTTGATGAAGTGCTACATTTATCATTTGGTATGCGTAGGTTCAATGAGAGAGCTGTAAAAAATGCAATGAATAATTTCTACTCTAATTTCAAAATTTATGCATAGTTTTTTGTAACAAATATGGTAAAAATATATGAAAGCAACAATTTCTTTTTTATGGACCCTAGATTTGCCCTGTATAAAAATCTCTACTAGAGATTTTTTCGACTTCATGAAGTCAAATAACATGTTTGTCCAACTTATATCTTCCCCCCTGTTGGGACGTTCTATGTCACTTAACCACAAACTAGTCGCTCAATAAATTTACAGTGGAACACACGTCTTTTAATTCAAAATATCTCGTGCAAACGAAAATCAACCTTATAACAAGCAACATATGGTCGTATTCGAGCCAGATGTAAAAATTACGAACCGAGAAAACATCGAACCGCTTGAACAAAAGAAGCGCATTCCAGAGATAAGGATTCTTAGAAAAACACCTCGGATTTATGGATAGTTATGAATGTGTTTATAAGTAACTCGTTAGCTCATTAGTGCTAATACGGAACATTGCAAAGTTATACGAACGTTATTATTGAAGTTTGTTAAAAGTGACATTCTAATAGTGAAATAACAATGTGTACCACGCAAGAACAACAACAATATCTTTCTGCCTTAGAAGATGGAGCTAATTTACTACGTAAAACGCAAACAAACTTAAAAAAGTGTCCGAAAAGTAGACTGACAAAAGGTTATATAGAAGCACGTGTGAAGATTATAGACGAGTATTGGATATCATTCAAGAAAGCACATGACGCGTTAGTAAAGATAACCCCCAAAGAACAAAAGGGAAGTTTGCCATACTTTTTGAATGAAGAATTCTTTATTTATGAAGATTTATACAACATACTACAAGGTGATTTAAGGGATATGCTAACGTCATTAACGGAATTGTCATCTTTGGATTCGAAAACTGCAAATTCAAGTATGAACGTATCCTATGCACAGCAACATATAGTTCATTTGCCAAAAATTGAGTTACCAAAATTTAATGGAAATTATGAAGGATGGCCAACTTTCAAGGATTTGTTTACTTCTTTAGTGCATGAAAATAATAACCTCAGTGATGTACAGAAGCTACATTATTTAAAAACAAGTGTTAGTGGAGAAGCTGAGAAGTTATTGACCCATATACAAGTGACATCCAGTAATTACGTAACTGCATGGAATGTTTTGAATAAGAGGTATGGTAACAGACGTATAATATTAAACTGTATTATGAAAAGGTTATTTAATCAAAGAAAAATGACTTCGCAATCAGCCGCTCAATTAAAGGGCTTGTTAGATACCACTACAGAATGCCTCAATAACTTAGAAAATTTAAAAATAAACACCGCCTCTTGGGATCAAATAATAATATTTCTGCTCGTTCAGAAGTTTGACCCGGAGACACACAAGGAATGGGAAGGTTGTGCCTATAAGGACGATAGCGAAGCATTGCCTACTTGGTGTGAAGTGAAGAACTTTATGGAGTCCAAGTTTCGCACCTTGGAGCTAGTTACAGGTGTTACGTCTAACAATAATTCAAGAGATAAACAGGTTAAAGAACGTTCCTATCATGTTGCCACACCAACCACAGAGAAGTCATGCATCATGTGCAAAGAAAACCACACGTTATGTCACTGCAAGAAATTTATTGATATGAAACTAAATGAGCGAACTGAATATGTCAAGAACAAACAGTTATGCTTTAACTGTCTAGCGCTTGGGCACTCGGTGAAGAGATGTAGACTACCAGTGTCCTGCCAGAAATGTCACCGACGTCATCACTCTTTACTGCATGAGACTAAGAACACAGAACCAGCGGCTACTCCAAGCACTTCACAACCGTTGGCTTCACAGCATGTAGTAGAAGAAAAAGAACCAGTTCAAGTGAACACAGTGATAGCGTCACATTATACAACTAGACAAGGAACAGCACTGTTAGCAACTGCTGTAGTGGAAGCAACAAATACAGAGGGTCAAATCATTTCACTACGCGCGTTGATAGATCAAGGTTCACAAGCTACATTTATAAGCGAGAAAGCGACTCAGCTTTTGAAACTGAAACGACAACCATTCAAGGGAAGTGTTGTAGGAGTGGGGTCTGCGAGAACAGAAATCAAACACGTGGTACAGCTTACAATAAGATCACAGTGGGACCATAACTATAGTTTACCGATCCAAGCCTACGTGATGTCGAAGCAACTGACCACTAAGATACCCACCAAAACAATTATCAAACAATCATGGCCCCACATTGACGGGCTTAACTTGGCTGATCCGAGTTACTTAACACCTGGGTCTGTAGATTTGCTATTAGGAGTCAAAGAATACGCACAGATTATACAGCCAGATTTAATAAAGGGTCCACCAGGCACACCAACTGCACAAAGAACAAACCTGGGTTGGATTATTTTCGGAGATATCTATGAGAAACCACAAAACAGTACTTACCTTGTGATGCATCATCAAGTTGACGTCGACGAAGTGTTGAAATCGATTTGGGAAATAGATATTGACAAGGACAGACATTTAACAAAGGAAGATAAGATGTGCGAAGATATCTACGAAAAAACTACAATTAGAAATGAAGAAGGAAGATACATTGTCAAATTACCTTTTAAAGTTTACAGTCCACAACTAAATGAAATGAACACGAGTACTTTACAAACACCTGAAGGAAACACGAAGGAGATAGCCAAACAAAGATTCTTGCAACTGGAGCGGAAATTCAAAAGGTCACCAGATCTGAAAAAAGAATACACAAATGTCATAGATGATTACATAGAACAAGGTCACATGGAGAAGATACCTGAAATAGAAAAAGAAACAAGATCAGTCTACTTACCCCACCACGCCGTAGTCCGCACTGATAAGGAGACCTCTCGAACACGCGTTGTCTTCGATGCTTCCTGTAAAGGCACAAACAATGTTTCACTAAATGAAGAATTATTAGTTGGTCCGCAAATGCAAGATGATTTGAGACACCTGCTCATTAAATGGAGAATGAAGCGTATCGCCAAATCTTGGTTACTCGTGAAGACACAGACTTCCAGCGAGTTATCTGGAGACACAATGAGGATGATGATTTACACGAATACCGTTTGCTGAGAGTCACATTCGGTACAGCATCTGCACCGTACTTAGCTGTTAGAACACTCCATCAAACAGCTGATGACGAAGGAAGAGGTCAACCACTTGCTGTACAATCAATCAAGGAGAACTTTTATATGGATGACTGGCTCGATGGAGCTGATGATACTCAAGCTGCTATCTTTCTTGCCAAAACTGTTACAAACATACTACAAAAGAGCGGATTTCAACTCACAAAATGGTCATCAAACGATATTAAATTTATGAATTCTATAGATGAAGCACAAAGATCAAACAATGTACATATAAACATGAATCTAGATGGAACAATAAAGGCATTAGGTATAGTGTGGAACCTGAAAGCGGACACATTTCAGTACAATTTAACTTTACCAACATCTGAAGGTTCGCATATTACAAAACGAACTATTTTGTCTGACATACAGAGACTTTTTGATCCACTTGGTTGGATCGCACCCAGTACCGTAATGGCAAAAATGCTGTTACAGAAGTTATGGCTCGAAAGAGTGAATTGGGATCAAAACGTCAGTGAAGAATTACGTGAAGAGTGGAATCGAATAAGAACAGATTTTGCTTATGTGAATGATGTACAGGTGACCAGATGGCTTGGTACTGTGGAAACAAACAAAACAAATATACAAATACATGGATTTAGCGACGCTTCGATAAAGGCTTACGCTGCAGCAGTATACATAAGAACTGAAACAAATGAGACGGTTGAAGTAAAACTCATTGCTGCAAAAACAAGAGTGGCACCCTTGAAAACAATATCCTTACCAAGATTAGAGCTGTGCGGTGCGCTCCTTCTTTCCAAGCTTATGAAGCAAGTTGGGCTAGCAATGAAAATCCCAACTTCAAATATGTATGCATGGACAGATTCGTCCATTGTTATAGCGTGGCTATGTGGTGATCCCAATCGATGGAAAACGTTTGTTGCCAACCGCGTCGTTGAAATTGTAGAAAACGTAAATAATAAACGCTGGTATCACGTACAGTCGAAAGAGAACCCCGCAGACTTAGCCTCTCGTGGAATGTTGCTGGCCGAGCTACAGAAATGTGACTTGTGGTGGAGAGGGCCAAGTTGGTTATCTGAAAAGGAAATAAAGATTAGTAAACACGAAATCATGCCAACAGATATGGAAACTAAAACAAATAAAATTATTACTCACCTCAACACAGAAGAACAGGAAAAGTCTATAACTACACAATTTGAGAATTTTAACAACTTAACAGAATTACTTAAAGTTGTTTGTTTCTGCAAAAGATTCTTGAACTACAAGGACAGAGTGAATATAAATAAACAAATAACAACACAAGAATTAGAAGACGCAATGACAATTTGTATAGAAAGAGTTCAAAATGAAGAATATCTGGAAGAAATAGAAAGATTAAAGATAAATAAACAAGTAAAAAGGAGAAGTCCGTTGCGATCCCTCAACCCCTTTCTTGATGATAAACATATCCTCAGGGTGGGCGGTCGCCTCAGACACGCAAACTTACCTGATGAACGGAAACATCCAATTATTCTGGGAAATAAAAACTCACTGACACCTTTAATTATAGCCGACGCACACCTTAAGACGCTTCACGGAGGAATTCAATTGATGTTATGTTACCTACGATCTAAATACTGGATTTTAAAGGCAAAATCAATGGCTAAAAAACACGTTCACAAATGCTTCATTTGTGCTAGACTTAGTGCTACGACTAGAAAACAAATTATGGGAGACTTACCCGATAAAAGAGTAACTCCATCCAGACCTTTCTTAAATAGTGGAGTAGACTTTGCCGGGCCCTTTCAGATTTTGTTATCTAAAGGCCGAGGAAACAAGACAACAAAGGCTTATGTTTCAATATTCGTCTGTATGTCCACGAAGGCAATCCATATTGAACTTGTGAGTGACCTTACTTCAGAAGCGTTCATTGGCGCTTTTAGACGCTTTGTTGCCCGGCGAGGCAAATGTAATCACCTGTGGAGCGACCAAGGACGTAACTTCGTGGGAGCTGATAAAGAACTCCGAGATGCCTGGAACGAAGCAAACTTACAGTTCACTGGAGAAATCGCAACCACATTAGCCACAGAAGGTACTCAATGGCATTTTATTCCCGCTTACAGCCCTTCTTTCGGTGGATTATGGGAGGCTGGTGTAAAATCTATAAAATACCACCTGAAAAGAATTGTAACTACTCACCTGACATACGAAGAGATGACGACGATACTCTGCCAAGTGGAAGCCTGCTTGAATTCCCGTCCGTTATGCCCCATGAATGACACTGATCCAGAAAACACGGACCCACTCACCCCAGGACATTTTTTAATTGGAGAAGCACCTATTGTTGTCCCATCACCTGACATGAAAGACATAAGATTATCCAGCTTGTCTCGATGGCAACATACTCAAAAACTTGTTCACGACTTCTGGAGACGATGGCATGACGAGTATTTATCCAGATTGCAACAACGTCCTAAGTGGCTTAAAGAGGAACAGGAATTTAAAATTGGAGATGTCGTCTTAATAAAAACTGACAATTTGCCACCTGGAAAATGGTCCTTGGGACGAATCGTCGATAAGCACCCTGGTCCAGACGGTCTGACGAGGGTGTATAGTGTCAAAAGTGGTAGTTCAATAACAAAAAGAACTGTAACCAAATTATGTCCGTTGCCTCTCAATGGAATTTAAAATACATATGTCTAAGATTTAAAAATTTAATTAACACTGTTTATATATTGTTGATTATTGATTTACACTGTTTAAAATTTGCTCGTTAGAAATGCAGTATTAATTTGTTAATTATTGTTTTATGCATGTTAAATATTAACTTCACTGCCCCCACCTACAGATTTATATAACTTTGTTGAGTGGTAATCTCATACTTATATATTTTTTTTGTATAATTGTTTCTTAAAAGACCTACAGGCCTTTTGGTGGGCGGTATGTTGGGACGTTCTATGTCACTTAACCACAAACTAGTCGCTCAATAAATTTACAGTGGAACACACGTCTTTTAATTCAAAATATCTCGTGCAAACGAAAATCAACCTTATAACAAGCAACACCCCCTCTACCTTGTTCCATCTTCCACAATAACTAATTATTCAATCATTCAACAGTAGCAGCTTGCCAGTACTGGGCGGCGGGACGCCCCCCCCGGCGGCGTCTCCCAGCAACGTGAAGATCAAAGCCGAGCCCGTGTCCCCCCCGCGCGCGCCCGACCACATGCACCGCGCGCCGCCGCCTGCGCCCGCGCCACAGCCCGCTCATCTCTCTGGAGTCATTGATGGTGTGTATTTGTTTTATTGTTGTACTGCTAACATCTTGTGTTTGAATTGATTAGTCTGTGACAATCCACTGCTGGCTGAGGCCTGTTTGAAGTTTTGATGCAAGGCAATATTCTCGGCCCTTGGTTGTTTTTGCACAAGATGAGTACCAAATAGTTTCAATAAAATTGGTCATACTCGAGCAATACCTTTGTCAGTAATGGATTTATTCTTGAAACGTGAAACTTAGTAATATAGCTATAATAATAATGAACACAATTGCTTAATCGCATGAGATATTTAGTAGGTAGATAATTTAGTAACTAAAATTTATTTGAAACCTATTAACCAATACTAACCTTACCAATTACAGTGTATCGGCACGTTGCAGGTTCAGTATCGTCAAGCAACATGGGCTCTCCAGCTGGTCAGGATATGCGGCACTCCAGTGCAGGCCCTCTGGACTATGAGCAGCCGCACACGAAGCGGCCGCGAATCGAGGGTTGGGCCACATAGCTAGGCTATGAGGCCTTCGGCTCGTACCCGAGGCCCCTGCACCCGCACTGCTAAGTCCCGCGCGGCCCCGAGGCCCCGCACGCACGCCAAGCGGCCCCTTTTCTCTATCGAGCTTCGGTGACCGTCCTCCAACCCGACATGCTCTATCTGGACTGAACAGACTACCCCCGCGGCACAGTGCTAATCTTATCACTCCAAAAGTCTGATAAGGAAAGGTGCATCCAAATTAAACGGTGCTTAAATTTTTGATGGCACGGTCGACTAACTTTCTCCTACGAGAATCAAGCCCCCCCCCACTCTCTGGGTAAACTAGTACGTTACATATTCGTAGATCTCTAATGAGATCCTATATAATTGAATGTTCAACTTTACACTACCCTCTAATAATACGTAATTAATTATTGTAATGCACACGAGTACACTAAAGATTAAGATTAAATGTTAAAATTAAGTACAATAGCAACCCTTCAGAACAATTTTGAACTATAAGTACATATAGATAGATATTGAATTCCCCTGTAAATAGACGACATTATATGTGCAATCCGTGCCATTGTCTGTTTAGCTTAAAGTTAGTCAATTTAAAGATTAGTGTACTAGTGCACTAAATGTTGAAGTTTGTGCGTTCAAGAAACGGCTGGACGGAGTTGTGTAGTGTATGGACACGAACCACAACATGTGAAGTGCGAGGAGGACTATATAAACAAACGACTGTTGACTTTTGTGTTAGTGTTATAAAAAGTTTTTTGTGCCATTTTAAAAATTATAATAATAGTGTGACATCCGAACTTGAATCTGTAAATTAGTAGTCGTAGGGTCATCACAGAAGATAATAAATTATATGTATTGTAAAATCTACTTTATCTATTGACATATTTATACATGAGAATCATAATGATATTTACATAATATGTATACACGTCCCGTTAGGAACGAATGTTATGTAAGTAAGTAGGTAATGTTAGCTAGAGATGAGTATATAAAGGTACCACACGAAGCTTTAAAATTTCTTATGATAACACTTGCACTCTAAGCAGATTTTGTAAGTAAACACAGTTTATATCGTAAAATTTAGAATTCTTGACATTTCGACACTTGAGTACATAGTTGTGTTTGACAGACAGAAAAACTAGAGTCAAAAATATATTGCATCTTTTTCTGAACTTTGCTTTGAGCTATTACCAAAATAATAGCTTTGCAGATTGTTCAATATTCGGAAAAGGAACGCTGCACATATAATTTAATTCTGACTTAAATCTGTCTGCGCTTCGATCATACCTTATACTATAAATCCCGTTCATAATATTGTATGTATGTATGGTCGTATCTCGTTGCAGACCAAAATATTATCGAGTCAATTTTGAATATCATATTTATGTAATTACTTGTTAAGTATGTGTAGGTTTATTTAGTGGCTATAATGGGTTACAAAAATGAATGGAACAACTTTGTTGATAGTACATTTACTTTTTATTTTGTTAATGTGATCTGAAGTCATTTTTATTTCTACTTAAATAAAGTTAATACTTAGTGGCTATTGTAACAGTGAACAATATACCTACGAGTCAGCTTTAAGCACATACAAAATTATATTTTACATTAAAATATTTACACTAAAATATGCACTATATCACGATCCGCCCTATTTTTAGATGATATTGTCTGAAAGAAACTGTACATTGTGTCGTCCATAGTTCATAATGTCCTTCATCTCCCCGCTTTCCTTAGACGTTGCTTTCCTTACCTCCTGTATGTAGCACGAATCCTTACACCACAATTCTTTGTATTACGTCCTGCATAAGGCCCAAAGAACCACTTGTCCCCTTTCTCCCCTCCCCATATCGTCTCACTGTAGTTGCCTTACTCACAGTGCCTAAATGTACCATTTTGTACCAAAATTTGTATGTTATAGCATTTTTGCTTTAATATTCACATCCTGGTAATCTTAAGTCATTTGATGATGTCAATTGTTCTGTTCGTAGCACGCAAGTAATTATTTGGATACAGTCAGAGACAGAAGTAAGAAGAGTAATAAATATTAGATATATGTTGGATGTCCTGATAAATATAAATGTTTCCTGCTTTTTAGAGTGTGACATCTGACCCCGCAGTTTTACTCTTTTTATTATTGCACTCGACTGTACGCGCATACTACGGTCAGAACGATACCTATAATATATTTCTGTACCACATTTGTCAGTCAAACTGTATAAATGTGATTATAAAAACTGTAAAAATATAATTAAGTGTAATGAACAACTTTGCATCATAGAATATCATTAGTATATACCTTCAAGTCACAGTAACAAAATGTTAAATGTACATTTGTTAAATTTGTACAGGGAGTTATCCATTTTTGAAGTTCAAAAGTCTGAACGCATAAGAATATTTAAAAAATAAAATGTATTTTCGCATTGTAAAATAAGTACACGGTTAGGTTTAACGAATTAATATTTTATTACCGGAACATAATGGATGTTGTCCCGTTTATAGGGAACTATTATAAAGATCATGTAAGTACACCTTGAATGTTAGACTAAATTGTTAATGTGATATAATAAATAAATAATTACCTACACTGTTACAGCCCTGGGCCCGCTCATTGTTACACCACCCTAAGGGTCGCCACACACTTTTGTATTGGTCGTTACAAGGGTGATCCCTTTGCTTGTTGGTGAGTGGCGATCTTGTAAATTTCTCCTCTGGGCCCCGTAGTTTGAGATTCTACAATTGCGTTATCTGCTGTTTTCGGTCGTTCGTTCCTAAAAGTTCCTTTCTCTGGAAGCGTCGATGTGTTTTGTATTAAAATTTGCTCAATATGTTCGGCGATGATGCGAAATCCTTGTTTCTTGTTAGATTTCATTTCTACTTGTCCGTTGTAGAACATGGTATGATATAATTAAATGTTGCATTGTACGATATCAAACACGTTTACTGTTACCTATATACCTATCACAGTACAGTCGCACTGGTATGAGGTCATAGCCAAATCAATGAACGCAATTTTGCACAAAAACACATTGTTATCGGATGAAAAATGTTTACAATAAGTAAAGTTTCCTTTGTACTCGCGTAAAGTGATAAAGTAACGGACATTATATATTTATCGCTTGCAGACTATTGTATCGACTATATTGTATAATATAACGACAGTTAAGCTGGTATTGGGAGCATAATTTCCGAGGTTGTGAGCTTTGCTATCGGGAATGAGTTTCAAGTTTAATTAATTAATAAATATATAAATATAATTATTCATTTGGACGCACAACCGTGTTGTGTGTTATTGTAAAAAGCGTTTGTTTGTTCTTTATATGTACCTACTTTCGTAATATATGTGTTTACCTGTATTTTATCTCGCTGTGTGACAATAGCAAAGGGCTTGTTCAGTTAACTTATAATCTAGTTCATTGCATTTAAAAAGATACGTAGTCATAAGATACCAGAAAATTTTGCTGAACTTCTTCACTGTAGATGTTGATGTGTTTACGTTTCCCCGTCTCGATGCTATTGCACCACAGATATCGTGAACGATCCAAATAGAATATAGGAATATAAAGTACATATCCTTTTTGAATACTCAAATCGATTTCAAATTAATTTCTCTTGTAACAACAGTTGTGCAATACATATATAACAAAATGCTTAGGTAGGTATTAGGTATATTTTCGTTTGAATTTTACAAAGAATGCAAAATCTGTTGTATTTTATCGATATTTTTACTGATAATGAGAGGGAACGCCGACGGTTTTCCGGAGGTGCGTCTCGGGAATATTAAGTCATAATTGTGTAATTATTTTTTAAGATAAGGCCGGGCCAAATATTGCATTAATGGAGGTCATACGGCGCTGTGTCTCTGTGTTGAGGCAGCCATTTCTGCCCTGTGTATTATAATTGTATGATGAATGAAACACCTCAGTGGCTGAATGAAATATTAATGTTTATCGACAGTGTTAGAAAATTGTTATAAATTATTTTGATGACTGTTCGAAGGATAATAAAGAGTTGGATGTCAAGTTTCGTTCTTTATTTTGTAGCTACACCTTACCCATATAATTTATTACCAGCACCTTTATTAAGAATCATCATAATAATAATAATAGATGACAACAATATGAAGCATTCCCTACATTTGTTTGAAGATTCTGTCATTATGTGGATCTTTATTTAAACTTGCACTAACGTCATGGTATACAGAGTGGCGATGAGGTTAACACATTAAATGAAACCACGTATCCGACATAAAAGTCTATGAACATACACAATAAAAAATAACAACTAACATTCTAGTCGCGATACCTTTTTTTGTCATAATGTAGATAAGTGCATAGAGATTTCACCTGATGAATACTTGTACGTCCTCTATGTTATATCATCTTTTCTTACTTATCGTGTTTTATAGGATCACCGAAGGCAGCACGAGAAACTGTGCTGCCATTTTCATCTAAAGACTCCATATCATACGAAATAAATCTACGTCTCTTCGAATCTTTCTCGAATATCTCCCGAACTTCCCTATCCAGATCCAACGAGCTTGATCTTCTTGAATCAAATTTACCAACATTGAAAGTGTTATGTACATCTATATTGTTTTCGGTAACATTTATTACTTGACCATCTAAAGTGTCAGTAGACACAGCAGTAGACGGTCTGCTATCAAAGTTCAGTTTACTCTCAGTGTCTCCTATAATCTTTATTTCACTGTCAATATCAGTTTTTGGAGTAGGAATTAACTGTTCTCTAGAATTAACACTGATAGGTGTATCAATTTTTCTTGTAAATCTGCATCTTCTTGTGAAGCCTCCCATCCATTCTGAGACTAGTGCTGTTCCAGCTATGATGAAACCAGCTGCTAAGAGCAGGAACATGCCTTGTGTATCTTCTAGAGTGAGACCTTTTTCTTCTGCTGATGGTATCTTTATCGTGCCACTGCCAGCCTACAATTTTTTTTAACAAAAATGTGTATTTTTGAGAACGGATATATTTATATCTGAGATGATTTTTCTTCATCTCAGATTGATTTATTTCCTCTTCTTTACAGTAATGAATAGAACCATTTGTAGGTACCATGAGCGATTATTATTTCAAGTACTATTGAAGAACTTCATATCTAAGCAGTTTGAAAACAAAACCCCGTGAACACGATGACCACATCTGTTACCGCCCCGGTTCTATAGCCGCCGAGCGCTGCAAGCAGAAATAATCCTTACGATGTATAGAAATGAAGTTCTTCGATGGTACATGTGAGAAGGTATACTCCATCATATTAGTGATTCTTGTCTGAGTATTTAATGTTTAATTAGTACCTAATACTTACAGCGAGTAACTTTCCAGTGAGACTTCGTTGCATTTCGAAGCGCACTTCGTCAGTAATCTTATCAATAAGTCCGCTTTGGATCATCCTACCGATATCGAAGTTCATTTTTGCTGAGTACACTGAATTGTTGGGAAATCCCATTGTTATTCCGAACGGAACGAAGCATTCGTTGGAAATGTGGAGGACTGCTCGCTTTGACCTGAAAGTATGTACTTATGGTCTTAAGATGATTCAACCTTGTACAGTACTTTGTAGAGATGAACAGGTAGGTTATTAAGACGTGCTGTACTTATATGATATCATAAAATGATTTAATTTAATGATCATATTTGATTCAATGACAAATCAAATCAAATCCATTTATTTGCCAATTACTGTTTTAGTAAGTATGCAAATTTCTGGAAAACAGACTACAAATATCTTACTTAGTCGCAGTAAAATTAGCTTGCACAATATATTCAAGTTCAGCTTTGGATCCCAAAAATGCATAAGGCCAGAAGAAAGCCTTGGTTGTATTTCTTATTCCGGCTGCTACATCCGGTACCAATTCAAGTTTCTTTAACAATTTGACGGTTTCAGGATCAGATGAATTTAAGAACCATTTTTCCCATCCACCTCGATCTGTGTAAAAACAATTAAAGCTACAAGTATCAAATTTTAGTAAAAAATCCACAGAAAAAATTATAAAAATCTGTTTTTATTTACCTAAAGTTCCAACTCTATAAAATCCGGCCAGTAACTGTTTTATTGTATCCACAGTTTCGGGAAATACTGGTAATGTTACAAATGCTATAATAGAACCAGTGTAGCAACTCGTAATTATTATTGTGAAAATCCAATACCATCCTGAACAAA
Source organism: Xanthia icteritia (assembly GCA_949128155.2). Taxonomy (NCBI): domain Eukaryota; kingdom Metazoa; phylum Arthropoda; class Insecta; order Lepidoptera; family Noctuidae; genus Xanthia; species Xanthia icteritia. Next base: position 6,277,993 of record OX421932.2, read on the forward strand.
AACACATTATAGAAGAGGTCAATACTCAATCTGAAGCAGATTATCATCTCCATGAAAATAAACTCACCAATCAACAGCCGCGTTGTAATCTTACTCGTCTTGCTCCAAGAATTTTTGCCGAGGAACGTAAAGCAATTTGTAAAAGTTCCAAAGACGTACCAGAACATATTTTCTATTTCTCCACTATTATGCAAGAGATGTCTTAGAGTATGTTTGTCGGAGAAAGCTAATGGAAACATTCCGAAAAGATAGGTGAACGTTAAAGCAACCCATACGTGCCAGTGGAAAGGGCCGAGGATCGCTCGATAGCTAAAAAAATATAAATATATTGGTTGGTTGAAATTCAACTAAGTATAGATTGATGCAGGAAAGTTACAATGGGTGACGTCATAAGAAGTTACCGTGGTAAAGCCGTCGACATTAGCGTTATAAAAATCGCGCAGTCTTGAGAATGCGGCAATGAAACATCCATGTCCCTTGCTCTATCGCTGGTCAGGTACATTCCCGCTATTCCTATATCTGCTCGTCCCATTGTTACTTCTTTAGCTACCGAATCTCCAGGCCTAACAATTAATTCTCTTTCATTAGCAACATCAAATTCAAATTAAAACGTATAATTAAAATTGATGCCATTCTTTTACCCCAAATTAGGCTCCTGAGGTTCGATGATTTCTATAGAAAAGTTGTTTCTTTCAGCCAATAACTTGATTAGCCGAAGTTCCACGCCATCCCAAACAACTCTAGGATTTCCACCATCAAGATCTGCTTTTATTCTAAACAACACAAATAATGAAATCTAAAATGTTTAGAATTCAGGATGAAATTCAATGATTGATTTTTATAATTACCTTTTGAATACGTATGGAGGCTGATTAGCAGCAGCAACAACAAATCTATGACCAGCGTAACCTTCAGTCATTTTAGGAGGAAATAAGTTAACATTTCTTGAAAATTTTCCATGTGTCCAAGAATTTAACACTACAGGCCGACTAGCACCCAATCCATCTGTATACAGTTTGTGCGTATACAGAATGTATGGTGATTCCTTGATGGACAGTTAAATATTTTAATCAAAATGTAATTCACCTTTAAAAGTTTTAAATCTTTGAAACAAATATTTACATACCAAAGTCGCATCATCTCCTTCTTTGAAGCTCTGGCCAATTACAAGTAAATTAACAAACATTCTTGAATTAACACTCGCTAGAAACTCTTGCACAGCCCATTGAGAGGACCTTGCAATTATTATAATCTTGTTATCTGGTTGCTTACCCAAAATTTTTGCACTAATCTTTATGTCCGACAAGAACAGTATAAAATGTTGACAGTCTGAGTTAGCGTGTAAAAGTTTCGGTTGTACTAATTCACCGCTGTCATTGATATATCCATGAACAAAAGTCATTGGAAATCCCTTTAGAAGATTTTGCACCAAAAAACTTTCCTTGGATTTGACTTGACTGTCATAAAGTATTACCGGTGTGCAGTCCTTCAAGTAAGTCAAAGAGATGTTATGTATCAAATTCGCAAGCGATGGTGTCTGATCAAATGATGAAGTTTCATTTAAAAAGCGCTCACTCCATAGTTCCTCTCTGGTTTTTGGATGCCCGTGAAACACTGGATCTAGCGCTCTTTTATGAATTTCTCCATCGTCATCATTTTCCTCTTGATTGAATTGCCTCCATTTTACTTCTTTGCTAGTATTATTTGTATATACATTTTCAGTATCATTACTTTTTATTTCCCTTTTTCTGTCAACTTTGTACCGCGTGTCTAAGACGGATTGAGAGGGATAATATTCCACCACTACTTCTGCACCAAAAACATAATAGGCAAGAATGACCGCACAGAACCAAGAGACTGCCATATTATCTGAATTTCGTTTGAGTCGTTTGCTCATGTGTGAGGCTTTTTATAGGCTTTCATTGACCTTGGTCTACGAAAACATCACAACACAGGTGTTATGATTGAAATTAAATTTTTGATGATCACTGCGGATTCTTTATGGTCACGGTCGTAACCGTGACTTTTAGATTTATTTCGTTCAGTTAATTTTTTCTTCGTTCTTGGTAATTTTTTTATGAAGGACAGAAACACATATTCCTTCTGAGTTGGAAAAAACTCCTGCTCCTAAGAGTCAATTGTTTTATATAAAACATGTATGTTTTCATATTATAAGGGAAAGCAAAATAAAACTGAGACATATTTATAGTATTTTATTACTCAGCACTAGTCACAAAATTGTTACAGTTCTTGTACAATAATATAAATAATGATGCCGATACAAAACACGAAATCAACTTGTTCTAAAGTTTTGCACTAAAGGACTTTAGTGCAGTCATGTCCGAGAGACATTGTTCTAGCCGAGATGATAATAAAAAAGTGAAACTACCAATTTTAAATACTAATCCTATATTTACAGTAGGGCTTATTAAATAATGAATAACTTTTAAATAAGATTCGTAGCAAGCGCTTCCAATAACTTTAGTTACAATAGCAGACCAAAGCTTTAATTCTAATAGAGTAAGAATCGAATTTACCGTTTGAGTCATAGTATAGTAATCTAGATAGGTAAGCTAGAAGTATGAAGCAAAAGTAAAAAAAGGAAACCTATGACTCAAACAAGAATTCTCCTATCAATAATGATGTACGTCTTCGAATGAATGAGCAGTTGTAAAGACATGTGCAACATCACAGATGAACAAAAATGCGATGTGGACAGACATCTACACAATGCTTACACACTACAAACTTTATTGTCCAAACCAAAAAAAACTTGTGTATTTGAATTCAATTGAAAAATCATAACAGAGGACTTTGATTTAAACACAGATAAGAACGTACTTAATACAACTCGTCACTAAACATTACACACTAACATCTATATCTATATTTACAAATTATAAAAAGGCAGTGTCAACCACAAAGCTGGCAAGATTAGAAAAACAAATTTTCTAAATTTTAATATGGCTTTCGTTTAAAATTATTCGGAAAATGGTAATCATTTTTAGGATGTATGTAATAAATACTGGAGACTGTAACTTTGTTATCACGAAATGACAAATTAAAAAGTCTAACTCAACATCTGCATAAATTTAAAGAAAATTACAAACTAAAACGAACACAAAATAGGAAATATTATTATTGCAAAAACATTGCACGAGTATTGTTACAAGTAGATCATGCAATTAAACCTAAAGAAATCGACGCTATCTTCACGCTAGACGATTGAAAACACTTAATATCACAGTTTCCAATACATTTAGGACGTATTTTGGAGAATTATAACGAACACTTTTCGTTACTATGAAATTGACAAAGATTTGCTTTGTGACCATCAAAATCTAAATGGCACTCTTCAGTTGGTGACAACACAATTTCTACTGATCGAGTCTATAAGTTACACAAACGAAACTTTACTTGCCTCGTTGGCTTTGATACAATTGATGTATCAACAATCAACATGTATATCGAGGGTGGTTGTATTATTATGCTATAGTAACTATTCTGCTTATTCTCCAATATCGTTGTCTATGCGTGAAGATCTGATGCCAGATTTTCCGGTCCAGGGGTACACTTCAGGACAGGGTTGGCACGTCCTCATGTATCTGACCCCGGATTTGTGCCAGAGGTTGCACACCTTAGGGTTGTTGCATTTCTTCGGCCGATCCTGGAATATGAAAATATAAGGAGTTAATGGTAAACTTACGAATACCCACATTTAATTTGCACAAAAGGTTTGACATGGTGTTACCATATTTATGATATGATTTAGATTATACCTTCTAAAAACATTATTTCTTGAAAGGGGTTTATTATCACTAAGTGATAACCGTAACAGCAAACATTCATCAGCTTAAAACTAAACAATGGGTAGAAACATAGCCTTCGATCCTTGTATAATTAAAAGTAGGTAGTTTTAAGATTCTTGACGGAAACCACAGTCACACTTTGCTTTACCTAGCAATCAAACCCAGAACCTCAAGCCCAGCAGTCGTGTTGAGCCTGTCTACATAAGTTTTATAACATAAAAAGCCATGTGCCCGATGGAATTTCCCATCGGAGAAAATGATGAACTTCCATACAAACTGTCATCCCCTATTTAATAACGCCACTAGGGGATATATTTTCTAAAATCCCTACTTAGTGTTTAAATTACGAACTCTTGTGCGAAATTTCAAGCTTTAGTGTTTAAATTACGAACTCTTGTGCGAAATTTCAAGCTTCGAGACCCAGCGGCTATCAGTGAATAAATGAATTTAACATTACATTTTTTATATTAAGTAGAAGATTATACACACCTGGTAATTGCACTGGAAGGGCTGGAAGTTATTAAGCCTGTTGATGGGGGTAGGATCTCTGACCCACTGCAGCGCTTGCCAGTTGGTGACGATCCAAACGTCCTGCATCTGGTTGATAAAGTCCAGGAACATGAGGAAGCCCGCTTTATGGTGGGGCTGCGTAAACCACGCTGCGTGGTAGTAGAGACCGAAGGGTGCCCTGGAATTGTTGAAACCATTCTTAGTTGTGATATTTAAAATTTAATTAGATTAAATAATTAGTGGGATGGATACCTACATATCCATCTCACGGCAACATTGGCATGGTGTAGAATAATGCGTATGTAATTTCAACCGACCTCTAAAAGGAGGAGGTGCCTTTTTGTCTTTAATCTAACTTTAAGTGATTGATAAAGCCAAAAACGTACTTTTTATTTTCACTAAGTTTGATAGAACAGTGATGAGACAGATCACAAATCAAGATCCTCGATCATCCTAAACTTAAAGACGACTTCTGATTTTTCATTTGTTGGTGGTTTTATGGTTGTTCCTGGTTGGTGGATTGGAATATTTTCAATATTTGATAACTTACCTATTGGTAGTATAATGTCTGTCGAAGTTCTTCAATATCATCTTGTATACATTCTCAGCTTCGGGAGGATTGGCGCAGGCGTCACCCATGGAACAACGGCCTCCGTTCAGGTCCTGCCACATCACCATAGGAACCTCCCATACACCTATAAATGACATTGACATAAGTAAAAGTTACTTACTTACTTACTTTTGCTATATCATCAACATCAAAATATGTTACTAAGCTTCAATTCTCAAATAATTATCCAGTTTTAGAACAAGCAACTCATGTTACCCATACTAACAAAGTTTAAATTCCATTGCAACCACGACCTTTTTATTTCAAATGGTCATATAAAATCAGCTTAGACCGCATATGTATGGCTAAAGTTGATAATTAATAAGTGGCAATGAATGTAAATTATCTGGGATTCTAAATTCAAGAATTTTTATATTCACCTGGATAAGATTTCGTTGGGCAAGGCGGTATCATACAATCGTGGAACAGCTTGTAGTCAAGAGTGTAGGGCCAGCTAGGGGGTCTGTTCTCATAAACGGGCAGCGACGAATCATACGTGAAGTTAGCATCGTACAACATCTTGAACATCTTGTTGCCTCCGACGGAAAGGAAAGGCGCTCTCATACCTCTCACATCTTCAAGCTTAACTCCACCGTATGCTGCCAAGATTTCTCTCTGACCACCCACTTCTCTGTACCATTTCTTTTGGGAAAACTGTTCTCCGAAACTATGTCTAAAATCATTATAAATTTTTGTTAGCTTGTTATTCTACCATCAATTGTGTAAAATTAAGATAAGAAAGGAAAAAGAAATTGCAGTACAGAAGGAAATTACAGTAAAACGTAAAAAAAATAATTAAAGCCAGAAATCAAAGTAATAGAAAATTCAAAGACAGAAATTTAGAATATGAGTAGTAAATTTAGTCTTTACTGACACTGTACATATCGTCGGTACAAAAAACTGTCGAATGTGCCGTACTGAGTAGTCCATGAACTTACGAAATCGTGTGTGATGCCATCTCGTGTCCAGCGGAGTAAAGGTTCTGTACTTGACTGTAATCAGTCCATTCGTGGGACACGTAAAATGTTGCGGAGATCGGACAACCGTTGGGGTTGACGCGACCCTTCTCAAACAGATCAGCGTACAGACCCTTGTTCAGGTCGTTTACAGAGTCGTCGAAGGTCAGAAGAACAATCTGAGGCACTTGTTCCACCGGCATGTCGGCTGTGTCGGGATGTAGTATGTGCGTGTGGGTGTGTGAGTTGTGCCAGGAAGAGGAAGATAGAGAAACAGGTTTCAAGAAGGACGGAAGAGTTGAGGAAGAGAAAAAAAATAAAAATTATTAGTGTCAACATAATATGCGATAAGATAGTTTTTTAATATATATATATGTATTATAGAGATGGCCGTAAATACCCTGTTAGTGGCAAACCTGCAGTTTACCAAAGATGCCGATAGGTTCAGAGAGAATTCTATGCTCATTGACTTACGATACTGTATGAGAGCCAAATTCGTGGCCATCTGCGTAAAGATTCTGAACTTGACTATAGTCCGTCCACTCGTGGGATACGTAAAAAGTGGCGGTAATCGGGCAGCCATTCGGATTCTTTCGCCCCCTCTCAAAAAGTTCTTCGTAGTACATTTTATTCAAATCGTTCACAGCATCGTCGAATGTTATCAATACCATTTGTGGTACTTCGCTGACGGGCAAATTTCCTATGTCACAAATACCATTTACAACAAACATTTTTAGATTCACAGTCGATAAAAAACAACGACAAATCATGTCTAGACAAAGTAAAATCCCTCTCACAGAGAGGAGGTCAGTATCCTAATGCATTGGGAACGTTATAAAGCTATTTATGTATGATTTAAATAACTTTACTAATAGAACCATCAAAAAATATTATTGGAAGATCCAAAGCTTTTACGTACCAGGTATTTCCTTGCCACCGCAGTTGCAATCAGGTAGTAGGCAGACGTCTTTCCTGCACTTGGCTGCAGTCTTATCAGGAGTAGGTTGTGGGTACACAGGGTCAGGCCTGCTCGGTGGGTGCGCGTAGACGTCAACGAACTCAGTCGTTTTGGACACAATAGCCGTCGAAGGTTTCAATGTTGGTCGGCTGCGACTGCTCAAAACAAAAACGGTTTTAGGTGCTGCAAAAAGTAGGCATGCTATTGTGCGTCTAAAGATAAAATGAATTGCAGAGGTGCGGAATTACAATAGTAAATTATAGATATTAAATTGAATACAAATTTTGTCCTCTAAGTCAATCTACATACATAATAGTGAATATGGATATGTACAATATGACTACTTTCTTAATTCTGGGCCAAGTTTCCAGTTTATGATTTCATTCAATAATAATAATAATATTTTTAAAGTAAAAAGCAAGATAATCGTGTAAAATAAAGAAGTGAAAATGAAATGGATGATTGAGTTTGTATTCAATTCTAACGTTGGTGGTGTTCCTCTGTTCGGGGGTGCCTGTGGCGGCTGCGCATCGCTCGCAGTGGAGTAGTGTGCGGAACCACGGCCTCGAGTGCTGGTAGGCCTGCAAATAGTACATTGCCAATTGAACAACACGTTCGCTCATATAACCCTCAGTTAGTATGCGTGAATTTAACGACGAAGCATTTTCAAAATTATATTCAAATAATGATTCAAGTAAATTTTAATTTTCATCATGATTTAATGTTTTATTCCAATTATGAATGATCTAAACTTTTGATAACCAGACGTGGTTACGTGATTGTCTGTATTATGATACCACAAATATGTTAATAACAATGTTACACAACATGCAGTAGCGTACCAAACACGATCACATTTCGATACACTTATGATTCTGGTGCACTTATACTAATGATGAGTTTGCAATGTGGTGCAATACGATTACGTGAAGCTACATTGAGGAACTTGCTACCCAAATAGCTAATTATCTTAACTACAAACATTCCACAAACTACACAAAATTCCAATAGTGTGCAGGAAATGGAAAGGTCGCGTCAGGAGTTAACAATTCAGAAATTCAACTCAACCGAAATGAAATCCCCCAATGAGAACAGTATGTTAAGTGAAAGAGTTTAGATGTAGGTGCTATTAAACGATTGTCGGATAAGATGTTTGACTTCATGCTATGTAGTTACTCGCGAGGCGGAAAATAAGGATGTTTTTAATAAACGAAGCCTCCACCCGCAATAAGTAATGTGAGATAACTTCAGGCTGCTTAGTCTACTAGCCGGCGAGTTTTGTACCTCTGGTATTTGATTTCGTTGCATTTTGGATTCGCTTGCAAACTGTTGTCTGATGAGCATTTGGACGACGATTGGTAACTCCTGCGCCCACCTCCTGGGTTTGTCGCAGCTAACTTTATGGCGGGATTGACTCGTGAGGCTCGCGGTGGAAAGGATATGCTTTTAGTCGTCGATGTCATCGGTTCGAATTTCACAGTCGTAGTCGATTTCGTAGTACTTGTCGTAGATGCAATTTCGCTTTCGACTTTACTATGTCGCCTTTCAGTCTCAGTCGTAGCTCTATCCTCCACAGAAGATTGAGTTGACTTTACTACTTCATCGTTAATATCAACATCCCGAATATTACTTTCAGTAAACGGAACATCGTTAATAATGTTATGGAACTTGTGCGAGCCTTCATTTTCTGGAATGCTTGTTATAAGACTACTGAATTTAGATTGATACGAATCCCTACTTGGTATGCTTCTATAATCACTTGTTGAACTTTGTATCGGCATTGGAGATGTTGGTAAGTTGGCATATGTGAAGGGAGTGCTACTCATGGCGGCCATAGTTGTAGTCGTTGATGAAAAATCTTTTATTTCGCTCTCCGCTTCAGTGAAGCTAATAGATTCAGCACTCGGGGCAATATACCTACTCGGAGGCTCCGTTATAATTTGTAGACGCTTCACATTGCTGCGCAAAGGTTTTTCATCCACAAACTTCAACGGCTTCTTCTGGTATCCTATATTAACTATTTTCTCTTCATATCTTCGTGTGGTTGTAGTAGGTTTAGGTGTAGTTGATGTGGTCGTTGTTGTAGTTGAAAACTCTTCGTTATGTTGTGGTGCAGGAGAACTTCCGAAATTGTTCAAGAATGTTGTGATGACAGTTTTAACTTTACCATTAAAAATTTCCGTTGTTTGGTCTGAGACGACTTCATCTTCTAATCGGTAACTATAATAGGAAGGCTTACGCGAATGTTTTTGTTTCTTAGTATTGAGGGGTCGGGATGACCTGCGTGTGGTTGTTGTGGCTACAGTTGTGGATGTGGTAGAGGTAGTATAGTCACGTGTATCAGCGTTCCTGTACGTATTGCGTAAATTATCCAGTGTTTTGAAAGGTGAAACAGAAGGCTCGCTCCAAGTGTACTGAGATCTATCGTATTCTCTTGTCGGCGGTTCCTCATTTAGTGTGTTATTTAGAGCTGCGGTCGGTAGCTCGCTAACACGAGCATTTTGCAAACCGGTCTCAATCAATGCTTCGGTATTAATTGAATTCTCTGTAGAATCAACAATTTCTTGATTGTTTGCAGAAAATGGAGTTGGTCGTGTTTTGATATAGTATTTCATCGATGTAGTGGACGGGAAGGTGGTACTCCTAATTCTAGACTTTACTGTCCTGCTCGTTGGTCTTACATAAACAGGAATATCATAGTCATCTTCGCTGTTGTCAGGACCAAAATCATTTCTACGCTTCGAGCTTTCGGAAGATATTTCGTATTTACTATCGGTTTCAACTACTGGTTCTACATACGCTGGTTCTACAGACACTGGTTCTACAGATGCCGGTTCTACGGGCGCCTCTTTACTATTACTACTATCATAATAAAACCTATCAGACTGTCTTTGCCTACTACTACTACTGCTACCACCTAGACTGCTTGGTTTACGAGCTCTGTCAAAATCTTCTAATGGTCGTGTTAGAACAGTCAACGTATAAAGATTATTGGTATTATTAGGATTACGCCTGATTGAAAAACCAGATGTTAGTGACACTTTTTTATTGTTCCTGGACTTGAATCTTACCACTTCCACGTTATTATTATTGTTAGTCACTTCAGAAGAACGTCTTGATGCGGTTGCAAGCGTTTCAGTCGTAGGTAATGTCTCTTTTAATCTATATAAATTGTCAGTCGCTTCAAAAGGTTTGGCAAGGGAGGAAAAGTTTAAGGTGGGTGGTTGCGTGGTAGGTATGGACGATGAGATCTCGTCAGAAGGTTCTGAAGAGGATTCAGGAATTGGACTTTCATCTGTGGATGATCTGTTGAATACAAAGCAAAAATTCTTTCTAATTGAAGCTCTAAAACAATACTACTTATATAAATATTTATTTTACCAGGCGGAAAACTGTCTCGTTTGTACAAATAAATTAGTTTAGTTAGTGAATACGGAAAAAAGTTATAATATGTTTAGTGTTCACTACTGAGACAGATGAAGATACCACAAAAGCTACATAATTACATCAATATAATATTAAAAGAGAGAAAATAAATAGAACTGATAAAACTAGATACTGAGATAAAATTATGAACAACCTTAAGACCGATACAAAAGAGGGACAGAAATTAGTAAAAAGTTAGAAATTTGAATCAGTTGAAAGGTTGCAAATGAGAGATGAAACTTAGATGAAAACGTAAGATGATAGAACGATGTTAATGAATTTTGAGAAAATGATTTAAGCCGGGATGATTTTACATTTGAAGATTGTTCTTTTGTAGTACCTTGGGCTATATCGAGACGGGGTCATTGCTTCAGTGTAGGGTGCTGTAGTAGGGCGTTGTGTTGTTGTGCTTGTGCTGGTTGTGGAAGGAGTGGTGCTAAAAGTGGTAGCTTCGTACACAGTCGTCCTCCCGCTGCTTGGGTTATGATCGTATCCCAATTCATTACCTTCGCCCCTGGATCGTAGGCAATATTTCCATATTAATTGTATTGTTAATTTTACATTAGGCATCTCGATAAGATTATAGAAATACATTCTTAAAAATAAGGAATAGTTGCACTTAAAACTTACCTAGTCGAATGGCGAATTGGCGCTTGGTATTGATTCTGGTTGTTGTTTATCTGAAAATTTATTTGGCCTAATTAGTATTTTAGTGTCTAATTATACCTGTTATTCTTTGTAACAATTTCTTTGACATTTTAAATATATTGATTTAATTTGAATTAATGATTAGAATATCGACCAAGCTTTTGATAAGATTGACAATTTCTTTCTCTTCGGCTTTTGAGACTCTTATTTACATAGATTATTAGAAAGAAAACTAATAAAAAATTACCTGTGGTCGTATAAGTTCATCATCGTAGTCAACTAGTGCTGGCCTCGGCGTGTAGGTTTCAACGGGTCGCCTTGCCGGCGCAGGGGGAGGGGTACCTCGGTACGTCTGCTGCACAGCTGGGCGGAGCGAGGCCGTGTTATATTGCTGAACGTAGTCTGCCGATACCAGTTAGTGGGTTACGTGCATGAAGTGGTCAGGTTATAGGTCGTGTGCTTAAATATGGTTGTAGTATCATGATTAAGAGATTGATTGTTTTTAGTAGATAGGGTAGAAGACAGCATTACCAGTTATGAAATCTAAATCATCAAAATTTTGTTTGAAATCGTTAAAATGTTGCCATCACAAAAATTAAGAAGTTCGGTAAGTAATCGTCTTAAATAATTAAACAGTCTTATTTACATTTCTTATAAATTATGGGTAAGTATTAGGGAAATGTTGTTACAATTGTAAATATAGTACCTACTTTCATTCAATTAGTTTTCAGTTGAGCTCTTATAAAAATATCCATTTGAAATAAGTAATAACGAAAAGAAGTCCCATTATACCTAATAAGTTCATAAAACGTCATGCTAATATAAAGTAGTTAGACTGTTACACACCATAGAATAGGTTTTCTACTAAAATCATAAAACAAACTTAGAACTTAATTAAATACTTTTTTAAATAATGAAATTACCATGTCAACTCTATTTAAAGTTAAAATTCATCTGATAAATGTATTTACACTTGTCAAACACGGAATTAAAAAAAAAATACAAATCGTGTACGATTGCTATTATAATGTTACCTGTATCTTTGTACAATTCACCATCTTCATCATAAACAGCATAGAAGGGGTCGTATTGATCGGGACTGTAGTTCTGAGTTCCATTGTACAACATTTTCGGACGGGGACTTGCTGAATAGGAGACTGGAGCTACGCTTTCTGTCGGTTCCAAGCTAAAAATACCATTGGTTCTGTTGAAATCTCAATAAACATGAAAATCTTATCGCACATTCAAAATTTTCAGTAAAATTTTATGTACATTTGATTTCGCGATATACAAAGCAATTTGGTCAGTCTTTTCTACAGTCAAAGTCACTATAGTCAATGTTAGTTTAGTCAGAACACATTTAGTGCGATAGATATCAATATACCGAAGAACTCTGTACAGAAAGTGTAAGTTAGTTGTGCCAAAAGTCATCTCCAGTATATCTCATAGTTAGTATTTATATAGTTTTGTGCTCTTCCAATTACCTGTTTGTTTTATCGTCATGTTTAGTCTTTGTAAATCTAGTCTCTTGGTTGTGGCTGTCACGAGGAGTCGTAAATTTCATTTGTGCAACAATGTTCGGATGTCTTATTCTTCCTCTCATCTGCTTATCTTCATTTTGGGAAGTTTCTTTAAGTGTAGTCGGCTTAGCTAACCTATGCCTAACAGTATAGGGACGCAAAGTCGTTTGGTTCAAATATTTAGGAGGCCTAACAGTGTTAGGTCCGTTTTCAGTAATTGGTCTTCTTATATGCATAATAGTTCTGTTTCGAGGCATATGATGTATTATTTGGTAATTAGATACTTCAGGACGAATCAGAGTATTCGGAGTAGGGGTACCGTAGTCTACTAACACAGGGATCGGAATTTTTCCATTAATGTTTTTGTTAAAATCTTTAACTGGAGATTTTGTCACAATAGATACATCGTTATGATTCTTAGTGGCACTCTCTGGTTTGTGGTTATTGTATTTTATTGCTACTCTTGTAGGCTTTGGATTAACACTAGCTGGAGCAGAATTATCTTCATAACTGTCATCATATTCCTTGTAATTTTGAGCCATGGGTGGTCTTTGAGGTTTCACTTCAGTACTTGGCATGTATTTTGGTTTGACTACAGGTTCGTAGTAATATTGTTCATCTTCGTCATCATAATAATAATCATTCATTTCTGGAGAAGGCTTTGGTATCGGTCTGCGTTTAGGTGGCGGTCGAGTCGTGGTAGTGATAGGGCTGCTTATGAATTGTTGTTGGTTGTTGTACGAATTAGCTGCGTTTTGATGATGACTATAATTTTTTTCCGGAGATTGAGTAGATTTTATGGCTTGCGAAAACAAATCTCCTAGATTTTGAATATTTTTTGTTGTACTTGGTTTGAATGAAACAGCACGGAAAGGAGACTCAGTCGATGGATTATTCCAATATTGTTGTAAAGCTGAAAGTTGTTGATTTGCCAACGTCGTCAGGGGTTTAGGTGTGGAATGTTTTAGGGCAATGTAGGCATTATGAGGTTTAATAGAGGACACTAGATAAGGTTTTGCCGTTGTAACTATATGTGGATGAAGTGATATAATCTTTTCAGGCTTTACTATGTACTGATGTTTCGGTGTTGTCACAAGGATAGGCGAGTTTGTCCCAGAGATTAACAAGTATGGTTTAGGGCTAGCGGAGAATGTATGAGTCTGTCCTTTCAATTTATTATCTTGATTTGGTCTAGGAGTGCTGCTTATTGGTTTGTTGAAGCTATAACTAATTGGTAACTGGCGGTCGTCATTGAAATTTGGTGGTTTTAACTTTGGCCTGTTAGCATCTAAAGGAGTACCAGCAGTTTGTCTAATTATATATGTGTTTTGATTTTGAGGTTGTTGCTGTTGTTGTTGCTGATGTTTCTGCTGCTGTTGTTGTTGCTGCTGATGGTGCTGCTGCTGCTGTTGTTGATGCTGCTGTTGTTGTTGCTGCTGTTTTTGCTGCTGCTGCTGTTGTTGTTGATGGGATTGTCTGGTCGGTTCTGGTCTTTGAATTCCCTGGTCGTATGACTGCGTTTGTTTTATTTGTGCTAAAGATGGTCTTAAACTACTAACAAATGTTGCTGCTGAGCTGCCAGGTCCGGAAGGTACAGTGAAAGGTTTAGGAGTACTCATTCCTTTATAAGTTAATGTCGAACTGGGTACTCCAGAACCAAGCTGTGATGCTGTTGTTACTTCAATTGTGGGATTGACTATAGGTGCTGGTCTTGGACTATTATTGGTGTTTCCAGCTGTATACTGACCATTGCTTAATTTTGTCAAATATGCGTCAAAATCGAAGTTAGGACTAGCAAAAGGATTTTCTATATCTTTATACCTATTACTCGGGTGTGTGAATTCATAGGGTGGTGCTGGGAAACCATCTTCGTGACGTTCATCATCTTCATCGTCTTCTTCTGAATTTTCATCCTCTTCTTCACTAGAATTCTCTTCATCGTCATAATCTTTATCATCTGATGGTCTTTTCTCAGCATGTTGTTGTAAAATCTTTACATTTCTAATTGGTTGTCGATTATTGTTAGTTGGATGTTGGTTCTGTTGCTGGTATTGAATCCTTTCTTGTTCTTGAGTTCTGTAGTTTTCTCGAGGCCGTGGTGATGTTGGCACTGGGATAGGTTTACCCGTAACAATAGTACTAGGAACATGCGATGAATCGGGAAATGAGATTGGATTGTTTTGATGATTCACATTTGATGGCGTCGATGAATAAAATTGATTTATGTATTGATCGTTACTTTGCTTGGGAGCATTATTGTAAAAACCACCAGCTAATGAAGTGAATGGGTCGCTATTTAGCGATGATATAGGCGGACTTTTGGTTATTATTTGGGTTGCAGCATTCAAAGGGTTATGAGCTAATGGCTGACTAGATGGGTCTGGTAAACTAGGTTTAAAAAGTCTTTGCGATTGTGAATTGCCTGTTTGGTAAGATAAAAAAGGATTGGCTGTAGAATATAAATTATTATTGTAGGATTGTGGGTGGCGGTTATCATAATAATTGTTATTATTTGGGTTGCTATTATATGTCTGCTGGTATCTAGAATTTTGAACATTGGTATTATATTGTGGGATTCCAACTATTTTATATGGCTTTACAAAGGCCCAATTCTTTCCAGGAGACTTGTAGCCATTCTTAACATAATATCTGATTTGTCTCTTTCCTCTTTCAGTATCATCTAGTGGTGTACCATCTTCCTCATCTTCAGTATCTATTTCGACATACTCCATTTCTTCTCCACTGTCACTTCTTTTTGACATTTCTTCTGGTTTTGTCGTAGTAGTACTTGTTTTATTAACAACTAAGTCTTTTCCTACCACTTCCCTTTTCTTTCTCAAGACTGGTTTTTCAGTCAGGTCATTAGTAATAATTTCATTCGTCTCAACGTCTAATTGTCTGTCATTAGAAGAGTCAGTCACGCTGTCACTTTTGTCTTCACTGCAAATAACGACACTGTCTATTAGTTCCTTATTCATAGTCAATACATCGTCTTGTGTTACACTCTTGTTGGGGCTTACCTGTAAGATTGGGGTGCGGGAGTAACAGTAGCAGTTCGTCGTTCATCAACTTGGGAGCCAAATGAAAAGGAGCCAATTTTACCACTGTTTTGAGGAATAGACGCGGGAATAATGTTAGAGTTAAAATTTCTTCCGGAGTTGGTTTGTTGAGCTCCGTAACCATCTCTGTCCTTTTGGACTTGTCCTATGGTAGGAGGTTGTCCGCGATAAACGCGTTGTTGTCTATCACTTTCAATTTCCTCGACTGGGGGTAGGTCATCTACTTCCTCGTACAGTTGTTGTTGCTGTAATGAAAACGAAAAATTATTAATATTCCACTCAGTAAAGAACAGTCATAAGGTCGCAGTCGCTTATACTCGACATTTTCTAAATACCTTTTCGTATTCTTGTCGGCTGTATTTAGGCTGTCCTCTTGAGGTGATGACAGGGTTGGGCTGAGCACGCGGCGGCGGTGGTGGGGGTGTGCGGCGTGGTGGCGAGCGAGAGGGTGGGTCGCGTTCGTTGATCCGCTCCAGCTCCTCACCGCCGACCGCACTGGTGCCGTCACAGCCTACGTTGCGCGGCCAATCACACGTTTGGAGCTCGTGGCTAGAAAACATTAAAAGGATATTTAAAACAAAGATTTGATCGAAAGCCATCAGAAGTATAATACCTATGCCTACTGCCCTGAGACATTACGCTTCATCGTCTCTAAATATATACATACATAGCATAGCATACATATACGTACAAAGCAAGTATGTACGCGTGAAGGAGACAGGCTCGATTCAAACCATTCTATGTTCATGACTTGATTCCAACAAATTAACGTACTACTCTAGTAACGTTGGTTTGTTGTAATCAAATCAAAATATAAAATCATAGTGGCATTTAGGTCATTAGTGTTCTTTTAAGTTTCCAGCAACCTCAAAGTCATGCTACACAACGATTTCAATATTGTTAGCGTTATACTCATTATCTTCATTAAAAATAAACTTTTTCGATGTGAATTTCTCACGCTTAACAAGATGTTCCCATATAACCCGACGGCGTATCTCTTTACATAAATAATGTTAATATTGTCACAATGTTTGTTATTTGAATAGTATTTTCTCATTGGAATATGATAACATGCAAGAACTAGAATCTAGTATAGAAAACTTCGAGCCATTTAAAACATGACATGTAAAGACAGGCATGAAATGTAGTTCTACTAAAAATGGAAATGGGATAGTAACTCGATACATTGAAGATGTTGTCTTATTTGTGATTAACAAAAGAAGTGAGGATCGTGTCGATATGAAATCCTAGCAAAGAATAGTCTCCTCTATGACGACCTGTGTGTGTTAATAGAACAGTATTGAGAGCCTAAACCAAGTAGATACCTAAACAGCAATCATCTTCCTGTCACCCAACACTAACATACCATGATCATCAATCCTTCTGCCTACCGTAATGGCAACAAAACTGACTATTGGGACGCCTATAGTACAAAGTAGTATCTACATTAGGCTGATAGTTATAATGATGATAATTCCTCACCTGTACATAAGGCCACCAGTGCATGACTCGAGTAGTGCGCCGCCAAACACACAGACGTAGTACAATGTGCAGTCGGTGGGGTGGGAGTAATAACCGAACTCTTCGGGACAGTCAAAGTTGACGTCACGCTTGATGTCGGCTGCTACGGGCACGCTTCGGACAGGGCCGGATCGTGACCGCGACCGGTCGGAGTGGGCGCCGAAGCATTCTGGAATTAGAAAATGGAAATGAGTTCTGCAATTAGAAAATGGAACATAATAGGATTCAAGTTTAGTCGAAATACAAAACGCCTATGAAAGCTTGTCAGTCCTTGTCATTTATAGTAGTGTAGTTTCTGTATCTGCATATATTTTAGATCAATTAAACAATATTTACAAAAATTGGTTTATAAATATTTCAAAACTCTAAATAACCTAACCTAACCGATACATTTATTATTATAATCGAAGACATTGATCACAAATTGGACCAAATTACGCATAAACGACCACAATGACTATGCATCGAAATAATAGCATATCGCAAGGTATATCGAATGCAACACGCATAGCCACATTGTCTTCGAAACGCTTCGAAAGTGATATGAAACAATTGTCGCAAGCGGCTGCAATAGCACGAACAACGAAACCGTCGCCGATACACTTTAAGATAACCGCATACTAATCGGAATAATAAGCAGAAACCACCGGCGCGAGCCTTAATGGCCGTACTTAGCACTATAGTAGGGATTCGAAAAAGGTATCGATCGATATCTTAGTAAAATCGATACTTGGCTCTGTATTCCAGAACGATACTCAAGCATTGATAATTGGTTAATTGGACATATTTTTTCACACTCGTTTTTAATTTTTGATTAATGATAAATTTTTAATATATTTTCAATGATCATCTTAAAATATTGGCCTTACTTTTGTACTCGATTAATTTTAAAATATCTTGGACTGATTTGGACTGATATGTCAAAATAGGGAGAGGAAGACAAATAATAAGAAAATGGTTAAGTTTATGGTGTTATAAGATTATCAATAGTTTGGAAAATATTCGATAGGTTATTTGCAAGTTATACTTTATCGATGCCCCACATCCCTGCACTAAACTATGCAGTTGCCTCACTGTCCTTGCAAGCTCATGCACCGTACGGCAACCGGATTCCTTATCCCACTATCTTCACACAGTGATCCGTTTATCAGATCTAAACCATCCATAGTACCTAATTGATTTCGCAAATGTGCAAAAGTCTGAATCGTCAGCTTTATAGCATATTCAATTGTGTAATATAAAATTATCGTAACAATAGGGATTGTTATTTTTTTCCACATTCTTACAGTGTATAATGGTGGAAAACATATTGGCAATTGATGCTGTGTAACTATTGAAATTAGCGGGGCTAATATAATAACGTTACATAGTCTTACATCGGTTGGTAATTTGTTGGAAATTAGCACAGCATATTGAACACTGTTTCACACAGTGGTCTGACTACTTGGCAAAACGAAATGAATGCATAATATTTTATTTAATTTTACTTCAGTGTTTGTTGGGCAAGCATTTCAATAAACATAAAATAATCAAATTTTTGGGACATAAAAATTATACCTACCTCTTTTCGACAGTATTTACGCATTACCTAAGTAACTAACGGCTTTCTGGGGTGTGTAAAAAGGAAGAAATCACAATAGAATGACTCTAAAACGATAGAAGTTATGTGGTACGTAAGTACCACAAAGTCCCTACTTCTTTACCTAGTTTCATGGTTCACTGAGACATTACGAGAATGGTAGCACCAGTTCCTAGGCCACATAAATACATTTTCGTAACTTATACTTGTTTAAATTCACATGGCGATGTTATTATCAGCGTTGTGAAAAGGAACCGAGAGTTAAGAGCTTTTATCTAAATCGCAGTCAATTTTGTCACGCTCACATTGTATCACGAATTACGTGGGATTTGGGACAGACAGCGAATCTCGCGCATGGATTAAGTTATTAAATAGTAAAGAGCTCCTTTTTTTCTTTGTTCGTTTGTCTACTATTGGCCAATTTTGTACTTCATTATTTAAATTTAAATGTGTGTCTTTAGATGTGCAAATAGTCCTTGTCTGTGATGAAATGCAAATACAGAAAAATCTGCATAAGTGTGCACGTATTAATTTTTTTTTAGGCGTGCTCCAGCACATAAGTTTCATTTAGTTAGTTTCGTTTATCGTAAATATACTTTAACTCTCAAATAAATACTCTCATTCAATAACAACCATAATTCAAGCCCTATGCCACACAACCTTTTACACTTTAAAACCATATCCACCATTACTCACTGATGATGGTGCGAAGTCACATAAATCTACAGAGCAAAAAGCATGATACACTTTCTTCGTTTAATGGCTTCAAACACATCGCTAAGATCTTGTTATGATCTTATATCATATTTTTATAGGGCTGCTCTCGATTCACACTGTTAATCACGGTGAATATAACAAGACAGTGTTATGTTTATTATGTAATGAGAAGTATACCTACTTAGAATGTATATATATATATATATATATATATATATATATATATATGATCCTGACCGATTTCGGCCACAGCGACTTGGATCTTCCTATTGAGAACAACGCTGGTGTGCTCTCAGGTGACTGATATAGCCAATTTTTGCAGTGAAGGTGCGTCCACATTCACTGCAAGTCAGCACCCCTCCGATATAATTATATTGGATGGCCGCGGGTGGTCGGGCCGAATGTCAGACGGCAGAGTGGCGAAGCGCATCTTCTACTCAGAACTGGAGGATGGCAAGCGGAAACAGGGCGGCCAATTCCTTCGGTACAAAGATGTGCTTAAGCGTCACATGAAGCGATGTGAGCTAGAGACGTCACAATGGGAGACAATGGCCGCAGACCGGTCACTGTGGAGGCGTACCGTGAGCACTCAGGTTTTTGCGTTTGAAAGACAACGTAAAGAAGAGCTCGATGCTAAGCGAGACTTAGAATGTATATTGTTGTTTATTATGTTATTAAGATGTATGTCGACTTGAAAGAGCATTGCAGCAGTTGAGAGTATGTCATGCTCACTAAAATGTCTTGCTGATGGTGGCGAGTGTGTTGGATCATTCGGTTCCCTACAAAATGGTTGAGCTGGATGGCGCAGATCCACGCGTCATGATCGTGAGCGCCGTCAATCTCTTATCTGCCAGGGCTTATTTTTAATCTTATATTTTTAATTGTTTTGATTATTTTTTGTACATTGTTCTCACATTTAGAAGCAACAAGAATAATGTATCCAGGATTTTGTAATATCTACATATATTTAAAAGAGTGTCCTTGGAGTTTCTTGCCCGTTCTTCTCCATAGAGATCTACGTTTTGTAATGGCTTCAACTTTCTGATTAACTGACCGACTATTTGACAATTCAAAAGTGCCTGTAAATGGTTTAATTGAAATAAATGCTTTGGTTTGAGTTTATGTTAACAGCAGCGTTTCCACTATCTACGCCTATGGAATTTAAATTAAAGATAGGTACAACATAGTAAAGGCAATGGATGAAAAAACTAAAAAAACTAATTAACTTGATTAGACAATACAGCTGTTTAGCATACGTTTTCTGTAAAAGTTCGTTTGAAAATAATTATTCTGGTCTCTGTTATGATGTTATAAAGACTAACTTATAAGTCGCTCGTTCAAATACAGTCTACATTAGGTTAACAAGCCCGAAGCGCCGGCGCCTAACTTCACTCTCACTTCAATTCAAGTGCAACTCAATGGCGCGCCTTCCGCCCACAAAACTATTCCATAGACACTTTAAATTCAAATTTGCATACAATACCAAAGACACAGGTAGAAATAACCAAACAATATAATAATTATCCTCTAA
The DNA here is from genome assembly GCA_949128155.2 of Xanthia icteritia. Lineage (NCBI taxonomy): Eukaryota > Metazoa > Arthropoda > Insecta > Lepidoptera > Noctuidae > Xanthia > Xanthia icteritia. The sequence continues at coordinate 6,298,837 of OX421932.2, forward strand.
AGGTAATAAGCAAACGTTATCTAGATAAGCCACCATAATACCATATACGTTTTGCAAGACAACCTTGTGTTTAAGAGAACTACATACAATCTGCGAACAATAGTAATAGTCGAACAAATGCTTGAGTTTCTCACAAGTAGCTAATCCAAAATCTTGACAAAGGAAAATCCTCCTTAAAGTGATTGAAGCAAGAGCCAAACTATTGTCAGTTATCATCCCAGTGTCGACACACGACCGTCAACATTCGGGCCGTGATCTGCGCACGCGCTGCCTCAAGTACCCTAAGGCTTAAGTGTTCACTCACGTATAATTTTGATGTTTATCAATCGTACATTAGTGTTATATCGATAACCATCCAATTTTATCTAGCTTATCAAACTTCAACATCTCATGTTTGCCTGAAGCATATTTAAAATTACTTATGCCTCAATAATTTTTGTATGCAAATTCGAAGTCCGTATTTGAGATCGACGACCTTCAATACTGGTTACAGGACAGTATTTTGTCAAATCATTTTTTAATGGTACGCAAAAAACTTTGTATTTAGATCGTACCCAAATAAATCAAATAAAAAACTTCCTTATGTTCTTCTGGTCAGGAAGTCCTGGCCGTTCAACTTAATATGTCTGCAACGAAAAACGGTAAGGGAATTAAAGCAATCCGTAATTACATTAAACAGTTGCATCGTACAAACGACGGATGCAAAGTAGACACACGCCCACCCTAATGGTTAGCCAAACCATGGCAAAATCGTTGGCAAAACGCAACCAACTCTAGAATTATCAAACAACGAAATCGACCCAGTTGTCGCAACGACCGGTTCTGTACTCGTAAAGCTTATTAATCAATAAGCAGATGATCGTGGCTCCAAAGTGTTGCAAACTCTAATAAATCCATAATTATTCGCCGTGGACGAACCATAGAAGCATGAGATCCATAATAATGCCTAGTTGTGTGAGAAATGCTCGGGCAATAGGCGATTAATCTGCACATTGCAATATGACGTGTTGAAATATTCTCCAACCATTGTGTAGATACACTCGATGCTCTAAATAAACTCGGATCCGACGTTTCAAGATCGTTGACTCCGACATTCTCAAGCGTTTTCTTCCTATCTTACCGCAATTGCGTTTCCATGTTTGTGAAATCAAAAAAGAAACTCGACACTATTAGGCGATAACTACAGGATAAGTGTGGGCGGTAAAACGTCGAATATCGCCAAGTGTTGCCAGCATATTTGCATTCTGCAGCATGTTGAACGCATTTACGCACACCCACTGTGATTACGAATTCTCAGAAACAGATTTAAATTGCATTTGGAACAAAACAAAAATCCCTATCTCTTTAATTAGGACAGAAGCAAAAACAAATAAATTCTGCAACACCTACATACAAGCTGACTGTTTCATATTAAACACATTATTTCAATGTCTGCTAGTTTCTAGGAAATGAATTGCCAAAGAATTGTCAAACAATAGAAAGAATTATCTGCGCAGGAAATTCTCAAGTATGAATGAAATATGTTTTCACGAACAATGCTTGAATTATGTTGGGCTCGCCAAAGTCATACATCAAGTTAAATGAATGTGTGATCACCCCGCCATCTATGTTAACTGGTTGTATAAGATTTTCTCAGCGGGCAACACCATCAGAGACGCGGAGCCAGAGAAAACATGACGTCAGGATATGTATTCGACCACGTGGGAGGTAAATGGACCAGGATAGTCAATAGGTGGGTGCACCAACTCCTAGGATGAGTAGGCGAGCATGGACAAACGTGATTGTATTGAATGATTTATGATATCTGTAATCTCGTAATGCTAATGTAGTTAATGCAAATAAGATCAAAATGCTGAAGGAAACAGTGTTGGATGTTTCCAGTGCGATTTATGTTCTCTAGAAATGTAAATGGCTAACTTGAGAGATGGTACTCGATTTAACAACAAGACGTGAGTTGTTAAATCGTTGTTTATATCAATCGATGTCAATATTGACACAAAAACATTTCAAAGATACATTTGAGATCTATTCTATAGAATCTTCAGATCTTTTTAGAGCAACTAAATCTAAGTCAGAGGTCAGTAGCTGGTTACTTTTAGATATTGCTGCAATTATGATAAGTTTGCTCTTGTATTAGGCAAGAGCAAAAATTTTATGTTCTATACACATGAACAATACATTAAAATCGTGATCGCGTGCCCTTTGTGGCGCGTTGACCTTTAAGCTTTAATTCCTATCTACAACCTATATCACTTCGCCAAACTGCCCATTCGTGGTTCGCCTGCACAATATAGATAATGATACGTCAAAATCAGCCTTGGACCTCTCACTAACAATAAATTCATTATTAACAATAACAGGCGTGTGGGCGAGATTTCTGAATGTCTCATGCAATTCAATTTATTTTGACAGTCAATATTTCATATTTTATCAATATTTCAAAAATACGTCATAAGTGTAACTATCTACTGGTAATCTAATGATACATGATCCAATTAACTTCACAGCAAATCGATTATTCGGTTATAAATCGTTGCCCCGAGTCAATCGGACTCAATTAAAGATGTTAAAAACTGAATGACATAACTCGATTCAATGATTAAATAATATCGATTATTTAACAATAATTCAAATACAACTTTGATTTTGTATTGGTACGACAACGTAAATGATGTTGACTATGATAAGTATGATAACTCAGTGCGGATTTCACCAATGAAATTGAACGCATTCAGCACTTCTAAACGCGTTCAAGAGCTGTCAGTGTACAATATTCCATAAAATGTTTGACACTAACACCTCTTGAACGCGTTTTGAATGCGTTTTAGAAATTCTAGCGTGCGTGGTAAAATCAGCCCTTAGTATCGCCTAACAAAAAATCAAAATCGATTGTGATGTACTTGAACGAGTAAAAATAATCGAACTTAATTTTGAGCGGAACTCAAAGTGAAACAAGGTGCAATGTTTTTCTCTGTACTTAGACTCCTTTTTACAAAAACGACCTAAGTGTCTTGTTCATGAAGAACTAATTTTAAGTAGAGCATCTTTTTAGAACAGTCTGCTACTCGGACGCTACGTGAATACTTTATCTTTGTTTTTAGTGCATTATACGTACTGCAACCTACTTTAAATTTTTCTATTTTTGCATTGTGCACGAGTTGCTAAACATTTCTTTATATCCTACTCGTGGCAGGACCAAAACCTTTATTACTTCTTATATAATTATGAACGATTAATCGCTAATGTTCTTGTTTAGAGTAATTCATGCACGTTCTGTTTATTGCCGCAATATTAATGGTTTTGAACGCAAGTCTTGTATGTGGCAACATTGCCCCAAGCAATGTTGCTCTAATAATGTCGGAACACGCCCAAAATTTGTTATTAATGTTTTTAATAACTATTTGAGTAATGGAGTTTCGAATTAGTTCTTTGTATTTGGTGCCTACGCATACATGATAATGCCTATGATTCTTTCAAAGAAAATAAAAGTGAATTCTTTCGCTCTTTTTCATTATTGGATAGAGATTGTGTGCTTTATCGGTAAAATGTTTTAAAACATTGTTTTTACATTATTTTATTTGGATAGTAAACATTTTATCATAACGTGCCTGCACTTTTAGTTTTATTCTGCAATTTTTATCATAACAACTGCAGGATCCATCAATCAGGTAAAGCTACGCTTGCCACGGTTGGTCCATGGATGGGTGACCATATTTACATACCAAGACCCCTCCGTGCTTCGGAAAGCACGTTAAGCCATTGGTCCCGGCTGTCATTCCTGGATTTTTGACAGTCGTTACGGGTCGTCAGAAGCCCGAAAGTCTGACAACCAGTCTTACCAAGGGATATCGTATTACCCAGTAACTGGGTTCTAGAGGTCACATAGGCAGTCGCTCCATTTAAAATACTGGTATTCAGCTGAATCCGGTTTGACTGGAAACCGACGTCAACATAGTTGGTTGTCCCAACTATGTTGAGGTCGGCTTGACAGATGCTGATGATGAGGCTGGCTAACGGCAATATTGATTTTACTCTCCATGGTGTTTACTTTTAAAATGAATTGCATTATTCGACTTTATAGGCAGGATCTATGGGGACAGCATTGTCCTCATACCTTTAATTAAGTTTACAAACAAACAATTAATTCCTTTCTATTTTCGCCATGAAACTGTAACAGTTTATAACATAGACATTGTCGTGATTTCTCACACAAAGTATTAAATATAAATTATACATGGCACTCACACAGAACTGCGTGGATTTGGTCGATCATTGCACTTCGTTGCAACATGACGTTATTTTCCGCGTCCGTGTTTTTAAACACAGTTCAAGATATAAACTTATGGACAAAACTAGCTTTTAGGAAATTCGATTAATGCTTAATTTAGCACTCAGAACACCACATTACACGGGTCGATGCATCTGGTCTTATCCGTCTCAATTAGTGGTCATCTCAGTGATAGTGACATCCTTCCAAGCCATATTATATCATCTTTCACACAGCTCATCCATTGTTTCTTTGATCTTCCCCTTCTTCTTTCTTTTTCGTGTGGTTAGTGTCACTAACCTGGTGTCAGAGATTTTATGACGCCCATGGGCCTCTGACTTGGCTTCACATGCCGTCGAGAAATATCTCTCAGGCCAAGTCAGAGGCCCAGTTTACTCACGATGTTTTCCTTCACCATTTTTGAAGCAAGTGATAATTATACAATACGCACATGAATCCAAAAAGTCAGAGCCTTGTCTTCAAACTCGAGACCTATGACTTGACAGTCTGACGGTCACACCACTAAGCTATAACTGCTGTTATTACACCGCTTCCTAACCAAAAGCGATCGTAACGCTCTTTTATTTAAATCTTTAATGTCAGATTCATATAACGTTACGATCGCTTTTGGCAAGTCACGTCTTTACGTTAAAATTCATAAAAATGATCGTGTCTATCGCGTAATCATGCAACCATCGCTTTTAGTATTAATACTCATTCCTCATTTCTCCACATAGGAGCGCAAACTTTTATGTGCATTACCTGCGGTAACAAATCAAGCTATATGCAATGCATATTCAATTCTTTTTACTTCTAGAACACTTTGTGCCAATGGAACAAAGGTTTCACTCCACACAGTGTACCACTATCAGCACTGGCTGGAAAAATATAGAGCACTTGTTATGGTATCATCGTGAGGTATGATATTATCGCCTGCCCCTCTTCGCTTGAGCCTCAACGTTACTTTAGTTGTCACGGTGTACGGCCTCGGTATCGTAATAATAGCCGCCTTTTCACTTTTTTTTATGCACAACTACTCTAAAATATGCCTCTACGTTGCAACATTCGATACTTGAAAATGTCTCAAGGTCCATACTGTTATTTTTCTGAAGGAAAGGTTGTTCTAAACAGACGTAATTCTTTTGTTTTGCGTAATAGAATAATGTAGCAGTGTTTTAGACAAGAACTGCTAATAAGTTACTGTTCATTTGACTACGGTCATGGGAAGGACTTTGCTAAAATCAGTTGCTAATGACAACTCCCACGCTGGCTTTAATGAAGCAAAAAATTGCAGTAAGAATTGAAAGGATGACATTTACATAAACATGCAGGATATACTCGTAAAATATGCAGTAAGTACCGACATTTTATCATTGATTTGTCAATGTGGAAGAAAAATGTCCGACCGCCCAGAAATATGTTATTTATTTAGGTACCTTTATATATAACACTTATTGCATGACAAGTTGCCTGCCTTGGCATTTTGTTGAGTTAGATGACATTTTCCATAAAAACGTGCATTAACTGCAAGATAATTGTAGATATCCATCAGTAAAAATCAAGGCCATACCTCCTTAATATTGTCTGTTTGTGGGTTAATAATTGATCTAATTTAATTTACAAAAAGTGAATTTATGACCACTTAACGCATAGCGATTGCTCGTAATAACTTCCTGCTCTATTTAAATCATTACCTTGAACAATTACGTTTATAATGTCATGAGCGGAATTCGCATGCGGCCAATAAATCAATTACACCCAAACTACTTTTTATTTCTTTTAATCCAGTAGCCAATTGAAACTGATTATTTAAATTATGTATTTAAATTTTTTGTACAGTATTCTTACAATCTAACTAAAAATATAAACTTCAATTATTTATCCTCAGACAGAAGAATAAATAGGTTCGCTTTTATTTTTTGACTATGTCGAGATACATTTTAAACCTCAGTGCACTATTAGACGTGATTATACCGGGCAGATATTGCCCACATAATATGCAAATTGTTTTTAATAGTGTTTCCTTTGAACTCGACAAAATGTCAAGATTCTTGTATTGTGGGTGGCAGTTCGTGATGCTCAAGATAATGCCTATAGCTATGTGATAAAGCATTTATATGTAAATTATGATGTTGATACAGTGCTGTTGCAAAGTTAAGTTAAAATCGTGGTGGTTATTTAAAAGTGCCACTTTGTTGCTGACACAGTTACATTGCCCAGTTGGTTTGCCCTTGATTATAAGAAAATGTGCTCAATAAGAGACTCTTTGAAAACTAATCATACCTAGAGACTGACTGAACTTCAATCCTAACTAATATTATAAATACGAAAGTGAGTTTGTTTTTTTGTTAAGCTTTCACGCTAAAACGGTTAAACGGATAAAATTGGGCATACAGATGGACCATGGCCTGGGTTAGGACATAGGATACCTTTTTCTGGTAGTATGTTCCTGTGGGATAATTTTCGACATCTACGCAGGCAAAGCCATGGGTAATAGCTAGTTCATTATAATTATTTTACTCAAAAATTGATTAATGTTTCTAGCATTTAACGCGTTTAATGAATCATCAACATGTTATTTCTACTGTCTACTTAAGACTCCGATCAAAACATTTGGAAAGTTACAAAAAAAAAATTGTAACAAATATATTCCAACAATATTTTTTTGCTTATTAATCTAGAATAATATTACAATCATAATTAAAAAAACATGACTGTCAAGAAATAATGATTATGACTCCGGCAATAAAAAATAGTCATGCAAATAACATTTTAATCAAAACTCATTCAAAACGCCATCTGTTTTATTGATTAGATCTTCAGGATGTTTAGATTGGTCTTAATTAAAAATATAAAAAATGTTAATGAGCTACAAAACAAAAAAAAAACATGCAAATAACTATCAAATCTTGTATCTTTATTATCCTCATATCCTATTTATCATCACAAATCGTGTTCATAATTTTTGTCCAGCGAATTTGTCATTTGTGACACTGTGCAATTTTTTTATATTTTTTTTACAATAAAAAGCTCTTATTCCTTGACAGTTCTCTCTTGTGAATGTCAAGGCAATACTACCTGTATCCGGGTACCTAAATTAAATACTACGACTTGTAAATGCAAGGTAAAGTGTAATACTATGGTACTTTTTTCTGCCATTTACTTTTTAATTTAAGGGTACGTACAATTTTATTATGATACTTTTTGAGCCTTTAATGCCCAGGTTACACGAACCTTGTTTTTCAAAGCTATAATAGCAAACTAACACCTGTGTATACTATTCTGACTTGGCCTATGTTAGGGCTGTTTAAATGATGCCAGATAATTTTAAGCCAGTACGGTTGTCGAATACTAACTTCGACGGCCACATGAAGCAAGTACACAAGCTAGGATAGTAAAATCAGTGGTGGGGGTGCTATATTAAACTATCCTAGCTTGAGACGCTAGCTTACGAAGCTAGTTCTGTATGCACGAAGTCAGAGTAGCTTACTATCCTGGCTTGAGAAACTAGCCTCGTATAATCCGAGCATAAGTTTTTCTCGGCTTAATGTTAGAGCGGTCAGTACTCTTTAAGATATGGTAATGTCACAAATATAGAGTTAAGACAAAAAGAGGTTTTATTCTTTGCGGCCGAGATTATGTTTTTTTTTTAGTTTTGCTATTTTTTGCTGCACGAACGTGTAGTTAAATATTTACGGAGTGTTTTAAAAGCAGTTATGGTGAAGATAAATGTGAATATAGTTTTCAGGATATCTTATCTTATTAGTACCTATTACTTGTAAAAATGTTAGGAATATCGTATAATTTTACAATGTTTGTAAATATGCATCCATGCATCTATCACATAATTAATTTATCTGTCATTCCTTAATCTTTCATTATTTTTACCTATCGTGGTAATCTTATTCTAGGTGCATCGTCTTCATATATAATTATATAATTGATGTATACAAGATATTGTGAAAACATTTTAAAAGAGTAACGGTGGAGTTTCTTGCCCATTCTTCTCCATACGAAAACTACCTTTTGAAAGGGGCGACTAGAATCAATTATTATTTTTCTGTAAATGTTGACGTTCAAAAGTGACTTTTTTGTGCCTAATTGAAATAAATTATTTGACTTTGACTTATGAGAGATACCCGTGGTCGCGAATCATATTTTGATCAACATACAACCTGATACTGGCCTGCAAATTGAAAAAAAACGTGCGGGCGTGCTGGCTACCCTGTAGCGCTACCTACACTTAGTTATTGACGTCGAAGAATATATTGGTTTTGAAGAAAATCAAAAACCTAATAAAATATGAACACAAGTTAAGTAAGGTAATTTGCAAAACTAAGTAATGCGATAACTTCTAAATTCCTATTGTTTGCAAAGGGCAGCCAATCTCAATTTACATTCACAAATCAGCTGACAGCCAGTCACGATCGGTGCTAGAAAATATTAACACTTAGGTATTTTAGACGTACCAACGTTATTACTATAGATTTCTTATTTTATTGCAGAGTTAATTAAAGATTTAAATTTGGAAGGCATGTGACACCCCCAACTTGCTCTTTCTTACAGAGAGGATGCCAGCGACCCAGCAGTAGAAGCGTTATAGGCTGATTATGCTTATAGTATTTGGTAACCAATGCCGATATTTATCCGACTTTAATACTGGCACATAAACATAAAATTCTTGAAATTACATGGCACTTTTTCACTTTTCAACTTTACTTTAAGTTCTTTGGTGACCATTCTCCATAAAGGAGGTTGCCAGGCTGCTGACCAAACCATTTAACAAAATACACAATGCAGGGCACAAAAGCGACATTCCTAATTATATCTGATATTTAATCTTAAGGCATAGGTATCCTGTTCTTAAGTCTAACTACAGCTTTATGAATGAATTCACACGGACCAAGTATGTGTCCTCATGAAATTTCTTGTAAAATATATCCTATGACTTTTAAACTCTTTCGAATTTTCAAAATCGGATCAGTTGTTCCGAAGATTACCCCCTCTATACCTTTTAACTCTTCATATTATTAGTACCTATATTTATTTGATGAAAAATTCGTGAACGGAGAAAAATTGTTGACGATATGTGGCCATCTAGCAACCGTCCGTCGACTTGCATCGTCGCACTTTTTTATGTTCGTTGTTCCATTATTTTAAAGTGTGTCATAGCCAATAGTGTCATCACAATGTCTTGTTTTCTTCCTTTTTTATTTTTTGTTTGTATATTGACACCTTGCAGCTATTTCCTAATAGCTAATTAGTAATTATTTAATCGTGATTTCGTAGGTTGTGCTGTTTTTTGTGTGCACTAAATAAACGATTTATCTATCTATCTACGACACAACTTCGATGTGGCATCGGCAAAATTCGTAAAACCGATTACCATCTGAACTGAGTGCGTCTTCAAAATCACCAATATTTATTACTGCTTTAGGTGAAAATAATGAAATGAAATGAAATTGTTGATTCCGTAAATAGGATATTGCAATCACTTTTACACGTCATATTAAAAAAAAAAAAGAATAAAATGCTAGATGAGTTCGGCGTTTCCTATCTGACTACTCTGAGAAGAAAGACCGAAACAAACTCAGAGGTCACAGTCTCTTTTAAAATCCAGACATAATCTTGGTCAGGCCATATGAGGAGCATGTAGATTAGTGTCTGAAATGGTCTTTTGAGGAAAACCACACAGATTTGAGTGGACCTGTCCAGTCAGTGCAAGCATTTGTCAGTAATCGTGGAGATCAACTCAGAACTTATATAATCTTCATACAAACGCAATAACTTGTGAAGTCATTATAACCAAATACATTCGTAAAATTGAAATGAATGAATGCAAATTTTAAAATTTATGCTACATCTAAGTTGTGTCCTACTGTATCTATCTATCTACTTGGTTCATTTTCCCACAATGCATTTCGAATTTTTCCGTGACGATAGGTACCCATCATTGTAATACTGCATACTAAATGGCTATACCATTAATATTTAGCAATAGACAATAGACCATGGGAATCTTCGCTGTAACCTTAAATGTTAACCCATCTTCGATTGATTGCCTTCGAAACATTATAATAATAGGTTCGTGTGAAGAAACTTGGGTTTTAGTTGAAAATTAAGTAACGTGAAACAACCTCTTAGCATAATGCTGTTAATTGAAAAGTTCGCACCTTTCGCTTAAGACTCATTAAGTGATAAACGGAATTAGATATTTACGGCTAGTTTATCAAATGAGGTCAAATCTTCTTCTTCAGAGGGACTTGTGGCTAAGTAATAATAGCCGCATGGGTCCATCGATCAAGTTAAGCTGCGCTTGTAGCGGATGGCAGACTATTTTTACATACCAAGACGCCTCCGTGCCTCGGAAAGCACGTCAAGCCGTTGGTCCCTGCTGTCATTCGTGGATCTTTGACAGTTTACCGAAAGCCGTTAGCCTAAAAGTCTGTCAGTCTTACGAAGAGGTGTCCTATTACCCAGTAACAGGGTTGTGGAGGTCAGATAGGCACTCGCTCCATGTAAAATACTAGTATTCAGCTGCATCCGGTTAGACTGAAAGCTGACCCCAACATAGTTGGGAAAAGGCTAGGCAGATGATGGTAAAAAATAAAGAATTTATTGCATAAATAAAATCACATTGCACTGCATACATTAATAGTTGACATAATTCTACGAGTATATAACATAGGAGTACAATAATTTTAAACTCTATCCCTTAAACTAGGTCTAGCCTGTATCTTAAGAGATAGAAAAAAAAAAAAAAATTCTACGCCTACAGATGTTTTGCTTGCCACTGATGTTTATCACAACCTTGTGCATTTTATTTCAAGAACTACATAAGTACTTTTCATGTAGATATTCGGAACCACTAGTGTTGTTCTTGAAAAAGCAAGATTTATGCAGAATAGTTTCTTATAACAAAGGCAAAAGGCTCGCCCCTTGATACATGGAACTTAAAGGTAATAAACCTTTACCTTACCCTGTGTGAGATACCTATAGATGTGATATTATATCGTGTATAGATAATGCCATCCATGAAGACCCCCACTCTGCTCTGCTCCGTACTAAAGCTTACTGTACAATAATCGCGGAGAGGGGCGCGTCTTCGTGGATGGCTTATATTAGATCTATATTAATAATAATACCAGCCTATTATTGTCCCACTGCAGGGCAAAGGCCTCTCCTCATACAGAGAAGGCACGAGCACTGATCACTGCGTTTGCTCAAGACGGGTTGGTGATTTCAGACTTATATTAAGTATAAGTCCATGTTTCCTCACGATGTTTTAACCACCGATGTCAATAATGTCCAAGATAAACTCAGAAAGTACATATGAATTGAAAAAGTCACATTGGTACTTGCTCGGATTTGAACCCACAACCTCATGCATGAGAGGCGAGGCATTTAACTGCTGGACCATCATGACATGGAGAGAGAGAGAGAGAGATCTATATTGCCTAGTTTAAATTCTTCTGTCGCCTTTTACATCACACAACACAAATGAAGAGTTGCTACACCAAATACCTATTCAGGATTCTTTACCGACTATTGTAATCTCTATTTTAATTACTCGTGATAGGTCAGACTACTTACTCCAGTCATAAACATGACAAGTCCAAAAGCGACTTAATGAGACAATTCGGTAAATTTATAAACCAAACGCCTCTATGAAGGAATATAGTACAAGTGGTAGTTGTGAAATTGTATCGCCCAGAAACTGTGCTACAATGTTTGGTATTTCCGAGAGTTGTGTTAGGTGTCACTTGTAAGGTATTTGACTATTTTTCCGGAATAACAGATAGGGAAGGCTTGGAAAGTGTTTTGCAATGAAAATGGTTCGGAAACAGGTCGTCAGTTGAAAATAAACGAACATCAAACTTTTGAGCACAGACGATCGAAAGTTTTCAGCTGGCATGTACTGAAATAACATGTCTGTCAAAAGGTGCCTACAGATTAGCTCAATTTTGGAAAACCGACACGTAATTTTTTTAGTTCTTCTTTGTCATGAGGGCCAGAAGTAGCTACTCAAGAAAACACGTGTCATCTATTGTCTAAAATCGAGCTGTAGGCACCTAAAGACATTAACGCTTCATCAGTTGAATAGAATTCAAAACATTTTGTTGCTTTAAATACCCACTAACTCAAAACCGGCCTCAAAAAGCACCCTACAATTTCGCGAGACAACATTAATATCTATACGAAATCCCATTGTCCACTCACCATTACCTCATAGCTAGTCGGGCAATAGGACCGCGTTGGCCGCGTTCAATTGGATTCATTTCGACATTTCCTACATTCCCCGTGACAAGTGGGCGCAGGCGCAGCAAGTGCCCGATCCCGACGACAGACAGCGACACCGCGCGTGACTATCGCAATAATGCCGTATGGCTGCCGGGGTCCGCGCGAGCTATGAGCGGCAAGCGGGAAGGAAAATGTTTTAGTCGTGGTCATTTTTATTAATTTTGAGGCTACAGAAAGGTAGACTTGGTTGAAGATCGTCTATGGATTTATTCAGACAGTTTCACTACTGCTATTTAAGCGAATGCTTTACTGACAAACTGAAAATGAAAACCGGTAAAAAGAAGAAATACATAAGTCTATCCCTCTTAATTTATCCCACATATTTAAAAGAATTATAAACCGAAAAATACAGCAGATGAAAGAAAATCTAGCGTTGGGTTATTAAGTCATCAATTACACTAGTTGCTTATAGTGTCTATTACGTAAGCGATAAACGAAAAGTCAAATTATGTGGTCAGACAAAGCTGTCGCACTCGATGTTCATCACGATAATTTATCAAGTACCTAGATTTATAACGATGTGCTGACACCTCTGACGCCTTTTTTCTTATTGATAAATATTATATAAGTAAATAGTACTTGACAGCATGCAGTGACCGCGGACTATCGTGAATTCGTGACTATCGCAATATGAATGTTAGGTATTTTGAGTATTTAAAGGTCAAATGTAAGGCGGAAATGTAGGTGGGTTGTAGGCCTTTACTGACTATAGCCTGTAGATTTTAATATCAATAGTTCATAAAAGGCCTTTTAAATGTATTAGGAAACTTGATTTATATTTTATAACTATGGATTAAAGGAACCTGTTCAGTGTTCTACCTATACATAGCATAATTTAATGTTCGTGGCTGTCCGTGTGACCCCGTTGTTCTTCTAAACTACGCGACGGATTTTGGTGCGATTTTCACCGTCATTTAGAGAATTTATTGCGAAAGGTTTATGTGTACAACACACTTAAAACACACACGCTCTTAACTTACATATAATAAATAAATCAGGATGTTTTGTCGAGTCGTAAAAACCGTGCGAAGCAGGGGCAGGTCTCTATTGCAGTAATAAAGGATAATTTAAAAAATAAGTAGCTTTAAAACCAACTCTAAAAAAATAGTCACGGATTTTTGAAGTTCACTCATCAACCAATTGCATTTTGCTTCCACGAGTTTTTTTTCCAGCATATCTTTATATTTAAGGGAATTCGCGCCTCTCTCATGACTTGGCGAATTTCCAAACTAAAAGCTATTTGTGATAGCTGTTCAAACATTGTAATTATTTTATTAGAGCAGTACATTTATAGAAAGTCGTATCATTATTCCATTTCAAAATAAATCGGATCCGTATGATTGTGTATTGTTCTTTTTTTTCTATAAACAAAAAGCAATCATAAATGAAAACAAAAAGACAAGTTATAGTTATAGCATGTAGACTTACTTATTCCTGTTCGTTTGTTATGCAAGTAAATCTATAGGCAGGTAATTTTTAGTTTATTTTTGTTAATAAACACTTTATCACATAGTTTTCTGACAAGTGCGCCTTTATTTTAATAATTTATGAGTTAATTTAATACATCATTGAGTAACCTTTAAAGATATGTATTTATTACCAATGAGTCAGAATGTCATATGAAAGGAATATAAATACCACCAATAAATGACTGACATATCTTTCATCATACGACATTTCAACCTATCAACACTAAGTAGCTGGTATCGGTAATGTACAGACAACAAAAAAAAAACACCAACCGGTCAGCACCGAACGCTTGATTAACTTTCCCACATATCGATACCGGCAACAGATAATCTAATAACAATTATTGTTCGGTAACAAAAGTAGTTCCGTCATTTCGTGGCGGAATCGGATCAGCCGGTTGATCACGAAAGAATCGTGACAGGATAGAAGTGTATCGCTTTCAAATTACATAAATTAAGTAGCAGCCTTTAGTTTTAATTGTGTGATATAATAATTACTAGCTTTTGCCCGCGGTTTCACCCGCGTGTGACGTACTACGTGGCACGGACGTACTACCGGGATTAAAAGTACCCTCTGTGTTAATCCAGGTAAAAAATATATTAATTCCGTAACACATCGTTTTCATATTAGTATATTGCTTTGCGCGGCGCGCGCCAGCTCCCATTCAGCATGATTTTTTCGACATCTTCAACAATCATTGTCATATTTCAGTCAATTTACACCAACCTTTAATTATTTAAACCCAAACCTTCCTAATAAATCCAGAGTGATTAGGTTTGGGTTTCCATTGGTGAAATCCGTATGAAAATCCGTTTGGTAGTTTTTGATTTTATCGACTTTGTTTTTTAATACGTAGTGATGTGATATGATAGAGTACGTAACAGGTATTTGTTAAGTTTAAAGACACTCCCCTCAGGTGGTCGTCCACTGAAGTAGGTATATTTTGAAGGTATTGCACTTGTTACAAAACAAAATAGAAATAAACTCACGCGAGAATCATAATCGAATTCAGTATATATGTATCCTGAGCAGAAATAAATTTAAACAAAGCATATATACTTTTTGCAATTCTTTGCAATAAAAGTGCATCCACGGCTACAGAGACAATTGGTATATTCATCCAGCGCATCCTATAAGAAGTCAGTCCACTATATTATTATTATCTTACCGGCTAAGCTTTGCACATGAGCTATTTAACTGACATCACTTCAATAATGTTTTCGCTACCAACCTTGCTGACGGGCAAATATGGCCGATTTGATAGATTGATTGAGCTATTTTTGAAGTTAGTGACAGGAGTAAGACTAATATGGTGACGGAACCTAGTTATTCTGCCAAGGAAAATATTATCGGTACCTACGAAGTAATATCGCCTTGCTCCCGTTTGATGGCACATGATAAAATACTGTAGACGATGTATATTAAGTAACCCAATCCGTTTAACTGCAGTGCACACACTGCGTACGGCGCTTGACGTGGCAACACGGTTCGCAACAAGTCAATCGTCATCCTGAGGATGCCTCGTTGAGAGCTGAAACACGTGCCGATTTCTTACAGGGTTCTTTATGACTCTTTAATAACAGTTAATTGAATTAGGTTACTAAATATACGTCGTCTATTGTATTTTATCATGGATTTTTGCAAAGTCACGCCTGAGTCAATTAACTATCTTAAATTGATGATAATAATATTTCGCAAAAGTGGACCACAGGATGCTTATTCGAACGTTATCACAACACTATCGCAACCTCAACTTACATAAGACAAAGTAATACTATATTATCTAAACATTTTTTGATTACATGTTTTCACAACCTATGTTTACCGTATTGACAGCTCTATGCTAATATGAGTAATAGGTATACAGACAGACGTGCAAAAGTAATCAATATATATTTTTGAAGTAATAATCATATCTATTAGTTATCTGTAATGAAGATTTGAAAGTAAGTATGTAAGTGTGAACTTAAAAGGTCATAAGCCAATATTGTGTCGATGTTGATTATGATTTATTTTGTGTATTTAAGTTTATTCAGTCGTGTCTGAAGTTTTACCTCGTGTTTTTTTTTTACCTATTCAAGGATATTAAGCTTCCTTCACACTGCCGACGCGACGGCGCGACGCGACACCGTTTATTGTTATACCGTGACGTTTTCGTAGAAATTGTATTGTTCAAGTCGCGTCGCGCTAGTCTGCACCAAGCTTTAGTCAGTTTAACATACTGTATATACAGAGTGTGCCGAAAGTTATTAGAGACTGTGACCTCCGAGTTTGTTTCGGCCTTTCTTCTCAGAGTAGTCAGATAGGAAACGCCGAACTCATCTATCAATTTTTTTTTTTAAGGTGGCCTCTAAAGGTGATTCCAATATCCGATTTACAGAATAAACAATTTCATTTCATTTCATTATCTTCACTTGTACAGGAAGCTCTTTAAATAAAGCTACACACTCGTACTTACTACTAAAGAAGGTATTATTATTAAATAACTAAAGAATTATAATAATTTATTTAACTAAAAAATAATACCTGCTACATGCACAAACGCGTATCCAAAGTAATAATTAGGACATTGTCCGTAGGAATATTTACTACGACAATATATATTCGGTTCAGTAGCCTTATCCTATAAAAATAGGTACTTTATAAAGGCCAAAATTAGTTGTACCTACCATATGTACTTGTTGTCACTATCAGATTGCAAATATAACACCAGTTACATTCCATATACAGCATCAGTTATGAGCACTTTTCTCCTTTTATGGAAAACATTATAACAGTTAAAATGGTAAAAACAATTTTAGTAGTCTAAATGCTTGTTTCACGGTACGCTTATTTATAATTTATTTAATTAAATAAATTCACACGTCTATCTTAATAGATAATATCAGTGATTAATTCGTATTTTAAATTATTTATTGAGCAATCAGGGTTGTCAACTGTTAATTTGACGATTTTCGTAATAATGCACGTTGCACAACGACGAAACAAAACAAAAACAATCGCTTCAGTAAGAAACTTACATACCTACTAAAGAATACAAACTGAGGTTTTTACTTCAGAATTAATGGTTTTCTGACTAAGGCCAAAGCTTCCTCTTCGGCCTCACTACGATAATTTGCTACAAGAAATCCGGACTCTGTTTCAATCTTTAAAAAATCTGCAATTTGACAACCCTGCACACAATCATTCCAAGAACATCCTGTTTTATAATAAAAATGACGTAGGTGTTTATGTCATTTTTTTTTAAACGGTCATAACCTACGACATATTGACCAAACATACTATGACTCACAATAGCATTTAACCATTTATCCGACTCAACTTTTATTCACCTCAATTTGAGTATAGTCAACCTTATGACTTCAACGTTAAGGATAGTTTTGGCAGCAAAGTCTGTTTAGTAGGTAGTAATATATTTCCGTTGATTAGGTGAAGATTATTATTTATGTTGATATCATGATTGAATGGTCGTTAAGATATGACAAATTATGAGAAGATCAGTGAAGATCTATAAATTTTTCATTAGTACCTAAGTATTTTAGTATAGGTCAAATTAATCTTGTAGAGCAGCTAATGTTGTAGTAAATAATTTGGAATTAATTTATTTAAATATCATATTTCATTGTTAAATTAACAGTTCTTGTTGATATTTTATCCAAAAAAAAGAGTTGTCTTTTTTCTGCTAAACAATTAATATTTGTATTAGAGATTAGCTTTTAACATTTTATTTAATTTGTTTAGACTAGAGTCTAGTCTAAACAAATAAAATAAAATGTTAAAAGCTAGCGTAGAGTACCACTAGAGGTACCTGCTAACTTATTTGTGTATTGTTTTTCTATTAGATGAGAACTTCAATACTCAATACTTTATTTGCATTTCACAATGTGTACTTAAAAATTATATGTGATCATTATGGACCCTGTCGGGCGCAGCGACATAGTAGAAGAGAGGAAGCTTTGAAAAAACTGAGCTTATCAGTCTCAGCTCGCAGGTTTGCACGTTGTACTGCAGATGTAAAGGTGACGCTCTTTAGAGCATTATTTCCACCACCTTCCACACATGCAGCCTGTATATTAGGTTTTTTGTTACATAAATAGTTTACTATACTTATTAGATTTTGTTAGCACTTATATTTTATAGTTTAAATATTCGTTTAAACTATGTATAGCATTGTTATTGAAAATTGTTTGTTTTTTTATAAATATATTTAATTTATCTTCTTTTTTTGTTAATTAAGGTAGTTACTGTTAACTTAGTACCATGCAGCTATAAATGCTTTCCATATGTTACAAAATTTCTTGTTAATTAGACACAGTTTTCCTTTCATTAAAATTCAATCATTGATTTATGGGTCAATAGTTACAGACAATACCTTATCGAATGATGATATAACAATTATATAACTTCCCATACACGTCAAATGACCCCATTGACCGATAACTGTCATACCTTATTCGCTATGATTGTCAGGTGAATCCGTGTTTAAAGTTTATAGGTTATCAAAATAGAGACAGGTGATGCAATTTGGTTTTTCCGATTGTGATTCAAATTCGGCTTTTATATTACAAAACGATTCATTTTGTGCCCCAATAGCAGTGTCAAAAATCTTTGTGTTTTCTGTACGATATTCAACTGAATAATTTTTAACATAAAATCACGCCTTTTCCCCCAAAGGGTTAGGCAGAGGTTTACCTATAGTACACCCACATTTCGCCAGTTATGTTTAATTTCCATGTAATAGGGGGCGAGCCTATTGCCATCAACCGTGCACAAATCCAGACTCCGGGCTGGTACTGAGAAATTCCTTATAGAAAAACCTTTGCGATTACTAGACCATTGAGCAGTCAAAAGAAAAGAAAAAGAATCATCCATCATTAAAAAAAAAAACCAGTACAGTTACTTCTTTTTTTTTTTTTTTTTTTTTAAAAACGTTGCCCCACACTAGGAATTTCTCCTGTGTCATGGGTGCGTTTACAAACATTTAAACTCACATACACAAACAGCCAGACCCGGAACAACTAATTGTAGGTCATACAAATATTTGTTCCGTGCGGGAATCGAACCCGCGACACGCAGCGCAGCAGTCAATCGCTTAACCACTGCGCCAACCGTGTCGTCAAACAACTTCTACCTTCCTACCGTTCCACTTCTACCTTTAAACAACTTTTTTTGAGAGAAGATGTGTACGTGTAATAAGATATTTTGAATAAGTATATAGGTATTTGCATCACATTTATGCTTAATTTGAGTTGTTAAATTAACGTTTGAAGGAGGTCAAAATCGTCAAATAAGACACGTTTGTTCTCTTGAAAATGTCTATTCTTTCATGATTTATTCGCATATTTTGACCTAACGACCTCAATCAATATTTAAATTTTATCTACTACTTAAATATTAATTTAGACGACTAAATTTATCATATTGCAATCCTGAGCAAAATTTGATTATTTTCTTCTTCAAGTCAAAATCAATTAGTTGCATCTAGTTTTGATGCCTAATACAAACCGATTTTAAGAGTAGTGCACAACCAATGAAATAACAACTAGTTAAAGCAAAATTAAACCATTTATACATTTGATAGGTTCCAGATTGATTACAAATTTTCAGCAGCAATCGTGAAATTGCAGCAATTTACTGCACGCTTTCAGTATTACAGTGATCGCTTTATGTAATAATTTTAATAGGTACTGAATCTTAATGGTTTCAGGTAAGAAAACAGATGGCTTCTCGAATATAGAAAAAGAAATGCGGAAATGGATTTCCTGTATAGGTTTGTTAATTTATTTTATTTAAGGTCAATTGAAATAGTTTTTTTACATCAACTGAACAATTTGTTCGTGGATTCTTAGGTGATTTATTTTATTATGTTTTATCGTGCTACCTAGTAACTGAGTTGTGGAGGTCAGATAGGTGTAAAATTAAAGTATTCAGCTGCATCCGGTTAGACTGGAAGCTGACCCCAACATATTTGGGAATAGGTAACGTTTATTTGAATAACTAGAATTATAGAAATTTAAACCATTACACACCATATCAAGTGGTTCTAAAACGTGCTTCTTTTTTAATCGAAGCATCTAGCAAGACTCCAAACTTATATATTTGGTCATAAGTCGTGAAACAGGTGAATTTAACGACTATTGTCAAAAGCATTCAGCGTCGAAATATAAAAAATTCTGTTGCTAACAAGCACAATTTTGTTATAATTTTTGGGGCTTCTAGAAAAATCTACGAAACTCATTCATCATTTATATTTTTTTTAATGTTTCAACTTGAAACGCACCGAAGAGATCAACTGGAAGAGTTAAAAATCAAAAAAAATCCTTATCTAATAAACCAAACACGCATTCACAAAAATATATCCTATTGTCCATAACATTACCTCATAATAACTATACGAGTACAACCTACACATTACAATGTACTAATATCCGTTTTATTACATCCATTACATAGCACATTATATCATTACACGACCTATATACCTACTTACCCATAACCATATGTACGTTTCATAGAATCGGAAATCGTTACCTTATGACCTGTAGAATAGAATTTCTTTTAAAATGTCGGTGTCAATCAATGGTACTGCACTATGACCGCTGTGACGAAATATTATATTATGTAATGTTATGAGCAGATAGCGGTGGGAAGAATGAGCAACAATGTTTGTTTTGGAAAGACAACAGTGTCTGCAACTAACAAAATTAAGGTCTATTTAACTCTTTGTTTCGAATTGATGTTATTTCCACTTAAACAAACATCAACTCTATTTAGGTGTAAATAAAGTTGACGTTAAATTTTCTAGTACTGTTGAAAAAGTCATAAAAAATATATATAGTTGTAGCGCAAACTGAACCTTATGTGTAGGTATTACAGTTGATTTTCCAAAAACTCGTGATTGTTTACATGTTTGGCAAATAAATTGCGAACGCAGATTAGATCCAACTGACTTATTTAAGGGTCCAGATATCTTTGAAATCTAAAATAATCAATTTCATTGAAAATTAAAATGATTACAATCAAACTAAACAGCCTCGACCAATACCTAAGGATGCTCTCGTTGGGCAGCTGGATTAATGGCTTGATTCAGAGAGCGGTACTCCTGGACACGGCTCGCATTGTTAGGAGGTTCCACTCTCTGGAGCCCTGACCCGTAGGTTGGACCCTGTTGCCGATACCGGTAGGCTACTATTTTTTATATTTTTTAATGTTTTTATATTTTTAAATTCTAATATTTAAAAAAATATATTTAAATAATGAAATAAAGGAAATAATAATCAAACTAACAAGAAACATGAATTTCCAATTTCTAATCATAATTTACAACCAACAGAAATTACTAACAAAATGAACATCCTCTTAAACACCCATGCAAATCTACATCATACAAGTAAACATCTCATATAATACACTACATATTTTACTTTACTTCATACAAACGCGGGTGTTACATTACCCTGTCGCAATACTTGCAGAGCGGTAACATTAGAATGAAATGTGCAAGCCTGCAAGCGTCTGCAAGGGACCGTGCGTAAATTGTGCAAAACACCACATGCTGTGTATCCGGCACGGCTGAGTTATTCAAGCTGGAAGTACGGTTGCATTTTGTGGTACGCTACGTGATTGAAATCGTAGAATTAAATTATTTTCAAACATTATTCCAAATATTTTTGTTTATGGTATCACTTTTTGATGCCACTATTGTAGTTGCTTTATCAAGCCTTGTTTTGCTGTCTTGCTTTATCAAGCGTTCTGAACAAATCGATTTGACATGCTTCTTGTCAGTACATTGCTTGTGTCGCGAGAAAAACAATATGCAAGGTATCTGTAGTTGTGTTCGCAGATTTTGTCGCAAGACAACAGTATGAGTAGGAATTTTTCCAGCTATTCCAACAAAGCTTATCTAACTTTCTCACCCGAGCCAGTGACAGTGAAAACAATCCCTAACAACGAAGTCTACAGCACAGTGACAGCCTGAGATAAAACACATTACAAGCATTCAGAGATTTATGAATAATTCACAAGTCTGTGTTACAAATGAGAAGCTATCATATTAAGTGAAGTATTTACTGCCATTTCTGTATAATTAATACGGCATCCTTTCATAGAATATCAGGTAAAGCAATCAGTTACATTTCTATGCATACCTGGCAGTTGTTATGTTGTATTGTATTAAATGAGCAATTCATCAACTAGATACTAGCTTTTGCCAGCGGCCTCGCACGCGTGAAGGCCAGATTATCCCACAGGACTATGATAGAAGTTATCCTTTGTCCAGTCGAAACGCTGCGTTGAAATTTTTTGTCGGTTATTAAAAAAAAATCTCTTCCATACATTTTGACCGCGTAGGTATTGCAGTTTTCTATGAAACAGCAGTTTTTTTCTAGGGGGTCTAGAATCATGTGCTGAATTCATGTTTACAGTTTTCGCGTCGCTGTTCCGGCCACCCTGTATACCTATTTCGTCAACATAGCCTGCTGCCCTGCCACCATGTATTATAGACAGCCTAGCGTAGTCGATAAGGCTAGCCATTGACGACTTCACCTTTACTTAGACTCGAAACTTAAGGGGGATGCGCTAAGGTAACCGCGAAATTCAAATTTTCTTACGTTTTTTTGCAATTTGCAGGTCAGTGTCAGGTTGTATGTAGATTAAAATCTGATTCGCGACCGTAACAAATATGGCTTTACAGAATTATAATCATTAGAATCAGCAATACAACTCCTTATGTTAGAATAATCCTAAAATGTCATGATTTCATGAAATAGTCATTCAATAGGATTATGTTGTATTGATGATTTTTATGATTATAATTCTATAAATAAATATTTGATACGGTGTTTTTGCAAATTGCAAAAAAACGTAAGAAAATTTAAATTTCGTAATTTTAGTTTGGAATTGGCATCAACTTAAAAACTCGAAACGATTCAACATTCGATAATCGATTGGAACTTCGATCGACTTCTTGTGAATTAGTGATTAATGATGTCCTTATAAAGTACAGAAATTGGAATTCAAAGGAAGGATATGATAGATTATCGGGTATTGAGACAGATTATGTTATCAGAATTATGTAATTAATTGGGTTAAATAAAAATTAGTATTCGACACTCGTCCTTAGCAATCAAACTACTTTACCAAACATCTCGACAGTGCAATCATTCAAGAATCAGTTTTTGGAACGAAGTTCTTTAACGCGGCTTGCGGTAGGAGTAAACTGGCTGAAATCGTCACGTAACGAAAAAGCGTTATGCCCGAAAAAGACAGTTTAGTTAAGTGAGACCATACTAGATGGCTCTGTATTAATACACAATAAACAGAGAAAGGAACATCGTTCCGGGTGTCCCACGACACTTCCCAACTTTTTTTTTTAGTTTTGTTTTCGATTCATTAATTGCTGGAAACCGCATTTTTTTTACGTCTTTGTTCCAATTAACAGGTTTACAATATTATAACATCAACTTCTTACTTCATCCATTTTTATACAATCAGGAATCCGATATCAACAGAAAAAATCGTAAAATTCCATTGCTGAACGTGGGCTTCCCAATGACAGTTCAATACAGTTCCTAAGCAATTTAGCCAGAAATATTTACCACGTTTGTTACACAATTTGGTGACCGAAATACCTATACGTTATTATTTGCAACTACATAACATAAATCTTTAACCTAATTCATATTACGCATAAATAAAGCTTTCTTATTTCGTAAATACACACATCGGGAGCAGTGGTGGCCCAATGGCCACGACATACGAGTTGTAGGTCGTAGGTTCGAACCTGACAGACGCTTTACTTGTAACTTATTTCACCACCATTGCTCTCAACACGGTGAAGGAAAACATCGTGAGGAAACCGGCATGTCCTAGAACAAAAGAATCTAAGAAATGTGCGTGTGGGCCCGCGTGATGAATTACGACCCACTCCCTCTTTACAGAAGAAGAAGTGTACCAGCAGAGGGCATATTATATGCTGATTATAGTTCACGCAATCAAGCCAACAACTAACGTTTTTCTTATCAATCACAAGCACAAAATTGACCAACAATATAAATTAAGTGTCGTAATTATTCACCAGTGTAGAAAGGGCCTTGAACAAATGGTTGTAGGTAATTAGAATTAATGGCTTTTAAGCCTTGAGATCAATCTGCAGGTGAAATGACATACCGTAGCTTTGTCAGTTGTCAGATGATTAGAACAAATAGAACACTTTTAAATAGTGGTTGAATTAAACGTGCTTATATTACGTTAGGACTTGGTGGAGATAATACATGTAGGTATATACCTAGATTTAGAAGACATTTAGATTGATCTAGAACAATTGAGACCAGCTTTTTGAACGTATCCCAAAGAGTATGGATCTTGACGCTATACTTCACCGGGGTCAGCAACGATGATAAGCAAGGCTGCCAGAATGTATAATTAGATAAAAACATTTTGTTTTTCTTCTACAGTTTTGTTTTTTTTTATAAACTGATTTGATTCTGAATAATTTCTGAGACCCACTGGTACAATATGAGTTGGCGATTTCGTTGTCCATTGAGGGGGTGGGGGGGGGTGTAGCCAATGATGTGAACGTACCTAATTACTAGACTATGTAACTAATACCTGCACTTGATGATTTAACTTCTTTTATAAACTAAACATGTAAGATTCTAGAATGTTCCCAGGTCATTAACCGCAGGACTAATTCCTTCATCAAATATATCGCAAGTTTCTCGTTTTGCGGAACCGTTGCGGTCTCACTTTCACAACTTTTACAGACACCGTGTTTCGTAGAAGCATTTTAACTTTTTAATTGTGTTATTTAAATTATTTAAAACTACTTGAAACAAAAACAAATTAACATGAAAAATGTTGATGAAAAAAACATGTCGTAGATCAGATCAGCTTGACAAGTCGGTGAAAAAAAAAATTGCTGGTCGGCTAGGTACCTATTACCGGTACTGACTGGTCAGGATGCATTATTTAACTGTCACCTTTCGTTTAATGCTAGATACTTATTATTCTCCATACTTTTCGTTATCACCTTACAAAAAAATACTGAATACTTTGTAAGTAATAACTATAATTAATTACAATCACAGAGAACATGCACACAACAATCGGCACTAACTTTTTCTTTTTTTTTTTTTGAGTGGGAAATTATCAAATAACTTCTCCCGCTCTGAGTGAACACAACGCGCCGTTGACCCGGGCCTGATCCTTATCGGACGGCGAGCTACCCATTGCTCACCGTCCGCAAGCCCGCGCCTACGGTGGCCGGGAATCTGCCGAGACTGCCGGCACTACCTGACACAATGTTCAGTGACTGAATTTTGTTTTCTTACGCGATAAGAAAGTATCCTTCACAATATTGTATCACAAAGTTGGTATATTTCTGTTTTTTTCTGCATTATTATTCTTAAAGGGTAATACTAGAAATCTACAGCACAGAAGGCTCAATCAATAAAGAAGCCCATTTATAAGAAGGGGCGACTGAGAGAGTAGATATTATGTCTGCACTCGTTTAACTTATAAGCATGTTTAATATACCGTTTTTCTTGTACTGCTCCTAAACGAATTTCCTTTTTTGAAGCCATTTTTACCTGAAACAAATAAAAAACATTTCATTAATACAACTGAAAGTAAACAATATAATGAAAACTTAAAGGTAAGTAAGAATCACCACGTGCGAGAGTTTATTTTGCTTTGAACATTTATGCATCGCTGCATCATTATGAACAACTTTTACTATGGGACCAACCTCAGGGTTGGTTGAAATCGTGAAAAAAAAACAGCTGTTCAGTACATTTGTGTTCGTATAATTCGTCAAAATGAACTGAATATCATTTTTTTTTAAAATAAATGTTTAGTAATCATTGGATACATGAAGTAGGCTGCTTTTGTAAGATCTTCAATAAATTATTTATCGACGCAAACATAACAGACTTAGACATTATTATCCTATTTCCTATCCAGCTACGTAATAGTTGAACATGCAAATAATAGTTGTCTGTAACATTACACCAATCCTAGTCGTAGGCGCACATTTAATGTCCTATCTCAAATATTTAGAACGCCATGTTCATACAGCTTTTATGCCAACTACTTAAGCGAGTATATATACCTAAGCGGTTTCATATCCAACAAATAGCTGGATCACGATCTAATGGTCGTAAATAATAATGCGCGTGCGCCGAATCGGGAGTAAAGTGTTATGTATCATTAATCATTGATTTATGAGCTAACCGTAAAATAGACAATGGGTTTCGCACGTTATGTAGGTAGTTAGTTTGCAGGTGATTTTGTAGAAAGTAAAATCGAAAGATGTGTGCACACGAGTTTTAAATCAATTTAATGTTGGATTGAAAGTATCTTGGAGAATGAGTGGCAATAGAAGTAAAAGAAAATCATTTTAAAAAGTAATCTTGTTGCTTTCGTAAAACTTTGACTAGAAACCTCTTTGGTACATGGGCTCATAAAAAATAAACGGATAGTTCAGAAAAGATTTTTTTTTATTTTTAGAAGGAACGAAAAGATTTTTTTTTTTTGTATTTTATAAAATTTTGCACAGACTTCTTTCCTTTCTTTTTGCACAGAGTAAAAGGCACACAACACATATTCTGCACAATAAAATCAGCCAAGTGCGAGTCGAACTTGCATACGAAGAATTCCGTACCACCGTACAATATTTAACATGTACTTTTTTAATTCTCTAGTAAAAAAAACAACGTTCCTTGTAAACCCCCTTTAATGTTTAACGTTATTTTATTTTTATTTGTTGTTATAGCGGCAATAGAAATACACAATCTGTGAAATTTTCAACTGTCTACCTATTACGGTTCATGAGATACAGCCCACTGACAAACAGACGGACGAGCGAACAGCGAAGGTTTAGTAATATAATACGGAATCTTAAAAAGTGTACATATCTTTTTCTATTAGACGTGTTCGCTACTTAAGTAAAAGCAGTACTATCAAAAAGAATCAACATAAGTTATTTAGTATTAAAGAGTAACTTTTGATAATAAGACTAAGGCAATCGATTTAATTGAAAGATTTCGCTATAAATTGTGTCAATTTCAAGTATATCTTCCGACATTTAAAGTAACTGCAGGCGATACTATAATTTCCTCACAATCATGAAAATTGTAAGCCTGGTTCTCTAAAGATCAGGGATGGCGAACCAATGGCAAACGCTATAAAATTCTGGGCAAGGCATTGATTCAAGTAGGAAATCTAAAGACAATAGAATGATTTCTTTTTCTAATCTAGAATACAAATCTTAAAAATCATTCATAATATTATGGGATTTATGAAGTACAAGCTGTTCCCGATGGAAATATCTTTCGGCAAAAATGTCAAAAATCCATACCTACCTACAAAGTTTCATCCCCTGAAGGGGTTAAGGGGATGGTTTTTCTAAAAACTCTTCTTCAGCCTTGCTCATCATTTTCGGTATTTATGGAACTCTTGTGCATTTTTTAAAAAATTAATTCTTCATAATTTTTTTTATAAACCCATCTTTTTAGGCTGTGCGTTGTCTGTCAGATTTGTAGAAGAATTTTCGCATTCATTTTGCCTAACTTTTCTCAAACAGTTTTTTTTTCCTTTAAATTAGCACGCAGATACAAAAAGATCCGCCTTCTCTGCTCCAGCGCATTAATCTTATAATTCACTGCACACTGACCAGAACTAACGCTTAGAATGAGCATAACAAAATGCGGCATGGACAGAGTTGTGCAATACTGAAGCCGATGGCTGTTTAGATATACGTTGAATTAATTCGGTTCTCATTATGTTGGATCTGATTTATAGCTAGGCTTTAAAGCCGTTAAGTTGGATAAGTGGTGCTGAAATCCGAGATAGCAAAAGGGGCTTTTCATCTTTTTACGGAATACGTATTACAAACGCCTGTAAATAGTGTAGAAATACATACGATTTTCATAGAAATGAGCACGGTTCTAGAGTAGCTGACTCTAGAACCGTTCTCATTTCGATGAAAGTTTCAAGTTTCAAAGGGTTTAGAAAAAAAAAATGTAGATATAATAAATTAAACCCAGCGGCTTAGGTTGTGCGTTGTCTGTCAGTAAATATAAGATTTGTAGAAGAATTTTCGTATTAATCTTGCCTAACTTTCCTTAGACAGATTTTTTTTCCTTTAATTTGGCACGCAGATACAAAAAGGTTCGCCATCCCTGCTCAGACTCAGCTACAATTTAAATTTATCCCACCCCTACAGCGCAAGTTCTGAAAATCCATTTCATCTAAAGCATTTCCTAATTTATCAACATATCGATATCACACTAAAAGGTGCTATTTAAAAAGCTTAGCAATTTTCTTGTTTTGTTTTAACATTTAATTCAAGACACGCATTTTACCAAATATACTTTAATTTTCAAATCACTGTCGAACCAGTTTCCACGAACAGTTGTCATAAAAAAAGCAGTTTATTTCACACTATTTCAGCACGAAGTTAGACGCCCGCGCACCTCGCCGTCCGTGCGCGAATCATTTAATTTATAGACTTTCGTGTTCCGGATTCCTTATAGTGTTCCATAATATTACGCCATTGCAATGTTACGCTTGCATTCTGGCAAATTGATGTAATTAGATTTTGAACAAGTGTTGACGGCTGTACTGTGTACAGGCGCGCACACAACTGGAGCGCGGGAACGTGAATGAATTATGCAGTTTGGACTGTTGTAAATGCATAGAAAGGAGAAACGTTTTATTGGATTAGGTTGTTGATAGAGATATTGTTGCACTTTCGTGGTCTTAGGTATGTCTTTGGAAGGAAGAAACTCACTATTTGGGGGCCATCATTACAACCCCGAACTATATAAAAAATAGATCATTCTGTCAGGAATTAAATTTTGCCAAACCAGAGAGACAACTTCCATGTTTTTAAGAACGTTCGCATTTTAAAATGAGTCTTAATCGGTCAAAAATACTTCTAATTTACCTACACTTTTGACAAGCCTTTGACAGTGTCGCTGAAATGAGATTGCGATCAGATTTTTAACGTTTTTAATTACGGGAATTGGACAACAGATCACATCAAGTTACCTAAGTATCTAGGTCTCTTGTATTGAAGTAAGCCGTCTATTTACTATGATTTCACTTTTCCAACTGAGAGTCCACTCATCTATTAAACGTAAATTATTCGCGCATATTATAACCTAAAAGAAGAAAGTCTAAGTACAGGCAAACACAGAAGTGAATACAGTTGCAATTCATCTTGGTCTTAATTGCCGTAATGTAGTCGTATATTATGCGTAGACTAGGTTCATTTGCATTTTAATGGTCCTAGAGTATTCTTGTTTATGTAACATTAGGTACTGGTAGTGTGGGACTCGGTGAGATTAATTGTCGCGAAAATTAGGTAGGAGGTTTGAGATTTATGAACTATATGCTGTAATAAAATTAAAAGGAGTTGCTACTATCTGATTTGCAATATTACAGGCACCGGCGTAATTCTGAGCTATACGAACATTAGTAGCTACTTAGTAGGAAAGTATAATAAAGGAACGTTAAGCCGTTGGTCCCGGCTGTCATTCGTGGATCTTTGACAGGCATTACGAGTCGTCAGAAGCTCGAAAGTCTGACAACCAGTCTTACCAATGTGTATCGTACTCGTATTACCTAGTTACTGGGTTGATAGGTCAGATAGGCAGTCACTCCATGTCAAATACGGTATTCAGCTGTATCCGGTTAGACTGAAAGCCGACTCCAACATAGTTGGAAAAGGCTAGGCAGATTGATTTTTTTATGTCAATCAATCAATCAATCAATCAATTCATTATTACTAACTCTAGTTTGTAAGCTCACAATTGTACTTACAAATATGGATGTAATTGTAAGATGAATCTGAAATAAATGATTATTTTTTCCGTACGCAAAATACGCGCTTTGACGTGGAGTTGCGAAAACCAGCCCGTATTACCTACCTAAATGATTATTTATTGCC
This sequence comes from Xanthia icteritia, assembly GCA_949128155.2. Classification (NCBI taxonomy): domain Eukaryota; kingdom Metazoa; phylum Arthropoda; class Insecta; order Lepidoptera; family Noctuidae; genus Xanthia; species Xanthia icteritia. The sequence continues at coordinate 6,328,827 of OX421932.2, forward strand.
CATATTGCCCATTTTTATCATTTAATAATGCCCATATTGCCCATGTTTATCATTTAATAATGCCCATATTGCCCATTTTTATCATTTAATAATGCCCATATTGCCTATGTTTATCATTTAATAATTCGAGTCATGACACGGATTTCATTAAAAATGAAAACGTTGGTAAGCCTCAAATAAAATGTATGATTGGAATAAAATTCATTAGGAAATTACTTTCACAATGAACGGAGAGATGGCTACGGAAAAAATCGCTTTGGCCTTTCGCTTTTAATGACGACCTTAATTTCATTTTAATGTAAGTTAACTACAGGATAAGAACCTTAGTTAACAGTATCTTCGAATGATTTAATTCAAATGCGATATTTGACACAGGTACCTACGATTATTAGCTGCAAACAGTATGTTTATTACTATTTCCTAATTTCAATAATTGCTACTCTTATAGAAAATGCCTCTTTTTTTTTCAGTGATAATAACCCAGTATATAATTTTACAAGAACAATTCATCACACAACTAACTATTTACACTAGGTACGAAATTAAAATGACTAACTTACAAACTATTCGAATTCAAATACAACATATTTTATTTCACATAAACCTACATGGGCACTTATGAAACGTCAGAAGCTAGGCGCACGGTTCCAATTGGTCGTTTCTATACAAAGAAATACAAAAAGAAATACAAAAAGAAATGAACACATAGGTGTCGAAGTACTCGTCCGCAACGCAACGCGGTCATCCGAAAACGTGCCCAGAAGACTGTCAACATTGCCACGTTGAATTGCAATGCTAATTGTTTGGTCAACGAACTAGCCGACCCTCTGGTCACGTGAACTTTCGACCAGTCGGCGACAAATTTTTACAAGCCCCAGTGGCTTTTATTTGAACTACTTTCTGTTCTTGACACACCATTCAACCTTGAATCCGAAATGCTATCAAAAAGTCCGATCATCTTATCTTACAAGTCGTTGAACCATTTTGGCAGACGCGTGGGCCATATCATGTTATCTCAAGTCATTTCAAGTCATCTCTGTAAGAAAAAGATGGTGAATTCGTGATAAGTCCTACGTAAGTCACGATTCATGTGTGCTAAATTATACATAATATTACATTTAGGTAAAAGCTTATATTATTACATTAAGTTGTATGAACGTAACTTAGAACACAGGAACATTTTCATACACGATAATGTTTTCATATGATGGCATCACAGTGGGCCCTATCAGAATACCAGCGCGGTGGTATTTATTATCGCCGTATTATTCTGAGATAGGGTTCCTTTTGGCCTCGCACAGGTCGTTATTATTTTGTTAGTTTTTATACTTAAGTTCCTTTTTTATTTTATTTTTATATAATTTTGTTTTTTTTTTTTACTGTTTTGTATTTCCTGTGAGAAAGAAAAATATTTTATTCCCTAATAAAATATTTTTCTTTCTTTCTTTCAATATGCGTATCGTCATAGGTACAATAAAATGAATTGAGAAAATAATTATAATTATTTTGCAAATATAAATATGTATACGTAACTACAAAATTATTTATAGGTACAGCAAATATAAAACTATTTGCCTTCATAGTCACCACCATCGGATAAGTGTCGATTGAATGAAGTCATAGTAACGGTGGAGTTTCTTGCCCATTCTTCTCCATACGAAAACTACCTTTTGGAAGGGGCGACTAGAATCAATTATTATTTTTCTGTAAATGTTGACGTTCAAAAGTGCCTTTTTTGTGCCTAATTGAAATAAATTATTTGACTTTGACTTGATTAGGTGGCAAACTAGTAAAAATTTTGTCCGAAAGGGATACCGTGGCCCCTGGCAACTTACAGGCAACGGAAGGAACACGGGTGGGTTTTAGTCAGTAAGAGTCTAGCACGCCCTCCCGCTCCACCCAGAGCGGGAGAAGTTATTCGATAATTTCCGACCCAAAAAAAAAAAAAAGGCTGACCAACCAATTTATAAGGAGGGCCATAATTTTGATACTTGGTCAGCAAGCGGGCTATCTTGTAGTAAATAAAATACTTTCCTACGAGTAGCTACATTACTCATAGTTTGAATAATCGAAAAAAAGCATCACTGATACAATATTTGGCGACAAATCTGAGGTCGACAATAAAATCAAGTCTGAAAATATATTTTAATGCTGGCGAGAATATCTTCATAAGAACCAAAATATTTTTAGACCTGGTTTGAAGTCCTGAAATCTGTTCTCAAAAGACTATCACCAGCTGATAGCTTTTGGCCGGCCAACTCAAATGCGTTGGCAGGCCACTTGATGACCCGCGGGCCTGAAGTTAAGCAGTTTTGCTTTATCAGTAGCTTTTTATCTAAACACTGTAAAACAGGCCCGCATGTCCTATTTTCTTGCCAACAAGAGCACTTAAAGACCCTATCACAAATAAAATCCCGCCAATATATCCTTCTTGAACAACAAGGAACACGTAAATACCTACGTACTTAAGATAATCCCTCACTAAACTGAAACCAATAATGTCTACTATTATCTACGGCCATTAAACGAAGCAGTACTGTTATGTGCACGGTACCTTTTCGCTGATAAACGTCTCTTACGTGTTGCTGCGCACGCGCCACCGTTCTATAGAGATTGGTGCAAGTTTGATAAAATTGCTGAGGTAACAGTTAGGAGCCATTTAATTTATGTAAGAGTTTCTTATCAGGTAGGAAGAGACAAAAATGGCAACGATTTGTTGATAGAAAGCCAAACGCCGATTTAATCAATAATTCAGAATGATATTAATCATGCTTAATGATAATATTCTTGAGCTGATAAAGCCTAGCTTTAAAGAGTAAAGGCAAACATAGTGCAAAAGTCTATAATATCAGTATTATAGACTTTTGCACTATTTTGACTAATGGTATGCCCTATGACTATTTCCCCTCTTTTTTAGGGTTCCGTACCCAAAGGGTGAAATGGGACCCTATTACTAAGACTCCGCTGTCCGTCTGTCACCAGGCTGTATCTCATGAACCACGATAGTTAGACAGTTGAAATTTTCACAGATGATCTGTTTCTGTTGCCGCTATAACAAAAAATACTAAAAACAGAATAAAATAAATATTTAAGTGAGACTCCTATACAACAGACATGATTTTTTTTTCCGTTTTTAAGATAATGTTACGGAACCCTTCGTGCGCGAGTCCGACTCGCACTTGGCCGGTTTTTAAAAACTTGTACATAGTATTAATATTATTTTAATTCTATAAGTTTTTAAATTGTGTAAATATTACTGTCAGAGACTATATATACTTATGTACTATACGAGTATCAAACTCAACTAAAATTAAACACCAAAGAAAGTTCACATTAACATCACATTTTTTCATCCCGCCATCCACTTTATGATCCAGAGCGTAATCCTTAAAGAAAAGCTTGGCTAATTTTCATATGCAACAATAGTCAACTGTCGACAACTTGGACCACTTCTCAATACTTTATAGCCATATCCTTACTCAAGACACACACTATCCTACTAACAAGACCGATCTAGTTACGTACCCCTTACATAAAAGCCTTCTAATCAATGGAAATAATTTCCTTTATCGATGGTATTGGTCAGCCATATTTCAATCGTAAGTACTTACCTATTAAAGTACTCTTGTACTCTTGTGTAAGCTACAGGAATAATAAAGTTGAGGACGTTAAGTAATCGTGTTTTTAGGTCATTTCTGATTTGTTGTTTTCTGGTTTAGAATGTATATGGAAAGCAGGTGAATACTTAGATACTGAGGCTTGCTATAAATTGAAATATGCAAGACTGTAATTGTACCACTGCTGAGCAATATCGTCCAATATCTTATTTATTTATTTATTTAATACTTCAAGCACCGAAATGTACAGAGGCGGACTTAATGCCATAGGCATTTTCTACCAGTCAACCTTTGGGTGATGCAGAGGCAAACAGTGGTAGGTGCAATTACGAGAAATTGAGGAATATTTTTTAAAGTAACCATAAAGATACACATATACCTATTACAAACTATTAATATAATATATATGCCTAATTATATATAAATATAAGCACAAATAAATATACATAAATACACGAATATACTAGAACAAATAAGACAAACAATGGGAAAACATTAACGTTGTAATGATACTGCCTGCTTCTTACGAATGTGCTCGCGAACTTTAACTTTAAAGGACTGGTTGGTTGCCATCCTGATTTCCTGGGGGAGCGCATTCCATAGAGAGATAGACTAAACGAAGAAGGAAGAATGAATGAAGAATTAATGTCTTATCAATCACTATGCTAAGAGACTGCATTATGGCTATTTTTTTCATGTTACCTGTCGATGTTTCTCTATTAAGGACAAGAAGACAAGAAGAGTTACCTACTTTTTTCTTAACACATAGATATAATTTTTATTTCATACTATTAACAATTACATAGATTATTCGATAGTATATCATTTTCAAAGATACGAAAAGGACAATTCCCCAATAATGCAAATATAACGTGGAAAGTTATCTTTTACCAAAAATCTTTAAAAATGGGACCCACGGGAATAATGTTAAGCAAGACTAGTATCTAACACTATGTGAGCAATTAGTAATGTCAATTTTCCCTTTGAAATCACAACAACGATACAAAATCGAAAGGTCTAATCAAAAGAACTATGGAGTCAATCGCATCATTCATATTCAACGCGTTGCGTCGATAACAAACTTAACAACATCATTACATGTTGCAGAAATGTCACGTCAATCAAGAACCTAATTCAAATGTTGGAACCGATAAATAAATGGCAATGGACTTCAAAGTTTATAAGAACAGGGCTGTCAAAGTTTTGTAACAAGTCGAAAAAAATAGAAAAATATTTGCACCACACATAACATAATCATGACATCGCGACTGTGTTCCCCGAAGAGTTAAGCAGAGGTATACGCTCTTAGGTATGTAAAGGTGGACTTTACTGCCAGACTCACTTGTTTATGGCTCATAGTGAGCGAGACTTTTACGATCAATCGAGCGAAAATCCAGACTACAGATTACTACTGTGGAATTCCTTATCGGTAGTTGCGCTCACAACCACTAGATTAGGCTGAGGCAAGTATTTCTTGTTGTTCTAACTAGCTTATGAATGGAACTGTAATCATTCATACACGGTAATATTTCAATAGTGTTGACGGATATATTATGTTAGTGCCGTAATCATAAACAGTAAGCTAGGAAGTTTACTGCATTTGAATATGGTCCATTAAATCTGACAGGTTCGTGTGTTTTGGAATACTTTGTGCTGCCGCGTATAAACCACGGAGGGAAACAGCCATTCACACAATGCATGATTACAGAATTATAATCAAATAATAATAAGTTTATAAATTTTCCAAAATGCAGTGCTGTATTAGGATTTTAATTAATACCTACTGTTTTTGTATTTATTTGTATATTTAGTGAGTTAGTCATTTAATTTAGTACCTAGTGTAAAAAGTTAGTTGTGTAATATATTGTATTTAATCATTTTAATTAATATTAATATTATTAAAGACATAAAACACGTCTTTATTATGAAGAAAATACAATGCCTCATTTCTATGCAATAAAATGTTTGAAAAAACGTTTTATAATTTTGATTATCTGGCAACGCTTAATTACTTACTTAATCTTATGAAATGACATTATTTTTATCACCAAAATAATCTAAAGCATCATAACCATGATAATAAAATTCATGTCAGCCCTATTCATAGTCCATACCTTACGCCTCCGTGACTCGGCGTGAAAACCTCGCGACAGATTTAGTTCCAACGATAGTAAAGTTAAGTAAGCCGATAGTAATGTTAAGTAAGCCGATAGTAAAGTTAAGTTAGTCGCATTTCTGATATTGTGCAAAACAACCAGTACCTGCTTCAGCTTGTGCTAATTTGCTCTGATAGTATTTTCGAATCGTATTGACTAATCAAATGCTTGTATGAGGAAATTGTATAAATAAAGAATTGATTGTGTAAGGTACTTTAGTTCAACAAAGTAGAATGTGCTTGAGAGTAGATACTACTTAGTACATACTTATGGATGAATGCATGTGCTTTAAATAGTTAAAATATACTATAGAAATAAAGCTATCGATCAGGTTAAGCTACGCTTGCCGCAGTCAATCCGTGGATGGGTGACCATCTTAACATACCGAGACCCCTTAGTGCCTTGGAAAGCACGTTAAGCCGTTGGTCCCGGCTGTCATTCTTGGATCTTTGACAGTCGTTACGGGTCGTCAGAAGTCAAAGAAATTCTAACAACCAGTCTTACCAAGGGGTCTTACCGTGTTACCCAGTAACTAGGTTGTGGAGGTCAGATAGGCAGCCGCTCCATGTAAAATACTGGTACCTATTCAGCTGCATCCGGTTAGACTGGAAGCCGACCCCAACATAGTTGGGAAATGGCGGGCAGATTGAAATAAAGCCAAAATAAACATCAATTAATTTAAACTTACTTCATCGAAGTCTCAATAAAACAATAACAGAACGAATTAATGTTTGTTTTAAACAAGCTCTGGAAAATATTTTGATAAAAATAATCAATAAAAACATGCAAAAAATTTATTAATGTTATCTATAAACATACCAATGTTTTCGGTCACGTAAGAAGCAACAAAAAATCAATTGCCCAATCTCATTCAACTACAGATAGTACAAAATTGCTTATGAAAATTGCTTACAAACATTACATATTTTTTTTATAATTGGCTAACACCGGACAAATCCTATTAGGCAATTGTATTTAGATATAGCAATAAACTTTATTGCTTCATTGAATAAAGGCTACCAAAGAAAAGACACTTAAATAAGACAATTTTATGCGTAGGCTCAGAACAAAATTCTCCGATTTCATATCGCAATATTTCGCAGATTTCTTTAGGTTTAACCTTCAATAATAATTTTTATTGTGCTCTCGGTTACTGGTTACAAAATATTCTTTGGGTTTTTCTATAGGACAACTTTTCTTATTCTTGCATTACTAAGAAACTGTACAAGAAAAGATTTCAGCAAAACTGATTTTCATATTGAAATGAAACATAAATTGACCTAGTTGGGCAGAAGGAAAATGTCCGATATTCATAGTTTAAATAGCAGGAATAAACACAACCTGTACATTGCACACGTCTCCACAGACTAGGCAACTCGTTCATGGGTCAATGTATACGTTTTTGCAACAAATTTACCATCGAAATTCGAAACTTACCCATTAAACGATTTAAAAGCTGTACAAGCTTTGTAAAACAGGGTACTATAAAATTTCAGATCATTTAGAAGATAAAAAACCTTGGGATTGAGTTGCTCGCTCTGCTAAGCCTTGTGATAAAACCATAAAACTTGACATTCTAATTATTATGTAAAATCATCAAAATATACCAGTTTTAGATACACATTGACATTGTGGAAAATTATATATACCGAAATAACATGATTACTTTGTAAAGTATTATATTATTTTAGTTATTGTGAATGTGAGGACTATGTAGATATTTTTTCATTTTTTGTTCATTTTTTTTTGTTTCTCAGTTTTAATGATGGTCTGGCAGTTTGAGTAGTTGATTCGGCCTACCCAAATGTCCTCTCTTTGGTATTGTTAGTTGAGTTGATCTTCTTATGTTCTGAGTCGAGCTCCACGATTACTGACAAATGCTTGCACTGACCTGTCCAGACAGGTCCACTCAAATCTGTGTGGTTCTTTCCTCAAAACATCATTTCAGACACTAATCTACATGGTCCTCATATGGCCCGATCAAGATTATGTCTGAACTTGAAAAGAGACTGCGACCTCTGAGTTTGTTTCGGCCTTTCTTCTCAGAGTAGTCAGATAGGAAACGCCGAACTCATCTAGCTTATTTTTAATATGACGTGTAAAAGTGATTCTATTTACAGAATAAACAATTTCGTTTCATATAACGTAACCCATTTTAAATGAGCATGACGTTAGAATCTTTATAGATAAGTGACAACATGCCTTCCTCATACAAATTATCGTCGGTTACCGCACAAACGTAATACCACTTTAATAAATATTCCGTACTTACAGTAAGTACGGCATTGCTCCACACTTTGACGGTATAAAATAACTTAATAAACAAAAGCGTTGCGTAACAAAACCGTAACTTAAATCGTTTCGTGAACGGAAAATTGCTAGGCCTAGTTACAGCCGATCGGTAGTCAGCCGATCTGCAGTACTGTCGACCGATAGATGCCAATTTAAGTTCATGTAAATATGCACGATTCTCCACTGTTGTACAACTTGTAATTACGTTGGGAAATACTTTTACTCTTTAAGACGTAACGAACGTAACAGACAGACGTGGAAACGCCTCTGAGGGATGTTGCGTGAGGTAAGGAAGGAAGTGTTCAGGTAAATTACTTAATTGGGAGTATTCAATAGTTAGAGCAAGACGAGTTTATTTGCATAAAATAACAAACAGAACAGAAATGCGTCTTGTTATTTTATTTTCTAGAAAAACTCTGTATGATTTAGGCTCTGAAAGAATTAAAATCATAGTTCCATTTCTGACAAATTTGGAACAGCAGAGACAGAACGTTGTTTTAAATATGTTTAGCACTAAATTTATTTAGTATTCTGTGGTTCTTAGTCTATCACCTTGATTTCTTTGTGGTTTGAACTGAGGACACTGCCGGTGGACCACTTTTCAACATTATTACTAAAGGCATAAGGGTGAAAAGCGATCAACCGCAAATATCCGCGGTTGGACATCCCCAACACCGCACATCAACGTCTCCCGAAATAAAACACTAGCTAGATAAAGACGTAAACACAAAAATGAATGATCTAACGAATTAAATTAAGATCGACCTAAAAATTAGTATGCATCATGCTATACCGCCCGAAGTGTGTACATCCAATATATCAAGAAGACACGCTACATGCTCAGTTACGTCAACAAACCATGAAAAAGGCCAACATTAACTAACATACAATTTACTTAAATGTTTAAAAATAAACATTTAAAAGCAAGCAATAGTCAAACTTGCTTAGCGATCTTAATTACTCTTCCAATCTTAACGCAATTTAATTAAAACATTGACACACTTACGCACTGGACTATACTTTTAGGGCTGTCCACGTTAGGCAAGAGAAATTATTGGCTCACATCGTCTTCACTTATAATTATAATTAAATATACAAAATATTGTAAAACATTTTAAAAGAGTGGAAGTTTCTTGCCCATTCTTCTCCATGCGAAATTATCCTTTGGAAGGGGCACCTAGAAATATTTCTATTTTTTGTAAATTTTGACGTTCAAAAGTGCTTTACGTTAAGCTTGAAATAAATTATTTGACTTTTTCCAATGCACTTTAGACATCGGCTTTCCTTGCCATTTAATAAAAATAGAATAGAATAGAATATAAATTATTTGACTTTATCGCGCGTAATTCCACTGCAAGTTAAAATGTTCCGAAAGCGTCGGGGCGGCAAAACGCACATTTGCGTCGTTGCCACTATCAGCGGAATTACGTGCTCGAAATTCTACCGCATTTTTCCGCTCAGCATTGTCCCTAGCCTTAGGGCTGCCCCACATTACACCACACGCAATCGTATTTATTACGATTACCAATACAAATGTTTTACCATTACGTCCACGTATAGAGAAAGTAGTTGCGACAAACGGAAGGACAGACAGAATGATCTTGCTATGTTTATGTACGTGATTTGAGATAATTTGAATCCTTGCATAAGCCGTAACTGTAACATGCGTAAATACACTCAATAATCAACCTTATAAACTAAGCTATAAGAGGCATTGCACGACTATAAAAAGTAAAGTTGCAATCGTTTTAAATGGATATGCACTAATGCCTATTATCTTAAGCGTGGACGTTTAACCACTGTGGTCTATGTTATGCAAGGTAGAGAAATCTTTAACAATTAATTAGAACTCCAGAGCATTATTGCTTTACAAGTAAAAGGAACAATAAAGAGCTATAAATGTAATTTATTAGACATCGTGGCGGCTGTAAAATATAGGTACAGTCGGCTGAGTTTGCGGCTGGCCACTTTTCATCCTTACTATTTATTACTTGGGGCATAAGGCATAATATCCACTGACTTTGTCAACTGTACTTAAGTGGCATTAGGAAGGGCACATGTTGCTCGCAGAACGAATGGCCGATGGTGCCGAAGATTCTAGAATAGCAGCCGCGTACCGGAAGGTGCAGCGTTAGAAGGCCTCCCACAAATTGGACCGATGACCTTATGAAGGCCGCAAGATGCGAGAAGCACAGGACAAGGTCGGTGTGGCAACGTCTACCAACGCCTACGTCCAGCAGTGGACGTTTTTCGACTGAAATGATGACTAAGGGAGAAAAGCCGCCTGCCGGGGTTGCGGGAAAGTCCGAAAGGGATACCATGGCCCCTGGCAATGTACAGGCAACTGTAGGAACACGGGTGGGTTTTAGTCAGTAAGAGTCTGACACGCCCTCCCGCTCCACCCAGAGCGGGAGAAGTTATTTGATCAAATCACAAAAAAAAAAATGGGAGAAAAGTGGCTAACCACCAACTTTGTCGAGTTTACCTACTCCATAACTTAAATAAGGAAACAGCAGCATTTCAGTTCGTCTTTAAAAATGATAGAGAACAATGAGCCATTATTTCCTTTTCGTTTTTAATTAATTGTATCGCCTCAAGATATGAGAGATATCAGTCTAACAAAGGATGAATACACAGAAATACACCTGCTTAATTTTTTTTTTTACACTATACAAATCTCTTCAGTTATGTAACGGTTAAAACCAATAAAGGCTCTTTTTCTGAAATTTTGTAAAGAATAACCATTCCATTCACAAAAAAAAACAATGATTATAACAATTAGAAACTTTTTAATCGATAAAACTACTCGATTATTATTCGATACTCCGTTCACCGGTGTTCATCGGTGGAGTTTAACTCATTACTTCGATTTGTTTTCGTTGTTTAAAATGTTCCTACAGTGTATAATTATAATTTCATTTTTAATATTTAATTTAAATATAATACTGTATAATAATTCCGGGATTTACCATCTGCCTAAGTTTTCCCCACATTTTTTGGGGTCAACGACTTTCGGACTTCTGACAATCCGTAACGACTGTCAAAGATCCACAAATGACTTAACGTGCTTTCCGAGGCACGGAGTGGTTTCAGTATGTAAAGATGGTCACCCATCCACGGACCGACCGCGGCAAGCATAGCTTAACCTGTTCGATAGACCCTTGCGGATTCTCAGTGCTTAAAAAGATGCGCCTACATTAATCTATCGAATTTCCTGGAGCTTTTTCAGTGTTTCCTTTTAAAACATAACCCTGTTTTTGGTGTCAGATAGAAAGAAAAGGGCTAATCCAAAACGGATTAACTCATTCGTACCGTACTGTGTTACCAACAATTCCGCTCTACTTAGCATTAGATTCAACCAACAATCGCCGCACAGTTCGGGAATTAATCAACAATGGCCAGTGAAAGTGGTCGCGACAGTACGCTACCAGAATATATACGAGCACAAAAGTGTTACGTTTATCCTGCCTGCTTTTAGCTAAAGTGGTATTATGCAAAACGTAACAATAGGATAAACGATAAGGTAAATAGTGAGACAGCTAATACTTAAAGTTATGTCACTTATCATAAGTATTGATATTTTGGTCAGTGTTGTGAAACATTTCAATAGCAATTATTAATGCTATCTGCGTTTTGTTTTAAGCATTGCACTAATAAGCTTTGGTAAGCACGAGGAAACAATTATTAATCAATAAAAATAATACAGTAACTGAGCGAAAGGAAATGGCGTTAAGGCTCTTGAAGCAGATCAATATCGATGATCGAGAATCATTGTTGTAATTACAGATACAGACATACAAACACAATTGGTTTAATGGCGTGTGCTAGCTGGCATATAGCTATTCATTTTTAATTTAAATTTTGTTTTGTGTTGCATAATGTAAATTATTTTGCATACGATTACATAGAATCAATTTTTTTTCTAACTGAACAGACAGCTGTGCTGCTGGGGAGTTTGTTGCGCCACTTCTTCTTCCCAGCTAAAGCACTTGGAAGTGGTGAAGGGTTGGCGTTTTGGGGGACTGTCTTATGTAACTTTGACGTTCGAAAAGTGCTGATTCTCAGCCTAGTTTGAATAAATGACTTTTGAATTTGAATGATCGGGTTCGATTTCGATCGATTATTTTTCTATCTGGAATTTCTCAGCAGCAGCCCGGAGTCTAGATTTGTGCCCGGTTGATGGCAATACGCTCGCCCCTTATTACATAGGACCTGAACATAACTGGCGAAATATGGGTGTACTATGAGGTACACCTCTGCCTAACCCTTTGGGGAATCAAGGCGTGAAATTATGTATGTATCTACAGTCCACACTAATATACCTTATAAAGAAATAGTAAATACGCTGGTAAAGCAGGAAGGAAATTAGTCCACGATTTAATTGCTAATTGAAAATAAAATCTATCGTCCTTTAATACATTACAAAAATCACATTACATGTTATCGATTTACGTAAACAATAGAAATCCGAGCACATCCCTACATGAATCGAATACTAATATCGATTAATCCACAAACCGAGACTTAGGTCGTATTCCACCAATGAAACTGAACGCGATCAGCAAATCTAAACCGCGTTCAAGAGCTGTCAGTGTCAATATTCCACAACAATGATGACACTGACAGCTCTTGAGCGCGGTTCAGATGTGCTGATCGCGTTGTTTCATTGGAGAGATTGACCCTTAGAAACATAGCATTATATGCGCAGTTGGCTTAGAAATATACATTTACTTTGTAGTAGAATAAGGTAAGTGGAAGTTGCGAAACAAGATTGACAATCTCTGGCATTGACCGTTAGCGAAAGCTTGAAATGACCAGTTTTGAATACCTTGTGTTTTTTACACCTGTATTAGTGATATCGCGTTGCTCTGCGTATAGCTCGGTGCGTTGCGTATACTTGCGAAATAAATTCTAACCTAATTTACTTATGCTTGTTGAATTATATTAGGGCTGTCGTAACTATATAGTGTCGTGTTACTAATAGTCTTTGTGAGGCTGCATAAGTAATTATTTTTATGAGTTGGTACATTTATGTGGCAATGGTAACTAAAGAGCTCTGAGATTAATGTTTTTTTTAGTCTCGTTACTGCCTACATGTTTTATGCAAGAACAAATTAATTGTATGTATTCCGTTTTAAGTCAACGCCGAAATAACATTACCCGATTTCTGAGGCAGTCGGGTAAAAATGCCTTTCTTTATCGGCAAAGTAAGTCAATCAGTCTGCCTAGCCTTTTCCCAACTATGTTGGCGTCGACTTCCAGTCTAACCGGATGCAGCTGAATACCAGTATTTTACATGGAGCGACTGCCTATCTGACCTCCACAACCCAGTTACTGGGTAACACGATACCCTTCGTAAGACTAGTTATCAGACTCTAAGGCTTCTGACGACCTGTAACGACTGTCAAACAGCAGCTGTCGATCAGCATGTCAAACTGCTTTCCGAGGCACGGAGGGGTCTTGATAAGTAATGGATGGTCACCCATCCACGAACTGACCGCGGCAAGCGTGGCTTAACCTTCGATCGACCCATGCGGCTGTTATGATTTAGCCACGAGTCCCTTAATTTAGCCTTATCGGCAAACAAAGTATTTTTCAATAAAGAAAATTCATAAAACGCATCCCTATAACCTAAGCCACATAATCTAAATAATTACATTACTATTACCTAAACAATTACATCCTATAACGTTACAAAATAAATGAGGTGGTATAATAAGGCCCTAATGTTAGTGTTGTGTAATTCGCGCATGCGCGTTAGCGCGGGCGGCGTGACGCCTGGGCCGATGCGCCCGAGATTCATGCACTTCCGACGTAATCAACGGTTACTGTGCAGTGTTAATAAAACTGAGAAATGTGTAGAGATTCGTGAATGAAACTAACGCCTACATGATTTTCCACTTAAACAATTACGGGTAATACTAATTTAGAGCGATGCCAACATATTTCATCTTCTTTGGGATCAATAGGATAAAATAATTTTTATTCGGCTGAAAACGAAACCGTTAACAAAATACTTCGGACTCTTAGCGTCCAATAAACTTCTCATAAGACATCACCTACAATATTCATATGTAGTTTAGTTTTCCACGAAAACAAAACTGACTAAACCAACCAAACCGGATCTAGGATTTCCCAGATTTTATTTAAACCTACCAGAGATCGTTGAATTCGCTCTTCATTTCTCAGAATCTGACCAAATAAAACCCATTATCGAGATTTACACAACAAACAATAAACCACAGGCAACCCAATATTTATCTTTACACCATTCCTTAGGCTAGAGACAATGCACAGACAATCGGTGCGGGCGCAGACATCACGACTTGGTTGCTCGTGCGACCGCGGGCACGTTTTCATAACCGCTGTTGAACAAAATCTGGGTCATTTGCACTACTGATCTCGATTTCATACAATAAAATCGTCTAGATTAAAACTTATGGACTATTATGCTGTCGTGAGGTTAAATTTGATAATAAAAAGTTGACCTAAGATGTAGTACGAGGCTGAAGGGAGTTTTTGTGGGTGTTGCAGTTTAATTTTGTTTTGATTTAACCTACAGTGTGCGCTTTCAAGAGCTGTCAGTAATAATAATTATTATTATTTATTTATTTCACCAAAAAATAATAAAACAAATTACACACACTTATAGGCTAGTATTTGGGAGTATATAACATGGGAGTATCTGTAGCCGAACTAGGACGAGTCCTGTATCTCGGAATATAGCGCCAGACCACTAAAAAAAAACGTTTACCGAAACAATTTCATCAAATAAAATTTATAATTTGACAAAAGCATTACCTATTTCTGAATAATCATCATTGTTGTGGAATGTTGATACTGGCAGCTGCTGAACGCGGTTTAAATGTGATGATCGCGTTCAGTTTCATTGGTGGCATTCGCCCTTAGTCTAAAGACTATATTTGAAATAAAATAAATAACGTATACAACTTGATGATGCAAGATCGTTTAATTAAAATCGATAAACTTTAACTTTTCATTGAACAATTAACTCATCAGCAATAATTAACTCTAGCCACAGGAACCAGAACAGTTCATAAACCTCATAAACTATAATATTGAACTAAGTATATTACGAAATTCGACGGGAATAAAATAGCGGAAAGAACCGTATTCAACAATTAATAATTCTCATCCATTTTCCGGAATCGATTTATCGATTTCGTAAGTGTTAAGCTGTTGACGTACACGTCCGATTAATCGGTAATCGAGTACGACCTTGTATAGCGCCACCCTGCGGGGTTTATAAGAACTAAGGCCGCCATCTTGCAAGTTTTCACCTTCGTTAAGCCCCGGAGGTGGAAATGCATGGCCACTGTCGCTTTCTAAGCCTACAATTACCTCGTTGACGAAAGCAGTAATAATTATTGCACAATATAATAACAGTTTTTAACTGCGGTAGTTGTATTGCGAAAAGGCAGTTGATATTAATTTTCATTTGAACTGTAACAAATCATATTTCTTGGGACATACCGCCCGCAAGGTGCTGATTGAATTTGTAGCAGTATCATATTCATATTGAAATATGAAAGCGTTTATAATAGATTCAAAGCACAATAAACATTACCTCAGAACCATACCCAGTAGCAATGTACAAAAAAAGAATATGAACACAGTCAACAGAAAAAAAAATCTCCAGTTCAATTTCATACCACAACTTCTATTTAAAAATCAATTATCAGTGTTTTACCTTTTTGCTTTACTTCATTAAAGTAATTAATTTCATGAAATGCAAATGCAAATAACAGCGGATACTAGGGTTGGCAAACTTCACGCATGATTGGCGTTGCCATGTCGTAAGAAAGAATGCGAAATGAGAGACCGTTGATATTAATGTAACAACTAACATGTATCAAATTAACGCCAGCCCTAGGGCTACAGAGTTTTATGTGCCGTAAATTGTTTGTTCTACATTTTATTTTACACCTTCACTTTAATATTTTGCATACCTTGCGTTACAGCATTGCATGGTATGGCGCTAATTTAAAAAATAACCTACAAGAATTCGATTTTGTCAAAGGTAGGTAAGTAGGTAAGACATTCAGTGGACTCTAATCAATTTGTTGACAGAAAATGTCATGAATAGTTTTAATTAGAGAGAGATGGAAAATAAAAAAGGTACATTCCGGTCGCCGAGATAATGCTTTCTTGACAACCTGTCAGTTTAATACTATCGAGTATGTGTTTTGTGAATTTGATCCTTAATACTACTAAATATCCAACTGACCGGTATCAGGAACGCATTTTCTCGACGGCTGGACTGTAAAAAATCGCTCTGTTGATCTACATCTTATGACTTTTGTACAGGAAAAGTCAAGAGGTGTACTGGTACTTACTGCATACCACTGCTTGTTTTCCAAAAATTTCGGCCTAACGTCAACTATATTTGATAACTAGAAGCACCCCGCGGTTTGTGAAGGGGGGGCAGCCAATGGTTGGGAGTTTATAGGTCTTAGGTTTTTATTTATTTCATTTAAACTTTATTAATACAGGAGTCTTTACAATCCTCTTCGTATTTTATTCATAACTTGAGAATACATACCAGCTTTCGCTATAAAAACCTTTAGAGTCCTTATATACAAATGTCTATTACTCTAACTCAGAATACTTACAACTGATTATTACGGGCTATCCATCATATAATTTTCTGTATACTAATTTTTCCTAGTACTTACAACGGTAATCCTAATTTCGTTTAAATATGAATGAAGAGGAAACCCCATTGAGACAAGCCGTATTTTCGAATTTATACGTTCGCATCAATATGTTCAATCACTATCATACAAATTTATTAGAGACTACCTATGTAACTTATTTATTAGACACGTAAGGAAATAAAATATCTGTTTATACCCAACCGCACTATAAAAGACTAGTAGCATGTAGGACAGAAATGTTATCATTATAGTCCTAATTGACGGAAGAGTTCCACAACGAGCCTTCCTAGGCATCTGCTAAAACATTATTACACTGAACGCGTTGTTGTATTGGACATGAAGGGCACTGGCGCCCCTTCACACTAGCGTTTGTCCAGCGTAGGCGTTCGATGAACGTATGCGCAGCGCAGACGCCATGACAAAAAGTACCTTCCTCAAAAAGTCAAGTATATAAATTGAATCCAGCTACAAAGCAAATAACACCATACAGCGATCACCATCGGCATTCTCTTGCCCTATGCCAATTTATTTGCGATCAGCGCAACATGTCTTCTTCTTTCAATGTTATAAAACTATAAATTCGAAAATACGGCTTGAAAATACGACTAATATAGATTAGTCATCATCTCCCCCCTTTCTATCCATATCATATTTCACACAGTCCATCCAAAATTCAATCATTCACTTATGAAACGTCAGAAGCTAGGTGCACGGTTCCAATTGGTCGTTTCCTATGGAGAAGAGCCGGCAAGAAACTCCACGGTTACTCTTTTAAAAATAATGGGCTTTTACAATATTTTCAAATAACAGTGTTATTAGGTATGGGAGGACAGTGTAGGTCTTTCAACATGAATTAACAAATCTACAGTCCACTAGGCCTACAGCGTTCTCACATTCACAAAATTGAAAATAATCTATATAAAGATAAATTAATTAATAAAAATAAAAAAGGATTTTAAATGAAATGACGTGATTGCTATTACAGCTGTATCAAATCTGAATAATTATCATGTCCACAAAAGCCACTAATAAAGAGTTGAAATTAAATTGTAGGTATATTCATCGCTTCTTTGATCTTTCTCTACTCTTATAGCCATCACATTCAAACTCAAAACTTTCCTCACGACATTTTTCTCATTACTTGCCCACACCATGACACCGATTTCCACGCAACTTTTCAGTCACACAGTAGGCGTTCTTAAAATATATCTGTGTTTAAACATCTCATTCACATACTTCCGTAAATACGTATCCGTAATTCCGCACCCATCACTAATTCGAGAGACAAACATAAAAACAAGGAAACAGTCACGCGTTAAGCAAATAAACGCAAAATAAATTACGAACTACATTTTGCAATTTGTAATCTAACATTATACTGAACCATTAGGAACTACGCGTTACATTTAGGTGTTGTTCTCACACCTCACTTCCCACGGAACACATTAGTTGGTATATTTATGATTTACTTACGCCATTATTCTTTATGGTTGTACTTAGGGGTTGCCTCATCTTGTATGGTTTAAAGGACGAACGGAAAGCGTGATGAAAATTGCATGTGCTTTGCTGTACGTGTAGGTATCACAATATGGAAAAGGCTTATGTTTTCCAGAAGCTGAGTTACTAAAATTAAGTTTTGTGGTCCTAAAAACAAGACAGATTAAAAGGTCTTAACCACGGTACTAAGATGGACGAAATTAATCTATCGAGTTGTATGACAAAACGGACAAAACCAATAAAATTGTCCATGGCTACACATCATGCTATACATTTCCAGTATAAGCTGACCTCTCATGGTACGGAAATCCTATACAATGCGAGATCAGCATAAACTGGAAAATTATAGCTTGATGTGTAGCTGTGTGTACAACTACATGTTGACAGTCAAGTTATCAGTCATTATCTAAATAGGTAAGTAGGTACTCGAGACAATAATTTCGTTACTTACGTAACAATTAAAAAGATAGGAAACCAAATCACTCTTCCGTAATAATTCTAGCCGCTTCTTTGCTCTTCTTGTACCACACGATAAGGGTCAGTACACACGGTCATCTGATTGCCTGACGCTGTTGATGCAACCGCAAAAGCATTTTATTGAGGGCAACGAACCGCGACCGGATGATCGACGGATCATTTTGATGCATCTCCGTTGATGCATATTGCGTACGGATGCATGGAATGGATGCAATCGACTTGTTTGAGTAGCTTTGGAAATGAGATGGTGCACGCACATATTATTGTGGTTTGTATGTTTTGTTTTTATTCACCGTGCAAATCTAAAATGAGATTAGAATCCTAGAAATGAGCTTCGCGAACCACGCGTACGCCATTACAATTGGTATGATTTTAAACAAAAAAAACTTGAAACGAGGTTCTCATTTCAACAATGTAAATGACCACAAAAACCCATTAAAATCATGAATATTACACCACATCATTCAACAATAACTCAAACCTAAGGACACTATCCGAGATTGTGTAGGTACCGGATAAAAACAAACACAACGAGCCAATCATATAATCGTTAACTAGTGAAGCAGTGACACGAGGAATCGATTCGTCAGACTCGGATATAATCGATCATAAACATCGATTGGGTCGACGGACTTTAATAAATGTTTCGCGGTCGACATGTTGCGACATTGCATTAACTTATGAAGCTTGGGAGATGTAAAGACATGTCTGAAGAATAGGTGGAAGCGGCGGCAAAAAGCGATCACTTTTAGTTTTATCGATCGGCTGTGGCTGAAGGGACAAGCCAAGATGACAAGATACCGCACTGAAGATTTCAAGTTTTGTTTCGTTAAGTATCAAGACGAAGTATTTAACTTCATTGTAAAGGTACCACTTATGGGGAAGAGTGAGACAGCTCCGACACAAGTACTATTGTAACTTACTGGGGCTGCCTCAATTTATCTATGAAACAATGTTTTAGTTGATTTTTTGTTTTTTTTTGAAGACGATGTACCTTGTAAAGAAAATCAAGATTGCAAATAAGATTTTCCATCAGAGATTGCCCACTCTTGTTTGAACACAGGCTTACACACATGCATTGCAACATAAAGTACTTTAATATTTCAACACTGCACAAATGGTGGAGTAACCTTTGATAATGATATTGAGCCCATATTGTTTTAGTGAAGCGAACTAACAAAAGCAGAAGAAGAAAGAATAATCGATGTTAATCTATCAGATGTGTTACACTCGTATTGAGAACGTTTGACTGCGCTCCAAATAAGATCTTCAAAAAACATGCACACAACTATAAACTTTACTTTGATTTAAAGAGTGATGGTAATAGCATGCATGATTCTTTAAATCTTGCTATAGATTTTGACGACTATCGAACATTTAATTAAACATATTTTGTATTGGGATGTTGTAACCTCAGTTACGAACTCTTATATCATGAGTAACCTGTTCTAA
This sequence comes from Xanthia icteritia, assembly GCA_949128155.2. Lineage (NCBI taxonomy): Eukaryota > Metazoa > Arthropoda > Insecta > Lepidoptera > Noctuidae > Xanthia > Xanthia icteritia. The sequence continues at coordinate 6,348,996 of OX421932.2, forward strand.
GATAGGCATCAAACCGAAACAGGAAATCGTCGATTTTGAAAATTAATCAAAACAGAATACTCCATTTATTGAAGCATAATTTATTGCAACTGTTGATCTGTGTCAGCCACCAACCGAGTAACCGATAAAACGTATCTGATGGCATTAATCGATATTGAGCGGTTATTCGATTGTCCCGTGATTAGAAGCTGTTTTTAATCGAGAGACTAGTTATCAACAAATTGTTTTATATTGCAAAAGCATTGGTATTTTTTTGATAGATATATCAATCGATCAACTGTTGAGGTCTCGTTTAACATTTATGGCGGGTTTTACAAGCAAGGTTGGATTGCTACACGATGTGTCAATGCAGCAATGTGACTAACGATTCTTGATGGAAAATTACATTGTTAGTGAATCGAAAGCAATTTGTTCAAAGAATGCTTCGAATTAATCCTATCGGATCTAGGTATGTGCATTTCAAATGTGATTAATGATTTGATTACGAGTGAAAACGCTTATTTAAATTACATTTGATAATGTACTCTGGTTTACCAGACTGTCCAGAAGCTTGAGAGTGTTTTTAAAACTTTTCGATAAAAAAGGGTTTCGATATCGACAAATACAAAAATCGAATCTACGATCTTATGTAGAACAAATTCAAAATTCCCCAATTAAAAAATACTCAAAAATAAAGCATCAACGCCGCATAATCCATACCTAGACCATTCTACCCAGAAGACCTATAAACCCCGCAACCTTGCACTCAGATTCTCAGGTTGAAGATTTCACGTAATCGATTCCCCGCAACATCGATATTAGGTAATAGGGTTGCAGTACCCGATGTCGCAACTCATTAATGACCGACAAGGTCGAGGCTGCGCGTGCGCCGGAGGTCGTGTGCATTAGCGACCTCTTCGACTCGATGCAGCTTTCTATTTTCTATGACTGAGTCGCGGATTGATTGTTTTCTTGTTTCTATTAATTTCGCTTTCGTTTGTTTGTTTCGTTCTTGTATGGTGAAATATAGTTCACTGTTCTTGTTTTTATAGATTGTGTAACATCACTAGGTACAGTTGCAATCGTTGGTACATTTTTGTTGTTGTTTACACCTGCCTCAAAATTTGAACGAAGAATTTTTTTTTTCTTTTGTCCCTGTTATTTTGTTATGAATGACTTTCATTAGTACCTAAATGGCTAACTTTACTATGAAATCAAATTTAATTTCAAATCACCAATCCAAACACTATTAAGATAATAATGTAACAACGTTTGTAGATAACCAGTTTACATTTTATCCTCCATCTTGACATGGGCATCCATCGATCGAATTACTCAACATATCGAAATTATCCGTCGAATCTTAAAGAAATGGTCTCGGTCGGTCGACCTTTGATTGCGCCGGCGCCGTCCGATGCATCGAATCATCGATCCGAGTGAAAGTGACGATTACTGCAATCGAGTTATTAGGTGAGCTGATGTAATGATCACTTGTTGCACTTTTTATCGATTGTAACAATTGTTATGCGATTACGATTCAATCATGAGATGTTTGTAGCGCTTCATTGCGTTGTGCAGTTACTTGAGGTCTGTTGCAGCGTTGTTGTTTATGACATTATGAGTAAGATTGACCCCTAATTTTGTTGATTTATTTGGGTTTCATAACATTTTTTTTTCCTATTTATGATGATGCCCAAATGATCATATTTATATGTATTATCCTCCATTTAACTATGACACTTGGCTCTCACTAAAATTTTATATGGAATATATTTCTTCTACCTCCACCTCCGACTCCGGATTCGGTTCCGACTCGGTCTCCGGTTCCAACTCCGATCAATCAAATTTAAAACTTGCGACTCCGGCCTCGGTTCCAGTAAAACAACCTCCGTAACTCTGTAGGCACCTTTGTAGGTATATCTTACGTAGTAACTGCCTCCTTAAAGGTATGTATCTAATGCAATACAGAATGTACAATGTACAGTAGATAGTTCTAGGTGATCAAGGTAATAATTTGCCTAACGGCCGTTTAATTGCTTCATATTAATTGCACCGGCGCATAAAACAAGTTCTTACTTACTTTATAGACTTATGGTATTGATGTAATGTTTTAATTCATGCTGCATTCAGCTCTAGAGATATTTACCTGGAACAAAAAATATAAATGATTAGTAAAAGAATTAGGTAAATAAAATGGTACATTAAAATAGGACTCTACCATTGAATAATTCACAGTCTTTGATTAACACAAAACGCTTTTACATGTAGGATTCTTCAAACAATTTGCAACCTTCAAAGGTAAAAAAAAACTCAACAATAAATTGGCAAGTTTACGCAAAATAACATTGAACAGCAGGTACACAAAATACATAACTATCAGAACTTATTGTTATGAAAACGTTTCACTCAGTAATAAATTCACTCAGAAATGTCGTAATAATGGCCGAAACGAAGAATAAAAGAATCACACACAGGTCCACGAACACTTATCAGTAAACGAAACGACAATCGTGAAATTAAACCTCATTGTGATGCTGTGCACAGGTTTTAGTGACAGCGAATGACTTTTGGCAATCTTAATTAATTGGATTGTTTGCCTTAACACTGGTAAAACCAGTTGCTTCATTTAACACTACCTTCTGTCCGCGCGAAATTCTTTTTTTAACATAAAATACAGGATGACATTATTGACGCGCAAACTTTAACCATGAATTCAACACGTGATTCTAGACATAGCGTAGAAAAATATCATCAGTTATCAAAAAAAAAAACTGCCGTTTCATAGAAAAGTGCAACCTACGCGGTCAATTTTTTTTTAAATAACTGAACATTAATTTTAACCCAAGGGGTTTCAGAATCATGCTATGCAACTAGCTTCATATTTCTGACTGACTGACCTCTTGATAATTCAAAAGTGCCTGTAAATGGTTTAACTGAAATAAATGCTTCGAGTTTGAGTTCATGTACCGAATCCATTGTAACAGGTAAGTGGCTGGTAACCTGCCACCTTGTATATCCTTTGACGTTCAGCGATACTGGAGTTTCCCATTAGTGAAATATTTTTTGGAATCGGATCAGTAGTTCTGTAGATTACCCTTACATACAAACTCACAAAAGTCTTTGTCATATTCGTATAGATCGACAGATAACTTTATGATTGTGACAATAATGCACTATGTATAAGGCCTTGTATCCAATGTCTTGTCACCGTTATTCAAGATCGCTGGGACAATTGTATAGGGCGGGACTTTTATGTTCACAGTCATGTCAAACTAACTGCATTGATGCTACAAGCGACAAGACAAGATTCTCAGTATATTTGTCGCCTAGTGTATGCAAGGCTTTTAGCACACTCTTTCCTCTTCATGTCTTTGGGTTGTCAAGCCAGTCTATTAAGTTTTTTTGGCCAAAATTTCGCCACTTCCACGACTTCATCGTTGGCAACGAATAGGCCGCTTTGGCTGCATTTTTGGGACACAAGCGGGTAGGACAAGAGGTTGAACATAGTTTGTTACATAGCTCCACATCCTACTGCAGAACCGTTGAGGTACGTACCTTAACTGTTCTGCTTTGTTCTTCCAACTGCATTCCAAATACTAAACCAACTTTAAAAAGTTCGATAGTTTCTTTCGCGCCTAGCAAGACTGAAAGTTGGCCGAAACAAAGTTGGGTAACGTCTAGAGTTATGATGAAGCTTTGAAGCAATATGCCCTTAATCTACGCACGTTAGATTAAAGCAATCATAGATCACACGTTCATCGGTCAACTAATGAGTCTAAAGATATAAATCAAAAGTTGTTGGTACAATCTGCAAATTATATAGTTAGCTGTGCAGAGCGTTGGCAGTATGAGACCTTCCCCACCGGCCGGGCCGGCGATTAACGAGAAGCCAGTAGGGCTAGCAACTAAAAACGAGTTGGCGACCAACCAGCAGCGAGTACGCGACAGCGACAAGCGATTACTCGCTGGTACCAAGCGTGAGTCTCTTTATAGATAGTTTTTGTCTCTGCGACAAAGGACTACTTGCCTGCGGTATATTTAAAATCAGCGATCAACTATTAATATATGTACTTATCTCTTTTACTTACACGGGACCTACAATCTTTTGTACGTTTCTTGAGCGACAAAATCGTTGATCGAGACATATGCCTTAACCGCTATCGGCGATTTAAATCTAATCGCAGCTAAAGGACGTATTTGCCTTCATCACATTTTTGGCATACGTCATTGTTTGGAAAGGTCGAATTCGTGGCTTGAATACAAAAGGACATTTTTAGTGTTTAACGGTATTGAAACTGGGCGTGGTGACAAGCGGAGAGCAGGAAAACAATCTTGTATCTACAGTTAGGTATTTAACTGAACCAGAAAGAAATCCAAACAAAATTATACTTAATCACATGAAGGTTACAAATCTCCTAAAAGCGGATACAACCAATTTATGTTCATGATTCTATTAATAATAATTGCTGAATAATCTAGTCAAAAACACCGAATCCAATAGATTTCCTAAAACTAATTTAAACAAACCGAAAAGGATGACGAAGCTAGAATTTGGCAAGGACATTTCAAATGCAAATTCTCTTCCGAATCACTGCGAAACTATGTTCGGAGGCGATGTTCAAGGCTTCACACATTCACGTATTGTTACTGTATTTACCGCTATAATACTGAAGTATGCACATACCTTAACGGTGATTTTTAACAAAAAACAAGTAAAACAAATACCAAATGTGGGTTAAAATGAATAATTCAACACACACATGACAGCTTCGCAAGATTTGGATCAAGATACTGTTTTAGGATTATTTACAACGATCGATAATAGAGCATATATTACTTAAATTAATATTCCGGATGCAATTAATGTATCAGTTTCAAGGTAAGCCGTTCGATTTATATCGAAATCCAGTAAATTACCGATACTAAGTACTGTAAATTTTGTGATGACAATTATGTTTTTTTTATTAGAGATAGCTCTAAAACAGGCAATGAAAATAGAATAGATTTTATTGGAAACAGAACAGTATTCAAGGCTTAAAGAGAAAGAAAACACGGAGAGTAATAAAACAAGGTAACATATCCCATTCGTAACATAAAAGCGAATCAATACAAACTCAAAGGGATTAACTTGATTCAATCTCAAGGTAGTCTTTCGTCTGTAATACATGGTTGTACAGCCTACAGGCGACATGCTAGACGAATCGCTAAAGCCAGATGTCATTGAGATAGAGCTTGCAATTGTTCGCAGAGACGATGCCAACAATGGTTTACACACGCATTGTACTGTCCACTTGAAGACTAACGGAGGAAGCTGAGGCCATGTGTCTAAACCTTGGACGGGTGAATAGCAATGAATGGACTGACCCTATCGACACTTTACATACAATAGTGAACCCAAAGATGAGGCTTAATTGATGTTGTAAGAATCAGTAGTGTTGGAAACGGAACTAAACTATAATTTCCGCTCTTCTAAGACAATGGATCGTTAAGAGGTGTCGGTTGAATAATACAGGTGCTGCTAAGTTTTGTCTCCAGGGGCCGTATTATGACGTATTAATGCCACCATTATTCCAGTGTGAGTGAGAGACGGAGCTATACGAGGCCGCTAGCACCCTCCTCTTTTCTCAGTGAAATAATGATGGCATTAATACTTCATAATAAGGCCCCTGGTTGTCAGTGCTAAACGAATGAAAATGTAATTTACTTTGTAATTTAACACACCAACGGCTGAGCATTAGGTAATGGTCTGAGTTTTGTTTCCATTAAGTTATTTGATCGCTGCACTTAAGTTAGGAATTTTTTCTGTTCTATTTTTGCAGATGATAAAAAAGTAAAGGCTGACCGGCGCGATGCGACTCTACTGGAACAATTTCTATGAAAACTTCACGGAAATTGTTCTACCAGTGTCACGTCGCGCCTGTCTGGGGGATCCTAAATTCATGTTTTTTTCTTTAAACTTTTTAATCTCCAACTAGGTGCAATATTTATTCAAGCTCCAATAATCTATCTTGAAATATGATATTTCAAATTCATTCTGACAGGTCTAATAGTAACAATATTCTAATATTTGTCAAGGTAAACTGTTAATATTTTTGATCTAGTATGCTGACCTTAGCGTTTACTTTCAAGTCTGGTCTAGAAAAATATAAATATAAAAAGTGCATGTCAAATTACATTACAATGAAATGTATACTGAAAATGTAACGGAGTGAAACCAGTGTTAGGTATAGTATATGTAAAGTTTTTGGAACATTTAATTGAAGGTCCTATTACAAAAATGGTTCCACAGCTGTAATTTTGTAAGTCACGTAATTTTGCAAGTATTTCTGAAGGATGGTGCTCCGATTACATGCAATGATAAATTTTACGATACGTGTATTTTATGTATATTTATGTTAATTGAGACCTTATATATTGCTTCAGATTTCAGACAGAATGTACAATGTTGCAACATACGAAATTCAAACCGACCCCCTCTTTTAGATACAGCATTTCAATTTGGCTTATTATTTTATTGCCTCCGTTGCCGGTTCCTTGAAACAATACCTCGGCCAAGTTTTACAGTAATAACTCGATTTAAGATCGTGTCAGATCCAGGTTCGGGATCAGGGGCTTTTTCGAGTTTTTATTTAGACCGAAGATGGTTGTATCTTCGCAATAAAAATCAGCAATTAAATCATATGCGAAGAACATTACAACTGCAAGATCTGCCTAACCTTTTCCTAACTATGTAGAGGTCGGCTTCCAGTCTAACCAGATGCATACAGATTTCATACCAGTATTTTACATGGAGCGACTGCCTATGTGACCTCTACAACCCAGTTACTGTTCTGAGTAAGAATAAGACTCATCGTCAGACTTTTGGGCTTCTGACTACCCGTGACTAACATTACAACTGCAAGATCTTCAAATTTTTTTTAATTCAATTTTTCTGTTAGTTTTAAAGAATTTATTTCTCATAAGAACTATAACTTAGAATGAGATACAAAAGTGCTTACATCTAATATTATATTTGACTCTGGTGACGTTACAGGGTACATACATGTTTCTTAAGATTCTTTTAAAATATGTTTATACTATATATTAAGAAATATGCAAAATTAAAGAAGAAACAAATATTAATTCTCCACAAAACATTCATAACTAAGTTTCTTGAAATCTTGACAGATAGTATTCTGCAACAGTAGCGTGAGAAGTTTATGATCCGTGTGAATTTATTAAGCGAATAATTTTTCATTTTATTTATATGAACGCTAAAGTTTTAACCGCCAAATTATTATAATTAGAATAATTATATAATTAATATAATTATTTATAATCCAAATTATTAACCAAATTATTATAATTATTTATAATCCTCTGCCTGGAAAACAAAAGTGAATTAAATGATTTAAGAGAATCCTACGAATTATTATTATTCCTGGAGAAAATCACTTTCGTCAGCACTTCTTGCAAAACGTTTACATTAGTGGGCACTTTGTTATTATTACACCTTTAGACCCAAATCGCAGATAATTTCTAAAAATAAAATAATCAACGTTGCAAGCGCAAGCACTTCATACGATTTGAATTTGGCCAGCCAAGAAATCAACGGTTAAAGCTAAAAACCTTACAAAATCAGCCTATAATGTACCCACTGTTGAAACATAGACCTCCTCCCTTCGAGAGGGAGTGGGCTGTAATCTACCTCGCGAGCCCAGTGCGGGTTGGTAAATACCACATGTCTTCGAATTTTTGGTTCTAGGACATGCCGTTTTCCTCACGATGTTTTCCTTCACCATTATGAAAGCAGCGGTGATGAAATAATTTATCAATCAATCAATCATTTATTTTGTTAAACATAGGTATGGTTACAGATAGTATATTGTCTAAAATATGTGCACTATGTTTTGCCAATATATGGCGTACAAAATTAACATAAACAAGCAATTACTATAAGAAAATAAAAAAAATCCAATTTAAAATGTGTCAGGAAAACAGGTCATTTCAATTTTAGATATATAAACACATTCACACTTAACCAATAAATAAATCATAAGTGTTTAATTAGCAAGTCGGAATCGTCATACCTCTGTTTATCAGTAGTAAACTCAGTGATGGAGTAGTAACATCTATCTTATTATCTTTTTTTTTTAATTGTATTATTATTTTTGTTTTAAGTTTTTTGTAATCCCCTAATGTGATTTATCTAAGTCCGTAGATGTGACCGTGGCATCACAGTGGGCCCTATCAGAATACCAGCGCGGTGGTATTTATTATCGCCGTATTATGCTGAGATAGGGGCCTTTTTGGCCTCGCACAGGTCTTTATTATTTTGTTAGTTTTTTTTAAACTTAAGCACCCTTTTTATTTAATTTTTTATATAATTTTGTTTTTTTTATTTTTTACTGTTTGTATTTCCTGTGCGTGTCCCAAATAAAATATTTTTCTTTTCTTTTTTTTTCTATCTAAAAGGAATCTAAACAAGGACCTCTTAAAGGATCCCATACACTTTACACAAAGTAAAGCGCTTGTCATAGCTCAAACCTACGACCTGCAACTCGTAAGTCAGGACCGTTACCACTGGGACCTTTATCTTAACTTTATTAGTATTTATTTATATGGTATGTGTCAACATTCCTTTACTACCGACGACGTACCGACACCGTTGGACCATGCATGATTTGTTTTTTATAACGCCTAGTTTTGGGTTACTTGAATTAACTACACCTTATCCGTACAAGTTGCCAAATTAAATTCATTCAGGTTTTTATTGGCGTTTATTTGACTAGGTATGTATTTAATTGCGCTGGGAACGATGTGTGAATAAGATACTTAGATGAAACGCCAATATTTTTTATGGCTGCCTAGCCACTTGCCCGAAACTTATAGTTCCAACTGTTGGGAAACAGGCATCCTCTTCTCAGGCATCTCATTCTCTTCGAGAGAGCGTAAAGCAACTGCCTGGGTAAGAACTCATGATCTATAACTCGGGACCGTTACCACTGGGCCACCACTGCTCTTGCATAATAGGTAAGGCTTATCATACATATCATCTAACCTCTTAGGAATATTTATATTTCTCTCATGTTTTTTTTAACTTCAAAGGTAGGCATAACCGTTTCGTACCTGCAGATAACGCGCACAGTGCGTTTTGTTCGTATCTATAGCAGAAACTTTCTTCACACTTAATTCGAAACTTTTCCTTCATTGCCAATCCTGCCCAACTGCATTGGTTTCTATGTACCTATAGCTTTATAGCACCGGCCTGTTGACGTCATCATAACTCAATTATTATACAATATAGCACCAAGTTCAATGCCGCTGGGCAAATGTCTCACAGAAGGTGAAAGTTAGCTACGTCATCGAGGTAACCCGACCAATGTTGTAACACCCAAGCAGATGGTCCGTCTGAGGCAATCGCGTGCTTTATGATTTTGCCGCATTATGTGACGTCTGATCATGAACTTTGTGTTACATTTGCCAATAGGTTGCAGATATGGAAAGTTTATTGTTGTTTTATGAGAAGAATCACGAATTGTGAGTTTATAAACTGCACTGTTTAATAGTCGCATTTCGAAATATCGCAATTACCATCCAGGATTATAAAAAAGCGTGCAAATTCGAATAATTTATTTTAATTAGGCACATAAAAGGCACTTTTCAACGTCAAAATTGCTCAAGACAAATGGCGATACAAAAACAAAGTAAGGACAACAAAATATCACGCCTGTATTGAAGGATTAAGCAGAGGTGTACCTATAGTATACCTTCATTTCACTAGTTATGTTTAAGACCCATATAAAAGGAGGCGAGCCTATTGCCTGGTACATATCCAGACTGCGAGCTGCTACTGAGAAATTCCAGATAAAAATACCCAATAACACTTTGCTCGACCCAGGAATCGAACCCAGGAATCGAACCCAGGACTCATGCTCAGCAGTAACGCTTACGAACACTAGACGAACGAACCGAGAACGAGAGGAACGTAGATAATTATTATTAAATTTAAAAAAAGATATGCAATGTTGACTTTTTGTAAGAATGAAAAGAATTTCTAGTAAGAAAGTCACGTTAATAATCGCTACATTAAAATTATATTACTTTCCATTTCTCTGACTGTAATTAATATCAGTATAGTAATCGAAATATCTGTGTGATTAATCTTGAGACCCTTTCGTATTCATAATTATACTTTCAAACATTTGTACGTTTTAAACTTGATTTCACTTATTATAGCTTTAAAGCGTAAATAATGAGGGTAAATTACTCGTAATACTTATGTATATAATATTACCTATATGTATTTAGTAAACATAGGTTTTCCCAACGTTTGCGAATTGATTGGATGATGACCTTTGTTATCTCTTGTGGGAGCGAGCTAGAAGAATATGGCATAGTTGCTTTTTTCCTACTATATATATAAATGTATTTATAATATATATATTATATGATATAATATTATATTATATTATAAATGTGAAAGTTTGTATGTTTGGTTGTTTGTTACTCAATCACGCAAAAACGGCTAAACGGATTTGGCACACAGATAGTTTATAACCTGGATTAACCTAAGGGATAATTTTTATTCCATTAGTACTTTCCCATGGGATAATTTCCGACCTCCACGCGAGCGAAGCTGTGGGCGAAAGCTAGTAAATAAATAAATAAAAGTCTTTACTGCAGACCAAATGATCAATAAAAACAAAAAAAAAATAAGTTAACAAAATAAAAAACACAATACAATAAAATGGCATATATACACACAAAAATAAACTAACGCCTTTCTTCTCTTGCACATTCAAATTCAAACATTTACGTGGCTATTACCAACAGGTTAAAGATTAACCCAGCTGTTGGTAGCAAGAATAACTGCCCAGAGTACACTAGATGTATCATCTTGACCCCCAGCTTCTGACAGCTTGATCAATTCTCTAATCATTACATTCTACGTCACATTACGTGTTGTTGTTGGTTGACCATCATTATATAGAACCACCAATCGTACAAGTTATTTTTGTTTCATGAAACCGGGGGTAAGGCTCATTACATCTCGGAGTAACAATTCAATTCACACCATTTTTGGATTAGATGAATGCCTGAATTGGGACACATTGTTAAATGTGTCCCAATTCAGGCATTCATCATTAAGGATACTTTAGTATTGCGAACGTTTCGAAACATTGGACTTGTTATGTCGGTCTGTCATTAACAAAATGAGTTACGTTTCTGCTACTATGATTATTTGACAAGGTCTTGGATTCAATTTCAAATGACTGTGTGTAACAATATCTTGTTGGAATTTTTCTGTCATATTGTTTTTTTTTATATTTCGCGTCAATTTGTTCAAGACATTTCGATTTATTTGAAATAAAATCATTTAAGTTTTAAAGTACCACTTTCTTATTTGACCATCTTTCAGACACTAATCTTCCCTCTAGCAAGACTCTCAGGACTAATTTATCATCCGAACAGAAAACCTCGCAAACATGAATAATAATATGCAGAAAATTATAATAAAGCTAAGATTACGGTCGTCCATCACATCTCTAACAATATAACATATTGTAGTGTGCATTAGGTAATCAAGTTATATCATGCGCACACGCACCACCTACATACTTACATAAAATTTAACAATTACAGTTTGTCGGAAGTGTCATATAGCACGTCGTATTTATTATGCAAGTCATTTTTGTGTGATTTTTGACAATCCGTTTATAGATGGTATAAATGCCAATATTTTTTTGGTGGCGTAAAAGGTAAAGTTTGTGTGTGATGGATATAAATGTGGATGGATGGAGTGGGAGAGGAATGCCAAAGAAAAGATGTTTGAATTGTGTGTTGATTATATGAAAGAAAAGGGAGTGAAAAACACGTGTTGGACCGCCCCCAGGTAAACAACAAGGAGCGGAAGATGAGGTAAAAACTAAAGTTAAAATTGTAGTAATAGATTTGGGAGCAATCAACATACTACTAACACCTATGAAGTATGGGGATACCATACTTCATAGGTGTTATTAGTATGTTGATTATTGGCCGATTCCTATAATTTACGAACCGTTATTGGTTAAAATTAAGACTCTTGTTTCTTTACCAATTATGAAGCAAAGACCTCATTCAGCTTTACAAAGTAAACCCTCCCATATGAAAGTAGCTATAATAGATAAAATTTGCTTAAAAATCTATTTATATACCCAGTTAGGCAATAAAAAATTCTACTATTGGTAAGCAAAAGATTTCTTTTTAGTTTATAGGAACCGAGCGTTAGTCAATAGAGAGAATAGGTAACTTTACGGCAAGAATGCTCTAGGGTCGATCACATCATAAAGGTCAAAAGCAAGATCAGATAATCCATTAGATGCGAGAGGACCAAGACCGAGATAAATGGCGTGCAATGTACTAGACTTACAGTCAGCGTTGGATGGATACGGATTGTTCAAGAGAGAGAGAGAGGAGATCCAATAATGAAATAAAAATAAAAGGCTGTACGGTTATTCTTAAACCAAATCAATTTCACAAAGTAATTTAATTAATCGGTATCTCTGAAGGCTAATTATGAATGCCAAACGTGGACAATGCCCTTAGATCTATCTGATCAGAACCGCGGCCTTTACGGTCACGATAAACGAGCTACTTGACCTATTAAATTAGTTACATTAAGCCCTTAGGGCTTTTACTGCTATAACAGACAGTAGATTTAGTAGCTTTACTGAACATGATTTAAATCAATCAATTTGTTGTTGTTTATGTTTATTTCTTAGCAGAATATATCATAAGCAATTAATGTATATTAGAACAAATTGAATGGTGACAAATTCAAATTGCTGTACTGGTTCAAATTATGTTGTAGATGCATAATAATTGGCACTGCAAGAAATTATATCTAGCAACACGGTGTCGTTTGTCATTTACATGCTGAGATTCTACATAATATGCATATAAACACGTTTTTGATGCATACAACTGTTAAATAATTACATCCTGTATTGAACAGATTTTTAATTTCCTTCATTACAATACTCAATAAATTTATTGCATTCCACAACACAAACACAACTTAGGTGGAAGTTTTACAAAGAAATGGTCATTGCGGATGTGAACCCTGTCGAGCACAGCAAAGTAGGAGAGGAATAGGGCTTTAAATTGAAAATATAGTTGTTATACTATATAGCTTTATACTACATATTTAGTTTTTAAATTTTATTGACATGAATAGACGTGAATTTTATATTAAAGCTACTGATATCATGAAAACAATCCAGGGGCTGTATTATGAAGTATTAATTCCATCATTGCGAAAAAAGGATGGTGCTATCGGCCTTGTATAGTTCCGTCTCCCACTCACACTGGAAAAATGGTGGCAATAATACATCGTAATAGGGCCCCTGATCAACACTAACATTACAATCATTGTTACTATGTCTATAAGAGGACCAATAACTATGTAGTTTACGTACGGAAAGCACACGTCAGTTATGGGTGCGAGAGAATTTTCCAACCGACGTGTTTTGTACGTCTGTATCATTAAATGTGGGCTAGGCACAAGTGAGCGGACTAGGCGACCTCGAGCCACGCCTTGTAAGGGCTGGTTGCCACGCGGAAACCAAGCTGCCTGGGAAAATGTATGACCACAAAATTCCTTCACTTTTGTTGCAAGAATATGGTTCAAAAGTTAATGACACTGGAACAGTTTTTAGGTTTCGTTAGTAGGATAAAAGGCTTTTATGTCTGATTCAAAAGATAATGAATTTTTTTTCTTCACTAAGTTCAAAGTTTGATGAAACTATCTATTTATTATTGTTTTATTGGTTACTATGAATGACAGCTAGGATGAAAAATCTTTGAATAAAAGTAGTCATTATCGTTATTTGTCTGAAGGGTTCTACTTAATAGGTTACGTTTGAGGAAATAAACACAGTTTTAAATGTCCTTCAATAGTATCGTTCAAAATTAAGCTTAGTAGGTAGGTAAGATATTTTAACAGCTGCAAAAATAAATCAGTTTCCTTTAGTAAATGGAACATTGTTCTAAATGTTAAAGTGGTGCAATTGATTTACCGAATGATTAAATCAGTTTCTGACCAGGTTGTCGATTTATTATATCAGATCTCGATCGTTCGACATTTAGATACGGTTTTTTATAGGACTGTCTGCTACAATTATGGTCATGTGACCTCAAGCTTGAGCTTTTACAAGAGTAGGTACTTGATTATCTAATAATCACTTTATCTACAAATAAATAAAGAGTTAAGCAATCACTTAAAGGAATTGTTAAAGCAGTTGTTATGTCTCATATAAACATTTAAGATAAATTTAAATCTTCTGTCTGACACAGTCCTATTGACACAAATTCATGTAGGTACAGTAGTTATGCAAGGAAAGAAGTAAGACTTAGCCTTACCTTGATGTAAATGCCTGTATCTTGAATAAACTATGTATTAAAGTAATACCTAATGAATTGAGGTGGCTGTTGTCGGAAATTGTACTTTTTTTTGTTGTTTCAGTAATAGTCAAATCTTGTGATCGGTTTTTCTCAACTTCCCGCTATCTGATTTAGTTAATTTTCATACCTACATGATTGTGATGCTTCTCATTTTATAATAAAGATAGACATCGGTGCTTCGTTGCTCCAAAATACCAGTTTTCAGTACATGATAGTCTTCTATACTACAAGACTAGCATGGACTTGAATTTGTCTAATAACTTTAACGAATAACTCCATGTTTAATTGCAAGAACAAAATTCAATTAACCCAATTTACCAAGTAAATTTTACTATCAATATAAATTACTCAGGCATGTACAGTCGTCCACGTATTAAAGTGGGCCTATAAATCCACCTGAATTGCATCAATCAGCTGCATGGTGAAAGGCTAGGGATGGAACCAGTCTCCGACCTTCGCGTGCCCGAGGCCTTGGACAGAAGTCATTAGCAACTGGACTTCCGCATACCATCATGCAAGAACTCGCTTTTAAATGCCTGGATCAACACCACAAAATTACACGTATAACATTTACATTCAAGATCTTGTGAACTGTATTAAGAAATCAGTTTTTTTTTTTGTAAGAAAGTTTACTGAGTGGAATCTTAATTTCGTTCCGGATAATTAGTTTACCTTCTCGCCATATAATTACGGTAATTACATAAAATATAATACACTCTGATCGAATTCGAGATGCAATTCGACTAATGAGTGTTGACTTACCGCAACCTCGATTATGCTTGAATCGAATGCATGTTTTGTCTTCATTAATCGATGTATATAATTACCTGTAACAGAAAACAAATTGATTAACATTTCATTGACACTTAACAAATATGTTGACATTTCAGTAAGTAGGACGTACGAGTACTTATATTCTGCGCGCACGCCCTTACGACAGCCGACCGCCGCCCGCCGCGCCGTCGCAGGCCTTTCTACGTAACATTGTGGTGGCGACGGCTTGCATACGAATTTGTATGATATAAACAAATCTAAATTAGTTTGAGTTAATTTAATTTTAAGGCTTGATATTTGGCAATATAATTTAAAAAGTTTTAGCTAACGATCTAAGTGAATTCAAGCAAGCTTTATTATTATGGAGAAAACCGGGTTTTATTACCTACCTCAGTAGGTACTTTTATGAAAGAAGTAAAATTTTATCAATACCGAAATAGACACAAGCCAAGAGTCATTGGTATTATATCTCAGTGACCTGGGGCGATAATCACGAGAATAAATTTTACGGCATTAACGTGAGAGAGTACACGATGGCCCAGATGAAGTACCTACGCCTTTTTAAACGTCTAATTAATTTGAACTGATTGAAATGAGAACGTGGATGTAAGGTGACACATGTCAGAGCCGTAATCACGACATCCACGTCGAGGTCCTTAATTACATGGCACACGGCGGCTGACCAAAGCCTTGAGAGAGCATATTGTAGAATGTTCGTCCGAAGAAAAAGTTACGGATATTTTTATTTATAACTAAAGAGCATATAACACCTTCTGTTATTAAACTTAATAGTTCCTGAATATGAGAATTGAACGTCAAAGTTTAAACGTAATTACAGGCGCTCAATAATTGCAGATAGAGGAGATAATGAAGTCGTACTCAACTTCATAATGATGGGGGTGCGATCTTAACACATAAACACATGTTTAACTGACAGCGAACGTCACTACAACATATTAATAGCAAATCTATAACGTAATCCAAATCTTTGCATAATATGATCATATAAAAGCTCTACTTTTCAAACCGGTCGTTACGACCTTGTATCTCAGAAGTAGGCGTTCGAGATCTGTCAACTGTTATGAAAAGAGAAGTGTTGGTTTAAGAATAAATAAACAAAGGCGACGTTGCAAGGTTAGTGCGTCCACCCTAGCTTCCGGCGGAACAGAATCTTGAAAATCTTGACACTCAATTGACCATAATACATGGGTGTTTGACCTCGTATTGTACTTTCGGCTACGTTCACATAGGAAGCAATAAAACCAAGACTACACAGTTATGGAATCGTTTTAATTGTAGCTAATGAGTGTATTCTTTTTATTCTTTATACGCAACGTTCATAATGGTGTTGCGAAAGATTTGGTTGGCTCCACGGTTTTTATACCTTTGCCACAAACTTACATTGAAACGACAATTGTAATGAGATCCGGTTATTTTTTATCTGTCAGATACTTGTTTAGTCTTCCGGGTATATGACTATATGACATGGGTAATATTATAATCTTTTTGGATTACATGTTATCTACACGCGTTGGATCGATCAAGATTTATTTATCCTGTTTAGAATTTGAAAATCGATTTTCTTTGCATAAAATCGATTATTCTATTTTAATGCATTCAAGGACACTGATCGAGACTAAATAGAAGTTTTATTATTATAACGCCTATGCCGTTTAGGGTCCCTCAAAGGGATAATCAAAAAATCTCCATAGATATAAAATCCTTTAGTTTACTTCACATTCCTAGTTTAGCGCTGAATCTACATTTAATTACCGGTCGACTGACGCATGATTGGAATGAAATTGAATTAAACCTAGATATACGGCAAAGGAGTCTAATCCTTTAGGCTGTTATAAATACAAACCTAAATACCAACGGTCATCCGTAATCTATCGCCACCAATAGCGATATTGTAATAAAAAGAATAGTCCATACATACATAAACTCACGCCTTTTTCCCATGGGGTGGGGGTAGGCAGAAGCTACAGAAGGCCATCTGCTACGATCCTTTTTTTTTTTTTTTTTGGGTGGGGAATTATCTAATAATTTCTCCCGCTCTGGGTGGAGCGGGAGGGCGTGTCAGACTCACTGACTAAAACCCACCCGTGTTCCTTCCGTTGCCTGTACGTTGCCAGGGGCCACGGTATCCCTTTCGGACTTTCCCGCAAATCTGCTACGATCCTTACATACTCATTTTGTTTAGTTTACGTTCATTCACCTGGTCATACACACACGCCGTTCGCGAGTACTACGCAGCTGACATTTCTAAAGAACATTATCAATAAGGCGTTTCCACTTACATCTGCCTCGTAAATACCTTTCGTTGGTCGCGTTTCATTCATCCTCTCAACACGACCAAACTATCCAAGCATACTCTTTGAATCTTTTGTCAAATAATAAATAGGTACTGACGGCTACTGACACATCAAGCTATACATTTCCAGTATAAGCTGACCTCGCATTGTACGGAAATCTTATACAATGCGAGATCAGCATAAACTGGAAATTTATAGCTTGATGTGTAGCCGGGTGTACAAATATTGTTTTCGAAAATCCGGATTAAAAGATAATGTGGCAACCCTATTCATTGACATTTCCAAAAACGTCGCGGTATTTGATATAGTGAAGAAATGGTTCGATATCTAACAATAACAAAAGGTTTTCAACTAAATTAAATAGCAACCATGTCTTACATAATTGCGTAACAACCAATTTAATGCCTACACTTAGTTTACCAAGATACCAAATACCAGGCTGACAGGGGTAATAAACATTTAGTCCGTATTTCTGTATCTTACATTAGCTTACACCAAAATTATAGTACAACCCTACTTCATTGCGCGAACTGTAATACTTAATATGATCAATTTAATTGCATGAGCGTTGCATCAAAGCCTCAAAGTATTGCATGCAATTTAGGGGTGTCAAGTTGAACTTATCGCGTGAACACATCAGGGATTTCACGTTTTATAAATTGTATGCAATAATTCAGCCTCCCAGGCTTCGGTAACTCGAGCCGAGGTAACCCGAGAGTACCCGAAGGCGATTTCGTAATAGTCGTGTACGCAGGCCGTCGTTGCCCGCTACACGTTTAGTTTTAATTAAAACAGAATTATGGTTGCCTTACGACGGCGACGACGTTCGAAATGGACATTTGTAATTGGTTCCAATTTTCTTTAGATTGGAAATGAGGTATTTAAACATGATTGCTATTGCTATCTAACGCACTTAGTTTTCATTAAAATTGAAGTTGCATTAAAGAACTTGTCGATGCTTCAAATCTAAGAAATGAAAGCTCCTGCAATTTAAATCTAAAAAAATCGAAATAATCAAATCTGTGGGAGTGATTTTGTTAAAAGGGACGGAAGTGTGTCACAGGAAGCCGGGTAAGCGCGCACTATTTGTGCTTACGTGGTAGATTACAGCCCTCTCCCTCTCGAAGAGTGGAGGCCTGTGTCCCGGCAGTGGGTACATTATAGGCTGAATATGCTTATGTTATGTAAAGTTCAACTGATCTTGTTTTTTGCAACTGAAAGTTAAGTTGCAAAACAAATTGTTAATGTCTAAATATTTCCTTCTCAAAACGGGTCTTATTTGTCAAAAGACATAACAATGACTCTCTCAGAAACTTCAGATTAAATCATTAAAGCCTATATTGTCGCGGACTCGCGGTCAGAGTAACTTCCTACCGTGAATAGAGTAATAACCACACGAGTTAACCACCGTTAAGATCTTACTACGGAAGAGTGATATCGAGATACCGTGGGCAGGGAAAATGCATTCCTTGCTGGATCGATGCGGAAAGCGGAGAGAAGCGCCCGACCGGGGAGCGACGACTAGACAATGTTGATGTGCTGGATGTGGCACGAAGTTTTAGGAAGTGGATCTGTTTAGTGATTAGAAAAAGTAGTTGTGATTTCAGATGAACTTAGAAATAGGATTTAAGGCTGAAAACATGTAATTTGTTTCGCCTTCAAAAATCGCATGCTGCAACGACCGATGATGTGAACTGCATTCTGCATCATCATCATGCATCTTATAAGTAGAATACACAACATAATACAATATGCTAATTAGAAAAGCTAGGTGAAATATAGGATTTTATTATTAACTGGAAAACTGGTTTTCCAGTTTTTTTACATACAGTTTTGTAGGCGAATCATTTTATAATGTTTAGTCCTTAATATATTTATTTTAAAAAAAAATCCTAGTGCCTACGCCTCTGTGTCATATCTAGTAACTCGCGATCTCCGAATCGTTTTCCTTACACTACCATTAAACGTGAAGACTGTTGCACGCGTGATAAGCAGACGCGGAACAGTAATCTCAATGAAATAGAAACAAACTGGCTTTTAAATAAAACATTATATTGTAATTATGTTCTAGAATCACGCGCAGCTAAAGTAAATAAACATAGAATTAAAACATTTTAATAGATTTGGCTGGTTATATTTTTTATTATATTATATTTTTATTTACCAAATGATATTTGTTTTTTGTACAGACATAAGACATAATATCACGCCTGTGTTCCCCGAAGAGTTAGGCAGAGGTGTTCAGTTCTGTTTGAGTCCCATGTAATAGGAACCGAGCCTATTGCCATCAACCGGACACAAATCCAAACTCCGGTTTGCTGCTGAGAAATTCAAGTGTGTTTGTATTTTTGTGGAAACTACATTTCCAACCAGTTTCAAGAGACTGTCTTAACTCTATTTTAATGAGAGAAATATGCTTATCACTACCTACATGTTATGTTGGTTTACGAATCAGCAAATTTAAAGATACAATCACAATATTATTTCTCCGAACTCATTAAAAAAATAAAAGTCATCAAAGAAATCTCTGCAAACAAGACGTATTTGAATGACCGAAGAGATTCGATACTGCACACTCACGCAACCGTCAGAAACCCTTGAATTAACGACTATAAAAATACTGTATATTTATCTCAATATACTATGTAGGTAAACATATGTTTGGAGGTTCTTATTGTTATAATAAACAGAAGTTATCCTTGGCAAATTTGTGGTTTGCAACTTTCGAAACTACTAATCAATCCATAATATAAAGCTGAAGAGTTTGTTTATTTGAACGCGATAATCTCTGGAACTACCACTTGGATTTGAAAAAAATCATTTTGCATTTGATAACCCAATTCTTGAGGAAGGCTATTTAACAAAACGAAAAGAAGTCAGAAAGAATGCTAAGTGAAAACGAAGTTATAGCACGTGCGGGTGATGAGCTGCGACGCCGTGGGTCGGGGACTGAAATTTCACGCGGATAAATAACTAAGTAAGTAAGTTAATAACTGTGCTAATTTTTGACGGTGTGTTTTTGATAACCTGTGTCTGGTTTCCTTCCAAAAGATTGTTTTCAAAGTCCACAAACAGTTCCTTTCCATATGATAAACAGCTTCCCTAGGATACATGTGAGAGCAACTTATTATCTTATGACATTTTCGAGCGAATATCAGATTTTATACCAAGAAATTTTCTCTCAAAACCAATCCATAATTTTCGCATATCCGGCCTTAGTAAGGTTTGCAGAGTGTTCTGAAGTTTGATGTTATCGGATCAGATAAATTATATGTCAGATATCGTAGTTTATAAACTAAGAATTAATATCGGGCAATTTGTTTTTATTGCTGAATGGGTATTCCTCGACCAAGCCTGATGGAAAGCGATGGGTCACGTCTACGATGGAACGAGCGTGTCCAGAAGATGACTGTTCACTCATGCTTTGAACAGCTGACGGGTTAGATGTGGAAGGGAACACAGAGTTCCACACTTTGGCCGTGCGCATAATAAATGTAGAAAAGAAGCGCTGAGTAGTACGACTGGTCGGGATATCAACCAAGTGCGGATAATACCCTGCAGTACGTCTGGTACGACAAAAGAAATGGAGATGGTGGGATCAGGCCGTGGATATTATACCTACTCTCTGATAAGTCTGTTACAACCGTGTATTGAGATATGGTATAATGTACAAGTCCTTTTCAACATTCCTCAGCACTAAATAAAAGTACTTCGCACAGATATATTTGCAGCTCAGCGGAAATTTCAACACTTCATACCAATCGTGTATTAGAATTAGCATGATCAGGTTACGAAAATACCTTAAGGCTCTAGTGCAGTCGACTAAAAGACGCGATTACGACGCTTATTATATAATATAATACATAGGTACAAGAAATTCGTGACAAAAGCTATCGTAATGTGGACAAACGTGGGTTCTAAAGTTGCCATACATGGATAATGTGGCAATTTTAATCTGAGGTAAGGCCGCGTTTGCACCGAACGTAAAATCAGCCGCCGACTTTGAGAATGTTTAAAAAACAAAGGACTGCAATCAGTCGGTGGCTGGTGTTGTTTTTTCAGACACATATTTTGAATTTGACGCCGCTCACAGTCGGCGGCTGAATATATGTAAGTTTGGTGTAAACGCGACCTAACGTCGTATATGGCTAAGAAGGTAAGTACCTATTTAGAATAATATACGGGTCATTTAAATAATTTTGTTGAAATAGGTAATGTACGATAATGTATTTCGTGAAAAAGGGCACAGTAAGTGAAGTGAATATGCTTAGAAAGATAACTTGACACAAGCTGAAATCATATAGCCTTAATAGTGTCTTACATGGCTGCTGGATGAGTAAGAACAGTAGAATCCCTTTGACCTTTCTCCACTCAAGCTTTCTGAGATAGATAGCTTATCATTGGTCAGATGAAACGATGTCTGTATGAAACAATGTAGAACAAAGCTAGGCTCATAATTGACTATCAAAAGTTTTCTCACGTAGGACTTTCACCAGATTGGACAAAATAAAATATTCTAACGTTTTCGAACACATCATACCTGCCGAAGCATTTTCTTAGGTATACAAGACAAAGGAGCTAAGTAGGTTTAACCGCAAGACATCACGCCCCGCTTGTTAATCCATGACAAAAGTTTACGTAATCTGGTTGTAGATAACTACACAAAGCCTCAATAAAGGACATAATATTTAATACTTACATTGTACATCAAAAGCATGACAATAATAAGTTGAAATATTAAAAACTATCTGCCTAGCCTTTTCCCAACTATGTTGGGGTCGGCTTCCAGTCTAACTGGAGTAGCTGAATACCAGTATTTTACATGGAGCGACTGCCTATCTGACCTCCACAACCCAGTAACTGGGTACGATACCCCTTGGTAAGACTCATGAGGAATCATTTAAGTGTTATTTTTTTAATACTGTGCTAAACATATCCTTTGTTTTTTTTTATTGAATTGGCTTTAGAATGAATCAGATTTAAAAGGTCCTGATTTCTTGCAAGAGATTTCAACCATCATTAAAAATATAAATTGAATGATAATGATGATCAATCGACCCAACAAATTGATGGAGAAATTCAACAAGTAAGTATTATAAATGATAAACACCTCGAAAGTTCTTTTGAAGCACCTCGAAAATATCTAAAGAAAATAAAGTATAATATTAAAAAAATAAAGACAAATTTTGCAGAAAAAGAATATGATATTTCGCTAAGTCATTATTTCATTATTATTATTTCAGCCGAAAGACGTCAACTGCTGGACAAAGGCCTCCCCCAAGCACCGCCACTTCAACCGGTTCTGTGCTTCTTGCACCGCCCACGTGGATGTCGCAAATTATCCCACGGGAACACGGTCTCGGTAGTAACCGAGATAAAAAAAATATCCTATGTCCTAAACCCAGGTCATAGTCTAGCCATGTGTCAAATTTCATCCAAATCCTTTCGGATCATTTATCATCATTTATATTATGGAAGTAAAGTTTATTTACACAAACGTATTTACATAATTTAAAAACTAACAGACTTAAAATAATAATATGTACAAGTATATAAAAGGGGGGGGGGGATAATTATAGGGCATTAAAAAATTCGTCCGCATAGTTGTCAACAGGAAAAGTGCCCAAAAGGCTGGCAGCATTGCTGTTTCGGTTTTGAATGAAATTTGGCAAATGCTAAAACGTCTTTTCAACTGTTTTAGCGTGAAAGCGTAAGAAATTAACAAACAATTTTAATATTAGTTAGGATTATTGTGTTCCACATGTGTTTACTTACACATCTTCCCATATACATACATACATATGTATGTATTTCAAAGACTCGAGTGCGCAATTCGTTACGGTCTTGATTGTACAGTTTGGGTCGGCAACCTGTCCTCGGGTTGTGAACATAACTTTGTGAACTACTAGAACCATATATAAAGAAGGTATTCATTTATATCTAGTAGGTAAACAGTACCATCACGGATTTTGCTTACTCAGACTCAATAGGGCAGAAGTTGTTTCATAATTGAGAAAACTTTATAAAATCAATAGAATCTTCTCTTTGGTCTTTCTCTCAAGGATATAGCAATTGTTTGCTTTGGCAAGTATGTATGTTGCCACCACACTTACCCAATACCGATTAAAAATAAAGTGAATCACACAACTTGAATCTCGAGAAATGAGGCGTAGCATCTTCTTGATGTCCCATATCATTCAGCATTATGAAATTCTTAAAGAATTCTTACGAATATGGTCTTCGCCCTTCGTACAAGACTTCGTGACGTGTTGCGTAAGTTTTTTAAAAACACGCTTTTTGTTATGATAAATGTATTTTTTCTGTTACCTCGTCATGGTTTGTGAAGTATTCGTGCATGAAGAGTTGATTCTATCACGTTTTTAGCTGATTTGGATTCAATAGACATCAAATTCATTTATTAAACTTACACATAGTTTACAAGCATACAAGTAACATGACATGAAATTCTAACCAACAGAAAACTTACACAGATTGAACAGCGGGTCCCAAACTAGGCACCTGTATCTTGGAGACCCAAACACTGCACAAAGTTAACAAGTTAAATTGTGAATTCTTACAATTTGTTTACTGAGTTGTATTGGTATCAAGGATAAAACACGTCCTTACTTTCGCTATATTTCTTAATCGTATGGTATTTACGACTAAGGGATTCATTATTTTTAATCTTTTTATTAGATCGTGTTAATACTATTAATTTCATTAATTTTTGTATGACTATCAAGTTCAATAAATGTCTAGTTACTACAAATAACTGTTTTAATTACACTTGTTAAAATAATTGATATCTATAATCACTTTACATCGTTTATTTAGAACTTAAAAGTAGATTTAAACTTGCGTAATACCAACATTTGTAATTACATCGACGCAAAAACTATAAAAACCGTAAAAGTAATCGATCTATATCTAAACGTACATTTCTCAATAAATCGACGATCGCACTCAGATATCGATTTGAGACAATCAATAAATAAAATTACATCATCGAAATCAGTTGGATAAAGATAGATGAAATGGAAAACTTTGGCACAAACGATAAGAAAGAATTGATATTAGGTAATAACAATTTGAAATTCATAGGTACTGCACAAGCACATACTTCAATTCCTATCCATATACTTTTTGAAGGAATGAAAATCATAGACGGTAAATTAAATAGATAGAATAGATACATAATAAGAAAGTGTAGTAGAATATATTTCGGATTTCATATCACGATTTCAACGATTACATTTGCTCCAAATACACGCAAAATCTGACCAACAAAACTTCACGAAACATGAAACGCTCCAAAAACTGCAATTGCATTACATATTATTATTCCAAAAGAATACGATCCAGATCATGATATACCTGATACGAATACTTTAATGTATTATGACAACAATGAAGTAACCATGGCAACTGCTTTAAACTAACCGCCTTTACGTAGACTTGCGACAGACTATCTTTACCCTTTACATAGAATCACATACGCAAATCAAGGTACCCAAAAAGTCGCGAACATTGAAAATTAAAAATTTTAGCTAAATTTGAACACATATTTTGCACTTTTCCATCTTTTTTTGCAAAGTCTTCAAGCACTGTTTAAATTTCTGAAGCTATCTTTATCTGACTGGCTTTAGATAGACTAATACTATCATAAAAACATAGCAAATCATAGCACTTTGCCTCTTTCCTTTTTCCTTTATTTTGGAGTTCCTATGTACCCATAGTAGCACCTCTACTGAAAACTGTTGTGACTGGACTCAAGACAAAACTGTACTGTCTACAACAGACAAAACTGCGTGCGTACTATCTTAACGTCAAGTCCTTAGCAGTCAGTGGTGTAAGTTCATAAAGCAATTGCTCTAGTTTCCAATGTTACATAAACCACCTTACTGGACTAACTGTCTTATTACTGTGGACATTTTAGGTCGGTTTATGGCAATTTTCATAGTAACAAGAAATGTTGTATGTTGCAAATGATATGAGAGAACTTAATGTTACTAAAGTTACTTTGAAGAATACTGATGTGATCAAAGACTGTGGAGAAGACTTTATTGAAGAAATAGGCTAGTAACACATTGAAATAAAACCAAGAATAATAGACTATTATGTAAATAATTGTGAAAAGAAAACCAAACCTAATACAGATCTCAATATTATAGAGCTAGAACATATTGAAGGAATCATGAAAACTTCTAAACAAAAAAATAAAAGCTTATTTAACATTGACATTATGACAATTCTTTTTATAATATAGTTCACACATGGTCAACATGCACTCAATGCGTTCACATACGACCTTCTTGTTATCAAAAAGCATATAGAGAGACATGACAAACGCGTGGTTCTCGAGAAGCAAACAAACACTAAACGGAAATTGGAACAAGTTACAATAACATCCGAAGTTAAAGAAGATATCCTTGAAGTTTTCTTTCCAAACTTCCTATGCAATTAGTTCCATTGGTTACGGAGTCTTGATAATAAATCTTTCAAAAAGACATCTTTCTGATGCTAGGGATTGCGAAAATTGACTATTTACTTCACCTTCGTCTTGTCGATCAGATTTTTACAGAATAGACCATTAGGAATCGCTTCGATGACATACCTTATTATCTTAGCATAATCAGCCTATAATGTTCCCACTGTTACTGCTGGGACACAAACCTCAAGTTGGTAGATGTCACATGTCTTCAAATTTTTGGTTCTAGAACATGCCATTCCTCACGATGTTTTCCTTCACCGTTTCGAGAGCAGTGGTGGTGAAATAATTTACACAAAGTAAAGCGCCTGTCTGGGTTCGAAACTACAGCCTGCAATTCGTAAGTCGCTCTCAAGACCACTGCTCTCACAAGTATCTTAGAGATACAGAATTCAGAGCATATTTTATTCGTTCTTACCCATACGAGTGTTTAATGCTATAAGTAAAACTTTTACCGTACTGAAAATCTACTCTGAGGCCAAAACTAAGCTTAAAGAATGGCTGCTCGGCCGGACATACGAGAAAACAGAGAGTTTACTTTGTTGCAGTTGATAGGTACCCACCACACTCTGATAAAAATACATAACTACACTCACACTTACACTCCACACTTACTCACCTCAACTGTTTGTGTATATTTATTCAATGTAGGTAATTGATTTGTTTTCACTCACATATTTGTTAAATTTTATTATTATTATTTTAAACTTAATTTTTGTAATCATCAAAAGCAATCTTGCGCTAGCAGAACCTTTTAAATTGTTAACTTTGTGTAGTGTTTGGGTCACCAAGGTACACGCTGTGCCTAGTTTGGGGTCCGCTGTTCAATCTGTCTAAGTTTTCTGTAGGTTAGAATCTCATGTCATGTTACTTGTATGCTTGTGAACTAAGTGTAAGTTTAATAAATGAATTTGAATTTGAATATTTTATTGTTTTGAAGAATTTTCATGTAGTTTTATAGGAAAATTCCTATTGATATTTCAGCATATTTAAACTACCAGGAAGAAATTAAAGTTCAGCATAGAATTAGAAACAGTTGACTCATAACTAAGGTCCAGTAAACTACTGTGTTATTGAACACAAACTACTGCAGGTTACATAGTTCTACTACCCAACAAAATGTGCCCTACTTCGAACCTTAGTGATGGTGAAAGATAAATATCGATTTAAATGTAACTGACCAGGAAAGGCTGTAGTAACGGGACACGTTTCGTAACCTATTGTCGATATCTCGCTAAGATCTAAGACATTACTGTTGCGGAATTGTCGATATTTTCCTCACGTAAAAGTAGTATCCAGATAGGGATTGATTTGTATCGCAAACATTGAAAGTATTCTTCATTAATTATGTAGTAGTATCCATTTCTATCGGGGTTCCTTATTTGAATTAATGAGCTTATTGCGTTCGTTTTGCTCAGATTATTCGTTTACGCATATGATTTTCACGCGGAAATGTTAACAGTAACTCATCAACATAAAAATCAAAAACGCATGTAGTGAAAATAAATTAAAATAATAAGACAAAACCGCATTCTGATTGAAAATATTGCGTTTGAAAGAATTGCAGAAAATCAGTACCATTCCGTAATATTAAGTAAAGATTTCTATTACAAATACAAATAACCATAACAATCGTAACACCCAATTTCTTATTTCAACAACTAACTTCATAACGGAACCGCAAATTGAAACAAAACACAATCACTTTACTACCAATTATCGATAATAACATCATAATCGATATTTCGCAAACATTTCTGAATCGAGTCAGGTGACAACCCGATTCGATTAGTGCAGGTTAATTGGAGCAAGTGCATTTTATGTAATGTCTTGTTGAAACTCTTGTCCGACCGTAGCGACGTGATAATGTAATTGATTCGGAACTGGTATTTCTAGTTCGGTATGGTACGGATTAAGTGACAATGTACCTGTTACCGTATGTGGCAATTCGTGTCCAAATCTGAGACTAGTAATTTTGTATGGCTATTTTGAGAAGTTTGTGGTAAGTTATGATAATAGGGTTGTGCTCACGTTTTGTACCTTTAGAGATGAGTCTAACGATAAACAGTGGAACGATATAGTATAAAGTTTTGCCATCATCATGTTCTAACTTTGATTATCGCTAAAAGCTAAATGAATAAATTGAGAAGATAAGCTCGTTGTTTAATTTCAATTAGATAATTCTCGTCATCAAAATAAATGATTATCATGTCTTTGTAGGCTTACAATATGCAGTAAAATAATGCATAATAATCACGATAAGTAAGAAGAAATATTTTTTTAAATTAGTGATTGTGCTATAAATAATATATATTATTATATAGTTCTAACACTTTTATGGTCACAAGCTGTTAGTTACACAACATAATATTATTATTTATTGTGTCGTGTCCTTTATAGCAATGTGGGCCAAGTAATTGTTTATAATAAATGCCTAACAGTTGCCCACGACTCCAAGGTCTACACCTTGGACCGTGATAACGACCATTATCAATACGATCGAGCCGTTTGACATGCTGGACCTTAGTTCTAATTGGTGCCGACTTTTACTCAACGGCACGTAAATAAAACAACAATAAATTATAGAAACCTTATACCGCACATAGAAATTTTACAGTAGGTCAAAAGGAACATATAATAAAGATGATTTTCCACTTAATATTTATATATTTGTACATTGCAGGATAAAACCAGGGGTGTTCACGCGAAAAAAAACATCGACGGTATACCTATCATTTTCTTTTTTGAACCAAGAACAATTTTATTCAACCTGGCAATCAACACTAAAACTATCGACACGCGTTACATTGTTTAAAATTCAAATTATATAACATAGATTGAAAAATCCTTCCACATATATTATAATCTAAATCCTAACCTACTTGCTGAATTACGTAACACATTCAAAGAGGTTCTAATTAATAATGGTTGCCAGTACTAAAAGAGTCGTTACACTGACTTCGTAAGCTCCATATTAGATTGATTTATTATCTAGAATAAAAGAAACTGTATCTGACAGATTGCTATCAATAGCAACTGTTGTTTTCCGTTTACGAAATGTAACAGATGTCTTTTGAGTTTTGACTGTTGCGCAATTGTTCGCGTGCCGCCTGTCAGTTGTTATGGATGAAAGATGGCCACGATATTTTACAATTTGTAATGGCTAATACATTGCATCTAGTGTAGTTAGCTACAGTTAAATATCATAGAAGTCATTTATCATTGTTTTAAAGTGTGGCTAACATTTCTTTTGGCACAAATCCAATTAGTAAAAAAAATGTTTTCGCTGTTGTACCAAAGCCTTTTTAATGAAGTGTCAGCCATATTTTTTGTAAGCTAACGATTATCTACATGTAGCACGTCTGTTTTCTTCTCATACAGCAGCCAGACTGTCATTACTCAATGTCAAAGAAGAATAGGTAGACTAGCTCACTTGGATCTAACTTATTTAACTTACTTTTAAAAGAACATCTGTTGTAACTAATATTAATGATGATTACCTGTAACAAAAATAATAAAATATCGTTAGTTTTGCCGTTTAAAAACCATGTAGCAGAATCACTAACACATTACACGATAGAATTTTTGCTTCAAATTCCGAACTCATACATCATTCGGTTTTTTTTCCTTTTTTATTTACGTTCCTCAAGTGCTTGTACCAAAAGCGTAAAATACACAGTGATGTAAACCAAATTTTTGCAAACAAGACGTGACAAGACCATGAAAACAATTTTTCATGACTATAATGTTAACCACACCAATTCACCATCGATTTTACCAATAATCGACATAACTATCGATTTGTTCCGCCCGTATTACCATGAGTTCTCGATTCTAGTATCGATAATTGACTCCGATAACACCTTCACTTACATAACACTTTGCACCAGTTTTTGATCATAATTTTGGTGCGACGCGATAAATCGCTGTCACTGATTTAAAAAATCGATCAATTAATCGATTACAAACTCGTTAATTGAGTGTTTGTTTAGCAGTTATTAATTATTATTGCGATTATATTTTGTTGTTTCAATTAAAGCTTCCTCCCTGACACTAATGACAGTTAACTTCAAGCTCACTTCACCTAAGTTTTAACGGTGAGTTTGTTACAGAATAGCACTGCTGAAAATTAGATCCTCTCAAGATTACGTATTAGCATTAAAAATAGCATTATCGTGTGCTTAATTCTTCGATCAACAATAGCAATAGAACTAGATTATGGATTATTATTATGGAACAAAAACACATCGCTCAAGTGACCGCTATTGCATATAACTAGATCAACGTAAAGTTTATCATCGTTTGCAATATCTTTACTAATTCGATTAAAAAGTAAACATTTTCTTTTTTTAATACATTCACTAATAGAACGAAAATATTTATGGAAAAATAAAACATAATTTCTAAGCAATAAGGTTGGGATAACTATGTTTCAAAATGAGATCACAACATTATTTGTGGTCTTATTTTTCCGGCCGTTTTGATGCTCTAATCGGAAATCTAGTACTATTGTTGATGGAAGGCTTAACTATAAAATCTAGATTGTAGATCATCCTAAACAATACAGTTCAGGTCAAGGACGCATTTTAATAGGACAGTGATTTCGAAACTCGAATTCAGAATCCAATCGAATGCAGTTGAACACCAGCTGCGTTTGTCTTTTGTTTTAAGCTATGACATTGATGAATGTTTCGAATTATTTAGGTCCCAAATACCAAATAATAATAGGTATTAACAGACTAAATGTAAATTAATTGATAAGAGAAATGCTTGACAGCCACTTAATAATTTGTACATGCAAAATTACTATCTTATATTTTGTAGTGTATGACAAATCGGTGTACATAATTCCAATTTATGTGGCTCTACGTTGTGTATTAAGGTTAAATTTAAGTTATACTATATGTGATCGAATCATAAGCTTTCATGCGAATATAAACGTCTTTATAGGCAGTCAGAAGCTTGATGAGCATAAAAGAATCTATTGACGGGAAACATTTTGTAATTTGACCCATAATATTTACCCATAATCTATGCAAAACTTGTATGCTCTATAATGTCTTCTTAAAGCAACTTTTTCAACTATGTTTTATGCAAAGCACCTGGTCGACCGGAGCAGGCTCGAGTGATATATTTTTCTCAAATTTTCTGATATATAAGACCTAGCTAGATCGATTTTTCGCCCCCGTAAACCCCTATATTGCAACTTTCATCGAAATCGTTAGAGCCGCTTGGAGAACGTGATTACAATATATTATAATATTGTTCATTTAATAATATAGGATTAATATTATTTATATTTCTTCTTAATGGTACACACGGCTACACATCAAACTATACATTTCCAGTATATGCTTTTTTTTTTTTTTTTGGTTGGGAAATTATCAAATAACTTCTCCCGCTCTGGGTGGAGCGGGAGGGCGTGTCAGACTCTTAGTGACTAAAACTCACCTATGTTCCTTCAATTTCCTATACGTTGCCAGGGGCCACGGTACATGCAAATGCAAATCCCTCACATACAAAATACCGAAAGGCGAACAACTATAAATTATATAAAATTTCTTCGATAGCGCTTTCTTTAACAATGCCCCAACACCAAGTACTCCGCCTCCTATTCAGTATTTCAGTTGTCTTCTTCACAATAATTTTAAACGAACTGAAAGCATCCCACGCCAAATATGTCAGTGCACGACCTTTATTACAGGAACCTCATTTGTTTATCATAACGATTGATTTGGTACATAATATTATCATTTGTTTAGCCATTTAGCCAAAACGGTGGGCGGTCCAAGTGATATTGCATAACGATAAACAATCTCAGATTCACACAGTAATTTATCTTACGCATCATTGAAGTGGGCAAGCCTTTCTGGCTGTATTTTTTTTATGTAATTAATATTTTTCTGGAATGAAGACTACAGATTGATAAACAGAATGTGGGTCATCCAAAAAAATGTGGAAATATGATTTGAATAAGGAAAATATGCGATGATAGTTCCTATTTAAGATGATTTTTGATGAGTGCCCGTCTATCTAGCTCAAATTGGTTTGTTTAGTAGTGTTGTAGATTTATGTCTACTAGACACACTTTATATTGGTCTCCTTTGTCTCTTATTTTCACATGTGAATGTCATACATACCTGTCATTTGCATGGTTACTGAAATGCTAATTTTAGATGAATAATAACATCTAAAATTAGCATTTTATTTTATTTGAATTTTAAGTGACTGTGCTGTTGGTGTGCTTATGATAAATAAATAAATAAGCCATCATATGCCAAAAAGATCAAGAAAATGTTTTTTTTTTATCATCATTTTTGGAGCTGGATTTTTAAGCTTAGATTTTAGAAAAGATCGTGTGATATGGTATGGTGGTGGTGATGGTAATGCTCTTGCTGTAATTAATTCTAACATCATGCCAAAGGTCCTTGGCTTACTTTGACTTGACAATCTTCGAGGGTAAGTAAAAACTATAGTTGACTTTACGCAAAATTATAATACGTGTTATTTCAACAAAAAAAATATCTTACATAATAGATTCAACCACCTTGTCAATATTAAATGTTTACGGATAACCGAAATCTCTTGTTCTTGACTAATAATGGTGCCATTATGGTCACATTAACATTCAACTCTATTAATATATGTAAGTAAATATTGAATTAACGAACTGCCTTACTTCTTTAACACCCATTACTACTTATAATATCTTGTTAGACTAACTGATCCATGATATAAGTTGTAAACAACTATTATGAGCACATATTTTATGTAAGTACTCAGAGCACCCAGAGCGGGAGAAGCTATTTGAAAATTTACCAAGCAAAAAAAAAAAGTACTTCATTTAAATAACAAATAAATAGAAATTATAATAAATACAAATTAGATCTACATAACGGAATGTAAACATCAATTTATACTATTATATAACATTATGTCTATTTTCTATGGGTTAGGCAATACCTATACCGCAATTAGGTAGTGTTTAAGTCACATAGAAGTGAGCCTACGCCGCTGGCCACATGTCCATTCCCCGGGCCACTGAGAAATCCTAACTTTATTATTATAAATTCGAAAGTGAGTTTTTTTGTTTGTTTGTTTCCGCTTTCACGCTAAAACGGCTGTACGGGTTTAGATGCCACACAGATAAACCATGCCCTGGGTAAGGACATAGGCTATACTTTACATCCTGGATCGCAGACGAAGTTGTGGGGCATTGATAGTATAATATAAAGACAAATCAATGAAAACTACGCTTTTGGAAGCAAGATATCTAGAGACATTGGTTAACATCGCCCGACGTTTCAAGCGACTGGTGCCGCGGGAAATTTTTGTCCAGTGAATGCGTGACTTTATCACTGACAATACTTGTCAGTGGGCTTAATTGGATAACTCACAACTGTCAGTCGTGATGTTACAAATATTTTCAATATTAGGTACTAGGCTAGGTATTTAAAAATGTATTTGCTAATACCTAATATCTTATTATATTTATGCAAAAGTTCAAAGACGAAAGTAGAATTTAAGGCCTGTGAAGATATTCAGGCTGGGGAGGCCGGGCATCCCATCATGTTGTCTTACTATCTTGGTCGGCTTATTCCTATATTATGCATTAAGCAAAAATAAAACATTTGAAATTTATGCACATAGGTAGACCATGCTCTGGAGATGCACATAAGCTACTTTCGTCCCAGACCGCAGATGAAGTCACTGATTAAAAAAAATGAATTACACTACCCAACACGGGAAATGCTCAGCAGTCGTGCTTGCGACCACAAACTAACGAGAAATTAAAATCCATTGAATGAAAATTCAGTGGAAACCTACGCCTGCCATATTCGTATGATTTAATTTTACTTATAAATATTGGGTAGACAATCTACAAAAAAGTTTATTTTTAATATCATAATCTACTCATAATTTTATGTATCAATATCATTCGATCAACACAATGTGGCATCAAAAACACGCGTACATATTTCACAATTTCCTATACAATAATTATTTGTCATAATACTGAAAATAGTCGATAATTACCCTGGCAATATTAATCACGCCATTTAACTTGTCACCTGACTAGTTCCTTAAGTATTGCTAGTGGCAACACTTTCCAATCACCAAACTAATTAGTGAAAATTAAACTTTATAACAAAAACAATTAAGTGTATTTTTCTTTGGTACGATTTGAAATAAAATAGTCTAATTCTGCGGTGTTTTAAAGGTCACGGTAAGAGATCGGTTTGCAAAGGTTTTACAGTTTAATTTAATTATTTTATTGTATTTACTAGCGACCCGCCACTGTTTCGCTCGATTTTTACAGCTTGACAAAACATCGAGTTTAATATTATATGTTAGTTTAATGTTAATTTATTTTATACAAAAACCTCCCAGAATAAATTCTCTATATGAAAGTGAAAACCGCATCAAAATCCGTTATGCAGTTTAGAAGAACAACGCGGTCACACAGCCAGACACGAAACGACTTTATTTTATTGTATTTATGACTCTATTGGGTTTGTAAAATCTCAATTTATTACCAACGGATAACAATACAAACTGATATTTTTTTACTGAATAGTTCTGATTTGATATAATCAACTTGCAGTGTAAATACTTTTTTTACGTAATTATAGCGAAATTATTCGGTTCTATTGACCACTTAAGTATCTACTTTTATCTTGTATTTTTTTTATTGTATGTTACTGCCATCATAAGAACATGAAAAGTTGAAGCATAAAACTAACAAATATATAACATACATAATTCATTTATTTATTCTACCTTTGACATTGATTGTTGTAGAGAAATCAAACAAGACAGAAAAAGTCAAACACAACTAGCAAAATATTTTATATAAGCAGCACAGCATTGCAGTAGAGATATTAATATAACATTTGTATAAAAAAAACATTATAATTCTATAATAATCTCGAGAAAGCAGACGTACCAATAAAATTATATTGGCAACATTAATACGTAGACACTCTTCTTATGCAAACTTGATACATCATAAATACCAATTCTCAAAAAAATAATATTTGCGTGATTTTGTTATAAAAGACTGTCTAAATGTGGGTGTACTATAGATACACCCCTACCTAACCCTACGTACGGGTATTACAGGCGTGATGTTGTGTGTGTGTCCTTGACAATTCAAAAGTGCCTGTAAGTGGTTTAATTGAAATAAATGCTTTGAGTTTGTGTTTTGTTATAAAATAATAAACAAATTCACAATATTCTCGTTCTTTAAGCTTTATGGTCCAATGGACATTTTATTAAACAACATTTCTTACCAAGATCAATTTATAAAATTAAAGTTATGTAGTCCTGACAATTTAATGTATAAGAAAGCTTTTAATTTTAATCTTTCAATGCTTACTAAATCATTTGTATATTTAAACTTTACACAGATAAGTTCATCAGACATAAAGCAAATAAGATCTACAAATCACCAATTCAAGATCATTCAACTCATCTGAAATCCAGCCATGTCAATGTCAGCATTAAAAGATTAAAATTAGAAACTTTTGCTTTCACTGTACTCTTCGAAAACCATCTTTATTAACTCGACATAAGAGTTACCCAAACAGCACAGCAAAAAAAAGTCGAAATTCTCCTCCGAAATCCTCTTAAACTGTCGCAGATCACAATCAGTTGCGTAAGAGTTTTCACCGCGTACGCATGACAACATTGAGACAAGGCGGCCATTGTACAATGGCGGGTGGCGGAAAGAATACACTAATAATAAGGCGATTAATCAAGCTCTTGTTTGTTACATGAACGGATGTGAAGATACTTTCTATGTGAAGCATAATGGATAAATGAACTGTGATCACTTGTCTGCTGGGTTGACAACCGATACTTTGTAAGCGTGTTTCCCACTGTCCAGGTATATGGTTTAGTGTTTCCTGAAAGTAAAGGCTTCAAAACATAACTATGGAACACACTTTTACGTAGGTACTAAAAGAGTTGATTCCTTGTCATTGTGTCTTTGAAGTAAGATCTGTTTAATGATTTACTGATGTTAATGATTTTAGATAACACACAGTAAAATTCATTGAGAATGTATCTATCACATAATTAATTTATCTGTCATTACTTCATTTTTAATTCTTTTTACCTATTGTGGTATAGTAATCTTATTCCAGATGCATCTCTTATCAGGTCTCACATAATTATATAATTAATGTATACAAAATATTATAAAAGAGTAACGATGGAGTTTCTTGCACATTCTTCTCTATACGAAAACTACCTTTTGGAAGGGGCGACTAGAATCAATTCTACTTTTTGTAAATTATGACGTTCAAAAGTGCCTTTTATATGCCTAATTGAAATAAATTATTTGACTTTGAATGACGTAATTAAAATTTTGTTGTAATGTCACCAAACACACCACATAAACCTACATTCATTTATATAAAAAAAAAAAAACAATCAAATTAACCATAGAAAAAATGTCACAAATATTATTTTCAAGCAAGTAATAATGCGTTGATCCAACTTAATCCTTAAAAAATGGTGACTCCAAAAGTTCACCAGAACTCGACCTTGGCTGGCAAAAGCCGAAAAAACATAAATGTGAAACTTACAAGTAAAAGTTTAATAATATCTTCATAATAATGTTATAAAAGTTTGACACTGAAAGTGGAAGTGAAAATACGAAATCCAGTTTGAGATTTTAGTTTGTCATCTTCTTAACTTTTAAGAAATCTTTATAAGCCAAATGAGACGAAAAGAAAGATTTTATGTTGCGTGCTTCCCACGTAATATGAGCTAAGATGTCGAACGTTATAATATTATTATTAGATCTGACGAAGTTCAAGACTGGACAATAAATGAGAGATTTATTTACACGAGGTTTTCTTGCGTGTGGAAAATGTAATAAATGACTTGAACTGCTCTCAAAACGGTGAAGGAAAACATCGTGAAGAAACCGGCATGTCCTAGAACCATAAAAACGTAGTGGATTACGGGGCACTCTCTCTCACAGAGGAGGAGGCTTGTGTTCCAGAAATGGGAACATTATAGGCTGATTATGCTTATGCTCAACAAATGATTTACATCGTGTAACACTGCTTCAACTTATGTTATGCCACGGGCAATTAATCGCACGTGAAATTCGGGCTTATGGTTGCCCAATTAGTCATTAAAACCTTTTAATTTCCTTTGCAGCCCTGACACGAGTACGAGTTGCACGAACCAAGACGGTGGTATTGATGATATTGATTGGGCGCCAACACTAAGAGGTCACATGAAAATAAAACAATTTAGCCACTCTAGTTCTCTTGGCCTCATAGTATCAGAAGCCACAGCCCGTAGCATACTAAATCTCCAACTTCACACCTTATCTCTCACCAAAATCATTAAATGACCTACATATAGTAGGTACAATTACTATCAATACCACCGTCTTGGTTCGTGCAACTCGTACTCGTGTCAGGGCTACAATGGAAATTAAAACGTTCATATACGCCTCGACCAATGTACAGTGTTACCTAATCAAATGTTTATTTTACAATTATCTTAACCTCGGATGCATCCTGTATTTTCTCTTTGTTATTGGTGGTCAACATGCGGGTTTAATATAAGAGGTAGTTTGATTTAATCTCAATCAAATGTAATTTGAGATCTTACAACACGAACAGCGAGATTTTTTATATGTAAATGTAAATGGGGATATATTTTATTTATAATCCCCCGTACGTTATATGGGGTCTATGTCAGAGAACTAAAATAAAATATACGTAGAGCGTGCGTAGGACTGGTTCCTAGGCACGTTATACATACTTTGGGAAAAGCACTGGTCCCACGTTCGTAGTGTAGGAACTTAGTTCAGTCTTACGCACGTTACGTGAGGACATATACCAGTCCTATGCACGTTGCAGTGGGACTATATAATGTGATTTATATAAATTATGCCAAAATATCACATTTTGAAGATGTAGGCTATAGCTAAACACAACAGACTCTACAGGGATAATCATTGTGTTTGGAATTTTTATTATGTTTTTGCACTTAATTTCTCACATAACATTGAGTATTTAGCACGTCGAGTATTATCAAGATAGTTAATCAAGGGAACTATTACAATGATCTAACTATGCATCATAACGCAACACCTTGAAATAGAAGTGCATCCTACATGTGCACCCACTATTCAAATTATAAGGACGTTTAATTAGAATAATTAAGTGCTGATGATGAGCAAACAGTAAATCCTGGTCAGTCCATACAGCATACCACAATAGGTGTCGTAGTACCTACATGTATCTACTGGAAAAAAATGTACGAAGAAAAATATAATTATTTAAACTACAGTCCGGTCGTTGAGAGAATACGTTACTGATACCTGTCAGTTGGACAATTACTAGAAGGATCCAATTCGTAATTAATTAATTTGTAAAAACACATAATTTGTTAGTATGAAACTGACAGGTGTCAAGAACGCATTTCTCTCTTGATTTTTGGCACCAAAATGATGATTTCACCTAGGTTCCAAGATGATGGTTTAACGATAAGACTACATTGTGTCAGCCTATGTAAAATACTTAATAAAGTGTCATTATCATCATCTGCCTAGCCTTTTCCCAACTATGCTGGGATCAGCTTCCAGTCTAACCGGATGCAGCTGAATACCAGTATTTTTCATGGAGCGTCTGCCTATCTGACCTCCACAACCCAGTTACTGCTAGTAATACGATTCCCCTTGGTAAGACGGGTTGTCAGAGTTTTATGAGGTTGAGGTTTTATGAGGCAAAACAAATATTCGTTCAGAAATAGAACACCGTAATCGAACAATAACAAAACTAAAACTAGATTTAAAAACTGGTCACATCAAATCAGCTGATCGCCTAAAAATAGTAGCTAATAGATTCACCATGCGGTCGAGAGCACAATAAAGTTTTTTTTTTAAATATTTATAACGAGTTCACCCAAAAACTAGACACTATTATGAGTTCATTTACACTACGGACGAGTTGTTTTTCTTTTGTTTTTATTATAGTTTCAACGGAAGTTTCTTATGTAACAATCGTTTTTGCGACAAAGCGAAGAATTTCCGTATACTGATTAATAATTAACATATATTATTTATGTGCTGTGAAATTGCCCTGCGAGACATTTTAACCTGAATTTGTTTGTTCTAAATAAAGTATGTCGAAGTAGAATTGTTGAGTGATGTAAGTTCAGTTCAGTGTGAAAATAACTTGCAGATTGAGTAGGTAGTGAAAAGTCGGATTTCTCGTTATGGCAGTTATTCAATTGGTCGACCTCACTATTTGGTCTTAGTTCAACTCTAGCAATAGTGAAAGCTCTATATTAAACTAACGACCAGGGGCCTTATTATGAAGTATTAATGCCATCATTATTCCATTGCGAAAAAAGGATGGTGCTAGCTGCCTTGTATAGCTCCGTCTCTCACTCACACTGGAATAATGATGGCATTAAAACGTCATAATACGGCCCCAGACGCTGCTTCACACGGGTACAATCTACTCAGTCATGTGGTGACATGTCAAAATATCGAGATTTCTGTGCTTTAACTAAGGTAAATATTAATATAATGTACATATTACTTATTCGGAATAAGTGCTCTATATGATGGTGAAAACCATCAAAATCCGGCTTACTGGTCGATTCGCACGAATTTACTCGCCCGAAACGGGAGAATCGTCAATTTTAAACAATATTATTTTTTTCTGTAGTGATTCGCATGTAGTTAATTTATTTGTGGGCAAATACGTATTTCTCGAGTTGTTGATTCGCTCCGTTTCGGGCGAGTAAATTCATGCGAATCGACCAGCAATAAGCTCACAATCTATTGCGTTGTTTAGAAAAACAACACGCGGTCATACAGATAGACACGAAAAAAGACTGTTCCATATTATTTATTTATCTCACTTTTTTTTCCTCGGCTTTTTTCAAATCATGTCATTTTCACATGTCTGTATATTTTGCACGCCTACATACCTAGAAGATTTTTTTTTTCGTTTGTCCTTAAACCCTAGTTCTATGTCTATAGGAAATCTGAACCATTTTACCTCCTTTCGCTTCTGTATGTCAAATATAAATTCAAGTCTGTTACATTTGACCTTTCGGAAGCCTCAAATGTCAAATGAATCCGATTCTATTGCCATTGAAGTTATATGAGTAGGCTGCAAGTATATTATAAATGTTAATTAATTTAAACATAATCTTATATTTTAAAGATGACCATTATTAAGAACGAGCCTTCTTCAAGGCGCTAGAACAACCTTGAATAGTTTTAATCTCCACCCTTGCCTCAGTGATTATCTTCAACATTTCATTTTGTTTGTCTGAATTTCGGTAGAATGCTGTCCCGATTATAGCGTTCTCGTGGCTCAATAATAACAGCCGCTTGGGTCGATTGAAGGTACACACGGCTACAAATCAAGCTATACATTTCCAGTTTATGCTGATCTCGCATTGTATAGGATTTCCGTACAATACGAAATCAGCTTATACTGGAAATGTACAGTTTGATGCTTACCGCCGTTGGTTCGTGAATGGGTAACCGTACATTACAAATCGAGACCCGTCCGTGCTGTGCCTCGGTGAGCACATTAAGCTGTTAGTCCCGGCTGTCATTCTTAAATCTTTGACAGTCATTACAGGTAGTCAGAAGCCCAAAAGTCTGACAACCAGTCTTACTAAAGCGTATCGTATTACACAGTGACTGGGTGGTGGATGTCAGATAGGCAGTCGCTCCATGAAAAATACTGGAATTCAGCTTCCAGTAGGCAGGCAGATTGATTTTTGATGTCTCGATTAGATCATAGATAGATGAGATAAAGAGAAAGCCCGTTTACTTTTCATTGGTCTATGGTCACAATGTTTTGTACGTTTTTATTCGCCCACCTTGACTGAAGGTCACCTATTTTTAGCGGACCCAATCGAAATATTAATTTAAATCGCATTCTTGGAATTCATTGACGTAATTTTGTGGTCTCAGGTAGACTTAAGGCCACTGACCCGGCCTTTCTTAATAAACAAGATTATGGTGTCAGATCCTAAACGCTGAGACCTAAAATATCTCCTTACTTTCAATAAATCTCATACGATTACTTAGGTACCTACATGTAAAGGAATTTCTACTGAACACAGGCTATATTTAAGCTCTACCTTTTTTTAGTGAATTCCCGAAATCCATTACCTTAAACTGTTTTTGTTTTTTCTTATTTGCAACAAAATTTGAGCATGGTAAGTAAATGATAGAGGAAGGAAGGAATAAGGGAACTTTTAAGTGAATGGGTAATTTGTAATTAATTTGTTAATAAAGGCGAATGATTATGTTATTTTTATAATTTATATTCTATGTATCTATTTTTGCGTGGTGTTAGATTCTTTTTTGTGTAGATTTACTTACCCATTGTTTTTACGAAATTCCAAATTGGAAAAGAATACCAACCTATTGTTTGAAAGTTTTACATTCCGTTAGGTAAAATGTATTCGGGACCATATAAAAAAGTTACATCTTACCTGTATACCTACATTATAAGTAATTAAATTATTTGATTTCATTTCATTTGAAGGTTAGAAAGAATAACATACATTTTATCAACATCGTATATTTATCTAATATAAATAGCATTGTTATTAAGTATTTTTTAGTAATACAATGTAATGTATAAATTAACGAAGCTTAAACCATGAGTACGAATTAATCTTTATGAATCACATGGAAAATTCAGCATGCTTTAAAATAAAAACCTCTGTTACCATAATTACTAAAATAATATAAATAATATACTTGTAATTTTAGATTTTACATACGTTACAAACAGGCTTGATTCTGAGTCGCAATTTATACCACACCTTTCTTGTGTAACTGGAAATATTCTTGTCTCAAAACCAACAAAACTTTTTTTAATTTGACCCTTTTGTCAGATGCTATGACCCAAACAGGACTTGCTTTTTTGCTTAACAATTTCATAATTTGTGGAATGACGTAAGAATTTTAAGATTTTTTAAAGTTAAAAGGTTAAATCCTTAATGCATTTTGTAATGACTAATATACCTACTTGATGTCATCTTCTTATCGATTGTAACATGCTTATTAATAGAGGTTTATCGTACCTTCCTGGGTTTTAATTATAGAAACTCGTTCCGTCCATGCTGATGCAAGATTTCGGCTATACATTCTTTGATAGGTTGTTTGTCAAAATATCATTATTTATTTGCTAAGCATTATCATCATTTAATGTTCTGTTTTTTGTCTGCATTATATCTACATCTTATAGACTACATAGACTGTATTACTACTACTACTAGACTATAGACTACATTATATCTACATCTTATTATGTGGAGGTCAGATAGGCAGTCGCTCCATGTAAAATACTAGTATTCCACTGTATCCGGTTAGACTGAAAGCCGACCCCAACATAGTTGGGAAAAGGCTAGGCACATGATAATCTGTACATCAAATCAACCCATCGCAGTTCACAGCGGCCATTGCTCCAACCGAGTACAAGTGATTTCAGTTTAATAGTGATAAAACTCGGCCCATTTTCTAATCGAATTCCTATTTATGTAGGTACTTAATCAATGCAAGTCATAAGTACTATCATAAGTACTAGAACTATCATCTTGTAGAGACGAAATTGTTACGCGGTCAGAACCTGAATGAGGCTGGAACGTGGGGATTGGCAAAAGAAAATAGAGGCCTATCCTCAGCCTGCCGGAGTTGCGGGAAAGTCCGAAAGGGATACCGTGGCCCCTGGCAACGTACAGGCAACTGAAGGAACACGGGTGGGTTTTAGTCAGTAAGAGTCTGACACGCTCTCCCGCTCCACCCAGAGCGGGAGAAGTTATTTGATAATATAAAAAAAAAAGATGTAAAAATATAATATGATGATGATTATGGCTATCATTTCATCTAACCTACATCTATTATTTTACAAAATTTGGTCCTACAAATAGATTGGATGTACTATCGTAGTCAGTAATCTCATGCTTCATGATACTCAAAGTGCAACCCAAACTATCCACATGACCTTAAGTCGCGACATTTGAGTGATTTTCA
The DNA here is from genome assembly GCA_949128155.2 of Xanthia icteritia. Classification (NCBI taxonomy): domain Eukaryota; kingdom Metazoa; phylum Arthropoda; class Insecta; order Lepidoptera; family Noctuidae; genus Xanthia; species Xanthia icteritia. Next base: position 6,392,023 of record OX421932.2, read on the forward strand.
CGGGACTTCACTGTTCTTACCGGTAAATTAGTTTGCAACACAGTGTAAAGCCCGTAAACTGTAATAACGTTTTGTAAGGCGTAATACACAGTTACGAACAGCTGAGTACACGTTTTGCATAAACTGCATTCAATAACTCGATAGCTCAATCAGAGAGTTAGAAGAAACAACATCTTATGTAGGAGAATGGAACAAATCGGTACAGTTGGGGAAAATAGCTTGCTTAGGCCATGTCTTAAGAAGGACTGATGGCTAGATGGCTCAACGAAGTTCTCAGATGCATTCGATAACGAAAACCATAAGAATAGGTCTAAGATACTTAAGATAATCAATTCTTGTAATCACGGGCACAGCTCACGTGACGAGGTATTAATCTGCTGTAACATAAAAAGTAGAATTGAAGGACACAATTGGCACAGATTGTACCCATTTGGGAAATAGAAGTTCAAGCATCGCAAATCCTTGGATTATTTAAAGAGGAGTATGAAATGAAGTAGCAGATGTGGGACAAAGTAATGTGCGTGTCCGGTCTGTAGCATGCCTAAGGTATTGTAATGTCAGTAGTAAGGCGCGTTCGATTCACGAATTCAATAAAATTGAACAACGAAATAGCGGAGGTCACGATGAGTTAGTCGCAGAGCATAGGTAAAGAATACTTCAATAAAATAGCGATTTTGAAGGTGTATACAGCGTGTATCAGAAATGTTTGGGCATATATAAGAGTGTCGTACAGCCGGGGTCGCGGGAAAGTCCGAAAGGGATACCGTGGCCCCGGGCAACGTACAAGCAACTGAAGGAACACGGGTGGGTTTTAGTCAGTAAGAGTCTGAGAAAAAAAAAGGATGTCGTACACACCGTAAGAGACAGCAAATAATTTTTTCGCGATTACGATGTTGGCCCCACAGAGGAAGTTGTTCAGTTTTATTTACTGTACCACACCCTTGAATTTGACCACAGATTTCTGACACACACTATATTTATTATTTCACTATTAGTTAAACTAATTCATAAACAATGTTTCATTTGTTCTTACAAATGAAATAGTTTAACTTTTTTGAATTTAAATTTATGAATTAGTTTAACTACTTACTATTGTAGCTAAGTCGTGTTTATGTGTTTTTTGAATCAGTTAAATGCTTGACATGGCCAATGGTCATAAAGAATGTTTTAAAATATTATTATTAAAGTCTATTTTATGATCGTAAAGTTTTAATATCTCCATTTAAAACTTGTGGTCATAAATATAAATAAAACAGAAATTAGTCACCATGCTAGGTCTTGGGCTTACAGAATTCAGAAATCTAATACTTACAATACCTACATTCATAAAGTAGGTGTGGAGTTTTGGAAGACTTCCATCACCTAACATACTAACAAAATGTTTAAGCTTTTTGTAACGAACACTATGTATGGGCCTTGGTGATCAATTTTTTATTTATTTATTATCACGTATTGATAGATTGTGTTCGATATGATTCTGATAGAAATAAAATTATGTGTTTGAGGTCTTGCGATTGAACCGACTTGATTTAGGCACATTTCATAGAATTCTGTCTCAACCACATGGCGATGATGCGAGGTTATATAGGATGCGAGGCCTTAGGTTCATGGCCCCAATGTAATCCATAGCAGCGTGTATTTTATAATTATTTATTTAGTATATGATGGGACTGTATGCGAATTGCGGTTGTAAAAGTCGCTCATTAAAAAATAATCCTAACTAATATTATATGCAAAAGTGAGTTTGTTTGTTTGTATGTTACTCTTTCTCACGCTAAAACGGCTGAACGTATTTGGATGAAATTTGACACATGGCTAGACCATGACCTGGGTTAGGACATAGGATATTCTTTATCCCGATATTTCTACGGGCTCGAGACTTATGCAGGTGAAACCGCGGGGTGCATCTAGTAAAAAAAGTAAGTAGTAAATAAGTAGCACATAGCATAATATTCATTAATTCGTCGCTAAAATCTGATAACGAAATGTTATCAGATTTTAGCGTTTATTTTTACATAACCAGAGTGTAGTTCAACCTAAAAACAGGTTAAAAACAAGAGTAGGCCGACCGGTTCTATAACAAAACCACCTTACTTGTTATAATTACCGTTTTGGAGGAAACCTACATTCAATAGTAAGCTGTTACGTTATTTGTAGCCCAAGCATAGCCGCGGGCTATGCTAAGTCAGTAGAGCGTCTATAAAGCCTCGTGCAGACTAGCGCGACGCGACGGCGCGACGCGACTTGAAGAATACAATTTCTAAGAATACTTCACGGTATAACAATAAGCGGTGTCGCGTCACGCCGTCGCGTCGAGCTAGTCTGTACGAAGCTTTAGGCGATGACCGTTGCCTCGCTTAAACTATGGTATTCGTAACCTGGTTGACCTTTACGCCTTAATTTAGTCAGAGACTCAATCCTCGTACAAACCTCTAATTAAATTAGACTCAACATAATGAACAGCCGTGCCATCATTATTTGTATTGAATTTAAATTATAGTAGGTACTAATGGTATTACAAACTTCAATTCTGCTGATAGCATTAGAAATAATTAAAGTACCTAGGAATTGCTATTCGACTAAGGCATGCCTTGTTGCCAAATGCAAATGGGAATGATCAAAGTAGCTGTTGATTACAACACTATAGAGGACATCGTCGAAGATAAATTTTATTAAAATATTGATGTGTTTGTTAACAAACAAAATAAATAGTGACAAGACGAATTGACCAACGATTGGACACTTAATATCGGGTCCTACGTGTCCTATTTGTCTACATGTAACAGGAACAGTTCCTGTTCCTGGACATTACTGATGGCTCCAAACTCGTCGTCAATTTCTGGGCAGACCCAATTTAGATTTAGATTGCCATCGACACGATAAGAAGGAAAGGGACAAAAGTAAATCTGTAAAATTCAAAATATTTTATGTTATTTTCCATAAACCTGCCATGAATACTTATGAAACGTCAGAAGCTAGGTGCACGCTTCCAATTGGTCGTTTCGTATGGAGAAGAGCCGGCCAGAAACTCCACGGTTACTCTTTTAAAAATAATTGGTTTTTACAATATTTTCAAATAACAGTGTTAATAGGTATGGTAGGACAGTGTAGGCCTTTCAACAACCTAATATCCTGTGTCTTATCTAGTTTGACGACGCAAATTGTCTTTCACATCTTTCATACCAACTTAATTTGCAAGTTAAACAGCAACAATTTAAGGGCTATTGAGTCACCGCTTAACTAAGTAGGCGCCAGAATCTAGGTACAGCCTCGATTTACGAGTACCTACTTGAAATTCCCATGGTCCACACAGAATTAAGGATACGATTACGCAGTAAATAACAATCTCGACCAGCATTATTAACTCGTATTTTCGAGGCCTCTAGTTTGACAGTCACGTGGGTGGCTACGCATAATTATTTACTGCCAACAGTCTATGTCACAACCAAATAAATGTGTCATTAAGCAAACTTCTACATGCTTTAGCTTTTGCAAAACCGAATTTTGTAAAACGTTACATAAACGGCGTATTTATAAACACGGTTTAAGCGTTAACTACATAGGTAATGAAGTGGATAAGCATGCAATTATAGTTTTTTGTTCTAGTTTAGTGAAATGAGGTGAGTGTTTTTCACCATACGCTTTGGTATTTATATTTTTTTACGCTTGCAATAATGTGACAATGAGGTTGGTTTTCCAAACAATGTTCTGCTTCTGCGTTAAGTGAAGCATCTTCATTGTAAGTTAATTGGAGATTTTCATCACCTGTTCTTACTCGAATTAAGTTTCTCGGAAAAATGAAACACCTTTAATAGAAAAGTTTTGTGGAAATCTGTTTAGGTTATTTTAGGCATTCACGTTTTTGTAATCAATCCTTCTATTTATTATGTGAAAATACACTATTTTTCTTTTATTTCTTTGTAAATTCATATTCAGGTTAGAAAACAAGCTCCGTTACCATCATCAGCTATCACCACCATTGATTTTTTTATCATATTCCACTTATTACCATTTAATGTTGATACAGTCACGAATTTCATCTAAATTTTATTTCTTATTAAGTTATAAATCTGTGATTGTAATTATGTTGTTTAATTACTAATATTTTAAACATGTGCGATTTTATTGAAGAATTTATGATGTAAAAATATTTTAATTTACATTTCCTTGTTGAATATGAATGTTTGTATTACACAGATTTTTTTTTATTACGAGTATAAACTTTACAAGGAAATAAATAAATAAACAGAAATTTAAGTCCTGGTCTCACCAAAACCGGATGTTACATCGAAATTTAGTTGGAAAACATAATGCTATTACATAGCGCATGGCGTTATGTTTTGAAAAACGTTGTCAAAGTACTATCTCCTATACAACAAACTATCATCTTTTTGACCTAAACAACAAATGACTATCTACGTTCTAAAATTAAAAACAAAAGACGGTGTTCCAAATACAAACACAAGGAGTGTTTGTATTTGGAACACTGTCTTTTGTTTCATACCATTCAAATGGAACAGTGCAATTTTTTGACGTGGAAACAATACGCGAATAAAATCGTTTTCATTTTCACTATCTATTTTCTGTCTTCTTCAATTTTCCTTCTACTATATCTTCCTACTGTAGACATTGATGAATATGGATGGCAAAGCGGACACGCTACAGTGGCGGCTAGTGATGTGTTTGAAGCTATTTATATCGAATTAACTTAATCCTAACAGCGACAGTTTGGTATGGTCGGCATCCGGAACGGCTGATGTAGTTGGTTTCCTCAATCATTATCTAAGGAAATTTGCAGTATTTTGCTTGTTAAGAGATCGATATTATATTGTTTTTATTTTCCAATTTAATTGTTTTTTTTATTTTTATTATAATGTATTTTAATTTAACTGCTTGACATTTTAGATTCAATGTAAACTTTGTAAATTTTTATTTTGTTAGTATCATATCCATTTCAATTTTTATTATTGATTATACAAGTGCTGTACACACCTATAAGTGACGAATTCACCGCAAAGCTGTTGATTTAGAATATATTTAATGTAATGTTTTAGTGAATAAGTCGTTGGTGTGTCAATAAATAAATAAATAAATAAATATGTTTTTAAAGATGTAATTTTTGAGTCGTCTTTATGAAATAAGACCGAAAGTTGGTAGTATCTATGCTAAATATAAACCACATCATATCTGCAGACTCAATTTGAATAACAGATTGATGTAATATTCTTGAATAATTAACAAATTTAAACCTATTCTTACCAATTTACGACCAATAAGTACCAATAAGTATCTAAGTACTTATCTGTCAAACAATAAAAAAAAACCTTAAGATGATTCCATGGGATCTATTCTTAGCAACCTCAAAAACCAAGGCTCCAAACATAAACATTTTAAATACACACATGACAATACATAATTTCCGTACACATACTAATTAATTAAAAAGTACCTGTACCTACCTACTCTTAAGTTATTTAAGTTTTGTCTATTGTTCTTACCCATTGTTTAAAAGCACCGGATAAAGAGGTTTCACACAGTTCGGAAGTTACCTCATACTCTGAGTTTTTGTCTGTCTGCCTGTGTGTTACTTTGTCAAGAGTACTGTCGGAAGAGAAACAATACTGAGTGTATGTTTGTGTGAATATTAACGATTATTACGTCGTTTTAGATGAGTGATTGAAGCTTCTTCGTGTGATATAAGGTTGTTACTGTTGTTATGTTATGTCGGGAAAACGGTAGCGGAAAATATTATGCTACACGTCAGAATCTTTCCGCTAGATACCTCTCTCTCGAGTACACATAGCTGCGTACTCGTATATATCTATCTATACTTAATATTATAAAAGAGGTAAAATTTGTTTGTTTGTAAGTTTGTATGTACACATGACATATCCAATATGCCAAAACGTCAAACAAATATTTTTTTATGACAGCTGCGCGCACAGATTGCATTAAGTCTGCGGCGTGTGAGTCGCCGACGCTATGAAATGTTGCCATTTTAAGTATTATATTTTATATAATTTAGGACTAACTATTGTGTTTATTTTTTTTTGTCTTTTTTTGTTATTTCTCTATATGCTGCACCGGTTGACGTCAATCAAGGGAGAAAATGTCACTTAATAAATAAATTATTATTTATATTAACATTAAAGCATCACAATTATGTATATTTTTGCACAAATGTTTTAATTATCAAAAACTCAAATATAACACGCATCATCAAATGTATGTTAATATGTCACTGAACACCAATTATCACTCACAAACTACGTGCTAAAGTGTGTCACAACAGTTGCGCATTACTCTCAATGCTACAAACTATGCGTGCACGCATCCTTGAATGAGTGTGTTTTAAATTCTATTCAAATCCTTGTTTCCAATTGATGTTCTTTCTACATTAACCAATATCAACTTTAAACTAGTGGAAATTAAGTTCATTTCAGAATTATTACAGCAATTGAAAAAGTAAAAAGAAAGTTCAAATGCTGCATATCAGTTTACAAGTTGTTTTTCCGAAAATACATATTTGTTTACATGTTTAGAAATTAAATCGCGAACACAGTATAGAAGACGGGTGGCTCGTATGAATCAGACTGGTTTCATAATAACTGTTGAACGGAATCCTGATTGAACTGTATGTACCTACATAGTAATGCATAGTAAAAATCTCTTTTCCTGATTAGTGAGCTGAATTTAAAACGATATGTAGCAGTGAGTAATTAATGTTACATATAAATGTATTATGTGTTTTTGATTTCTTATACCTCTACCAAAAACACTAGCCCGCATTGGCAGTGGACAGGCATGTGGGGAAAAGGGAAAGGGCGGCTTTACGTCCCACTGCTGGGCTTTTGCCTTTTGACATTACGGCCTAAATATAGATCATGGGCTTTTTTTCTTTCTTTATGTTTTCTTGTATTGCTGTGTTGATGAAGTCAAATTCAAAGTCACATAATTTATTACAAATAGGCACTTTTGACCGTCAAAATTTACAAATGATAACAATAAATTGATGTATTATTTTAGTTAATCGATGCACAGGATTCCTTAAATACCTTTACAAGTAAAGATTAATTATGGCGTTAAATAGATGTTCATTTCATGGACATTTGGAGAAACAAAATTACAGTAGCCATTAGAATTCAATTACAGCACATTACTTACCTATTTAAAATTAATTATTTTACATTAATTATTTGCCTGCACAATATTGATTTCATATTTCAATTAATTAACCTATTATTTCCAAATAACATTGAAATTGAATACGAATAGATTTCTCAATAATTTGAAAATAACGATGTGATTAAAATAGACATAAACGCTCTAAAATGTAATTAAGTTTCTCAATTACACTGAAATTATCGTCAGTTTTGATAGGATCAGATTGATAAGACAGAGCGCACACCATATTAAAAACATTTTTTCCTGCCGTATCCAGACTGTATAGCTTCAAGTCTTTTTCAAACAGTTTTTTTTTTTCTATTTGGTTTTTCTGATGATCCCTAAATCAATCAATTCTTTTCATTGGTCGGCTTCCAGTCTAAACGGATGCAGCTGAATACCTGTATTTTACATGGAGCGACTGTCAGAATTCCAAAACCCAGTTACTGGGTAACAAGATACCCCTTGGTAAGGCTGGTTGTCAGACTGGACCCCACAAAAAAGGACAGTCAATCGCACGTCGGTGCTTAACACTTTGACTTTGAGCTGGGCTAGGTTAGACCAGCTCAAAGCCAAAGTACTGAATTTCAATAGAATAAAAGACCAGCTCCAGTGGTAACAGCCGCGAATTATGAGTTGTAGGTCGTAGTTTCGAACCAGGACAGGCGTTTTACTTTGTGTAAATTATTTCATCATCTCTGCTCTCAAAACAGTGAAGAAAAACATCTTGAGGGAACCGGCATGTCCTACAACCAAAAATTCGAAGACATGTAACATCTACCAACCCGTATTAGGCCCGCGTAGTAGATTACGGCCCACTCCCTTTCACCGGAGCAGGACTGTGTCCCAGTTTACGTTTATTCATCTCCACAAATTACATCGATAAATACTGTGTCCCAGTGGGAACATTATAGGCTGATTACGAAGAGGCCAGCTTATACTAGCTTTAAGAAAATGACTACGCGATTAGGGCACTTTTTATGGGGTACGGACCCTCCGGTTTAGCGTGTCACTAAGGGGAGGATTGCTAGGGACAGGTCGGAAGAGGATCAGAACATTTGGCACAAAACTTGACTCAGGTCTATGCGCAGCCTTATCTGCTATGTGATCATATATTTGAGCTCAATTCACGGTAATGTATGGCTGTTGGCTAGTTCTTGTAGGCTAGTTATGAAATATGAGGCTGACGCAAGATATGAGCTGCAATCTTCACATAGCGCTAGAGCTGCAATCTTCACATAGAGCTTGAGATATCATTGATACTTAATATATTTGCAAGTTTTATGAATCATATTTTAGCGAGCAAGGTCTACAATATTAATTTTTCAATTTACAAAGCATTTAATATCAACATGCATTTATAATAATTATTATAACAAGATGTTAATTACCTAAGTATAATATTTAAATAACACATACTCAACACACCCAAACACACACACACACACACACACACACTTTTTTTTTTCATTTACATTTGGAATGCAATAAGGAATTGAGTATTATGTCAAATCATTTTCCTGAATTCAGTAGGTCTAAATCGCTGTCACTTGAAACTTGTAACCTACTTAAGTTACTTACAAAGTTACACTAGCGGTAATGCATGTGCATACAGTGATGGTGTTAACACAAGTAGCAATGATCTGTTGCAAAATGATTTATGATTACTAACAATCTATCTGCTTTGAACGGGAACACCTACTGATGCATTCAAAGTTTCCAACTACTATTGACTATAATAGGTACTATATTATTAGCCATGATAGCTTTATGGGTGTTATCGACCTACTATAGGACAAAAGCATAGATATACTCGGAAGGTGTTCTTCTTCTTTGTCGTGTGGTTACTGGTTAACCTGGACTCAGTTTTTTTTTTAGGTTCCCATGGGCCTCTGACTTGGCTTCACATGCCGTCGGGAAATATCTCTCAGGCATGCCGGTTTCCTCACGATGTTTTCCTTCACCGTTTTTGAAGCAAATAATAATGGATGGGTTATCTATGCCCTATCATTCAGGCATTGATACTAACACAGATCACCGTGTACTGTCGGTTTCAGACTTCTTTAAAGTACAGGTTTTCCTTAGGACTTGAAGTAGTTACAATGCTTCGCGAAGTGAAAATTAAAATGAAAAAGCAACGGAAATAATTTTCCCGAACTGTTCGGGAAAATTCATGTAATCTTTCCGAGGATCTCAATAAGTATATTTTCCCTTCTTGCAGTTCTCCTGAATAACCTTCTTTTTTTTAGGGTGGGGGTAGGGGCGTGTCAGACTCTTACTGACTAAAACCCACCCGTGTTCCTTCAGTTGCCTGTACGTTGCCAGGGGCCACGGTATTCCTTTCGGACTTTCCCGCAACCCCGGCAGGCATCGGTCCTATCGGACCCCTTCAATTGCTGACATCTCTTTGAGGCGCGCGTGGAACACAACGCGCCGTCGACCCGGGCTCCTGAATAACCTTCAGTTTCTTCAACACTGTATCAATAATAATTACCTACGTTCTCAATTCATATAATGTTGTAATCAGAGAAAGGTTAGTGACCTTACAATTAACATTTCCTTCGAAATACTGGCTAAATGTTAAACCTGATACTTTGTATATCTTAACTACAAACGGATAACGTCATGATACCTTTGGATTTTATCACCGGATTCTGTTTAATCCACACGATCTTTATTTAATACTAGCGTTTGCCCTGGGCTTCCCCCGCGTGGACCCTTATACTTTTTGTAAAATAAAAGTAGTACTCCTTTTTTTTTAGGCCCACCCATGTTCCTTCACTTGCCTGTACGTTGCCAGGGGCCACGGTATCCATTTCGGACTTTCCCGCAACCCCGGCAGACATCGGTCTTATTGGAACCCTTCCGTTGTGCTGACATCTCTTTGAGGCGCCGTCTGGTCCTTATCGGTGACCGGGAATCGGCTATTGATTCCTGGCTGCCTGGACCAGGGCCGGACGCAAGAGATCGCCACCACCGAGCACCTCCACGAGGACACGGCGTTGCTCTGCCCAAGCCGGGCAGACCTCCAATGTGTGCTCCACCGTGTCCTCCAGGCGAGCCACGCAGTGAAGACACCCGGGAGTTTCCTCCCGAGCGTAAGGTACTCCTTATAACATCAGCTATCTGCCAGTGAAAGTCCCTTAAAAATCGGTCCTGCCGTTTCGGAGATTAGCCGGAACAAACAGACAGATGAACAAAATTATTATTATTTTTTTTTTTGTAATAAGTACCGTATATACTTTCATATGCATTTAGTATAAATCTATTATTTTGACATTACAATCAAACACTTCAATTTTATTGATTTGTATGTATAGAGGTATAAATTAACCTAGGTATATGATTGTCTATTACATGAAATTATCACTTTAGTAGCTGTCAAAAGATCAAACAGCAAATTTATTTATACATACAATTAGCTCCTATTTTATAAAATAAATTAATAGTGCATTTAGAATCATTTATGTGCTTGAAAATCGAATTTTTCAACTAGTACTCAAGTCAAAAAATATAAAAATGGTACCTGTTTCGTCTACAATATTATTTTAATTACTTGATTTTAATAAAAATGTTTATTATCCTGAAAGAACTAAATAGCTAAACCTTAGTTAATGATAATACTTTTTGGTTCAAACCAGTTAACCAATAGGTATTATATAAAAATTATAATTTCGTATAATTCGTTGACGGTCATGGTCATTGACCTTATGAATAAACATGCAAGCTGAGACCGAAAGTTAATTTTATTCGGAGAAATACAAATGCATTTTAACTTACATTCACACTATAAATAAAGAAAGAGAATAATACACACACCGGCAAAATTAGAGGAACACAAAAAAAAAACATTAGTTTTTGAGATTTAATGTCTTTTATTTATTGTTTTCGCTTCATTTGACATTGTTTGTTTATTTTATGTAAGAAAAAAACAAAATTTAGGGTTTATTGAGATTAATTTTAAAAATAAACAATAAAAGTGGTCTTAAGTGAATAATTTTGTTGTTTTCTAATGCGTAAGAACAGAGCAAAATGAAAATAAAAAAGTAAAATAAAAAGAATTAATAGCGCGTGTTGCCTCCTTGAACTACTATTATTTGGGCTTAAACTGTAAAGGTAAAATTCAACATAATGTTCCACATCTTCTTACTACTTTCAGACCGTTATCCTAACCAAGAAAATCAATTTAAGTATATAGGTACCGTTATTAAATTTACTTTATGATTATATACAAATTCATATAGAATTTAACAAGATATATTTCGCCACATGAGACTTACACTGCGTTCGCAATTTAATTTCCAAACGTGTAAACAAACACGGGTTTTAGGAAAAACAACTGTAAAGCCTACACATAAGGTTCAGTTTGCGCTACAACTTATATTTTTTTACGACTTTTTCAACAGTACTACAGTCAGTCAAAAATCAACTTTATGTAATCTTGCATAAAGCTTTTGTTTGTTTAAGTGGGAATAACATCAAACCTTAGACATAACTGGTGAAAAGTGGGTGTAATATTATGTACACTTCTACCTAACCCTTCGGGAATTACAAGCGTGATGTTATATTATTTGTATATTTTAAAAAGTATGTCGAACACAGAGCAGTGACATTTTTGATCAACCACCGTGTGTCGCCACCGGCCACCTCATTGGATACTAAATTAGCCCGCCAATTTTCTTTCAGATCTCGCAACCTCACTTACGATCACATACAAAATATCAATTTATTTATAAATAACCTACTAAATACTACTACACCTTCCTAATTGCATCACTAACATAATAACATAAAGGTGTTATTAAATGATAATCTTAAAGAACTATTAACCTTTAAGATGGGAAAATGCGCGCGAGTTGGTTTCAAAACACTAGGTTTGTAAGGCATTGTACCGCCTCACTCGTGTGAATGACGTGGGAAATACTTGTACAATAACAATTATTTTGTGTAATTACGTCTTTCTTATGGTTCTCGCCCCAAGGGTGCTTTCGGAATAGCTCGCCGTCCGATAAGGACCAGGCCCGGGTCGACGGCGCGTTGTGTTCCACGCATGCCTCAAAGAGATGTTAGCACAATTGAAGGAGTCTTATAGGACCGATGCCTGCCGGGGTTGCGGGAAAGTCCGAAAGGGATACCGTGGCCCCTAGCAACGTACAGGCAACGGAAGAAACACGGGTGGGCTTTAGTCAGTAAGAGTCAGACACGTCCTCCCGCTCCGCCCAGAGCGGGAGAAGTTATTTGATAATTTCCCACCCAAAAACAAATATAAAAAAGTGTGCTTACGAAACCCCAAATCCAAGACTCCGATCTGTAATCTGTGTGACAGAAATCCTAACTCTTTTGTGATCTTGACTTTGGTATACACGGGACCCCCACAGGAAAGCACTCGGCCATTTGGTTTGAACATGTTTTTACTCTTAAAAATTGTAATCTATAGAAATTGTATTATGTATCGGAATCATCATCATAATCAGTCTACAGAAGTCCAATGCTGAATATAGGCCTCTCCAATCACACACCATTCATTCATAATCTTTACACCTCACTAAAATGAAACCCGGTAAGTAAATTCCTGTTTAATATTCACTGGGGTGAATACTGAATAGGTGATGATTTATTGGCAGTACAAATCCTCCTTGCGCGCTACGCTGATAAAGCCGATATCAGACGCTGCACTCGAATTAATGTTCATTTTTGTTTCATTCCACGTTCAAAGGGCCGAAATTCCCATAGAAATGAACGTCGTTCACGAATCGTTTGCTCATTTCATTTTTCGATCATTTGGAGCGCGAGTCAAGGAAACCGAGCATCGTTGGTTCGGTTTACTACTGAATTCATTTAGACTTTTTTTTTTCGAGTAAAAGATATAGATGAACAAAAAGTGAGCTGTCGTAAAGCTGATATCAAGCTTCAAAAGAAAATATATTTACTTGCATGTTTTAATTGGCCAGTGCTGTGAACTTTAACCTTTAGTTGCCACATCAGACCTTAAAGGGCACTTATGTAACTAGCTTGAAATACCACTTAGAGGCTTTTCTTTACTCGTAAATCAAAACCAGAAATAAAAAGACTATTATGATTGACGCTAGTAACAATACAAGCATACATACTATGTATTATGTATATCATACCATCATCAATATTTTCCTGCCCTTATACTAATTTATTTGGGATCTGCGCAACGAGTCTTTTTTTCTTCCATTATGGCCTGCGCAAATTGGCGGACGGTACCGCAGAGCATTTTTAATTTATCAATTGAATTTAATACTTATCCAATGGAAATAAGGTATATATTGCCGACAGTGTGCGCAGGCCATTAGTCGTCATCTTGGGAGTCACCCCCTTCTAACCATATCATCTATGAGTCATTAATATGTAGAATTAGGTTACGGTTGTGTCAGGCAGTAAATTTTAAGTAGCTAACATATTCACGGTGGAAGGGACAACTTTTGCCATGGATTTAGTACATGCCAAGCGTTGAAAATTTTCGTCGAATACACTAAACTGATAATATTTGATGACAGTTTTATGAATAACAAATTAAGTTTTTTTTTTTTAAACAGGTTTCACTTTTGTGACAAACGACAGAGGGTTGAATGAAGAAAAAAAAAACCTTTCTCACAAATATTACGATAAACTTTCCCTCCTGGAAAATAAAATTCAAGGCAAATAACACTTAATACTTCATTAAAGGTGACAATACGAAAATATACGAATTTTTCTTTCCATTCATATTACCTTTACATTCGTAAAATATTTTCTCTCACGGCTACACGATCAGTAAAGTATTTACCTGGAACAAAAACAAAAGGTCGTTATTAGAAAGTGAAATAAGTCACATAAGGCGTTTTGAAATTAAACATTCAGTCTTTTGTTTTAAACAAGAAAGCATGGACAGGCATGATAGAAACTTCTTTAACATAGGTGCCGTTCGTGGAATGAAAATAATATTTTTTTCTGAACTGTTCCACTGAACCGCACTTATCAAAATTCTGTTTCGGTGCGGTTTGTGGTAGCTTAGGTGCCGCTGGTCAAGTGCCATTGGAATCGGTGCCCTGAGTGGAATGCCTCGAAAATATTAACAAAAATTGCAAAAATTAGAACAAGTTTTCTTTGTAAAAATAAACAATACTATTTACTTAATTTGATCTGACCACGTCTATGAAAATGCTAAGAAATATGTCTTTTATGGTTTCTAAAAGCACTTAGTTACATGCAGTGGGTGTCTAAGTGGGTATTAATTGTAATCATGACATCATGCTGCTGTAACCAATATGTTTTTGATATTAATGTGGCTTAAGATGGTCTAAGGAATATGATAATATCTGTAGAGGATTTCTCATTAGGGGCAATAACATTGTCAAAGATAAGTTTATTTTTTCGATACTTATGCTATATATGCTTTCGCTCTCGCTAAACTTATGCTTTCCATACTTGTGGTTTAACAACTTCATTATTCCTCATTAAGAATTAACAATTATTCACTTACTGATGAACTAAATTTACATAAAATGTTTATGAGCGTACAACCGACGTTAAAAGTAATTTTATAATAATAAATAGGAAGTTAGCGATAAAAAAGTAAATACCGAGTAAACACGGATCTAAAGTAAAGGTAGATGTAGATATTACTAGATGTGGCATACATGGCCGCATACTGACTAATAAAAATCTTTTATTTTTATTTGTTTTTTTGGGTGAACCTTTGCTAAAGCTAGTATTTTTATAGTATTATTGTTACTGACACATATACGATTTGTACCAGAAATCGCTGAACACATTTAACGCTAAACGAATTTAAAACATCGTTGTGGTTCTGACAATCGTTTGAAGATGACATCTCTGTCATCTTCAAATGGTTGTTATTGATTGATGGCGTTAAATGTACTAACTCATTGGTAGTTTAAGTGGGCCTTATTCCTCAACGTCCAGTCTGTTGCATTCTATGACGATGGCAGATTAAGTCGCGACATTTAGTTCATAAAATACCCATACTATAACTACAAATTAAATCTGAAAGTTCAACAAATCCCAGCTCTATTAGAACGAATTAAGTCCTAAAAGGATTAGCCAATCAGACTCCTACACCCAACAGGCTTCAACAACAAAGAGGCTTATGTTACCTCACTTTAATTCCACATAATCCATACGCAAATGACATGCAATTTGCGGGCCGCAACCGCATTTCTTATGGGAAAATGTTGAGTACACCTGGCTTCAGGGCCGGATTGAGTGAATGGTACGATTTGGTCAAGGGTGCTAAAATGTGAATGTTGATCGCGCTTTGTTTCTGTAATTTTGTTAGGTGGTATTGTTTTGTGGCATTGCAACAGTCTTCTTCAGACTAGCATTTTCTCAGAGTGTAACGTTGGATTTACGGTGAGAGCTAGAGTATAATATCAATCTTAATGTCGATGCCTGTGGTTTTGCAAGAGCGTGTTGCTCGCATATACACCCATCCGTTTTCTCTGAAGTTTAATAGGACATCTTGCAGGCAAACCAACCGATGCCTAAAACCATGCTCTAATGAAAAATTTATAAAAACATTGTTTTTGCCTTATCATCAAAAACTATTTAAGGATCCCTCCTCCCACGTCCGTCCCTGTCACTTGTTGTAATATCAAAACCTAACCATAGTCACCGCGGCAGAGGTTACCAACATTCTGTGAGAAGAAAACTAATTGCAGAGATTCGCAACCTGTGAGAGTGTGAAACAAAGCAAGTTAGCAGCACTGCGCAGGCGCAACACTCGTCTAATTGATGATCTCATACAATAAGTAGCACAATTTTGCAATATATGCTTTATTTTCTATGTCTATTTATGTAGATTTTTTTAATGTAAATAATTCTCACGACAGAATTAAATTAGATTAGGCAGTTGGGAAGCTTGACTGCTGCCTAGGCAGAATCAAAGCTAAGATAAAATTTTCAAAAAGCAAAACTTATTTTTTATCACTAAAATCGACTTTTAGTCTTTCTGGGGTCATAGCAACTAGCCCAAAGATCCTTTAATGGCCAACAGTTATTAAGAAAAATGTTGTGAAAAATTGGAAGAGTAAGATGAATATATATCTACTACTATATTATGTTCCACTCGCTATTGGGTCCTAAATGCCCGTTCACTTGCATCTTTGATGACCTAAAGAATGCCTCTGATGCCGCAAAAAAAATGGCCACCTACTGGGCTCAAAAAATATGAAGAACTCAAATCATAGTAGGTACCGTCGAGACGAAAAGAAGAAATATTACTATATACAATCAGAAATAGATGTATCAAATAGATGTAGATGAACTAATGCAGTGTCTCATTATAAGAGAGAAAAGTCTCTTTTACGAGACATAAAGAACGATGGGCGGCGCCAAATGAGCGTCGTAGAAATTCTCAATTGACTGTTGTAAGAGTTGTTAATTATAATTCTGTTTTAACGTGAAGAAGATAATCACCTTCTTCATTACTTTTTTACATTCTCAGGTGATATTATAGTAGTAAAAATAATGGTAAATTTCGTAAAAAAAAAACATAATTAAAGTTCGAACATATAACTCAAACTGAAAGCAAATATTTCAATTAAACCGTTTACAGTCACTTTTGAATTGTCAAGGGGTCAGTCAGTCAGAAATATGAAGCTAGATGCCCATTCCAAAGCGTAGATTCCTATGACGAAAAACGGGCAAGAAACTCCACGGAAACTCTTTTAAATCATAATATTGTTTCAAAATATTGGTTACATCAATCGTTGAAATTATACATGTGAGAACAATGTAAAAAGACGTGCACGTAAAAAGCGACCGTAATAAAAAGATAAAAAAACAATTCAAATAAGCCGTGGCAGCTAAGAGATGACCAGTCCCTACTGACGGCGCCCATTCACGAACATGATGCATGGATCAGCACCGTTTAGCTCAACCATTTTGAAGGGAACTTAATGATCCAACACACACGCCACCACCAGCGAGACATTTGAGCCTTTTAACCTTTAATTAGTATTTAAACATAGTATCATAACGATGTTTACGTACACAGGTGCTAATGTAATTTAGTAACGATATTAATATGTTGTTGTTGTGGTTAATCATCCATACAGCGAAAAGCTGAATACGGATTTCAATTAAACTTTCGACTCAATTAGACTCTCTTTATTTCTCTTCCCTTTTCTCCCTCTCTCACTCTCTTATCGCCGCGTAAGTAACCCTATTGTTGTTTGTATTATTTCTATTTCATCGTTATCATCATCATTTTAGCTGAAAGATGTCCACTGCTGGAAGTAGGCGTCCCCCAAGCACCGCCTCTTCGACCGCTTATGTGCTTCTCGCATCCAGCGGATTCCTTCGGGTCATCGGTCGAACTTGTGGGAGGCCTTCCAACACTACGTCTTCACTCCAGAACCTTTATTTCTATTTACTCGATCCAAATAATAAACTCTACCATTCCTTTATATTTTATGTTACAACTATCAAAGTCTTGACTGACAAATAACTTTAAGTTAGCGAAATCATTATTGTTATTTTTAGTGATGATTACAAATACTTTTAATATTATAATAAAATAAATAAAGCTTTCTTAACAATTGCATCATCGCTTTATAAGGTCGAAACACATCGCAAATGTTTTTAGCGCATCAAAGTAATAAATTATAAGGTGTGGTGTACACAAACACGCTTTATTGCTTCGTTAACATTGGCTAAATCATAGTTAAACCAGTGCCTTAAAAATGACGTCACTCAGTATTATCAAACACTGAGGAAAGTTCTGAAGACGTTTTACTAACTAACGTTATCAGTGGAAAATCAATCTTATCACCAAACACATAAGAGTTATTAAGATAACTGCGTAAAAAGAAAGCACTATAATATTTTTACTAACAGCTGAATGACTTATAGCCATACCGGTCGATCACCAAACCGGATCTCTTCTAACAGTACATTTTGTATAATTTCCAATTCTCTTATTTACATAGACGTACGATACATTGATAAAAACCTAGTTTTTTTGTTGACAGCCTTCACGTTACGAGGTGATCTTCTTCAGACTAAAGCTGTATTCTCACGACACTATTTAAAACGGTCAACTTGAATTCCATTTTCAAATCGAATGTCAATCGAATCCTGTGATCACTCTTTTCGTAATAAGTGTTGATCGACTTTTGTTTCCGATTTTACTCGAACCAACAAAAGTTGACCTTTTGACTCGGCTCATGGAACGTTGCATAAAACAAAAGAAGATCGAGATATTAAAACTGTTAACTCGTCACAACCACGTGCTTTTCTTATTAATATATTATTGCGATAAAAAGACGTATTTAGCAACTTAAGAATACAAACTTTGACATTGACGCAATTATTATTCATCTAAAACTAATTTTACGCTTTGACATTTACTGGTTGATGTTTTTTATTTAGCAGTAGACTTGACAACGAAATCGTTTCGTAAGCTTTATTTAAATTAAGTTATTATTGATTATATTTCCGTCATTGTTCTCCTAGAAAATACAATAGGTACTAATAAAGTTAAAAGGTTTAATTTGAAAATTTAATTAAGGACAAAATCTTTTTGGTTCGCGCCACACAATCTCTGAAGGCAGATGCTATTTAATACCCCGTATATTTAAATCTTTTGCCGACTGTACAAGCAACTTTTATTGCACAATAATTTACCGCCAATTTAACACCAACTTCCTACACTAAAATTGGCTACAGGTGTAAATTTATGTGCACTACAAACACGAAAAAAGTCACCTAATTCAGGAAGCTAAGGAACCGCTCCTACAGCCTATATTCAAGTATATTCAATAGATACCTGATGAAAGTAGTTCTGAACGTTCCTGCTAACACTGCAGGTATACCCGGAGACAGATGTGACAAGTGACATCGCCATAAGACGATGTTTCATAATATGCGAATTAAAATGCCCATATGTTCACCTGTTAATGAGGCGACGGGTTAATCTTGTATGGTTTAATATGAATTTTGTACTTTGTATAGCCTATACGGGTAACTGTAAGATGTTGAATTTGAAGTGGCAATAAAGTAGACATTATTGGTTGACTACGTGGTTTCCTGGTTTTAGGTAAAGATGGTAAAATATATCTATCTCTTGAACGCCTTATACCTGCTGTCTATTAATGGGTTTGAACTTTTAAAGGAACACACAGTCCACTAATCATCACAGCTTTATAAAGGAACTTATTGACACTACTGAGAATGTCAAACCGTAGCTAAAGTGCTACAAGAATCTTTTGGCGCTCGAATGACGTTGACATAGGGGCGCTGTTGGTAAACATTTGCGAAATCCTTTTTGGAAATGCACAGAAAAACCAAGATGGCGGCCTTAGTTCCGATTTTGGCCACGCGCCAATATATCCTTGTACAGCTATAAGTTCTAGGCTGACTGACTTATTTTGATTGCCGACAAAAAGATGACACGTGGACACAATAATGAGTGTCTGAATACAGAAGAATGTTTTACCACTCCGGCGGGGTCATTGCGTAACACACTAACAATTTCAATGTCTTTCATTTAAAAAATTCGACAATATTCATTACGTAATTTACGTTTTCGAGCAGACGAATTTTCCAAAGATATGAAGCAATGGATTAGAAATGTCCTTCAAAATCCTTCGGATTGTGAAAGAACGTGCGATACGCATTTGAGGTTCTGATGATTTTGCTTAGAAGATTCACTGAAAAACGGCCATTATTAAAATGTTCTTAGTCTTCTCCAAGCATCATTAACTATGGTATCTTACTACACCTCATTACGACCTCATTCTGCTAATGAACCATCGTCGACCATCTCTAGAAAGTCCTTGGACCATAAACGAGTATGATTTACAGAAGCTTAAGTTGTTATTACAGAAGCTTAAGTTGTTAAACACTTAATACAGATACTCTGTGTGATCTTGAATCGAGGCGAAAATTACGAAATTTTCCAAAAGATCAACAAATAAATCTTCAGTTTTATCAAGCGATGCTTTAGTTTTGCCTAGATTTTATATCATTTTATTTAAGAATCAACATGAATATTTAAATAATTGCAATACCAGTGACACAACCGTATCAGCAATCTCATATAAATCATATGATTAGCGTATGCTTGTAAGGTGTGACAAAATACGCAAAAACGTAACCTTGGATTAATCGTTAGAGATGCAAATGTATTACGTTTCTTCGTGTTGTTCACAGTTTGATCATGTTGTATAATGAGTTATTATACAACATGATAAAACTGTGAACAATTATATTTTAGGATGTTATTTTCAAAATGTCAGTAACATCACACATTTTTGATTTGATGAATAGTTCATCAAACAAACACTTATTGATTTAAAATTCATTTTCAACTTTTATATTAATTCATAAAATCCCCGAAAAGTTAGGCAGGAGTGTAAAGTTCTGCCGGGGTTGCGGGAAAGTCCGAAAGGGATACCGTGGCCCCTGAAAACGTACAGGCAACTGAAGGAACACGGGTGGGTTTTAGCCAAAGAGTCTGACACGCCCTCCCGCTCCGCCCAGAGCGGGAGAAGTTATTTGGTAATTTCCCAAACAAAAAAAAATGGTGTAACGTAGTTATGTTTAAGTCCCATGTAATTCCGGGCGACTCTATTGCCATCAACCGGGCACAAATCCAGCAATGTTTGACTATAAATAAAGACAGATTCAATACACTACTGATGCTAAGAGGATTTGTGCACAAGCAGGTAATTTATTTTGAAAAGAAAGTGTCTGTCGTCTGCCTGACTGCTTCCCGTGTTTCGAAGATAAATATTCAGATACTATTTCAGTATACTTGCATTGGTTATCTGCCTTTGCAAAGGTTTTTTAAACACTATTTGGTTTTTGTGACTAGGATCGTCTTTATTATCATAGACATCAAGACTGTACAATAAAGGGATACATATCCCTTTTTTGTTAGAATCTGAAGCACTCAGAAACTAAATAAACTAGGCAAAAACCGACAAAACTTTAGTAACAATATTTTACCAACAAAACCAGTCAACATTCACTTTGTTAACAAACACGTTTAAACAAAAATTTCCCTGGAAAAATCACGCATATTATAACGCCGACACTTCCAGTTTGTAACAAGGAGAAAACGCAACGACACCGGCGCAAGCGCATAGCCGCACACACACGTATTCTCGCGAGTGTGGGTTAGCTCTTTCTTCATCAAACATTACACTCCTTTTGGGGCAGTCGTGTAATAAAACCAGGTTAGTAGTTACCTATTTTTCAATTTAAAACCGTTTTGTAGTGTACGTACGGCCGGAGGAATAAATAATATTGGAAGTTATACTTTTAAAATAACATGTTTCTACTTCAAATTGACACTAAGAGTAAATAAAGTATATGAACGGGTCAAGGGGCAAATATACCGCAAATTGATGATACGATATATTATTATTTTATAGTAAAAAATGTTCTGTTGAATTATATCTTTAAAAAATATTTTTTATTTTTTATCACGTTGAGCGCCATGTGTATCCTACCGGAAACACAAAGTACCAACTTCAGAGGCCGCGTATTTCCTTTGGGAAACAAAAGGAAACACGCGGCTCCTTATTCGGAGGCCAGTGTGTCTGCCAGGAAACATATACTTTACTATGAATTCTAATACCTCTGGCCTCCACGGTTATTTCGGTTTATGTGGGTTTTTTGTACGACTTATTGATCAAAAGTTATGATCTAAAAATCTGACAGAAAGTCGGAAAATGCAAAAGTCCAAAAATTTTAAAAACGGTTTTTGGGCTTGGCGCTCAACGTATTATATACAATGTCGCCCATGCGCATGTGACCGCCCGTAATATTCTGAATATTCATGAAAAAATGTCGAAAATAAACTTCAAAAGGGGGGGTCTATCTATAACATTTTTCATGTTATTCAATTTTTAATTTTTTAAGTAGAGTTTGTAGATTTGCTTTCTATTTTTTGACACATCTCCGAAGTTTATGGGTCGATTTGGATTCTGTTTATTATTTCCAAAAGCTTATGAGTTATTTTAACAGGTTAATTAACATTTTTACTAAAAAATATCGACTACGAAAAAAAAGACGGAATCGAAGTCATTTTTTCGGTAAAAAATTGTGTATTTATTTTTAAAAAACTAGTGTAAGTCCATAAAATATCCCCATAGGACGCTAAGTTTTTTTAAAATAAATACACAATTTTTTGACTTCGATTCCGTCTTTTTTTTCGTAGTCGATAATTTTTAGTAGAAATGTTAATTAACCTGTTAAAATAACTCATAAGCTTTTGGAAATAATAAACAGAATCCAAATCGACCCATAAACTTCGGAGATGTGTCAAAAAATAGAAAGCAAATCTACAAACTACTTAAAAAATTAAAAATTGAATAACATGAAAAATGTTATAGATAGACCCCCCCTTTTGAAGTTTATTTTCGACATTTTTTCATGAATATTCTGAATATTACGGGCGGTCACATGCGCATGGGCGACATTGTATGTATTGTAAATGTAACTAGATACTTAAATCAGAAAAAAGTATTTTGAATTGATGAACTAAAAATATATCTAGTGATGCTAATCTGTGTCTGTGTAAGTGTGTGTGTTATAAATCATTACGCAATGAAATATTTTGTAAAGGATTTAAAGTTTCTGATTTATTATCTTCTATAGGTGTGTATGAAATATACATACATAGGATATTTATAACTTTAACCGCAGCAGGCTGTCCTCAATAGCGAAATATTGCATATTTTGCTTGATCGGTATTACGTTAATATTAAAGTCTTTGGAAACCGACGTCTGTGTGAAACTCTTATGTAGTTTCAACGGAAAAATAATGTTTTGGGTCGTATTAATAAAAATAATCGCATCAAATTTATTGCTAAAATTGTTTGGATAATCCAAAATGGAAAATATATTTGGAAGGACGCCTCCCAGCTAGATAGACCGACGACCTTAAAAAAGTGGCTGGAACAGACTGGATGCCTAAGGCAGACAACATGGTGATGTGGCGCAGTCAGAGGCCGGACAACCAGCGGTGGACTGCGATAGACTGAGTTGACTAATTAGTTCCGTTAAAAGTCACACTTATAATGTTCTGCTAACCTCCTTAGATATTACTATTGATCTCGCCTCTGAAACTAAAACCTTATTGAAAAGTTTCTTCTTTCGAAACTCGTATAATATTATATTAGTGTTCACGGATCTCTGATGTCATTGTTAACTAATTGAATTGCTGTGTTCTACCCACGGCTATAACAAGCACGTTTTACTTTGTAAGTTAAAAACAATAGCCATGATCAGGCCTCGGTATAACTAATTAGTTAAACAAAAAAAAAACAATATGGAACTCCGTAATTGTCACAAAATAAAACTGCTTACTGTCAATCATGAGTCTAGCCAAAATATGACGTGAATAATCTTCTGTAAATTGCAATCACTCCTAACAATCTGATCATTACTGAGATTTTTACCTCAAAAAAATGAATCATTAATTAACAGCAAAATATCATAGAGAAAACATCGTGAGGAAACCGGCATGTCCTAGAACCAAAAATTCGAAGACATGTGACATCTACCAACCCGCACTGGGCTCGCGTGGCGGATTATAGCCCCCTTCCTCTCGAATAAATGAGGCCTGAGTCCCAGCAGTGGTAAAATTATAGGCTGATTATGCTATCCTAATGCTATAGGTATCGTCTGCTCCTAAAAAACTAATTAGCAACAGCCAACAAACAAAAATCATCACAAATCAATACCAATATTCATCCCAGTACATTTATTTTCCCACTAATCACCTACCAATAAAAATACCGTTCGCAAATACACCAATTGTGTACCACAAGTATGTACATATATTAGCAGAACGGCAGTAACCGCTTCCTTCCTACCAAACGACACTTTCTTTCCTATAATAAACGGAATTGATACGTTACTCGGTACTAATTACTTGCACAAGTATTGCACAAAGTAGGAAGTGCTCCATAAGAAGCATCTTGATTGATACTTTGACTGTATTACTACTTCCATGAAAGAAATGGAGAATAAAGTGAAGAGGCGTTATGGAAAAATCGTGGCTAATTGTTTAGCCGGGAAACTATGCTTGGGACAACCCTATAGTGTTGTGTGGTACATGAAGAACCCCTACTTACTTATGTAAACATTATAATACTTTAATCATTAATCTAAAAGTATTTCTATATTTTAGGATGTTCTTTTCAAAATGTCAGTAACATGATACATTTTTGTTTTGATGAATAATTCATCAAATAAAAACATATTGATTTAATATTAATTTTCAACTTTTACAATAACACATAACATCATGCCTGTAATTCCCGAAGAGTTAGGCAGAGGTGTACCTATAGTAGGTATACACACATTTTGCCAGGTATGTTTAAGAAGGAACAGGGCCTGCGAGGAATTTGAAATATAGGTATTTGAAGAAACTATTGCCGTCGTCTTACCTCAAGTCTGCCCCCGTAGAGTCTGATAGGGACAGCTACAGCTCAGACCAATTATATCACAAAAAAAATTGACGAGATTGACGTTCCGTATTCCCCTTTTTTCTCCTCGAAAACTGAACCGATTCAATTATTTTTTACATGAAAATTTTAAGAAAAAGTATGTCTAGGTTTCTATCGTTTTCTTTTATGTTAAAAACTTTTCTAATTTGTCTGATAGTCCTCTAATCACGGCGGTAAAAATGGGGCATTTTTGTAATTTTTGGAGGGTTATATTTTCTTTACCGATAAGTTGCTGAAAAAAAGGAAATAACAGGGACGTGTCTACAGCAGACCATGATTTTATGAAAAAAAAAAAGATTACTCTAGAGGCATTATTCATGAAGAAAAAGAGGAATACATTTGTATGGAGAATCGCAGACCCTGTTCCCTCTTAAGTCCCTATGCAATAGGGGGCGAGCCTATTGCCATCAACCGTTTGACTCTCTCGTTTGTCACTGTTTGTCTCTGCATCACCCGAAAGTTGACTGGTAGAAAATGCCTATGGCATTAAATCCGCCTCTGTACACTTTGTGTGCTTATAAGTAAACCGAGCACAAATCCAGACTCAACAGAGTGATATTTGGCAAGCGCCAATTGCAAAAGGCTGACACAAAATACATCGACACAAATAACACCTCTTCACGGCACGAACTCAAACCGTAATACTTCCGTAAATAAAACGAAATAACTGCACTACATTACATCCTGTTTCCACCGTTTATACTTCAACAGTAAATAATGTATAACAACTACCAGTTAAGTACTCGTTGTTCCAGTGGTCACAAGCGCTTCTGCTGAGCATGAGGTCTTAGGTTCGATTCCCTGGTCGGGCATAGCGTTATTGGGTTTTTTACATCTGGAATTTCTCAGTAGCAGCCCGGTGTCTGGATTTATGCCCGGTTGATGGCAATAGGCTCGCTCCCTATTACATGGAACTTAAACATACTCAACCCGCATCCTAATTGCGTAGCACACTTTCAATCACAATCCAAGGGTTTTTAAGGAAATTCCTAACCCATTACTTCGTAGGTTTGAAATAATTCGTCTGCTCGGTAACGTAAATAACGCAATGAACGTAGTTGAACTGTCAAAATGAAAGATATAGCGATCAATTTTCATTTATGAGTGTTTCGCAATCACCCAGCAGATCAACTTGTTGATACCTTTACTAAAGTTACAATTTACTGGGAATTGTCAAAAATGGTAACACAAATGTGAGGTCGACTGTACATACATTACTACGGCCAAAATTCTTCACATGAAAAGTAATTAGATGACATCTTCGTTACGTAAGAATGCGCGATCTCGAGAAATACGAAAGTGCCCATTTCTCCTCAGCAGAACGTGAAGAGTGTATGGCTGCCGCGATTTCTCACTGACTTTGCATAATACGCTTGAGCTTGATCGCGTGAAATTTGAATTGGCTCGAATTTTGAACCGAGAACTACTTAGCCTGACATTGATCGAAACCTTGGATTACTAAATCTGTTCGGTAAAAAAATTATCTTTTATCGTGAAGCGGAAACTTGGGTCATTCGATAAAACGTGTTTTTTTTATTGTGTGTAAAGAAATATATCCATATATTTACGATTAACACGTCAATGTCATTGTTGAGAGTATTTTGTGGAAAACAGTCGTAATTATGTTTGATCTAAGCGGTTATCTTCCTGTTAATCAAGTATGACAACTAGCAAAAAACGTGAATTGAACAAACAAACATAAATAATAAATCATCGATCATAAATCATAATAGGCGTATTAATCAGCACCATATTGTTGAAAAAATATAAAATATAATGGTGTAAATACCAACTAAACAAATTAATGACAGCCTTTTATGACGTCGGTAAAAAAAAAATTCCAAGCGTTTTTGTCATGACGAAAAAAAGGCACAAAAACCAATGCATTACAAAACTGACACATCTTAAGATACAACACATGAATTTGAATCAACGTAGACTCACGCAGACAGGCGCGATGACCCGACGTTGCGAAACGATTCTGGAAGAACTATTTCCATGAAGTTTTCATAGAAATTGTTCCACTTGAGTCGCTGTCGCGTCTGCGGGGGGAGTCTCAAAACGTAACATCTAAGTGAAGCACGCTGTCTCGCCACTGATCGTAACCAACGAGTGAACAAACATCGCATGATCAGATTACTGTTCGCGACAGTACAACTCATTAGCACTTACGGGTCATCTGTTTGTCAAGTACTGTTGATTTCACAAGTGATAAAGTGAATGAATAATGTTGTACATTCAAAAGGTTGTGAAGATTATCTGCCACTTGCACTTTGAAGTGCTTTATTTTTAGGATTTTTAGGATTTTTAATTTAATGGTTTATATACGTTCTTTTGGTTAATATCTATAACATAACATAATAACAGCCTTTATTCCCTGAAGGGTTGGGCAGAGGTGTACCTATAGTACACCCACATTTCGCCAGTTATGTTTAAGTCTCATGTAATAGGGAGCGAGCCTATTACCGTCAACCGGGCACAAATCCAGATTCCGGGCTGTTACTGAGAAATTCCTGATGGAAAAACCCAATAATACCTTGCCCGACCTGAGAATTGAACCAGAAACTCTTGCTCAGCAGTTGTGACCACTAGACCAACGAGGCAGGTTAACCATCTATGTACCATCTCAATAAGAGCATTAAGTGGATTACAGTGTCATCAGGAAATCTTATCCTTTCCATTCAACTTATTCTATAGAACCGGATTTATAAGATCTCTTTTCTTGATAAGGAAATAAATATCATATTAAACTGTCAGTGTTCCTTCCGTTGCTTTCGTAAGTGCTATTTATTGATCAATTAAGTCATTTCATTTTATTAGAGAGGAAACGGAAAGAAAATACAATACTATGACATACGTCAATGTAATATTTTATCGTTTCTCGCTGCAAAATCTTTTTTTACTTTAGCATGTACGATATTAAACTGATGAATGAATAAACTACCTAGTAAATCCTAACTACAATACATATATAATATAAAAATAATATATAATTAGATGAATTTTTCGATGCTGTATTTTAGTTTTTCAATAGTTTTAGTTAAGTTTGTGTATAATTTTGCTATTTTTATTAATTAATTAGATATAAGATGTTATATGTAAATAAACTCATATGATACAAGATAAAAAAATAATCATAATAAGTAAGTTTTTTTAAATATATTATTATATATAATCCTAACTAATATTACAAATGCGAAAGTGAAATTGTTTATTTGTTTGTTACGCTTTCACGCTAAAACGGCTGAATGGATTTGGATGAAATTTGGCACAGGGATAGACCATGACCTGGAAAAGGACATAGGATACCTTTCATCTCAATAATTTTACAGAATCGAGAATTATGCGGGTGAAACCGCGGGGCGCAGCTAGTAAATATTATAAATGCGAAAGTGAGTTTGTTTGTTTGTTACGCTTTTACGCTACGATGGCTGAACGAATTTGGATGAAATTTGACACAGGAGTGGACCATGACCTGGATTGAGACATAGGATACTTTTTATCCCGTTATTCACACGAGATCGAGACTTATGCGAGTGAAGCGGCGGAGTGCAGCTATTTTAAATATAATTTTCATTTTTACAGAGTCAATGACACTTTAAGTGGAAAAGGTGCGTTTTATTTACTATACTGTTTACAGAATAAAATATTTATCATTCTTTATTTTCTTCTTTGCTAAGTTCATACTTATACTAAGGGTTCGTGTTTGCATGTAAGGATCAACAACAAAATATTAACTAATATAATAAACTATACTTTTATCAAGAACAGCACCCTATTTGCGTAACACACGATCAATGACAAGCTGAATCGTTTTGAAGGATATTGCTAATCCATTGCTTCATATGTTCGAAAATTTTGTCTGCTCAACAACGTAAATAAGGCAATGAATGTTATTGAACTGTCAAAATGAAACAGATTGTGATCGATCGTTACGGAATTAGGGAGCAGGTCCTCAAAATGCTTTAGTCATGTCCGTTTAGTTATCTATGTTTATTTTCTAAGTAAAGATATTGCATTTCTATAATTAAATTCTAATCAATATTAGATATACAATGCACATACAAGACGAGAATTTTTATATCTGATAATTTTACATATTCTACGTATTAACCTTTGACATAGACATTAAACAGATCACAATATTTAGATGACATTAATTTAATTAATTTAATTTGACTAAATTTTAACAAGTTTTTGGCTTAAAATAAACCAAAAGATAATTTCAATACCAAATGCATCTAAATTGTTCGATTGTAATTCGATCCTCAACAGAAGCAAAAATAAAACGACATTTTAAAAAACAATTCACGCTCCATTACTTAAAAGCAACACTGTTCCAAAATTGATTTGTTATTACATAATCGATTACGCAAAATAAAATCGCAGTGATTAGCCGAAATAATTACCAACGGTGACATTGCATCACCCGCTCAACGCGCCAGTGGAAAACACCTGTCGAATGCTCTTGCGCACCAAAAGAAAGTCGCCCACACCACGCACCATTCATGACCGTGAAAGTGCACGGAACGTTGAAACAATAAAAAATTACAATTCCGTGACTTTACGTCGGACAACGTAAGTTATGTAACCGATAATGATCGCTGTCTACTTAAGTATAACATGTAACTTGGTAAGGCAATTAGTGAAATGAAGCTAGAGTTACTGTCTGTAATTCATGTTTGGACAGTTGAACTATAGTTTATATTCAG
Source organism: Xanthia icteritia (assembly GCA_949128155.2). Classification (NCBI taxonomy): domain Eukaryota; kingdom Metazoa; phylum Arthropoda; class Insecta; order Lepidoptera; family Noctuidae; genus Xanthia; species Xanthia icteritia. The sequence continues at coordinate 6,421,391 of OX421932.2, forward strand.
CGGCGTACTAAAATTGCGAATATAGTTTTAGAATGCCCAAGTAAACAGAAAAAAAAACAACTGACTTAACACTTTCAGCGCCATGTAATCTTGTGTCTGGAAAATTGTGTGTTCAAAAGTATATATACAATATTTCTGCTTGTTAAAAGCACTGTCTATCTTTTAGCCACACGTTCTCTATACATTTATTATGCAGAAATGAAAGCCCAGGCCGGCCTGTCACAAATTTGTCAAAAATTTAAAGCACTTAAGGGGTGGCACTGAGGGTGTTAAAAGGAAATGGTTTAGATGCCTTAATCATGGATCAAGCTTACTTTACAAAGATAAAAAACAACGGGTTGCACTCCGGGAGTGCCGGCAGAAGTGAAATGTTGAATATTAATGTTGTGCATTTTTGATATTTTGGTACTACTCTCCCTCCGTCTTACGAATTTTCGATCAGGTCACGTGTCCTGACGCGAGTTTAAAATTTTTTACCCATAAGAAAAAAGTGCACAACGCCGCTAAAGAAATTTTCACTTCAAAAATATGAACCTACAATTTGATAAAAAATTATAAAAGTAACAATAATAATTATTATGACATGATAATATCTTATGGTAGAGTAAACAATTCAGACCACATTTCAGTCAATAAAGAACTCCTTGTAAACCATACCTAAACAAAGACTACTACAAAATGATATTTTATTTTACATAACCGGGTATTCTTACGTGTGGTAAGAACACCACGTAATACCCGCAACGATTAATGACAAATGTACAAGGTTGTCGTTAAATATGTGTCAATAAAGCCTACACGCCTGTTCAAGATGACCATTCGTCAGATAGTCGTAACCGATGGATGACTGTGTCATGATATCATCAGTCCTGTTCACACCTAGATTATTTTAATAATATCAAAAAGTTTTTTTTTTAAATATCTGTCATCTGATATATATAATAGAGATGGCATGATACGTTGTCCCTGAAATATGGATTATATGATAAAGATCTACTCCTATTAATACTGCAGAACTTTGGTGACATAGTAAGTCATCTAAATAGGTTAGCACTGACACTGAACTGAAATATAAAGGGTTATATTGGGCCAATAAATAGATATTATATAATAATTAAACATATTTGTAGACAGTCATTAAGCATAGTGGAGATTTTCTGGATAGATACAAATATAAGAGACTAAAAACTTTTAGAGGCATGAGGAATTGTGTGCAAAGTTTACTCATACTCATTAGAAAAGGGAGGATCCTCCGACCAGACGGGTTTCGTCTGGCGGGCAACTGCCCAACGATTGGTGTCAGAAAGTCTTATATAAATCGTTCGCTTGATAAACTCTGATTGCGCGATGCAGGATTTGTGTGACGCCAGGTCTTTGATGCGTAGTTCGCATGTGGCGATGTAGATGCCTCCACGAACCAATTTGTACACGTCTCTGCAAAATTAATTTCCTGTCCTAGATAAAAAAATACGCAGTACATTTAATGACAATAGATTACTGACTTTTAGAACACTTCACGCAATAAATCTGACTTAACCAAACAATGAATGCAATTATCAATTCGTGATATCTGCCCATCGTACGATTTTTATGTTCTTATGCAAATGTTATCGTCAACATATTAGGCAAACTTTGACATATTATATAACTAAATATTAACACTAGTAACATTGCAGTGTCTAGAAGAATTTTTGCTCTTTTAATACCGTTGCAAAGAAGCTGTCTCGATTATCGAAGGTCGCAGCAACTTGGGCGTTTATTGATGAATTTTCTACTTTACTAAAATTTATAATGTGAAAACGACATCAAATATTACGACTACGAAATTACAATGCGCATGCGCATGTTACCTTTGAACATTCAAAGATTTTTTATCTATAGATACTCGTCTCAATCCGAGTGAAAATAGACGAAATAACAGAGAAATAATATTCTAAAATTATACAGAAGCTGAAAAATCTATGTACAAACTATCAACTTCAATAACCCCCAAAAATCAATTTTAATTATGTTATTTTATAACTTTGTTATTGGTTCAAGGTTTAGTAAACAATAGCCCTCGCCCAACTCTATTACTCGTAAAACATTGTTAACGTTTCAATGGTAAATAAACGTATTCGCTTTCCATAAAATAAAATAAGTAACAGCAATTAAGTTAAGATGTCGAAACATCAACTTTACAACTCTGTGAAGCAATAAAGTAAAGGATGCTAACCCTACATGTAGTTACGACAATATACAAAATAATTTATTTATACATAACACAATGTAAGAACACGCTTGGTACGGTAAATCAGAATGATAGCAATCGCACGAACATGTGTCAATTAAAGTTATAATTGACATAAAATAATCAATCTGCCCAGCCTTTTCCTAACTATTTTGGAGTCAGCTTCCAGTCTAACCGGATGCAGCTAAATACCAGTATTTTATATGGAGCGATTGCCTATCTGACCTCTACAACCCAGTAACTGGGTGATACGATACCCATTGGTAAGACGACCCGTAACGACTGTCAAAGTTCCACAAATGACAGCCGGGACCAACTGCTTATCAGATTCCTCCGTGCTTTCCGAGGCACGGAGGAATCTCGGTATGTAAAGATGGTCAACCATCCACGGACCAACTCCGGCAAGCATAGCTTAACCTGATGGATCGACCCGTGCGGCTGTTATTACTTAGCCACGAGCTCCAGAGCGAGGTCAAATTATATAAGTTAGCGAAACTTCGCAGAAGTAATGGGTATCGATATTTAAACACGACAAAATAAGAATATGAAGATTTGATGGTTTTATTTGGGTTTAACGAGCGCAGGTAGTCTTGATGTATGAGTTAAGAAAATCTGTTTTTGTTTTATCGTGTATAGATATCGATATTTATCACGCCTGTGAAATTTACACAAAAATACAGATTTTTTTAAATCTGATATTTCAAGTGTCTTTTCTACCTTTTTATCATGTCGTCACGTTTATTTGACCCTGTATACACGGCATTTGTATTTGGTATCAGTACAGCGTCAAATAATACTAAAATCTGCTGTTGTAGGTGCACAGAAGCGCATCTAATATTGACCGTATTAACAGACATCATAAATTGTCGTAACGTAACTTACGACATTATTCGTCTAGACTAACATGTGTTACTGTTTTTTTCCTATTTTATTATTTTGTAACATTTTACACTGTATCCATTTGCGGTAGTTATGACTAAGTTTTTGACCTTTAATTATCGGTACAATTAATTAAACAAAGCATAAATCCTTTTCCAAATGTGTGCTCAAAGGAACTCCTACGCAAAACCACATTAACCATACATTAAAGTGTTATCTCATAAATTGTTGTATCTTATACGGAAAATATGTATTATATGGCCTAGTCTTGTTTAAATTAAATAACTATAAAATATGCTAAGGTCAACCTTGACCCCTCGACATTTATGTCATAAAGTTTATGGTTAATATAGCAATATTCATCACCAAACGTGCGTGGGCGTCGCGTCATGTGTCTTTGCCGTCGATATTTTTATTAGTGTTGGTTATATAACTAATATATGTTATGTTTTTAAAGAATTACACATAAACACGTGTTTGACAAATTATAGATTTAAACATCAATATCGTTTAGACACCTATTTTATGCATCTCTCGCGAAAGGCGAGCTGCTGTTGCCGACAATGGCAACACAGCAACGATGGACTGTTGGTAAGACATTGACTAACGACTCTTAAGTCGTAAGGTTACACCGCTCGTTGAGATATTGTGGTCGAACCCTGTTTGAACTTAAAACAAGAATGTTGTTAACACCTGCTGTTGGCCGATTGTGAATTTATAGTAGTATGATAAGTCGTGTCTACGTTTTCCTGATAAAACTTATAGGGACCGAATTTTAAGTTTGGCTAAAGTAAAATAAAAGTTTATTACCAGACGAAGTCGTGTGGAAATACTTGCTTAACTTAAGTCCCTTAGTTAAAAGTGAAGAGCTCACAGAAACATTTGTGTTAGTGTCATGTCAACTGTCAAACTGACAGATTCGATTAGACATAACAAAGAAAGATAATTTAAATGAAGATGGCCATTCTTGGTATTATAAATTTTCCTATCAATCATAAATCGTTATGTGGTCTTACTCAATATATAAAAAATATACTTTGTGGTAAAATTAAAATGAATTATATTTTATTTATTTACCAGCAACCGGCCTGGTTTTTGCGACTTAAAAAATGCAGATTCCTTAATTATATTGAAGTTACATTATTATGCACATAACGGTGAAGGAAACATCGTGACGAAACCGGCATGTCCTAGAACCAAAAATTCGAAGACATGTGACATCTATCAACCCGCACTGGGCCCACGTGGTAGATTACGGTCCACTCCCTCTCACACCAGCAGGCCTGTGTTTCAGCATTGAGAACATTATAGGCTGATTATGTACATAAACCTTCCTGAATAAATTCTCAAAATTACGGTGAACACCTATTCAGTTGAGTAGTTTAGAAGAACGACGCGGTCAGACAGGCAGACACGAGAAGCAACTTTAATTTGTAATAAGTATAGAGAGAGATTAATAGGAAAAGTAAACAGAGACACTTTAATGTCTAGGCGACACTTTCATGTGCTAATAAAACAAGTTATATTGCGATGGAACCACGTTATATTCATACTAATTGTTGTACTTAAGTTTACTCAAGTTTTACGTCTTCTACATCGTTTAACACGATTTATTTGCTAACTACAAACTCATTAACGAGCATTCTTATGCAGACCAAATCACAGATTTCTGGTGCTAAAAATGTAGACCTAGAATTCAGTGCGCATTCCTAAAATTTCGACATTTAGTCCTAGGCCACAGATTCTAAACTATTTCGTAGTTTTGCACAGTTGGATTTTTAATCAACGAATTTTTCTTTCCGCGAAAACTACCTACAAAAATGTTGACGTAAGAAAAGAAAATGATACAGTTACAGTACTATCAAATCGAATTGATCCAAAAAGCTACAGTCTACAAATACATATCAACAAATTGACAGTTGGAAGGATGATTAATATTGTTATAGTGATTCAGTTCAAGAAACAATGAACTAAACTGATTGTCTGACAATCCTCGACCTTGCCATCAACCCCAAGGGTTATACTCCACTTTAAGAAACACTGACCCAGATTCTTTTGTTCCTACATCTGTGCCTAGGACGAGACAAACAGACTGACAGACATGCCTCGAATGTCTAATTCTAGCGTTTGTGAAACTGCAGTAGCCTTGACCGACATTATTGAACATAGTAGGATTTATGGCTATAAATCTGAGAATTTGTTGGGCAAGTGTATTTTAGATCTTATGTTATATTATTTAAGAATTATTATGTTGTAAAATGTCGACTTGTAAGTTATAACAATGCCGCGCCTATTCTTCTTTTATAAAGTAATTTTACTACATATGCGCATAAAGTGATAATACTTTAGAATTAATATAAATATAATTAAAATATATTTGGCGATTGGTACAAAAATAATCATTGTTTGGGACAATCATTGGCATTGCGGTGAATTATTGTAATCTTTGAAATTTCAAAGGAAATTCGCGTGATAGATTATGACTCCAGAACGGAGTCTGATAGCAATTCTTTACAGTTTCGATCAGTCCTCAAGACAATTCTCCTCTTTACATTTATAATATATCT